>CAXKWD010000007.1:165127055-166529557 GCA_964059195.1 Ectobius pallidus | reverse complement strand
TTTTTTAAATGACTGTAGTTATGTTGCCCTAATTTCTAATACCCACCGTATGGATTACAGTAGTGCGATGGTTGGTAACATTGTTTTGCGATCAACCGGAAAACAGAAACAAAAACGAAACTTTTTGAAGTTGTTTCGTAAACATAAATTCATAGACCGTTCACCGATGATAGTCTTATAGGGACAGATATATACTAAAACTATAAAACTTTGACGAAAATCTATACCTTGTCTTATCTGAAGGTCATCTTGTCTGCGGAAATATATGGTAATCAGAAATTGGATGACAAATTAGTTTCTGGCAAGAGTTAATGCTGGATCAAAATCCAGATTCCCTGGCATGGCCACCAAATTGAACGTCAAAATTTAAAATAATATGTCAGATGTGATAATTAATTTTGCTGGATTTCTTTGAATTTTACAATCCAGAGATTATTAATTTTCAGTGGTACGTAGTTGAATCTTGTCTGAAGAGAAAAAATCAGTGTTGACGTGGTTGTTTGTATGGACGTCTGTGACTTGATGGGAAATTCTGCTTGTGGTCCATAAAGACTTCTTTTTCTTGGGTGCTCAACATGTTATTTATGTCATTGTATGTAATGTTATTTAATGTTGGTAATTATAAGAAAGTTCTGCATGGTGCAGCCATCCACAGTAGTTAAAAACTGCTATGTTAGACATGTTGTTATTGTTGTAGTATGATTCATAAATTATCATTATGATTTTTGTTCAGAAAACAAATGGCTGAATCCGAGAACTGCTGTGGAGGTTCTAGAGATGTAAGATACGCTATACTAGTAAGATGTGTCGGAGTCACATAGAGATAGTACCCTCCCGTCCTGTTGCTTCATAGAAATTCAGTGCAATGCGACTTCGAGAGTGTTGTTATGTAGTGTTAGGCATATCTAATCGTGTTCGAGTATCAAGCCTAAAAGACGAAGTGATGTAAATAGGAAGAAGACTCGGCCTTTTGCTTGTTTCTCAGTCGTCTGACGTGTTTACAGTGTTGCCAAAGTTAGTACATTGTTATGAATTCACTTGAAATGACAATCAGCTGGTACGTTGTGTGGTTAAGCAGTTCCTGCATATGAATTAAGGTTCCCCACTGATAATAGGACAGTGTAGTTGGTGGCAGATCCTAATGCATGGCGTTTGAGTTGGCACTACCTGACTTTGTATAGCTTCGGTGTAACAGTGGCTTAGTGTATGTGGATTGGCTGTGGTGGTGTTGGTCATGGCTGAGAACAGGTGAAGGGGATGTCGTTGTTACGGTTTCCATGGGAACCATGAATGTTGAAATAATCAAATGAAATAAGAAAGGTTTAATATTCTGACTTAGAGCTGTAATAAGGTGTAGAGTAAGATGCATTGTAAGACCCACACCATGTATATAGCTGCGGGTTTTCTAGGATATGAGATGACCACAGAAAATAAAACAGAACCTACCAAAAATATCAAATAATGGCTTTAAGGTTCTTGTAGAGAAATTAGGAATTCCTTAGAATGCGATTAATTTTGCTTTCTGCTGTAATGTTTTGCCTAAGGGCGAGCACTCCACTTAAGCCGCGTAGCCAGTTCGCCGAGTCTTGGTGATTTGGAGGAGGGAAAAAACGATACATTACACCCAAACAAATCTATGGGGCTCATTACTAGGGCCTAGATGTTGATGATCTAAAAAAGCCAGAAATAAGCAAGACAATATGACTTTAAAAATAGTAAATATATCCCAAAAATGACCATTATGACCAACAAAGACAAATTTAATGAATCACACAAAAGTCAACGTTATTTGAATATTAAATCTAGCTATTTTAACAGTTTTGTGGCATTGTCAAATAGTATTACAGTTGTTGATTATTTAATGCATCAAGGACTTCTGAATCCTGTATAAATGTATTACCAGGACGGTCAGCAAAGAGCGTGCCAATAAAACATTCACAATGGCTCTTACAAGCATCCCACATTTCATCAGTAATTTTAATTATCAATTAGAAAAACAGAGACTTAACATAAAATAACATAACCTAACCTGACTAAACCTATACAGGTATTTAATTTCTTTAGTTTTCAAATTGCCCCTCCCCCCCCTTTAAAAGTGGTAGATTGCAGTGGACTGAAAGAAACGTTAGGCCCTTCAAGTGTAGTTATATTCTTGTATGTTACTGTACAATAACAGTGGAAAGCCGGACACAAATTCACTAAATTAGTGTGTCTCACAATACTGTAAATCAGCGTTTCTGGTGGTCCGCGAAGATGGTGCAGATGGTTCGCAGACATAATTAAAAAATATCTTGAAGCAAGTGGAAAGTAAAGAAGTAAATTTTTTAAACATATTTCGTTATGATGACCTATAATTAATACCCCAAATATTAAAAATATAGGCCTTCGTTTAAAAATGGGATGTAAAATTAGGGATCCGTAAAATTTTGTAGACATTTTAGAGGTCCTCTGGTTCAAAAAGGTTGAGAAACACTGCTGTAAATGATATAAGTGTCTTTCGAGGTAGACCATTAAGGGTGAACATAGGACAGAGATTCATTTGCTTATAATCAAACTCTGGTTAGCTCAGTCGAGAAAGCATCAGCATGCAAAGCTGGAAGTCACATTCAAATCCTGGTGCCAAAGGAATTTTTCTCATAAAATTTTCTCATGTAATATTCAAAATTCTGTGGTTTCAGAATTTAACCTGTATAACTGAGTAGATGGATGTGTCCTATAATGCATCTGTTGCAGAGTGTTTGTGTATGTATCTGTGTATATTGTTGTGTCTGTCCTTGCTTACATCTCGTGGAGGTGCAGAATGAGGGAACCATGTCATTGATCTTGGGGTGTATGTGACTGTTTGTACTCTTTAGGTTGTGTTTTCTCTGTGTACTCTATTAATTGATGGAAATATTTAATTTTATCACTTGTAGAGAGGAAAAGGTGTTAATGGTTTTCATTAGCTTTGTCTTGATATGTGTTTTGCATTTTTCAAGCTTACCCCCCTTACCTTGGTTTTTCCTCCTTTTTTTGTTAGTTTTGTTTCCCGTTTGCTTTTATATGTTGAAACAAATACGTTCACATCCCCATTGAGATGAAATCGATAGAACTATTGTGGCCCAGCCAGATAGAAAGTGGACGTAAGACATGAATAGAGGCACCTGTTTTTGCAAAGAACAAAATGCAAAATTTTTAAAGGAAAAATCACATACTGTAAGCAAGTAAGAATCAGCTTGAAAAATTTTATGTCATAACATAAAATTCTTCTTGATTCTTACTTGTATTAATATCCCAGACATGGATTTAATGTCTATTTCCTTTCCTTCCACTTAATTAATAGTATATAAATAATAACTAGGCTTCAAAGTACCTACAAGGGTAGGACGCCATTTGGATGTGTGTTCTCAATGGAGAGAAACCTCCCGTAGTTTGCCTTGTCTTCTGAATCAGTTGAGGAATTTGATGTCAGACTGGCATGTTGTCATGGTAGCTCAATGGTAGAGCATCGGCGCGTTAAGCCGAAGATCCGTGTTCAAATCCCGGTTATGACATAAAATTTTTCAAGCTGATTCTTACTTGTATTAATATCCCAGACATGGATTTAATGTCTATTTCCTTCCCTTCCACTTAATCACATACTGTAAGTTCTGCTGCATCTAGAACCAGACCTCTTTATCGATTTCAAAAATTTCATAACCTTAATTTAGGGTTCACCTGTACTAATGGTCATTTTTTGGAAGAATGGTGACCGCTTTAGACAGGTTTCCCTGTATAATGAAAACAAGCGTTAATTTGCATTTTGTAAAAATGGTGTATCCTGAAGCTTATAATCCTAACGAAAGTAGCAAATTTGTTGATGAAATTAAATAAAAAAAATAGAAAAAAATGTACTGAAATCACTATTAAAAAATTTACAAAATCTGGCAAAACATTTCACAAAAAATGGTGCCTCTATTATCGGCAGTATTCAGATTTGTGAAAATGCCTTCAGTTTATTCAAAGTATTGTCTGTTATTATTCATAATTAATGAATTTTCCATAATGTACAGTTTAGACAATGAACTTTTTCTGTTAGCATTGACTTGTAAAAGAAATAGACAATGTTGGGTACTTGAAATCAATAGAAAATATGAACACTTGCGTGATTATAATCGCTCTGCATACTTCATCTTTTAATGAAGATCATAAATCGTCTTACAGTCAGTTCTTCTGTCATTCTGAACTCGTTTTCTGACATTGTGTCTCCAAACACAAATGGTCACTATCTGCTGTTATCTAGGCTTGTATGAAATATCCTGCCTTTGTTTGATTCGGATGATCAACTCATGTATAATAGTTTCAACAGGGCAATGACTGGGTCTTTATTGTATTCAGTACACTCGTCTAGATCAGGATTTAGTATGATTTGAGTTCAATCTGGTCTTGAGATCAATTTAACTGGAAGGTGAAGTTGAATCATACTTTGTTTTGCATTTATCCCTTTCAGTGCCAGGCTGTTTGCTGGAGAACTGCTTTTAAATACTCTAATAATATTCATCATCTTTTCTGCCAACAAATATACCTTGCAAACATTCTACAGTGTGTCCCACGCAAGAGTTGGCCAATGACGCGAGTTCCTGCGGCGCGGCGGGCACAGCTCCAACTCCCGAGCGATCGGGTGAAATATCTACGCTAATGAAGCCGCGATCGGTGTTATGATTCAAGTTCTCACATTTACAGTTGGAATTACAATGAAAATAACCACGTACCTCATCATAAGAGATGTTGGAAATGTCCTCCTCTTGCATCCACACAACATTGGAACCTTTTTAAGAAATTTTCTTTCACGCGCATAAGTTCAGCTTCCGAGATAGAATTAATTTCTCTTCTGATATTGTCTTTAAGTTCTTCTAATGTGTGTGGGTTTGATCTAATTTCTGTTCAGTAAGTACGCGCCGCTTGGTCCCTCGTTTACTATCGAGAATCGAACCCGTTTCCCGAAGTTTGCTTACAAGTTTTCGCACGGCTTCTCCTCTTGGAGGACGTACACCTGGGAATTTTGCTAAAAACCGACGTCTTGCGTCCTTGCAAGATGATGTAATAAATCACATATGTTCTTCTTTGTGAGAACCTGAACCATTACACCAACAGCGGGCTTTATTAGCGTAGATATTTCACCCGTTTCCTTTTTAATGTACGGGAAGTTGACCTATACACTTTATTTTTCAAGTTTCTCCATAAATAATATTCACATACTGTTAGAAGAACTTAAAGACAATATCACATAGGCCTATCACAAGAGAAATGAACTCTGTCTCGGAAGCTGAACTTATGCGCGTGAAAGAAAATTTCCTAAAATGGTGTCAGTGTTGTGTGGATGCGAGAGGAGAACATTTCCAACATCTCTTGTGATGAGGTACGTGTTTATTTTCATTGTAATTTTAACTGTAAATGTGAGAACCTGAATCAAAACACCGATCGCGGCTTCATTAGCGTAGATATTTCACCCGATCGCTCGGGAGTTGGAGCCGTGCCCGCCGCGCCGCAGGATCCCGCGTCATTGGCCAACTTTTGCGTGGGACACACTGTACTATGGTTACACTGTTACAGTATAATCTTTTTCATAATTTCCAGAGCATCTCAACATTTATGCCAGTTGTAATAATGATTGCAAATAGTATTATAGTAAATTCAGAGTCTGCATTAACATCTGTTAATTTTCTTGTCTCTAATTTTTATTTTATTATCTTGTCAAATGATTGCATGATTATAGCATAGAGAACCAGCTGTTTGGAGGAAGCTGCCATGTATTACATTTGACGCTGATTCATCCATTTCAATTTTGTTTTTTTTGTTTTTGTTATTTTTTAAATTAGAATTGTTCCTAGTGAGTTGTATCCAGTTGAACTGGATGAAAAATATAAGATGAAATTGTGTACAATGGCAGTCATCAAGTTCACATGATCAAATTTGATAGTTTAAGGAATTTGGACGCTTACGGCTGTTCTACCAGCTCCTGATAAATCCTCCCGAAAGGTATCTTCCAGGTAATGTAACTGGAATATATTTTGTACTCCATTGCCAAATTGCTGTCGGGAAGAGTATAGTAAATTCCATAACTTGGATATGTTTCTTTTAGTTTAGGTGTGACAACTTGGTAGCAGTGTATTTTTTCAATTTGTGCAATTCCATATCATTCAAATGCGAGTCTAAAACAGCCTTATTGTATCAAACCTGAAATTCGGGTGGCTTTGTAGCTCCAGTGATCAGCAATTGAGGACCATTTTGACAAAACTCAACATTTCCATTTTTTGACAAAACTGAACATCTCAATTTTTGACAAAACTTAACATCTCATTTTTTTTTACAAAACTCAACATCTCAATTTTTGACAAAACTCAACGTATCAATTTTTTACAAATTCCGTTTTTAATGGTTTTAGGTGCTTTGAAATGAGATCTTAAAGATAGTGAATAAAGAACATAAGAAAAGTCAACATATCGAATTCATTTTGAAGCCTCAATATGCAAGGTTTCTGTCTTCTATATGTTTCTAATAACTAAAGAAACCTTCAGAACAAATTATTTATTTTTGGCACATGTTGAGATTTGTCAAAACGGTCAATTTTGTTTCCTCCAAGTCTGCATATCTTCTGACTTAGTGGTTTATTGGCCACTCCATCCTGCTGATAACTTAAATGGGAGTTGACTTTCTAGACAGTTTTTATCGGGAGTCATAGTATACAAATAAGTTCCCTGCTAGGTAGGCCTAAATATTTGATCGTGAGGTGGTAGTACAGTCCCTCAATACGATAAAAATGTTTCCATCTAGATGTGAAATGTACTGAATACAGTAAGTTAGTTTGATATGATTTTGCCACATGAAATATCGTCCCCTGTATGGCAAACTAGCGAAAGTGCATTAAATATGTATTGCACTTTCGCTAGTTTGCCATACAGGGGACGATATTGTTTTTTGTTTTTGTTTTGTTATCCCTTTGTTCCTTGTATCTGTTTAGTTTAGTGTTGGTTTCCTTATTCTGTGTGTGTTGAAGGCCAGTATATCATTGTAAACAGGCTTGCTTACAGTACAGTGCAGAGAGAAGCTAGTGTACAGCTGTAGTAATTGTCTGTCTTATTGTTTTCAATTTTGTATTATTGATCAAGTCAGAATCATGAATGTCTTTTTAAAGAACACAAGTTCTCTTGTTTTCCCCACGAACATCACTTTCCTTACTCTCCTAATCCAAGATGCATATTTCCTTGTCCACAGCCTCCCGGGGGTGTTTTCCTTTACTGAAGAAGAATTTAGCTGATTTTCCTGTAGAGGACATGAGTATGGCCCATCCACTAGACAGCCCTTTAGGAGGAAACTAAGGTATTACTAGGATGTAAAGGGTTGAGGAAATTTTTTTGTAGACTTGAATTTTAGTTCTATGCTGTAGATCTTTGATACGGGGTCCATGGTTTGTAGTTAGGGGCCCTATTTTACAGTGAATTTCTGTAAAAAAAATTGGGTTAATTTTGGTGTTACAGTCAAGTTCCCCAAACTTGTCACTTGATAACCCTGGAGTTAAGATTACTCGGCAACCGTGACAGGAAAAATAAAAATTGCTATTATCCCAGTTGTGGTGAAATGTATACTATTTTGTTATAACTAGGGTTCAGATGTTTATGACCTAAAATGGAAAATATGACCTTAAAAGTGACTAAATATGACCTCATAAAGGAACATATTTTCTAAAAATAAATATTCCATATTTAAATGTTTAATGACACCAAATAATTACATCACTTTTTAACAATTTTACAGGTGATTTACAGTTTTACTTGTATTGAACTTCTATTCCGTTAATGTTTCCAGATATCCCAGCAAATGTAAAGTGAAAGTATTTTAAAAACATGGCTATTGGAAGTTGTTAACAACAAGGAGGAAGAGGTAATTGTGCTATTACTTGTTATTGTCCCTTCACATTTCAGTTACAGTAGGCCTAAAACCAAATTATTGGTGGCTTTCGGAAAAAAATCAACTCGACCATCTAGTGCATATACTGTAGAATTGCGCTCGTTTACAGAATGTGAAACTGAAATATGTCCTTAAATTACAAATATGACCGAAACCATAAAAATGACCAAAATATGACTTTATATGCAAAATAAAAATGGTCTGATTAGGATAACAAATCTGCAATTCATGTTTAATTTGTTTTGCGGCTAGAATGGAGGTCAGGAGAAAAATATGACATGTCATAAACATCCGAACCCTGGTTATAACTAATTGACACACAATTTTTGCTCCATAGAAGAGCATCTGTATAGGTATTAACATCTTTTATTATAGATGATTTTTAACAGTGTTTGTTATATTTGAGGACAGTAATCACATTTTTAATTTTCTCAACTGATTTAGTTTGAAGTCCTTATTCCCAATAATCTGGTATTTTGGAAACTCTGTGCCGTTTTCATCCACATTTTGTAACGACGCAAATAGCGACGTGCATAATCAACGATAGGAGACCATTCCTAAACAAAGGAAGGGTTGGGGGACCGCAACTAATCGATATTGAACATTTTTATGATTATCGATACTGCCCTGAATTTTATTTGAATTACAGAAAAGGAGAGGTGCGCATGCGTCGACGGTGAATCGACGAGGCAGACGTGCGGAACCTAAAAGACGGTAAGTAGTACGTGCCTGACCACGAGACAGAGAAGTTGAAAAGGCAGAAGGGAGAAGACGAGATTGGGATGTGTGACAGCGGTAGAGGCGTTCTGGCATAATGGTGTGTCAGACTTTCATCTAAAGGAAATTCTGGTTGTGAACTTCCTTGACACGGCTATATGGAGATAGTCATTAATCAGAAGAATACACCAAGTCGGCCAGTACGAGACACCGCTACAGCGAACACCAGCTGTGAGAGTGAGTCGTGACTGCTCGCTCTGAATAAGAGCAGATATGGACATCAGGAAGTAATGGAAGACAACTCAGGATCGGAGGATAAGTTGGACATCACTGGTTGAGTATAAGCGTCTAGACTTTTTTTCTTATTGTTTGGGGAGTGAGAAAATTGAGATATCCCTTTTTTTTAAGGATGGTTTCTAAGTCATGTATGGCGATTAGACACCGTATGGAATAATAGAATAGAATAGAAACATAGAAGTGAGAATTCTAGAAGTAAAGTGATGAAATCCAGTAATCCAACTATTTTCTATTTCTGGTCTAAATTAATTATAAAAGAGCAGTCTAGAGCCTAACAACTGAATGCCACAGATATATCTCTTCACTTTAAGTTTTTTTGGGTAATTGTCCCACGAATGAATACATAGCTAGGGGCAATTGGTGATGCTCATATAAACTTTGTTATTTTTGAGACAGGACGCGAGGGGAGTAAGGAAGAAAAGTAATTAAGGGGCATGCTTAGTACTTCTTACGAGGGCCCCTCCCTCTTGGGTTTCTTTCAGGTGACGGGTGACTATCTATAAATAGATTTCATGCTGGCCTGTAATGTTAAGTTATGTTTTTTTTATAGAGATTTATCTACAAGCGAAGGTGTATGGAACATGGTAGAGGGGGATAAGAAGTGGAAAGATTGAAGGGCAAAAGAAGGCCTACGAGTGGTAGTGCATTAGGTGTGTACCATTGGAAAATTTACATGTTAGGGTAGAAGTAGAAGTCACTAAAGGGGTTATAGAGAAGCTTACTAATCTGGGCGTGAATTAGTTTCAGTTAGAATTCTAGGGAATTTAGAAACAAAATAAGATTGGGTGCCCATGCTAAAGAGTAGTAACGTAAGAAGTAGGAAAACCAGAATAACCACCGAGTGAATTAAATCAATGGTATAAGCTGAAGGGAACTCTACTTAAAGAGAGAAAGGGGTTAAAAGATAATAGCTGATGACTGGTCAGGTTAGAAAGAGGAGAGTGAGTTGAAAGATAACAACAAATGATTGGTTAGGTTAGAAAGAGGAGAATAGGAAATTGCGAGTAGTGTACTGATGATAAGTAGTTTATTAGCAAGTACTAGAGATTGTAAGGGTGAGGTGAGGGAACGCCGGAAGTATCCCGAATCAAACAAATAAAATCTGGTAGTAGGCAAGGCCTATACCAGTAACATATAAAGAAAAGAAATTTATGAGAGATTGTGAAAGCCATCGATGTTGGAGGCGAACAACGGCCCCACGTGCCTCTAGGAGAGAGTGTCAGGGACCTCTGACGTCGATTTACAAAATTGTATTTTTGTTTGCGGCCCATTAATATTTTCCCGGTTGCAGGAGAGGAGTCAGATTGTTTGTAACTCAAGATCTAGACGTCGCTCCTGTATCGGTGGTCTATCGCCACAGTCACTCTGTGGGTATAGGCTTAAACTTCTATTTCTTTCTTCGTGAGACTGTCTTTTCTATCTATCTTTAAATACAATTCTTCATGGACTAAGCTGACAAATAGACTAATATAGGAGACATAGGTGGGATTATTGAGTGTAATCTGTAGAGTAAGGACTGGATTATGAATTGAAAACCTTTATTTATTCAAGAAAAAAAACACCCAGTATAATATATATATTGAGCTATCCTGAAGTTGCAAATGTAAATGACTGCACAAGTCAGTAGTAAATTAGAAGAACAATACAAGACGTTCTAGTAGATACCTGAAAAAAAAAGAAAGAAAATTAAAGTAATTAATTAAGGATTTGTTATTGTTGAACAGAGAACGTACTTATATAGTTAAAATTGGGTATACTAACCTTGAATAATCAAATATTATCCTACCAATAAAAGTGTTGAATGGTTAATGTAGTGTAAATGTAATTTATTGTATATAAGATTGTTATTGTTGAAAAAAAGAAAAAAAAATAATATATTAAATAAATTATCGTTATTGTTATGGTCGTTGTTAACTTAAAGCAAAGTTAACGTGAAGTCCAGCCATCAAAAGTTTGGCGCCCATATCGTGGGGCTGAGTAGTGTTAAAACAAAACAGTATTGCTAATTGTTGCAACTTAATTTAGTTAAAATTGTTAAAAAAAAAAAAAAAAGAAACCTTTATTCAGTTGAAGTTCCATATTATGATAGCCCATAGCGTGAGGCAGTGATAGTTTGATATCCTAACGTGAGGCGAGATAGGGTTAAAAGAATTTTGGGAGTTAGGTTAGTATAACTGAAATTTATTCTCAAAAAAAAAAATAAATAATAATAATAACATATTTTTGGGAAAAGAATAATGACTATTGACAAGTAAGGACTTCTATAGATGACTAAGACAGACGACTGAACTATTGTGTGTTCTAATCTTTTTTTTCCAGTGGTATTGTTAATATATAAATATGGCTACTTATGTTGATCCGTATGCACAAATAAGAGCAGCTGAGCTAACCCAAGCTATTAGGAAGTTGAGGAAGGCGGATTTAGAGGCAGAATGTGATAGAGTAAAGTTACCGACCACAGGTACAAGGGATGAGTTAAGACAACGCTTGTTAGATTATGCCCGTAAGAACCCTCAGTCATTTCAAGTGTTAATTACGGCTTTTGCTCTGAGTCAGGAAGTTTTGGAAGAAGATTTGGTTGAACATAATATAACGATTCCACAAGATTCATATGGAGATGTAGTGTATACATGGGTTAAGTTAATGCGTAGGAAGGCCATGGCGGTAGCTGATTCAGAAGAAGTTGTACCAGTAGTACCCTCGTTTACAATTCAGTTAGAGCCACATAAACCAAATACTTTGGATCTAGTTCGTAAATGGAACATTAAATTCAAACCTGGGGATAGTATTTACTTATTTTTGGAGAGATTGGAAGATTTAAAACAAAGTTCTAAGTTACAGGGTGTAGAGTTATTGTCAGTATTACCCGAAATTTTACAAGATTCAGCTTTACTTTGGTACAGGAACAGATTAACAGATTGGCCTACATGGGAAGCTTTTTTGAAAGAATTTAGAGAATATTATTTGCCTATTGATGAGGAAGACTCGCTTTTGGATGAGATTAGACAGAGAACGCAAGGTCCCAAAGAATCGATTTTTGATTATGTTAATGCTATTCAAACGTTAATGAGGAGGCTGAGTACTCCAATGAGTCCTCAACAAATGATGAAGACTGTTATCAAAAATTTGCGTCCTGACGTAAAATTATACATTAGACCTGCAGAGATTCAAACTATAACAGATTTAATACGTGTAGGTAGACAGTATGAACAAATATTGTTAGATTCTGAGAGATATATTCCTCCTCCAACGCAGGTTAGAGCTACAATTAAAGAAACGGCTTATAAACCTCAGAGACAAGTTGTTATACCTTCAGTTCATACAGCGCTAGGAATTCAGGGAAAACAGGAACTTCCATCGTCCGAGTTACAAAAGAAACCCAATGTTAGTTTTTCTGCAAAGACGTGGGATAAGGAACGGAATTCAAGTCCTGTAAATGATTCTAGAATGGTTAAAGTAATAGAAAATAAAGAGAGACAGGATGAGTCGAGGGATAATGGTAAAAACACCACTTTGCGTTTTTCAAATAATCAGCGATGTTGGAATTGTGATAAAACAGGACATAGGCAGTTCGAGTGTAAAGCATCTCGTAGAGTTACTCCACGCGCTACGATTAAATGTTATAATTGTAATAAGCTTGGACATAGGTCTATTGATTGTAGGATGCCCCAAGAAAGAAAAGTTAGGCCTACAAATCCCTTATGACAATTAACTAAAAATCAGGCTTGTGTGATGTTAAATATAAATCCTACAGATTTAGTTAATGGAGATAGATGTTTTGTTGAAATTTTGCTGGAGAATATTACATTTATTGCTTTAATAGATTCCGGTTCAGATAAAACTTATGTGGGAGAGAAGGGTGATTTTTTGTGTAAAATGTTAGATTTAGCAGTAGAAGAATCTGAAGTTAGGGTGGTGCAATTAGCAGATAAAACTTATAGTTCTATAACAGGAGAGAGAACTTTTGAGATGAAATTGCAGGACAGGATCTTTCAGATAAAATGTAAAATTATGCCAAATTTAGCAGTAGATATGATTCTGGGCATGGATGTTTTGAAACAGATTGGGTTAGTAGTAGATTTGCAAGATGGGACTTGGTATTTCAAAGATGAACCAGCAAAAATTTTTCAATTTGTTAAGGCTATAGATTTAAAAGAAGAAGATCAACTACATAATATTCTTACTTTACCTACACCTCAGGAAAGGGACAGATTGAATGTGTTTTTGGAAAATCAGTTACAGAAATTTGATCAGTGTACTGGACTTACCGATCTGATTTCTCATGTTATTGATACAGGCGATGCAAAACCTATAAAACAAAGATATTATCCAGTATCACCCATTTTGGAAAAAGTTATACATGCGGAAATAGATAAAATGTTATTGGAAAAAGTTATAGAGCCTTCAAATTCACCTTGGTCGTCTCCGGTAGTTATGGTAAAGAAACCAGATAGAACATGGAGGTTCTGCGTAGATTTCAGAAAAGTAAACAATTGTACTAAAAGAGATAGTTATCCTTTGCCATACATTGAACATGTTTTGAGTAAATTACGACATGCTAGGTATATCAGTACAATAGATTTGAAAAATGGGTATTGGCAAGTTCCATTAGATGAAGCAAGTAAAGAAAAAACAGCATTTACCGTACCTGGTAGAGGATTGTATCAGTTTCGAGTTATGCCTTTTGGAATCCATAACGCACCAGCCTCGTTTCAAAGATTAGTTGATACTATATTAAGAGAAGAGATAGGAGAGAAATGCTTTTGTTACTTGGATGATATAGTACTTATTAGCGAGACATTTGAAGAACATTTGTCCTTGTTAGAAAAAGTTTTAGAGAAATTAAGAAAAGCTAACCTGAAAATTAATAGGGAAAAATCAAAATTTTGTAGAAGTGAATTAAAATATTTGGGTCATATCATTACTCCATTAGGAATTGCTGTAGATTCAGATAAAATCTCGTGTATCCTTGAGTATCCAGCCCCTACAAAAGTCAAGGAAGTACGAGCATTTTTAGGATTGGCTTCTTGGTACCGACGATTCATTCCATTTTTTTCTGAAGTTGTAAAGCCCCTCACTGCACTTCTGAAAAAGAATCAGAAATGGCGTTGGACTAAGGAATGTCAGGAATCTTTTGATGAATTAAAATCGAAATTATCTAGTAGTCCTATATTAACTTGTCCAGATTATACTAAACCCCTAGTGTTACAGACCGACGCTAGTTTTTCAGGACTAGGAGCAGCATTAATTCAGACAGGAGAGGAAGGAGAGGAAAAAGTAATAGCTTATGCTAGTAGAACTTTAACGGTAGGCGAGCAAAAATGGGCAATAGTTGAGAAGGAATTGTTAGCTATATTGTGGGCAGTTCAAAAGTTTCGTCCTTATTTGGAAGGTTATCATTTTAAAGTATATACTGATCATTTTGCTCTGAAATGGTTAAATACATTACAGAATCCGACCGGACGATTAGCTAGGTGGAGTTTATTGCTCCAGGAGTATGATTTTGAAGTAATACATAGGCCTGGTAGATTACAAAAAGTTCCGGATGCTTTATCTAGAATACACGAAGGGAAAGTTCAAGAGAAAACGGTAGAGGAAGAATTTTGCCTCTTGTTGACTGATAACTCTGAAGTAGTGGAATGGGAAAATATACAAGATGCTTGGTATATTAAGCGGAAGGAGCAAGTACAAAGTAAACCTAAATTTTGGCCAGATTGGAAGGTCGTAGATGAGAAGTTGTACCATTTAAGATTAGATCAGTTAGAACAAACTTTAGAGGGAACAGTGAATAGGTGGAAATTAGTTATTCCGCAAGATTATAGGATTAAAGTATTACAGGAATGTCATGATGCACCTACTGCAGGACATATGGGGATAGCTAAAACTTTCTTTAGAATAGCAAACAAGTATTATTGGCCGGGAATGTTTAGAGATGTTGCTAAGTATGTTACTGCTTGTGAAATATGTCAGAGACAGAAAGTGTTACAGACGGCTCAAGCAGGACCAATGCATTTTTACCAGAAAGAGAAACCTTGGATGACTGTAGCTACTGATTTGTTGGGACCTTACCCACGTTCCAAAAAAGGGAACCGATACATTGTAGTATTTCAGGACACCTTTACCAAATATGTAGAATGTAAAGCGTTAAGGAAAGCAACCAGTAGAGCAGTTACGGAAGCATTTTATGAATTGATTATCCTTAAATGGGGAATTCCGGGATATTTGCTGATGGATAATGGACCGCAATATACTAGTAAATTAATGCGAGAGATAGCTAAAGCTTTTAATATAACTCCTTGTTATTTACCTGTATATTCGCCACAAGGAAATCCAGTAGAAAGAGTCAATAGAGTATTGAAAACAATGATTTCTAGTTATATTCAAAAGGATCAGACAGTTTGGGATGTGTATTTGAGAGAATTTAATTTTGCTATAAATACGGCTAAGCATAGTTCCACTGGATGCACTCCTTATATGCTAAATTATGGGAAGGAGCCTGAAATTATCAGTAGGATTGAAAAGGTGGAAAACCAACCGATTCATAAAGAAATTCCAAAAATTTGGGTGGAGAAACTCAATAAATTGAAAACGGTACGTTTAATGGTTAGACATAACTTAGAAACCGCCTATAAGAATTCGAGTCATTATTATAATCTTCGGAGGAGAGAGATGAGATTTCGTCCAGGAGATCTAGTGTTAAGAAGAAACTTTAAATTAAGTGATGCCTCACAAGCTTATACAGCAGGTTTAAGTGCAAAGTTTGTCGGGCCCTATATTATAAAGAAAAAGTTCAGTGAAAATAGCTACGAACTGACAAACCGTTTTGGTAAAAAGTTGGGGAAGTGGCACGTCAAAGACTTGAAACCCTTTGTTCCTGGATAAACATTCTTTAAGGCTGGTAAAAGAGACACGCACAAAAAAAAAAAAAAAATGAATGTGACCTGTGTCAACATTATTTTTTTTATGGTGAGTGAGGGAAGAATGTAACGACGCAAATAGCGACGTGCATAATCAACGATAGGAGACCATTCCTAAACAAAGGAAGGGTTGGGGGACCGCAACTAATCGATATTGAACATTTTTATGATTATCGATACTGCCCTGAATTTTATTTGAATTACAGAAAAGGAGAGGTGCGCATGCGTCGACGGTGAATCGACGAGGCAGACGTGCGGAACCTAAAAGACGGTAAGTAGTACGTGCCTGACCACGAGACAGAGAAGTTGAAAAGGCAGAAGGGAGAAGACGAGATTGGGATGTGTGACAGCGGTAGAGGCGTTCTGGCATAATGGTGTGTCAGACTTTCATCTAAAGGAAATTCTGGTTGTGAACTTCCTTGACACGGCTATATGGAGATAGTCATTAATCAGAAGAATACACCAAGTCGGCCAGTACGAGACACCGCTACAGCGAACACCAGCTGTGAGAGTGAGTCGTGACTGCTCGCTCTGAATAAGAGCAGATATGGACATCAGGAAGTAATGGAAGACAACTCAGGATCGGAGGATAAGTTGGACATCACTGGTTGAGTATAAGCGTCTAGACTTTTTTTCTTATTGTTTGGGGAGTGAGAAAATTGAGATATCCCTTTTTTTTAAGGATGGTTTCTAAGTCATGTATGGCGATTAGACACCGTATGGAATAATAGAATAGAATAGAAACATAGAAGTGAGAATTCTAGAAGTAAAGTGATGAAATCCAGTAATCCAACTATTTTCTATTTCTGGTCTAAATTAATTATAAAAGAGCAGTCTAGAGCCTAACAACTGAATGCCACAGATATATCTCTTCACTTTAAGTTTTTTTGGGTAATTGTCCCACGAATGAATACATAGCTAGGGGCAATTGGTGATGCTCATATAAACTTTGTTATTTTTGAGACAGGACGCGAGGGGAGTAAGGAAGAAAAGTAATTAAGGGGCATGCTTAGTACTTCTTACGAGGGCCCCTCCCTCTTGGGTTTCTTTCAGGTGACGGGTGACTATCTATAAATAGATTTCATGCTGGCCTGTAATGTTAAGTTATGTTTTTTTTATAGAGATTTATCTACAAGCGAAGGTGTATGGAACATGGTAGAGGGGGATAAGAAGTGGAAAGATTGAAGGGCAAAAGAAGGCCTACGAGTGGTAGTGCATTAGGTGTGTACCATTGGAAAATTTACATGTTAGGGTAGAAGTAGAAGTCACTAAAGGGGTTATAGAGAAGCTTACTAATCTGGGCGTGAATTAGTTTCAGTTAGAATTCTAGGGAATTTAGAAACAAAATAAGATTGGGTGCCCATGCTAAAGAGTAGTAACGTAAGAAGTAGGAAAACCAGAATAACCACCGAGTGAATTAAATCAATGGTATAAGCTGAAGGGAACTCTACTTAAAGAGAGAAAGGGGTTAAAAGATAATAGCTGATGACTGGTCAGGTTAGAAAGAGGAGAGTGAGTTGAAAGATAACAACAAATGATTGGTTAGGTTAGAAAGAGGAGAATAGGAAATTGCGAGTAGTGTACTGATGATAAGTAGTTTATTAGCAAGTACTAGAGATTGTAAGGGTGAGGTGAGGGAACGCCGGAAGTATCCCGAATCAAACAAATAAAATCTGGTAGTAGGCAAGGCCTATACCAGTAACATATAAAGAAAAGAAATTTATGAGAGATTGTGAAAGCCATCGATGTTGGAGGCGAACAACGGCCCCACGTGCCTCTAGGAGAGAGTGTCAGGGACCTCTGACGTCGATTTACAAAATTGTATTTTTGTTTGCGGCCCATTAATATTTTCCCGGTTGCAGGAGAGGAGTCAGATTGTTTGTAACTCAAGATCTAGACGTCGCTCCTGTATCGGTGGTCTATCGCCACAGTCACTCTGTGGGTATAGGCTTAAACTTCTATTTCTTTCTTCGTGAGACTGTCTTTTCTATCTATCTTTAAATACAATTCTTCATGGACTAAGCTGACAAATAGACTAATATAGGAGACATAGGTGGGATTATTGAGTGTAATCTGTAGAGTAAGGACTGGATTATGAATTGAAAACCTTTATTTATTCAAGAAAAAAAACACCCAGTATAATATATATATTGAGCTATCCTGAAGTTGCAAATGTAAATGACTGCACAAGTCAGTAGTAAATTAGAAGAACAATACAAGACGTTCTAGTAGATACCTGAAAAAAAAAGAAAGAAAATTAAAGTAATTAATTAAGGATTTGTTATTGTTGAACAGAGAACGTACTTATATAGTTAAAATTGGGTATACTAACCTTGAATAATCAAATATTATCCTACCAATAAAAGTGTTGAATGGTTAATGTAGTGTAAATGTAATTTATTGTATATAAGATTGTTATTGTTGAAAAAAAGAAAAAAAAATAATATATTAAATAAATTATCGTTATTGTTATGCAAAGTAAATTAACGTGAAGTTCAGATTTTTGACCCTTATCCTTGTAATGGTTTGAGAGTCGCTGATTTTTGGGCTAAGTATATACTTTGGTAGTGAGCACTGAAAAAGGAGAAAAAGAAGAAGCAAAACAATAAAAGAAAGATAAATCCGAACCCAACTCCCGTCTCCACTGTTATTTAAAAGCTAGTCGAGGGGCATGTAGGTACATAGCCTGTGTATCTATAATTTAATTTGTGTCTGGGCTGATACATAACAAAAAGAAAAGAGGAAGCGTATTGATGATGGCGCCCGTTAATATAAATTTTCATCAATATTATCAAGACTGGGTAAATTGTTAAAAGAGAGAGAAAGTAGACTGAGAGTAGGAAGTTTGCAATCACCCGGTGTCAAAGGTAGTTGTACTGAACGTTGGAATGTGGACTATGCAGGCAGTGTTATGATGACACGACAGGTGCATGAGTGACCTTGTTTTGTAGGAGTTCAGTAAACTTATATACTACGATTAAGAATAATCACATATTAGTCGTCACAGAATTTTGGCGAAGATTTAATCCAAGAAGTTAAGGAACTTTATAGCATAAAGTAAGAAAAGCCCGTCACAATTTGGCCAAGTTTGTGGGACTCTACTGTATTTTGCATTTTTTGTGAGAAGGGACTTGCATCGGTTGTTCAACTAAAAACCAAATACAGAAACCGACTTCTGATCTTCGACTAAATTTGACTAATATTGATCAAGAGGCGACAAGCTCAACCGTCTCATTAAAAGTGAGTAATAACATAATTCCTAATTATATTATCAAATTGGTAATAAATATTAAAGTCTGTTCAAAATATAATTTTACTGCAATAGTTTACTTCCAATTCAATAACTGTGTTTCCGTCAAATTAAAAAAAAATGTATTTAGATTTATTTTGTTATAATGACCTATAATTAATACCCCAAATATTATGAATATATGCCCACATATAGCCTACTTTTAAAATGGGATGTAAAATTAGGGGTCCATAAATTTTTTAGACGTTTTACAGGTCCTCGGTTTCAAAAAGGTTGAGAAACGCTGGTGTAAATGGATAACTTCCATCAAATGTGCATTGAGCATACAGGGCACCAAAATGCATGTAGGAAATAAATTTTGAAGTAGATTATTGTCCTAAATTTTAATAGGGCCTAATGTAGCAAAAAACAATTTAGATGACAGGATCAAATTAATAGCCCTCTAGGAGAAAACTTTAGTTATTACTAGGATGTGGAAGGTTAGGGACATTTTGTGCAGGGACTAATTTTAGTTCTGTGACATAGATCTATGAACCCAAGAAAGGGGGTGGGGGGTCCACCCCCGGAAAATGTTGAAATATTGAACTAATGAAAATCACATTAAGTCTTGTAAGACATGCCAAAGTAAACAAGAAATCGTTACCTAAGTTATAATGCTTATTACTATTTATAAGAAAAGTTAAGTAACACATGGAACAGTGGAAATAATAGCCCTGCTCATTATGTTGTGAAAACAAAATAACTGCTATATCGTATATGACACCAACAAAACTTGTTTAATTCAATATATAAATATTTTAAAATATAAAAATAGAATTTTAGGTTTTGATTTTTAGAGATCTGGACCCCTTGACCCCCCTTTCCTAATCCACTGTGGATTCTGGTTCCATGTTGTCGATTTGGTGAAACTTCTATAAACTTCTTATGTTCTAAAAGAAAAACACATGACTATAATTATTGATATTCATTTTTTTCCGCCGAGAGCTAGGGGGGCTACGGGGGGGGGGGGGATGGGCACCGTTGATATATAGGCCTATTCATTGTTTGAGAACCACTGGTATAGACTAAATCATGATTTTCCAACATCGTGGTTTAAATTCCATCGAAATTTAGCGAGAAAAGTGAAATTAAAAGTTAGCAATGTAACATGACAGGATATTGTTGAGAATTTTTCAGTTTAGGTCGTGTATATTATGGCGTACTTTGCTTTGAAAGCGGCAACCCACTTTTCCGAAATTGTCTGAATTGTGGAAGTGTACCGGACATCGGAATGCAGTGATTTCCTCGGGTATTGCCGTGAGAACGCGCGAGATACTCCCGACCCAGTTTGCGGATTCGCTTTCTCAGAGGTTTCTTCAAAATTTGCGGAGATCTAGATGAGCGAGTAAGACGTGTTACGAGTACAGGCGCCGACTTTTATGTTCAAAATAATATTTTGCATTATAATTACAGGGACGTCACTAAACTAACACTGAAATAGGCCTATCTACCTACACGTATACATTATGCAAATACGTATTTACTATTACATTATAATAACTTTAATTTACAAAACGTACCTGCAGTCAATCAAGCAAAAAAAAAAAGTGGCCTATATATATATATACACACACGTACGTACATACACACACACACTCACACACATATATATATATATACATACATACATACATATAAATAAAATACACGAATATAAACTCGATTTTTAAGTCTGGCATACAGCTTCGGTGAAATTCATAGGTGAGAAATAGGCGACTTTCATTATTGTTTTCCTCGGCCATGAATTGCTCTACAATCTTGCAACCTGACATACTCTTTATTGACTACTTCTACAATTGCATATTATTTTCAAAATTAATCAAACTGTTGCAGTTACGGGTAATTATCGTTTCAAATTGGCAGCAACGTTTCGTGCACTGAAATGCCGTTTCCTTGATAACTTCCACTAGTATCAATATTTCTGAGTGATTAATTTTCTGTGTGTCTGTTAATATCATATGAATAACACTATCTACAATCATTCATTTAACATTAATAGTTTATTATATATATATATACACACACACACACATTATATTAATGAAAGAGAAAGTTTTAATTAAAAAAATACTTATACTGTAGATATTCCAAAGATAGTTCCAATGCAACAGCATTTATATAATAGGCCTACTAGTGGTACCCACGGCTTCGCACGCGATTATTAATTCAATCGCTAGATTTTTAAGTTATTTAAGAGAAAAATAATTAAAAAATATTTATTAACACTTACACGCAAATCATTCATAAACTAAATGATTAATAATTATTATCATTAAACAGCTAAAAATCTTGCTTTAGAGTACCTTCCAAGATTAGAAAGCGCCGCCTGAGAACAACCTCAGATTCGAGTTCCTGGCCCCCCCCCCAAAAAAAACCCCTCCATAACGAGTTCCGTCCAAATCGTTCAATGTTTTCCTATTTAGGCTAAATTTAGTTTCTCATAACAACATATAAACCCATGCCGGACTGCAAAGAAAACAGTTTACACACTGATTAGGCTCAGTCTACTAGAAAGTATAGATTCCGATAGTTTATCTTCTTGTACCTTATCCTTTAATAAATTGTACATGAATTAATTTACAATTCTCTTTAAATTTCTCTTACGTCGTTTTGTGGACACAGCTTTTCTGTTTAGGTCCTGATGAGATGCGAACAGAGGCACTCCAATTACACGGGCAGGGAGCACGCTTCCGCTGTCATTATCCACGCACTGCCCTGAGAATCTTGAGCTCTATCTGGGCCGCATCACCACAAATTCATTGAGGTCGCGGAGTTGTATAACAAGTTAGTATAGCGGCTGTTCTCGAGATTTCGTCCATTTCCCCAACTCACTCATCATCAGTATGGATCACATTTTACTGCAAATAAAAATGTTAAATTTCGCTATAAAAATGGACCAATTCGTGTTATTAAGTGCCAGTATGGTAGGCCTACTTTATAAGATTTTGTGGGGGACGGGAAAATGTCTGTCGGTCTGCCTGTCTCTCCGTGTGTCTGTACGCGATAACTCAAGTACGCTTTGTCGGATTTTCATGAAACTTGGTATACGCATTTATCACGTCTATGTGAAGAAGCCTATTGATATTGGACCAAATCGGTTGACCGATACCGGAGTAATGCCCAATTTAGTGTCTATTTTATAGTAATAGACCTATATTAGAAAGAATTAATCAAATGCAAATCAGTTCTCATGACAACATATTGGAAATGACAACAAGCTTTGGAAGCGTTGACAAGTAACACTACCCACATATTTCTTCAAATAATGCTTATCAAACAAGGCCGTTGCTCGTCCGTATTGCTTAACGAATCGATCTGGAGCTTAACTCGGAAATCGATAATGAAAATAAGTTATTTTCTGCATATCATAATTGCAATTATCACTGATCATCCAAAACATTCTGGCGCTTTGTGACATCAGTTTGCCAAGTTTTTTAAATGTACATGTTGCCGCCCCTAAATGTTTTTAGAAATATCCCACCTTAGGCGGCTGCCTGGTTCGCCTATACTATATAATATGGTCGGGCGTAGCAACATCCGATGAGGGCACAATACGCACAAGTTGTTATGCAGTGTATTCTACACATATCACTAGGGCCCGGATTTTTTTCCGTTTCATGCCCCTTTCTTCCGAATAGGCCTATATGAATCTTATAGAACCCAAAAAGAGCTACATCGAACTTAAGGGGCTAAGGAGGACTTTTGCTGAAAACTAGGGGCTAAAGATGACTTTTGCTGAAAAACACGAATTTTAAACAGATTTTCCAATTAATGTATAGGAAAATAAATATGTGAATTTCTGCAATTTAATAAAAGACATAATAAGATGGCCGAGTAATTTTCTGCCAACCCTGTCAAAATCAAGTAGGCCTAAGTAAACATAGCTATCTTTCATTTTACCTACCAGACTTCTTCCGTCGGATTTTGAAATCGAAGTTTAAAATACTTTTACTAAAATGCATTTATGCGGTTCAAATGAAGTTGACATTTTTCATGAACACATTATTTTTAAATTATTGCCATCTTCTTAGTGTTCGTTCGTTGACTTTTCATTAAATTAGTATAAAAAGAAACAATAATTGTATCATTAGAGGGTTAATGTAGGCCTATCTTATTCCTTATGCTAGTTTTCGAATGCCGATATAAGGAATAGTTACTTGTTTCTTTCTTTCTTTCTTTCTTTCTTTCTTTCTTTTTCTTTTCTTTTCTTTTTTTTTAAACCTAGAATAACTGTGTCAAAATTAAGATACAATTTTCGGTGTTAATATTAGTGTTTTATTAAGACGGCTAAAATCGTTTGTCTAATACCTAAAAAGGACTATTCCACGAAAATAAAAGGCTAAAATACCTTTTATAAAAGCCTAAAAATCCGGGCCCTACATATTACAGAACATTCTAAAGAAATAATAATAAAGATAATGATAATAACAATGATAATAAAAATAAAAATTTAAAAATGCTTGTATTTCTGTATAATATACCATCCTCTTCTCTTAACTTGTTTGTGGTACAACAATCACATTGTGACTGTCACAACTAACACAAATTTCATGGCCTTACACTTAAATAAATTAGTTACAATACTGTATTACTTCGGCTGCTTTCTCAGCAAGATTTGGCCGTGACGCATTTAACCCATTCCATTTGCAGACGATAATTGCCAATCCATTAGCGTAATGGCTTCATGACTTTTCAAATTGGCGGGATTTGTAACGGGGACGGGATCAGCCGAGAAGTGTAGCATGTCAGGTCACTTCCGGGATTATCTTCTCTCATCTCCATGGCCATCTATTACCGGCATCGGTACGCAAAATGCGTTCAGGGAGGCCGTGCTTCCCCTTGGTATCTCTGATTTTATTATTGTTGCGGTATGCGGAAGAAATTAATAGCGTAATTATTATTATGACTGAGAGATTGTTGGGCGTGAAAACTATGCAGTCTTTTGCAGTACAATGCAAGTCAACAGAGCGGTAACAAGTTAATGAGTTAGTCAATGCACTTTTTTGCATTTGTTTTAGTTTTATTATATCAATTCAATTAAATGTCCACAGGATCTCCTTTTTTAACACCATACAATGCGGTCCTGAAATGGGTTTGAAAATCTTACAAATATCCTGCAAAATGGAAATAAGGTTTTATCTTTGAAATTAAAATAGTTAGGTTTCCAAATTAATTTCCATTAAAGCACTTGAAAATTTGATAGATAAAATGCATTTCATCTTTTGAAAATTCAAAACATATCCATACTGATACCCTTAGTTTATCCAACTTATTCGTGTAAGTGCATTGCTACAGCCTCATTTTGAAATCAGTGAAATATTTTGGATTTTTTGTATAAATTATGTTTATATTTACTTACTTACTCAATAACAATAGATAATTCCTAAGCAACCTAAAGGAAATATCTATTTTATGGAACCCGAAGGTTCATTGCCACGCTTACATGAGCCCGCCATTCAACCCTACTCTGTGCTAACTCCATCCAATCATCCCTCGCAAATCCCTTAAATCTATCCTAATATTGTTCTCCCATCTACGTCTAGGTCTTCCAGGTGGTCTTTTCCCTTCGGCTCAATACTGGAATTTTTAACGTTTAAATAAAACACTTACTTACTTACTCAATGGCATTAGACAACTCCTAAGCAAGCTGAATATTAACTATTTTATGGAACCCGAAGGTTCATTGTCGCACTTACCTGACCCCGCCATTCAACCCTATTCTGTGCTAACTCTATCCAACCATCCCTCGGAAATCCTACTTCCCTTAAATTTATCGTAATATTGTCCTCCCACCTACGTCTAGGTCTTCCACGTGGTCATTTGCCTTCGGGTCTCCCTGTTCAATACTTTTGAGATATGTCTTTCTTCCCCCATGCGCACAACATGTCCAGCCCATCTCATCCTCCGTCATTAATCTCTCATATTAACTGTTCTTTGCAGTCCAAGAGTCCGGTTAAAATATACAACTTCCACTGAAATTGCCCCGAAACTTTAGGGTACGTTCTGTGAAATAATTTGAATTTTTAGTATACATAAAATATTTTTATTAATTTCTCGAACTACTGCTATGCAGTCCAAGAATACGAAAAATTCCCCTGTGAAAATTTTGGGATTTCAGCACTGCCTAACATTTATGTAAGAATTAAATTCTTTGGAATTACCCTGTTGTAAAAATTACTCTAGTTTAGTGTGGTTGCCTTAACGATGGCAACACTGATTTTGAGCATAATATCGAATAACAAATGAAGAACAGAACACAAGCCGATCATACGTTAGTTTCATGAAATACAGGAGGCCAAGTTTATTCTTAGAATTGTCGATGGAAACCAAATCAGTGGGTGAGATACTGAACAATGAGAGATGAGCGGGTCAGTACAGTCATGAGGAGAAGTGTGTGAGAGAGCGATGACCTGACCAAGCTAAGCAGAGTGGAGGAGGAACAACAGTTCAGTCTTCAGTTGTCTCCACCCGCGCACTCACGATGGCTGCTCTCAAGTGCTGGATCTTAGCGGGAACCCTGGCGCTTGTTGTCGTCTGCAGCTTTATAGGAGTTACTCTGTGGCTAGGGCTGGACCTGCAGCAGGGACAAGGGACGACCAAGCCTTCAGCCCGATCCTCTGAGCAGGTACAAGGGACCAGCAACCTCTCATCTCGCTCCTCTGAGCAGGGACAAGGGACTTCCAACCCTTCAGCACGCTCCACTGTGCAGGGACAAGGGACCATCAACCCCTCATCTCGCTCCTCTGAGCAGGGACAAGGGACCAGCAATCCCTCATCTCCCTCCTCTGAGCAGGGACAAGGGACTACGAACCCTTCAGCTCGTTTCTCAGAGCATGGACTAGGAACTAGTAAGCCTTCGGCTCGCTCCACGCATAAGGGACAAGGAACTAGCAAGCCCTCGGAGCAGGGAGAAGGGACAACCCACACCATAGAACAGGTTGTGTCTGGGAATGGACAAAGGGAGGAAGCTATCGTGGAAGAAGTGGTGGCGACCCTCGAGGAGCATCAGGCACCCCTCTACCCACAACCTATACCCGAGACTCCATCATTTGTACCCCTGCCACCACTAGTGCCATTTCAAGAAACAAAGGCCTCGAAGCCGGAACCTTATACAGAAAGACAAACACCCACATCTCCGAAGCAAGAAACGTCTACTGAAGAACGGGCAACCACAACTCTGAAAGTACAACCAACGACATACAGACCCGTTCCTACTTATGCTGCTGAGAAACTCGTATCCTCGACTCACAGACAGGAAGAAGCAGAAGAGGAAGACCTGCATTACCTGGATAGTAGGCTAAGGGAAGACGTGTTCATGCCTCAGCAGTTCGACTACCCGCACGATAGGGAACCCATCAGGCACAGCGGGGAGGTCCTGGAGGACGCAGTGGATAGAGAAGGCGTCCCTGGACTAGACCCCGAGTCGCTGTTCTACTCACCCGAGCGATATGATGGGGAGGAGCCCGAGAGTGCGGAAAATCCCTTCACAAGCTTCCTGCAGAGCAAACTTCACGACTTGTACACGTGGCTGAGTACGGACGAAGACCTGACTGGAAAGGGACTGGGTGGCGACTTGGTGTCCCTGGTGGCGGCTCTCAACCAGAGCATGGCGCAGGGCGACAGCTCCATCCTGCTGACCAAGCTCCGGGACATGTATTACAACGAAAGTCAGGTGAACGTGACGGACCCCGCCGTCCTCCACAACAGCAGCTCCCTCGTCTCCTTCGGTCTCCTCGCGTTCGATCTCCTGCTCCTCCGCAACGTCCAGCACATCGCGTGGGAGGAGGACCAGGGATCCAGGGACGAGATGCTCAAGGACCCGGAAGTGTTGGCTCTCAACGCGCTCTTCCTGCCACCGGACAAGATTCGACAGTTGCAGGTGTGTATCATGCTCATTATGTGGGGGTGTAAGAGTGCAAGTGAGTAGGAGTGAAAATGGGTGGTTGTAAGAGTGAAAATAGATAGTGTAAATTAAGAATGAAGATGAGTGAATGCAATAATGGTTAGGCTGTAGGTAGGGCTAGCATTTTGATTACATATAAATTACCCAAAAATGCCCTATAAACAAGGCATTTATAACCTAAAAATCCTTTAAAAAATGCCCTATAAATAAAGCATTTATGGCTTAAAACACTTCAAGATTGCTCAAAAATTGTAAAAATAATTATTATCTTCTAAATTTTCTTAATTTTATAATTAATAGCCTAATATTAAATTCCGAAAACTGTTAAAGTGAGTAGGAGTGAAAATGGGTGGATGTAAGAGTGAAAATAAATTGTGTAGAATGAAGATGAGTGAATACAATAATGGTTAAGCTGTAGATAGGGCTAGCATTTTGATTACATATAAATTACCAATAAAAATGCCCTATAAACAAGGCATTATAATCTAAAAGTCCTTTAAAAATGCCCTATAAATAAAGCATTTATGGCTTAAAATCCTTAAAAATTCCCCTAAAATTGTAAAAATAAATGTAATATTCTAAATTTATTTAGTGAACAAGAAAGGTTTCAACTTTCTTTTACAATTTAGAGCATTAATTTTAATTAATAGTTGCATTTTATTTAATTGAAGTACAGTACCAACATCGGGTAAGCCGTAGCGTAGTGGTTGAGGCGCTGCGCTACAAACCGGAAGGTCGCGAGTTCAATCCCAGACGAGGTCGTCGGAGTTTTTCAATTGGCCTTATCCTTCTGGTGGCACTATGGCCCTGGGTTCGACTCAGCCTCAAAACAGAAATGAGTACCAGGAGCAATCCTGGGGGTAAAGGCGGCCGGTTTCGTACACTAAGGCTGACTACCTTACCATCTTCAGAAGTCGAATGTCTAAAAATCTGGGAGCCTCATCCTCCTGGAACCCTTTGGGCCTCCATGACCTGTATAAGGAACAGTTTACTATAGGTTTTGATTACATATAAATTACCAAAAAATGCCCTATAAACAAGGCATTTATAACCTAAAAATCCTTTAAAAATGCCCTATAAATAAAGCATTTATGGCTTAAAACCCTTCAAAATTGCCCTAAAATTATAAAAATTAATTTTATATTCTGAATTTACTTAATTTTATAATTAATAGCCTAATATTAAATCCCGAAAACTTTTAAAGTGAATGTGTTTTAAGTCATTTCTTAGGCATGTGTATTGAACATGTTATATTCAGGAGCCGAGTACCCGCGTGGGGAAGGATTCTAAGGACGAGGACAGCAACAAGAGCGTGTTCCAGGAAATCCTGGAGTTCCTGAACGGGTCGCTGCGAGCGGTGCTCAACCTGGGGCGCGCGTACAGGAGTAGCGTGAGCACCGAAGCCGGTGCAGGCGACGGGAACCCACTGGATTGCATATGGACGCTCTACTGCCGCAACCTGGATAAGACAGCGCGCATGCGTGGTCCTTACGGCTTCTTGGCCAGGATGAACAGCCTTGGACTGCGCGTGGTGATGGGGCAGATCCCACTGGAGCACGCGCTGGAACAACTGCTCAGGGAGGTGACTCAGGGGCAGACCTACACCGACTGCGAGAAACTCTTTCCCAAGTGAGTTTTATATAGTATTTTTTTTAGTTTTATGGTTTTAATAATATTAAGACCCCTCTCTCGGAAAATAAGCGTAGCAAAATTAGTATAGGTAACAGAAACCTCCACTTGGAGGCCCCTTCGCCCCAACATAGGGTCTATAGGGTTCCAGACAGACAGAATAATATTAAGGCAGAAGTTAAATGTCGACTAAAATCAGGAAATGACTGTTTTTATGCAGTTGATGTACTCTTATCTTCCCGTCTTCTGTCCAGAAATCTAAAAATAAAGTTTCATAAGACTATTATCCTGCAGATTGTACGGATGTGAGACATGGTCGCTTATTCTTCGGAAAGAAGATAATCTGAGAGTGTTCGAAAACAGGGGGCTTAGGAAAATATTTGGGCCTAAGAGAGATGAAAATAGGGACTGGAGAAAACTACATAATGACAAGCTTCATGACCTGTACTCGCCACCGGATGTAGTATGGGTAATTAAATCACGGAGGATGAAATGGGCTGGACATGTTGCGCGCATGGGGGAGGAAAGCCATATCTCAAAAGTATTGACTGGGAGACCCGAGGGGAAAAGACCACTTGGAAGACCTAGACGTAGGTGGGAGGACAATATTAGGATAGATTTAAGAGAAGTAGGATTTACGAGGGATGATTGGATGGAGTTAGCACAGAATAGGGTTGAATGGCGGGCTCAGATAAGCAGAGCAATGAATCTTGGGTTCCATAAAATATATATTATTTTTTAAGCTTGGTTAGGAATTGTCTATTGCCATTGAGTAAGTAAGTAAGTAAGAGAGATGAAAATGGGGACTGGAGAAAACTGCATAATGACGAGCTTCATGACCTGTACTCGTCACTGGTTATAGTGAGGGTAATTAAATAACGGAGGATGAAATGGGCTGAACATGTTGCGCGCATGGGGGAGGAAAGCCATATCTCAAAAGTATTGACTGGGAGATACGAAAGGAAAATACCACTTGGAAGATCTAGACGCAGGTGGGAGGACAATATTAGGATAGATTTAAGGGAAGTAGGATTTGCGAGGGATGGTTGGATAGGGTTAGCAGAGAATGGGGTTGAATGGCGGGCTCAGGTAAGCGCGGCAATGAACTTTCGTGTTCCGTAAAATATATAATATTCCTTTAGCTTGCCATTGAGTCAGTAAGTAAGTGTATTGATTAACACAACATTAATTATAACCATTATATCGATATCTTGAAAGAAAATTAGTTTTCTTGGAAGTGTATAAAGATGGGTTTTCATCCGAAACAGGAACTGAACTATTACTCTCTTACTTGGTCGCGGTCCACGGGCTGTGTAACTTTGAGGGAGTTGTCGATGTTAAGTGAGGAACGGTATAAGTAACGGACGAGAGATCTTCCTGAGCACCTGGCGGAAACTCACGCAACTATACTCTCCGTTCTGAAAACATTTTTCTGCAAATATTTAGTTTTAAGAGACATTAATATATTCTGGACAGATTATGGCTGGACGTCTATTGGAAGAAGTCTGGTTTGTCCCGTGATATATGTTCGTGTTGTCTCAGAGGTGGCCTCGACATTGGGCTGATCACTCAGGCCTAGGTAGCATAAAATAATTATATATTTTATTTTATTTTTATTCTATATTGGGCATTTTAACTCTTAAAAGAAAAGTACACAACTGTTGTGTTCATGACCGCGAGGAAAATTTGCTTACATGTTCCCACTTAGAGTCGTCAATTATGCAATGAAAATATATAATAATTAGGGCAAGGCATTTAATGTCCATAAAATAGTGAAAAAATGCAAAATAAAAATGCATTTATGACCTAAAAATAGTGAAAATGTGTCACAAAATTAAAAAATAAAGACCAATGAATTTAGCATGATTACTTATTAGTTTTCGCTAAAAGCAGTTTAATGAATGACAGTACGTTATATATGCATTTACAATATAAAACACACTTATTTTGTTACTAAAGAAGTAAGTCAATTTATACTACTTGGACACCCTTAGCGAAAAATAAATTCTTTCTGAACTTGCATGCCCATCAAATTGCCCCTAGGAAATATGTGCCATTTCAAAAGAACAAAAAATGTTTATAGCTACAAGACAAAGTGCTATGATGTTTACAATAAACCTGAATTAAAATGAACTATGAACAGTTGGCGAAGATTCTCAAATAAAAACTGTTGTCTGAAAGTAACGATTTGTACATGGAAAAGCTCCTTTCTACCTCCACTGAAACATCAACTAAAATGCCGAAAATGACCTAAAAATTGCCAAAAAATACCTATCTTTTGAAAATAACGAAAAATGCAAAATAAAGCAAAAAAAATCCCTTATTTAAGCAAATATTTCATGATACACACACACTTACACACACACACATATATACAGGTTTATTAATGTATCAGTATTAATCCGTACGGGACTTCATAAAAGTGATAACATTACCCGATTGATAGCATTATCCGCGATTACATTAAGCGGCGTTCACTGTAATGCCAAATCCCTCAACGTAGATGATGATGATCTTTTCTTAGGAGGGACCGGGATTCGAACCCGTGGGAAAGTGACTCATGTGTGACATTAGCATTTAGGATAACTCAAAGTAGCTGGGCAAAAACGATCAATCTATTATATAAAGTCGAATGTGTGTTTGTGGGTATGTTTGTTCCTTATACAAATCTACATTTCTTTACCAATTTACACGGAATTTTGCACACATACCCAGTTAAGCCCGGAAAGTATAGCGGTCAACATTAAAATTGAAACAAATCAGTCCTTCCCTTGAAAATTATATAATTTCTGTGAATATTCTACTGAAAAAAAGAATGTTGTTCAGTTCACATGGCAACAGTGAATTGTTTACTGTGATTACATAGGGCCTTGGCAACTATATAGCCTAATGCTGGACTTTAACGAATTATGATTCCATCGATGTAATATATTGGGGAAAATAATTTCTGAAAATGAAATCCACGAAAATAAAGCACAGTGTGATGTAGTCACATAACTTTCTCTACCCTCGACATAAGAAATATTTACTCACTTCACATTTTGATGTAGAATAAGAGGGACAACTTAAGTGTGTGATTATGCTATATCAAGAGTCTGTAAATAATCCTTTCCGCTGATAAGTTATCCATACCTGTAGGCTTTGTATTAGTTGAGAAGTAGGGATGTTTATCATAGGCCCTAAGCATGGGATGAATAGAATAGAATAGAGTAGAATAGAATAGAATAGAAGAGAATTTAAAAAATGGAACATTTTCAGTCCTATGCTCGCAGTATATTATGTCCTGGGTTTTAGGGGAGGAAAGTATGAAAGTGATACTGCATTTCTATTTTATTTCAGGCCCGAAACATGAGAACATGAGAATGAGAAATAACATTTTCCGTCAAGTCAATACAATCTTATGTAATTTATGTTTCTTCTTATTTCAACCCCTCCCAGGCATGATGAGTAGAAGCAACGGAATGCAGCATTCGACATCCTCTATGAACCATAAAAAGCTATAGGCCTATCTAGCGTTTTCTGAGGGAATCGTTTGAGTGTGATAAATCTTTTTCAAGTTTTACATACATAAAGTCCTCCATAAGTTAATTTCAAATTAAAAAAATACAAAGCCCGGGCGATGCCGGGCCTTTTCAGCTAGTTGATTAATAAAATTAACACGTATCATCATGTAGTGTTAAATGTGGGTCTTGTTTATTGACTATCACGGTAGATAATGGAGCCCAGTGCCATCTGCCGTGACACAGTTCAGTCCCGTTCATTCATTTGCCAGGTGTTTGTTTTTATACCGTGTCTAATGCTTAATTCATCCTTTACAAGTAATACGGCAGTCTATTAGTAGCGACCCACTTGACATTTCAACAGGAGATGATCCTTGCGATAATCACTACTAGGATCGAGATTTCTGGGGCAGTTTTCACAGGGGGGGGGGGGGACACATAACACTCGCATAACTTCCCTTACCCTAAACATTCTGACTATGTAGAATAAGAGATCATATTGCAGGGAGTATAATCTGAGAGTATACGAAAACAGGGGGCTTAGGAGAAATGAAAATGAGGACTGGAGAAAACTGCATAATGAAGAGCTTCATAACCTGTACTCGTCACCGGATATAGTAAGGGTAATTAACTTAAATCACGGAGGATGAAATGGGCTGTGCATGTTGCGCGCATGAGAGAGGAAAGACGTGTCTAAAAAATATTGACTGGAAGACCCGAAGGGAAAAGACCACTTGGACGACCTTGACGTAGGTGGGAGAACAATATTAAAATATATTTAAGAGAAGTAGGATTTGTGTATAGCACATCATATTTTTCAGAACTGTCTCTGTTTAGTGTTGGTTTGCATGGGATATGTAATTTGTAAACATGACAATAACACATTAGTTGCTTGTATTTACAGGTTCATGAGAAGCTCACGTATTTCCTCATTCCGTTGCTATGCATACAGTTAACTCACAGTTAGCATATGGTTCTCATATACAAGACTGTCTTGCTAATAATGTATGTGAACATTTATTTCAGGAATGTACCCAGCCAAGGATAAAAAAGATTACTAATAATCCCTGTGTAAATGACTGAATGACACAAGACCAGCTCATTATAAACATAATAGTAACAACAATCACAATAGCAACAATCACAGTGCGTGTATTCATAGTGACTCACAGTCAGCATTGTTTGCTATCAATAATAAATATAATTATAATCCCATAGCTTCAAAAATAAGAAATCTAATCCTAAACTGTACTGCTCATGTTTGTTTTTCATGGGTCAAAGGTCACATTGGTATTGAAGGAAACGAGAGAGCAGACGAATTGGCAAAGCTAGCTGCAAATTCAGACCTTCCACACAGTTATAATTTATGCCCTGTCTCACATGTTAAATTAATTATGAAAGATGATATCATTCAGAAATGGAATGAACAATGGCGGAACAACGATAAAGGTGTTCTGACAAAAGAACTGTATTTTCCTACGGTTTTTGATAGATTTAAGTGCAAATTGCTGACACCCAATTTTGTTTTGACTCAGTTTTTGACTGGACATGGTGGTTTTACAGAATATCTACATAGATTCCATCTTAAACCTAGCCCGGAATGCATCTGTGGAGAAGATACCCAAAATGTCACACATATACTATTCGACTGTCCACTATTTCATAGTGAGAGATACGAACTTAGATTGTTGTTGGAATCTGTGGACTGCACACTTTCTAAGCCACTCACAGATGTTTTAGTAAACCGTAAATCATATAAATACTTTATATCATTTTAAATACAATATTTCCAAAGATAAAATTGTACCAGTAGTTAAGTTCTATAGTTAGAAATGTATATCAGATACTGTATCAGCAACTAAGTTAACTATTAGCGTATGTTGTTAACCATTTCATACACTATTTCTAAATTTATATATTTGTTAAAACTAGACTTTAACCAAATAGTGTTAGTCATATCATGTTAAATTGTTAGCCATCTCATTACTCAATACTTTTGTACTTATATTATTTTAATATTTAGATATGTTAAATGATTATTAATAACTATAACCTTAATATACCTTCGGGTAAAATAAGGTTAAAACTTGGATAATAAATAATAATAATAAAACATAATAGTACCTGTGTGGTTACGATAAATATCAAGCAAATACACAAAATACCGTTCAATCCTCTCACGCAGCGGGCCCGGGTTCGATTCCTGGTCGGGACAAGTTCCCTAGGTGGGGTTTTTTTTCTGGGGGTTTTCCTCACCTTTGAGACAAATGTCGGGTAACTTTAGGCCCTTGTGGTCCCCAGATATCATCTGGTCGTCATTATCATCTTCATCCCATCCTCGCCTTGTTTGGAGTGTGTGTGTGTGTGTGAATGGTGTGTCTCGTCCTATGTGTTCGTGTTGTCTCGGAGGTGGTCCCGGCATTGGGCTGATCACTCATCCGGGGATACCCTCCATGTCCTTGTCTGGTCAAAAAAATATGTATGTGATCCAAAGATAATCCCTCTCCCGACAGGTCGCGGCCCTGTAAGGCCCGGGCGGCTTGGGTCGCTTAAATCCTAAAAGGGAGAGGTTAAACTACGAGAAAGAAAGAAAGCAAGATACACAAAATACAACTTCATACATTTCTAGCAATATCGTAGTTGTTGTGTGTATATTTGCTATGTTAGGCTCCTTATAATGCAGTGTAATATCTATCTACTCTTATACAATGCAACTTCGTGAGACATCGGGTATACCCAGCGATGTTCGTGTAAACTTTCACGAAGAGTACAAAATTAGGAAAACCGTTTCTTTATTATATAAGGACTAAGTGAAATGAACACAATTAACAAATATTCTAAATTTATTTTTACTTACAATTTTCATAGCTCTGAACCACAAACATTTTTAATAAACTGCCAGTGTAAATTTCTTAAAAGTCCTGGAGTCAATTAATAATGGCGGGCTAAGCCGCGGGCACCAGCTATAATATATTGATAGTTTAACCCTGGAAGTATCGCGGACTATAAAAATCCGAACAAACAACTCCTTCCCTTGATAAATTATATAATTTATGAAAATTACACTGAATTTATCAAATCAAAAGTTTGCCGCTTAATATAAAATACAGGGTGTTAATGAATAACACCGAAATATTTTACCTGTGTATAGAGGGGACTTTTTTTTTGTGCTCACCCTTACCCCTGGAGTGCCCAACAATGAAGTTGATTACCTCCGGTCAAACCAAATTTTGGTAACCATTTGTTTGCTGTGTGTACCTAGGTTCGCCCATTTTTCATCCTTTTTCGGAGTCTGAACTCAAGATCATTTTCTGAACTTAGAACCATTGTATTGATCATCAGTCAGTGATGTTTATACAATTTGGCCCTGAGTGTGTTTGATTTGTGTGTTTCAGATGTAAAGTTTCCGAGGCGACGGACGTAGTGATGAAGACAGCCCTGGGCATCAATACAGTGGACACATGAGATACAGGATGACCTTAAGTACAGACTGGAGCCAAGTGTATAGCGACATCCACCTTTCCCACAACCAATTTGTCCTTTTTATTTTATCCACAGGTTACATTTCAGTCATGTCTAGGTTGTAGCTAGATGCTATAAGACTTCTGTTTTACAAGAAAAGTAGGCCTACTATGTGGAATCTGTGAGTTGATTTGTAATTAGTAGCGAAGCTAGTTAATTTTTTTTATGCACTTTTCCTTCTTTTCCTTATTAGGTAATGTAATGAAAGATGATGCTTTTTTGTTCCTCTTTATTTATTTATACATTTTAGGTCTCTTTTACATTCTCTATACGAAGTACAGATGTGATAGTGTCAAAAATTGAAATCAGGATGAAACCGGGAAGAGATGTTTCACGATGCCTAGAAACCGAAAAAAAATATTTTTGAATAACGTCTGTCCATCTGTCAAGTTTAGCGGGTAAACGATTCATTGTATTTACCTCATTTATTGAATTAAGGACTTTCTTGATTTTTTTCGAACCACCCAGAATTTGGTTTCTATAACTGAAATATTAAGGGGACTTTAAAAAAAAACAACTTTTTTTTCCCCAAAATTTTTATTAAAAAAAAAGGCTCTAATAATTTTAATACAAATTTAAAATTCGGAACATCTATATACTGTATGGCTAATAAAATGACTATATTATTTTTTTCTATAAGTATTACTTAGAAGTTACTTAACTCGTGTCGATTTTTAAAAATTTTTCTATGTTATCCCCATTACAGTAGGTGATGCATGATAGGTATAGAGATAAACACAAAATAAGTAACTTAATATGACTTTTGCGTATGAATGATATTCTTTTGTTCCCCACAGTAACAAGAAAACTATAGTATAAGTAAGTAGATGCCTCATCGCAATTGTACTTTTCACTTTTACGTATTTCATCAAGTTCATTTTCTTCTGTTACTTTTTTGTAGTCATAAAAGACAGCCCATGTACCCCATTAAAGTATGTTTTGACAATGAGCAAGGCCTTCCCTGTTGAAACTTTCATTAATGAAGCGTAAATACGCCGGACAAGCGGAATCACAAAAAAAGGGACATTTGAGCATCGCAATAAAGACATCGTGTACTTGGTTGCAATCGGCGCGGCTCGGCTGACACGGTGATCAAGACATTTTCGAGTTTAGCGATCATATAAAATTATTTTTTAAAACTATTGACACATTTGTGGAAGACCAATATCCGTCTCCACGAAATCATTGTAAATATGAATTCTGGACTAGACTGATGGTGAGGTGGACCAAATAAATTGGACGAACCGACCTGGTGGTGTTAGGGCGAGTTATTTGTGAACCAAAGAAGCGGTGTCTGGTGGTTTTTGTTGTAGCGTTAGTTTTTGTAATTTATTTATTGTTTTGTATTTATAAATACACTGACATTCTATGTTCATGTTTCCCAATTCGTGCAGAGCATTCATGAAAAACCTCCATTACCTATACGCATTTTAATAATTCTAATAGGGTCTATGTGTTATAAAGATTTTTAGAGCCTTAGAAGTAATATTTTTCATAAGAGGTTCGAATTGATAGGCTATTTGTATTAATATCTTATTGTATTATTCTTTCTCTGACTTCAACCATCGTTAAAATTACGTTTTTGAAGAAAGGAATCCAAATATATTTTTTTAAATTCTTCAGTACAGAGTTTATATGAATAAAATATACATTCATTGATAAAATACCATAATATATACTTATTTTCTCAATAATTTCTCTCTTTATTATTGAGAAAATACCATAATATATACTTATTTTCTCAATAATTTCTCTCTTTATTATTGAGAAAATACCATAATATATAACTTACTTATTTTCTCAATAATTTCTCTCTTTATTATTGAGAAAATACCATATTATATACTTATTTTCTCAATAATTTCTCTCTTTATTATTGAGAAAATACCAAAATATATATTATTTTCTCAATAATTTCTCTCTTTATTATTGAGAAAATACCATAATATATACTTATTTTCTCAATAATTTATCTCTTTATTATTGAGAAAATACCATAATATATAGCCTACTTAAAACAATGATAATAGCAAAACGGACTTCTTAAGGTATTTCTACACCTTTTGGTATGAAAATTTTATGTACAAACAATTGGATTCTTTCCTAAAACTTTGGAATTTTGACTTATTCACTTTTTCCCCATCACTCTAGAATTATTAATTATGTAACATTAGCCTATTTTTCCCCCTCCTTTTAAATAGCAGTTAAAGTTATTTTTGAAATTTGTTTTTGCTCTGCTTTATTTTACTTATATAAATGTAATATTTTGTATTCATAATTTTCTTGGTTTCTTGGGTATACGTACATCTTAATTGGTAATTTTTAAAGGGATAGTATTAGTGTAGAGTTATTAACTGTTAATTCAGAACTTCCCTGTATAAATGTCCGACTGTCTTTAAGACGGAAAAAAGTAGGCTATGTGAAGTTAAATAAATGCAGGCATGCAAAATGCTGGAAGTGGCACGGAATGAGGAAAGTTAAAATTGCACAGGCAATGAAACGGAGTGGAGTGCTGTCAATAAAGAGGATTGCTTTGCGGTAAAAGTTTTATATGTGCGGCACACGGTGTTCAGAACACCAGACAGAAAAAGTTCTTCGATGAAATGGGATGGTCTAATTATTCCGTTTAGTTGTAGCTAATAGGGAAAATTTGCTAGGAACGCCAGTAGCACATGAACGTACGGTCCTCCATATAAACTAGAACATATTTACTTACTCAATGGCAATAGACAATTCCTAAGCAAGCTAAAGGAATATTATCTATTTTATGGGACCCGAAGGTTCATTGCCGCGCTTACCTGAGCCCGCCATTCAACCATATTCTGTGCTAACTCCATCCAACCATCCCTCGCAAATCCTACTTCCCTTAAATCTATCCTAATATTGTCCTCCTACCTCCGTCTAGGTCTTCCAAGTGGACTTTTCCCTGTTTAATATTTTTGAGATATGTCTTTCCTCCCCCATGCGCGCAACATGTCCAGCCCATTTCATCCTCCGTTATTTAATTACCCTTACTGCATCCGGTGACCAGTACAGGTTATGAAGCTCGTCGTTATGCAGTTTTCTCCAGTCCCCATTTTTATCTCTTATAGGCCCAAATATTTTCCTAAGCCCCCTGTTTTCGAACACACTCAGATTATGCAAGGGGCCATGTCTCACATCCATATATTACAGCCGGCAGGATAATAGTCTTATAAATATTTATTTTTAGATTTCTGGATAGGAGATGAGAAGATAAGAGTTTCTGAACTGCATAAGAGTCCCTGGGTAGGGACTACACTGAGGGAGTCCATAAACTAGAACATACATATCTATTATGTTGCCCGCGGGCCGCATTCGGCCCTTTGCAAACACCTTCGGATACTAAATTGCCCTAGATTTAGTTTCAGTTTTTTAACCAGTGATTTTGGGGATACTTGGTTTCTTTTCATACCCTTCTTAAGGGATGCCCGAAGAGTTGAGAGTGCTTTTCTAAACTACTTGTCCTAGAAATTGGAAATGTTGAACATTTAATTAAATGTAAACATACTTATATTTCAAAATTTCATTCTAATGTCTAAATTTGTTTTTGAGACATTAATTAATTAAATTAATTTTTTTAAAACGCCAAAATTGAAATCTATCTTAAGTAGATATTAGAATATGAACATTTCATGTGAGATTCTTTCATGCTCGCTTTACAAATTTACTGATTTTGATTAAAAAAATATATTTTCCCCAGAATTATGAAAAAAACACTGCTCTGGAATTTACTAAATAACTAAAAAAACAAAAAAAAAACCAACTAAGGGTCCAAGTAGAGAATGTGATTATACATTTCCTTGCACACATTCTAAAGTATATTGTGTACCAGATTCTACAGCTGTATCTCTATTTTCCTGGGAAAAGATAGATTTCGAATGTGGAAAAATAACATGCAAATTGAAACTGAGAAAACTGGGATTAAAATTGCCATGCACTGGCAGTTTGAAGCGCACTGAAGTTTAAAAATTGTTTCAGCAGCACCTGTACCATGCGTCCAAACGACATGAAAGTGCACAGAGGTATAATTTATTGTATAAAAACTCTAATATCAACTTCCCATAAGGGGTGAATTATTCACCATTTTTTGGATTAGCAGTGTTTGTTGTTTGTATTAAAAATGCTATGTTCCTTGATATATATGTTGGCTAAGTTTCAGTGCCCTCAGACACTTTTAAGTCTCCATATTACGCGATATTAATAAAAAACTACACTTTTTAAGTGTTGAAATCATGATGATGAACATAAGTATTTCTTGTGAAAATTAAACTACCTTCAGAACATTTTCCCTAAAAAAGAAAAGTAATATTCAAGTTGGCTTAATGTGAAAAAAAAGCATAATTTTTAAGGCTGAATACTTATATTGAGGCTGTACACTTTTTCATAGAAATAACATGCAAATATTTAAAGTAATTTTCCATACTTTTATATTTACTGTATTTAGACTATGGGTGGAGTGAATAAAAATTGAGTAGTTACTACTAGTAATAAGTACTAGTAGTAGTAATTACTTTCAGTAGTTACTTACAAGTACCAGCTTTTACTTAATTTTGAGTGAATAACTTTGTACTAGTACTTATAAGTAAATACTGGATGAACATTAGTAGTTACTACCTGCTTAGCTATGCAAACTACATGTAGTGGACCGTGATTACTTCAAGTAGGCCATGATATCTATATAATAAGAGAAAGTGTTTGAATTTCTGTCAGTCTGTGTGCAATACCCAGCCAAATCTAGGGCATGCAGAGATCTTACATTTTTAACATAGATGGACTAAAGGATGTCTGAATCCACCTTAAAGCCGGATTTTTAATTTTTTGCTTTTGTTCGCGAATTATGAGCCCCCCCCCAAAAAACTGTCAGAAAACATAATTTTTTCCACTATTGCAGCATCAGATTATAGTAATAGGCTACTTTTCAATTGTAAAATTAATAATTACTTTTCCTTTTTTGCCATAGCAACTGGGGAAGAAGAGCATTGCGGAAATAAATTTTTTCAACATAACGCATGGAGATGTCGATTGCTTTGATTTTGTTAGCCTGCTCTACTTGGTTTATTTTTATAACATTACAGCACAAAGATCTGCAATTTTTAACATAGGTGGACGGAAGAGAGATCATGAATGTAGGTCTGAATGGGAAACAATGCTCGATTTGGACAAAACTCACTGTGCAGGGGAGAGGGTTGAGCCTGGAACTCGAATCTGGGATCATTTCTTTCCCTATGGTGTACTCTAATCATAGAATGCACCCCAAAGCTGGATGTTTTTAAAAATATTAATCTTTTAATTGTGTATGAATGATCTGCATTTAAGCGGTTCCAGGTTCATAATTCTACGGTTCGTTTTAATCATTTCACTTTCAATGTGTACGCCCACATGGCAGCACATGGTTCATTTAGTAGTTTTAATTATTTATTTACTACATCTGACAATACAATTACAATAAAATTAGATAATTAATGCAATTTATTTAAAAACGGTGTAAGTTTTAATGAATGAAGTTTTAATTTTTTTCCTTTTATTAAAAATCTAAGTCACAGACACCTGCTAGTTTAAAATAAAACAAAATAAATATATAGGCTAACCTCAATACTACATAACCTCAATGCTACATAAGATTGGCCATGCTGCTTAAATAAAAATAAAAGAAAATTGTGAAATTGCTTAGGTAATAATAAACAGAAAAACATTTTAATCGTATAATGAATTCTGACTCTCATAGCCTGGATCACTTAAAAATGAAATCATCTTCTTGAGCATCCATTTGCTCTCTGTACACTTTTTGCTTCATAATTCTTGTAAAAACAAGCATTTCAGATAAGGCATTGACATCTTAAGCAAGGTCTGTACCACACTTGAAAATTTCACAGTATTTACTGGTATTGATAAGTAAATACTTGTTAGTATTCACATATTTTGCAGTAGGTACTATTTGATCTAGTATGTACTGATTACTAATAAGCAACAGTATTTACTGAAATGTTCTATTCACTAAAATGATAGTATTAACTTAAAATTTTACAGTAAAAGCATTTACTGACTTTTATTCACTCCACCCATTATATATTCAGAACTAAATGGATTCTACAGATTTAACGCAAGAAGTGTGAAATTTTTACAGCAAAATCTACAAAATATCACTTACAAAATAGTGATAGACTTTTTAAATACCTCAATAGATTTTGCAATAAAAATAAAACGTGTGGTTGACTTTGGAAACAAACTTATTTTAAAAACTCTTTCCTACATTTTAACATTTTGATTTCAACTTCCACCCCTATGTGTAATGGACCCGTCCAGCCACCCCTTCGAAATAGTTTCTTCCGGCACCCACTAAAATTAAGAATACCGCAGTAGTCTTCAATTTTGCGTATGGTACTTGAATTTAGTAACACTAAATCCAATCCTTTTCCCCGCTACGTAATTTTAGAATATATAATTGATTTTTAATGTAATTTAAAAATAACATTTAGGTAATTTTTGAAGGATTTTTAGTTGATAAAGACCTTGTTTGTAGGGATTTTTTTTTGGCAATTTATAGACCATCAAAAGCCTATTTCTAACTATAAATTTCGACATACTGGCCAATTTCAGCAATACTAGACCTATAAGCAATTATGAATACAGCTAATGTGCAAAAAAATCAAAACCTTTACTGTTTTTTGCATGGAATAATCGCCTGTGTTTTTTTGTGCCTGAATTGGCTAACCTGGGTCTATGCCATCTTCTGGCGTTTGATGGTACTCGACTGAACGCCGTGCGGTAACTGAGACTATTTTACGCTTGAGCCTATCGGGGTTTTTAATTCGTTTCGTGTGAAAACATCCTTGCAAACGTGGCCTTTAATATAGTATGAATTCATAGCTAATACGGTAGAAGTGAAGAATAAGTGAACAGAGTGAGTGTATCTAAACGTTTTGTGTGCAAAATACAGTGGTAAACTATTGGGTGCAGAATGCCGGTATTGTGGTTATGGATTGATGGTGGTCTTGGTGATATACAACCAGCAAAGAGACACAGCAATAAGGTAAGACTGGTTTTGATATACATATGGTATAGTGTGACGTAGAGCCAGAAACATACTTGGTAGCCCAAAGCCTGTGCCATACGTACACTGGCACCATGCCGCGTCCTAGGTTAGGTAGCTTTCCACAGGAGAGGTTAGCACACGTTGGAAAGCAACCCTCGGTACATTTCAAGGCCTGCTGACACTGTAAAGATATGCGAGCAGGAAGGGAGAACGAACTGATCGTCTTGTCTTATTTCTGTCTAAGCTATGTTTTGTCTTTATTTTTCCGTGGGCAGATACAGTAGGCCTAGATCTACTTCGCAAATTAAAAGAGTTTTATATACGTTGTCATAGCAACAGCATTCCGAATTGACCTACTGTCTGTATTCTTTGAATATAGTATAAGGTGGCTTTGTCACTGCGACCCACTACAGTCATGAAGGGGGGATGCTACGCTGTGTTCTTAGTTTAAAATGCTGTAACTAAGCAGTTCGTGTGTCAAGCTTCAGTTCAGAGCTAGCCAATAAAATTGCGTAGCCGCATATTATGAGCTGCGTACTACCAATCACCTCTCTAACATTACTTCCTCTGCCCGTACCATAGGTAGGAAGTATTGTTTTCGACCCCCCAAATTCGAAGTTTAGTTTTTAACAAATGTGCACGTTTTGAGGCACCCTGAATCCAAAAATACTATTTTCGGAAACGTGTCTGTGAACAGCAAAGCTCCAGAAAGGAAAATCGTGTGGAATCAAAATTTTGTATTTCGGTTAGGTACCTTCTGAAGATGTGACACTGAGATTAGCGACAAGTTTCACTTATTTTTAAGGGGACTTTACATGAAGAAATGTTCGTTTTTCGCGGTTTTCTCGAAAATGGCGCTAACGATATTCTTTAAAATTTGTACATAGGTTGCTTATTCCAAGAGCTAAAACTTCTGCTTGAACATTTTTTTAGAAAAAATTCTCTGAAGGGTAGTTATGAGGAACCACACTAAATACGCGCTGTTCGCAATAGCCTACGGACTATTGTAACGGAATATCGTACGAAAAGGATTAGGTACCTTCTGAGGATGTGACACGAAGGTTTCACTTATTTTTAAGGGGGCCAAGGCCTTACAGGACCGCTCTCGGGATCACACTCACACTTCTCGGATGGGGGATCAGCCCACTGCCGGGGCCACCTCCGAGACAACACTAACACATAGGACGAGACACGGATGGGATAATGACGGCCAGATGATATATTTTCCTCCAAAACTATTATTTATGTTTTTCATTTGTTCCCTTCAAAGTATAATTTTCATATTGTATGTGTTTCTTGTTTCTTTTTACGTGTAGTATTAATTTAAATATTTTTAGTATTACATTAAATTTCTAATATTAGTATTGTAGTGTTGTAATAGTAGTTGTAGTGTTTATAGATTGCCGTGACGACTTTTATAGTACTAGGCCGATCTTAGCTGCCTAGGTTGCTAAAATGAAATTTTTCGGGGTGTTACCAGTCCGACAAGCAGGTGTTTTAGTATATTTCAGTATCAGAAAGCAAAGCAGAATGTAGCTTGCGTAGTCTATTAGCAGTTTCTGATCTTGTAGCGAGGCCTCTGAGGGTTCTGTGTAGCGAAGGATGACTCATGCGATTGAATTGGTAGGAGGGATTTTTTTCCTGCCGCACATTCCAAGCGGGTAGCACCGGTTCTAGAGTATCTGTAAATAGCCATAAATCATGTACCAGCGAATTCTTTAAAACCTTTTCAAAGATGTATTTATTACTCTGCTATGCATTGACTTCTTTCAAAACGCTTTATAATTTACACAACTGTAATCAGTGGCGTTCCTACGGTGGAGCCGTGGGGGTGGTCCGGCCCGGGCCTCACTTACTATGGGGGTTCCCATACCCTAGTATAAAAATTAATGTTCCACTTCCTTTTTTTTTTACTCATAGGAATTTTTGTATTAAATAAAAATATATAGCGTATTTGACGTGTTACCATTAAAAAAAAAGAAATTGACACCAGTTAACAATGTTTTGGTCTTAGGTCCATGAGTCGGCCGCGAGAGGTTACTAGGAGATGTGCTATCTGTCACGTGCAGAAAATGTATAATTTAATTAAAGAAAAAGTGCAAATCTTAATTAATAATTTAACTCAACAAAACATTTAATGTGAATGATGGCCTTTAAAGAGTTCAAAGACATTTAAGAATGAATTCCAAACTTATGTTTAGCACTAAAGTTATTTTAACTAAGTTATTTGCTTTTCTTTTGTAACTTGTGAAAGAAGTGCGTTCCACGCACACTTTTTTTTTTTAAGCCCCGAAAAAGGCTCTCTCGCCGACATTAATGTTTGCCCACTTCCAGATGAGCTAGAAACTTCAAATTTGGTACACGTATAGCTTTTAGGCTGCAAACCACAGTAAAGTTCCAAAAAGTAATTTTTAAAAAATTTTAGCCCTAAAACTCTCCAAAAATTGCTCACTTACTGACATTAATGGTTGCCCACTTCCAGAAGAGCTAGAAACTTGAAATTTGGTACACATATAGCTTTTAAGCTGTAAACCACAGGAAAATTCCAAAAACCTTTCCCGAGAACCTCAGGGGGGTTTGGGGGCTGAACCCCCGTTGAGCAAAGCGAGTTATAGCTTAGCCTATTAACGAGAGGCACGGATTTATTGAATTTATTTTGAGGTAATCCGGACTCGAGTTGAATTTATTGTGGCTATTTAACGAATACTCACAGAATTAAGCATTGCAATGAATAATTAAAGACACAAAAATACTTTAATCACAGCACCATTTGCAAGTGAGGTAGCTAATGGCGAAACAATCGATATATCGCAGTAGTGGCGATGCGTGCGGTTCTAACCAACTGTTTCCTATAAGATCAGCTGTTTTATTTTTTTAGAGTAATCTCTTGATACCAGTAATAAATAATATCTAGTGCTATTAAAAGCCAGAGATTGTGTGGGGGACGGGAAAATGTCTGTCCTTCTGTCTGTCCGTGTGTCTGTACGCGCCATAACTCAAATACGCTTTATCGGATTTTCATGAAACTTGGTATACGCATTTATAACGTCCATGCGAAGAATCCTTTTGATACTGGACCAAATCGGTTGACTGGTACCGGAGTAATGCCCAATTTAGTGCCTATTTTAAAGGCGCGATAACTCAAATACGCATTATCGTATTGCCATGAAACTTGGTATACGCATTTATAACGTCCATGGGAAAAAGATTATTGATATTGGACCAAATCGGTTGACCGGACCAATGTCCAATTTAGTGCCTATTTTATGGTAATATATTAGAAATAATTTATCAAAATGCAAATCAGTTCTCATGACAACATATTGTTTTACAGTGTTCATATACGGCTTTGGAAGTTGCGATACAGTTAGCTTTGACAAATAACACAACCCACATATTCCTTCACATATGCTTATCAAACTAGACCTTTGTTCTTCCGTAAGCCTGCTTAATGAATCGATGTGGAGCTTAACTCGGAATTCGATTAAAAAAATAACTTCTTTTCTGAATATCATACCACTGTTTAAACAAAAGCATTCTGGCACTTTGGTACATCAGTTTACCTGATATTATTACTCAGTTACATTTGTTACTCTCATGGTTTCGAGATAGTTTTATGTTAGATATTAATCGACACTACATCAATGTTATAATGAAAATCTGTATCGTAATGGATATCTGATACCCTTACGGCATATGTAAAAAGTAGGGGGCTGATTTCTATGACATGTCATATTTTTCCCCTTTGCATTATTTCAGGTTTCCGACTAATTTAAACTCAATTCCATGCATCCTGGTGAAAATGGAACGACATTTAATGCGCATATAACTGCATATTTAGGAAATTTTCAACTCTGTAGCATATTTAGTATGAATATGCATATTTAGGTCATATTTTTGGCATATTTGTGTGCATATTAAAGAAATGTTGAGATTCATATCATACTTTGTAAGTTTTGCATTAAAATGGTACTTTTTGAGAATTTACAGATATTTTAAATAATTATCACTATATTTTAATAAACTGTATTGTAATGAACTAAAAAAAAATGTACAAAATGTGTAAGTTGTAAAGTCATATTTTAAATTTTATTGGTCATATTTTAATGTTTTTTTTCGTCATAAATGCATGCATATATCCTCTTTTTTAGGTCATAGAAATCCGCCCCAAGTAATAAGCATATGGTCGAACAAAAATTAATTTATTCACTGATTCATGAGCTACATATTCATCCATAAAGTTTCTGCAGTAAATTTCTTTAACACTCTGTATAATTCACCCTGTGTAAGACACCAACTTGGGCTATTTATTAAACTTTTCCCCTTCCAACTTGTTAACCTCATCAGACAGAAGCTGTGGAAGAAATCGGGATCGCAAGGAGAAATCGAAAGCAGTAAAAGTTACATAGACTGAGTTGGGTAATTTCATTGGGTCAGTCCCCAGCTTTTAAGGTAGCAACCTCAGTTAGTGATGCAAAGCCGGAATCGTGTCTAATGGAAAGGAAGGAAGGAAAGTAAATGTGTGGTCACCACGATTCTTCGTTGAAGAAAAGAGTCATGTAATGAGGGAGGAATTCTCTATGGTGACACGAAATGAACTCTGGGAGTAAAACAGATGACTGCAATCAAAATAACGTGACCTTCTCTAGCATCTAATTCAGGGCGCTAAATTTCTGCCGTTGGTGACCAGAATTCTGAGGCGAGCGACGAAGAAAGAAAGAAAAGAAAGGGAAAAAAACACTGATATCTTATTTTTGCACGACGTAATTAATTAGTGGTACTTACGAATATTGTTGCCGTGGATCGTAACTTGACATTCCCGCACGCAATCTGGTTGCTATGAAAACAAAAGAAATCTCAGTGATGTAAAAATTACAAAAAGCACAAGTGCCGTAAGTAAAACCATCATAATACAAGCCTTTATGGAAGGCCGGAACCAAGACCCCCTAGTCTGTGGCGACTTTAAAAGGACAAATATTCGGTTCCCATAATAACCAACACATGCGAATCAATTTCTGAAATATAACATCCATCTTCAATAGTGTATATACATAATATTTTCAGCTAATATAAATAAATTGATATAAATAATCATCGTGCAAAAATTAGCATGCAATACTCGTGCCGTAAGCACATAACGGATCTCGGAAATTGAAAAAAACGTGGCGCCGAGTTTTTTCAAACTCTTTCCTCGATCCGTATGCACCGCTTACGGCACTTGTATCGCAATATACTATTATATACTCCATATATATATATACTCCAACTACCGTATTTCTGTTTCCGCAACAAAATACAATGGACGCCGCTTAATATAATCGCGGGCAATGTTATTAGTCGGGTAATGTTATTACTTTTATGGAGTCCCGTATAGATTAGTACTGATACATTGCAAAAATGCTGTTTATTGTTATCAACGATTCGGTTAATGTTATCACATTTTCTTTTTTGTGTCTTTATTTCCAAGTACTGTACGTCATTCGAAATTTCGTTTCTAAGGGTATCGTTTCTAACTGAACTGTATTGTGTTGTATTGGAAGTAGTGATATTATGCCCAGCTCACAGGATAACCAGTTCGAGGGGGTGGCATTACCTAACTTTCTATTTTAAGCAATAAAAGTTGTTTCACCCTACAGTTAAGCTGCAGGTTTTGATTTATAAAGATAACAGTGTTGACATGCAGTGATGGCTAGTGTAAAATGAAAAGACTTGAACAGACAGGCATTAGAAGTTTGCTACGCAATGTTCACCACAGATCAGTATATATAGACTTCCAAAAACCACTCGTAACTCAGTATGGAGTACTGGTTAATGGAATCCTAAAGGAAAGTAAAAACAATGGTTATTTTTAATTCTGTTTTATAGTTTATTCTGTATAGTAATAAATAACATATTGCAACATGTATAGCAAGTGTTTAGCTATTTTTTAACAAATTCGCCACCGGAATTGACAATGTTTGTTATACCGTGGGTCCAACTTTTGAATACCTTTGTCGTAGAAGTCTGCCGCCTGGGATTTGAACCACTGCGTGACAACCATCTCCGCTTCTCTGTCATTCTATGTCATTTCTTGAAGTGTAGGAAAAGATGGATATCACTGGGAGCGAGGTCCGGGCTGTAGGGTGGATGTTTACACTCTTCCCAGCCGAACTTCTGCGGGAGACTTAGTGGAAGGTGTTTAAAATTCCACTCCCAGTGAGTTCCATCTTTTCCCACACCACAAGAAATGACAGGTAATGAAAGAGGCAGAGATGGTTGTGAAACAGTGGCTCAAATCCCAGGCGGCAGACTTCTACGACAGAAATATTAAAAATTGGGTCACACGGTATGGCAAATGTCTATATTCCGGTGGCGAATATGTTGAAAAATAGTTTTTTTTTGTGCCCACCCTTACCCCCGGAGTGCCACGCAATTAAGCCTAAACCTCCGGTCAAACCAAATTTTGGTAACCAAATGTGATGTGTGTATACCTATTGTGCCCTTAGGGGATGTTGATGGTGTGACGTGTTTGGGCTGCGTACTTTGTCTTTGTACTTTGGCGCAGGATAGACCTAAGTGCGGATAGGTATTATGTGCTATATTTCCGGAGTGTGTTGTTGAAAAATAGCTGAACACTTGCTGCATCTGTTGTTATAAATATTTTCACGAAGTTGTGTTTTGTTTCTGTAAACGGTCCCAGGGGAACTTACTTTCTGGACGTGCCTCGTATGTTGATGTGGAGTTGTAGAAACACACAATTCCCCCGGGGCAGCGCGACAAAACGCCTTTATGATAATTTTATATCGCACGTTACAGGCAGTTTGGACATCAAGTGGTCATGTTTTACATCTCTGCAATACCAACACTGTCTAGGGAAATCGCATTAAGTAAATATCCCTACTTTATTACATGGCAGGAAAATATGACTTGAGAGGACAGTTTTAACTGTTAAATATGTTTGTTGATATAAAAATTCCTAAGTATCATCACTAGGGCAAGGCATTTAATGACGATAAAATAATGAAAAAATAAACTTGAGAATAGGGTGACCGCCGCCATAACCGGGCCGTACCGAGTGGGACCAAGTTTACAATGTCGCCAATATTACGAACATGATTACATGCCGATTGAATTCGGTAGATAAACGGCTGTTGTAGCGATGTTTTATGTAAGATGTGGAGGTAAAAAAGCTTCTGCATTAAGAATTCTAGGTCCGTGACAGGTTATGTTAGGTTAGGAACAGTCATGTTAGTTTAGCAGCAGTATTCTGCATAGCGCGGGGTTCATGCCATGTAACGATGTTTTACGAAAGACGTGGAAGGGTAATAAGACTTCTAGAAGTAGTGACAGCCAAATTGTAGGTCAGTGACAGGTTATGTTAGGTTAGGAACATTTGTATTAGTTTAGGAGCAATATACTGAATAGCGGTGAGTTTATTACGTCTCACATTGAATATGACGGGAAATTTTACCCTTGCGCCGATCGTTTCTCGTTTGTTGCCTGCGGCTCGGAGGGGCACGGTCGCTAATGGCAGTGCATGGCTGGCTACGCTATTCTGGAGTTCCAAAAATGCAAAGTAAAAAAGGCATTTATGACCTAAAAATAGTGAAAAAGACACGAAATTTAAAAAAAATGACCAATAAATTTTCCATTATTACTTATATTTAGTTTTTTAAAGTAATGAATTGCGTAAAGAAATTTAACGGATGACACTGCGTTATATATGAATTTACAATATAAAACGCACTTATCTTATTACCAAAAAAGTAATTAAATTTAGACTACTTGGACACCCTTAGCGAAAAGTTTGCAATAAACCTGATAACTGATGCATTTTTTAGTAGACAAAATCACGAAGGAATACTAGAAATATTCCATGAAAATTAACTAATTTATAAGTTTCGTCCCAACAAAACAAATTTTGTTGGAGTTTGTTTAAAACTGAGATTATGTTTATTTTTCTCGTTATTGTAGGATTTCGCGATTCTAAAGTATGCTTTTTGGTGTTATGGGAGGCGGTAAAGAAACGTTTGCACGCATTTGTCGAAATGCGAAAATTTCGTGTTATCGCTCTCGAGAATTTTGTCTTTGGTAAACTTTACCTTTCTGACAGACCAGAAATATTGACTTCGAGGGTACACTTCAAGGAGTAACCAATTCTCCGGCATTTCCTCAGAACTTCCGTATTTTAGGGTTTTTTTTTATCCTCCCGGCTTCCGTATAGATCTTCAAATATTCCCATATTTTCCATAATCATTCTTTGTCAGTAATTTCTCAATATTGTATGTATTTATAACTGCGAAATTCAAATCGATACTAAAAACGATAGTAGGATTTGCGGTAAGTAGGCTACTTCTTCTGATGTAGATATGCCTACAGGTTTTTAGGTCAAAGTTACTCAAGTATCTCGCTGTTAACCAGAAGCAATGTCATCCAGCCTAAGTTAATTTATATTGCACAATATTTTTATGTTACTTAGCCTAAATTGATTAGATAGCTTAATTTCTTAGTTTTAAGTTTCAATTTTGGTGTATATTATAGTATTAAATGCATTATAATATAATATATAGTATTATGTATTTATAGTCTACACACAATCAAACACACACATACACAATTATGTATAATTTTAATTCACTTTTTCTCTTCTGTATTATTATTGGATGCATTTTTGTCTTATGTTTCATTGTAGGCATAATATGTTATATTAGTATTGTATTATGGTACCGTATCTATAGTATTTATTGTTTTTGTAGGTATTCCTTTAATGTATATTGCATTTATCGAGGTTGAATAGAAGATAAGGCCGTATGACCTACTTTGCCAGGCAAAATAAAATTCTCTTTAGCGATGAATAATGTACCAGAATTCTGACATAACGCTATCCGTCGCTGACACAAACTCAGACTATAGGCAACATGCCGGGATGTGTGATTCAGTTGGAGAATTTAATGTGGTAGCTCAGTTGGTTAGAGCAGCGGCAAGGAGAGCCGAAGGTCCTGGTTCAAATCCCGGGTATAGCATTTAATTTTTCAGCCTGACTTCACCTTTCCATTCATTCGACTTGTTTATGCCAAAAGTGACTGCATGTGGAAAATCAATTATTAAATTAGATTTCTTTCTTTCTTTATTTCTTTCTTTCTTTATTTCTTTCTTTCTTTTTCGTAGTTTTACCTCTCCCTTTTAGGATTTAAGCGACCCAAGCCGCCCGAGCCTTACAGGGCTGCGACCTGTCGGGAGAGGGATTATCTTTGGATCACATACATACTTTGTTGACCAGACAAGGACATGGAGGGCCTCCCCGGATGAGTGATCAGCCCAATGCCGGGGCCACCTCCGAGACAACACGAACACATAGGACTATACACACCATTCAGACACGCACTCACTCAGAACAAGGAGAGGATGAGGATGAAGATGATAATGACGGCCAGATGATATCCGGGGACCACAAGGGCCTAAAGTTACCTGACATTTGTCTCATAGGTGAGGGAAAACCCCGGAAAAAACCTCACCTAGGTAACTTGTCCCGACCAGGAATCGAACCCGGGCCCGCTGCGTGAGAGGATTAAATTAGATTTTTGGGAGGAAACCAAATAAAATAGCAGATTTTTAGTGTATAGGCCTATGGGGTGAACGTATATTGAACCCCGGGCGTAAGAAATTGATCACCCTAAAGATGAAGACGCGAGTGAATTGAAATTACGGTCATAAACCTGGAGTGGTGGGCTGCATTGCATGACTCTGCTCAGTGTCTGTGTGTCTGTGTGTGAGGATGGAGCGACCCATACTCATGAGCAAGTCTGCGACCGCCTCCACGTGCGAGGAGGGTTGCGGCCCCTCCCGAGACAGGCGGAGACGTGCGTCAACCAAGCGAATATGTGAGTTGAAACATTCATGCAATTTAGCTCTGATTGCTTCCAACCACATGCATTAGACGTTCACTTATTTATTTATTGTTCAGAGAAAAATTTACTATTACAGTCAACAAAATCTTGTTTCGTAGAGAAGTGTTCACTAATATTATTAGTTCATTAGTCAGCTGATTCATTGGGAGATTAAGTCTGGATTGTTGTTTGTGTTTTGTCCCTTCTTATTATTATTTTCTGTACAACTTCAAAGCAGCACGGCCTTCGTATCTCTATATATATAAAAGGCTTTGTCCTGACTGACTGACAGACAGAGAATCAACCTAGAGCCTAAACTATAATAGGTAGAGACTTGGAATTTTGACAGTACCTTCGTTTCATAACGTAGGTGCTCAATAAGAAAGGATTTTGAAAAATTTTGATTTTATATTAAAAAAATCAAATGTTTTTGAGAATACTTTATCCATTTTTACACAGAATTATCAAATCCAAATCACAGTTCACATGACAACAGTGTATTGTTGACATTGGTATCACGTAGGTTTGGAAATAAATGAAATGAGACTTGGACAAATTAGAGAAACTATTTATGTAATTCATTGCTGTAATTAAATACTGAAGATGAAATGTATATTATTATATCGCAGGTTTTTGGGGGTACGCCGTGGCGTAGTGGTTAAGGCACTGCGCTTCAAACCGGAAGGTCGCGGGTTCGATTCCCGATTCCCGATGAAGTCGTTGAGATTTTTCAATTGGCCTAATCCTTCTGGTGGCACTATGGCCCTGGGGTCGACTCAGCCTCTAACAGAAATGAGTAACAGGAGCAATCCTGGGGGTAAAGACGGTCGGTGCGTAAGGCTGACAACCATACCACCTTCATGACCCTAATGTCCAAAATCTGGGAGCCTCAACCTCCTGGAACCCTCTGGGCCTCCATGGCCTGTATAGGGATCACTTTACCTTTATAAATAAGAATTTCCCAGCATTAAAAAAAAATGTTTTACTAATTGAACAGCTGTTTGGCTTAACTTATTTTATATTAATTTATTAAGTTTTAATCACCGCCTTCTAGACTGTATTACTCTTGTATACACTGCCTGTCCTATACGGCTAATTTTGCGTACGCGGCGACATTACAGATGGCAGCACCTTTCACACCCAGCTGTAATACCCTTTACATTACCGTATGCGCTGTGTTGCCCTCTGAAGTATAAACTCGGAAACTGAAATATACTGGAATTTCATGCTACCTGGGTGTGAACTGTGTCGCCTCTACTGGAGAAATTAGGCAATTTAACAATACTCTCAACTCAATGTTAAAATAAGCATAGGGCAGTCAGTGTAATTCTCGAGACGGCAGTGGTTTTAATAGACTTTTTTGTCTACTGAAGCTCTTGATCTAATTAAAATATACAAATGTAAACAAAATTTTAAGTGAAGATGATTTTTACTGATATTTGACGTAGTCGATCAAATTAGAGCGGCTTTTAATAGAAACCATTCCTATAAATTTAATAGTGATGGAAATCCATTTAAATAAAAATATGATGTGATGCACTCCCATAGCTTTCCTTACCTTAAACTTGTCTAATTTCACTTTATGATATAGAATAAGCCACATTGCGGGGAGTGGGTATTCACTTTTTTGCATCTCAAAATTGCCTTTTTTAGTAGTAATAATTAGGAGCGGATTTCTATGACCTAAAAAATAGGATATATGCATGCATTCATGACCTAAAAGAACATTAAAATATGACCAGTAAAATTTAAAATATGACTTTACCACTTACACATTGTGTATATATTTTTTTAAGTTTCATTACAATACGTTTTATTAAAATATAGTGTTAATTATTCAAAATATCTGTAAATTCTCAAAAAGTATCATTATAATGCAACATTTACAAAATATGATATGAAACTTCAAAATTTATTCAATATGCACACAAATATGACCTAAATATGCATATTCGTACTAAATATGCTACAATAGTTGAAAATTTCCTAAATATGCAGTTATATGCACAATAAAAGCCGTTCCATTTTCACCAGGATGCTTGGAATGGGGTTTTAGTCGGAAACCTAAAATAATGCAAAGGGGAAAAATATGACATTTCATAGAAATTCGCCCCCTAATCATTATAATACAAAATTTACAAAATATGATATGAAACTTCAACATTTCTTTAATATGCACACAAATATGCCAAAAATATGAACTAAATATGCATATTCATACTAAATATGCAGTTATATGCACAATAAAAGCCGTTCCATTTTCACCAGGATGCTTGGAATGGGGTTTTAGTCGGAAACCTAAAATAATGCAAAGGGGAAAAATATGACATTTCATAGAAATTCGCCCCCTAATCATTATAATACAAAATTTACAAAATATGATATGAAACTTCAACATTTCTTTAATATGCACACAAATATGCCAAAAATATGACCTAAATATGCATATTCATACTAAATATGCAGTTATATGCACAATAAAAGCCGTTCCATTTTCACCAGGATGCTTGGAATCGGGTTTTAGTCGGAAACCAAAAATAATCCAAAAGAAAAAATATGACATGACTAGACCTGGGATTTTAAGGTAAATGCCTATTTTGTTCCTTATGAAATAACATGAAAATTTTTAAATATGTTGATGTTTCATGATAAATCACTTACATTTATAGAGTTTTATAGTGCCCTAAAATGCCTATTTGGACCTTTAGAGCCTATTTTACTATTTTAGTGCCTAAAATGCCTATTTTGTACATTTAAAATAAAATTAAACTCTTGTATTGTTTACAACCTTATAATGGACATCCCTCAATGAAAAGCTGAACAGCAGAAGTGGGTTTTTCACAGAAACTTGATTATTCCAAACAATTGTTGCTAAAGGAATGCTGTCTGACGGGGGAGGGGGAGGATTGTCTACTGTGTCAAGTCACCAGTGAAAGAACATCTGTTCAAGTGAATATAGTTCGTGATGCCTAATTTTGCAGTTAATTCTGTTAAGAATAAGTATACCACGTTTCTTGCAGTGAAAAAAAAAGAGACCATGTTACAGTTTAAGTGTAGGCCTATAATGTAATATTTTAAAGTCTATTTTCTATCTCTTTACACATTTTTAAAGCATATTTTAAGTGCCTATTTTCTCTTTTAAAAGCCTATTTACTTGTTTTAAAAGCCTATTTTAGGTGCCTAAAACTAATTTTTTTAGAGCCAATAATCCCAGGTCTAGACATGACATAGAAATCCGCCCCTAGTTCAGTGTTTATGTGACTATTCCACTCATACGCCGCGTGTTTGATATTGACTAATAATGTTTACCAATTCCTCTGATATAGACCAATCACAATCGTTTGTCTTATAACATTCTTCCTCGGATCGCAAGGCTGCAATTTTATATCATAGAACGTCAGCTTCTTAATAAGCATTATTATTCAGTGATTAATACGTCCATGCTGCCAGTGAACAGAATGAAAACACATAATTTATTCAACATAATTTGTTTGGAAATTGAAATAATATAAATATGTATTTATTTAAAAGCACAATTTCGATTCGGTGCAAGCCAGTTCGTGTGCTTTTATTCTGTTCTGTTGTTAGCTTACCTGAATTAGGTCAACTATTTCTCATACGCACTATTGGTAAATTGGTTAGAATCTGATAACTCGAGTCGATTAATCGATTGTTCATTCATTTAGTATACCGTGGTCTCACAGGTGACAAGAATATTAATTTCATTTTAAACAATGAAATAAGAAAATAATAAATTACACAATCCATTACATTTTATTCATGGCATAGTCCTATTAAATCACATTCGGAAGGTTCAGGTTCAATTCCCCTGGCCGGTCTATTTGACATGAGCTTTTTCATGGTTTCCCCAGTCGTAAAGGAAAATGCCGAATTGGATATTTACATATTATGAATCATCCTCACCATTTCATCCTGTATCACATCAATTTAAATTAATATAAGTTGAAATTTACTCCATAAAAATAGAAACAATTGACAAGCAATAGACACATATCCCGAACTCCTGATATAGTTTCGTAGCTGAAAGAAGTAATATAAACATAGCTGAATTTAAAAAATCGCATTCGACTTTACCTACGTATATGAATTAGGGTGGCCATTTCTAAAATGTCAGTAAGGAGGACACACTTCTTCGGTAATCTAGCATATGGACGGCTGGACAGTAGATATTACATGGTATAACCCTGACTAACTTTACTTAATAACTGCATTTACATAAAATAAATTATAGTACGCTATCATCGTACGGACAAGCGTATCATCCTTAGGAATAGATTAAGATTTTCCGCGGCACCAACTAAACAAATGATAGTATCGACAAGCGTTGGCAGGATGGGCAGGAACATACGGGAAAATACAAATTTTATTAATATGCTTTCCCGATCCATCAGAGTCTCGAAAAGGAGGACAAATCAACGTCCGGCATAAAGCCGCGCCGGATGGAGGACTACTTAGCAAAAAGCCTTACAGTCCGGCCAAAAGCCGGACGTCTGGCCACCCTAATATGAATGTAGTGCGTATCTCAGTATTTTCTTGAGTATAACGAAGGGAATTCATTGACTGAGATTAGTTGGAGTGTAATCTGGATTAATAGATTCCACATTTGCAGCAACATTTAAATCAATAAGACACACTGACGTGCGAGTGTGGACGATGACTAATACCATGAAATATTCATGACCCCACAAAACGTGATCTTTATACATAAAACTGTTTCAAAATAAAATCAGGTAAACCGATATAACCAAGTGCCAGAATGCTTTTGTTTAATCATTGGTCATTGCAATTATGATATGCAGAAAATAAGTTATTTTTGTAATCGATTTCCGAGTTAAGCTACAGATCGATTCATTAAGCAGGGCTTATGGAAGAACAAAGGATATGTGAAGGAATATGTGGGTAGTATTATTTGTCAAAGCTAACTGTATTGCAACTTCCAAAGCCGTATATGAACACTGTAAAACAATATGTTGTCTTGAGAACTGATTTGCATTTGATAAATTCTTTCTATTGTATTAACATAAAATAGGCACTAAACTGGATATTGCTCCGGTACCGAGCAACCGATTTGGTCCAATATCAATAGGCTTCTTCCCATGGACGTTATAAATGCATATACCAAGGTTCATGAAAATCAGATAAAGCGTATTTGAGTTATCGCACTAGGGACACACGGACAGACAGACGGACAGACGTTTTCCCATCACTCACACATTCTCATCAAGTACCATTCTGGCACTTAATAAAAGAAAATACTAGAAACAAAATTTAAAATGCAATTTAATTTACAGAAAAGGATGCAAAAAATTGTCTAAGAGCATAATCACTGTGTAAGTGTTTTCTTTGCGGTCCGGCATGGGTTTATATATTGTGTAAGAAATTGAGCCTCATGCATTTAACGGTTATAATACACTGTGTGCAACACAGAACACCAATATTATTATTAGAAGTGAACAGCGCATGTCAAAACTCGGAAACAAAAAGCGATTACAGCGCTCCAACGGGTCGGGCAGTTAAGCTGTAAGAATGAAAAATTTGCGTGCCAGAACACATGTATGAAAATGCATTCCAAATTCTGTAAAACCATAGCCCACTAGTATTAGCGGGCTACGGTAATGACCATAGCCCACTAATACCATCAGGCTATAGTGATACAAACAATTATCTTTTAAAAGCATTGAACCCAAAATGCACTAAATGATGAACACCTTAAATAAGAAAAAATATTAATTTGCAAACAATATGCGTCAGATCTTATAAAAACCGTAGTGTAGAATACCTTCTAGAATTTCTGCTACTCACAACATACATGTCTCGGTGATTGCTGAAATATGTATTACTTTAGATGACTTTATAAATAAAAAACAAACACCCTTGATGAATGAATTATATTTATAAAAACTGAATTTAAAATTATTACATTACCATAAATATTAGTAGCTTCCTGTCACTTGAATTTCTTTTACCTCAGTCATACACAGAAGTATGAATCTACTTTCTATTTTCACAAAAACTAGGCGAGGCTTGAGATCACTTCCCACATTTGATTGAGAATTCACAGGGATTGGGTCTCTGTAAATCACGAGTCGCAAGCTGCTTTGGGATAACTTGTCTAGTATGGTTAACGAAATCTTTCTCCAGGAAGTGGTCTTCACACATGAAATAATTAGCACAATTCACATTATCATCTAAATTGCACTGATGTTTCAGTTGGTTCACGTTTGATTTTTTCGGAAACCTGTAGAAATGTTTGTTTTTGTAGTTCACGTTGGATTTCATACTGAAGTATTTACTTCAGCAGCCAGGGAACTTACAGGAATATTTCACTCGTTTCTGAAACAAAGAATACGAAACATTAATCTTAATAATTCGTAGAACATGGAATAAATATTAATTCAGGATTGTTTTAAGTAGTTAATGCATTTTAACTTACCTTCGCTACTTGACATCTTTATAATATGTTAATTAAATCTCCTCCTTTTCCAAACACTAATGCATACAGAAAAAAACCAGATATTACGCCTTTTCGTATATTGCTGTCATATGTTTCGAAACAAACCTGCCGCCATGGCAACAGCGATCACAGTGCACCAAACCGGTCGGGCAAGTGAACTAATGAGCTGTTGGTATTCTTTCAATGTTACTTTCACCCCCGTGGTGGGCAATATTGATTTGTCAATTGAAATGTATTACCGAAAACTTATTTTTCGATAGCGCAAAAAATTCACGTATTCCGCCAGTTTTTCACTCATAATACGCGAACGAAAGCGAAAATTAAAAATCCGGCTTTAAGGTTCATTCGGCCATCCTTCAGTCCATCTATGTTTAAAATTTCAGATTTCCGCGTACAGTAGATTTCGTTGGGAATCGCGGACAGACAAATAGACAAACAGACACAGACCAGAACTTCCTCTTATTATTATACACTAACAGATCCTCGTAGCTTCGCCCACTATAATTAAGCGTAAGATTAAAAATTAAGAGTAAAATAATTAAAACATTATATTTATTAATACTTGCACGCGAAATATTCATAGGCCTAAACCAAACGATTAATATAATTAATGAAACAGCTAACAATCCTGTTTTGAAGTGAATTCCACGATTAGAAAGCGCCGCCAAGGAAAAAGACCTCAGATTCGAGTTCTCTGGCCTAGAAAACCCCTGCGTAGTGAGTTCTGTCCAAATCGAACAATTTTTGACCATTTAGGCCTATATTCATTATCCCTCTTCCGTCTATGTTGAAAAATTTCAGATATCTGCGTGCCTTGACACTATAAACAAATGAATCGAACAGGATGGGTTTATAAAATGAAGCGATTCTTTTATTTCCAAATCTTCACAAAAAACGGCAAAGCCACCTGCAATTGATTTGACAAATGAAATGTATTACTGAAAACTGATGCTTGGATAGCGAAAAAAATCACGTTTTCTGACAGATTTTTAATTATAACTCGCGAACGAAAGCGAAAATAAAAAATCCGGCTTCGAGGTGCATTCGCCCACCCTTCAGTGCATCTACGTTTAAAATTTCAGATCTCTGCGTTCGGTAGATTTCGCTGGGCATCGCGAACAGACAGACAGTCAGACAGAAAGACAAACAGAAAGCAAACACTTCCTTTTATTATTATATATAGATTTTTAATTTCAGTCGCATTGGAAATTTCGTAGAATTAAAAATATAAATGCCGCCGCCACTAAATATTTCTACAAAATTTCTGCCCTAGGCAGCTTTCTAGTTCGCCTATATGGCCCTAGGCATGCACTTTTTCCTTTCGGTTTAGTACGTTGATACAATGTTAAGCGTTACAAGATAAAACTGTGAAGTTGGAAATGGCAAATCCCGAATATCCCCAAATATGTTTTATGTGTCGATAAGCTGTGCATGGCTGGCCATGTTTGGTAGATGTCAGAGCACGACATTTGGTGGAACTCTGTATATAAGCAGGCCGTGGCAATGCAGAGATCAGTGTCAGCTCAACAGCATTCACCATGAACACCCAGATCATAGCTTGTGCTCTTCTCCTGGCCGTGGCCAACCTCGCCTCTGGCGTTAAGTTCTTCGGCGGCTACGGCGGTGGCTATGGTGGCTACGGTGGCTACGGCGGTGGCTACGGCGGCTACGGCGGTTATGGTCTAGGCTTCGGTAAAGGCTTCTTTGGTGGCTACGGAGGTTACGGAGGTGGCTACGGAGGTTACGGAGGTGGCTACGGAGGCTACGGTGGATATGGTGGATACTACAGATACCCAGGATATAGATTCGACCACACCAAATACGTCAACGCTGTTGTCTCACCTAAGTCTGCCTACAGCTACGGTCTTGGAGGTTATGGAGGCTTCGGTCTAGGAGGCTACGGAGGTTACGGAGGTTACGGAGGTTACGGAGGAGGTTACGGAGGCTACGGAGGCTATGGTGGCTATGGAGGATACGGTCTAGGAGGCTACGGAGGTTATGGCGGTTATGGAGGCTTCGGTCTAGGAGGCTACGGAGGTTACGGAGGTTACGGAGGATATGGAGGTTATGGAGGATACGGAGGCTACGGCAAGAAATTTTTCTATTAGAAATCCCCTAATTTATTGAAGTCCCTCGCCACATGTAAATTCAATGCCATCTGTCGGAACACAGCTCAACTATGATGTAACTTACTGGGTACGAAAATAAATTTACATGTAACTAATATTTGTGCTGCAATAGTGACTTACCTCTCATCATGTTCACTGTCTTCCTAGGAGTTGTTTTCCACACGCACCCTGAATTCTATTCTACTGAATACACAGTGATCGAAACTAATTGTCCTAATCTTTCCTTACAACTTCTTCAAGAAGCTTCTTCTTTCATTATTCCATCTCCATTAACCTCCAATACCACATCTTTAAGCTCTTTAAATATTTTCTCTCCAATTTCTTCAGCTTCCAGGTTTCAGCTCCATATTCTTTAATGAGAGAAGGTATTTTGTATGGGACAAAAGACAATTTTTAATTGCCCAATTTCAGAGTTTGAATGGAAATTTTGGGGAATATTGGCTTAAAGTAGTAGTAAGATTTATTACCAAAGTACATAAATCGTCCGACCTCCAATGAGGATGATCACTAAGGATCCAGAATACAACAAAAATCATTAAAGAATATTTACAATTAACCTTAAAAATTAACAGTTCAAAATTGCAAAGATTGTTAGAAAAAGAAAAAAAAAGTCTAGTTCTGCTTCAGGTAAAGGTGGACATGAAGTATCTGCAGAGAGTCTCTGAGTATCCGTATGACAATTTCCCTGATTTCCTGGAAATTGAACAAAATAGTTTTCATAAATTGAAGCATTTACTTTTATAAGGGTCTAACTGCCATAATCATGATTGCGTAGAATACGAGACATAAGCCACAGAAAGACGTGCTGAAGATACACCCAGCGCTATATCTTGGAATTTATTGCTACTAACATGGCTTTCCCTGGACCTTGGACCCTTCTGAAATGCATTGATCTGGATACATAAATCAGTTTAAAATTACACTGGACAACAAAACTGACCTTCAAAAATTTTTTTTATACAAAACATATCATTTCTTATGTATTTTGATGTGCTGAGTTCAAATATGGCCTTAGTTTTTGTCTAGCACCCTCAGTTTTTTAGTAAATCGTATACTTACACTTCTAGTCGTTTATAAATAAAACGTAAAGTCGCCGTAATATCAAAGACTAACTGGTAATATTCGTATGTAGAAGAATCCTTCATAATAAAATTATATTTAATTTTGTAAAAGTAACCAATTAACATACCTGAAAACATTGCCAGCTCGTTTTCAAGTCCATCCTCTACTGCTGTCAGTTGAATTTCTGCCGTTTGCTGCTTCTTCTGTACTTTCCTGTGGTTTCTCTTTTGAGGCTCCAGCAGTAATCTGCAAGCATATTGGGTTTCCATCTTCCTTGATACCTTTTCTCCATTTCGGAAATATCTTGGTGGAATCTTTCTCCATTTTCATCAAAACTTGTCCTAGATTTGCAGGGAAAAAGTAATTTCTCAATTAATTGTTCGTAATTTTGTGCTCTAGTATTACCTAAGAACTGTTCGCAAATGGTCTTGAATGATATCCATGCTTCAAGTTCCACATGATTCAGTTTACTTTCAAACAGCTGATCTTTCATTAGTTCTCGAATCTGAGGCCCAACAAAAATGCCTTTCTTCAACTTAGAAGCACTGATTCTTGGAAATTTTTCTTCTAGGTTTTTGAAACCTGCTCCAGATTTGTCTAATGCCTTGACAAAATTCTTCATTAGGCCTAATTTTATATGAAGGGGAGGAAATAAAATTTTTGATCTATCAACCAATGGTTCAGCTGAGATATTCTTTTCTCCAGGGACAAAATTCTTCCGGGGAGGCCATATTTTAGTGTCGTAATGTTTGAATTTATCACGGCTACCCCATTCGCACAAAAAGCAGCAATATTTCGTGTATCCACTTTGCAATCCTAACAGTATTCCAATCATTTTGAAATCGCCACAGATGGACCAGTTGTACTTGTCATAATGCACTTTTTCTAATACTAGCTGCATATTTTTTTTTAACTTTCTTTCATTTGAACTGCATGACCAATTATCATAACACCACGGTCCTTACTAACTAAAGCAGTAAATAAATGTCACTATTAGGTCTTGTTTACTACGTCAATCACTTTAACAGAAATTTAAGCATTTACAGCCAGTGCTAATTCAGAAAACAGACTTTCTTTTTGAAACTGAGGGTGCCAGATAAAAACTGTTTGCATAATTGAATTCAGCACTAAAATCCACATAATAAACGCCCAATTTCATGCAAAACTTTTTTTGGCTGTTGTCCAGTGTTATCAGCTGAAAAATCATGATTTTGGCACTTAGACGCTTATAAAAGTAAACGCTTCAATTATAGAAATTTAATGAAAAAACTTAAACTTTTTTGTAGACGCCGCGCCGCTACTCGCAATCCCCTAACTAAAGCACTGGGAGTTGGGAAAGGTGATTCAGTCTCAGCCACAAATCAGCAGATGGACTTTCCCAGAATCAGAGGGTACACAGTACACTGTATAGAAAATTGCACACACAAGACATTAATGAAATGTCTATATTTATTTCAATTTACATATTCTGGCTACTGTGATGTGCTATAACTACAAGAACACCATGTATGTATGTATTATACAGAGTCTCTTACACAAAGTCCAGAGACGCACTTGAGGAAGTATCCATTGTTGTCGTAATAATGGTAACAATCGTTGTCCATTTCGCAAGGCAGATCTTCTTCCGTCATCACATCTGTAACAATATAAAAATTTACATTTATGATAGTATTGGTTTCTGGAATAAAGCTATTTCTCAAGGTTCAGTTTTAGGTCCTATTTTATTTCTAGTCATAATTTCATGAATAATTGACTATTTCTGAGTTCTTAAAATATGAGGGGAATGTTCGTTGCGTTGTAGACAATACAGTGTTGTACTTTTCAGGGGAAAATCTAAATGGCTAAACGGTATATATATATAAGAGGCTTTCTCCTGAATGACTGACTGACTTAATGAATGACAGAGAATCAACGTAGAGCCTAAACTATAACAGGTAGAGACTTGGAATTTTGACAGTACCTTCGTTTCATAATGTAAGAGGCCACTAAGAAAGGACTTTGCAAAATTATGATTTTAAATGTCAAAAATAAAATGTTTTAGAGGATACATAATACCTTTTAACACAGAATTATCAAATCCAAATCAAATTCCATACCCAGTTCTCATGACAACAGTGTATTGTTGGCAGTGTTCACAGGTAGTTTCGTAAATAAATGATACGGGACTTTGACAAATTAGAGAAGCTATCAATATAATTCATTGCTGTAAATGAATATTGAAGAATGAAATGCACAATGTGTTGCAGTCACATAACTTTCTCTATTCTGGACGTAGAGAGTACTTTTCTCACTTCACATTTTGATGTAGAATAAGATTTCGTATTGCAGGAACAGCATTTTCAGTTGTTTCTATATTAGTGTGTGTGCCATCGAGTAAGTTATGCCATAGTCGGTGAAAAATTCTATCCACTGATACGTTATTCATAGCTGTAGGCTTTGTATTTTTAGTTGAGAAATATGAATGTTTATCATAGGCCCTAAGCATGTAAAAGGAGACAAAATAGGGTGAAACATTTATGTAAAAAGGATGTCAGTGTTAATAAACATGTTTTAATTATTTTTATGTTAAATAAGTAATTTAAACAAAACATCTAAAACAGTTCAGTAAATAATCGCGGGCGAAACCGCTGCACCTGCTAGTCTTCTTCTTGTCTATATTAATAAAAGGAAGTGTCTGTCTGTCTGTCCGCGATGCCCAGCGAAATCTACTGAACGCAGATATCTGAAATTTTAAACATATTTAGACTGAAGGGTCGGAAAATGCACCTCGAAGCCGGATTTTTTAATTTTCGCTTTCGTTCGCGAGTTATGAGTGAAAAACGGGCAGAAAACGTGTATTTTTTGCGTTTTCGAAGCATCAGTTTTCAGTAATACATTTCAATGTCAAATCAATTACAGTTGGCTTTGGCTATTTTTGTCATACCTTGGAAATAAAAACCCACGCTGGTCGATTAATTTGATTGTAATATCAAGGCCCGCAGAAATATGAAATTTTCAGCCTACACGGAAGAGGGATAATGAATATAGGCCTAAATATGGTCAATCATTGTACATTTGGACGAACTCACTAAACAGGTGTTTTCTGGGCCAAGGAACTCTAATCTGAGCTCGTTTTTACCAGGCGACGCTTTCTAATCTTGGTATGTGATTTAGGTGTTAATAAATATACTTAATGATTTAACTATCATGCTCTTAATGTTTAATTTTTGAAACAATTATCGCGGGAGAAGCCGCGGGTACCTGCTAGTAATATATACGGTATATGACTGGGATTACATTTTGGAAAATACCCGTAGAAATGTGTATTACTTACAGATTACCATAGCTGCTAACAGCAGGAACATCGCAAGTGTCTTCATGACTGGACGCTTCACCACAAATTCAACATGAAGCTTTTAGTGACAAGCCGTGTTACCGTGCTGACTCATGGCGTGATTCTGACAGATATCACGAATATAAAGTCATTGAGGACATGCGTCAACTCCACCCAAATGAACTCGTTCCAAAAGGTCAAGGTTCAGACACGGAATATGTCACTTTTCTTTACAATTTATTATTAATATTTTTAGTATTGGTATTATAAGAGAATCGGCTGCGGTGGTCTAGAGGTAGCGTGCCCGCCTCTAGATCCGAAGGTCGCGGGATCAAACCAGGACGGAGTCCTCCGGGAGGGACTTTAAGCTTGGGGGCCCGTGTCGTAGATTTACGGCACGTAAAAGAACTCCAAGCCTAAATCAGAGCCCCTGGACAAAATTTCTCGGCCCTTTCACGTCCAAGTAATACCTTAGTTTCCGGAAGAGGCGAAGGGCTTACCCCCTTTCCTCTGCAGGAAAATAAGCGTAACAAAATTCACATCGGTAAACAGAAACCTCCACTTGGAGGCCCTTCGCCCCAACATGGGGGCATAGGATTCGAGAGAGAGAGAGAGAGATTATAGGAGGCTTTTTTTTTTAAATTCAGCTGTGTTTATACTCCTTGTAGCTGCGAGGCCATTTCAGGAGTTCGGGATGTGTGTCTATACAGTAGGGTAGGCCATGGAACTATTGCTTGTCAATGATTTCTGTTGTTAATTAAGTGAAGGAAAGGAAATAGACATTAAATCCATGTCTGGGATATTAATACAAGTAAGAATCAGCTTGAAAAATTTTATGTCATAACCGGGATTTGAACACGGATCTTCGGCTTAACGCGCCGATGCTCTACCATTGAGCTACCATGACAACATGCCAGTCTGACATCAAATTCCTCAACTGATTCAGAAGAAAAGGCAAACCACGGGAGGTTTCTCTCCGTCGAGAACACACATCCAAATGGCGTCCTACCCTTGTAGGTACTTTGAAGCCTAGTTATTATTTATATACTATTAATTAAGTAATAATTAATAGTATATAAATAATAACTAGGCTTGTAGGTACTTTGAAGCCTAGTTATTATTTATATACTATTAATTATTACTTAATTAATAGTACGGTATATAAATAATAACTAGGCTTCAAAGTACCTACAAGGGTAGGACGCCATTTGGATGTGTGTTCTCGACGGAGAGAAACCTCCCGTGGTTTGCCTTTTCTTCTGAGTCAGTTGAGGAATTTGATGTCAGACTGGCATGTTGTCATGGTAGCTCAATGGTAGAGCATCGGCGCGTTAAGCCGAAGATCCGTGTTCAAATCCCGGTTATGACATAACATTTTTCAAGCTGATTCTTACTTGTATCTGTTGTTAATGTAATTTTATGGAGTAAATTTCATCTGATATTAATTTAAATGGATATGATACAGGATGAAATGGTGAAGATGATTCATGAAATGCAAATATCCAATTCGGCATTTGCCTTTACGACTGGGGAATCCATGAAAAAACCCATGTCAAATTGGCCGGCCACGGGATTTTAACCCGGGACCTTCCGGATGCATATTTATTCATACATTTTCATGAGGCTTGAATAAACGAGGTGTTTTGCTGAATCTGATGGACTAGACACAAATTTGTTTCGTGTTCTAGATACAGCATCCGCTTGAATAGAATACAGAATTAGAGGTGTACAAATCTCGATTTTAGCTTGCCCAAACCCGCTTGAACGCCAGGCAAGCAAGTTGCCAGCGTCATAGCTAGGAAGCAGGCAGGTTTCTTTAAGCTTGATGGGTCAGGTCAAACCCAAACTAAGCAAGCGAGAATAAGCTTGCGACATTCCTATCAGCTAAACAACTGTAGTTGCTAAGTGTAGCTAATACTTCCTTGCTTTTCTACATGCTGGTAGAAGAAATGCATCATGCAGATAAATAAAAGGTGGATAAAGTATTAAAAATTGTTTTAGCGTCATAACACATTTATTATTTTTATTATTAGGTAGATTTCGAAGAAAAATCTACCTATTGCAATCGATACCATGTCATGACTTTCGAAAAATTCTCTCATATCTTTACGTTTCATGCCTCCCTAAGTACGAAACCACCGCCTGTTCCAAAAAAAATTGTGATATATATATATATATATATATATATATATATGAAATATATATATATATGAAATTTTAAAATATTTATATCTCGGCCCCAATGAAGTATAGAGGGAAACTTTGTTTGTAACTCCTTATGGAGTTCACAGTGACACCAACGATTCGGGGGGGGGGGGGAGTACGAGTGGGGGTGGGGGTATGGGGATGGAAATTCGAAATTTTCGAAACTACGTCTTGTGGGGTATCGTTGCAAAGCTCTTGATGAGTACTCTACAAATCAATAACTAGTTTCTTGATAGTTCTCATATAATGCGAGATTTGAATGTTTGAAAAAGTTCTCTTTCCTCTTTTTTGCAGTTATTATTGCGGGTTTGTCATGACAAGGCTATAGAAGAAGAGTGCTACGCAGCGACAGTAAATTAAACCAAAAGCACTTCGAAATCTACCTCAGCCTAAAGGGATTTTTGTTATTGTTATTATTGATTTTATGATGTTTTCTCGAAAATGTTTGAAAATTTTTCCTATGCCGGACTAGTACCTTTGTTCATTGATAATTCAAACTCTCCACATTTTAGTTTCTCCTCGGCTTCCTTCAGGGTAAAATTCTCTAAACACATCTGAAGTTCCTCAACTAAGTAACTGCACGACTTACCAGTGCACTGATATACCCAGTTTCATATTCTTTCCGCCAGGCCTTGCAGTTTCCTTAGGCCCCGTGAAGCCCACCAGGTTTAGAGGAGCTTGTGCCTCATAGCGACAGTATTGCTTATCATCGTAGTAATCTGGCTTGCTCACTTGTCAAGCAAGTTAAAAGCTGTGACTGGTTGCAGAATTTCAAAGGGGCAGGCAAGCTAAAATCAGAATATGTACACCTCTATACAGAATACAGTACAAGAAATAATAGACGATGATACTATTCATTTTGTTAGCTGTTTTCTATGCGGTCCGGCATGGATTTATAATTTGCGTGATAAATTAGTTTGAAATATAAATTTTATTTCATCTCTCTTCGTTTTATTTCTTTTATCAGCCGTACCTTGACTCGTTTTAGCTTCGAAACCATATCAGGAGTTCGGGATATGTGTGTATACAGTAGAGTAGGCCATGGAACTATTGCTTGTCAATTATTTTCTATTATTGGTGTATTTTTATGGAGTAAATTTCAACTGATATTATTTTAAATGTATATGATAGAGGATGAAATGGTGAGGTTGATTCATGGTACGTAAACATCCAACTAAGCATTTGCCTTTACGACTGGGGAAACCATGGTCATGAAAACCACCATTAACGGCCGTGGGTGTCGGCATGCTGACCACATTCCCCCCAATCCTGCTATCTGCCAATGGTAGATGACGCAGCGGTCGGGTGGTAGGTCTTGTCCCTTCAGGGGTGTAGCGCCACGGAGTTTACTGGGGAAACCATGAAAAAACCCATGTCAAATTGGTCGGTCACGGGATTTTAAATGGGAAATCCACTTTTGATCATTGTAAACAGCTTTTTATTGATTCTCAGATATTAACTTTTCCGTGTATTTATATTTTTTTGCACTCCTTAGCTAGTAAGTGTTTCTTACGACAGTTGTTTACATGGCTCGTAACTTGACATTACCACACGCAATCTTGTTGCTAGGGGCGACGGGCGGAAAGTGAATTATTGCTAGGGGCGACGGGCGGAAAGTTACTTTACCGCCCGCAAATGCTTATTTGCGAGCAGAAATGACCAAGGCCTCCCCGCTTTATAAATATTCGGTTGCCATAAACAATAACAAATGCGAATCCCTTTCTGAAATAAGCACCATTCTTCAAGTCTGTATTTACATAATATTTTCAGGTAATATCACAATTAATATAATTAAATTGATATAAGTAACCGTCGTGCAAAAAATAGCATGCAACACACGTGCCTTTCCGCCCTTGTGTCGCAATATACTATTTCGTCATTGGTTTCTATTAAGGAAAGAATAAATGATTATGCTGTACGATCGGAAATTTATTCTTATAATACAAGAAATTGTGGTGCTCTTCAGACCAATCAACTTCGCACGTCAAAGGCATTTAATAGCTGGGAATCTAAAGGAATCAGTATGTTTAATATGTTGTCGCCTTCTGCTAAACATATACTTACCAAATGTTTTAAGAGAATTTTAAAGACTTGGTTGTTAAACAAGGCTTTTTACTCTGTTAATGACATTTTTATATCTGGAGTGCATGATCTGACCTTTTAAATGTACGGTACTTTTTTATATAATTCGACAATGCCTTGTACTTGATTATTCTGGCTGTAATTACATTATTATTATTATTATTATTTTATTATTATTACTATTATTATTATTATTATTATTATTATTATTATTATTATTATTATTATTATTATTATTATTATTATTTGAACCTGGGACCTCCCTCAAGAGAATGTTGTAATGTAAGATAACATTGTAATTGGGTAATGGGCTCGATATGCACTCTAGATAGGCGGACAATTAAATAAATCTACTCTTATACAATTCAACGGCCCTAAATAGCGTGCTTGCTCGCCCGCTTCGTGAGACATCGGGTATTCTCGGCGATGTTCGTCTCTCGCAGTCTAAACTTTCATAACGACTACAAACTTAGGAAAACCGTTTCTTTATTATACTGTATAAGGCCTAAGTGAAATGAACACAGTGAACAAATATTCTAATTTTATTTTTACTTACAATTTTCATAGCTCTGAACCACAAACATTTTTAATAATCTACCAGTGTAAATTTCTTAAAAATCCTGGAGTCAATGAATAATGGCGGGCGAAGCCGGGGGCAACAGCTGTAAAATATTGATGGTTTTATCTCTTGAAATATCGCTGATAATAATAATCCAAACAAACCATTCCTTCCCTTGAAACATTATATAATTTCTGAAAATTACACTGAATTGATAAAATAAAATTCACATCATATTCATGTCAATAAACAGTCGAGAAACAATACGTATTATGTGTTCACAGGTTTCTTTGGAACTGCATAATCGATTCTGGTATGGTTTTCCCAGGGGGCGCTTTCATGTCGTGGAATGTACTCTAAAGCAGGAATTTTAGCTGTTTCATTAATTATTAATGGCTTAGTCTATGAATGATTCGCGTGCAAGTGTTAATAAATATAATGCTTTAATAATTATTATACTCTAATTTTTAATTTTTAAAAGAATTATCATGGCGAAGCCACGGGCACCTCCTAGTATTATACAATTTAATTAATAATATAATTATATAATTCCTGCATTTCACGAGAGAAGGATGTCAGTGTTAATAAATGTAATGTATTAATTATTTTTCTCTTTAATACAATATAGTAAGGGTAATTAAATCGCGGAGGATGAAATGGGCTGGACATGTTGCGCGCATGGGGGAGGAAAGACATATCTCAAAAGTATTGACTGAAAGACCCGAAGGAAAAAGATCACGTGGAAGATCTAGACGTAGGTGATAGGACAGTATTAGGATATATTTAAGGGAAGTAGGATGTGCGAGGTATGGTTTTATGGATTTAGCGCAGAATAGGGTTGAATATATATAAGTCATTCATGGACGTGTATTAAGAGATCTATTAAATAAAGGTTAAATCTCTTAACGAAGAGAGATAAGTTATACAATGAGATATATTAGGACATGTAAAAATGACTCTAACAATTTTCTTTGGCAATATCAGGATATCTCCAAATCTTCTTGAACTCTCCCAAAAATAGTAATCTGTGTCTCACGACTGATAGGAAAAAAAAGCAAACTAAATACATCTTATAATGAAATTGGTAAGCAGAGAATAAGTTGCTAGATTTATTTAACTAAAATTATCAAATATTTTGCCTAATTTCTTTGCTACAGCGGGCGTCTGGTGTATTCAAGCTTCCTAAATAGAAATTCAGGTACATGCACACAGGGCCGACGAGAAGGAGGGGCAGCCGGGGCTGGAGCCCCGGGGGCCGGGCCGACCAGGTTTTATTTTTTACATTCTAAATTTACTCTACAATAAAATTGGTTATAAGTCAATAAACGGCTCAAGTTATGTTTTATGTATGGTAGTTTTGTAAAATCCGCCTATATACCACAAATGTAACAATAAGCTGAAGTTTATATGAGAGAGAGGAAAATAAATGAATGAACTATGAAATAATGTGGTTTATTAAGATATTTAAAAGTAAGATTGTATATTAAGTGTATCAATTAAATCTAAAATATTAAAATATCATTGAGCTCAATGAAGTCAAATTGGATAAAAATTGTCACTTATTAGATTAAAATATAACTGGAATTAAAAGCATATTTAAATAAAACATTCAAATGTTGTCATAAATCAGAGGATAACTTATTGAAATATAAGTTCTGTCAATATGTATGTCTTTTATACAGTTAGCCTTTGCTCACTTCCTCTTTTGATGGTGTAACTATCACTATTAAAAAAACAAATCATTTAGTACTATGTATAGTTCTTCTTCCTAGTTAGGTTAGCCGAAGTTTAAAAAAGGTACACTTCCTTCTTTCTTCTTGGATACTATGGTTATTGTTATTAAAAGATCCAATGTTAATTTATACAGTAAAAAGGTTAATTATAATCTGCTTAAAATTCCTCTTCTTAAAACAATAAGTAGAACTTGATGTAGTTTGTAATGAATTTTCTCAATATTCTTCAGCTTTATTTGTTTACGTTGTAATGAGATGCATTTCGACGAAACAAGGCGTCATCATCAGTCATACCGATGTCTAGAGGGTGTCATGTTGCGGTGAGTGCTATCCTAACTAGGAAGAAGAACTATACATAGTACTAAATGATTTGTTTTTTTAATAGTGATAGTTACACCATCAAAAGAGGAAGTGAGCAAAGGCTAACTGTATAAAAGACATACATATTGACAGAACTTATATTTCAATAAGTTATCCTCTGATTTATGACAACATTTGAATGTTTTATTTAAATATGCTTATATTTTAATTCCAGTTATATTTTAATCTAATAAGTGACAATTTTTGTCCAATTTGACTTCATTGAGCTCAATGATATTTTAATATTTTAGATTTAATTGATACACTTAATATACAATCTTACTTTTAAATATCTTAATAAACCACATTATTTCATAGTTCATTCATTTATTTTCCTCTCTCTCATATAAACTTCAGCTTATTGTTACATTTGTGGTATATAGGCGGATTTTACAAAACTACCATATATTCGACTATACCACAGGAAAAATGAAACTAATTAATTATGTTTTATGTGTTTATTTTATCTGCATTGTCCTGTCGTATAACGGTGACACGGAATTAATCAGTTAATCTGAAACGGATTATTCTTGAAGAAAAATTGCTATTTTTGAAAACTAGAAGCAGAAATATTTTGGACTCTTCAGTAGGCCTCACTGACGTTCCGCATTTAAAATAATAATTTTCAAAAGATTAAACTGGTACATACAGATAAAATTGTTCCTAATTAGAACATTTTAAAATGTATTTTTCCGTTTCCTGCCCGGCATCAGCTAACCGATTTGGTCCAAAATCAATAGGTTTCATCCCATGGGCGTTATAAATGGTATACCGAGTTCTATGAAAATCCGATAAAGCGTATTTGAGTTATCGCGCTTACAGACAAATGGGCAAACAAACAGTCAGACGGACAGATATGTTCCTGTCTACCAGACAATCTCATAAAGTACCGGTATCATTCTGGCATTTAATAATTATGTAATGTCATTACATGATCTTGTTGTGGCATACATTATAAGGGAAGAGTTGGGTAGAGAATTTAATATTTGACGGGGGCCCGGGAAAATTTGTCCCTGGGGCCCTTGCTTTCTTTTCTCGGCCCTGCATGCACATATAGATGCCATCGACCTGGGCTGGGATCGAACCCACGACCTTTGGTACAGAAATTCAGTGCCACTCAGGCCGAGCCAGAACACACGTAGGCTTTAAGAAACTCATTGTCATTTTTTATGATTTACGTTTTTGCCGTATTTGTGCATATCCTTTTCTTGGCTATCAGGCAGTAAAGACATCCAAGGTTGTAACCATTCTTTTTAAAATCTCTTAGATAACGTTCCTGCATATTATGGAAAACAAATCTGACGTGAAAAAAAGCTTCCTCTACCTTTAATATACGATTAAACATAGCATTGCAGTAATGCGCATTCAGTGGTCTTAGCCTAATTCGAATTTGCATTATTCGCGAGACAGAACAGAGAACTTAAGGGGGACATACGGATTTCGATGGAATTCATTGGTGAGAAATATAATAATAATAATAATAATAATAATAATAATAATAATAATAATAATAATAATAATAATGTTTTATTTTGCCTGGCAGAGTTAAGGCCATAGGGCCTTATCTTCCACTCAACCAGGATAAAGACAAAATACATTAAAAGGAATTTACAAAAAACAAATACAATAGATATCATACATAATACAAAATGTTAAAAATAAAATAATAATACAATATTGAAGTACCTATATTAAAACATAAGACAAAAATGCGTCCAATAATATGCCGAGAAAACAAATTAAATTAAAGAATTATATTATAATTGGATGTGAATTTCATTATTTTTTCTCAGGAATGAATTGCTCTACAGTCTTGCAATCTGACATACTCTTTGTTGGCTACGTCTACAATTGCATGCTATTTTCAAAATTAATCAAAACTGTTACAGTTATGGGTAGTTATCGTTTCAAAATGGCTGCCATGTTTCATGCACTGAACAGACGTTTTCTTGATAACTTCCACAAATATCAATATTTCTGAGTGATTATTTTTCTGTGTGTTTGTTAATATCATGTGAACGACATAATCTAGGAACTTTGAAATATCTTCAATATAAATATTTTTAAAAAATATATACAATTTAACAAAAAAGATAATTTCAAAAAATTGATTTAAAAAATACTTATACTGAAGATATTTCAAAGATCCTAGATTATGTTGTTCACATGATATTAACAAACACACAGAAAAATAATCACTCAGAAATGTTTATATTTGTGGAAGTTATCAGGGAAACGGCTGTTCAGTGCATGAAATATGGCAGCCATTTTGAAATGATAATTACCCGTAACTGTAACAGTTTGATTAATTTCGAAAATAGTATGCAATTGTAGAAATAGTTAATAAAGAGTATGTCAGATTGTAAGACTGTAGAGCAATTCATTGCTGAGAAATAAAAAAATGAATTTCACATAGACTATTACTCACCAATGAATTTCATCGAAAGCTGTATGTCCCCCCTTAAGCTTATATATGAAATGAGTAGCATATAACTACCCTTCAGATTTTATTGAGAGAATCCGTTCTTCGTGTTATATTTATTGCTACTATTTAGCTAATACTCAAAGAATTAAGGTTGTAATGAATAATTAAACCAAAAAAATGAATAAAACAAATAGCTATTTGTAAGCGAGACAATCGAAATCTCTATATATATAAAAGGCTTTGTCCTGACTGACTGACTGAATGAATGACTGACTGATTGACTGAATGACAGGAATCAACGTACAGCCTAAACTATAACAGGTAGATACTTGGAATTTTGACAGTACCTTCGTTTCATAATGTAGGTGCTCACTAAGAAAGGATTTTGAAAAATTCTGATTCTAAATGCCAAAAATTAAATGTTTTTGAAAATACTTAATCCCTTTTTACATAGAATTATCAATTCCAAATCACAGAATATATTGTTGCCAAATGGTATCAGGTGGGCTTGGAAAAAACAAATGAAATGCACTTTTGACAAATAAGAGAAGTTATCAAAATAATTCATGTTATAAATAAATATTACAGAATGAAATCCACTAAAATAATGGAATCACATAACTTTCTCTACCCTGGACATAGAGAAAACAAAACGAGGTATGGTAATGTTTAATTTCATCCCCAAAACGGCTTTATGGTAACTTAAGAGTGGGAAATTTCCCGCCTCGATATTACAATTTTATGTTACAGGAATTTCTGTTTCTTCTTATTTAAACCTCTACCAGGCTTGCTGTGCACTGTACAAGCGATGGGATGCAAAATTCTAGATCCTCTATGAGCCATAAAAAATTATATCAAGCGTTTTCTGAGGGAATAGTTTGAGTGTAATAAGTCGTTCTTCCTATTTCAAATTATAAATGCCTATATAAGGACCTAGAATTTAAAATTGAAAATCCTTCATAAGCTAATTTCCAATTACAAAATACAAAACCCGGGCGACGCCGGGTCTTTTAAGCTAGTATTATAATAATTGACAGCCGTGCTATGTGCAAGTTGTCATATTTTAGACTAACCCAGTTCTTATAATTTGGGTTCGGATGTTTATGACCTGAAAAGTGGAAAATATGACTGCAAATATGACCTTAAAATGACTAAATATGACCTAAAATTCTGAAATAAGACCTTATAAAAACGCATTTTGTAAAAACAAATGTTCCAATTAAAATTAAAAAAAACAATGACAAATATTACATCACATTAATTCAATCAGATAATAACTTTTTAACAATTATACAGGTTATTTACTGTTTTACTTGTAAAAACTTCTTATCTATTAATGTTTCCAGATATCACTGCAAATGTGAACTGAAAATATTTTCAAAACATGTCTATTGGAAGTTGTTAACAACGAGGAGGAAGAGGTAAATGTGCTATTACTTGAGAATATTATAGGAGAAAAATTCCTCCGGCACTGGGACTTGAACCCAGGACCTTTGGCTATTCGCGCCAATGCTCTACCAACTGAGCTAAGCCGGAGCTCAATTCACAGCGCCAGATGGAACTTCTCTCCTATGACTGATTGCCCTAATGGTCTACCTCACAGACAGACAAGTTATGTCATATGCAGTACTGTGAGGCACACTAAGTAGTGATTTTTGTGACCGGGCTCCCACTGTTATTGTACAGTTAACATTCAAGACAGATATATAAGCATTCATGAGCCACAGATTATTGTCTCTGTTGGACACTACATGAGAATATTATAGGCGCTGTGAATTGAGCTCCGGCTTAGCTCAGTTGGTAGAGCATTGGCGCGAATAGCCAAAGGTCCTGGGTTCAAGTCCCAGTGCCGGAGGAATTTTTCTCCTATAATATTCTCATGTAGTGTCCAACAGAGACAATAATCTGTGGCTCATGAATGCTTATATATCTGTGCTATTACTTGTTATTGTCCCTTCACATTTCGGTTACATTAAAACCAAAATATTCGTGACTCTTTTTCGGAAAATATTTAAATCGACAATTTAGTGCACATACTGCATAATTGTGCTCTTTTACCGAATTTATAACTGAAATATGACTTTAAATTACAAATATGACGAAGACCATGAAAATAACCAAAATATTACTTCATATGCAAAATAAAAAACGGTCCGATTAGGATAACAAACGTGCAATTCGTGTTTAATTTGTGTTTGCAGCGAGAAAGGCGGCCAGGATAAAAATATGACAAGTCATAAACATCCGCACCCTACTGATAATAATATCGTGTTGACACTAATGTTATACTTACTTACTCAGTGGCAATAGACAATTCCTAAGCTAAAGGAATATTATCTATTTTTTGGAACTCTGAGGTTGATTGCCGCGCTTACCTGAACCCGCCATTCATCCCTATTCTGTGCTAAGTCTATCCAACCATCCCTTGCAAATCCGACTTCCTTAAATCTATCGTAATACTGTCCTCCCATCTACGTCTATGTCTTCCAAGTGGTCTTTTCCCTTCGGGTCTCTCAGTCAAAGCTTTTGAGATGTCTTTCCTCCCCCATGTCCAGCCCATTTCACCCTCCGTGATTTAATTACCCTTACTGTATCCGATGACGAGTACAGGTTATGAAGCTCGTCGTTATGCAGTTTTCATCTCTCTTAGGCCCAAATATTTTCCTAAGCCCCCTGTTTTCGAACATTCTCAGATTATGTAAGGGGCCATGTCTCACATCCATCTACTCTTATACAATTCAACGGCCCTAAATAGCGTGCTCACTGGCTCCCTCACTTCGTGAGACATCGGATATACTCGGCGATGTTTGTCTCTCACAGTCTAAACTTTCACGAAGAGTACAAAATTAGTAAAACAGTTTTTTTATTATATTAGGCCTAAGTGAAATGAACATAATGAACAAATATTCTAATTTTATTTTTACTTATAATTTTCATAGCTCTGAACCACAAATTTTTTTTAACAAACTGCCAGTGTAAATTTCTTAATAATCCTCGAGTCAATTAATAATGGCGGGCGAAGCCGCGGGTAGTATCGCGGACAATAAAAATCCAAACAAAATAACTCCTTCCCTTGAAAAATTATATAATTTCTGAAAATTACACTGAATTAATCAAATAAAATTCACATCATATTCATCTGTCAACGAACAGTTGAGAAACAATACGTATTATCGGTGTGAACAGGTCGCTTTGGAACTGTATAATCGAATCTGAGATCGTTTTCCCAGGCGGTGCTTTCATATCGTGGGATGTACTCTAAAGCCGGAATTAATTAATGGCTTAGTTTATGAATGATCTGCGTACAAGTGTTAATAAATACAATGCTCTAATAATTATTATACTCTTAGTTTTTAATTTTTCTATTAATTTTCGTGGGCGAAGCCACGGGCACCTGCTAGTGTTCTACATTATAAGATAAGGTTTATTTCTGAAAACTATTTAAACGATATCTTCTTTACAAAACTTTCCCTGCAGGATGCAGTGATTATTGTACCTATTTACAGAGTGAACTATTTATCTTCTTCACGTATTTCCTTATAAACTGTATTTTACACAGTCTTGTACTTTATTGAAGGACATTCTGTAGATAAGAACGTGTAACTCCGCTCATAAACACCAGATGGCTCCACCGATCACGCACTCTCTTGCGAAGTTAATAGAAAGTAAAGTTCAACACTTAAACGCTGCAATATATTTAAACGGCGATTTTCTCAAGATGCCGTCCTACTGAAGTTCTAAATCTCTTGGAACTTTATAAACGACAACCAGCTAACCAGCTAGCTTCGGTAGTGCATTGAGTATGGTGGTGGCTTTCTGTGCTCAGGGCAGCGGGCTCGAACCTGACCCAGGTCGAAGCCATTTATTTGTGCGTAATTTCACAGGCCCGTGTCTGTAGACTTACATCCATATTTAAGGGGAGACAGTCGAAGATTTACACTGACATATTTGCAATTTCATATATCCTACATCTTGGGACATATCATACTGAAATTTGAAACACATATGTAGGAAGATTTTCTTTGCCATTGGTAATTTTCACAAAATTTTTAATGATTTATTAATGGTGTAGAGACATTTTGATTTTTTTTCGCATTTCTATCTTTCGGTTATATAGTCATGGAACGTCAAAGTAATGCTCCACAAAATATTATAATAGTCGGTAAATCATTTGTACAAGTGGAGGAATTCAAATATCTGGGAACAGTAATTACAGATACAAATAATATTAAGGCAGAAGTTAAGTGTAGACTCAACTCAGGAAATGTTTGTTTTTATGCAGTTCAGAAACTCTTATCGTCTAGTCTTCTGTCCAGAAATCTAAAAATAAGCATTTATAAGACAATTATCCTGCCGGTTGTATTATATGGATGTGAGACATAGTCGCTTACTCTTCGGGAAGAACATAATCTGAGAGTGTTTGAAAATAGGGTGCTTCGAAAAATATTTGGGCCCAAGAGGGATGAAAATGGGGACTGGAGAAAATTGCATAACGACGAGCTTCAGGACCTGTTCGCTTCACCAGATATAGTAAGGGTAATTAAATTGCGAAGGATGAAATGGGCTGGATATTTTGCACGTATGGGGGAGGAAAGACATATCTCAAAAGTATTGACTGGGAGACCCGAAGGGAAAATACCACGTGGAAGACCTAGACGTAGGTGGGAGGACAATCTTAGAACGGATTTATGGGAAGTAGGATTTGGGAAGGATGGTTGAATGGAGTTAGCACAGAATAAGGTTGAACGGCGGACTCAGGTAAGGGCGGAAATGAACCTTCGGGTTCCATAAAATAGATAATATTCCTTTAGCTTGCTTAGGAATTGTCTATTGTAATTGAATAAGTAAGTAAGAGTAAGTAATTTCTGTCTTTCGGTACACATTCTTCCAAATCCAAATAAAAAATTTTGAATTCTCTCCATATAAAAAGATCTACACTAATAGGGACACATTTAAGTGCCGGAACTTTCTGACACATTGTTTCAATTATTCTCTGTGATTGTATGATTTCTGCCACCATCTTCCCTTAAATAACTCCCGCGGGACAAAATTCCGGCACACCGGCGACATTCACAGGCCTAAGTTGCAGTACATCCCCGTCGTTAAATAACCATAAATTGGTTTATTAAATAGTGATCAAACCAACAATTTATTCTACCATATACAGAATATTGCTATTTTCTCGACTCTTCCCCGCTGAAAACTCGTTAACCCTTAAATGCGAGAGACAATTTCTCATATAGATTATAAATCCTTGCCGGACTGCAAAGAAAACAGTTTACACGATGATTAGGGGATTTGAATTATAAAACACTAGCATATGCCCGCGGCTTCGCCCGCGATAATTGATTTAAAAATTAAAAATTAAGAGCATAATAGTTAAATCATTATATTTATTAACACTTAAATCACGTGGACTACATACCACGATTAGATAGCGTCGCCTGGTAAAAGCGACCTCAGATTCGAGGTCCTTGGCCCAGAAAACCCCTGTATAGTGAGTTTCGTCGAAATCGAACAACGTTTGACCATATTTAGGCCTATATTGATTATCCCACATAATAATAATAGTAATAATAATAATAATAATAATAATAATAATAATAATAATAATAATAATAATAATAATAATCCTCTTCGGTGTAGGTTGAAAATGTCATATGTCTGCGTGCCTTGACATTATAAACAAATGAATCGACCAGGGTGAGCTACAACATTCAAGCGATCGCGAAAGTTTCATTTCCAAGGCATGACAAAAATAGCCAAAGCCAACTGTAATTGATTTGACATTGAAATATATTACTGAAAACTGATGCTTCGAAAACGCAAAAAATGCACGTTTTCTGCCCGTTTTTCACTCGTAACTCGCGAAGGAAAGCTAAAATTAAAATTCCGGCTTCGAGGTGCACTTTCCGACCCTTTAGTCCATCTATGATTAAAATTTCAGATCTCTGCGTTCAGTAGATTTTGCTGGGTATCGCGGACAGACAGACGGAGGAAGGAAGACAGACACTTCCTTTTATTAATATTGATAATCCTAAAAGTGATCCGACATTTCATCAGGTGTTGATGCTCATATAATTTAAATAAATTTTAAATTTTATTGAGTTATTTTCCGTGATTTTATTTTTATTTTTTACAAATTTAAGGTCTGCATTCACGTTGGAGTGCAAATTACACATTTTGCAACTTTCTTTTTAAATTTTTACGAGACAACCAATGGTATAAAACTAACATAATGCTATAACTGAAACTTAGTTTTCACTTTTTGGTTCCGAAAAAAAGAAATAAAAGAAAATATTAAAAAAATATATATATATATATATATATATATATATATATATATATATATATACATGTATGCGTGCACACATGGGGGAGGTAAAACATATCTCAAACGTACTCACTGAGAGATCCGAAGGGAAAAGACCACTTGGAAGACCTAGACGTAGGTAGGAGGACAATATGAGGATAGATTTAAGGGAAGTAGGATTTGCGAGGGATGATTGGATGGAGTTAGCACAGAATACGGTTGAATGGCGGGCTCATGTATGCTTGGAAATTAACTTCAGGGTTCCATAAAATAGATAATATTCCTTTAGCTTGCTGAGGAATTGTTTATTGCCATTGAGTAAGTAAGTAAATAAAAAAAATATGCTAATTTTCAATATATCATAGAATTGCCAAAAACGATGAAAACTTGAGAACTCTTTCGCTGATTTATGCATAGATTGTTATCTAACTAGCATTTCTAGGAAGAATTTTATTACTTATTTTTTTCTTCCCGTAAGTTACCATAGGTAGCCTACTATTAGGTAGAGGACCCCCAAATTCGAAGTTGAGTTTTTAACAAAAATACACGTTTTGAGAGCCCATGAATCCAAAAAATACTATTTTCGGAAACATGTCTGTGTATGGATGTCTGTGAACAGTCTAGCTCCATAACGGAAAATCGCAAGAAAACAAAATTTTGTATTTTGGTTAGGTACCTTCTGAGGATATGACACAACATTGGAACGACTTTCTCTTATTTTTAAGGGGACTTGACGTGAAGAAATTGGTTTTTCGCAATATTCTCGAAAATGGCTGTAACGATTTTCTTTAAAATTTCCAATGGGTTGCTGTTACTAAGAGTTAAAACTTTTATTTGAAACATTTTTTGAAAAAAAAAAAAATTCTCTGAAGGTTTGTTATAAGCCACCCACTCTGAATACGCGCTCTTTTAATATGGCCTCGCTTTCTATATCAGAATGTGAAGTGAAAAAAATTATTGGTCATTCTTAAAGTAAAGAAAGTACCTAAGATAAATTACAGCATTGCGTTCTGTAATTTTGTTATTTTGTACCCCACTAGGAGGTGCCCGTGGCTTCGCCACGATAATTCTTTTAAAAATTAAAAATTAAGAGTATAATAATTATTAAAGCATTATATTTATTAACTCTTGCACGCGAATCATTCATAAACTAAGCCATTAATAATTAATGAAACAGCTAAAATTCCTGCTTTAGAGTACATTCCACGACATGACAGCGCCCCCTGGGAAAACTATATCAGAATCGATTATGCAGTTCCAAAGAACCTGTGAACACATAATACGTATTGTCTCTCAGCTGTTTATTGACATGAATATGATGTTAATTTTATTTTATCAATTCAGTGTAATTTTCAGAAATTATATAATGTTTCAAGGGAAGGAATGGTTTGTTTGGATTATTATTATCAGCGATATTTCAAGAGATAAAACCATCAATATTTTACAGCTGTTGCCCCCGGCTTCGCCCGCCATTATTAATTGACCCCCTGGATTTTTAAGAAAATTACACTGGTAGATTATTAAAATGTTTGTGGTTCAGAGCTATGAAAATTGTAAGTAAAAATAAAATTAGAATATTTGTTCATTGTGTTCATTTCACTTAGGCCTTATATAATAAAGAAACGGTTTTCCTTCCTAATTTTGTAGTCGTCATGAAAGTTTAGACTGCGAGAGACGAACATCGCCGAGTATACCCGATGTCTCACGAAGCGGGCGAGCGAGCAAGCACGCTATTTAGGGCCGTTGTATTGTATAAGAGTAGAAGATTCTTTCGGTAAAGAATATCTTAAGTGAACCGAAATCCCCGGTTTCTTTAGAAGCAAATTAAATGCATTCTTAAGAAGCTTACACTTGCATTTTATTCACAGTGTTTCATCCAGCAAGACACCGAAAGTAAACTATTCTGAAAGTTGATTGATTAATTGAAAAAGGTTCTTGTTGAGTTTGTGGTAGAGTTGGAAATGACAGTCGTAGTTCTAAAACCAAGCAAAAAATGAATCGATATAGTGAAACTTTAAAAAATTGTTCGAAAATTGTAAAGAATTAAAATAAAATTTTAATACATTTAAAAACTAAAATGGGGGTTATAAAAAAGTGTGTGTGGAACGCCACGCGACAGAAGTGAAACTTGTTTTAATTTTTGTATTTTTTCAATTTTCGATTGTTGGATATTTAAAATTTGGATTGTTGGACTTTTTAAATTTTTTATATCTTTTAATTTTTATTTTTTAAAATTTTGGATATTTAGATTTCTTAATTATGGATTTTAATTTTTTTAAATTTTGGATTTGTGGATTTTTTAATTTTGAATCTTTGAATTTCTTTATGTTTTGGATTTTTTAATTTTGGAGTTTCAATTTTTTAAATTTTGGATTTTTTAATTTTTAATTCTTGGATTTTTTACATTTTGGATAAGCCTAATCATCGAATTGATTGTTTTCTGTGCATTCCGTTCCGTCTCACCTCACTAATTTCGTGACGATTTTGAGCGTTACACAAGCTCTCGGATTCACCCCTACCGGGGCTAAAGAAGTTTCACTTCAAAAACTTAAAATTCCGTCTCCTTGGATGGGGGAGGATACAATGGGCAAGTATTCCAGCCAATAATTTCAATATAATCGATAGCTTCAAAGTTTGTCTTACGTGATCAAATACAGTGTATTCACAAAATAAAGTACTTTCACATCGCACAGTATTCTCTGTTTTACCTAATTTCTTTCTGCGATGGGGATAAATGAAATAACGACTTCTTGATACACTATTGCACTCACACGGTAACAATGGATGAGCTCCAGCTTTGTTCTCAGCGATGTCTTAAAGACTCAACTAACCTCAAATATTGTCACAGTCTTCAATTACAGCTAAGAACTTCATTCTCACTAAACGAAGATGACTTATTACTCTGGGAACATTGTCTTTCTAACAATTTTGTTAACTTAACATGTTAGGGCTGGTTGCAACAAAAGTTAATTTGAGATCAAACGGTGAAGATAACCTGCAACTAAACGGAAGATTTTTGTTGTTTAGGCAGTGTTTCAATATCACTTGCTCTTGATATAGGTTCAAACACGATCAGGGATAAAGTATAATCCGGGAGATTGTGTGGGGAACGGGAAAATGTCTGTCCGTCTGTCTGTTTGTACGTGTATCTGCACGCGCGATTACTCAAATATGCTTTATCGGATTTTCATGAAACTTGGTATACGCATTTATAACGTCCATGGGAAAAAGCTTATTGATTTTGAACCAAATCGGTTGACCGGTACCGGAGTAATGCCAAATTTAGTGCCTATTTTATGGTAAAATATTAGAAAGAACGTGTTGTTTTACTGTGTTCATAGGCCTATACGGCTTTTTAAGTTGCAATATATTTAGCAATTTATTTATTGACAAATGACACTACCCACATATTCCTCCACATATGCTTATCAAACTAGACTTTGTTCTTCCGTAAGGCCTGCTTAATGAATCAATCTGGAGCTTAACTCAGAAATCGATTGCAAAAATAACTTATTTTCTGCATTTATGATAATTGCAATTATCACTGATTAAAGAAAAGCATTCTGGCACTTTGTTATGTCAGTTTACCAGACCTTACTGTATTTGTATTTTTTTGCACTCCTTAGCTAGTAAGTGTTACTTACGAAAGTTGTTTACATGGATCGTAAGTTGACATTCCCACACAGTGTTGTTGCTATGGCCGTTGCGATGAGGTTAAATTACTTACAGTCCAAGCGCCACGTCATAATTCATTACGATACACTTCATAATACAAGCCTTTATGGACACGGCCCCCAGGACAAATATTCGGTTCCCATAACAACAAACACATGCGAATCACTTTCTGAAATAAACATCTATTTTCAAGAATGTATTTACATAATATTTTCAGGTAATATCACAATTAATATAATTAAATTGATATAAGTAACCGTCGTGCAAAAAATAGCATGCAACACACGGGCCGTAAAGGCATTTATGGGTCTCGAAAACTTAAAAACCCTCGGCTGCGCCTCGGGTTTTCAATCTGTTTCCTCGACCCGTAAACGTGCCTTACGGCACTTGTATCGCAATATACTATTTCTTAACACTTAGGGCTTGTACGACGAACACCTGATGTCATATTTATCTGCCAGATAGAAAACCTATCTGGAAGTTGGCCAAGAATTGCGTATTGTGATCTCCTGACAAAATCTGTCTGGCAAGACAACTCCCAGATAAGCTAGCAGGAGGATGAAGTGGCTGACAAATTTCCAACTGCTGGTTAGGAACAAGGTCTGTTAGGAAAGCTTGGTTGAAGCAAGATGGCAGCACGCGAAGCGTCCCTGGCCACCTGAATTTTAGAACTGATGCCGGAAGATTTAATTTACACAAAAATGTCATTTTATGCTCACTTATGAATAAGATAGAACTGCACAAATCGATTAATGCATTTAAAACGATGTGTTCTTGTGTAATTCAATTGTAGAAATACAAATCCGAGCTGCCACACCTAGCGGACGCCTACCGAACTACAACAAACACACCTCTTTGCTCAATCAGCTAAGGACCATTTTACAAAATTTGACTGCGTTCTTCCCGATAGCAGTTCGGCGGTGGTATTACAAGACATTTTCTAGTTAAGATATCTGGAAGTCACGTATCGGGAGGAATTGTCGGCAGGTGGTAATACAGGCCCTTATTCTGGTACTTAATATTAATTGCTGGTCAACTATCGCCTTTCAGCGAAAAGCAGGGCGTCGCGACGCACTGGCCAGTCCAACCCTGCGTGAGAGTGTAGAATACAAACGGAGTGCCGTGATTGTAGTTCCTGTGGGGGAAGTTTCATCACCGTGATATCGCACTCCTCCGTGTCGTACATTACAAGCATATTACATTCCACTTACATATTCACCCACAGTTCCCATATGAACCGTCTATATATTGTAGTATTTATCTATGTTGGGTACCGATGCCCGGGCTCGATCCCCGGGTTTTATTAAGTGCCTGAGTTTGTGTGGGGGACGGGAAAATCTCTGTCCATGTGTCCTTGTGTCTATACGCGCGAAAACTCAAATACGCTTTATCGGATTGTCATGAAACTTAGTATACGCATTTATAACGTCCATGGGAAGAATCCTATTGATATTGGATAAAATCGGTTGACCGGTACCGAAGTAATGCACGATTTAGTGCCTATTTTATGGTAATATAACTTATTAGAAAGAATTTATCAAATGCAAATCACTTCTCATGACAACATTGTTTTACAGTGTTCATATATGACTTTGGAAGTTGCAATACAGGTAGCTTTGAAAAATAACACTACCTACATATTTCTTCACATATGCTTACCAAACTAGACCTTTGTTCTTCCGTAAGCCCTGCTTAATGAATCGATCTGGAGCTTAACTCGAAAATCGATTAAAATATAACTTATTTTCTGCATATCATATTTACAATTATCAGTGAATAAACAAATACATTCTGTCACTTTGTTATATCAGCTTTCCTGAATGTATTTAGGTAGGAATTGGGGATTCCTACCTATGAAATCGTTTGAACGCATGACTAGGCCTACCATTAAATGTTCAGAATGCTAATTTTTATATGCAGTATTTACTCTAAACACTTTATTATGATAATTATGAGGAAATATTTTGATAGAGTTAATATAATTTGTTATTTTGAATCGTAAACTTTATTTAACAGAACTCTCTCCGTCTATGTAAAGTTCCATTTTAGGGGCCGAGCCCCTTATGGTAAAAATTAGGTGCTAGCCCGCTATAAAAAAATAAGAGGATACCACCAGATGTCACTATCATTGTCTTCATTTTTCGTACAAATTAATAATAATCCATTTCATTCATTTCAACCACTACAAATTCTATTAATCCTATTATTATTATTATTATTATTGTTATTATTATTATTATTATTATTATTATTATTATTATTATTATTATTATCATTGTTATTATTGTCCGCCGGCGTGGTCTTGTGGTTAGCGTCGGTGACTACAGATCCGTCGGCCCGGGTTCGATTCCCGGTACCTCCTCGGATTTTTCTGAGGTAGGGTGGTCTGGTAGGGGTGCACTCAGCCTCGTGATTCCAATTGAGTAGCTACTTGATAGAGAAGTAGCGGCTCCGGTCAAGAAAACCACCAATAACGGCCGTGGGGGTCGGCATGCTGAGCCATCTGCCTACGGGAGATGACGCAGCGGTCGAGTGGTAGGCCAAGTCCCTCCAGGGATGTAGCGCCACGGAGTTTAGTTTTTATTGTTATTATTATTATTATTATCATCATCATCATCATCATCATCATCATCATCATCATCATCGTGTACCTATTAATCGGGGGTACGCCGTAGCGTAGTGGTTGAGGCGCTGCGCTACTAACCGGAAGATCGCGGGTTCGAACCCCGATGAGGTCGTTGGAGTTTTTCAACTGTCGTAATCCTTCTGGTGTTACTATGGCCCTGGAGTCGAGCCAGCCTCCAACAGAAAAGAGTACCAGGAGCAATCCTTGGGTGGTAAAGGCGGTCGGTGCGTAAGGCTGACAACCTTACCCCCTTCATGTTCCGAATGTCTAAAACCTGGGAGCCTCAACCTTCTGGAACCCTCTGGGCCTCCATGACCAGTATAGGGACAACTTTGCTTTACTTTTACTTATTAGCCTAATCATTTACAGAATTCAAAGTACCATAATTTACTAATTCGGAAATGCAAATTTGGAAGGTTTTCTAAAATAAAAATAATTACTGAGATTTTCCGACAAACTGAAAAAAGTGCGAAGAGTTCGTTGTTTTTGTTGGGATTTTGCACACAGGAAGTTATCCCTAGAGCTTTCATAGTCGAAAACTTAGTTTTAGACTACTCTTACTATACCAAATTATATAAAAAAGAAAAATCTTTTATCCTAATTGTAAGTTATGCAAGGTGGAATGCATCCATATAATGGATTAAAAGTCTTGAGATACATTTTCTAACTAATACAGGCTTTTATAACTTATAAAAAATTACCCCCTCAAAAATGTGCTTCCCTTTCTAGACTTACCACCCTGTCCTTTTGTACATCGGGGAAAGAGTATACTTCCGTCGTTATATAATCATAAAACCAGCCATCTACATGCACACCCTGTATCACTTCTATTCGCATTGAAAGCAGAGACATCCGGTGGCGAATTTATTCCGCCTCTGTGAAGATAAATCCCTCAAAACAAATGAATGTGGATAAGCTTTCTTTTAAGGAGACAAAAGACTCGAGTTGATGACATCACAAAGAGTAAAAAATGTTTTAAAATAAAGGAGTTTATATCTTTATATCCCCAGCTATTCTTCTTCTTCTTCTTACAACGGGATAAAGAGTCTAGCGGTAACATGACCACTCTATATTCTCTCGAATTCTTTGAAACAAAGTTATTATTATTATACTAGCTTAAAAGTCCCGGCGTCGCCCGGGTTTTGTATTTTGTAATTGGAAATTAACTTATGAAGGACTTACGTTTTTTAAATTCTAGGTCCTTATATAGGTATATAGAATTTGAAATAGGAAGAAGGACTTATCACACTCAAACTATTTCCTCAGAAAACGCTTGATATAGTTTTTTATGGCTCATAGAGGATCTAGAATTTTGCATCCCATCGCTTGTACAGTGCACAGCAAGCCTGGTAGAGGTTTAAATAAGAAGAAACAGAAATTCCTGTAACATAAAATTGTAATATCGAGGCGGGAAATTTCCCACTCTTATGTTACCATAAAGCCGTTTTGGGGATGAAATTAAACAGAAAGCATTATCACTTTCATACTTTTCTCTCCAAAAACCTGCGATATAATATAATGATATACACATTACCATACCTCGTTTTGTTTTCTCTATGTCCAGGGTAGAGAAAGTTATGTGATTCCATTATTTTAGTGGATTTCATTCTGTAATATTTATTTATAACATGAATTATTTAGATAACTTCTCTTATTTGTCAAAAGTGCATTTTATTTGTTTTTTCCAAGCCCATCTGATACAATTTGGCTACAATAGCCTATATTCTGTGATTTGGAATTGATAATTCTATGTAAAAAGGGATTAAGTATTTTCAAAAACATTTATTTTTTGGCATTTAGAATCAGAATTTTTCAAAATCATTTCTTAGTGAGCACCTACATTATGAAACGAAGGTACTGTCAAAATTCCAAGTCTCTACCTGTTATAGTTTAGTCTGTACGTTGATTCCTGTCATTCAGTCAGTCAGTCAGTCAGTCAGTCAGTCATTCATTCAGTCAGTCTGGACAAAGCCTTTTATATATATAGAGATATTCAGCCATTTCATAATTTCGGATGGGGCATTCTAGAAAATTATAACAACTATTTTTGTTTATTACATGTCATAAATAATGAATTAGAACTTGTTCTGCACATTCTGTAAAATCTACTATGCTTCTCCTTCGTTCTACATGCAAAGCATTAGTTAAATTTGTTTTTCATAATCTATTACGGGTGGGACATAATTTGGACACTGATTTTAATGATGCAAAACAAAAGCTCATTTTCTGTTCTGCTATTACTGTTAGGGTCTTAATGTTGTTATTAATGAAGGTATAAGGGATTCAGTACAAATTATAAACTGTTTCCAGGTTGTCAGAACATTTATTTAACTCATCAATAATAATTTAACAAAACTATCACTGTTACGGGTGGGACAAAAATTCCCTTGTTTGTTATTTTACATAGTAATTAACCACACATATTTTTTGAAGTTAATCTTATACCAAATTGTACCTTAAGATGTATATTTTCTCAAATGAAAATGGACATAGTTGATTACTCTTGACTACTTGGTATTAAAGAGTGTTAAAATCATGCTAAAAATGGCAAAAAAGTAACTCAACGCTATAAATAAGTAAATCGACAGATTCTACACATGAAACCACTTCAGATACTCCCAAGTCCTTAAAATCAAGATATTTTGAGGTTTTAAACTTATTTTTGACCACCCAATTACAATAATTTTATAACTTCTCTCTTTGAGGGAAAAATTCCCATATTTTATGAAATGGCTGTATTATTATATTCTTCGTCATCATCATCATCATCATATTATTATTATTATTATTATTAGATAAAATTTTCGAGAGCTGGAGGTGTTGGAATTATGATTTATTGGAGTCACGTTTTATTCCCCTGGTCGATAGACTGCCCGCAATGCCCACACGTGCTCTGTTTCAACTTCACTGCTTTCTCTGTCCGTTTCTTTTCATTCTGATAATAAGAAGGATAATAATAATAATAATAATAATAATAATAATAATAATAATAATAATAATAATAATAATAATTATAAGTAATATATTGTACATGGTAATAGTAATAAATAGGGCAAATCATTTGATGATTTTGCATCTTTTTATATGAAAGTTAAAAGATAGCTCCAATATATACAAATGTGTATAGTGAAATATATTGATTAAATAAGGGCAATTCTTTTGTTTTTTGCTTTATTTTTAATTTTTTGGCAATTTTTTGGTCATTTTCGAAATTTTTAGATCTTTTTCGGTATTTTAGGCCATGTTTCAGTGGAGGTAGAGAGGAGCTTTTCCATGTACAAATCGTTACTTTCAGACAACAGACAATCGTTTTTATTTGAGAATCTCCGCCAAGTGTTCATAGTTCATTTTAATTCAGGTTTATTGTAAACACCGAAGCAGTTTGTTTTGTAGCAATAAATAAGTTTCTTTCTTACTTTTTAAATCTTACATATATGCTTAGGGGCAATTTGATGAGCATGCCAGTTCAGAAAGAATTTCTTTTTCGCTAAGGGTGTCCAAGTAGTATAAATTTACTTACGCCGGGTTTCCGAAACGTAAGATATCTACTAGATGGCATTATTCAATCCGTAAGCGTTTCTGAAACGTTCGATGGCGGCTAATCGTTCAATAAAACGCCCTACAAACTATCGCACCATAAATCACTAGATATCTGGCGAAACGGTAGATAAACACGCAACATGGCGGAAATGCGAAATATTTATGTTGATGTATGTTTCGTTATTATGTTAGCATTTAATCTTACATTATGTTACTAGCTTGTTATGGTATTAAAATTAAAAGTAGTAATGAAGCTGACATTGGTTATTAATTTGTGTGTGAAATAATTCATAATACTGTACTAGAAAAATTGTATATTATCGGTTAGATGAACTTTGTTATAGCCTAGGCTATTGTATCCATCGTTTATTTGTATTAATTTCATTTTCTGTTGTAAGTTAATACTTTAAGAAAACATCGCGAATATTAATTCACATCATATTTTCTTGCTGGTCATTTTCAATGCCAGATTGTATAAGGCCTAGGTCTATACAGAAGTAAATATTCCCTGAAAGAAATACAGCAATCCTTTCAAGAAGTAGCCTACGATGATATTCAGATTCGGAAAAAATGTAGCTTAAGTATATTAATTTTATTTTGTGATGCAACACTTTATGAAGAAAATATTGCCATTTTACAGCACGAATATTAATACATAATCATCATCTTTCGCGTCATCTTCATCCTGAGGCAATAATTAGGCCTAGAGATGTGTAAAGCAAAAAGTATTCCCTGAAAGAATTAGATCTTTGACGATATTGAGTTTCGGAAAGAATCAGGCTGTCAAAGGAATGACCTATGGATAAATAGGCCATCATATTAAATAAGGAACAACTGCAAGCATGCCTTTTTCAGCGTTAAATTGCCCATCATTAGAATTGGGAACAACCATCGAAGCATTCCTTTCTGTGGTAAATTAGCTATAACTTAATTAATGTGTTACGTTTTACGCATTATGTTGTCAGATTGTGATGGGTGACATTTTTCTCTAATGCACAAGTCTCGAAATCGAAATTACCGTAGTTTATCTCACGTTTTACATTCATTTTAGCAGACAAACAGCAGACAAGGAAAAGCAGAAAGATAATTCAGCCATTTTGAATAGAATAGCAAGAAGCGCTCCGATTGGTTGCTATTCAATCACGGCCAACTTGATATTAGAGTAAGCACCGTGTCTCCATCTATTGACAAAGTGCTCAACTCATTTATCTGACATTAGCTATTTCTTGAGCAAATTCGCTTTCGGAAATGGGAAGTCTATATATGTATAGAACGATTAGCTGTCTAGAAGATATCTGGAGCTTTTATGCAACCGGGCCTTAGCCTACTTCTTTAGTAACAAAATATGTGTGTTTTATATTGTAAATTCATATATTGCTTTTAGCAATTCATTAGTTTAAACAAAACTAAATATAAGTAATAATGGAAAATTTATTGATTTAAAAAAAAATTGTGTCATTTTTCACAATTTTTAGCTCATAAACGCATTTTTTATTTTGCATTTTTGTACTATTTTATGGTCATTAAATGCCTTACCCTAGTAATAAATAATTCAGGAGTCCCGGAATAAAACCAATTTGTCTCGGGATTTTTCATGGTTTGTCCAGTCGTAAAGGCAAATGCAGAATTGGATATTCTTCAAACCCCTATTTCATCCTTTATCACATTAATTAAAATTGAATATCATCTTAAATTAACATACTCCATTAGTTCAGGAACTATAGAATATAGTTGCATATCAATAGTTGTGCTTTACACCTCTGCCGTATATTTGATTTGGTTTCGTTTGCCCGCCAGAAGTGTAGCTATAAAATTGGCCGTAAATTCCAAGATGCAGAATCCGTAGAAGAGATGGAAAGAACTGGACTGTGCCATTCTGCAACGTCTGAGGTAAATGTTCGTAATTTATTGGCCGCCCCGATCGCCTGACTTAACTTCCTTGGATTTCGCAACGTCTGAGGTAAATGTAATTTCTTGGCCGCCCCGATCGCCTGACTTAACTTCCTTGGATTTCGCAACGTCTGAGGTAACTTTTTGTAATTTCTTGGCCGCCCTGATCGCCTGACTTAACTTCCTTGGATTTCGCAATGTCTGAGGTAAATGTTTGTAATTTCTTGGCCACCCCGATCGCCTGACTTAACTTCCTTGGATATTCGTATGATAAAGATGTTTACACCTGAAATGGTCTTCAGAGTCGCGAGGAGATGGGCCATCGCTTCCATTTGCGCATTTTTCGGAGCGGCAGACGCGTAAAAAAATCGTATAATATGCTCTAATGTGTCTTATCACGCGAATACATGGACTGCCACTGATAGTTCAGGCCTTATTCAGGACTGAATGTACACGCGTGAGAAGAATGTTACATAATGTGAACAGGACGCTCTCTCGGCAGTTGTTTGTTTTTATGCGATCGCTCTGCCACCTGGTTTACGAGCACACAGTTAATGTCCTTCTTCGGTTTATGGCGGACCATCAAACTCGGCTGAGCTCGGTGAAAAAATCCTCAGTCAATAAAATCACGTTTATACGCAATCTTGGTCAGAGAAGAGTTTCTCTTGTGGGATCTATAACCGGTTGCCATAGCAGCGGAAATTATTTCAATTCATGATCATAGGAGACTTTGGTGTTGTGGTCATGTTTTTATCTATAGCTTTTAATATAATATTTTTCCGGTTGCTAGGCGATAATATTAGCATTTAACGGTACCACCTGTCTAAGCGTATGAATAGGCATATTTTATTTCTATTTTTATAATTAATACTGTATGCCTTAGTTTAACCTCGCCCTTTTTTTTTATGGACGTTTGTGCGTCCACTGGACCGCTACCAACATTTTTCTAGCATATCTAAATTTCAGACACAATGCACTTTTGGTTTTAATTATCGAGACATCCAAACCAGCAAAAGAAGATGCCCTGAAGATGGTGGAAAATACGCCGAAAGGCCTAGGCAAATATTAAAGTAAAATATTGGTGAGTTACTGGTATTACGTCTATTTTATTTTATTGATCAATATCAACGGAATATAACATGTATTTTAACACCTTTGAAGAGAAATGCAGTTTTTCGTGTGATATTTTTTTTCCATCTATTAGCATATCTATTCTTATAGAACAGGAATTAAAAATAGATTCCATTTAGTTAAAATTCGACTTACGGGTTAAAAAAAGTGTGCGTGGAACGCCACGCGACAGAAGTGAAACTTGTTTTAACTTTTGGATTTTTCAATTTTGGATTATTGGATTTTTTGAATTTTGAATTGTTGAACTTTTTAATATTGGGTTTTTGGACTTTTTAAATATGGATTTTGGATTTTTTAATTTTGGATTTTCGATTTTTTAATTTTGCATTTTTTATTATTAAATTTTAGATATTGGACTTTTAATTTCGGATTTTTAATTTTTTTAAATTTTGGATTTTTGGAAATTTGAATTTTGGATCTTTAAATTTTTTAATTTTGGAATTTTTGATCTTTTAATTTTAGATTTTTTAATTTTTTATCTTTGAATTTTTTAATGTTTAATTTTGGATTTTTTAATTTTGATTTTTTAAATTCTGGATTTTTAAATTGTATTTTCTATTTTTAAATTTAGAATTTTTGGGTTTTTTAACTTTGGATAAGCCTAATCATAGAGTTGATTGTTTTCTGTGCAGTCCGTTCCGTCACACTTCACTAATTCCGTGACGATTTTGAGCGTTACACAAGCTCTCGATTTACCCCTACCGCGGCTAAAGAAGTTTCACTTAAAAAAAAAAGCCGATTCAGCAGCTGTGTTCTTAAATATAAAATTATATATTAAACGTGGATTATATGGATAGTAAAATATGCCTTCAGTCACCACAAATATTATTATTCTTGAATATGTAACGAAATTTCCACGGTAAATCATCAATACAAAAGCAGGTATTTACATAATATAAATCCTAACCTGATTTTAATGCTATTAATAGGATAGTTTGATAGCTATATGATAATAATATCGAAACTGGATCAGATCGCCTCTGGTTTCACATATTTAATTATGTAATCTTGTTTTATATTAATAGCCAACTAAAAAATACAGTAATTACCTCTGGCATCCCATTGTTATAATTAACTTTCCCTGTGCGGTCGTGGAATAGCCTACATGTATATTATGATGTCATGGTAGTATCGTTGTTCATCTGTTTCTGTTTTCATTATTTATCTGCTCTCCATTTGGCTTTTCATGTTTTCGATTGATCTAGAAAAACTTTCTTTACCCTACATTTCACTAATTGTACTGCACCAATTTGACCCTTAAATACGAAGCGAGTCCATAATAGTATATTGCGACACGAGGGCGGAAAGGCACGTTTACGGGTCGAGGAAACAGATTGAAAACCCGAGGCGCAGCCGAGGGTTTTTCAGTTTTCGAGACCCGTAAATGCCTTTACGGTCCGTGTGTTGCATGCTATTTTTTGCACGACGGTTACTTATATCAATTTAATTATATTAATTGTGATATTACCTGAAAATATTATGTAAATACAGACTTGAAGAATGGTGCTTATTTCAGAAAGGGATTCGCATTTGTTATTGTTTATGGCAACCGAATATTTATAAAGCGGGGAGGCCTTGGTCATTTCTGCTCGCAAATAAGCATTTGCGGGCGGTAAAGTAACTTTCCGCCCGTCGCCCCTAGCAACAATTCACTTTCCGCCCGTCGCCCCTAGCAACAAGATTGCGTGTGGTAATGTCAAGTTACGAGCCATGTAAACAACTTTCGTAAGAAACACTTACTAGCTAAGGAGTGCAAAATAGTATATTACGATACAAGTGCCGTAAGCGGTGCATGCGGCGCAATCGCCTCGTTTTTTTCTATTTCCGAGATCCGTTATGCGCTTACGGCACGAGTATTGCATGCTATTTTTTGCACGATGATTATTTATATCAATTTAATTATATTAATTGAGATATTAGCTGAAAATATTATGTATATACATTATTGAAGATGGATGTTATATTTCAGACAGTGATTCGCATATGTTGGTTGTTATGGGGACCGAATATTTGTCCTGTTAAAGTCGCCACAAACTGGGGGGCCTTGGTTCCGGTCTTCCATAAAGTCTTGTATTATGATGATTTTACTTACGGCACTTGTGCTTTTTGTAATTTTTACCGCACGGAGATTTCTTTTGTTTTCATAGCAACCAGATTGCGTGTGGGAATGTGAAGTTACGATCCACGGTAACAATATTCGTAAGTACCACTAATTAGTTACGTCGTGTATAAAGTAAGTTTCCATATAGCCGTTTACAGACACAAAACACTATTTCGTGTAAATATTTATTGCAACAGACACAGCAAGTGTTCAGCTATTTTTCAACTTATTCGCAACCGGAATTGAAACATTGTCATACCGTGGAACCAACTTTTCTACACCTCTGTCGTAAAAGTCTGCCACCAGGGATTTGAACCACTCTGTGACAAACATCTCCGTCTCTCTGTCATTCCCTGTCATTTCGGTAGGTGTAGGAAAAGATGAAAATCACTTGGAGCAAAGTCCGGGCTGCAGGGTGGATGGTCGAACACCTCCTAGCAAGTCTTCTGAAGAAGTTCGGCTGGGAGGTGTTTAAACATCCACCCTACAGCCCTGACCTCGCTCCCAGTGATTTCCATCTTTTCCTACACCTACCGAAATGACAGGGAATGACAGAGAATGACAGAAAGGCGGAGATGTTTGTCACACAGTGGTTCAAATTCCAGGCAGCACACTTCTACGACACAGGTATTCAAAAGTTGGTCCCACGGTTTGGAAAAATGTCTCAATATCTGGGGCGATATGTTAAAAAATAGCTGAACACTTGCTGTGTCTTTTGCAGTTCCTTGAAGGTGTGTTTTGTTTCTGTAAACGGCCCAAGGGAAACTTACTTTATGGACGCGCCTTGTACATTATGTATCCTAGTAGATTTCCTTGAATTTATTTAATAAGAGGAAGTGTTTGTCTGTCTGTGTTAGATGCACAGCCAAATCTAAGACAAGCAGAGATATGAAATTTTGAACACAGATGGACTGAAGAGTGGCCGAATGCAACTCGAAGCAGGATTTTTAATTTTCACTTTCGTTTGCGAGTTATGTGTGAAAAACTGTCAGAAAACTTGATTTTCTGCGCTATCAAACTTTTCGCTATTACATTTCAAATGTGAAATTACTTGCAGATGGCCTTGCTCTGCTGCCATAGTAACCAGGAAATAAAGAGCATGGCTGAAATAGATCTTTCCACCATAACGCATGGAATTGTCGATCGCTTCGATTATGTTAGCCCGCTCTGCTTGATTAATTTGTTTATAACTTTACTGCACACAGAGATCTGTTTAAAAACAGGTGGACGGAAGAGGGATAATGAGTGTAGCCCTAAATGGGAAAACATTGCACAATTTGGGCGAAACTCACATTGTGGGTTTTATTTTAGGGCCAGGGGATTTGAATCTGAGGTCGTTTTACCCGGGCGGCGCTTTGAAATGAACTTCAAAGCCGGATTTTTAGATGTTTCATTAGGTAATAATAGTTTTATTGTTTATAAATGATTTGGAAGTGGGAATAAATACAATTTTTAAATTAATTTACTCTTAATTAAATGATTTATAAAACTTACTAACAGACACCTGCTAGTTTGTAATAAAATAACGGAAAATAATTAGAAAGAAATTCACAGAAGAAGGCACAAAAATAATTACGATACTAATCATTGTGTTAACTGTTTTCTCTGCAGTCCGGCATGAGTTTATAATTTACGTGAGAAATCGAGACCCGCACATTTAAGAGTTAAATTTTTTTTCTAGAATGGGTGGTTTGAAAGCTGTTTAGAATCCTTACTCAATATCCCACGATTGTAACTGAATTATGGCGTGTTTGCGTATTAAATTTGGAGGAAGGAAAATGTCTGTCTGTCAGTGTGTCTGTACGCAACATAACTCAAATACGCTTAATCGGATTTTCATGAAACTTGGTATACACATTTATAATGTCCATGGGAAGACATCTGTTGATATTGGACCAAATCGGTTGGCCGGTACCGGAATAATGCCCAATTTAGTGCATTTTTATGGTATTATATAACAAAAGGCCCCATAACTCAAATATGCTTTATCGCATTTTCATGAAACTTGGTATAAGCATTTATAACGTCCATGGCAAGAAGCCTATTAATTTTGGACCTAATCGGTTGACCTGTAACAGAGTAACAACTAATTAAAAGTCAAATGTTTTTAAATTTTTGTCTACCGGTATAATTTGACAGTTAACACTATTCCTTCACACATGCTTATCAAACTAGACCTTTGTTAAGCCCTGCTTAATGAATCGACCTGGAGCTTAACTCGGAAATCGATTAAAATATAACTTATTTTCAGCATATAATTACAATTATCACTGATTAAACAAAGTCATTCTGGCACTTTGTTACATCAGTTTACATGATTTTCTTTTTTCTTTTATTTTCTTGTACTTCGTTAATATTTTCAGTCCCGAGTTGTTTACTATTTAATTAACTTGTTTGTTCCTCTGTATACTAGATAGGCCTACTTTTATTTCTTTTCGTATGGTGCACCAGTGATATAGTGGTATCCGCATAGCTGTAATGTGTATATATTGACCAGCGAATTTGAATAATTGCATTTCGCCACGTAATAATTCTCATGAATACGTAATCACCACATTGCCATACTTTGATTGCACAGTAAATTATTTAATCTCATCTGTGATGTGAATTACTAGTGTTGGAGACCTTACACAGGTATCATCATCCTTGTTTTCCGGGATTTTTAATGACTTTCTCTATCCGTACATAACTACAATGTGTAGAGAAAGTATTGTTTTCAACCCTAAAATTCTATTAATTCACGGATTTTTCTAAGGTTGGGAGGTCTGGAACGGGGTGCACTCAGCCTCGTGATTCAAATTGAAGAGCTACTTGATAGAGAAGTAGCGGCTCAGGTCATGGAAACCACCATTAACAGTAGTGGGTGTCGGCATGCAGGCCCGACGAGAGGGAGGGGCAACCGGGGCTGTAGTCCCGGGGCCCGAGCCCCAAAAGGGGGCCCGGCCGACCAGATTTTACTTTCTAAATTTACTCTAAAATAAAATTGGTTATAAGTCAATAAACAGCTTAAGTTATGTTTTATGTGTTTATTTTATCTGCATTTTCCTGTCGTATAACGGTGACAGGGAATTTAGCAGTTATTCTAAAACGTATTATTCTTGAAAAAAATTTACTATTTTTGAAAAGTAGAAGCACAATTTCTTTTGAACTCAACAGTAGGCCTCACTACGTTTGGCATTTAAAGTGATAATTTTCAAAAGATTAAACTGGTACCTACAGATAAAATTGTTCGTAATTAGAACATTTTAATGCATTTTTCCGTTTCGTGCCCGGCATCAGTTAACTGATTTGGTTCAAAATCAATAGGCTTCGTCCCATGGGCGTTATAAATGGTGTACCAAGTTTTATGAAAATCCAATAAAGCGTATTTGGGTTATCGCGCTTACAGAAACACGGACAGACAGACAGTCAGACAGTCCTATCTATCAGACAATCTCATAAAGTACCGGTACCATTCTGGCACTTAATAATTATGTAATGTTATTATATAATCTTTTTGTTGCATCTAATATATAAAGTCGAATGTGTGTTTGTGGATATGTGGGTTTGTATGTTTGTATGTTCCTTATACAAATCCACATTTCTTTATCAATTTACACGAAATTTTGCACACATACCCAGTTAAGCCCGGGAAGTAACGCGGTCAACATTAAAATTCAAACAAAATACTCCTTCCCTTGAAAATTATACAATTTCTGAGAATATTGTACTGAAAAAATGAAGTGCTGTTTAGATCACATGACAACAGTGAATTGTTTACTGTGATGACATAGGGCCTTGGCGACTATATAATGCTGGACTTGAACGAATTATGATTCCATTGATGTAATATATTGGCGAAAATAATCACTGAAATTGAAATCCACGAAAATAAAGCACAGTGTGATGTAGTCACATAACTTTCTCTACCCTCGACATAAGAAATATTTTCTCACTTCACATTTTGATGTAGAATAAGTCGTATTGCAGGGATAACTTAAGTGTGTGAGTATGCTATATCAGAAGTCTGTAAATAATCCTTTCCGCTGATACGTTATCCATAGGCTTTGTATTAGTTGAGATTTATCATAGGCCCTAAGCATGGGATGGAACATTTTGAGTCCTATGCTCGCAGTATATTATGTCCCGGGTTTTAGGGGAGGAAAGTATGAAAGTGATACTGCATTTCTCTTTTATTTCAGCCCCGAAACGGTTGTAACATGAGAATGAGAAATAAAATTTTCCGTCAAGCCAATACAATCTTATGTAATTTATGTTTCTTCTTATTTCAACCCATCCCAGGCATGATGTGTAGAAGCAACGGAATGCAGCATTCGACATCCTCTATGAGCCATAAAAAGCTATATCTAGCGTTTTCTGATGGAATAGTTTGATAAATCGTTTTCTTCATTTCAAGTTCTACATACATATTATATAAGGACCTAGAGTTTCAAAATCGAAAGTCCTCCATAAGCTAATTTCAAATTAAAAAATACAAAGCCCGGGCGACGCCGGGCCTTTTCAGCTAGTATATTATAAAGGGCGAGTTGGGTAGTGAATTTAACGTTTGACGAGGGGCCTGGAAAATTTGTCCCTGGGGCCCTTGCTTCCTTTCCACGGCCCTGTCGTCATGCTGACCACATGCCCCCAATCTTGCCATCGGCCTATGGCGGATGATGCAGCGGTCGGGTGGTAGTCCTTGTCCCTTCAGAAATGTAGCGCCACGGTGTTTAGTTTAGTTTTAGGCCTATATATTTTAAAATTCTGTGACGTAGAAAATATGGTAGTAATATATAGATCTGAAGACGATAAGAAATGTAGATAGCATTTTGTGTTTTCAGTAACGGAGAAGTTTCCTCTGCGCTAAGAGGAATGTAGAGTTGAGAATGTTTATTACTCTATTTCTCTTCATATCCGTATGAATTACTCTTCCTCTTTCTTCAACGCGACTTGGCAACTCTGCAGTAATGATGTCACACAGACTAATTGGTGGCGGTACAGTTCCGAACATAATGTTTTCCTCACATCATCCGAGAATTCTCTGTAAAGTTCATTTAGCTTAAAACCATTATTTCGAAATATACAGAGTGTTAATGAATAACACCGAAATATTTTACCTGTGTATAAAGGGGACACAGACAAGCAACTTTTTTAAAGAGATTTTCGCTCTAAAGATTCGATTTTTCCTGTTACAGCATAAAATATCCCATGGCATGGCCGACACTGACTTCTAACATTTGAAATGTTGCGAAACAAAGGAACTTCGTTGTTAACACTGGAGTTATGAATAATAAAACTAATGCAGTGGCGGCCAGTCATGTGATCAGTCTGTAAATTTTGCAGATTATGAAAACTCTAAATTATGATCACTTAGAGAGCCTGAGGTCAACTTAATGAAAAATTTAACCCTATTACGCCTAATTATTGACTTATGAGCACCAAATTCAAATGACTTTAATGCCTTGTAGCATACACATTTTTACGTCGTAGAGCAAAAATCTCCTGATAAAAGTTGCTCGTCCCCTCTGTACACAGGTAAAATATTTCGGTGTTATTCATTAACACCCTGTATGTAGATATGAGAAAAGCTTTTGATACTGTCAATCACTCGTTACTACTGGGTAAATTAGAAGGTATGGTTGTAAGAGGTAAGCGTACTCTTGTAAACTTATTTTGAACATTTCTAAGCTCAGCGTGTCAGATAAATAAAACAGATAAAATTTTGAGTGACTATACGAGGGATGAAACATAAATCATGGTAACTATTTTTCTTGAAAATGTGGGACCGTTTAAAATTTTTTAAATATAAAAGTGGAATGTATCTATAACGCAGATTATGGGTACTAGATGTAAGATAATGAAGGGAAAAAACACTCATAAATATGCATACGCGACTGCACCGTGCCACTCTAATTCATTGCGCTAGTTTGAAGCATGAAAACACACTTACCCACTCCCATTTAAAGTTCGGTACGGAGGGGCATTATTCCCTTAAGCTCCCTTCAGCTCCTTATGGTATTTTCTGTTATTTCTCTCTCTCTCTCGGATGGTGACTATTTTGACGTACGAACGCTGTTCACATCTTGACATATCCATTCTGCACGGTGGAAGATTCACAACTGAATTACCATCGCCTCTATTAGCATCTACTCTTATAAAATTCAACGGCCCTAAATAGCGTGCTTGCTCGCTCGCCCGCTTCGTGAGACATCGGGTATACTCGGCTATGTTCGTCTCTCGCAGTGTAAACTTTCATGACGACTACAAAATTAGGAAAACCGTTTCTTTATTATATAAGGCCTAAGTGGAATGAACACAATGAACAAATATTCTAATTTTATTTTTACTTACAATTTTCATAGCTCTGAACCACAAACATTTTTAATACACTGCCAGTGTAAATTTCTTAAAAATCCTGGAGTCAATTAATAATGGCGGGTGAAGCCGCGGGCATCAGATTTAATATATTGATAGTTTAATCCTCGAAGTATCGCGGACAGTAAAAATCCAAATCAATCACTCCTTCTCTTGAAAAATTATATAATTTCTGAAAATTACACTGAATTTATCAAATAAAATTCACATCACATTCATCTGTCAGCAAACAGTTGAGAAACGATACGTATTATCCACCGCCGTCTCGAGAATTACGCACGAGAATTATACAGTTTAGAAGGCAGTGGTTCACAGTTATCTTTGGAACTATATCATCGAATCTGATATCGTTTTCCCAGGTGGCCATTTCTAATCGTGGAATGTACTCTAAAGCTGGAATTTTAGCTGTTTCATTAATTATTAATGGTTTAGTTTAAGAATGATTCGCGTGCAAGTGTTAATAAATGTAATGCTTTAATAATTATTATACTATTAATTTTTAATTTTTCAATTAATTATCGTGGGCGAAGCCGCGGGCACCTCCTAGTAACCGTACATCACAATGCTACCAAATGATGTGTCCATATACTAGAGATGCCTCACTCTCCCGTGACGTACAACATCTCATGGTTTCATCCCCTTACTTTGAGAAAAAAACTAGTTGCCATAATTTACGCTCCATCCCTAAACAATCTATTTAGGCCTTTGAGGGAGTAAAGAGATTATTAGATTGTTCTGATCTAGGTAAAATGGTTTCAACCAATTAGGGTTGCTAGATGTGTCTTGAAAATTCATATATGTTTTTAAATTCAGATTTATTTATACTCCTTTGACCATCGAGGTCATATCAGGAGTTCAGGATCTGTGTGTATACCAGTAGCCATGCAACTACTGATGTGCAACTGTTTTCTTTTGTTGATGTGTTTTATGGCGTCTGTTAAATTTCAACTGAAATTAATTTTAACGAGTATGGCACAGAATGAAATAGCGGGGATGAGTCAATAGAGAGTTTTTGCCATAGCGTGTTGTCGGATACGGTAAATGGAATAACGTCTTGTGCTACGACGGAGTTTTTGCCAGCGTAAATTGATACGGTACGGTAAAGGTAACAGAGAAAATGGAGTAACTGTTTCAGATTGCTGCACTTGGAAATTTTAACGACTTATTGGAAGAAATGATACCAAATTGTTCTCAGAATGTGCTTGGCCTATGATTAAACCACTGCCTTCTAAACTGTATTAATCGTGTATACACTGCCTGTCCTATACGGCTAATTTTGCGTACTCGGCGACATTACAGATGGCAGCACCTTTCACACCCAGACTGCTTCTTGTTTTTTGCTACGACATTGTTGATTATGTAGTGCTGTCACCGCCGTCTCATAATCACTGCCTTCTAAACTGTATTACTCCTCGAGACGGCGGTGCTCATAATATAGTCTATCAATGCGTCTAATTAATTTACATTTATTTTAATTATTGCTCCAAAATTCCATTTCAAGGTAAGTGTCATATACTGGAATAATATTACGTTCTAAACAAATAACACAAGTATATGTGTCTGTTTAATGCTTATTTTGATTAGTGATTGCTGCAATCTGGGTGTGAACTGTGTCGCCTCTACTGGATAAATTAGGCAATTTAACAATACTCTGAACTCCATGTTAAAATAAAGCATAGGACAGGCAGTGTAATTCTCGAGACGGCGGTGGTCTACAGATATATGAATTCCAAAGCACCTCATAACAGGATATAAATATTAACATAACCTCAAAAAGGGATTTTAATCAGAAAAATATGTTAACACGTAAAAATTTATCAACACTGCTACGTACGTTTATTGAAATGTTTCTGAGTATATTACATGCATTAAATAATCTGCAGTGGTTTATTATAGGCCTACTGGAAATAATTGAGCCTACAAATACACAACATTGAACCAACCTGGAAGAAAATTAAGTCGTTATTTATGTTAACCTTTACAATGCTGAATGTATAAGCCATCATCAACTTAAATCATCAGTGGGATCTAAGTTTGAAATCAATAGAGAGAATTGCAGTAGAATAGCTAGTTACTGTGGATTACAGACGAACACAAGGATAAAAATTCTCACAATTTTGCATGTAACTTTACTCTATAAATATTACATTTCTCCTTTTATACAGATTTTCAACGAACGAATTTATACGTCAGTAGCAGTGAAAAGGTTAAAGCGAAGTCTTCCCTGTTTTTCGGGATTCATGACTATTACCGTAAGCTTCGCGCTTATCTGTCCGAAATAACGTGTCACCTTATCAGATATAGCGTTACGGTAAACCGGCGCATGCGCAGAGCATCAATCACGTGACTTTAGCGTTTACGGTAACTTAACGTAAGCTTGGCAAAAACTCTCTATAAGAGGAAATGTTTGTTTTTCTGTTTGTCTATCTGTCTGTGCGCGTTGCCCAGCGAAATCTACTGTACGCAGAAATATGAAATTTTAAACATAGATGGACTGAAGGGTGACCAAATGTACCTCGAAGCCGGATTTTTAATTTTCGCTGTCGTTCGCGAGTTATGAGTGAAAAACTGGCAGAAAACGTGATTTTTTTCGCTATTGAAGCATCAGTTTTCGGTAATACATTTCAATTGTCAAATCAATTGCAGGTGGCTTTGTCCTTTTTTGACATAGCTCGAAAATAAAAGCATCGCAATTTTTTTCATCACATCGCATTGAATTATCGATCGCTTAAATTTTGTAAGCCCACCCTGGTCAATTCATCTATTTATAATGCCAAGGCCCGTAGACATGTGAAATTTTCAACCTAGACGGAAGAGTGATAATCAATATAGGCCTAAATACGGTCAAACGTTGTTCGATTTGAACGAAACTCACTATGCAAGGGTTTTCTGGGGCAGAGAACTCGAATCTGAGGTCGTTTTTACCATGCTGCGCCTTCTAATCGTGGAATGCCGGATTTTTATGTTTAATCAATTATTAATACGAGTAGTTTAGTTTATTAATAAATATGTTTTTAATTATTTTGCTTTTATTTTTTAATCTTCCAATTAATTATCGTGGGCGAAGCAGCGGGCACCTGCTAGTGGTAAATAAATATCCAATTCGGCTTAACGACTGGGGAAACCGTGAGAAAACCAAATAGAATTGACCAGCCACGGGTTGTGAACCCGGGACCTCCCGTATGGGAGTTCAATTCACTAACATCTCGGCTACCTCGCCGGGTTCTTAGAAGTATTGTTATGGTATTAATTAGTGGTAAGTTTTCGTCTGTTTGCTTTTCTCAGTTGAGAGATTATGCAGTGAAAACAATAGAGTAACTATAAAATAGGGAGATAGCAAGAAGCAATTTCACACTTGGGTGAACTCCATAGCGATCCCTTAGAGGTAGATCCGTCATGCCCAACTCATGTTACGTCGTGTACAAAGCAAGTATGAGTGTTAGGGACGGCCAGACATCAATATTTTGTGGGGTGATGGGGTTCATTTAAAGAAGTCTGAAATATTAATATATTTCGCAATATGTAGTTCACACATCCGGAGATAGTGGGTACCTTAACCCTAGAGTTGGGTTTCCTACGTAATTACTAGGGCCCGGAGTTTTAGGCTTTTATAAAAGGTATTTTAGCCTTTTATTTTCCTGGATTTTTAGGCTTTAAACAAACTAATTTATGGCCGGTTTCTATAAACTCGCGAATTACCTATGGGTAAATTATCTAATGCACAGAATTTACACAATTTACACAAGAATAACACCACACAAACACAAATAATTTAAAGATAGCAATCACTTACACTTGTGGCGAGTTTCTAGATAAATTTCCTCTAGGTAAATATGAAAATGACAGAAAAAATGTTCCTACAAACTCGGGCTAGATCTGTCCAAGGGTAAATCTTTGGGTTAATTTGTACTTTCATGGATGGCTGGATAAAATTTAACCTTTCATAGGATCAATAACAATGAGAATCAAGGCCTTCTGAATTAAATTAACTGTACAACTCCAAGGCCTTGCTCATTATACCATTGTAGGTTAAATGGAACTAATTTGTCCATGGGTAATTTACCCATAGGTAATTCACAAGTTTGTAGAAACCGGGCATTAGCAGTCTTAATAAAACACTCGCATTAACAACGAAAATCCCATTATAATTTTAACAAAGTTATTCTAGTTTTTTTACAAAATAAACAAGTAACTATTCCTCATATCGGCACTCGAAAAATAGCATAAACAATTCTGAAGCTTGGTTCTAAAAGGGCCAATGTCACAAAACTTGCTTTTGAGATAACTGACTTTGAAGCCTTTGTAGAAGTAACATTTTTTTTTTGCTGAGAACTTCCCACATGGCCTCTAAGGTTTCTGTATTATGTCTATTATTTATTTATTTATTTATTTATTTAATCAAGAATGAACATTACAGGTATACACCCAATTACAATGCTCATGACTATGCTAGCAATACATCATGTACTTACAATAACACAAATATGAAGTAGATATAATAAAAAGTAGAAGTAAAGAGACGGTAAGAAGTAAAGAGAATAGGAGAGAGTAAAGAGAATAAGAGAGATAAGGAGAAAGCAAGCATGAAGGATGTAGAGAAAAATAAAAGTGAAATAAGAGTAAAACAAGTAAAATAAAACAGTGAAAAATATGTTAGTTGACAACGGTGTTACTATTCACACACAGATTCCTATGAATTACCATTTTGGACAAGTTTTAACAGTTGGCTTGCAGCAGAATTAAATTGTTTAAGATTCATTCCAAATATATCTATATTAAGTGGGTGGATTTGATTGTACCTATTCAAAGTTCTATTTATTGGTGAATTTTTGTGTAAGTCTGTGTTTACTCTGGGAGTAAAAAATAGTTTTCTTAATCTATTATTTTTACTGGGTACATACATATAAATTTTTCTATAATGTTTGTATCATCAATATGGGAATTAATTATTTTATACAAAAAACTTAATGACTGACATGCTCTTCTATGTGACAAAGCTTGGAATTCAAAATTTTCCATTAATGGCAACAGACATTGGCACTTTTAGTATACGAAAGATAAAGACTAGCTGAGTTCAATAATGCATAGATCTTATTTTTGAAAGAAATTAACATTGGCCCTTTTAGAACCAAGCCACAGAATTGAGATATTTACCCTTTAATGATACAATAATTCAATACATCACGTCCGATCTACAAAAATAAGTGTCACGAATTTGTTCTTTTAGTACACTTCTTTGACGTTGGTCGGCAACTTGTTATTTGAAAGATGAAATGACAATGGATTAGTTGCAGATTTCAAAATATTGCAGACGGGTCAAGTTTCATTTCCTGCGACGGCGAGGCCGCACATTTTCGACTTACAAAGACAACCGACAAAGTTATATATATATACATCGTTAATTTCAGTGCGTTGTATAAATTTATTTTTATTATGTCTTTTCTTAAAATGCACAAATTCACATTTATTTTCCTTTGCATTAATTGGAAAATCTATTTAAAAAAACGTGTTTTTCAACAAAAGTCCTCTTTAGCCCCTAGTTTTTCAACAGAAGTCCTCCTTAGCCCCTTTTAGGCCCTTCAGTCCTTTTTAGATTCTGTAAGATTAATATATTCGGAAGCAAGGGGCATGAAACGGAAAAATACGTTAAAATGTTCTAATTAGGAAGCTGGGGAAAAAATAGGTTAAAACCTTCAAATCCGGCCCCTAATAATTCCAGTTATCCGGATTAATTGGGACCGGGTCCGATCCGGAAAATCAAATGTCTGGATAATTGAATAAATAATGAAAAAGGCAATTTCTTAAAAAAAAAAAAAACATAATTTTGAAAAAAGGTAATTTCTTTAAAAAACTAAATTTTACAGTACTGTATTTACATAATGCCTCATATCTTGGACTTACTGGTCAGAGTTAGTTGCCTTGCTGACAAAGCTGTCAATTTTTTGGGCTAAAAGGTTTGCTTTTTTACAAATAATCGGCCCTGAAAGAGGGTTCCTCAATGCTGGCTGATACAAAAACCACTTGAATATGCTCACAAAGGGATCCGGATGGATGGAGTTCGGATAATTGAATTTATACTGTACTAGTAAATTCGTTAAACCTCATAATTTCTAACTAGTACTTCAAAGCAGTGGCGGATCCAAAACTTATTGAAGCGGGGCCAACATAAAGGAAAGTTTGCAATTACTACGGTAGTATGGAACATTTCCAAAAACAGGGGGCCGGAAATAAAAAGAGAAGTGCATAATGAGAGTTTGAGGCCCTCTGGGTAATTACTCCAAATTTCTCAGCAGACTGGACACTCTGTATTATACCGTAATTTCGCATGAAATGAATACAAGATAATTCGTGCGTCCGAGGGGCCAAGAAAGCGGTTGAACCCCTCGCTTTGACGTTGAAGTCTCCCGCCTATCTCGGATGTAAGAGAAGTGGTCTACCTTCAAGGCGGTCCTGGAATTTACATAACATTAAAGGATTCTTGCCTCTGGTCGGGAAATTTATTCATAGCCCCCTGTTACTGGCTACCACGTTGCCATGGCTACTAAGCCTGTGTCATGAATTAGTTAGAACACTTTTACTTATGGCCTATAAGAACCAATATTATAAGTAAGGTTTAAATCTAATCTATATTTTAAACTTTGGATTGAATGGTTTTATGCAGAAAGGACCAACCCTCAAAAAATCTGGAAAGTGGATTATGGTGTCGTCCAGATAGTTGTAGGCCAATCCTATGATCATCAGAAAGCATCAAACCTATATGTGTATCCGGTGCAGCGCTCTATAGGCGAAAAAGCTAAACCACTAAGTGCCGTTCTTACATTCACAGACTTCAGATTGTGTTGTATAGTGTGTAAAACACTATCACCTCTTCCCTCGAATTTTGGTTTTATAAAGTTTCTTATTACATTATCAGCTTAATAGCTTTGTCATTTCTAAAATCTACAGTTGTCAATATTACTTACTTACTTACTGGCAATAGACAATTTCTGAACAAGCTAAAGGAATATTATCTATTTTATGGAACCCGAAGGTTCATTGCCGCGCCCGCCATTCAACCCTATTCTGTGCTAACTCCATTCAATCATCCCTCGGAAATCCTACTTCCCTTAAATCTATCCTCATATTGTCCTCCCACCTACGTCTAGGTCTTCCAAGTGGTCTTTTGTCTTCGAGTCTCCCAGTCAGTACTTTTGAGATATGACTTTTCTCTCCCATGCGTGCAACATGCCCAGCCCATTTCATCCTCCGTGATTTAATTACCCTTCCTATATCCGGTGAAGAGTACAGGTTATTAAGCTCGTCGTGATGCAGTTTCCTTCAGTCCCCATTTTCATCTCTCACAGGCCCAAATATTTTCCTAAGCCCCCTGTTTTCGAACACTCTCAGATTATGTAAGGGGCCATGTCTCACATCCATACAATACAACAGGCAAGACAATTGTCTTATAAATTTTTATTTTTATATTTCTGGACAAAAGAAGAGAAGATAAGAGTTTCTGAACTGCATAAAAGCAGGCATTTCCTGATTTTAGTCCACACTTAACTTTTACTTTAATATTATTTGTATGTGTAATTATTGTTCCCAGATATTTAAATTTCTCCACTTGTTCGAACTATTAACGGCTATTGTCAATATTACAGAACATTAAAATTTTGTAGACTCAGTATTGTCTGGGATGGGCGATATATTTCTCCTTTTATTCCGCAATCTTCAGGTCCTTTTTCTTTTTCCAGATAATCTTATTCTACTTGTTGATCCATTGCGTTATTGAAAAAGTTTGCACAGGTATTCTTTAGGGTTGATTTTGTGAATACTGTATCGTACCACGTATGAGGAATGAGAGTGTCAAATATTGAGTTTTGACATCTGTTACCATGGTGATGTTATCAAGTCATAAGTTGATGTTCCTGGAGATATCGACTAGCGGAGATTTCATAAGTTGGCTGCTCTGTTTATCGCTTTCCAATGTCAATTCATATTCATGACGTCGGAACAATTTGAAACTCCAATATAAACAAATGAAGAACGCCCCAGCCTGCCGATACTAAAGGAAACAGTTTTTTCTCTTGCTACGTTCTTAGAAGAAAAATTCGATATCTCTAATAAGAAGGCAGCGAGCGATTTTCATATTTGAAACTGTTGCATGCTTCTTTACAGGAGTGTACTTTATAAACTTAGTGCAAAGAAACATTTGAAGCAGCTTAACCACTGACTTCTAATAAAGAGGGCGTACATATCTGAAAATATTTAAAAAAGGAATACTGTACACCTATAATTAAAATATTTTATTGTTTTCTGTTACTTTTTTTTTACAAATTACAGATCTTTTATTATTACAAATTACAAAATACAAATTATTACAAAATTATTACAAATACAAATAATATAAACACAATTAGTAGAATTTCAAAAGAGTATTATTTGCCCCGCATGAGCATAACTCGTGTTCGGGGTCAGTTCATACTAAAATTATATTTTGAACATTATATAAAAACATACATATTACAGTTTTAGGCAAAAAATAATAATAAAAATAAATAAGATTGCTTATATGAAATAAATTCATGAATAAAGATACGAAAAAATAAATTATAATTACAATAAATTGTAGACGCATAATCTATATTGTCCACCGCTGTGGTGTAGGGGATGCGTTCGTTCCTCTCACGCTGCTGGCCCGGGTTCAAATCATGGTCGGGACAATTTACCTAGGTGGGGTTTTATTTCCGGGGTTTTCCCTCACCTGTGAGACAAATGTCAGGTAACTTTAGGCCCTTGTGGTCCCCGGATATCATCTGGTAGTCATCATCATCATCCCATCCTACCCTTGTTTGGGGTGAGTGTGTGTGTGAATGGCGTGTCTCGTCCTATGTGTTCGTGTTGTCTCGGAGGTGGCCCCGGCATTGGGCTGATCACTCATTCGGGGAGGCCCTCCATGTCCTTGTCTGGTCAAAAAGTATGTATGTGATCCAAAGATAATCCCTCTCCAGACAGGTCGCGGCCCTGTAAGGCCCTGGTGGCTTGGGTCGCTTAAATCCTGAAAGGGAGGGGTAAAACTAAGATAAAGAAAGAAAGAAAGAAGAAAGATAAAGGGAAGAGAAAGTTGCATCAAATTTTTGTTAAATTCAAACTCATAAAATACTATTTTGTTAGCTACATTCAGTACGATAAGATATATTTCTGAGTGAACACATTAAAACCAACCCCTGCTCGCGTGATGAAACACGAGAATATAATTGTGACGAATGAACAGGTCGGATTACAATGGCGCGGCTAATGCAAATGGTTTTCTCCATTCACTCCATTCTGACTCTTCCGGTCCACACTTGAACAGTAACCGGATCTCTCCCCCATTCCTTAAAAGTGACCGGAAGTGACAGCTCGGATTCCGGAACTGGACAGGGCGACGCCTACACCACTTACTGGCTGCATTAATCACCATCACTCCATGCTTCCATTGATTCATTATTACTACACATTGGGGAAGGCGGGGAAGCGCGATACTCTGCTCACAGAGGAAGATGGGGTACTATGGTACCTGCTGGCATAGGGGAAAGTGAGATAAATGGTACTGCGGACACATGGAGAGAAAGCGAGATAAATAAGAGAATGAGTGAAATAGAGACTGACAGAGGAAGGGATGGGCATGGAGGAGCAGGGGCGTCACTAGGAATTATATTAAGGGGGAAAACGTGCCGGCGTTCGGCGGGTCCATAAATAGTGGATAATAATGGAACAATCCTCGGTAAAAAATACTGTTCAAAATGCAAACTGCATTAAAATTCTACTACCATATCGGTAAAATTCACTTAATGATAATATTATTATTTTTATAACCAGTGTAATGGGCTTAGTAATCTATTATTTATATAATGTGTTATACAGTGCACGCCGCTTAATGTGATCACTTCGGGATGCAAGTAATCTGATAATATTGACAGATTGATAACAGTAGCCGAAATAATTAATTAAAGGTTATTTATTCATACATAAGATAATACACAAACATAATTAAAAGTTATTTATTCATAAGATAACTGTGAATCATTGAACCACTCATGATACGGTATTAGACTAAAAACAACTATTTTTCAACCAGTAAGAAAATTATCTGTTTTTATTTTGGAGTCCAATAACCAATACTCCATACTAAGTTGCGAGTTACATGTGTTTTTGGAAGTCTATTGATCTGTGGTAAACATCGTGTAGCAAAACATCTGACGCCTGTCTGTTCAAGTCTTTTCATTTTACACTAGCCATCAATGCATGTCATCACTGTTGTCTTCATAAATCAAAAGCTGCAGCTATACTGAAGGGTGAAACATGTTTTATTGCTTAAAAGAGAAAGTTATGTAATGCCACCCCCTCGAACTGGTCATCCTGTGAGCTGGAAATAGTACCGCTACTTTCAATACACAACACAATCGAGTTAGAAACGAAATCCTTAAAAACAAAGTTTTGAATGACGTAAAGTACTTGGAAATAAAGCCGTAAAATGGAAAATATGATGACTAGGGTTCGCATGTTCATGACATGTCATATTTTTATCCTGATCTCCATTCTCTCCCCAAACACAAATTAAAAACGAATTGAACGCTTGTTATTCTAACCGGGCCGATTTTATTTTTCATATAAAGTCATATTTTGATCATTTATGTGATCTTGGTCATATTTTAGACATATTTGTAATTTAACGTCATATTTCAGGTATAGGGCAAAACCGGGTGACGCGCCGCACTTTTGTGTAAATTCGTCTACCTCAAAACAGGATTGAATATTCTGAAAACTCTTTTTGAGATTCCAAGCTATGATCTTCCCTCCTTTTATTTCAGCAACGAAAATATTTATAAAATAATAATTAAATGTGTAAATACAATTATTAAATTGAAAGACAAAGCGGGAGAGATGCCGCTTTACAGGGTGCTATGCCGCACGTATGGGATACATGCCGCATTCATAATAACAGTCTAAATTTACATCAAAGGCACGTGTAAAACAAAAGAGAACCTATCTACACAATCTCTGGACATGGGTGACTAGCCTTTTTTCATTTTCTGTATCAAATAATCCTTCAGGCCCAAGTGAGGGTTTTCCCAATTCCCTGTGTCCATGCGCCTACGAATAGTCCTCTCTGGCATAAGATAGCAACGTTCGGCTTCCCGAATCTAAATTTCCCGTGCCTTAATTCGCCGAACAGCTTCTTGTAGGTCATTGTCATTCCATAGGCCACAATGTTTAGCTCCTTCCCTTCCCCTATACCTAGTTGACATGTTTATTGTTGAAAAGAGCAGAAAAAATAATTTTGGGGGGTAATTATACTGCAAGACATTGTGCGGCGTGTCACCCTTGAAAGCTCTGCGGCATGTGACCCAAAACTCAGGGACACGCGCCGCACTCATCTGTATAGCTTATTGTTATTGTTGTTATGGCGAACTTTACTCACAATATCTTTACAACCTCTAAATAGTCTATTAAAAGTAGTACACGCAGAAAAAATGGAACAAATACAGATCAGGAAAGAATAAAGTAATGCGTCCAAAAAAGTTTCGCAGTGAAACTAGTGCACTTACCTGATAAATACCGATATAACAATGACATAAACACCGCAAACAATGAAGACACGTGATCCAGTTACTCTAGGGAGGGAACTGGAGATGGTATCACGACAATTAGCGGTCCCTAGCGTCAAATGTTCGAGTTAGAGGGGGTGCGGCATCTATCCCGGTGCGGCGCGTCACCCGGTTTTGCCCTAATTTCGGTAAAGGAGCACATTCATACAGTGTATGTACTACATGGTCGAGTTAAATTTGAAATTTATTTAATTAATTTAATGTTTATGCCAAATTAATAGGTTACTTAAAATGTAAATTTAATGCAATTGTACATATTTTATAGGGACATGCAAGGTCTACAAAATATTACGAGTATTGGAGCTGATGAAGAGAGCAAACAGAGTGAATTCTTTAAAAATAGAAATTCATTACAAGTAAAACTGTAAATCAGCAAAATTGTTAAAAAGTGATTATCTGATATAATTCATGTGATGTAGGAATTTACTGTCTTTGAACGTTTTTAATTGGAAAATTTATGTTTTGAAAATACGTTATTTTATTAGGTCATACTCAGGACTTTTGGGTCATATTTAGTCATTTTTAAGGGCATATTTTTAGTCATATTTTTCATTTTTTAGATCATTAACGTCCGATCCCTAATGATGACATAAACCGAATCTTTGATCACAATAAACAGCATTTTTTCAATGTGTCAGTATTAATTCGTACGGGAATTCATAAAAGTGATAACCAGGGCCCGGATTCTGATGACCTAAAATTGTTTTAAGAATGACCTATCAAATGACCCTGAATTTTAAAGAAAATGACTTAATAATTAGAAAAAATGACCTAAAAACTGATATTTTGTTTATAAAAAAATTATTATTGTACACACAAAGTTATAGACTAGTATGTACATGATTGTAAAAACTGTAAATAACTGTAATGTTGTGAATGTTCTTTTCTCACGGAAATTTATACTTGCACTGGCGAGTCAAAATTCGGCATTTCCTTTTGTGGTCTGCCGGATTATATTGTTGTTTATTGAGGGTAAACAGTAGTTTGCACTCTCAAATCCAAGCAGGTGCCAAGTCAATCTAATAACAATAGTTGGCCTAATATAATACAACATTTTGGCGTTTCTTTGATTCTCACTTTCGACTGAGACATGACAACACTTAACGCCGAATTTTTCCTTCTTGCATTAAACAAAGAACACTTCAAAGACAGCACCGCTAGCGACGAAAAAAAGTTGATACGCTCAATGTAAATACATGAAAATGACTAAATAAGGAAGCATATGACATGAAAATGACAAAATAACGACCTAAAATTGAAATAACTGCCCTATAAATATAAAAGTGCATAAAATGACAAAAAATGACCTAATAAAAATGCATTTCTATAATCTAGAGGCCATAATTAAGATTTATCTACAAGCTGGCAATGTCTATGCAGCATCAATAAAAATATGACATGTCATTAGAATCCGGGCCCTGGTGATGACATAAACAGAATCTTGATCACAATAAACAGCATTTTTTCAATGTATCAGTATTAATCCGTACAGGACTTCATAAAAGTGATAACATTACCCGACTGATAACATTATCCGCGATTACATTAAGCGGCGTTCACTGTAGTTTATTCATGGAATAGTCTTAATAAATTCCACGAGAGATCATCGGATAAACTCGTATCTCTCGTAGAATTGCCTAAGATAATTTCCATCCATTCGCTTCCTTTCTGAGCATTAGATCTGAACACAGTTGCTGAAGTCATCGTAATCTGTGGTATGCGGACCACGTACTGATTGATCACAAATTGGACCGACTCGAATGATATTGGATTGGGGCCTCATCTGGCTCTACGCTCTAATTTATAAATTCAGCCGCAATGCAGGGCTGTACACGCAACAAGCTTCAGCATGTCCATCAAACAGCTAGTAATTAAGAAGAATTGGTCTCTCTATCACCATAGCAACTCTCTATTCCTACCCCATTTACAATAATGTTTTTCAGTAGTTCTTGACTTCTTCCTCTTCCCCATCTTCGTCTCTTTCTTTTTAGTCCCTTTTTATTCCAACCTGCTTTTCGATCATCGGCATTCACTTCTTAGACCTTAATTTTACTCTTAGTACGTATTATCACGCGTGGACCTTTTTGGAGCATTTGATGCAAAACTTGAAACGCAATTTTCTCAAAAGCGGGATTTTCAACACATCCACGAATTCAATGTAGTATAATATTAAAATTAACACGAAGAGAACTGATTTTTAAAATCACAAGTGCAGTTTGAATTGCAGTTTTCAAGGCTTGAAGACCGTTTGGTGTACCATATTAATCTATATATATATATCTATTTATAAAAGGCTTTGTCCTGACTGACTGAATGAATGACTGACTGACTGACAGGAATCAACGTACAGCCTAAACTATAACAGGTAGAGACTTGGAATTTTGACAGTACCTTCGTTTCATAATGTAGGTGCTCACTAAGAAAGGATTTTTAAAAATTCTGATTTTAACTGCCAAAAATTAAATGTTTTTGAAAATACTTAACCCCTTTTTACACAGAATTATCCAAACAAATTCACAGAACATATTGTTGCCAGTTGTATCAGGTGGGTTTGAATTAAATGAAATGGATGTTTGACAAATTAGAGACGGTATCATTATAATTCATATTATCTGTATTAATAAAAGGAATTGTCCTCGATGTCCAGCGAAATCTACTGAACGCAGAGATCTGAAATTTTAAACATAGGTGGGCTGAAGGGTCGGAAAATGCACCTCCAAGCCGGAATTTTAATTTTAGTTTTAGTTCGTGAGTTATGAGTGAAAAACGGGCAAAAAACGTGCATTTTGTGCGTTTTCAAAACATAAGTTTTCAGTTATACATTTCAATGTCAAATCAATTACAGTTGGCTTTGGCTATTTTTGTCATACCTTGAAAATAAAACTTTCGCGATAGCTTGAATGTTGTAAGCCCTAAATATGGTCAAACGTTGTTTTATTTGGACGAATCTCACTATACAGATGTTTTCTGGGCCAAGAAACTCGAATCTGAGGTCGCTTTTACCAGGCGATGCTATCTAATCGTGGTATGTAGTCCACGTGATTTAGGTGTTAATAAATATAATGATTTAACTATTATGCTCTTAATTTTTAATTTTTGAAATAATTATCGCGGGCGAAGCCGCGGGCACATGCTAGTATATATATATAGGGGGCTTTGTCCTGACTGACTGGCAGACAGAGAATCAACGTAGAGCCTAAACAGAATAGGTAGAGACTTGAAGCTTTGACAGTACCTTCGTTTCATAATTTAAGTGCTCATTAAGAAAGGATTTTGAAAAATATTGATTTTTAATGCCAAGAATAAAATGTTTTTAAGGCTACTTAATACCTTTTTACACAAAATTATAAAATCCAAATCACATTCAATGTACAGTTCCCATGGCAACAGTGTATTGTTGACAGTGTTCACAGGTTGCTTTGGAAATAAATGATACGGGACTTTGACAAATTAGAGAAGCTATCGGTAGAATTCATTGATGTAAATACAAAACCTGAGCGAAGCTAGTTAGTAATCCAAGTATACAACGGTTATATTGAAATACGATATCAAAATGGATGTTATTGTAGTAAGCGTATTCCAGTTTGGTCCAACAAAAACAGTATTGCTTTGTAACATATTATTGTTTCTGTACGTCAGTTGAGTTCCTGTCTGCCCAATACGCTACCATCTCTGTCATCATCCCTTAAGAAGCAGTAAGCATGGTCGCAATGTGGGAGCGGGGGGGATGGAGAGGAGGGAGAAGTGGGAGTGGTTGCGTCGTGCGGGCAGTGTTAGTTTTGTGTTGGTTGTGTTCCGGGTAGGTTCTCAGTGCGTGTGTGTGTCTGTGTGTCTACAACATAGCATCAACAGCATCATGAGGCGGAGGAAGAGAAGTCACCAGCCCTGAGTGAAGAGACCGCACGAGGTTAGACATATTGGTCTAAGTTTTAGGCATGTGGATAAGTGAATCACTTAAATCAGGGGGTTAGGGTTTTTAGGCGAAATTTCCATATTGCTTGTAGTTCTATTGCGGAAATTTCCATATGGAAGGATAAAGAGAAACCGTGGTAAAATAAGGCGAAATAAAGAAGAAAAAGGTGCTAAGAGGAACCGTGGTAAAATAAGGCGAAATAGGGAAGAAATAGGTGCTAGAGGAACCGTGGTAAAACAAGGCGAAATAGGGAAGAAAAAGGTGCTAAGAGAAACCGTGGTAAAACAAGGCGAAATAGGGAAGAAAAAGGTGCTAAGAGAAACCGTGGTAAAACAAGGCGAAATAGGGAAGAAAAAGGTGCTATGAGAAACCGTGGTAAAATAAGGCAAAATAGGGAAGAAAAAGGTGCTAAGAGGAACCGTGGTAAAATAAGGCGAAATAGGGAAGAAAAAGATGCTGCTAAAGTCATTATTAGGGCAAGGCATTTAATGACCTTAAAATAGTGAAAGAATGGAAAATAATAAATGCATTTATGACCTAAAAATAGTGAAAAAATTACCCGAAATTAAAAAAATAGGACCAATCAATGTACCATTATTACTTACAATAATTAGGTTTTTTAAATAATGAATTGCTAAAGCAATTCATGACAGTGTGTTATATATGAATTTACATTATAGAACACACTTCTTTTGTTACTAAAGAACTACTTGGACACCCTTAGCAAAAAAGAAATTCTTTCTGAACTGACATGCCCATGAAATTGTCCCTAGCAAATATGTACCATTTAAAAAGAAAGAATAATTCTTTATTGCTACAAGACAAACTGCTGTGGTGTTTACAATAAACATGAATTAAAATGAACTACGAACACTTGGCGAAGACTCTTAAATAAAAACGATTGTCTGTTGTCTGAAAGTAACGATTTGTACATGGAAAAGCTCCTCTCTACCTCCACTGAAACATGACCTAGAATGCCGAAAATTACTAAAAATGCCGAAAATGACCTAAAAATTGTCAAAATATGACCTATCTCTTGAAAATGATGAAAAATGCAAAATAAAGCAAAATAATGCAAGAACAAATTGCCCTTATTTAACCATTTATTTCATGATACATATTTATGTATATTCAAGCTATCTTTTAACCTTTATATAAAAAAGATGCAAAATTACAAATGCCTTGCCCTAGTCATTATAAAAGAAACTTACACACGTACAGCAGCCTACTGAATAAATCCAGTGAAATAAAAAAGAAAAAATGATATAGGCCTACTTAATAGTGTTGAAAGCAGATAGATTCTCTATTCCTATGTTCAATGAAAACAAGTTAATTATATAATAAAAAACCCATACACATATGCAATAAAAATCAGGTAAACTGATATAAAAAAGTGCCAGAATGCTATTGTTTAATCCATGATAATTCCAATTATGATATGCAGAAAATAAGCTACTTTTATTATCGATTTCCGAGTTAAGCTCCAGATCGATTTATTAAGCAGGGCTTACGGAAGAACAAAGGTCTAGTTTGATAAGCATATGTGAAGGAATATGTGGGTAGTGTTCTTTGTCAATGCTAACTGTATTGAAACTTCCAAAGCCGTATGTGAACACTGTAAAACAATATGTTGCCATGAGAACTGATTTACATTTAATAAATTCTTTCTAAAATATCACCATAAAATTGGGCACTACTCCGGTATCGGTCAAGCGATTTGGTCCAAAATAAATAGGCATCGTCCCATGGACGTTATAAATGCGCATACCAAGTTTCATGAAAATATGATAACGCGTATTCTAGTTATAGCGCGTATAGACACACGGTGACATAAATTTTCCCGTTTTCCGCACTATCTCAGGGAGTACCATTCTGGCACTTAATAAACCATAAAATAAGCTTTAGAAGATTATTAAAAAGCTACCAGTAAAATATAATGAGAGGGTAAGGGGGATTATTAGCACGATGGAGAGAAAAAAGGATTATACTCCTAAAAAGAAGAAAAGTGCTAGAAAATTGCCTCCATTCTCAATTAAAGATATCGGTTCCTTCACAGAAGCTCTGATTTTCCATGCGAAAAAGTGTGAACTTAAAAAATCCTAACCCTGATCTTTACGGTGAACTAAATTTTAAATGTTTATTAACATATTCGCAAAACTCGCAGCTCCGATCGCGATAATGATTATCCTATCGCTTGTCAATTCTTTCGACATATTTTCAGTGTGGATTTTATTCTCTACTTGTTAGTAGAGGAGGAGAAAATCCTGTTAGGATAAAACTAAACTAAACTAAACTCCGTGGCGCTACATTCCTAAAGGGACAAGGCCTACCACCCGACCGCTGCTTTATCTACCAGAGGTAGATGGCCCTGTTAGGATAGCTGCCTTAAATTAAGGGTACCAATATGACACAGCCAAATCAAAACAATTCTAAGAACTGTATATCTTATTAATATGAGAATTTATTTGTCTAATTTTCAATATTCATATATTTTTTATATATTTTTCATATATTTATATTTTTATAAATTGCAGATATCCCTTGATCTAGAGTACAGTACAGACATTTCTTAAATATTCAACACATTTAAGTTTACGCAGCTAGTAACTCTGAGGACCGTAAATCTTAAGACACTTCCTTGATCTTAAACTAAATAAAAAAATAAATAACCTTACATACACACCGTATTTAAAGACTTCAAGGAATATTAATCAATTCAAGTTAAATTGTAAGGAAATATAAGACGAAATTCCAGTAAACCATTAAAGTTGCGTCAAAAAATTCTAGAAAATTTTGCACTGGAGAGTGGAAATAGTCTTCACAGTTTTTAACATGAACTGTTTGGCTAGAATCGTTGAAAGAAGCTAAACATTACACAGAACGGAACCATTAAAACAGCCGCCATCTTGAAAGACAATCTTTATAACAATAAGAGGAAGTGTTTGTCTGTCTGTATGCGATGCCCAGCGTGATCTACTGTACGCAGAAATCTGAAATTACAAACATAGATGGACTGAAAGGTGGCCGATTGCACCTCGAAGCCGGATTTTTAATTTAGCTTTCGTTCGCGAGTTATGAGTGAAAAACTGACAGAAAACGTGAATTTTTTGCGCTATCGAAGCATCAGTTTTCGGTAATACATTTGAAGGGGCTAGTTCCATAAGGGCGTAAGGCACACCATGAATTTTGAGCTTTTAACATTTATACCTTCTCCTCATATCTCTTAAATACTCAGTGAACAATTTATTCATGTGCCTTAAACCTCTGCTCAGTCATAAGAAAAGACCTGTGCTTGTGAGTGGTAACATTGCTTAAAAACATTAAGATTTCTCAAAACTATGGTCGTGTGCCTTACGCCCTTATGGAACTAGCCCCTTCATTTCAATAGTCAAATCAATTGCAGGTGGCTTTGCCTTTTTTTTTTCTGTCATAACTTGGAAATAAAAGCGTAGCGATTTTTTCAATATATCGCATGGAATTATCGATGACTTCGATTCTCTAAGCTCACCCTGGTCGATTTGTTTGTTTATAATGTCAAGGCACACAGACATCTGAAATTTTCAACATAGACGGAAGAGGGATAATGAATGTAGACCTAAGTGGGCAAACATAGATCGATTTGGACGAAACTCACTATGCAGGGGTTTTCTGGGCCAGGGAACTCGAATCTGAGGTCGTTTTCCCCAATCCTAGAATGCATTCCAAAGCCAGATTTTTAGCTGTTTCATTAATTATTATTAATCGTTTACTTTATGAATGTTTCGGCGTGTCAGTGTTAATAAATATGTTTTAATTATTTTGCTCTTAGTTTTTAATTTTAGAATTAATTATCGTGGGCGGAGCCGTGGGGACCTGCTAGTATAAAGTAAGAAAACTTGCACGTGCCGTTTTTAATGACTTCATCGAACATTATACCATATTGGAAGAAAATCGAGCTACGCGTTGTCATGACAAACAAATTTACAAATTTACAAATTTTAATCTTGTGTTAAATAAAATTTATATATAAAAATGAATAAAAAAGAATTAAATGCTGAACGGTCGAGTTGAAACAGGACTTCGTTTTGCTCGGACAGTTACACTTTATTTTCAAAATATACCATTTACAATTAATATCACGATATATAGTCTTATACTTTAATAAATGGTACAATTTGATAAACTTATATAGGCTACTTTATCAATACTATAATTTAATCATTTATATATTGACAGTACATTGAAATTTAATCATTTAATAAAATATAACTTATTCTCGCTAATTGAAAATTTAATAGAAATAATAATTCAATAAAAAATTACTCGTATTACAAAATTACAATTTTTATTATACAAACAGTTTTTTTGGAGAAAGGATTTGAGAATTTTCCAAAATGTAATTTATATTTTTCCGATGCGATGTGAGAAGGGAGCTAATTAAATATTTTAGTTAAGCAGTATGGAGACTGGTAGAATATTTAGACAGTGCTATGCTGTTGCTAGAATATATTCCTAGAGATATTTGACTGAAAGTATTGAAGGACATACGGACAGACATTTTCCCGTCCCCCACACAATCTCATAAAGTACCATTCTGGTACTTAATCAAGTTATAGTGTACACACCCAGTGACAGTGTAAGAAAGAGAATCTTTAACCTCGGGTTCAGCGAGTTATCTGCCATCCCCTTAATGACTTCTTCACTCTGACTCATGTTTCACTCTTGCACTAATGCAATTACAAAACCACTGTTAACCGAAATGAGAATAAATAGTCCTAACTCTGCTGATATAATGGATTCCGGTATCTGCCTTTGCTTTTAAACATCCAAAATTGAGGGGCTTTAACATTAATTCCAGAAGAAATAAGTTAGTCGGCCCAAGTGAAAAACGATATAAGTAAAAATGTGGTATAAAAACAACCGAGTATTATTTCTAGATATCTGTGAATCGAACACACGTAGATGAAAGAACATTAGATATTTATTAAGTGAAAGTGAAAGTGAACCAAATCGATTGACCGGTGCCGGAGTATTGCCCAATCTACACCATTTCAACCTCAATTTCGGAAAAAGTAATTTCAATTTCGGAAAAAGTAATTTCAAATTCGGAAAAAGTAATTTCAATTTCGGAAAAAAGTCATCTCAATTTCGGAAAAAGTAACTTCAATTTCGGAAATACGAGGGCTATTTTTTAAAGCATTCGATGACACATAAAATGAAAACCACAGTGAAAATCAAAACTGTTTTATTTGGAACATTTAGGTACACCTTCTAGCTACTTCTCTACATAATCTCGCTCCGATTGAGTCATTTGTCCTAACGTGGTACCAACTTTACTATACCCTCTTCATAGCCCTCGCATTTCCGAAATTGAAGTTACTTTTTCCGAAATTGGAATTACTTTTTCCGAAATTGAAATTACTTTTTCCGAAATTGAGGTTGAAAAGGTGTAGTGCCTATTTTATGGTAATATATTAGAATGAATTTATCAAATGCAAATATGTTCTCATGGCAACATATTGTTTTACGGCGTTCATATACGGCTTTGGAAGTTGGAATACAGTTAAAGCTCTATCCACAATGCGCAGTCTGTAGTTGTTAGTCGGTAAACGGTAGTTTGTAGTCGAAGTATAACGTGTGGTGATCAATGGACGCCATTCACAATGTGCAGTTGCAGACGACAGCTGACAATCGTCAGTTGGTAGACAGTAGTCGGCAGACGAGAAATTCATCTCTGACTACGAACTGAACGACTGCAAGTAACATATTACGCGAATGAAAATTATTTATTAGTGCAAATACACAGATTAGCATACTACGAGAAAGCAAGATGTGTTTATAACATATATTATCCAATTATAAAGAGATTCCTCCACCTATTTTATTCTGTAAAATGTTTCCCTAACCTCAATGTCGACAGCATATTGTAGACGACTCGAGTGCTGCTCCCAAGCGGCCGATTGCAAAAGCAAACTTCCGACTACTGGCTAACAACTGACGACTGCACATTGTGGATAGAGCTTAACTTTGACAACCAACACTACCCACATATTCCTTCACATATGCTTATCAAACTAGCCCTGCTTAATGAATCGATCTGGAGTTTAGCTCGGAAATCGATTACAAAAATAACTTTTTCTGCATAGGTTATCGTAATTGCAATTATCACTGATAATACAAAAGCATTCTGGCAGTTTGTTACATCAGTTTACCAGATTTTATTGTAATATTTTTATTGGTGATTTTCTTATTAGACATAGTAACTAGTTCACAAACCCGTATCTTTTAAATAAGATTTTGTTTAAGTACAATGTTATCAAGAAGTCGCTTCGCAGCAAGCGAGAATCCGCTAAGAAAAATTCCGTTGGCAACACTGGCGTTTGTTTATAATGTTCTGCTACAATCATTTATGTCCGCCGGCGTGGTCTTGTGGTTAGCATCGCTGACTACAAATCCGTCGGCCCGGGTTCGATTCTCGGTACCTCCTCGGATTTTTCTGAGGTAGGGAGGTCTGGTAGGGGTGCACTCAGCCTCGTGATTCCAAATTGAGGAGCTACTTGATAGAGAAGTAGCGGCTCCGGTCAAGAAAACCACCATTAACGGCCGTGGGTGTCGGCATGCTGACCACATGCCCCCCAATCCTGCCATCTGCCTACGGGAGATGACGCAGCGGTCGGGTGGTAGGCCAAGTCCCTCCAGGGATGTAGCGCCACGGAGTTTAGTTTAGTACAATCATTTATGAAGGAACAAAAGGAACATAAAACTCACCAATTTACAGATAATGTTAAAAATGTTTACAATTTTCTTGACTCACCTAAATTTGTTATCGAAAACTTTAAAGTTCCTCTCGAGAGAGATTTAATGTAATTATTTACTGTAGTTTTCAACTCGTCGACTGCTCTCGAATTTTCCCTATAGATTGATGATTTAGCGATTCCCTAAAGTAAATAATAGGGAGGGATTGGATCAACTGATCTTCAGAATAATCATTCTCTCCCTGCAAAATTAAATTTAACAACCATAAACTCATCAACAATAGAAATCAAACGCACATCAATAGTTAACATGGTCTACTCTGGTATACCTGCTAGAAGCTTTGAAAGGAAGGTAGGGAGAAATACCAGAACATAACCAGAGTTGCGGAGGGACTTACTGATGGCGCTATAGGCTTTTTTTCATGTTAATTTCTCTTGGAGTCCCATAGTTAGAATATATGACAAGAATTTCTATTCTTTGATATGACAATTGTTACAAGACTGTGATTACAAATGGAATTACTCCGACAATGGGATTTAAACCTGCGAATTTCGGATTTTCCATGTAATTCAACAATGACCGCCGGCGTGGTCTTGTGGTTAGTGTAGCTGACAATAGATCCGTTGACCCAGGTTCAATCCCCGGTAGGCCTACCTCCTCGGATTTTTCCGATGTAGGGATGTTTGGAACGGGGTGCACTCAGCCTCGTGTTTCAAATTGAGGAGCTACGTGATAGAGAATTAACGGCTCCGTTCGTGGAAACCATCATTAACGGCCGTGGGTGTCGGCATGCTGACCATATGCTCCCAATCCTGCCATCTGCCTATAGTATATGTTGCATCGGTCGGGTGGTTGGGCTAGTACCTTCAGGGATGTAGCGCCACGGAGTTTTTAAAATAAAACTCTAAAATTATAACTATAGACACTTGCAATTGGTTAGTGAGCTAAATAAATTTCATGTATGCATAAAAACAATAGAATATGAGTTATTCCATAGCCTTCTTTGATAGATTGTAAAGTGAATAAAATTGTTTCGCTTTGTGTTTTATAATAGGAGGCACTGGAAGTATTGTAACTGAAAACAGCCCGTTATTGTTACGAGTGGATGAAGTGGGGGTTGAAGTGGTTTTATTATCTGTTCGATATTTACAAAGGCCGCAATGGCCTACATGTCAGAAGGTCATGGGTTCAGGTCTGATGAGATCTCTAATGAGATGCCTTGAGGTCAAATACAATGCGTCATAGGTTGTCCTATTAAAGCATACATTATGAGAGGGACTTTAATGTAATAGATAGAGACATATTCGATGTATAGCAACTTCAAGAAAATAACCGACCGAGATGGCCGAGAAGGTAACGTCTTGGACTCGAATTCGGGAGGTACCAGGTTCAAACCCCGTGGCCGTCCAATATGATATGGCGTTTTCATGGTTTCCCCAGTCGTAAAGGCAAATGCCGAATTGGATATTTACATAACCATGAATCATCCTGACCATTTCATCCTGTATCATATCCATTTAAATTAATATCAGCTGAAATTTACTCCATAAATATACACCAACAGTAGAAAATAATTGACAATCAATAATTCCATGGCCTACCGTACTGTATAGACACACATACCGAAGTCTTGATATGGACTCGTAGCTAAAAGGAGTATAAACACAGCTGAAAAAACCTCCTAAATTCCCCATGATCATGTGTTTTTGCAGAAATATGCAATATTTTAAACATTATGAGTCGGAAGTCTATAGCACGGTTTTAATATTAAATAATTAATAAATAACATTTAGGAATTGATGCTAATTTGTAAAATATATTTTTTAAAATTTTAATTATTTTTAATAACTAAGAATGTATTTGTTTTGTCTTTAATCTTTTTTTCATTTCTTTATTTTAGTCATTTGTATTATATATTATTCAAGTACTTTATGTTTGAATTTTTCTATTTGTATTTAATGTACGTTTCTTGTATTCAGGTTTTTCATTTATTTTTATTATTATTATTATGTATTTTATGTTTTCGCCCTGGCTGAGTGGTAGAGAAGGCCTTATTGGCCTTAACTCTGCCAGGTTAAATAAATAAATAAATCAATAAATACTGCATATGACATAACTTGTCTGCCAGTGAGGTAGACCATTAAGGCAATCAGTTATAGGAGAGAGGTTCCATCTGGAGCTGTGAAGTGAATTCTGGATTAACTCAGTGGCACGGATAGCCAAAGGTCCTGGGTTCGAATCCAAGTGTCAGAGGAATTTTTCTCATATAACATGCGTAGAATGCGTCATAGGTTGTCCTATTAAAGCATACATTATGAGAGGCACTTTAATGTAACAGATAGATACATGATAGTAGTAGTAGTAGTAGTAAGTATTCTGCCTTCCGGCAGGTTTTCAAACTTGGTACGCGAATTTTGTTTTCCAAAACTGTCTATCCTCTGCTTCCTCCTTTAGCATCCAATATAGATAGATAGGTATTAATTGCTGGAGACATATTCGATGTGTAGCAACGTCAAGAAAATAAAATAACCGTGCGAGGTGGCCGAGATGGTAACGTCTTTGGATCGAATTCGGGAGGTACCAGGTTCATGCCATAAGGCCTTCTCTACCACTCAGCCAGGGCGAAAACATGAAATACATAATAGTGATAAAATTAAAGGAAAAACAAGAAATGATATACCTGAATACAAGAAACGTATATTAAATACAAAGACAAAAATTCAAACATAAAGTACTTGAATAATATCTAATATATAAAATCTAAAGTGTGTATGTATGTTTGTTCCTTATACAAATCTACATTTCTTTACCAATTTACACGAAATTTTGCACACATACCCAGTTAAGCCCGGGAAGTATAGCTGTCAACATTAAAATTCAAACAAATCAGTCCTTCCCTTGAAAATTATATAATTTCTGTGAATATTCTACTGAAAAAAAGAATGTTGTTCAGTTCACATGGCAACAGTGAATTGTTTACTGTGATTACATAGGGCCTTGGCAATATAGCCTAATGCTGGACTTTAACGAATTATGATTCCATTGATGTAATATATTGGCGAAAATAATCACTGAAATTGAAATCCACGAAAATAAAGCACAGTGTGATGTAGTCACATAACTTTCTCTACCCTCGACATAAGAAATATTTACTCACTTCACATTTTGATGTAGAATAAGAGGGACAACTTAAGTGTGTGAGTATGCTATATCAAGAGTCTGTAAATAATCCTTTCTGCTGATAAGTTATCCTTACCTGTAGGCTTTGTATTAGTTGAGAAATAGGGATGTTTATCATAGACCCTAAGCATGGGATGAATAGAATAGAATAGAATAGAATAGAATAGAATAGAATTTATAATATGGAACATTTTCAGTCCTATGCTCGCAGTATATTATGTCCTGGGTTTTAGGGGAGGAAAGTATGAAAGTGATACTGCATTTCTATTTTATTTCAGGCCCGAAACATGAGAACATGAGAATGAGAAATAACATTTTCCGTCAAGTCATTACAATCTTATGTAATTTATGTTTCTTCTTATTTCAATCCTTCCCAGGCATGATGTGTAGAAGCAACGGAATGCAGCATTCGACATCCTCTATGAATCATAAAAATCTATAGGCCTATCTAGCGTTTTCTGAGGGAATCGTTTGAGTGTGATAAATCTTTTTCAAGTTTTACATACATAAAGTCCTCCATAAGTTAATTTCAAATTAAAAAAATTCAAAGCCCGGGCGACGCCGGGCCTTTTCAGCTAGTATATTATAAATGACTAAAATAAAGAAATGGAAAACAAAACAAATACATTCTTACTTATTACAAACAATGAACATTTTCAAATTAGCATCAATTCCTAAATATTATTTATTAATCATTTAACATTAAAACCATGCTATAGACTTCCGACTCATATTGTTTAAAATATTGCATGTTTCTGCAAAAACACATGATCAAGGGAAATTTAGGGATTTTTTTCAAATTCAGCTGTGTTTGTACTCCTTTTAGCTACTAGGCCATATCAAGACTTCGGGATGTGTGTCTATACAGTAACGTAGGCCATGGAACTATTGATTGTCAATTATTTGCTATTGTTGGTGTATTTTTATGGAGTAAGTTTCAACTTATCATGTAAGTGGATGTGATACAGGATGAAATGGTGAGGATGATTCATGGTATGTAAATATCCATTGCCTATGAGAAATGTTCCATGGTTAGGGTAGAGAAAGTTTTGTGAGTGATTCAGATGAGGTTAGGGCAAAGTTGTATCCGAAGTGGTTTCTTGCAATCATCCCTATGTTAGTGAGGGATTGAATACATTATTGGAGCGGATTGAACATTCTCTTTGATAATGAAGCTGGGTTTTCTTTTCATCGCTTATCGCTGCGTCTTGGATTCAATTTATTTTCACTCCGTTTATATTTTATCTGGCACCCTCTGCTGTACAGCCGCCCTTGACATGTCTCTGCACCACACCCTGTTTCACAACGATTTAAACTACATGTTGTCGTATGTAGGTCAGTGTAGAATGCGTACACTTTGCAAGAGAAATCTCTTGGACTCTCATTCGTGAGGTCCCAGGTTCAAATCCCGTGGTCGACCAATTTGACATAGGTTTTTCATGGTTTCCCCAGTCGTAAAGGCAAATGCCGAATTGGATATTTTTGCACGACGTAACTAATTAGTGGTACTTACGAATATTGTTGCCATGGATCGTAACTTGACATTCCCGCACGCAATCTTGTTGCTATGGAAACGAAAGAAATCTCAGTGCTGTAAAAATGACAAAAAGCAAACGTGCCGTAAGTAAAACCATCATAACACAAGCCTTTATCGAAGACCGGAACCGATAAAGCGTATTTGAGTTACAGAGCTTATAGACACACGGACAGACGGACAGACATTTTCCCGTCCTCCACACAGTCTCATAAAGTACCGTTCTGGCACTTAATATAGTATATTGCGATACAAGTGCCGTAAGTGGTGCATACGGATCGAGGAAAGAGCTTGAAAAAACGAGGCGCTTGCGCCGAGCCTTTTCAATTTCCGAGATCCGTTATGCGCTTACGGCATGAGTATTGCAAGCTATTTTTTGCACGATGATTATTTATATCAATTTATTTATATTAATTGAGATATTAGCTGAAAATATTATGTTTATACACTATTGAAGATGGATGTTATATTTCAGAAAGTGATTCGCATGTGTTGGTTGTTATGGGGACCGAATATTTGTCCTGTTAAAGTCGCCACAAACTGGGGGGCCTTGGTTCCGGTCTTCCATTATGATTGTATTATGATGGTTTTACTTACGGCACTTGTGCTTTTTGTCATTTTTACCGCACGGAGATTTCTTTTGTTTTCATAGCAACAAGATTGCGTGTGGGAATGTCAAGTTACGATCCACGGCAAAAATATTCGTAAGTACCACTAATTAGTTACGTCGTGCAAAAAATAAATAAACTATATGCTTAAACATTGTTTTAACTGTTTTCTTTGCAGTCCGGCACATTGTTATATATAATGTGATAGTGTGCCCCAGTGACTAATGAAAAGGAAGTTTTTTTTTCTGTTTGCTTTTTGTGGCAAAATAGGGTTCATCAAGACTTGGAGATACAATAAATTAATAGTATGACCATTTTAGATTATATTTGTGTTATATTATCACTTGGTGGCTTTTATTCAGTTGATCTGAAGATTTAATGATGTAAAACAGTGTTACTGTGCATTGTTCCATTCCGGGTGGTGAGGAGATATTGAATTGGTCACTGAAATACGACCAACTTGATTAGGGTTAATCATAGGAGAGAAATCCCATATGGCGTTTTGAATCGAATTCTGACTAGCAAAGTTGGTAGAGCAAGGAGATCCATAGGTGATCGGGTTCGGCTCCCGGTATCAGAGGTATTCTTCTTGTAAAGTATTCTCAATTAATGTTCAACGGAAACTACGAGGGTCATTCAATAATTAAAGAGACAAATTGGTCTGGGGAAAAGAAGGTTGGTAGTGCAAGTTTGATACATTTAGGATTTTAAGTTGTCATCACTAGGACGAGTTCTAATCAGCTGATGGATCAACATTGCTCTGTCCTGCAAAATTTCCGCTAGGAGATGTTTCAACATCCACCCTACAGCCCGGACCTCGCTCCCAGTGATTTCCATCTTTTCCTACACCTCAATAAATGACAGAGAATAACAGAGAGGTGGAGATCGTTGTCACACAGTGCTTAAAATCCCAGGCGGCAGATTTCTACAACACAAGTCTTCAAAAGTTGGTCCCACGGTATGACAAATGTCTCAGTTCCTGTGGCGAATGTGTTGAAAAATAGCTGAACACTTGCTTTATCTGTTGCAATAAATATTTCCATGGCATTTTGTTTCCTTTGTGTAAATGGCCCAAGGGAAACCTACTTTGTGGACGGCCCTGTTCTTAGCCAGTTTGCTATGGCAATATGGCAAGATCATTAAATTATTAAAGAGACAAATTGGTTTGGGGAAAAGACGGTTGGTAGTGCAAGTTTGATACATTTAGGATTTTAAGTTGTCATCACTAGGATGAGTTCTAATCAGCTGATGGATCAACATTGCTCTGTTTATTACCTCAAAATTAAGTTTAACGATGCCGGGTCTTCTTGAAAATTCCACATTGGTTGAACAACGTTCTGTGATTTGTTTTTTGATTGCTGAAGGTTAAAAACAAGCTATTATATACTCTAGAATGACTAAAGTGTATGGTGTAAGTTGTATGAACCGTGGAAATTTTTACAAGTGGGTAGAACAGTTCAAAAGTGGTCGAGAATCAGTGACTGACGAACACCGTTCTGGCCGGCCTGTTGAAGTTGCAACTTCCTCACTTGAAACTCGAATTGTTTGGTCCACTGAAGGAGGCATTACGTGGGAAGAAGTTCCAGGATAACAAGGATGCAAGAAATTTGTGGGAAATTGACTCCGTCACCAAGACAAAGAGTTATTTGCAGCCGGTATATAAAAAAGCTAGTAACCCGTTGGGACAAGTGCATAAATGTTGATGGGGATTATGTTGAAAAGTAGGAAAAGTTTTGTTTTGTAAAAATAAACGTTTTTTTTCTCCAGGTCAATTTGTCTCTTTAATTATTGAATGACTCTCGTATGTTCTGTGGTTTTATGAATATAATATATCTACATTTCATTTTTACTGTGAAGGGTGGATACATGATGGCCGAACTTGGCTCAGACTGGGTAGTCGCACTAAGGAATGTGGCTAGCGACTTAATTTGTGTGGGGTTGGCAGCAATTAACAACAGCCGAGAAATCCCGCAGTCCTATTCAGATACTTTGCCAAGCATAACCTGTTTCAAAATCTGACTCCCTATTTCCATAGTTCTATAACTGTGTAAAACGAATACATGCTACATTTAGCCTATAAATAGAGTCAAAATAGTTTTAAAATCATGTCTGTAATCTCTTCTCTATATATACAGCATAAAAGGCTTTGTCCTGAATGACTGTCTGACTGACAGAGAATCAACGTAGAGCCTAAACTATAATAGGTAGAGATTTGGAATTTTGACAGTACCTTCGTGTCATAATGTAGGTGCCCACTAAGAAAGGATTTTGAAAAATTTTGAAAAATTTTGATTTTAAATGCCAAAAATTAAATGTTTTCGAGAATACTTAATCCCTTTTTAGACAAAATTATCAAATCCAAAGCACAGTTCACTTGACAACAGTTGTTGGCAGTCTTAACATAGCCTAAGGCTTTGGAAATAAATGAAATGAGACGTGACAAATTAGAGAACTATCAATATAATCCATGTTATAAATAAATATTAAAGAATGAAATCCACGAAAATAATGCAGTCACTTAACTTTCTCTACCCTAGACATAGAGAAAACAAAACGAGGTATGGTAATGTGTATATTATTAGGCCTACATCGCAGGTTTTTGGACAGAGAAGTATGAAAATGATATTACATTTCTGTTTAATTTCATCCCCAAAACGGTTTTATGGTAACATGAGAGTGAGAAATAAATATTCCGCAAATACAATACAATTTTATGTTACCGGAATTTCTTTTTCTTCTTATTTGAACCCCTACCAGGCTTACTGTGTACTGTATAAGCGATGGGAAGCAGAATTCTACATCCTCTATGAGCCATAAAAATCTATACCAAGCGTTTTCTGAGGGAATAGTTTGAGTGTGATAAGTCCTTCTTCCTATTTCAAATTCTATATACCTATATAAGGACTTAGAATTAAAAAAAAACGAAAGTCCTTCATAAGTTAATTTCCAATTACAAAATAAAAAAACCCGGGCGACGCCGGGCCTTTTAAGCTAGTATAGCCTATATATATATATATATATATATATATATATATAGTGTATGAACATAATAGGACTTACACGACTCTTTCTGCTAACATAGTTATATCGCAACATTGCATTGCAATATTTAGGTTAAATTTTTTAAAAACATGACTTACACCGCTTTGCCTTTAACGCCCTCAATTAATGATGTTTGCACCAGGTTCATTGACATGAAGGTTATAGCTGTAGCGCAGCCGTACAGGTTATTACAGGAGTACCACCTTCAAACTGAAACAATCAGCTGTAAAACTGTACGATGTACAAATAGTAAAAGTGTCGTGTACAACGTTTTGTACAACACACTCGAGACGTGAAAGTCAGCAATAAACCTGTGCCACTCTTCTGTAGAGACAAGAGCAACCGTCTCAAGTTGGCATTGTTCTCCTTGTATACCTCACGACAAAGACAAATTTCATTATTAATGAATTTCATGACTATACAAGGTTGGCAATGTTACTATGTTTTACATTCACATCTTTGTACACAAGTATTTACTGAAGTAAATTTAAGGGAGGACATACAGCTTTCGGTGAATTCCATAGGTGAGAAATAGGTAAATTTAATTATTTTTTCCCTCAGCAAAGAATCTACTCTTATACAATTAAACGGCCCTAAATAGCGTGCTTGCTCGCTCGCCCGCTTCGTGAGACATCGGGTATACTCGGCGATGTTCGTCTCTCGCAGTGTAAACTTTCATGACGACTACAAAATTAGGAAAACCGTTTCTTTATTATATAATGCCTAAGTGAAATGAACCCAATGAACAAATATTCTAATTTTATTTTTACTTACAATTTTCATAGCTCTGAACCACAAACATTTTTAATAAACTACCAGTGTAAATTTCTTAAAAATTTTTGAGTCTATTAATAATGGCGGGCGAAGCCGGGGGCACCAGCAGTAAAATATTGATGGTTTAACTCTTGAAACATCGCTGATAATAATAATCCAAACAAACCATTCCTTCCCTTGAAACATTATATAATTTCTGAAAATTACACTGAATTGATCAAATAAAATTCACATCATATTCATGTCAATAAACAGTTGAGAAACAATACGTATTATGTGTTCACAGGTTCCTTTGGAACTGCATAATCGATTCTGATATAGTTTTCCCAGGGGGCGCTTTCTAATCGTAGAATGTACTCTGAAACCGGAATTTTAGCGGTTTCATTAACATTACTAATGGCTTAGTTTATGAATGATAATGTTAATAAATATAACGCTTTAATAATTATTATACTCTTAATTTTTAATTTTTGAATGAATTATCGTGGGCGAAGCCACGGGCACCTACTAGTTGCTCTACAATCTGACATACTCTTTATTGACTACTTCTGCAATTACATACTATTTTAAAAATTAAGCAAACTTTTACCGTTATGGATAGTTATCGTTACAAAATGGCAGCCACGTTTCGTGCACTAAAATGTCGTTTCCGTGATAATTTTCACAAATGACAATATTTTTTAGTGATTCTCATTTCTATCTATTTTCAAACATCATATCAACAACATAATTTACAATATCTGGAATATCTACAGTAGCCTATAAGTATTTAAAAAAAATCAATTTTTAAAACTTTTGATTTTCATTAAAATAAATATATACATATATACATACATATTTAAATATATATTTATTCATTTAACATTAATAGTTTATTTTTAATATATATATATATACAGTATATTAAAAATAAACTATTAATGTTAAATGAATGATTGTAGATAGTGTTGTTCATATGATATTAATAACTAGGGTTCGGATGTTTATGACCTAAAAAGCTGGAAAATATGACCTTAAATATGCCCTTAAAAATGACTAAATATGACCCAAAAAATCGTAAATATGACCTAATAAAAGAAAGTATTTTCTAATAATAAATGTTCCACTTTTAAACGTTTAATGAAACAAAATTACTACATCGCATGAATGCAATCAGGATCGTGTTTTTAAGAATTTTACATATTATTCACAGTTTTGCTTGTAATGGACATCTAATTTTAAAGCATTTGCTTCTGTGTGATTGCTTCACCACTTCAATATAATATTTTGTAGTCCATGCGTGTCCCTATAAAACGTGAAAAATTTCATTAATTCAAAAATTAAATTTCTATTAATTGGGCATAAACATTAAATTAATGAAATAAATTTCAAAGTAGGCTAATACGTACCAGTTTTCAGTCTCCTTTTTTTGTCTGCATTACACTATACAACCACGTGCATTTTAAGATTATCGAATAGAAATCTTCTCCTGTTGTCACTTAATATCGTCTTAAACCGCGAGAAGCTCCTTTCGACATTACAGGATGTCACAGGTTACGTCATTAAATCGTTTTGCAGCCGTCACTTTAATTTCACACACTTTGCAATACAAAATTTTCCCGTCGGTGCAGAAGTGATTTTTTCTCCAAACTCCTTAAACAAACTTTTTAGTTTTACACTTTCAGAACACTTATTTTTCGGCATTTTGATGTTACCCGATACCACTGCAAGTGTGAACTGAAAATCTTTTAAAACTGTCTCTTTTGAAAGTTGTTAACAACAAGGAGGAAGGCGGTAAAACCCCGTGCATTGTGCTTCAACTACCTGCACTTGTTACTTACTGTCCCTTCACATTCCAGTTACAGTCAAACCAAAATATTAGTAACTCTTTCTCGAAAAAATTTTAACTCTACGATTTAGTGCCTACAGTATACTGTGCAATTGTGCTCTTTTACCGAATTTATTACTGAAATATGACGTTAAATTAAAAAATGACCGAAATATGACCAAAACTATAAAAATGTCCAAAATATGACCTGTGCAATTGTGCTCTTTTACCGAATTTATGACTTAAATATGACATTAAATTAAAAAATGACCGAAATATGACCTAAACTATAAAAATGTCCAAAATATGACTTTATATGCAAAATAAAAACGGTCCAATTAGGATAACAAAAGTGTAATTCGTGTTTAATTTCAGTTTGCGGCAAGATTAGACGTCAGGATAAAAATATGATACGTCATGAACATCCGAACCCTATTAATAACACACAGAAAAATAATAACTCAGAAATATTGATATTTGTGGAAGTTATCAAGGAAACGGCATTTCAGTGCGTGAAACGTGGCTGCCATTTTGTAATGATAATTACCCGTACCTTTAACAGTTTGATTAATTTTGAAATTAGTATGCAATTATAGAAGTAGTCAGTAAAGAATATGTCAGATTTCAAGATTGTAGAGCAATTCATTGGCGAGGAAAAAAATAACGAAATTCACCTATTTCTCATCTATGAATTTCATTGAAAGCTGTATATCGCCCCTTAAATTTTGTTACAAAATTATTTTACATTATACAATATATGGGGGAGGGGGTTACGCCTTAGCGTAGTGGTTAAGGCACTGCACTACTAACCGAAAGGTCGCGGGTTCGTTCCCCGATGAGGTCGTTGGAGTTCTTCAATTGGTCTAATTCTTCTGGTGGCACTATGGCCCTGGGGTAGACTCAGCCTCTAACAGACATGAGCATTCCTGGGGGTGAAGGCGGCCGGTGCATAAGGCTGACTACCTTACCACTTTCAGGTGCCGAATGTCTTAAATCTGGTAGCCTCAACCTCCTGGAGCCTTCTGGGCCTGTATAGGGAACCCTTTTTTTTTTACAATACATGAACAAGACTTTCACATCTACTTCATGCATTCGCATCCTTAAGCAATGACTAATTTCTTGTATCTTTGTTTCTTCCAGGTAAGTTCCTGTAGTGCAGACATAAGCAGTGCCTTCAGTTGTAAGTAAAAATGTGACAATTGAATCTTTATTTTGTAGATTCATTTTGTAGGCTACATACGATAAAACAAGTTCACAGCGCTCTAAGATTTATATCTAGCAATAACTAGACCTGGGATTTTAAGGCAAATGCCTATTTTGTTCCTTAATTTTAATTTAATTTAATTTAATTTACAGTCGTTGAGTGTAAGCTACACTATAGACATTGTCAGTTATTAATACAATATTATTTACACAATAATGGGACACTTAATTTCCATAAATTCCCTTATATTATAAAATGGGTTCTTTAGGAGCCAGTAAGTGATACTTTCGTTGAAGTGTTGTTCATTTCTAAGAAATAAGTCGGATGGCATCTTATTTGCTACCTTGATAGCCATACATTCAAAGTTTTCTATTGATTTTGACAGCCTATTATACGGAATATTGTATTCTTTGTTGTTCCTAGTATCATGTTGATGTATGTCACTCCTAGTTGTGAAATTACTGATATTGTCTTTAAAATATGATAATAAACTCTTTATATACAAACAAGTCACTGTTAAAATTCTCTGATTAACAAAGAGTGGTTTGCAGTGTTCGGTATATCCAGAATTGGTCATGACTCTGATGATTTTCTTTTGTAGCGTAAAGACTTTATTTACATGAGGACTGTTACCCCACAGTATTATACCATAATTTAGCATACATTGAAAATATGCAAAGTGTGCCCATTTTATATACTTGTATGTTATTATTGTTTTCAGTCTTCTAATTAAGTACACTACACTAGATAGCTTATTGCATATATATTCAATGTGTTTCTCCCAAGTCAATTTTGTATCTAAATATACACCTAACATATTAAAACAACTTACATCTGCATTTACTTATGAAATAACATGAGATTTTTATTTATGTGGACGTTTCATGATAAGTCACGTACATTTATAGAGTTTTATAGTGCCCTAAAATGCCTATTTAGAACATTTAAAATAAAATTCAACTTTTGTAATTTTTACAATCTTATAATGGACATCCCTCAATGAGAATCAGTACAGCAGAGATGGGTTTTTCATAGAAAATTGATTAATCCAAACAATTGTAGCTAAAGCAATGCTGACTGACGGGGAAGGGAGGTTTAAGAGGGAAGGACTATTGTGTCAAGTCACCAGTGAAAGAACATCTGTTTAAGTGAATATAGTTCGTGATGCCTAATTTTGCAGTTAATTCTGTTAAGAATAGGTATACCACGTTTCTCGCAGTAAAAAAAGACCATGTTACAGTTTAAGTGTATAACTTATCGTAATATTTTAAAGTTTATTTTCTATCTATTTACACATTTTTAAAGCATATTTTAAGTGCCTATTTTCTCTTTTTAAAGCCTATTTACTTGTTTTAAAAACCTATTTTAGGTGGCTAAACTAATTTTTGAAGCATATTTTAAGTGCCTATGTTATCTTTTAAAAGCCTATTTACTTGTTTTAAAAACCTATTTTAGGTGCCTAAAACTATTTTTTTTAGAGCTTTTAATCCCAGGTCTAGCAATAACAGCATGAAGCCGGAAAATGACGTGTTTTAATTAGGATTTTTGATTGGTCTCTTCGAGTATAGCACGAATTTTGTTGGCCAGTCCGCTCACACGATTTATTTCACTGTACAACTTATCTTTGATTTACACCATTTTTATTCATCTCTCCGGTCACGGAATATATATATACACACACACGACGCTATTTCCTGACTCATTTAATAAATTACTGACTGACAGAGAATCAACGTAGAGCCTAAACTCTAATAGGTAGATACTTTGAATTTTGACAGTACTTTCTTTTCATAATGTAAGTGGACATTAGGAAAGGATTTTGAAAAAAATTGATTTTAAATGCAAAAAATAAAATGTTTTTGAGGATACTTAATACATTAAAAAAATTATCAAATCGAAATCAAATTGCATGTACAGTTGTCATGACAACAGTGTATTGTCGGCAGTGGTCACAGATAGCTTTGGAAGTAAATGATACGGGACTTTGACAAATTAGAGAAGCTATCGATATAATTCGTTGGTGTAAATAAATAATGTAATCCACGAAAATAATGCACTATGTGATGTGGTCACATAATTTTCTCTGCCCTGGACATGGAGAATACCGTTTTCTCACTTCACATTTTGATGTGGAATCATCCCCGAAAAGGTTGTATGGTAACACAACGCTCAAGTCGGACACAAGAATGAATTTCAACATTAGAGTGATTAAATGTTCCGTAAAGACAATACAATTTTATGTTACCGGAATTTCTGTTTCTTTTTATTTCAACTCCTACCAGGCATGGTGTGTAGAAGCGATGGGATGCAAAATTCTACATCCTCTGTGAGCCATAAAAAGCAATATCAAAGGTTTTCTGAGGGAATAGATTGAGTGTGATAAATCGTTCTTCCTTATTTCAAATTCTAAATCTCTATATATATAAAAGGCTTTGTCCTGACTGACTGACTGACAGGAATCAACGTAGAGCCTAAACTACAACAGGTTAGAGACTTGGAATTTTGACAGTACCTTCGTTTCATAATGTAGGTGCTCAATAAGAAAGGATTTAGAAAAATTTTGATTTTAAATGCCAAAAATCAAATGTTTTTGACAATGTTTAATCCCTTTTTACACAGAATTATCAAATCCAAATCACAGAAAACTTAACAACAGTATTGTTGCAAGTGGTATCAGATGGGTTTTGGAATTAAATGGAATGGAAGTTTGGCAAATTAGGGAAGGTATCAATATAATTCATGTTATAAATAAATATTAAAGAATGAAATACACGAAAATAATGCAGTCACATAACTTTCTCTAAACTGGACCTAGAGAAACAATACGAGGTAAGGTAATATGTTTTGGGGAGAGAAGTATGAAAGTTATATTGCATTTCTGTTTAATTTCATCCCCGAAACGGTTTTATGGTAACATGACAGTGAGAAATAAAATATTCCGCAAAGACAATACAATTTTATGTTACCGGAATTTCTGTTTCTTCTTATTTGAACCCCTACCAGACTTGGTGTGTAGAAGCGATGGGATACAAAATTCTACATCCTCTATGAGCCTAAGAAGCTATATCAAGCGTTTCTCGGGGAATAGTTTGAGTGTGATAAGTCGTTCTTCCTATTTCAAATTATAAATACCTATATTAGGACCTAGAATTTAAAAATCTAAAGTCCTTCATGAGTTAATTTCCAATTACAAAATAAAAAACCCGGGCGACCGCCAGGCCTTTTAAGCTAGTACCTGTATAAGGACCAAGAATTTGAAAATCGAAAGTCCTTCATAAGTTAATTTCGATTTAAAAAATACAAAATCCGGGCTACGCTGTGCCATTTAAGCTAGTGAAATATATAGATTTATGCTGTTTTTCCACATTCATGCTGGGGCTCCTACCTTATTCTCGTTAACAGTGAGAAGTAATCCCAACTTCGTAATCAGGTGCAGGTGATAGTGTTCTGGTCAAGTTAGGAAACTCCGTTTAATTAGATAGTTAACAGTTTGCAGTGTTGTGTACTAATGCTAAGTTAACTCCACCTTGCAAAGGGGAGACTCAGTTAAACTAACAACACTCCTTCATGTATGCTGAGTGGCATACCTCAAGGTTCCATTCTGGGTACACTTAAAACTCTCTTCAATCACAAAAGACGAAGGTGACTAATGATGAACTAACACCGCTATGATTCCGTGGACATATAATTGAAGTCTTGAAGTTATAGTTAGAATATATCGGGCTAAATTTGAATGTGAATTGAAAGGCTCAGCGCAACAGTGGTCTAAGCCATTTTTAAAAAAGTTTTACCATTGTTGTTTTTTCATAAATTTTAGGAAATCCAGTTTTCCTTAGAAGATAGCAACAGAAGATAGTTCACTGACAGTGATTTTATGAGATTTCATACATTTTATCTTCTCTTTCTATATAAAAACAAATGTATGTGTGTTTGTCCTTTATGCATTACTAAACCATTCATCCGATCACCATGAAACTTTGGGAAAATGTTGAGTACATTCCCGCGCAGGTTTCTGGCATAGTACATTTTAAATTTTAGCTTTCATTCGCGAGTTATGAGCGAAAAACGGGAAGGAAACGTGCATTTTTTTTGCGCTTTCGAAGCATCGGTTCTCAGTAATACATTTCAGTTGTCATATCACTTGCAGTTGGCTTTGTCTATTTTTGTCATACCCTGGAAATAAAAGCGTCGCTATCGCTTGAATTTTGTAAGCCCACGCTGATCGATTCATTTGTTTATAATGTCAAGGCACGCAGACATCTGAAATTTTCAACCTAGACGGCAGAGGGATAATGAATATAGGCCTAAATGCGTAAACATTGTTCGATTTAGACGACAATCACTGTGCAGGGGTTTTCTGGGCCAGGGAACTCGAATCTGAGGTTGTTTTTCCCATGCTGCACTTTCTAATCGTGGAATTCACTTCAAAGCCGGATTTATAGTTGTTTCATTAATTAGGCCTGTCAATAGTTTAGTTTGAACCTATGAATGTTTCGTGTGCAAAGTGTTAATAAATATATTTTTATTATTTTGCTCTTAATTTTTAATCTTTCGATTAATTATCGTGGACGAAGCAGCAGGGATTTGCTATAAGCCATAAAAAGCTATATTTATCGTTTTCTGAGGGAATAGTTTCAGTGTGATAAGTCGTTCTTCCTCATTTCAAATTCTAAATACCTATAGAAGGACCTATAAGTTATTTTCGAATTTACAAAATACAAAACCCGAGCGACGCCGGGCCTTTTAAGCTAGTATTTTATAAAGGTGACGAAATGCAGTTTTTATTTAATCATTGAAGCTCCAAGCCAGCAAAAGATGCCCTGAAGATGGTGTAGAGACACCGAAAGGCCTTGGCAACAGATCATCTCTATATATATAAAAGGCTTTGTCCTGACTGACTGACAGGAATCAACGTAGATCATAAACTATAACAGGTAGAGACTTGGAATTTTGACAGTAACTTCGTTTCATAATGTAGGTGCTCACTAAGAAAGGATTTTGAAAAATTCTGATTCTAAATGCCAAAAATTAAATGTTTTTGAGAATACTTGATCCCTTTTTACACAGAATTATCGAAACAAAATCACAGAACATATTGTTGCCAGTTTTATCAGATGGGTTTGGATTAAATGAATTGGAAGTTTGACAAATTAGAGAAGGTATCAATACACGGCCTCCTTTATTGTACGCTTCCTTTAGGAGGCCGTGATCAATATAATTCATAATTTTTAATTTTTGAAATAATTATCGCGGGCCATCGCTTCATTTTGTAAAATATATTTTAGTTGAGCAAATGGTATCTTATTTATTTTATTACATTAATATTCGATATTTTACAGAATTGTTGCTTATAAAGATATGTCTTGGCGAGATGGTAGTTGTCTATTCCTGACGAGGCCACTTATCCGGCCCAGGTGCATTGTGGGTTGCTTACGTCATATTTTATATCGCTGTAAAGATTGGAAAGCTGTAGTAAATCAAAACCTAGACTCGCTCTCGGCATTAGTTGCAGGTGCGCCAGCTGGTTGGAAACAAAAGTTTGTTTTTACGAGAATGGCCCGTCAACACTTGCCAGAACTTGTCTTAAACTTACGACAGAGCCATGAAATACGGGCTTCAAGACTGGGCATGCGTCGGCAATAACAATCATGCGAGGGAATAACGTACACTTCGCGAGATTTTCTAAAGTGTATTTTCTATATTTTTAGACATCTGAAACGTTTTTATTAACCCTATAACGCCTATACAATTTTATGTTACCGGAATTTCTGTTTCTTCTTATTTGAACCCCTACCAGGCATGGTGTGTACTGTACAGGCGATGGGATGCAAAATTCTACATCCTCTATTATGAGCCATAAAGAGCTATACCAAGCGTTTTCTGGGGGAATAGTTTGACTGTGATAAATCGTTCTTCCTATTTCAAATTCTAAATACCTATATAAGGACCTATAATTTAAAAATCGAAAGTCCTTCATAAGTTAATTTCCAATTACAAAATAAAAAATCCCTTTAGGCAAGCCCACAGGCTGAGGTAGATTTCAAAGTGCTTTTGGTTTAATTTACTGTCGCTGCGTAGCACTCTTCTTCTTTAGCCTTGGCATGACAAACCCGCAATAATAACTGCGAAAAAAGGAAAGAGCACTTTTCAAACATTCAAATCTCGCATCATATGAGAGCTATCGAGAAACTAGTTATTGATTTGTAGAGTACTCATCAAGAGCTTTTCAATGATACCCCACAAGACGTGGTTCCAAAAATTTCGAATTTCCATCCCCCCACCCCCACTCGTACCCCCAAAACCCCCGAATCGTTGGTGTCACTGTGAACTCCATAGGGAGTATTCTAATTTATTCAAACAAAGTTTCCCTCTATACTTCATAGGGGCCGAGATAAAAATGTTTTAAAATTTTAACCCCCTCCCCCGACCACCCCCTTTGGCCAATTTTGCTCATTAACGAACTTGTCCGAACTATTAGGCCTAGAAATAACATACTAAAATTTGGTTCAAATATCTTCAAAATTACGGCCGCTAGCATATAATATATATTGAACGGGCGGTGGTTTCATACTTAGGGGAGCATGAAACGTAAAGATATGAAAGAATTTTTCGAAAATCATGACATGGTATCCATTGCAATAGGTAGATTTTTCTTTGAAATCTACCTAAAAACCCGGGTGACGCCGGGTCTTTTAAGCAAGTATATTATAAGTGTTTTGGCTAAAGTATTAAAATTAAGTGTTATATTTAAAGTCGAAGAGAACGTTTCGTTTCGATATCTCGATCCAGAGCCCCATAATCGATTCATTCAATGAGGAGTAAACAATGAAACAAAAGATAAATGATAGTAGCGATTATGGTAAACTTCGACGGATTGTTTACAGCTTGAAGGTGGCTTCGCTGTGCGTATGTCATAACCTACATGTTCAGAGAGTCAAATTACAAACATCATTCATTGCCAGCGCCTTCTGTGATGTTTTTAAGGATTTGTTATGTGATTGTAAACGACTGTATAATGGTGAATCTAGTTACTTTTAAATTCTGGTTTTTCTGGCACTATGCACTGGAAAATAATTTTTAAAATAATCATACCAACGTTGTGAATCTAGCTAAATTTTAGCTAACGCGAACGGCTAATAGTAATTATGAAAAAGAAATCGAAAGAAAAAAATTAAATTCCATGTACAAATTTCAGAATAAAGTACTATAAATAAATCATGAGTGTACCAGTAACCATTGTGTTAACCGTTTTCTTTGCAGTCCGGAATGATTTTGTATATTGTGTGAGAAATCGAGATGATTCCAGCTTATTATGATTGTCCTAACGTCCTATGATGTTTTCCCTACTAGCTTCAAACAAATCTAAAATTTTCAATTATTAAGTTAAAAATGTACAATTTGTTACAAAAAATTATTATGGAGAGAACTTATTATGGGCACAATTTTACAGGCAACAATAGTATAGAAACAGTTTTCTTAATAAAGGGTTTGTGCATTTTGTAAATTAAATTTATGTTTTTCTTTCTTTACGATGTAAGAAGGGAGTAGGCCTAAATGGAATATTTAGTTTTATGGAGACGAACGAAAAAAATGAATACAATGTTTAGACATTGTTATGCTGATTTTATTTCGGTTATTCTATGAGAAAAAGCAATTCAAAGTTTTGCAAAGGTCTGCAGTCAAACTCTGTTTCTAATGGAAGAACAGTAGAACGAACTAAACAACCCAAGGACAGAGATGAAACCCCTGCGAGCTGGCAGCAAGTTGCACGCAGTACAGCTGTGTTGGAGAAGTGGCCTAGCGACCCGGCGCGCTGCAGATATGCACGGCCTCCAGTGTACTGCATCTCACTTAATTAAACGTTCTGTTAAAGAAGCTTAACGCGCCGTTAATTTACGGGATAGATCGCCTTTGGCTGCGTAAACTCATTCCGCTTTCACGTTATTGAGGCTAGAACACTCGAGTAACCTTAATATTTCACTAGTGGCCGCCATCTTGCACTGAAGATAGGTTCGTTCTTGCATATATTTAATGCGATATCCAAATGAAGGCTGCAGACCTATTCAATTCAATTCAATTTATTTTCCATAAGACAAACCTGTACATTATTTAACAAATTTATAATGAGTGTCCTCATATTACTTGAAATTGCTTAATAAATATGGCGTATTGCTTAAAAGAGATCCAACGTTAAAATTCTGCCTACACTGTCATTTTTACAGAGTTGTAAAGTATTCATAAAATTCTCAATAAAATTTAAACTTATACTTATGATAGGCCTATGTCCATTATTTTTTGAACCAAATATGAGGGAGTAGCAAATGAAAACTGCAATTTTTTCCCCACTATTTTACTGCAGGAAGAATGTTTGCTTGTGCATTATTTTTCTACTTAGTCCTCTTCTAGTTCAACGCGCCATCGGATAGGAAGTGCTTCGATACCACGTGAGAAAAATTATTTTGGTTGACGCTGAAGCCACTCGTGCACTGCCGATTGGACGGTCTTCATCAGACTTGAACTTCTGCTTTCCAAGGTGCCCCTTTAATGGACCAAAGATGTGGAAATCCGATAGTGCCTAAGTGAAGGAGATTGCTGAGTGCAGGTGTTTTGCTTCAAAATGATACATGCTCATGCTCCTCGTGCAACAATGAAAACCGTCGACGACATCCGCCATAATCGCCAGAGTCGGGGGAAGGGGTTGAAATTTTGAAAAATTTATATCTTTGCCCCTATGAAGTATAGAGGGAAACTTTGTTTGAATAAATTAGAGTACTCCCTATGGAGTTCACAGTGACATCAACGATTCGGGGGTTTTGGGCGCACGAGTGGGGGTGGGGGGATGGAAATTCGAAATTTTTGAAACTGCGTCTTGTGGGGTATCGTTGAAAAGCTCTTGATGAGTACTGTACAAATCAATAACTAGTTTCTTGATAGTTCTCTTATAAGGCGAGATTTAAATGTTTGAAAAAGTGCTCTTTCCTTTTTTTGCAGTTGTTATTGCGGGTTTGTCATGCCAAGGCTAAAGAAGAACAGTGCTGCGCAGCGACAATAAATTAAACCAAAAACACTTCGAAATCTACCTCAGCCTGTAGGCCTGCCTAATGGAACTTTTTTTACATACAAATTTCTTCCCTCAACCTCAATACCTCAATAATACAAATCTTATCAAGTATATGTGAGAAAGTTTGTGCAGTCTTGAAGATTCCAAAGTTTGTTAATGCCATCCTGCTTAATATCTATGGTAGTTAGAATAATGTATAATTTTCATGGTTCAGAAGAGAATGAACTATAACTTAAAGTTATTATTACGAGGAACACGACGCAGCCTGAGTAATTATGACGGAGCTGTCTTGAAATAACTGGGAAATGAAATGCGACATCATAATTACTTTAAGGTGAAACACTAGTACACCGCCTTAATAACGCAACACTATATCACATATAGAATTTACTTGTATTAAACCCTGGATGCATTGATATCAGCAGGCGGCCTTGTTTTTCCCGTTCACTTGTTCAACGCTATTAATGGTACCGTCAGACCCAGACGTTTCATTTCACTGATTTCAATAAACAAACGATAGAACCTTTTTCTGCTTATATATATATAGTGCACACCGCTTATTGCGTTCACTTCGGGACGCAGCTAATCTGATAATATTAACCGATTGATAACAGTAGCCGAAGGTATTAAATGAAAGTTATTTATTCACATATAAGATAATCTACTCTTATACAATTCAACGGCCCTAAATAGCGTGCTCACTTGCTCCCTCACTTCGTGAGACATCGGTTATACTCGGCGATGTTCGTCTCTCGCAGTCTGAACTTTCACGAAGAGTACAAAATTAGGAAAACTGTTTCTTTATTATATAAGGCCTAAGTGAAATGAACACAATGAACAAATATTCTAATTTTATTTTTACTTACAATTTTCATAGCTCTGAACCACAAACATTTTTAATAAACTGCCAGTGTAAATTTCTTAAAAATCCAGGAGTCAATTAATAATGGCAGGCGAAGCCGCAGGCACCAGCTATAAATTATAATATATTGATAGTTTAACCCTGGAGGTATCGCGGACAGTAAAAATCCAATCAAACCACTCTCCTTCCCTTGAAAAATTATATATTTTCTGAAAATTACACAGAATTTATCAAATAAAATTCACATCATATCCATCTGTCAACAAACAGTTGAGAAACGATACGTATTATCCACCGCCGTCTCGAGATTTACACACGAGTATTACAGTCTAGAAATCAGTGGTATTATCAGTGTTCACAGTTAGCTTTGGAACTGCATAATCGAATCTGAGATCGTTTTCCCAGGCGGCGCTTTCTAATCGTGGAATGTACTCTAAAGCTGGAATTTTAGCTGTTTGATTAATTATTAATGGTTTAGTTTATAAATGATTCGCTTGGAAGTGTTAATAAATATAATGCTTTAATAATTATTATACTCTTAATTTTTCAATTAATTATCGTGGCGAAGACGCGGGCACCTCCTAGTTTTTTACATTTGCTAGCTTATTTTACTGGTTTATTTCTTGTAAATCCGGGCTCTGATGATAACGTTTTAGGTATAGCTTATTTAACGTAAACTATTCTTAAAATTCACCAGGAATAATTGGATATCTCTTTTCACAAAGGATTTGCACTTCGAGATTGGTTTTGAGCAAGGTAAATCGATATCTCGATATCATCCTCGAGTGTGTTTGAGTGGAAATCCCGAAGTTCACCTGTTCGAAGTAATTAATAGTGAGGTAATCTGGCCAGTAGATAGCAGCACAAGCTAATGAGCCCTCAGCAAACTTCTTAATCACCTCCTGGGGACCGAATGACACGCAGTGGCTAACACGCCGATGAGTAACAATTGAACGTTTCATTACCAGGGACTCGCTAATTTAAAAGAATTGAAAAAAATAAATCTGATGTCAAACTCGCATAACTTCCTCTACCCAAATCTATATTAATAAAAGGAAATGTCTGTCCTCCGTCTGTCTGTCTGTCTGTCCGCGATGCCCAGCGAAATCTACTGAACGCAGAGACCTGAAATGTTAAACATAGATGGACTAAAGGGTCGGAAAGTGCACCTCGAAGCCGGAATTTTAATTTTCGCTTTAGTTCGTGAGTTATGAGTGAAAAACGGGCAGAAAACGTGTATTTATTCCGTTTTCGAAGCATGAGTTTTCAGTAATACAAATCAATTACACTAGGCTTTGGCTATTTTTGCCATACCTTCGACATAAAAGACTCGCGATCTCTTGACTGTTGTAGCTCACGCTGGTCGATTCGTTTGTTTTTAATGTCAAAGCACGCGAACATAATATGAAATTTTCAACCTACACCGAAGAGGATTATTATTATTATTATTATTATTATTATTATTATTATTATTATTATTATTATTATTATAGGGATAATCAATATTAGCCTAAATATGGTCAAACGTTGTTCGATTTGGACGAAACTCACTATACAGGGGTTTTCTGGGCCAAGGAACTCGAATCAGAGGTCGCTTTTACCAGGTGACGCTATCTAATCGTGATATGTAGTCCACATGATTTAGGTGTTAATATAATGATTTAACTATTATACTCTTAATTTTTAATTTTTGGAATAATTATCGCGGGGGAAGCCGCGGGCACATGTTATCTTATAATAATAAAAGGACGTGTTTGTCTGTCTGTCCGCGATGCCCAGCAAAATCTACTGAACGCAGAGATATGAAATTTTAAAGATAGATGGACTGAAAGGTGGGCGAATGCACCTCGAAGCCGAATTTTTAATTTTAGCTTTCGTTCGCGACTTATGAGTGAAAAACTGGCAGAAAACGTGATTTTAGCGCTGTCGAAGCATCAGATTTCAGTAATACATTTCAATGTCAAATCAATTGCAGTTAGCTTTGGCTATTTTTGTCATACCGTGGTAATAAAAGCATCGCGATCGCTAGAATGTTGTAAGCCCACGCTGGTCGATTCATTTGTTTAGAATGTCAAGGCCCGTAGACATATGAAATTTTCAACCTACACGGAAGAGGGATAATCAACATAGACCTAAATATGGTTAAACATCGTTCGATTTGGACGAAACTCACTATACAGGGATTTTCTGGGCCAAGGAACTCGAATCTGAGATCGCCTTTACCAGGCGACGCTATCTAATCGTGGTATGTAGTCCACGTGATTTAGGTGTTAATAAATATAATGATTTAACTATTAGGGTTATGCTTTTAATTTTTTAAATAATTATCGCGGGCGAAGCCGCGGGCACATGCTAGTAAAAAATAAAATAAAAATAAAATTTATTTGAAAATAAAAATAAAAGTTAGCCTCTTAGTATAATATAATTATTATCTATGACATTCTCTTCAGGTGAATTGGTTGTAAAAATTAATAGAATGTCGTTATCACATCACATCGCATCCCCGAAGGATACATAACCCAAATAAAATCTGATTACTTTAAGCATGGCCAATCCATTTTTTTTACTTCAGACTTAATATAGAACAAGAGCCCATATTGCAAGGAGCACATATTCAGAGTGGGTGGCTTACAACTAGCCTTCAGAGAATTTTTTCGAAGTATTGTTTCAGATAAAAGTTTTAGCTCATAGTAGAATCAACCTATGTGCAAAATTTAAAGAAAATCGTAAGAGCCGTTTTCGAGAAAATCGCAAAAAACGAAAATTTCTTCATGTAAAGTCTCCTTAAAATAAGAGAAACTTGTCGCCAATCTTCGGGTCACCTGTTCAGAAGGTATCTGGCCCAAATACAAAATTTTGTTTTCGTGCGATTTTCCGTTCTGGAGCTAGACTGTTCACAGACATCCATACACACAAACATGTTTCCGAAAATAGTGTTTTTGGATTCAGGGGCTCTCAAAACGTGTATTTATGTTAAAAACTCAACTTCGAATTTGGGGGTCGAAATCAATAGGCCTACTTCCTCAACCTATAGTAGGCTATGGTATGAGCAGAGGAAGTAAACATTTGATGTGAAACTCACATCTAATATACCCAAAGTCGAATGTGTGTTTGTGGATATGTATGTATGTATGTATGTTTGTTCCTTATACAAATCTACATTTCTTTACCAATTTACACGGAATTTTGCACACATACCCAGTTAAGCCCGGGAAGTATAGCGGTCAACATTAAAATTCAAACAAAATACTCCTTCCCTTGAAAATTATATAATTTCTGAGAATTTTATACTGAAAAAAATGAAATGTTGTTTAGTTCACATGACAACAGTGAATTGTTTACTGTGATGACATTGGGCCTTGGCGACTATATAATGCTGGACTTTAACGAATTATGATTCCATTGATGTAATATATTGGCGAAAATAATCACTGAAATTGAAATCCACGAAAATAAAGCACAGTGTGATGTAGTCACATAACTTTCTCTACCCTCGACATAAGAAATTTTTTCTCACTTCACATTTTGATGTAGAATAAGTCGTATTGCAGGGATAACTTAAGTGTGTGAGTATGCTATATCAGAAGTGTGTAAATAATCCTTTCCGCTGATACGTTATCCATAGGCTTTGTATTAGTTGAGATTTATCATAGGCCCTAAGCATGGGATGGAACATTTTGAGTCCTATGCTCGCAGTATATTATGTCCCGGGTTTTAGGGGAGGAAAGTATGAAAGTCATACTGCATTTCTCTTTTATTTCAGCCCCGAAACGGTTGTAACATGAGAATGAGAAATAAAATTTTCCGTCAAGCCAATACAATCTTATGTAATTTATGTTTCTTCTTATTTCAACCCATCCCAGTCATGATGTGTAGAAGCAACGGAATGCAGCATTCGACATCCTCTATGAGCCATAAAAAGCTATATCTAGCGTTTTCTGATGGAATAGTTTGATAAATCGTTTTCTTCATTTCAAGTTCTACATACATATTATATAAGGACCTAGAGTTTCAAAATCGAAAGTCCTCCATAAGCTAATTTCAAATTAAAAAATACAAAGCCCGGGCGACGCCGGGCCTTTTCAGCTAGTAGTATAATATAATTATTATCTATGACATTCTCTTCATGTGAATTGGTTGTAAAAATTAAGAGAATGTCGTTACCACATCACATCGCATCCCCGAAGGATACACATTCCAAATAAAATCTAATTAACCTACTCACTTAACATTATTTACCCTAAGAATGGGCAATACACCTTTCTCGTTTCACATTCTGATATAGAATAAGATACCGTATTGCAAGGAATGCGTATTCTGTTGTTTCAACCTGATATGCATAGCTTTATTGTTCACCAGACAAGACTTGAGTTTCTACTAACAGTGAGTGGCTTATAACTACCCTTCAGAGAATTTTTGCGAAAAAATGTTTCAAATAAAAGTTTTAGCTCTTAGTATAAGCACCTCATGCCAAAACTTAAACAAAGTAGGTATGACAGTTTTCCAGAAAATAGCGAAAAACGAATTTTTCTTAATGTAAAGTGGAATTGAAAGTAAGAAATAGTAGGCCTACTTACCAATCTTCGTGTCATATCCCCAGAAGTTACCCAAAACAATACAAAATTTCGTTTTCATAGATAGATACGTAGATAGATAGACAGATAGATAAGTATTTTATTCCAAAAGACCAAATGGTCAAAGGAAAGTCAATTACAATAATAATACAAAATAATACAACTTAAAACCAGTTTACATTATAAAACTCTCGTACACTATAAAGAGGGTTGGCATAATATAGTACGAACTGCCTTCTTAAACTGTCTGATAGGCAAGTTCCTAAGATGCAAGGGAATAATATAAAAAAAAAAATCTTAGAAATATAATCAAAATTATTTTGTGTCAAAGTCAAATTGCATTTATCCGTATATACAGGGTGTTAATGAATAACGCCGAAATATTTTACCTGTATATAGAGGGGACGTAGACAAGCAACTTTCTTTAGGAGATTTTTGCTCTATGACGTAAAATGTGTGTGCTACAGCGCATTAAAGTAATTATAATTTGGTGCTCATAAGTCAATAAATATGCAAAGTGGGGTTAAAATTTTCATTAAATTGATCCATAAAAAACTGATTTTTAATCATTCATCCACAGCTATTACATAATTTAGAGTTTTCAAAATCTACAAAACTTAAGACTAATCACATGACTGGTCGCCACTGCATTCGTCTTTTTTTTTTTATTCATAACTACTGACTACAGTGTTAGCAATGAAGTTCCTTTGTTTTGCATTTTTCTCTAATGTTAGAAGTCAGTGGCGGCCATGCCCTGGGAGATTTTATGCTGTAATAGGAAAAATTGAATCCATAGAGCAAAATTCTTCAATAAAAGTTGCTTGTCTATGTCTCCTCTATACACAGGTAAAATATTTCGGTGTTATTCATTAACACTCTGTATATATTTGATCTGGTTCAGGTATTATAACTATGAACAGAGGAACATGGAAAAGTAGATAGATTCATCTTAGCATACGAAAGCATTCGAGAACGAACACTGGCGACAAAGAGTGGTTTACAGTGAGTTTTTGCTGAAACTCCACATATTAATCTAATGCACTTTCCGTTCTGGAGCTAGGATTTTCACACATATACACACACACACGGATACAATCACATGTTTTTAAAAATAGCATTTTTAAACTCAGGGAACCTGAAACCGTGTGTCTATATTAAAAACTTAACTTGGAATTAAGAAAAGGAGCAAAAAAAGCTGGACTCCCCACCCCCCAAAAAATTCTGGCTACGTCAGTGTTTATTACCTAAACGCTGCCGTTAAACGCATTTCAGTGACTTCTTATGTTCCTTTAAAGCTTCGCGGTGCAGGGAATAGAATTTCTACTTCATTTTCCTAAGCCTCCTGTGTTATTGCGCTTGAAATATTCATCTTTGTCAAATTAACCCATTTCCGGCAAAAGCATTTCTTACAGTTTTCTTCCTACCAAAGTGGAGGAAAGAAAAGAAGGGAAATTTCACTTTCATCATGGAGTGGTGGCGGCACCGAGAAGTTATTACAGTGAGGGAAATTTGATTCTTTACAAATGATGAAAAACTGCTGCTATAAAGAGAGAAGAGGGGGAAATTTTATCAGTGAGTGTGGCGGTAATGTATGACTGCAGTGAAACTCGAATGGAGGCATACATTACAAACAAATGAAGCGAATTCGACAGTTATTGCCACCACCGAAACAACAAAATTCCCTACCACAGATTCGGAAGATCCTTTTCTACATTCAAATGTATAGGGCTATTACTCTATGCCAACAAAGTAAATATCCCTTGTTTTATAGGATCACTGTAGGTCATAGGCGTAACGAGGGGGGGGGGGTTTTGGGGGTTTGAACCCCCCTCATTGATTAAAAAAAGGAAAATTGTATAATTTTTTTAAGTCTGCCCATAAATTACTTAATACAAGTATAAAGTGTGGGAAGCTTAAAACTCGTTATTTTGCGTGTTAATTTTAAAAATTTTCCGGGGATGGAGCCCGGAAGCTTAAAACTCATTATTTTGCGTCTTTAAAATTTTCCGGGGGAGGACCCCCGGAAGCTTAAAACTCGTTATTTTGCATCTTAATTTTTAAAATTTTCCGGGGGAGGACCCCGGACTCCCCTCTCCCTGAGGGATATTCCCCGCGGATGTTATAACCCCCCCCATATGGTCGGCCTGGTTACGCCTATGCTGTAGGTCATGTATGTATCTATACAGTCCCAACGAAATTATGTGAAATCACTAGTACTTAACCTAGTACTTAACCTTTAATTTGAAGTAACTTATTTATTTATATTATATATAGAGTTGTAGTCCGACGCCGTGGGTCAACTGGGAGAGTGACTACCTTTCACCCTGGCGGCCCGGGTTCGATTCTCGGCCGGGTCGGGGATTTTTCGGTGGTGGAAAATTTCCTTCCTGGGTTCAGTATTGGGTTTGTCCTTTCATTCCCATCCCTCTAGAGGCAATGGCAAATCTCTGCGGTATCATCCTTGTCTGAATCACCTCGGACGACTCATGGTCATCATCCCACGGCTTCGTCCCAGGACAATACACTCATCATCATCATCGTCATCATCATATAGCTGTAATATAATCTGTTTCGGAATAAAATGCACACAACTCAACTGTGTTGAGAATTTATTTCTTTATTCGATCTTTTTTTGATACGATCGAGGAGTTTTCAAATTATTAGGTGGCACTTTACAAAGGGGGCTATCAGAGGCGTAACGAGGGGGGGGTTGGGGGTTTGAACCCCCCCCCATTGATTAAAAAAAGGAAAATTGTATAATTTTTTTAAGTCTGCTTATAAATTACTTAATACGAGTTTAAAGCATGGGAAGCTTAAAACTCGTTATTGTGCATCTTAATTTAAAAAATTTTCCGGGGGAGGACCCCGGACCCCCCTCTCCTTGGGGGGTATTCCATACCCCAGACCCCGCGGATGTTATAACCCCCCCATATGGTCGGCCTGGTTACGCCTATGGGGGCTATAGGGTTCCAGACAGACAGACAGACAGAATGGTACTTTATGAGAATGTATGGGGAACGGGAAAATGTCTGTCTGTCCGTCCGTGTGTCTGTACGTGCGATAACTCAAATACGTTTGATCGGATTTTCTTGAAACTTAGTATACGCATTTATAATGTCCATGGGAAGAAGCCTATTGATATTGGACCAAATCAGAAGACCGTTACCGGAGTAATACCCAATTTATTGCTTATTTTCATTCATGGTGCTTCTGCCTTACGGCAGGTCTACACTCCCTTCAACATAATCCTATCTTAATTTATGCCATTATAGGCTCGTTCTATAATGTACTAGTATGCAACTACTACGAAAATGTGTTTGAGTATCACTTTCGGCACTAACTATGTAAATAACTATTAGAAATTAATTAGGAAAACATATTTCTTCCAGTATTCCTGACCTAGGACAACATAGGTGTATTAAATAGTTCGGACAAGTTCGTTAATGAGCAAAATTGGCCCAAGGGGGGTCGGGGGTTGAAATTTTGAAACATTTATATCTCGGACCCTGTGAAGTATAGAGGGAAACTTTGTTTGAATAAACTAGAGTACTCCCTATGGATTTCACAGTGACACCAACGATTCGGAGGGTTTTGGGGGTACGAGTGGGGGATGGAAATTCGAAATTTTTGAAACCACGTCTTATGGGGTATCATTGAAAAGCTCCTGATGAGTACTCTACAAATCAATAACTAGTTTCTCGATAGCTCTCATATAAGGCGAGATTTGAATATTTGAAAAAGTGCTCTTTCCTCTTTTTTGCAGTTATTATTGCGGGTTTGTCATGCCAAGGCTAAAGAAGAAGAGTGCTGCGCAGCGCAATAAATTAAACCAAAAGCACTTCGAAATCGCTGTAGGCCTGCCTAAAGGGATTTTTTAATTCTTTTTTATTAAATTGTTTTATTTATTTTTATTTAGATATAGGCCTACATCTGAGTATTATTGTTTTTTTATTAATATAGTGTTTTTATAAAATATTGTGTCCAACATTGTTTTTCCTTAATCAAAATAGTGAACTCAGACACAACATGAAAAGTATTGTGTGCAATTACTACGAAAATGTGATAGAGTATCAGTAGAGTAGCACTATGTAAATAACTATTAGAAATGAATTAGGGAAAACATATTTCTTACAGTATTCCTGACCTAAGAGAACATATTGTGTATTAAAACTTTATTGTACGCCAACACTGCTAAGTCCCATATTAGTTTCTATTATCTAGGATTACCATCAAGACATAAAAGACTTATAATGCCATTGTCACGGAGTGGGCGAACGTTTTGTCCGACTTTACCTCGTTCCAGTTAATGGCGTCGGGGTGCATGAAGCTGTTTTATTGGAAGGGGTTAATTAAATGTACCTCCACCTGCCCCCAGATCTCGGGAGCAGCAACAACATTAACAATAAGGTTATCTGCTAGCGCTGTGGTTGCCATGACGACCAGTTAGAAGGAAAATAATTGACAATCGCCCTGTTGCCATGGCAGTACAAGCTTGTGATTAACCCTCCAGATCCCAGTGTTGCACTAATGCAACATGGTTCTAAAAACGGGGTCTACTTCTAAAAAGTGCACATTTTAAATCCAAAATATTTTATTTCGCCGAAATATTCGCAACATGAACCTAAAATGTTTTTTGCACGACGTAACTAATTACGCAATCTGGTTGCTGTGAAAACAAAAGAAATCTCAGTGCTGTAAAAATGACAAAAAGCACACGTGTCGTAAGTAAACCATCACAATACAAGCCTTTATCGACGACCGGAACCAAGGCCCCCCAGTTTGTGGCGGCTTTAACAGGACAAATATTCGGTTCCCATAACAACAGACACATGCGAATCACTTTCTAAAATATGACATCCATCTTCAAGAATGCATATACATAATATTTTCAGCTAATATCTCAATTAATATAATTAAATTGATATAAATAATCATCGTGCAAAAAAATAGCATGCATAACGGATCTCAGAAATTGAAAAATGTCTGCGCAAGCGCCTCGTTTTTTCAAACTCTTTCCTCGATCCGTATGCACCGCTTATGGAACTAGTATCGCAATATACTATTAAATAAGAATAATGTGTATCCAATAAATTTTACCGTTTAAACCAGCTATGAAACAACTTAATCATCATCATTGAATATCATATTGACCAATGAGGAATTAATATAACTTAAAGATGTAATATACCCACCTTATACCGTCGTAAAATTACGTTCCACCTAAGAAGTCTATGGACTGATGATATAAGAGTAAATTGATAGCCAGGCAATGAAAATTATTTTTAATTCGTCAGATTTGTGTCTATTCTACATTTATGTTTTTGACCAAATTATGGGCTTGTTATTAGTTAACTGGAACATACGGTTAAATTTAAACAGCAAACACCGTCTTTCAGTAGGCTATACAAATTAAGATTACAACAAGATTTATTTATTTATTCTTGTTCAGAGTTCTGATAATATTCAATGTACGTAAATGCACAAAAATACTATATATAATGCAGAAAACAACACAAAATGGAATAATTACGGTACTTTAAAATAAAAAATTACCTAAAAATATGAAATGTCGAAATAAAAGAACGTAAAATGGCTAAAAAAACCAAATAATGACTTTTAATTCTAAAAATTACATAAAAATGAAATGGGAAAAATGAACAAAGAAATGACCATAAAAATTGCCATTTTTGTTATCTATTAGTCATGATCAGAATATCTGGACTAGTGGGCAACGTCCATGATGTACCAGTTAAAAGATGACATGTCATCAAAATCCGGGCCCTGATCATCGTCATCATTCATTCACAAAAACAAAAATAAAAAGCATGGAACCCTGAAAATTAAGTTAAATGAAGTTCAAATTCAGGAAATAAGGCAATATACGACGAATATATATTTGGATTATTATTCTAACGTGTTTACATTATCATAATAGAATGATAAATTAGTTATGAAAATGCCACATTGTATAAACTTTTTCATAAAAAATGTCGTTATTCATCTTGGAAAATGTTATGACGCAGTTGAATTTCATCTGTTTTTCTGCGTGACAGCGATCGTGTTTTGTTTCGCTACGTTCATTTGTTCTGCGAATTAATTGTTACTTTTATTTGAATTTTTTTGATGTAAATAATTGCAGCGCTTTTTAAAAAACAAACAAAAAACAGGGAGGTTATCTGCTGTGAGCGTTCTTTTATGTGCTTCAGTTTCCATATTTTCCCGGGGGATCGGATTAAATCCACTTCTCAACTGCAGATTTCACGGCCTCCCCATTTAAAGAGCTTGGCCCCGTATTATAAAGTTTGATTTACTCACTTCTGATTACATAGACCTTTGGCCCGTTTCAATTTTTCAGGGAAATGAATGTCCCATTTCAATTCAATTCAACAATCGCGATAGAGCGTTTGGTTTAGAGCAACTTCAAACTCTGGCTCTATTTCCACACCGGGTCAGTTGAATATATGTCAGTAAACTCTTGTAAGTACCAGTTATTTACACGTATACTTGTGATGAATTGCGTAAAGATTAAACTTTATTAAGTGCCAGAATGGTACTTTATGAGATTATATGGGGGACGGGAAAATGTCTGTCCGTCTGTCTGTACGCGCGATAACTCAAATACGCTTTATCGGATTTTCATGAAACTTGGTATACGCAATTATAACGTCCATGGAAAGAAGCCTATTGATATTGGACCAAATCGGTTGACCGGTACCGGAGTAATACTCAATTTAGTGCCTATTTTATGATAATATATTAGAAAGAATTTATCAAATCAGTTCTCATGACAACATATTGTTTTACAGTGTTCATATTATGGCTTTGGAAGTTGCAATACAGTTAGCTTTGACAAATAACACTATTCCTTCACTATGTGTATTAAACTAGACCTTTGTTCTTCCGCAAGCCTTGCTTAATGAATCGATATGGAGTTTAAACTCGGAAATCGATTAAAAAAATAACTTCTTTTATGCATAGGCCTTCTCAATTTTGCAATTACCACTGATTAAACAAAAGCATTCTGGCACTTTGTTATAGTAGTTTACCTGATTTGATTTATTCTTTTGTTGTAACTATGTGGATCTGTGCAATTTCATCCTAGTGGCATTCATGGGATAGCAGGGAATGTATTGAACTTTATTATACAGCCGATAAATTGCTTGAATTGAGAAATAATTTCACGTAATTTGCATTGCTTGTGAAAACAAACGTTTCCGTTACATCTCTTACATTTATTTACGTATCACAAGGCTCTGAAATCAGCTACAAGAGTCGGTCCGCTTTTTTTTTCGCCTACCTGTACCAGGTAATGCATGAAACATTTATTAGAAATTAGCGTCTCTAACTTTCCTTAAAATGGAGATTATCGGGTTTGCTAATAGACCCCTCATTTTTCATATTTGTCCTTACTGACTGACTGACTGATGACAGAGAATCAAGGTAGAGCCTAAACTATAAGAGGTAGGGACTTGGAATTTTAACAGTACCTTCGTTTAATAATGTAAGTGCTCACTAAGGAAGGATTTTGAAAACTTTTGATTTTAAATGCCAAAAATTATATGTTTGTGAGAATACTTAATCCCTTTTTACACAGAATTATCAAATCCAAATCGCAGTTCACATAACATATTGTTGCCAGTGGTCTCAGATGGGTTTGGAAATAAATGAAACGAGAATTTGACAAATTAGGGAAGATTGTCAATATAATTTATATTATAAATAAATATTAAAGAATGAAATCCACGAAAATAATGCAGTCACATAACTTTCTCTACCCTGGACAGAGAGAAAGCAATGGTAATATGTTTTGGGGAGAGAAGTATGAAAGTGATATTGCATTTCTGTTTAATTTCATCCCCAAAACGGTTTTATGGTAACATGAGAGTGAGAAATAAATATTCCGCAAACACAATACAATTTTATGTTACCGGAATTTATGTTTCTTCTTATTTGAACCCCTACCAGGCTTGCTGTGCACTGTACAAGCGATGGGATGCAAAATTCTACATCCTCTATGAGCCATAAAAAGCTATATCAAGCGCTTTCTGAGGGAATAGTTTGAGTGTGATAAGTCGTTCTTCCTATTTCAAATTATAAATGCCTATATAAGGACCTAGAATTTAAAAATCGAAAGTCCTTCATAAGTTAATTTCCAAAATAAAAAACCCGGGCGACGCAGAGCCTTTTAAGCTAGATTTTCAAATTTGGTACATATTATTATCTTTTTCTGCATATTGTAATTCACTTATAGGTTTTTGACGCATGACTGGAGTGGATTTTGTCAAAACATTCAAATTTAACTCACCACAACGCATTTAGTAATTTGGAGCAGATTCAAAATACGAAATTGATATGGCACGAAGCTGCATTAGAACACAAATTCAGGGTGAAAGTGTTTTGAATTATTCCTGAACTCCCACTTAGTGGTAACGCCCGCCATACAGTGTTATTACGAGGGTGTAAATATGCACACGTCATGTGGCCGTATTTGCCTGTGTGATAATGAAAATACATTTCACGGCCCCTGTGATAATATATGCATTATTACAGCTCGTTACGAACTCAGCTGGCCGGTTTATGCGCTTTTTAGTGGCCGTGGTTTTTCTATCTTACAAAATACGAGAGTGTTTTATTTATTTAGCTTGGCTACTGTATATTTTTAGTTAATTTCAATGCACACCCGAAGGATGTGAAAGCAATAAATTAAAGGCGTAAGTTATTAAGTGCCAGTATGGTACTTTATGAGATTGTGTGCAATTATCACTGACTAAACAAAAGCATTCTGGCACTTTTATATATCAGTTTATCTGATTTCATTTGTTTATGCAGTGAGTCCATTTTATGAGGAAACCTCGCATCACTGCCGCATTGCCGCGCTAGCATCGCATTGCATCGCAGTTGTACAAAGCATACAAGCGGTTAGTCGCTTCGGTGTATTGTAGTGAGACGCTTGTCTATTGTTGTCGTGTGTTATATAAGACAGTAATCGAAAATGTATACGGTTGAACAGCGAATTTATTTGGTGGAATGTTACTTATTGAGAAATAACCATAGAAGGCGCGTTCGGAGATTTTCTCGTGAATATCCTGACTGTACCATCCTTACAAAATGGTGAGTAATAAGCCTCTACATGTAGGCCTATTTTGATAATAAATTGGTTGATTTATTATTTTGTATTGTTTCTAAAGTCTTGATTTGCCGGTAGTAACAGAACACGGTCCCCGCCGGTGCAAGCACAACAGCGGGGAAAGTGTGAGCAGGGGCAACGTTGTTAAAAAGTTTCCGCATAAAATGACCTCCCTGTATTTCCCTCTGGTTAGTTAATGTCTTAAGGCTTTCTATTTCGATAACTAGAGGTGGGTGGGACGGGAAAATGTCTGTCCGTCCGTCTGTCCGTCTGTGTGTCTGTACGCGCGATAACTCAAATGCTCTTTATCGGATTTTCATGAAACTTGGCAAAAGCATGTATAACGTCCATGGAAAGAAGCCTATTGATATTGGACGTAATCGGTTGACCGGTACTGGAGTAATGCCCTATTTAGTGCCTATTTTTATGATAATTTATTAGAAAGGCGCGATTACTCAAAACAGCTTTATGGGATTTTCATGAAACATGATATACGCATTTATGACGTCCATGGATACAAGCTATTACAGGTTGTAATAGCTGACGACTTTGCCCAACCTAAGTTCTTTCCAATATGTAGGATTATGCGTACAGTATTCATTGTTATTTTCTTCCTGTAATCCATGAAACATCGATGGTAATACTACAGTAGATTGTTCCTATATGGACAAATATTTGAAGTTCTTTGCATATTTAGCAGGTTCTTTCTTTCTGGCAATTCTTACCTAATCCAGATTTTTTTCTCTGAATAATTTGGCAACATTAAAACTGAACATATTGCGTCCGACGTTCCAATAGACAATAGATTGTTACCAGGAGAACCATTCTGTTGGAATCCTTGAAATAAGCTGACCATTACATGGAACGGAACCAATAAAATGACTACCATCTTGAAACGAAATAAAAAGAAGTGTGCGTGGAACGCCATGCGACAGAAGTGAAACTTGTTTTAATCTTTGAATTTTTTTCAATTTAGGATATTTCACTTTTGGATTGTTGGACTTTTGAATATTGGGTTTTTGAACTTTTTAAATTTTTTGTTATCTTTTAATTTTTTAATTTTTAATTTTGATTTTTAAATTTTTTAATTTTAGATTTCTGGATTTTTTAATTCTGATATTTTTATTTTTTAAATTTTGTCTATTTAGATTTTTTAATTTTGGATTTTTTATTTTTTAAATTTTTGGTTTTTGGACTTTTTAATTTTGGATCTTTGAATTTTTTTTTAAATTTTGGAATTTTGGATTTTAAATTTTGGATCTTTGATTTTTTGTGGATTTTTTAATTTTTTAATTTCGATTCTTTAATTTTGGATTTTTAGATTTTTTAAATTTTGGATTTTTAAAATTTTGGATAAGCCTAATCATTGAGTTGATTGTTTACTGTGCAGTCCGTTCCTTTACACTTCACTAATTTCGTGACGATTTTCAGCGTTATACAAGCTCTCGATTTACCCCTACCGCGGCTAAAGAAGTTTTACTTCAAAAATAATACTCCTTACACATATACGTAGTTTTTAATGACTTCAAAGAACAATCTTGCCAAATTGGAAGAAAATCGAACAACGCGTTTGGTCGTGCCTGCTTTCAAACAAATTTACGGACAGACGAAATTCCGAGTTAATCCTTGCATTCATAACGTATCCTATTGCATAAAATAGTTTGTCTTAATTTTTAAATAAAAATAATAGAAAAGAAATTGTTCTAAGAAAAATTTAAATTTCATGTGCTACAGATAAGGTAAAAGATAATTATAGGTAAGCTATGAGCCTAATCATTGTGATAACTGTTTTCTGTGCAGTCCGGCATGGGTTTATATATTGTGTCAAAAGTTGCCTCTCATACATGTATTGGTTAAAAACTCAGTCTACGCAAAATTTGTGTGACTAATAAGTTATTCTCAAATCCATGTGACACAGATATCATGGTCTTAAAAATTTGTGATTTAATTATCTTTGAAGAAGTACGGTTTACTCTTGATATAAAGATCTTTTTCAGTTTAACTGAAATAGACGACCTGGTCAAGATAAACAAAGTAGTTTAGAAGAAAATGTACCTAAATAGCGATATGATTAAGTGCCAGAATGACACTTCATGAGATTGAGTGATTAACGGGAAATGTCCGTAGTCCATGTGTCTGTCCGCGGGATATCTCGAATACGCATTATCAGATTTTCATTAAACTTGGTACACGCATTTACAACGTCCATTGGACGAAGCTTATTGACATTGGACCAGATAGCCTTGACAGATAACACTACCCACATATTCCTTCACATATGCTTATCAAACTAGACCTTTGTTCTTCCGTAAGCCCTGCTTAATGAATCGATCTGGATCTTAACTCTGAAATCGATTACAAAAATAACTTATTTTCTGCACATCATAAGTTGTCTACTTATGGTCCAAGTTTCAGCGCCTTATAATGTTATACTTTGGAATACTGCCTGATGATGATGATGATAATGATGATGGTAATAATAATAATAATAATAATAATAATAATAATAATAATAAATATGTCCTTGCAGACTTAAGTAAAAACTGTTATAGAATTAAATGCATTCAGTCGAGCAGAACATGAACTGTAGAAGGCGGTGGCCCGAAAGAATAATATTTCAAATGAAATCCGATGCTAAACTCTAAACAAAGAAACTGCGCCGGCATTCATTTGTTACCCGGAGGATGACAGGGCCGTGGACACAATTACGGGATTAAAATTTCAAACAGTGCTGCCGTCTGGTGGCAGAAAAGCGATTATAATTAAAAAAAAAGAGAGTATCGCTTTGTGACAGCTTGGAGACGAGCTCAGCGGGATTATTGTTATTCAAACGTTGGCAACACTCGATGCCTCAAAATTAATCTGGAAGCATACTTTATTTAATAAGAGAAACGCTGCGCAAAAGCAAGATTATACAGTCGTCTGCGAAGATAGGGGGGACTTATTAATTTTCACACTAAATTGACATGATATAAATACTATATTACTGAAGGCTAATAGGATGAAAGTTATTATAAGCAATATTAGAATATTTACCAATGGCGGCACTGATTTTCGAAAAATGTCTAGGTAATATAAAGAGAAGTTTGGTTTTTATCTTGACAGAATCCGGACTTCGACTTATACGATGGCCGTCCACAAAGTCAATTTCCCAATTTCAAGTCAATTGTTTACACAAACAAAACAAAATTCCATGAAAATATTTATTGCAACAGATACATCAAGTGTTCAGCTATTTTTTAACATATTCGCCCCCGGAATTGAGACATTTTTCATAACGTGGGACCAAAATAATTAACTTCATTCAGATAGAGATTGTATTTTTAATGAATGCACATATTATTTCATTTTCCATACAAGTTATATGACCGCCGGCGTGGTCTTGTGGTTAGCCCGGGTTCGAATGTGATTTATTAAGATTATTCCATGAATAATTTGTAACGGATTATATAAATTATTATTTTTTACTTTATTGTTTAAAATTAAATTAGTATTCTGCCATCTGTGAGACCACGGCATACCTAGTGAATGAACAATCGATTAATCGATTCGAGTTACCGTACCAGATTTTAACCAATTCTACTAATAATGTGTATGAGAAATAACTAACCTAATTCAGATAAGCTAACAACAGAACAGAATAAAAACACATGAACTGGCTTGCACGGAATAGAGATTGCGTTTTTAATTAATGCACATTTATATTATTTCATTTTCCAAACTAGATATATTGTAAATGAAATAATGTGCTTTCATTCTGTTCACTGGCAGCTTGTGACGTATGAATCACTGCATATTGATACATTACATTTCCAGTTATGAGCTGACACTTTGTGAGATAAAATAGCATGTTTTTTTATAGCAAGCATATTATAAGGTAAACGATCGTGATTGGTCGATAAAAGAGACATTGCTAAACATTATTGGTCAGTATCATACAGAAGTATGAATGGAATAATAGTCGAAATTAAACGATGATCGAAGTCATTCTACTTCAGATGTTATGGATCTGTAAAAAGTGGAATCCTTGCCGGGTTGCCCACCATGTTGATCTTTGTAATTAATTTGCCTTCTTAGAAATTCTTAGCATTCTTAAAAATTCTTTGCATTCTTCAAAAATCTTAGTTTTCTTAAAAATTCTTTACATTCTTAAAAAATTTAGTTTTCTTAAAAATTCTTTACATTCTTAAAAAATCTTTGAATTCTTAAAAAAATCTTTGCATTCTTAAAAATTCTTTGCATTAGAATCTTTGCATTCTTACAAAATATTTCCATTTTAAATATTATTTTCAGCCTATATTATTATATATTATTATATGGGTATATTATTGATTTAAAAATCATTAGATTCTTAACATTTATTGAAGTTATTTCACTTCTTAAAAGATCTTTTAATGTCACAAACTCTTGTCATTTCGTTAACTTTACTTAATTCTTCTGAATTCTTTTGTTCTTGAAAATTATTTTGAATAAAATATATTTAGTTCTTTTTATTCATATATTTTATTCTTAAACATTAATTTAATTTTATTTACACTTTCTTTTTATTCTTAATATTTTGTAGGAAGTGTAGGAAGGGTTGCCCACCATGTTGATCTTTGTAATTAATCTTTTAGGCCAAAGAAGCTGTAAAAATATTTCAATGTGCTGGTTCGAATTCACTTGCAAAACATGCTATATAAGAAGTCAGTACAAAGAAAAGGGGCGTTGGCAAATGAAATAATAATAATAATAATAATAATAATAATAATAATAATAATAATAATACTAATAATAATAATAATAATAATAATAATAATAATAATAATATTAATATTAATAATAATAATAATAATAATAATGACAATAATAATAATAATAATAATAATAATCTGATGTGAAAAAAATAACTTTCTCTGCCCAAATAAAAGTTTTGCCTCTAAGTATAGCCTAATATATTTATATATGACATTCTCTTCATGTAAATAAAATTGGTTGTAAAAGTTAAGAGAATATCACTGCCATATCGCATCTCCGAGGGATACACAACCTAAATACAATCTGATTAATGCTCTCATGTAACTTTCTTTGTCCTAACCATGGCCAACAATACAGCTTTCTCACTTCACATTCTGATATAGAATAGGAGGCCGTGAAAGAGTGTGTATTCAGTTGTTTCAATCTGATGTAAAGCCCACCAGGCAAGACCGAGTTTATACAAACAGTGGGTGGCTTATAACTACCCATTAGATAACTTTTACGAAAAAATGTTTCAAATAAAAGTTTTAGCTCTTAGTATAAGCACTTCGTGCACAAATTTTAAACAAAATAGTTCAAGCTCTTTTCGAGGAAATAGCAAAAAACGAAATTTTCTTAATATAAAATCCCCTTAAAACTAAAAGAAAGTCGTCGCCAATCTTCGTGACAAAATTCCTAGAAGATACCTAACCCAATTACAACATTTTGTCTTCATACGATTTTTCGTTCTGGAGCTAGGCTGTTCACGGACAAACACAGGCAAAGAGACAGGTTTTTGAAGATAGTATTTTTGGATTCAGGGAACCTCAAAACGTGTACTTATGTTAAAAACTCAACTTGGATATTCGGGTTCGAATACAATACTTCCTCTACCTATAGTATTTGGGATAATAATAATAATAATAATAATAATAATAATATCATTAATAATAATAATACCAATAATAATAATAATAATAATAATAATAATAATAATAATAATAATAATAATAATAATAAAGCGGGTGTTACGTCATAACTGCTTGAGAGTTATGAAGGGAAAGAACATGGCAGAAGGGAAATTTGAAGAGGGAGCATGTGGCTGCACTGTGAGTGCATAATCCAATCAGCTCTCAACAAGTTTCGCAACTTTCATTTTTAAATAACCCCCATCCCTTTCGCGTGTCTCTGCCATTTCGCTACAAGCTTCCTTCTTAACAAACACAGGGTGTGCCATGAAAACTTGCCTTATAATAGAATTGCCAGATGTACAGTCGGTCAAATAAAAAACGTCGGGACTCGTATGCAGTTAAAATTAAAGGTTTTACGCATTAGTTCACAAGTTTCCTAAAAAAACATAAAATACAGGTCATTTTCGGAACATATGAGGCCATGCGACAGGAGGGAAAAAATGAACAACGAGGGAAAAAAATGAACAACGCGGAAAGCTCAACACATGATATTCAACTTAATGTATTGTCATAATTCATTTTGCTTTGTGTCATCGCCACATACAAATGCTAAAGAGAGAGAAAGTGTAGTTAGGGCTGTAATTGACCTGCATTTTTCGGCCTCTGAAGCAGCGAGAAGGTTCCATATTATTATGAAAGAGCAGCTCAGTGGTGCGAACTTTACTATAATGCGACCGGAAGTTTTCATAGGAAGCGTGGATCTGCGGAAGGCCGCGTATTTCGATGCTTGATTGGTTGCAGAAGTTGAGCGTAAGTAATTGATTTTGCACTAGAAGTACCGGTATTATAAAATAAAATTTTTAAAAAATGCTCCTTGAATAAACATATTCCTCGCGAATCTATTAATTATTAATATTATAAAAATTTGCAACCAAGAATATGGCGGATTTGAGGCATATAGCCACAGCCTTCTATACATGTTTGTTTTGGAACAAAACTGACTAAATAATCAAGAAAATACATGGATAGACAAGAGGCGTGTGTGAACCTAACCTTAAGTCTTCCTGTACATGCGCATATGCTCGTTCGTGATACTTAATCAAATACCGCCCGACGTTTTTTATTTGACCGACTGTACGGTTTTACATGGAACATGACAGACGTTTTCAACTTTGTTCCGAACATACGAGGGCCGTTCATAAAGTAAGTTTCCCTGGGGCCGTTTACAGAAACAAAACACAGTTTCATGGAAATTTTCATTGCAATAGATAAAGCAAGCTTTCAGCTATTTTTCAACATATTCGACACTGGAATTGAGACTTTTTCATTCCGTGGGACCAACGTTTGAATACTTGTGTCGTAGAAGTCTGCCGCCTGGGATTTGAACCACCGTGTGACAACCATGTCCGCCTCTTTGTCATTCTCTGTCATTTCTTGAGGCGTAGGAAAAGATGGAAATCACTGAGAGCGAGATCCGGGCTGTAGGGTGGATTTTTAAATATCTCCCAGCAAGTCTCCTGCAGAAGTTCGACTGGGAGGCGCTTAAACATTCACCTTACAGCCCGGACCTCGCTCCCAAAGATATCCATGTTTTCCTACACATCAAGAAATGGTAGAGAATGACAGACAGGCGGAGATGGTTGTCACACAGTGATTCAAATCCCAGGCGGCAGATTTCTACGACACAGGTATTCAGAAGTTGGTCCCACAGTATATAAAAGTCTTAATTCCGATAGCGAATATTTTGAAAAACAGCTGAACACTGGCTGTATCTGTTGCAATAAATATTTCCATGAAATTGTGTTTTGTTTCTGTACACGGCTCTTGTAGTTCAAATGATAAACAATACAATTGAGCTTATAAAGGATGTCTACACCGAAATGCCCTTATCTGGGGACGTTTTAGTAATAGAAAATGCATTTTTTAGGTTTGACTTGTCTGTTGGGTACAACAGGGGATTTTCGCATGGATTGACAACAGCGTCAAATGAGCCAAATATTGGTTGTGAGAAAATTTAGGCTGCAATTTCAACTCCAGTTTTACCTAACGGAAAAGTCAGACCTGAAAAGAATTTGCATGTACCGTTATTAAAGTCCTCAAAATTCGGGAATTTTGATGTAGGTATCCTGTATTTTCCAAAGAGTCTTTTGAAATGCACTTTGAACTTCTTCTGGTGTTGGTAATATAGAATATTCTTCGGGGCTTCTGTCCAGGTGGTAACTTGGAACAATTCCTACGCTTCTGGGGCCCTTTTTGTAAAAATGTTCCTATTGTTGGTGTATTAAAACTAATTTTATTGTTCCTCTTACCCATTTTAACGCCTTTTACCGGTTTTTCTTCTGTTAAAAAAGGTTCTTTATTTGAATAGACATTCATATTTAGCAGTTTTCATCACAATTCATTCGGCGTTCAGAATACTAGTTGTCATTCATAACGGATTGTTACATCTGGAAGGTAAAATTAGCTCGTAAACTTTCTCTGAAATAAAAACGAAATGTCTTTCCCCTTCATTTGAGTGGGTAATCCAACGCTTATGCTTTCTAAACGCGCAATTTTATGACATCATGAATTCCAAGATTGGTAGCCCTGGTGTTGACCAGAAATCGTTATTTACTCTCCCGGTTAATCGACATAGCAAACTCGTAAAATGCGGGATATTGATGGAAAAAGTTACGATTCATATAATATTTTGCGGTGTTGGTAGCACTTCCTGCGCGAAATAAAGTTTTTTTACGACGTGAAGATAAAGCTTTCTGCGCATGTCATTGCCAACTTCATTTAAATAGAATTAAATGCCCGCTGCGAGTTTATTTTCATTCCGTAACCATAGAAACCTTTTGCTGGAGTTAACAGCTTTCTCTATTTTTAAGATAAGGGTTTCTTGAATGTACTCAAAGAGCAGAGAAATAACTTTTAAATCAAGTTATATTTTCTCTTTACATATTCATAGATGTAACTTCTGTCATAAAGGATGTTCTTAATTGCTTTGCATATTATATTTCTTGCCAAACAATATCAAATATGCATAATATAGCATTTCCTCTTCACATTAAAAAAAAAAAAGAAAAGATGTCTGCCTTACGATTGCGATTTAACACAAAATACATCGAACATTTTAGACGTGAAGTAGTAAATTGGAATGATCTTAGATATATTTAAAAACTTTGATTAGATGTAACCGCTGTTATATTTATGCATAGAGTTATTTATTTAAGATATATGTACAACCAAGAAGCAAAAAGATTATGAAAGATTGCATTTTTTGAAAACTATACAGAGTGTTAATAAATAACACCGAAATATTTTACCTGTATATAGAGGGGACTTTTATTTGGAGATTTTTGCTCTATGACGTAAAATGTGTAATGCTACAGGGCATTAAAGTCATTATAATTTTGGGCTCATAAATCAATAATGAAGCGAAATAGGGTTAAAATGTTCACTAAATTGACTTCATGCCTTCCTAGTGATCGACAAAAACCTGATTCTTAATAATTCATCAAAAGCTATATCATAATTTAGTGCTTCCATAATCTGCAAAATTTACTGACTAATCACATGACTAGTCGCCACTGCATTAGTCTTTTTTTAGTCATAACTACTGACTACAGTGTTAACAGCGAAGTTCCTTTGTTTTTCATTTTTTCCTAATGTTAGAAGTCAGTGGCGGCCATGCCCCGGAATATTTTATGCTGTAACAGGAAAAATTGAATCCATAGAGCAAAATTCTCTTAATATATTTGCTTGTCTATGTCCCCTTTATACACAGGTAAAATAATTAGGTGTTATTCTTTAACACCCTGTATATTTAGACAGACAGTTCTTTTCTCTTTAATTCTGGCTGCTAATTCCTTAGCCTTTTAACCATCTATCAAATTTCACTATTTTTGTTCTTCTCTCTGCTAGAATATCTCATATTGACCATTAATAATTGTCACTAATACACTAGTAAGTGGAGCCATGGTGGGATAAGATTGAACTGTTTGAACTTGCTGTTTTTTCATTTATCCCTACTTGTGTTTTACATGCGTTTTGATACAATTTTACTTGATACGCAATTTACCATTAGTAAATCGTTTGGTATTCAATTATTTCAAACTTCACAACTCTTCTGTAAATTGACATATCAAGGTGATTTTGGCGTTTTTTGAAGCTTGACGTAGAGAAATTTCTCATACATGAAAACTCTACTGTGTTGTAGATTTTTGTTTTTAATGATGTGAATAAAAAATGTTTTCAGTTTATATAAATCTATTTAAAAATTAAAAATCTTAAGTATCCATAAAAAACTAAATAATAGGCACTACATATTTACAAAATAGTGAAAACTTTGTGTTTCTATCTTTCGTAGTTTTGAACTAACCATGTTGCAAATTTAAAGCCAAACATTCCAAGAAAACAATTTTTATGAACTAATTAGGCCTACAATTACAACACATAATAAATGTTAAGAATCAATAGATTTTTAAAGGAATAATATATTTTTTAAGAATTGAAAAAATTAGGTTGAGAATAATATTTCAAAATGAAAATTTTTTAGAATGCAAAGAATTTTTAAGAATGAAAAGATTTTTTAAGAATGCAAAGATTTTCTAAGAATGCAAATATTTTTTAAGAACGCAAAGATTTTTTAAGAATGCAAAGATTTTCTAAGAATGCAAAGAATTATTAAGAATGCTAAGAATTTCTATGAATGCAAAGAAGTTGTAAGATTGAAAAGAGTTTAAAAAAATTGGAGAGTTATTTACAAATAAAAGAATAAGAACTAAACAATTTTATGGAAGAAAATAATTTTAAGAATTAAAATAAGTTAAAGAAGTTTTAATAGTGAAAGTAATTTTTAAGAATAAAATAGTTTAAGAATTAAATTCTTTTTAAAGAATTAAATTCCTTTTTAAGAATTGAAAGAATTAAAGGAATTTTTAATATTTCAAAACTAAGTATTTACAAACGAATTTTAAAATGTTTGTGGTTAAATCCCAAAGTTCCCTTCTCCTTTCAAATATGAGTAACTCTTTTCTCAACTAATACAAAGTTTACAGTGATATGCATCATCTGGATGGCATTTTTACCGACTTCTGAATCTCTACCCATCTCTGCCTTTGCGTGAGGCTGGGAGAACTGAACAAGCACTCCCAGCAATACGGCCACTTACTCTATATCAATATGTGAAGCGAGAAAGTGTTCTCCATGAATGGAATATTCATTGTCGGATACCACAAGGGCAGTTATGCTTCGGATAGTTACCTTAACGTCTCTGTTAATTTCCTTACATTCGCATGCTGATCTTTATCAGCGTTCACCTGTTGGAGCGAAGCGATACTCTTGCGTGATACTCAGCGATACATAAACAAAGAACAGTCTCTCTCCGTGACAACTGAACGTGCATTTGTTTTTTTGTTGTTTCATTTAGCCTTACATTGCACCAACATATATCTATGACTAGCATGTGCCCGCGGCTTCGCCCGCGATAATTATTTCAAAAATTAAAAATTAAGAGCATAATAGTTAAATCATTATATTTATTAACACCTAAATCACATGAACTACATACCACGATTAGATAGCATCGCCTGGTAAAAGTGACCTCAGATTCGAGTTCCTTGGTCCAGAAAACCCCTGTATAGTGAGTTTCGTCAAAATAAAACAATGTTTGACCATATTAGGCCTTACAACATTCAAGCGATCGCGAAAGTTTAATTTCCAAGGTATGACAAAAATAGACAAAGCCAACTGTAATTGTCAAACTTCCATTTAATTTAATTCCAAACCCATCTGAAACCCACTGGCAACAATATGTTTTAATGTCAAATGTGATTCGGATTCGATAATTCTGTGTAAAAAGGGATTAAGTATTGTCAAAAACATTTAATTTTTGGCATTTAAAATCGAAATTTTTCAAAATCCTTTCTTAGTGAGCACCTACATTATGAAACGAAGGTACTGTCAAAATTCCAAGTCTCTACCTGTTGTAGTTTAGGCTCTACGTTGATTCCTGTCAGTCAGGACAAAGCCTTTTATATATATATAGAGATACATACTTACTTACTCTTTCAATGGCAATAGACAATTCCTTAGCAAGCTAAAGGAATATGATATATTTTATGGAACCCGAAGGTCATTGCCGCGGTTACCTGAGCTCGTCATTCAACCCTATTCTGTAATAACTCCATCCAACCATCCCTCGCAAATCCTACTTCCCTTAAATCTATCGTAATATTGTCCTCCCACTTACGTCTAGTTCTTTCAGGTGGTTTTTTTCCCTTCGGGTCTCCCAGTCAATACTTTTGAGATATTTCTTTCCCCCCCATGTCCAGCCCATTTCATCCTCCGTGATTTAATTACCCTTACTATATCCGGTGACGAGTACAGGTCATGAGGCTCGTCATGTAGTTTTCTCCAGTCCCCGTTTTCATCTCTCTTAAGCCCAAATATTTTCCTAAGCCCCCTGTTTTCGAAAACTCTCAGATTATGTAAGGGACCATGTCTCACATCCATGTAATACAACCGGCAGGATATTTGTCTTATAAAATTTTATTTTAATTTTTCTGGGTAAATACGAGAAGATAAAACTTTTCGGATTGCATGAAAACAAGCTTTTCCTGACTTTAGTCGACACTTAAACTTCTTTCTTCATATTAAGTTATTTGTGTCTGTATGGGAAAATATTACTGAACACAAATAGCATAAAACACAATTTTTCTGTTTCTGTTTCTGTTATCTCCGATATTGCATTAACCTTTACAATGCTGAATTTTTACAATAATATAAGCAATCATCAAATGAATTCATCAATGGGATCTAAGTTTGAAATCAATAAGGACAATTTCAGTAGAATAACTAGTTTCTATAGATTACAGGTATGATGAAAGGATAAAAATTCTCACAACCTTGTATAAAGCTTTACTCTAAAAATATTACACTTCTGGTTTTATACAGTTTCTTAACGAACGAATTTTTACGCCAGTAGCAGTGAAAAGGTTAGAGGATCTAATGCTCAGAAATTCTTAATTATACAATTATAATTTACTAGCATGTGCCCGCGGCTTCGCCCGCGATAATTATTTCAAAAATTAAAAATTAAGAGCATAATAGTAAAATCATAATATTTATTAACTCCTAAATCACGTGGACTACATACCACGATTAGATAGCATCGACTGGTAAAAGCGACCTCAGATTCGAGTTTCTTGGCCCAGAAAACCTCTGTATAGTGAGATTCGTCCAAATAAAACAACGTTTGACCATATTTAGGGCTTACAACATTCAAGCGATCGCGAAAGTTTTATTTTCAAGGTATGACAAAATCAGCCAAAGCCAACTGTAATTGATTTGACATTGAAATGTATAACTGAAAACTTATGTTTTGAAAACGCAAAAAATGCATGTTTTTTGCCCGTTTTTCACTCATAACTCACGAACGAAAACTGAAATTAAAATTCCGTCTTCGAGGTGCATTTTCCGACCCTTCAGCCCACCTATGTTTAAAATTTCAGATCTCTGCGTTCAGTAGATTTCGCTGGCCATTGAGGACAATTCCTTTTATTAATATAGATAATATGAATTATAATGATACCTTCTCTAATTTGTCAAACATCCATTTCATTTAATCCAAACCCACCTATACCATTGGCAACAATATGTTCTGTGAATTTGTTTAGATAATTCTATGTAAAAAGGGCTTAAATATTTTAAAAAACATTTAATTTTTGGCATTTAGAATCAGAATTTTTTAAAATCCCTTCTTAGTGAGCATCTACATTTTGAAACGAAGGTACTATCAAAATTCCAAGTCTCTACCTGTTATAGTTTAGGCTGTAGGTTGATTCCTGTCAGTCAGGACAAAGCCTTTTATATATATAGAGATTATTGTATTATTAATATTAATTAGGCGAATTTTCATTATTGTATCACAGTAATAGTAGCCGAAATAATGAAGAGTACCAGTGTTTTGTTGGCCAAGGGTTCTGTATCCTTCCATCCATCCCTCGCAAATCCTACTTCCCTTAAATATGTTCCAATATGTCCTCCCTCGTATGTTTAGGTCTTCCAAGTGGTCTTTTCCCAGTCAATATTTTTTAGATATGTCTTTCCTCCCCCATGCGTGCAACACGCCCATCCCATTTCACCCTCTGTTAATTTAATTAACCTTATTATATTCGGTGAAGAGTACAAGTTATGAAGCTCGTCGTGCTGCGCAGCGACAATAAATTAAACCAAAAACACTTCGAAATCTACCTCAGCCTGTAGGCTTGCCTAAATGGATTTTTTTTACATTAGGGGACAAAAAGGGATCGTTAAGGGGAGATGGTAGTTACCGCTAGCAAAATGATAGAAAATATAGCGTATGTTCAAGAAGCCATAACTCAGGTGTTTACAACCAGATTTAGTTGAATCTTTTATACTTTACAAGTGCTTTCTGTACTTTAAAATAAGCAGAGAATGGTTGTTCTAGAACTCACTGTTTGGTAGGAAAGAATTTTTTAACACATAGGTGATAATTTATTTTTGCAGTTACTTCCCTTGACTTAAGTTAGGTTACACTTTATTCAATTTCTGTAACTTAGATTTTCGTGAAACTGTGAGAACTTATTAACAATAGGCACTACTATTTACACTAGCACAATCAGTCTAATATGTACAATATTACTGCATGAAAACTGCATGAAAACTTCATGACTAAAAAAAAATACTTTTTTTTTTTTAAATAAAAATAGTTGAAACTTCTGTATAGTCAAGACTATTCCCATAATTCTGCTAAGGGACATTTGTCATCCATCTATAATGAATTCCTGAAAGATTCATTATTTTAGCATGAATAGCTTTTCAGAAAATGGTACCTGAAGTACAAAAAATGTAATTTTACAGGAGAGCGAAAAGATAATTACGTGCCGTATGGTATTTTATCCATTTTAGAAAGCTCCAGGTCGGTCTGCTTGGCTTAATAATAACGCAACATATAAGACTTATTATATCAAAATGTTTACAAAACTATGTTCTATTACATGCTCCTAAGAAAAAAAAAAAAAAAAATTTTTGACACTGGTAACTACCATCTCCCCTTAAAGCATGCCTAAATGGGAAAACGTTATGATCTGGATGTAACTCACTATGCGGGTTATTTTTGGAGGGCTAGGAAACTCTTATCTATTTCTCGGACTTTGTGCAATTTTGTCGGTGACGGATGTGTACGTGGTTAGATTTTTATCCTTCTTTTTTAAACACCCTGTACTTCAGACGTTAACTAATGCGACATAAGTCACTTTCACATTGAGGACCATATCTCACTGTTATGTGGAAGCTCCCGGAAACTTTTTCCTCAGCTCCAGTGGGTTGGCCACATTCCAGCATCAGCCTCAGCTACCTTTTACACAACGATGACAATTTTACGAATCAACAAAGCTATGAGAAATTACGCAAACAGGATTTTCCTACCGCCAGATGGCGGGCTTTATTCCAAATGGTTGAGTTCCTAGTGTAGCGAGGTTTTTTTTAGCGGAGTCTAAATAAACTTACTTGAGAGTTGATTAATTGCTCATAGGAGGTGAATCTGATGGCTATATTTAGGTATAGCCTAAAGACTGGAAAATAAGTACCAAGTATAGTATAGCCTATCTAACTGAGCTATAGTGAATGAAAATACCTTTCCAACGGTTCAAAATGAAACATAGATTAGACCAAAAACCGTAAATAACCTAAATATACAGTGCGTTTCACGCAAGAGTTGGCCAATCGTGCGGGTTTCTGCGTCTCTGCAGCCATAGCTCTAACTCCTGAGCGATCGGGTGAAATATCCACGCAAATAAATCCTCTAACGGTGTAATGATTCAGGTTCTCACAGTTACAGTTAAAATTGCAATGAAAATAAACACGATGTTGGAAATGTCCTCCTCTTGCATCCACACAGCACTGGCACCTTTTTTAGAACATTTTCTTTCACGCGCATAAGTTCAGCTTCCGAGATAGAGTTAATTTATCTTGTGATATTGTATTTAAGTTCTTTTATCAGTTACATGGGAGAACTTGAAAAATAAAGTAAGTCAAACCCCATACATTAGAAAAACTTAAAGCCATATCACAAGAAAAATGAACTCTATCTCTGATGTTAAACTTATGTGCGTGAAAGAAAATTTCCTAAAAAGGTGCCAGTGTTGTGTGGATGCAAGAGGAGGACATTTCCAACATCTCTTGTGATGAGGTACGTGGTTATTTTCATTGTAATTTTACCTGTAATTGTGAGAACCTAAATCTTTACACCGTTAGCGGATTTATTTCATACCTAGGCGTCATTATCACCGCTTTCCTTTGTTTTGACGGCTAATAGAATTACATAAAAAATCAGGGTTATCAAACACTCGTCAGATTTCTAAAAAGCATTCCGGTGAAGAAATAGATATTGAAGAGGAATTCATAGAAGTAGAGATATATTGTTTTCACATGCGCCTGTGACGTTAAAATAACTTTTTGACTTTGCAAATGGTTTTTCACTGACGTACGCAAGAGCTTCACACAAGAAAATCTTCGGATGACTTTCCTTACCTACTGTACTAGTTAAGATTTCTGCGAAACTAGTAATTTATTTTATTTTCGTATAATGCGGTAATTTCTTACATATTTTGTGCTTATTTGCTAGCATATTTTACTGTTTTATATAGCTTATGACTGGGGTTCGGATGTTTATGACATGGCATATTTTTTATCCTGACCTCCCTTCTCGCCGCAAACAAAAATTAAACCCGAATTGCACATTTGTTATCCTAATCGGACTGTTTTTATTTTGCATATAAAGTCATACTTTGGTCATTTTTGTGATCTTAGTCATATTTTAATCATATTTATAATTCAACATCATATTTCAGTTATTAATTCGGTAAAGGAGCGCAATTATACAGTTTATGTACTTGGCCTACATGGACGAGTTAAATTTGAAAATTATTTAACTGATATAATTTTTATGCCAAATTAATAGTAATTTAAATGTTAAAACTAATGCAATTATTTATATTTTGTAGGGACACGCAAGATTTACAAAATAATACCAGTATTTGGATCTGATGAAGCGAGCAAACAGGAGCAAATTCTTTAAAAATAGAAGTTCATTTCAAGTAAAACTGTAAATCATCATCATCATCATCATCTTCAAAGTATGAGCCTGTTGGCCCGTTCCGTTCCCCTTAGAATTTATTGTCGAAGTTAACCTTCCATCTGAGTCGCGGTCGTCCTACATTTCTATATCCTGTTGGTTGATAGTTAGGCATCTGATTTGCCACTCTATCATCTCCCATTCTCTTTAAATGTTGTAGCCATTTAACTTTATTATTTATTACTTTTTCATTCAGGATAAATATATTCAATTTCTTCCTAATCTCTTCGCTTCTCTTGAGTTCTCTTAGAGATATTCCAGCTGTTGCTCTTAAAAATCCCATTTCTGCTGTCTCTATTTTTCTTTTAGCAGGTTGTGTTAATCAAAGGCGTAACGAGGGGAGGGGTTTGGGGGTTTGAACCCCCCCCCATTGATTAAAAAAAAGGAAAATTGTACATTTTTTAAAAGTCTGCTTATAAATTACTTAATACGAGTATAAAGCGTGGGAAGCTTAAAACTCGTTATTGTGCATCTTAATTTTTAAAATTTTCCGGGGGAGGACCCCCTCTCCCCCCTCTCCCTGGGGGTTGGAATACCCCCCAGACCCCCCGGATGTTATAACCCCCCCATATGGTCGGCCTGGTTACGCCTATGGTGTTAATGTCCATTTTTCAGAACCATACATTAGGATTGGGAGTGCCATTGTAAATCATCAAAATAGTTAAAAAGTGACTATCCGATTGAATTCATGTGATGTAAGAATTTAGTGTCTTTCAACGTTTTTAATTGGAATATTTATTTTATTGAAAATATTTTTATTAGGTCATATTTAGGATTTTTGGGTAATATTTAGTCATTTTTAGGATCATATATGTAGTCATATTTTCCATATTTTATATTTTCATATTTTAGGTCATAAACATCCGAAGCCTACTTATTACCATACAAAAAAATATTAGAGCAATATAAAGTAGGATGCTATTATCGCTGCATTCATAAACGACCATTTGATAACGCTTGAAACGTTGATTATGAAACACCCGGTAGGTCTTCTCTCACATCTGGGCGGTCGAACAAACTTTTATCCAAGAGGCAAGAAAACCGATAGAAAGGGATTTACTCCAACTTGTACAAGGAATATCGGAGAACTCCACTTCTTTCGAATTCCCAGTAATATAATGGCAGTCTTTAGTTAAATAGAACAGAGTTGTGAGATATTCAAGTAACGTAGAATACAGGATGGTGCGTAGAACTTCAAAACAAGTGTGATAAGGGCATCATACGGAAATCCAGGGCCCTGTTTCACAGAACTTTTACACTCATATTATTAGCAAATACATAATAATATTAGTTATTATTATTCTTAGTATTCAGTTTCATAAGAATATTTTCTAATAATATTAGTTATGAGTTCATGGCTCTAAATTATTAGTGAATATTGCTAATATTTCGTTGACTAAAGACCCGTCGGCCCGGGTTCGACCCCTGGTACCTCCTCGGATTTTTCTGAGGTAGGGAGGACTGGTAGGGGTGCACTCAGCCTCGTGATTTAAATTGAGGAGCTACTTGATAGAGAAGTAGCGGCTCCGGTCATGGAAACCACCGGGTGTCGGCATGCTGACCACATGCCCCCCCAATTCTGCCGTCTGCCTATGGTAGATGACGCAGCGGCCGGGTGGTAGGCCTTGTCCCTTTTGGGATGAAAGCGTCATGGAGTTATTTATTGCTAATATTATTAGTAAACTGCTTCATAGACTACAAAACCAAGTAAATTTTCTGATAATATTAGGCGTTTTTCTATTTCTATAAGTATTTTTGGACCAATAACTTATTTTTAAACACATGTAATTCAGAAATCGTGATCTTAAATTTGTGGAAAATGAATCACTCTGATTTAATTACCAATTTAGAAAAAGTTTACATGTACTATCAAAGGAATTCTTGTCATAAGTTTTTAGGATTTGAGGTTAGATTTCAGTACATAAGCCTACTGCTATCTTAAACAAGTGCCTGCAGATTTATTCATTTCTTAGAGCTAGTTATTATGTGTTTCATTTATGAAGATATATGTAGGCCGTGCTGCTTTGAAATAGTATTGTCAAAAATATTAAGAAGGGAAAAAACACAAATAACAATCCAGACATAATCTCCAAATCAATCAGCTGACTAATGAACTAATAATATTATAAGATTTTATGAGTAGTGTTCATATCTCTGTGAAAGAAGATTTTGTTAACTAATAGATAATATTATGAGTTCTAATATTATTAGCAAGTTCTATGAAACAGGGCCCAGGAAATGTTTTCTCTATCTTAGAAAATAAAGTATGCAATACACACGCGTTAAGTACATTAAAGAATCTCAGAAATTTGCTTCCATTATCGAACTAAGCACTGTTAGTTTAGAAATTCGAGAAATTCCCGAGACGCAATAACTGTATTGAAAATTCAATGATTTGTTTAGAATGTTAAGAAACAAAAGGTTTTTAAAGAAATAATATATTTCTAAAAATTACAAAAATTATTCTGAAAGGAATATTTAAAAACAAAAAGAATTAAGATTACAAAGAATTTTTAAGAATGCAAAGCATATTCTTAAGAATGCAAAGAATTTTCAAGAATGCAAAATTTTTTTAAGACTACAAAGAATTTTTAAGAATGCAAAGAATTTTTAAGAATGCAATTTTTTTTAAGAATACAAAGAATTTTTAAGAATGCAATTTTTTTTAAGAATACAAAGAATTTTTAAGAATGCAAAGAACACTCTAAATTCTCTCTAATATATTACCATAAAATAGGCGCTAAATTGGGTATTACTCCGGTACCAGTCAACCGATTTGGTCCAAAATCAATAGGCTTCGTCTCATTGACGTTGTGAATGCGTATACCAAGTTTCATGAAAATCCGATAAAGCGCATTTGAGTTATCTCACGTACAGACACACAGACAGACGGACAGACATTTCCCGTCCACTGCACAATCTCAGAAAGTACCATTCTGGCACTTAGTAACTATTTGAAACGAAAGTAACGCGATAACGCGGAAAATAAACATATTCCCACTTTTTAAACGAATTCTAGCAAAAATTGCTTTATTTGGACAAAATCTTAACATTACTTCATTTTAAGGAATATTTCCTTACTTTCCTTTACATATTTCCTCTCGACTTTAATAAATAAATGCGTCAGCCATATTGTCGTTGAGAGGAAATTTTCACTACAAAAACGAACTTCCCATTGGACATCATGTCGTCAACATAATTTTTTTTGGGGGGGGGGGCGCTATTCTGGAATACAATTCAATTCCAGCATCCAAAAGAAAGTTTGGGAAGCAATACAAGTGAGGATTTATGAATGTGCCGCTATTTTACTAAGTTGATTTTACGGATCTCTATTAGGCTAATAAATAGTTATTACTGAAAATTAATTAAATAGATTTAAGAGAATATTAGGCTATATGAGAAAACTTTCTCTGACACTGGGATTTGAACCACGAACCTTTGGCCATCCGTGCCACTGCTCTACTAACTGAGGTAAGCCAGAGTTCACTTCACAGTGCCAGATGGAACCTCTCTCCTATGACTGATTGCCCTTAATGATCTACCTTAATGGCCAGTGAGGTAGTCCTTTACGGACAATCAGTCATAGGAGAGAGAGGTTCCATCTGGCGCTGTGAAGTGAACTCTGGCTTAGCTGACTTGGTAGAGCAGTGTCACGGATGGCTAAAGGTTCTTGGTTCAAAACCCAGTTTCAGAGGAAGTTTTCTCCTATAATATTATCATGTAATGTCCAAGAGAGACAATGATCTGTAGTTCGTGAATGCATACATCCATAAATAGAATAAGCCTAATGATGTTACAAATATATAGAATGTAGAGACATATCGATCTTTATTTATTGCCACAAAACACTACAATTGTGGTTATAAACACCTCAAGCTCAATTGGGATTGGCACCGCGCAGGAATTTTTCTCTGTTTAGTGGCCCACAGACGATCAAGTATTTTGTAATGATCAGTACTTTTCGGGCTATCACCAAAGTAGAATTTTTTTTTTTAAATTCCGAAATTTTGGGCTTCAGCTTCGAGTTTTCAACTTCTGGGATCTGACTGAGAACACCCTGGTTGTTAAAAAATTACCTTAAAAAAATAAATTATAAAAAGATGATACTAACATTCTTGAAGAAGTACACTTTTTCTTTAGCTATATTATAGAACTGCACTATCGGTAAGATATCTATAGCATACAGTCTTTAATCTTAAAGGAAGGGTAAACTAAAAAAATACCATTTTCTTATTTTAATCTCATCGCACGGAGCTTTGAATTACGAAACGAATGGTGATCTCGTGAACTTCAGGTGCCCAATATTACGCCTTGTACGGGTGAAGTGAAAAGCTGCTGTGACGTCACACCTGACTAACTCGCTAGCAGGACAACAGCTGCTGTAATGCTCGCGCCTGTGTTTCTAATACACCACCAAGTCTCATTTGTGTTTGTTGTTGACAGAGATGCCTGCAATGTTACCTTCTAAGGACAAATCTCGGTATTCACAAATAAATATCACACGAAAAGAAAATGACAAAGAATTATTGAAAGAATTGCAAGGAAGAAAAGAAAATACGGAATGGTGTAAATGTGGGCTGTGTATACATATGAAAACGGGCCACGAAAGTGTGTGTTGTTGGGACTGTGAAGTAATTTGTGAACAGAAGGGGGTTGTAGACTGTATAACACGACATTGCTCATTCGATAGCGTTATTATAAATAAAGATACACTAGTTGCCAGGCGTTATCAGTTAATACTTAGATCTAATACAGTTCAACAACAAAATATTTTTTCAAGATACGAACAGAGTCACATTCAGATTCAGAATCATCTTTTGCGGTAGTAGAAATTTCTGAAATGCTAAAAGAGCTATCTAATCCAAATCACAATTTCTAGAAGAAACATTCAATGAATCTGTGCAAACATTGACATAAGTATCATTTCCTAGTTCACACTGAACGCCTACGCTGTTAGAAACTGAATTTTCGTCATAAATACTAGATTCCACATTCATGATTTGTCCATTCCCGGATACTGAAGGATTACTGTTCAAATCTTGCAATAACTCTCTCATTTCCTTCTTCCTCGAGTACGACGATTTTCTTTACTTCATTGGCGGTGTTTCAGATTTCCCACGCAAAAGAAGTGATGGCACAGCACTTCTTTTTTAAACAGATTGCGGGGTTTCTCCAGATAACTGTTTTCGTAACTGTACCGAAAGCTCGGTATCATTTTCTTCAAAATGTTGTAAACAAACCGTACTGTATTTAGTAGGAACAAATTTTTCTCTTTTTATTTTTATCAGCCATTGCTTATTTACGTTCGGATGACTTATCTCTGTTGGGAAATCGATGAAAAGATATTTTAAGTGTGTTATCACTCTTCGACGATGAGTTTGAACACCCCACAACACAACAATAAACCATTGTTTGAACAGATACTCACTAAAAAACTGTAACAGTAGACAGAATACTGTGAAATGTCTTTCACCGGGCGAGACTGAGCCAAGCCTTCGTCAAGCGTGACGTCACGCGCCCATCGCTTTACAATAAATATATTCGTTTTGTGATTAAATGTGAAGGTGTAAAACATTTCTAACAGTGAATATCATTTCTTAAAAACATTTTCTTTCAATCCGTATGAAGAAAATGATACTGAATTTTTAGTTTACTTTTCCTTTAAATTTGTATCGAAAGGATATATGCAAAAAATAAATTTCCTATGAACCACAGAATAAGGTACAAGACAATAAATTATGGGTCTAATCAATGCGTTAACTGTTTTCTGTGCAGTCCGGCAATGGTTTGTATATTGTGTGATTTATTCAGTCTCGCCAAATAGGCCAGTGAAGTTTGCCTCTTACTCCCGGTTTCATCGACAGGGGTTAAGAATTAACCCTGGGTTACACGTTCTAAACTCTCGATTTGACGAAAATTTTGTTTCATCGACACGAGTTAGTTTTAACCCCTCGGGTTAAGTTAGCCCCTACCTTCCCTTGGGTTAAAAGCCTAACTCGGGGCTAAAATGGCTTCGAAGTCAGCTGATTCCTCAAACTTGCACTCTCCAAGGGTATTAAGCAATTGATACAGAATTGCTGTATTTCCCTATCGTTCCGAAAATAAATTTAAAAGTTTAATAATAGCATTGTTTTATCAATAATAATGTTACAAGTTTTAGTAATAATAATAAACTAGGAAATCTGTTATTTTCACGGGTTCCTGGGAGCTCCTTCTCCCGGCAGTTATTGCAACGAGTCCCGGTAACTAAGCGAGCGCATAGTCCGCAAAGAATTAGGCCTATACAGACGTATTCCTATTCCGTGAATCCTGCTTAATTCTATTCTGATACTGTTCTAATTTCTCCTATTTCATCAAACTTCTCAGAAAGCATGCCTACATACTTTCTTGGCATTTATTCAACACAGAACTTGTTTCCTTAAAATTAATTACAGTTTTACATATAGTGCTTCTGTTCGAAATCGGAATATCGGGGTATATTACGAATTTTCTCCGCACTTTACCAAGATCATCTTTTCTGAAATACGTATGTACCAAAAGATTTGTCATAGAATTGCCTACTGAGGAGGAAATTGAACAGAATTAGGTTCACAGATGAAGAATGCGTGTGTTTAGGCCTAAAATCAGATTTCTAAGAAAGTGTCATGACAACGCTTCTAGCTCCAGTAATGTACAAGTTAGCACAATAATATTTGATTTTCATAGGTAATGGCCTAGGTAATTTTGAGAACAAACCTATCCCTTTGTACTGCCCAGTACATTTAAGACAATACAAGCTATTTCAAAATTTAATAAGTAGGCCTACAAATATTCTGTTTTCTATTAATTGTCACAATTATTTAATTCCCTCCTATAATAGCGTATTTTTTCACGCGCAGTTTCCTGATTAAGATTTTCAGTCCCCTGTTCCATTTTTATTATTTAAAACTTATTTCATACGCATATTTCTTTTGTGGAGAGTTTCTCTGTCTTAAAAGTTATCACAGCTGGCCTACTTTAAGGGAGCAGAAGAGTTCAGTGACCTTCGAAGTCAGCTGATTTCTCAAACTTGCACTTTCCAAGGGCAAATATACATTTCCGATGTATAAATGACACTTGGAAGAAGAAGACAAAATAAAGAAGAATGTGTGAAAACAGATTAATGCTGTAGTTTATTGTATGGTATAATTATTACAGACAAATAATTCAATGGACTGAAGAAAACGTTATAATCACAAACAGGACCATGTTAATGCTATTAAACTCCCTCGTCATTATCTTCCAAGCATCATCCTTCTCTTTGACTGACTTGTACTTCGTCACAAACGGAATTAGTAGAGACTTTTTGAAATAATTGATAAGTTTGTCCATCGATTTCTCTTTTAATGTCTTCCATTTTCGTGTATGACGTCATTCGCCACTACAGAAAACAAAAGAACCGCGTAATTAAGTGCATTCATAAAAACGAATTTTCAGTCACTGCCTTCTAGATTACTACTGTTCCTATTTCCTGCGCGGGTTAAAATGGTGTTAGTTAACCCTCTGCCGAAAAAGCATGGTGAAACGCGTGAGTCACAAGGACGAGTTAAAATTTTTGCCCGAGGTTAACAAACTCGGGGTTAGTGTATTTTTAACCCCTGTCGATGAGACCGGGCGTTAGTATAATGTATTAAGTAGATACATTATCTTCGTGTTAGTTAGTTGTTAAAATGAAGATAATATCGTTACCACATCGTATCGCATCCCCGAAGGATACACAACCCAAATGAAATCTGATTAATGCACTCACTTAACTTTCTTTACTCTAAGCATGGTCAACAATACATCTTTCTCATTTCACATTCTGATATAGAATAGGAGGCCGTGAAAAAGCGCGTATTCAGTTGTTTCAACCTCATGCAAAGCTTTATTGTTCACCAGGCAAGACTGAATTTCTACAAACACTGGTGGCTTATAACTAGACTTCGGACTTTTAGGTCGCTAAAAATGCTGCTTTAGGTACCTAAAATAGGCTCTAAAAATCGTAAAATAGTCTCTTATAAATCGTTAAGTTGCCAATTTTATGAAATATCTCAATTGCAATGCAGAATATTATATTTATTGAAGTCACCATTAATCAATAATCATGATAAAAACACAGATATAGGCCTATGGTACACATAATTATATAGACCTATTACTAGGGTCTGTATTACTACCATAACAGTGAAAACCTAATCCCTGCGCCTAGAAGCTACACACGCTAGCATATTCAACCCCTTGTATCCTTCAGTGATTCAGAGAACTACTTTTTTTGTTTTTTTTTTTTTACTGGATGTGGGAGCCGGGAGAAAAACACTACATTTTCTTGCGTATTCCAAGGAATTTTTCTACTGAAGACGAAACATACCTTACTATTTAACCACGTCACAAATGTGTCATGTACTGCACATTCCGAGCTAAAATTTGGTATGAACTGAAAATAAATGCTAGAATTTATAACAAAAATAACTTATTTTGAACATCAGAGGAAAAAAGGAAAAAGGCAATATTAGGCTCTAACGTAAAAATAGGCTGTTTTAGGTCCTATAAACGTATCAGTTTTAGGCAAAGTCACTTATGAAACATGCATATACAAGTTTTTGTCCTTATATCACTTAAGGATTAAAATAGGTTTTTACCTAAAATCCGAAGTCTACTTATAACTACCCTTCAGAGAATTTTTGCGAATAAAACGTTTCAAATAAAAGTTTTAGCTCTTGGTACAAGAAACTCATGAACAAAATTTAAAGAAAATCGTTGCAGCCGTTTTCGAGAAAAAAACGAAAAACGAAATTTCATAATCTAAAGCCCCCCTTAAAAATAAGAGAAACTTGTTGCCAATCTTCGTGTTATATCAGCAGAAAGTAGCCGACCTAACCTAAATACAAAACTTAGTTTTCATACTATTTTTCGTGCTGGAGTTAGTCTGTTCACAGACACAGACATACGCACACAGACATGCAGACATGTTTTCGAAAATAGTATTTGTGAATTGAGGGAACTTCAAAACGTGTATTTATGTTAAAAACTCAACTTCGAATTTGGGGGTCGAAAACAAAACTTCATTTACCTATAGAACCTATGATGCGGGCGTAGGGAATAAAAATTAAGTAAAATAATTGTATGCATTGATAATTATAATTATAATTATTATTATGCAAATTCTAAAAATTGTAATTGAAATACACTCCTGGTCTTTTATGTATTTAAATATTTTATTCTTACATTTTCCTGCACATCTATTATGCCTATATTTTCTTTTATATCTAAAGTTCTGTTATGTACTTTTAATAATTTTTTTGCACTCCTTAGCTAGTAAGTGGTACTTACGAACTTTGTTTACATGGATCGTAAGTTGACATTCCCACACAGTCTTGTTGCTAAGGCCGGTTGCGATGAGGTTAAAACACTTACGGTCCAAGCGCTACGTCATAATTCATTACGATACACTTCATAATACAAGCCTTTATGGCCACGGCCCCCAGGACAAATATTCGGTTCCCATAACAACAAACACATGCGAATCACTTTCTGAAATAAACATCTATTTTCAAGAATGTATTTACATAATATTTTCAGGTAATATCACAATTAATATAATTAAATTGATATAAATAATCATCGTGCAAAAAATAGCATGCAACACACGGGCCGTAAAGGCATTTACGGGTCTCGAAAACTTAAAAACCCTCGGCTGCGCCTCGGGTTTTCAATCTGTTTCCTCGACCCGTAAACGTGCCTTACGGCACTTGTATCGCAATATACTATTTTCTGTTTTAGTAACTTATTAGTAGATTTTAGGCCGGTATTCATAGTCGGCGACTTAAGAACCGACTTTATAAAGCTGAACTTATTTGACAAGTCGACTTATTTGTTTTTCGTATTCATAGTCTTCTTTAAAGTCGTACTTTATTAAATCTGACTTCATAAAGCTCTACTTATTCTACATACTAAAGTCGAACTCAATAACATGAAAAATCACGCGTTCACTGCCATAACAATTGAATTAGCCAATCGTATAAGATTTTTTCAGATTTTATGTAAAGCAAAGCCGTCTGAATACATATTTCGTTGTCATGATATAAAAATATATAGATGGCGCTGTGCATTGTAAACAAAGAATTCAATTCATCCAGTCATATTATGCAGCGTGTAAGTAAGCTGATCAATAGTTTCTTTACAATATTCTGTGTATAATATATTAGCTTGGACATTGTTCAGAATTAAGACCTGTACGCTTAAGCATTTATTTCTATGTTAATTGTTTTAGATTCAAAACAGCTTAGGAAGCTTTGGGCTGATATGAAATACCATCAGAGAGAAATGCCGATGAAAGATAGGCGATTGATATTTCCAAAATTGTGTCTTCTTGAAACGAAATCTCTTTTTCAATTAATTATCACTGTAGAATTTGAATAGATTCATCATGTTTCGCAAATAACGCTTTGGGGCGCGGGTTTATTCTAATACCTCGCCAAGATCCTCAAAATCACTGTCCATGGTTCTGGCTTAAACTGAAATAAAATCAGGTAAACTGATGTAACAAAGTGCCAGTATGTTTTTTTTAATCAGTTATGACTGCAATTATGATATGCAGAATGTGTTTTTTTTAAAAATTGATTTCCAAGTTAAGCTCCAGATTTATTCATTAAGCAGGGCTTACGGAAGAAGAAAGGTCTACCATCTCGGCCACCTGGGTCATTTTAACGGTCTAGTTGGATAAGCGCATGTAAATCAATATGTTTTTTTGTCATAGCTACCTGTATTTTAATTTCCAAGGCCTTATACGATCACAGTAAAACAATAGGCTATGTTGTCAAGATAACTGATATTCATTTTTTTTTTATAAATTCTTTCGAATACGTATATTACCATAAAATAGACACTAAATTGAGCATTACTCCGAAACAGGTCAACCGATTTTATCCATTATGAATAGACGTCTTCCCATGGACATTATAAATGTGTATACCAAGTTTCATAAAAATCCGGTAAAGCGTATTTGAGTTACCGCGTCTTTAAAATATACACTAAATTGGGTTTTACTCCGGTACCGGTCAACAGATTAGGTTCAAATTCAATAAGGCACTTCTTATGGACGTCATAAATGGGTATACCAAGTTTCATGGAAATCCGATACAGCGTATTTGAGTGATGGCGCCTTTCTATTAGAAAGGCGCCATAATCGATTAAAATAGGCACTAAATTGGGCATTACTCCGGTACCGGTGAACCGATTTGGTTCAATATCAATAGGGTTCTTCCCATGGACATTATAAATGTGTTTTCCAAGTTTCATGAAAATCCGAAAAAGCGTATTTGAGTTATGGTGCGTACAGACACACGGACAGACGGACAGACGGACAGACGGACAGACAGACGGACAGACATTTTTTCGTCCACCACACAATCTCATAAAGTACCATACTGGCACTTAATAAGTCAGGGGGACCCTTGACTTGATAAAGTACGACTAATTTCATCAAATAAGTCGTACTTTAGTGACTATGAATACCAATAAGCTCGACTTTGTCAAGTCTGACTTTATAAAGTAAATACGTCGTAAGTCCGACTTGTTTGTGTCAGAAACTCAACTTAAGACGAGATTAAAGTTCGACTTGGATGTAAGTACGACTTATTGCGACTATGAATACCGGCCTTAGTGTTAGTATTAATATAGGGTGTCTAAAAAAATGTACCAACACTGTGAATGAGTATAAAAACATTATTTATGAACATAGAGACCAGTTTAAAGGCATGAGTTACAGATTACACTACCATCGAGATGTAAGAGCTCACCTCCATGCAGCTTATCCAAACCCATGGATTGGACGAAGGGGTAGCATTGAATACCCTGCGAGTTCCCCAGACCTCACGCCAATGGACTTATTTTTATGGGGATACCTCAAGGACAGAGTTTAATGCACAAAACCAAGAACAATTGATGTATTGAAATTGGAAATTGAAAGACAATGTTGCAAAATTCCAAATGAACTGTGTCGTGACGCTTGCGTTATCAGCTTTGTCCGGACAATGACGGTCATCAATTTGAACATTGCGAACATGATTCTTTAATTACATGTTTCTTCTGTAATTCAAGCCTTTAAACTTGTCTCTATGTTCATAAATAACGTTTTTATACTCATTCAAAGTGTTAGTACATTTTTTGAGACACCCTGTATTGTATTGTATTGTATTGCGTGGTTAAGCGCTGACTACAGTTGTGCAAGTCTGGATTCGATCCCCTGTACCTCCTGGATTTTTCTGAGGCACGGAAGTCTGGAACGGGGTACACTCAGCATCGTGAAACAAACTGAGGAACTGGCATGATAATTCCACTGGCCTTGTGTAGGCTAAGCTGGGAAGGTAGAATCAGACTGAAACATTCAATGCCTTAACCGGGTTTTGAACAACAGACTTCGAATCTCCGTGTCTCTGCCATTTGAGCTACCATGGCAACGGTAGCCTTGAAGGACTTATGAATAACTGTAAGTCGCCATTAGGTTGTTATTCGTATTGAGAACGCCTTGTGGTATACAGGGATATGTGAGTCAGTAAGAGATGTCACAAGTGATTTGGTGTTCATCCTTGAGCCTGAAGATGTGTTTTAGCCTACAATGGAAAAGTCGGTTCTTATAAAAAGCCTCCACTTCACTTAATACCTCCTCTTAAGACATCTTCCCCGCTGTGTTTTTACATAAAGCCTGACACTATCTGGTGCAGGAGGGAAATTTCTTTCTGGTGACAGCACTTGAGGTGGTAATTAATTTACCGCGCGCTCGCCAGTGTTTTGTTTCGGAATTAAGTGCTTTCTGTTGCGTCACACAGCTTAGAGAAATAAAGCCGGCTAGGACAGTGCTTGGCATTTACCATAACAACAATGACACTGATGTACTTAATTGTTATAAATGACATTAATTTTGGTAGGCCTAAAATTAGAGATGATATTAACGTCGTGACTCGCGTGTGAGATTTTATCTAACATTCATTTTTTTTGTCTTTTATGACTAAGTTATTAAATACTACTCAAACGTATGGATTAAACTTGGAATAAAATTCTTTGTAGTTATTCTAATATTTGGGGTACGCCGTAGCTGCGCTACAAACCGGAAGGTTCGATCCCCGATGAGGTCGTTGGAGTTTTCAATTTTCCTAAGCCTTCTGGTGGTACTATGGCCCTCGGGTCGACTCAGCCTCTAACATAAATGAGTACCAGGAGCAGACCTGGGGGTAAAGGTGGCCGGAGCGTAAGGCTGACAATCTAACCACCTTCACGTGCCGAATGTCTACAATCTGCGAGCCTCAACCTCCTGGAACCCTTTGGGAATACATGGCCTGTATGGGGAACACTACACTTACGCATTTTTTTATTCTAATATTTGAAAAGGAAATATTATGTTCCATTCTTTTACATTATTGTAAATTAATAATAACAATAATTATAAATGACATTTCCAAAAAAATTGACCATTTTACAATATATTTGATATTTTTCCTATTAATAGTATTGATAGTATTCTTACTTTTACCATAGGTAATCCCATGAGAGTTTACGAGTTTATCAATAGAATCTATCTGATGAATCTCGTAATCTCGAGTTGGATTTATTAAAACTATTCCATGCATAAAAATGTAACGGATTAGGCCTATACAAATAATAATTAATTTCTTGTTTGGTATATATATAGTATATATGTATATAGTATATAAATATAGTATATACATAGTAGGCCTATATATAGCATATATATTATATATATATAGTATATAGTATATAGGCTATATATAAACAAAACTAACAGCTTCGACATCACGGCATACTATGAATCAATCATCCATGAATCTATTGGAGTTACCATGTTGTGACCATGCTAACAATAGTACATATAAGTCATAGTTAACTTCCTTCAGGTAGGCTAACAGCAGAACAGAATAAAAGCAACTAACTGGCTTGCACCGAAGCGAAATTCTGTTTTTATCAATGTACATTTCTATTATTTCAATTTCCAAACAAGTTATGTTGTATAAAATAATGTGTTTTTATTCTGCTCATTGGCAGCATACGAAATATTAATCACCGCATGTTGATGCATTACGTGTCCAGTAATGAGCTGAGGATTTCATCAGATAAAATTGCATCCTTGCGATCCGAGGAAGGATATTATAAGATAAAGGATCGTGATTGGCCTATATCCGAGTTATTGCTAAACGTTATTGGTCAATATCAAACACGCGGCGTATGAGTGGAATAGTCTTATTATAATATCTAAAGACTCATAAAATGTATAGCACCAAAATAATATTATTGAAGGACCTAGGCGTATTCTTATCTTTGGACAAGTTTTTCGAAAGATGTTTCAAATAAAAGTTTAAGCTGTTCGTATATACCTCATGCACAGGTAGAGGGAAAAAAGTGGACCGACTCTTGTAGCCGATTTCAGAGCCTTGTGATACGTAAATAAATGTAAGAGATGTAACGGAAACGTTTGTTTTCAGAAGCATTGCAAATTACGTGAAAATATTTCTCAATTCAAGCAATGTTCATTTCAATACATTCCCTGCTATCCACTAGGCATGCGCAGTGGCTCATATCGGCAACTTAGATATTTTAGTCGGCCCGCTTTTTTTCCCCCTCCCTGTACAAAATTTAAACAAAATCGTTAGAGCGTTTTCGAAAAAATTAGATAAGAGAAAGTTGTCGCCAATCTTCCTGTCACATCCCCAGAAGATATCTAACCCAAATACAAAAATTTGTTTTTTTACGATTTTTCGTTCTGGAGCTAGGCTGTTCACAAACACACAAACACAGACACATTTCTGAAAGTAGTATTTCTGCATTTAGGGACCTCAAAATTTGTATTTATGTTAAAAACTTTACATCAAATTTCGGGGATGAATACAGTACTTTATCGAACTATAGTACCTATGGTACGGGTAAGGGAAGGAAATAAACTATGAGCATAATCCTTGTGTTAAGTGTTTTCTATGCAGTCCGGCATGAGTCTGTATATTGTGTGAAAATTTGAGAGTCGTGCATTTAATGGTTATAGTTGTGAACTTTTATTAACACTGGACAACAGCCAAAAAATTTTTTGCATGAAATTGGGCGTTTATTATGTGGATTTTAGTTCTGAATTCAATTATGTAAACAGTTTTTCTCTGGCACCCTCAGTTTCAAAAATAAAGCCTGTTTTCTGAATTAGCACTGGCTGTAAATGCTTAAATTTCTGTTAACGTGATTGACATAGTAAACAAGACCTAATAGCGATTATAACATTTATTTATTATTATTATTTTACTGCTTTAGTTAGTAAGGACCGCGGTGTTATGATAACTGGTCATGCAGTTCAAATGAAAGAAAGTTAAAAAAAATATGCAGCTAGTATTACAAAAAGTGCAGTATGACAAGTACAACTGGTCCATCTGTGGCGATTTCAAAATGGTTGGAATACTGTTAGGATTGCAAAGCGGATACACGAAATATTGCTGCTTTTTGTGCGAATGGGATAGCCGTGATAAATCCAAACATTACGACACTAAAATATGGCCTCCCCGGAAGAATTTTGTCCCTGGAGAAAAGAATATCTCAACTGAACCATTGGTTGATAGATCAAAAATTTTATTGCCTCCACTTCATACAAAATTAGGCCTAATGAAGAATTTTGTCAAGGCATTAGACAAATATGGAGCAGGTTTCAAATACCTAGAAGAAAAATTTCCAAGAATTAGTGCTTCTAAGTTGAAGAAAGGCATTTTTGTTGGGCCTCAGATTCGAGAACTAATGAAAGATCAGCTGTTTGAAAGTAAACTGAATCATGTGGAACTTGAAGCATGGATATCATTCAAGACCATTTGCGAACAGTTCTTAGGTAATACTAGAGCACAAAATTACGAACAATTAATTGAGAAATTACTAGGAGCCTATAGAAATCTAGGTTGCAACATGTCTCTCAAAATTCACTTCCTGCATTCCCATTTGGACTTTTTCCCTGCAAATCTAGGACAAGTTAGTGATGAACATGGAGCAAGATTCCACCAAGATATTTCCGAAATGGAGAAAAGGTATCGAGGAAGATGGAAACCCAATATGCTTGCAGATTACTGCTGGAGCCTCAAAAGAAACCACAGGAAAGTACAGAAGAAGCAGCAAACGGCAGAAATTCAACTGACAGCAGTAGAGGATGGACTTGAAAACGAGCTGGCAATGTTTTCAGGTATGTTAATTGGTTACTTTTACAAAATTAAATATAATTTTATTATGAAGGATTCTTCTACATACGAATATTACCAGTTAGTCTTTGATATTACGGCGACTTTACGATTTATTTATAAACGACTAGAAGTGTAAGTATACGATTTACTAAAAAACTGAGGGTGCTAGACAAAAACAAAGGCCATATTTGAGCTCAGCACATCAAAATACATAATAAATTATATGTTTTGTGTAAAAACGTTTTTTGGAGGTCAGTTTTGTTGTCCAGTGTAATTGATAAATTTATTACATAATACAAGTTTAAATTGCGAATACAAAAAAAAAGACATTTGAACTATTTATTGAAAAAGGAATCTATCTACGAGCCGACCGGCTTCCCACCTCAATGAAATGTTAGTTATTGGCCTACTCATCGGCGCAGAGGAACAATCACCAGCTTTTTTGTTTCCTTCTGTCGCAATATTCGAATTCCCTCTAACAGCCTTAAGGAGATTGCTCTAGAATCGCTAAAATCATGTCTACATATATAGAGGCCTATTTTGTATTTTACTCAGTAATATATATATACTAAAATTACAAAAATTGTGACGAAAAGAATATATAAAAACAAAAAAAATTAATGTAATTTTTTTAAAGAATACTAAGAATTTTTAAGAATACAAAGAATTACAAAAATTGTGACGAAAAGAATTTATATAAAAAAAAATTAAGAATGCAAATTTTTTTAAGAATACTAAGAATTTTACGAATACAAAGAATTTTTAAGAATGCAAAGAATTTTTAAGAATGTAAAGAATTTTTAAGGAGGCAACATTTTTTTAAGAATGCAAAGAATTTTTAAGAGTGCAAAGATTACAAAGAAGAATGCAAAGAATTTTTAAAAATGCAAAGATTTTTTAAGAATACAAAGAATTTTTAAGATTGCAAAGAATTTTTAAGAATACAAAGAATTTTTAAGATTGCAAAGAATGTTTAAGAATGCAAAACATTTTTATGAATGAAAAGAAGTTAGATCCAAAATATTTTTTTTAAGAATTAAATCTAACAGTGTTGTATGAAAGAAGATAATTTTAAGAACGAAACAGTTTTAAGAAGGAGAATAATTTTTAAGAATAAAATAGTTTCAAGAATTATTGTTTAAGAATTGAAAGAATTAAAATAATTAATTTATAAGATTTCAACACAAAATATTTATAAACGAATTTTAAAATGTTTGTGGTCGAATCCCATTAAAAAGGTCTACATTTTTATTTAAAGATATAAAACGGTAAATAAATGGGAGTTTTTCTCATATTCAAAGTTCCCTTCTCCCGTCAAATATTCTTTGTCATAAGACAACCTCATAAGTTGGGTAAATTTGATAAATAATGAATTACTAGTAAAGTGACCCATTATGCATTGAAAGAAATATGGTAACCATAGTGTAAAGAATCATGTGTAGGCTATACAGCATTACGACGGATACTCTAAATCAAAGAAAAAGCGAAGTGCATATATCACTAAAGACAAGGAAGTTCAGTAAATACCAGGAACAGAACCAGCACTAAATGTTATCAGAACAAGGATAATAGTAGCAATAATAATAAGAGCGGTGAGAGGTAACCATGGAAACACATTTGTGACACACTCTCGCTCCATTGTGGCCACCACATCATTTTTCAATGTAATCCCCTCAGAGCTGACATTAAAACTTCCCTTTGTGCGGGAAAAATCCCCTCCTTGTGGAACTGAGTGGACTTGACGCGCTTTTTGCCTTGTGTGGAGTAGAGTGGGCCTTGTCCATTGTTACACATTTATAATTGCAATAGCAACAATGGCAAATGTAATAATAACTTCGAGGGAAATTTTTTCAATATGAAGAACGAAAATGGAAAAAGGCTTGGCGATTAACTTAAAACACATAGGGGGCCTTTGCTTTGTTTCTGCTTTTCATGCTACATGAACACTATTACCCACAGTCCTTTGTGCTCTGTTTCTTGTATCGGGCGAATCTCTTCATCCTGCGGATTGAGAAGTTATGCAGAATCAATACGGTTGGCCATGATTTGAACATCGTCTGTATGTAAAATGGTTTGCCTACTTACCAATCCGCAGGATGAGAAGATTCACCCGGTATATAATGTACAAAGGATCTACCAATCAGCTCATTTGCTTCAGCAGGTTTATTGATGTCTTATTTAACACTAGCTTAAAAGGCCCGGCGTCGCCCGGGTTTTTTATTTTATAATTGGAAATTATCTTGCGAAGGACTTTCGATTTTTAAATTATAGGTCATTATATAGGTATTTAGAATTTGAAATAGGAAGAACGATTCATCACACTCAAACTATTCCCTCAGAAAACAGTTGGTATAGCTTTTTATGGCTCATAGAGGGTGTAGAATTTTGCATCCCATCGCTTCTACACAGCAAGCCTGGTAGGGGTTCAAATAAGAAGAAACATAAATTCCGGTAACGTAAAATTGTATTGCCTTTGAGGAATATTTTATTTCTCACTCTCATGTTACCATAAAACCGTTTTGGGGATGAATTAAACATAAATGTATTATCACTTTCATACTTCTCTCTCCAAAAACCTGCGATATAGCCTAATAATATGTTACCATACCTCGTATTGTTTTCTCTATCTCCATGGTAGAGAAAGTTATGTGACTGCATTATTTTTTTGCATTTCATTCTTTAATATTTATTTATAGGCTAACATGGATTATATTGATAGTTCTCTAATTTGTCAAGTCTCGTTTCATTTATTTCCAAAGCCTTATGTGAAAACTGCCAACAATACTGTTGTCAAGTGAACTATGATTTGGATTTGATAAATCTGTGTAAAAAGAGATTAAGTATTCTCAAAAACATTTGATTTTTGGCATTTAAAATAAAAAAAATTCAAAATCCTTTCTTAGTGAGCACTTACATTATGAAACGAAGGTACTGTCAAAATTCCAAGTCTCTACCTATTATAGTCATCATGGGCATACGGTGAAATTTTGTTCGGGAGGGGTTCAATGTAAAGTCGTCTCAGCTCCATGTCCTTGCGCACATTGTGAATTATTAACTTACTTTTTTAATTACTAAACAGTTGTATTGTGATAATTAATACACTGTAATAAATTAATATACTGTTCAGTCTTTGAAACTGTTTTTCTTGAGATTTCTATCCATTTCTCGTTTCAGCTAAAAAACTATCTTTTGAAAAATTATCATAATACTGTATGGTGCATAGGGCACATTTTTAAAATCATATGTAAATCCACCGGTGGAAAAGCCCGATTAATGCCGATTACTTCATGATAATTTTGTGATGAGCTCGTGATTAGGGCACTGTTGGCTTTACAAACAGGTTGATGGATTTCGGCGGGAGTATTCAAGTTGTCGTTAGACAGATTCCAAAGGGATTTTTGTTTACTAGTAATACATCACTATTATTAAGCTGAAAAACTATCAACACCACGATGTTTTGAAATTTGAATCTTAAATAAATTAAGATAAATCTTGAAATAATGCTTTGATGTGCACGAAATTGTAAAATATGTAACAACGGAATCAGAGCTTTTTTTGTTTTTGTTTGTTTGCTTTTTTTTTAAATTTCGTTCCATGATTTATAATCTTCAAAATATTGCAGATATTTCGGGAGGGGTTTCAACCCCCTGAACCCCCCCTTACCGTACGCCCATGATAGTCATTCAGACAGACAGGACAAAGCCTCTTATATACAATATAGAGATAATGTATTTCCTGATAAAATAATAAAGTCACAATCGTTGCATTGTTAGTGTAGCCGGAGTGTTACACTCCAGAACCGGAGATTAATTGTGATGCCTATTATTTTTATTATTGTTATTATTTCATCTCAGAGCCGCCACTGGCACGAAAGCAATGTTAGCATGCATATTATAAACTTAGTTAGTTATTACGGCACCAGATGACGTTGATCGAACGCCGCGATGCTCATTCGTTCATTAGTACCATTACGAGGTAATTTATATGCACAATGAAAGTAATTAAAGCACATTCCTATTTTAAATATTCTAATTTCAATGCACATATTAATAATAAAAGATAATGGGATTAATTATAGTCATGGCCCCCTTGTGCAGATGTCGCCATGTGAAGGCCGTAAAATGTCGCCATGGCAACCGAGTATGCAAACTGCCTCAACTGTACTGTAGTGTTGTGGAACCAAAGCCTCCTTTTCTAAATCAGGCATGTTGCTTTTCATAAAACGAACTATATCGAAAAGTAATCTATCAATACATGGTCAGCGGTGTCGATGTGGAGCGGTCAGTTGCCTGAGGAAGACCTGGAGGACAAGGTCGAAACGTCGCACCGAGGTATTTTATCCACTGATTCTTTCAAATGTTTTATCTTTGTGTATGTGTATGTTTGACTTTGACGGTTTTAATATAATGAAATACTATACCTTTTCCTTTATCTATTTTAAGCAATGGATGCTGCTATTTTCTAGCGAAACATCGTGATAAAGAGAATGTGGGCCGCATTGCGAGTGTACATATTCACTTATCTAAGTCTTACATAAAGCTTTACTTTTTGCTTAGCAAAACTTATCGTTAGAGCTGTTTTCGTGGAAAAAAACTATTTCACCACTGAAGATTGATTTTTTTTATTCAGCTTTTTCTCATACTTCTTTGAGCACCAAGGCCATATCAGGATTTCAGGTTCTGCGTGTATACCAGTAGGCCATGCAACTACTCGTGTGTAACTATTTTCTATTGTTGGCGTATTTTACCATTTAGGTCTGCATTCATTATTCCTCTTCTATCCACCTATGTAAAAAATTCAGAGTTGCATGTCGTAATGTTATAAACAAATGAATCAAGCAGAGCGGGCTAACAAAATCGAAGCGATCGACAAATTGATGTGTACGTTGCAAAAACTTGATTTCCGGTTGCTATGGCAGCAGATCAAGGCCATCTGCGATTAATTTTGAAATTAAAATTTATTAGCGAAACTGGTACTTCGATGCAAAAACTCACGTTTTCTGCCATTTTTCATTCTTAAATCGTGAACGAAAACGAAAATTAAAAATCCGGCTTCGAGGTAAGACCCTTCAGTCCGTCTATGTTGAAGTTTCAGATCTCTGCGAGTCGTAGATTTGGCTGAGCGTCGCACACAGACAGACGGACAGACAGACAGACAGAAAGACAAACACTACCTTTTATTATTATGTATAGATTAATAGATTAACAATTGAATTTTCTCGGGATCTGTCACAATCATATATGACATAGCAACCATAGGGGTAACATTCTGTTATTATTTTAATGCTTTGTGGATACCCTAATAATAGTAACAGGCAACTTCAATAATAAAAAAAAAAAACTAATAAATAACCTAAATAGTTAAACCTGATTAGATATTGCCATTCATTGATAAAGGTTGATTGTAAAATACATTACGTATTGTTATCATTACAAAGAGGCAATGACGTAGTGATTTCAGAATTTTCTAACAATCCTATTTTTTCCGAGCTGGAAGCGGAAAGTGTTTGTTGTTTTAGAAATACACAAACCAATATCGGTAGACGTAATTCACGGGTATCTTCTCTCTCTCAAGTGCCTAGTATACTCCCTTGCGTTGTGGGCTTCCGCGAGTTTATGCGGGTGTGAGTTTGACAGTTGTTTATTTTTATTTCCTTGGCTCTAACCGTTCGTTCGGGGTCCAATTTCACCACAAGGGAAATTCTAATGACTGCAGCGTCCCCTCCTCCCTTGTAAATGCGGTTTTCACGTCACCTGCACCCAGTATATGTGTTGTTCAGGTATGTTTATTTGTTTTTACGCCCTGACCTTGCCTTGTATCATTATAATAACGTAGCGGTCGCCATAGCAACGATGAAACAGCATATAATCGTCATTGCGTAATAATAATAACAATGAATATTTAATGCAATCACTGTTATCACTCAATTTCCCTTGTGTATTGTGAAAATTTCCCTTTCTCCTCCTAATATTCCCTATGGGTATTCACATGCTTTTTGTATGAAATCAAACCATTACTGGAATTAAAAATATATAATGGATATTCATACAGAATGAGCGATGGTGATGAGGTCCTTTTTTTTCGAACGGAAATTGTATTCGTAACCATAGTAACATTTTAAAAATGAGATATGAACGCCTACACGACTTTCTCTGCCGTGAAGGAGGATATTGAAATTACCTTGTTTCTCAACATGCAGTAAAAAAAAAAAAAAAAAAAAAAAAAAAAAACTAATGTGAAACTCACATAACCTCCTTTGTCAAAATAAAAATTAGCCTCTTAGTATAATATATTACGTATGACATTCACTCCATATAAATTAGTTGTGAAAATTAAGTGAGTGTCGTTACCATCGCATCCCCGAAGGATACACAATCCAGATAAAATTTGATTAATGCACTCACGCAACTTTTTTACTTTATTTTATATTTATTTATTTATTTAACCTGGCGGAGTTAAGGCCATAAGGCCTTCTTTACCACTCAGCCAGGGCAAAAACATGAAATACATAATAATAATAATAATAATAATATTAATAATAAATTAAAACAAGAGATGATATACCTGAATACAAGAAACGTACATTAAATACAAAGAAAAAATTCGAACATAAGCACTTGAATAATATATAATACAAATGACTAAAATAAAGAAATAAAAAAAAAATGAAAGACTAAACAAATACATTCTTAGTTATTACAAAATATAATGAAAAATAAATGTTATTGTATACTTTAAGCAGGCCAATGCATTTTTTCACTTCACATTATGATACAGAACAAGAGGCCACATTGCCAAGCATTCAGAGTGGGTGGCTTCTAATTACCTTTCAGAGAACGTTTCCTAAAAAAAATTGTTTGAAATGAAAGTTATAGTTCTTGGTATAAGCACACCATGTACAAAATTTAAAGAAAATCGTAAGAGCCGTTTTCGAGAAAATCGCGAAAAACGAAATTTTCTTCATGTAAAGTTCCCTTAAAAACAAGAGAAAGTCGTCGCCAATCTTCATGTTATATCAGCAGAAAGTTCCTAAGCAAAATACACAATTTTGTTTTCATACGATTTTCCGTTCTGGAGCTAGGCTGTTCACAGACACACAGACATGTTTCCATAAATAGAATTTAGGTATTCAGGAACCTCAAAACGTGTAATTATGTCAGAAAATCGACTTCGAATTTGGGGATCGAAAAAAATACTTCCTCTACATATTTTACAAGTTTTTAGGTTTTGGATGTTTATTCATTGGTACCTACAGTAGGCTAAGCCTACATCATACTAAATGTACTGGAGGATGGGGTTTGATTGGAGGGTAGGGGACTTGTTTAAAGCTGGGTTTTCTACGTTTTTTGCTTTTATGTCTGTAAGTAACTTATTAATCCTAGGGAAAATTATTCCAATTAAAAATGTAAGTACAGTAGGCCTAGATAAAGTTTCCCAATGTCTGTCTGTCTGTGCGCGATGCCAAGTGAAATCTACTGAACGCAGAGATCTGAAATTTTAAACATAGATGGACTGAAGGGTGGGCGAATGCACCGCTTAGTAGGATTTTTAATTTTCGCTTTCCTTCGCGAGTTATGAGTGAAAAACTGTCAGAAAACGTGATTTTTTTTCTCTATCCAACATCAGTTTTCAGTAATGCATTTCATTTGTCAAATCCAATACAGGTGGCTTTGCCATTTTTGTCGTAATCTGGAAATAAAAGAATCGTTTTATTTTGTAAACCCACCCTGATAGATTCATTTGTTTATAATGTCAATGCCCGCAGACATCTGAAATTTTCAACCTACATGGACGAGGGATAAGGAATATAGGCCTAAATGAGCAAACATTGTTCGATTTGGACGAAACCCATTACGCAGGGGTTTCCTTGGTCAGGGAACTCGAATCTAAGGTCGTTTTTCCAGGGGGCGCTTTCTAAACGTGGAATCCATTTCAAACCCGGATTTTTAGCTGTTTAATTAATTATTAATCGTTTAGTTAAGGCCTATGAATGTTTCGCGTGCAAGTATTAATAAATATAGTATTTCAATTATTTTGCTCTTAATTTTTAATCTTCCAATTAATTATCGTTGGCGAAGCCGTGGGGATGTGCTAGCAAAAAAAAAAAAAAAATAATAATAATAATAAAATTTTGTAAAATCAAAATATTTCATCGAGCAGATTTATCTTTATCTTTTAAAAGAGAACCTAAGAAAAACTAAGGAAAGAAAAAAATTCAGGCAAATTAATAGTTGTGAAAAATAGGAAGATATACCTTAAGGGTAATTAATATCCACATTTGTTCTTCGGGGGCTTTATAATATTTATAATTGAAAAAATTTAACACTTTAATCGTAAAAAAATAATATGCTGAAATAAAGAATACACCGAAAAGGTTATTGTATATTATAGGCTATTTCAGTAAGATGATCACCCTGTGTTGAGCCTACAAATAGGGAGATTGAGAATCTGACATAGTTTTAGGGAGAATTGCAAAAAGTTATTACATGATTAGTATTGAATCCACTGTTCCACTTATAGAGAGAGAGAGTTACAACTTTAGCTGGAATGGGGTGGTTCGCAGATATCGGGAGCAGATACGGCTTCTGGGGATGGAGCAACTTTTAAATGAGAGCGAATTAACTCTTAAGACGATTACATTTGCCTGGAATTGCTAATTGATGAGCTGGGATCAGAAACCGACCAAGCGACATCCAACTTTATTCTCTTCTCTGAAAGTTAGATAATGTCCTTCTGAATTTGTGGCTTTTAACATGGAAGTGACTTACTAGAGCTTCCTATGAGTCTCGTTGTTTATAGAAATGCATAAAAAAGTAAAGGTAAAGAGATCCATATGCAGGCCATTGAGGCCCAGAGGGTTCCAGGAGGTTGAGGCTCCCAGATTTTGGACATTCGGCACATGAAGGTGTTAAGGTTTTCAGCCTTACGCACCGTCCGCCTTTACCCCCAGGATTGCTCCTGGTACTAATTTCTGTTAGGGGCTGAGTCGAGCCCAGGGCCATAGTGCCACCAGAAGGATTAGGCCAATTGAAAAATCTCAACAACCTCATCGGGAATCGAACCCGCGACCTTCCGGTTTGTAACGCAGCACCTCAACCACTACGCTACGGCGTACTCCCTTATAGAAATGCATACTCTAATAAATCAGGTAAACTGATGTAACAAAGTGCCAGAATGGTTTTGTTTAATCAGTTATAATTGCAATTATGACATGCAGAAAATAAGTTATTTTTAATCGATTTCCGAGTTAAGCTCCAGATCGATTCATTAAGCACGGCTAACGGAAGTACAAACGTCTAATTAAAAAAAAAAAAATGAGATTAACATCGTCCAGCATCAGCAGAACTATACAGATTTATGATATCTTGTCAATCGCACACTCACATAAAAATAAAAAAAATCACGTAAAATTGACCGGCTACAGGATTTGAACCAGGGACCTCCAATATACGAATCCAAGACGTTACCATCTCTGCCATCTCGCTGAGTTTAACGGTTTAGTTTGAAAAGTATATGTGAAAGAATAGTGTTATTTGTCATAGCTAACTGTATTGCAACTACCAAAGCCGTATATGAACACTGCAAAACAATGTCATGAGAACTGATGTGCATATTTTGATAAACTGTTTCTAATATATTACCATAAAATAGGCACTAAATTGGGTTTTATTCCGGTACCGGTCAACCGATTTGGTTCAATATCAATAGGCTTCTTCCCATGGATGTTATAAATGCGTATACCTAGTTTCATGAAAATCCGATAAAGCTTATTCGATTTATCGCGCATACAGACGGACAGATATTTTCCCGTCCCGCACATAATCTTATGACCCCAGAAGAAAATAATAGTTCCGGACATGGGTTCCTATTCGAAATACTGTATTGTCTACTAAGTCCCCTCTACTAACCCTAGAAGTTTGTAATATAAATTTCCGAACACCCGGTATAGCTGTAAAATTTCTTCTTAATAAACATTGGCAAAATGTGCAATAAGATGTCCAGTAAGATTTTGTGTATGGACATTGTTATTTTTTTTAACATTTAGTATAATCTCAGGGTAGTATTTTCTTTTGTTTTCTTAGTGAAGTATATTTTTAACAAAAGTTGGCTATAAACAATATAAAAAATCCATTAGTAAATTTGTAAAGCAATCATCAAAGACTGTCAAATAAAAAATCCAGGTTCATCTTCTATATTAATAAAAGGAAGTGTCTGTCTTCCTCCGTCTGTCTGTCTGTCTGTCCGCGATGCCCAGCGAAATCTACTGAACGCAGAAAACTGAAATTTTAAACATAGGTGGACTGAAGATTCGGGAAATGCACCTCGAAGCCGGAATTTTAATTTTTGCTTCCGTTCGTGAGTTATGAGTGAAAAACGGGCAGAAAACGTGTATTTTTTGCGTTTTCGAAGCATCAATTTTCAGTATATTTCAGTGTCAAATCAATTACAGTAGGCTTTGGCTATTTTTGTAAGACCTTAGAAATAAAAGCATCGCGATCGCTTGAATGTTGTAGCTCACGCTGGTCGATTCATTTGTTTTTAATGTCAAGGCACGCACCCGTATGAAATTTTCAACCTACGCCGAAGAGAATTATTATTATTATTATAAGAGGGATAATCAATATTGGCCTAAATATGGTCAAACCTCGTTCGATTTGGACGAAACTCACTATACAGGGGTTTTCTGTGCCAAGGAACTCGAATCTGAGGTTGCTTTTATCAAACGACGCTATCTAATCGTGGTATGTAATTCACGTGATTTAGGTGTTAATAAATATAATGATTTAACTATTATGCTCTTAATTTTTAATTCTTGAAATAATTATCGCGGGCGAAGCCGCGGGCACATGCTAGTATATTAATATCTGTCAGAGGAGATAATTTAAATTTTGATTAAAAAATTAATAAATTAAATGAATTATGCCCGGTTTATACAAACTTGTGAATTACCTATGGGTAAATTATGCATGGGGAAATTGGTTCCATTTCACCCACAACGATATAATGAGGAAGGCCTTGGAGTTGTACAGTTAATTTAATTCAGAAGGCTTTGATTCTCATTGTTTAAATTATTATACATCCTACAAAGAGGTTAAATTTTATCCAGCCAACCATGAAAGGAAATTAACCCGACGATTTACCCTTGGATAGATCTAGCCCGAGTTTGTAGGAACATTTTTTCAGTCATTTTCATATTTACCCACAGGACATTTATCTAGAAACTACCCAGAAGTGTATGTGATTGCTATCTTTAAATTATTAGTGTTTGTGTGGTGTTATTCTTGTGTAAATTCTGTCCATTGGATAATTTACCCATAGGTAATTCGCGAGTTTATAGAAACCGGCCATTAATATCTCAAAAAAGTTTGTTTAAAGAAATTTGGAATTTAACCCTTAAATGCATGAGTTTCTGACAAGATATAAAAACACCTGCCGGACTGCAAAGAAAACAGTTAGCGCAATGATTATAATGTATTTCTTGTCTTTTTGTCTAACCGTTATAAAAATAGGCTCATTGCTGGCCCGAAAGACGATAGTCGCATTTCTAGATAAGTTGCCGTATTTGGATTATTGAGATCACCATCAAGGTATTATTTTATGGGTAAAAACTTTATTGTTCACCAGGCAGGACTGAGTTTCTACAAACAGTGGGTGGCTTATAATTCCCTTCAGAGAATTTTTAGAACAAAATGTATTTCAAATAAAAGTTTTAACTCTTTGTATAAGCACCCCATATATAAAATTTAAACAAAATCGTTAGAGCGGTTTTTGAGAAAATTCCAAAAAACGAAATTTTCTTAATGTAAACTCCCCTTAAAAATAAGTGAAGTTGTCGCCAATTTTCGTGTCACATCCTCAGAAGGTACCTAATCCAAACTACAAAATTTTGTTTTCATACTATTTTCCCTTCTGAAGCTAGGCTGTTTCACAGACAGACACACACACACACACATAGACATGTTTCTGAAAATAGAATTTTCCTATTTAGGGGCCCTCGAAACATGTATATATGTTAAAAACTCAACTCCGAATTACTGGGTTGAACATAATACTTCCTCTACCCATAGGGCCTATTGTACGGACAGAGGAAGTAAAAACAATTGCACGTAGGTACGATAAAAAATATAAGTAATAAAATTAAAAGCTATTAATATGACGATAGGCACCTGCGATTAGTTAAAATTTCAAATATTCTTATACAGGATTGGTCACTCATTCACGAGCTAAGAAGTCGTAGAAAAAAAGTATAACTCACTTTCAAAGACGGTAGTTTAATACTTTTGTGCATGGATGTACTTTTAGTTGAAGACGTCTTCCTTTTATGATAAAGCATTTTCCCTCACAGTCATTTTCTTGAATTCCTGTGAAAACTTTAGATACAGTTTTATGAAAGGAAAATATTTTAATATTTCTTAAAGAGGAATGAGAAGATTGTTAATCAAAAGTTGGGTTAGTTTCCATTTGTATGAGAATATTCGCTCTGAAGATACTGCATTGCTGCAGCCCAGCAGCTCGTCTGGAAGTAATAGGGGGCAGTGTCGCCAGTGTTTTGTTTCTCTCTCTCTTGGTTTTATTTCCACAGAGGGCCTAGTCTGGCCATACCAAGTGAATCCTATCTAATATAATAATATAAACTTGTGTTTCCGTGTACATCCAATGCCACCTATTAGCAAGACAGTATTCATTTTGGTTTGCCATAACAACCGGGGGAAAAAGCGCATTCAATGACTTGGACGAAAATCATTATGCGGGGGGTTTTTTGGGCTAGGGAACTCGAATCTGGGGTCGGTTTTCCCCCGTGCATCCACTGGAGGTTTTATTGGAAATTTAATATAATTCAAAAATAACATTTCTTAAAAATAGGGGTAGCAGTTATTTACTTGTAAAATAGACAAGCATTAGAGACAAAAATAATAATGATTAGTAGGGCCCGGATTTTTATGTACTAAAAAACTTAAAAATATTTATTTTTTATGTGCTTAAAATGTTTAAAATATGTGCTAAAATTTTAAAAATATGTGCTAAAACTAAACAAAATATTTTTTTCTGAAAAAGAAACAAAAACACCAGAATGTGTTTTGAAACTCACCAATTGCAGCTAAACATCAGATTAAAATGCTGACTGGAGTTGCAGTGCACAACAAACGTCATCTCCGGATTATGGATCACAAATCCTTGCCTATTATCCGAGAATAGCGCCTTATATTGAGAAAAGGAACGTTCTACATCACACAATGTTAACCTTGCATATTTGAAGAGGTGTACTGTATATCACTAACACACACACGATCAAGTTCACTTATGTTTTGGCCTTCCAAAACTTGAGCGACTTTGCAGAGGGTTTGGTAGCCACCATTTTTCTCAAACATACCTTTAAATTTTGTTCTTTGAACTTCTATTTTTGAACCTGAGATAGTGTTAAGTTGCCTTTCAACATATTGTATTTCTTTAACTGAACTACGCAATGTTGAGATTGGGTTCTGTTCTTCCCCGATAAGCAAGTGCAAGTGAATCACTCTCACCTCATTGCAAGTGAAGCATTTGTGTTGACTTCATTCGAGATACAAATTTTTGTTGTAAAATATTAAAAGAGAATGAGGAAAAGTACTAAAATATTTATTTATGGAGGATATATCGAAAATATTTATTCATATAACTTTTTTTGTAAAACATGTATTTTTATGTAAAATAAAATTTAGAATTTGCTGTTTTCGGACCTTGATATGAGCATCAGGGAAAAAAAAAATTACATAATAAATCCGGAAAAGTACTGTGGAGAAAATATTGAAAATATTTATTCACATAATTTTTTTTTTGTAAAATATGTGTTTTTATGTGAAATAAAATTTGGAATTTGCGTTTGCCTGACCTCGATTTGGATATAAAACTTTGTTTTAGGAATGTACGCATCAGGAAAAAAATATTTTTTTACATACAAATCCGGGCCCTAATGATTAGGATAGATTTAAGGGAATTAGGATTTGCGAGGGATGATTGGATAGACGTAGCACAGAATATGGTTGAATGGCGGGCATAGGTAAGCGCGACAATGAACCTTTGAGTTCCATAAAATAGATAATATTCCATTAGCATACTGAGGAATTGTCTATTACCATTGAATAAGTAATTAAGTAAGTAATAACTGCAGTGCTTTAAGAATCTAATCAAGATTGAATATTTGTTGATAAATGATGACAGATTAATATTTTTCACAATTTTGACGTGTGAAAGTCATTTTAGTCAGTCCTCTGGGGGGAGGATCATTTTCTAAAACCGAATGTAATGGAAATAAGTTAAGTATGGACACATAACTCGAAAGATTGTTTACAATTTAGGTAAAAATTACAGAATAGGTAAAAAGGAATAAAGTATGGTTCTAGTCATTGTAATAACTGTTTTCTATGCAGTCCGCCACGGATTTATAATTTGCGTGAGTGAGTTAATGTAAAGTAACTGTAACTGTTATCTAATTTTTTGACAGCCTATGTTAAATATCAGCGGAGACTTATATAATATGGTCTATTGCCATTGTGTAAGTAAGTATTTCATCCTCTGTCATATTCGTTAAAAAAATTAATATCAGTAGAAATTAACATATGCCATAAACACATCAACGATCGAAAAAGTGCAACATCGACAGTTATATGAACACGGCCTACTGATACACACAGTGACTGACTCCTGATTATAACCTCGATGTTCAGACGAGTATAAATAAAGCTGAATTGAATATTAAAATATTTATTATTGTTATTTCACAAATATCAATGACTGTCTAAAAAAATTCACATGAGACATATGGTAAAATTATTTTATTTTGTTCGTAGAATTCCTTCCCTCGCTCTTAAGAGCTCGTTTCGCAAACATAACCCACTCGCAAACTAAAATCTCTCTTTTACCACTTGAATCACAATTAACTATATGTCTTATCAATTTATGATGCAATTGGTATTGCAAATAATTTGTGACACAGTAGGCCTAGAAATATGTGAACAGTGAAATAAAGGAACATAGAAAAAGGAAGAATGAATAAATACTTTACGAGGTTTATTTATAGCCGTTAAGTTGGCAAAGCATGCAGTTTTTAAAAGGTGATTATGAGATCTATAAAGCGGAATTTATCTTTAAATCCTTCTTTTTAACACTTGTATCACAATTACCTATTTGTCTTCGCAATTTATGATGCAATTGTTACTGCAAGAAGTTAGAGACTGCAAATAATTTGTGACACTGTAGGCCTTGAAATATATGAACAGTGAAATAATGGAACGTAGAAAAGAGACGAATGAATAAATACTTTACGAGGTCTATTTGTAGCCGTTAAGTTGGCAATGCATGCAGTTTTTAAAAGGTGATTGTGAGAGCTATAAAGCGGAATTTATCTTAAAGGCTTTAGGGACACTATACCTTTTTGTTGGTGAGATAAGTGTTCGGGAAACACGAAGAACCGATATCTGTAGAAATTAATGTGTTTTAGATACGTACAAGTGTTTGCAACTAGTGGAGCGCGGTATTGGGAAAACGGAGAACCTTAAACTTCTCACCGCTATTAACGTATAAATAAGAGGCTTTGTCCTAATGACTGAAATAATGACTGACTGACAGAGAATCAACGTAGAGCCTGAACTATATTAGGTAGAGACTTGGAATTTTGACAGTATCTTCTTTTCATAATATAAGTGTTCAATAAGAAAGGATTTAGAAAAAAAAAATTATTTTAAATGCCAAAAATCAAAAGTTTTTGAGGATAGTTAATACATTTTTACACAGAATTATCAAATCCAAATCACTGTTCACATGACAACAGTGTATTTATTGTTGGCAGTGGTATCAGGTAGGTTTGGAAATAACTTAAATGATAAGGGACTTTGACAAATTAGAGAAGCTATCGATATAATTCATTTAATGCGCAATTTGATGCAGTCATATAACTTTCTGTGCCCTGGACATAGATAATACCATACGAGGCATGGTAATATGTATATTATTGTATCGCAAATTTGTTTGGAGAGGGAAGTATGAATAGGATATTGAATATTTAAAAAAAATTTCATCCCCGAAACGGTTGTATGGTAACATGAGAGAGAGAAATAAAATATTCCGCTAAGACAATATAATTTTATGTTACTGGAAATTCTGTTTCTTCGTATTTGAACCCCTACCAGGCTTGGTGTGTAGAAGCGATGGGATGGAAAATTCTACATCCTCTATGAGCCGTAAAAAGCTGTATCAAGCGTTTTCTGAGGGAATAGTTTGAGTGTGATAAGTCGTTCTTCCTCATTTCAAATTCTAAATACATAAGGACCCATAGGCGTAACCAGGCCGACCATATGGGGGGGTTATACCATCTGGGGGGTATGGAATACCCCCCTGGGAGAGGGGGGTCCGGGGGCCCTCCCCCGGAAAATTTTAAAAATTAAGATGCAAAATAACGAGTTTTAAACTTCCGGGGGTCCTTCCACGGAAAATTTTAAAAATTAAGACTCAAAATAACGAGTTTTAAGCTTCCCACGCATTAAGTAATTTGTGGGCAGACTTAAAACAATTATACAATTTTCCTTTTTTTTAGTCAATGGGGGGGGGTTCAAACCCCCAAAACCCCCCCTCGTTACGCCTATGTAAGGACCTATAATTTGAAAATCGAGGGTCCTTCTTAAGTTAATTTCGAATTACAAAATACAAAACTCGAGCGACGCCGGGCCCTTTAAGCTAATTAACATATAAATGCATGAACCAAAATAATTGTACCTCTACAAGACAGTCCAGAATAAAGCGCTTCGCACCATACACGGCGGTGATTAGTTCACCATTAACATGCAAATACATAGGCCTAGCGACCTCGACATTAACCCTTAACCATGACCGCTGTAAATACATAAATCACTCATACTCTCTATGACGTGTATAAAATAATTCCACCTATTCCCTCGTAAAAATGTTTTTGTTAAAATATCAGCTCATAGCTTTGTCAAATCTAAAATTTATATTTGTCAATATTATAAAACATAATTAAAAATTATAGCTGTCAATTTTATAAGACAATTAGGACCTGAAGATGGCTGAATAGCCGAAATATATTGTTCACAAAATACGAAAATTGTCCACATATTTAAAAAATTTCATGTTATTTCATAAGGAACAAAATAGGCATTTGCCTTAAAATCCCAGGTCTAGTTATGGATTAGAGCTGAGTTCGATCGGTTCCTCCATTTACAGACAATCGGGTCGAAAATTCATTCCTGACTGAGTCTTCGTTTACATGGCATTCTCTATACGGGGAACAGATTCAGATAGATCTGAATGCTACATGTAAACGTAGAATATATCCTGGGGTATGATAAAGAGGAATTCAAAATCCAAGCTTAGAGTAGAAAAAAAGCCAGTTACTGAAAACAGATTTTTTTGTAAGGCCTTGGAAGTTGTTGCCTCTTCCAGGCCAGGCCTCAGAGTGACGTCAACATTACCATAGCTACCGCGGCTTAGCACTTTGACTTGTGACAAAGAAAACGACAAACGGTTGCTTTCGGCATTCTTTATTTTCACTTTGCATGGAATGTGGTAGGATAAGCGGATAAGTGGTCTAAGTCACAACCAACAAACATTGAGACTTGTCAGGGTGTCTTCCTCAGGAGAGGAATATTGCTAATATTGTACATTATGCAACGAGCTTATAGTGGCATTTATGAAGACGCGAGTGTGTTTTATGAAACGAGCGAAATTAGAAAATTCTAAGAATAAATCTGTACCACAGAGCCAAAGGAACGTAACTCCAAATTTCATATTTTTTTGTTTTTTTCATATTCTTTACTAACTTCTTGACCTCTATAGAACCAATTAATATTAAATCCATAATTTCATTAGAAACCAAGATATTGAGAGCCAAATAGTAGTAACTCCATTCCCCTTTATTGTTCATAATTTTGTTTTTCGCTCCTCCTGTAAAATTTAGTTTTTGGCAGTTTCGCTCGTTTGGCTCTGAGGTACAGAAATAATTTAAAAAAGCAGATCATAGTAAGAAAAATATAAGCTACTAGCTTAAAAGGCCCGGCTTATATATATATATATATATATATATATATATATATATATATATATATATATATAAGAGGCTTTGTCCTGACTGACTGAATGACTGACTGACTGACTGACAGAGAATACACGTACAGCCTAGACTATAACAGGTAGAGACTTGGAATTTTGACTACCTTCGTTTCATAATGTAGCCTAGGTGCTCACTAAGAAAGGATTTTGAAAAATTTTGATTTTAAATGCCAAAAATCAAATGTTTTTGAGTATACTTAATCCCTTTTTTACACAGAATTATGAAATCCAAATCATAGTTGGCATGGCAACATATTGTTTCCAGTGTTTCTCAGATGGGTTTGGAAATAATTGAAGTGGGACTTTTAGAAAAGCTATCAATATCATCCATGTTATAAATGAATATTAAATTATGAAATCCACGAAAATAATGCAGTCACATAACTTTCTCTACCCTGGGCATAGAGAAAACAGTACGAGGTATGGTTATATGTATATTATTTTATCGCATGTTTTTGGGGAGGGATGTATGGAAGTAATATTGCATGTCCGTTTAATTTCATCCCCAAAACGGTTTTATGGTAACATTAGAGTGAGAAATAAAATATTCCGCAAAAACAATACAATTTTATGTCACCGGAATTACTGTTTCTTCTTATTTGAACCCCTACCAGGCTTGCTGTGTACAAGCGATGGGATTCAAAATTCTGCTTCCTCTATTAGCCGTAAAAAGCTGTATCAAGCGTTTTCTGAGCGAATAGTTTGAGTGTGATAAGGCATTCTTCCTCATTTCAAATTCTAAATACCTATAAAAGGACCTAGAATTTTAATATAGAAAGTCCTTCATAAGTTAATTTCGAATTACAAAATACAAAACCCGTGCGACGCCGGGCCTTTTAAGCTAGTCGGTATATAATAAGGAAGAAGAAAAATATAATTTTTCTGGTCCATTTTTGCCTCGACTGGGGGAAATATAAAACTTAGAAGTGAAATTATTAACTTAAACATTTTTTCTAATAAATTGCCAGAAGGGTTTTTATAAGGTAGGCCTATTCTTTTTTTAAATCTGAATATCGTCGCTTTAATTCTATGCGTCATATTGCGCATTCAAGATTTACGTTATTGCATTCATAATATTTCATTACTCAAATCTCCTGAGTATTCTATATTAATCAGCATTTCAACATTGTATAGTAACTTTCTGAAATAGCATTGAATAGTCCACTTGACTCTAAAAATGCTATCATAGGTAATCCCAAGAGAGTTTACGAGTTTATCTAATGAAACTCGTCAACTCGAGTTGGATTTATTAAGAATATTCCATGAATAAAAATGTAACGGATTATACAAATAATAATTACTTTCGTGCTTTGTTGTATAAAAACCAAACTAACAGCTGCGAGATCACGGCATACTATGAATCAACCATCCATGAATCGATTCGAGTTACCATGTTTTGACCAGTTCTACCAATTGTGCATGTAAGACATAGTTAACTTAATTCATGTAAGCTAACAGCAGAACAGAATAAAAGCACACGAACTGGCTTGCACCGCATTGAAATTGTGTTTTAATCAATGTACGTTTATATTATTTCAATTTCCAAACAAGTTATGTTGTAAAATGATCTGTTTTCGTGTTGCTTAATGGCAGCATGTAACGTATTAAAGATAGCACATTGATGCTTGCATGTCCAGTAATGAGCTGACCATTTTATCAGATAAAATCCCTTCCTCATATTAATATCAAGCATTTTATAAGATAAAACGATCCTGATTGGTCTATATCCGAGGAATTGCTAAACGTTATTGATCAATATCAAACACGCGAGTTGAATAGTCACTTTATGACATTAGATGGATCATCTAACTTATATTTGGAATATAAAACTGTTGGCGTTGTTGGTTATAATTAGTGCAAGGCATTTAATGGCAACAAAATAGTGAAAAAATGCTAAATACGAGGGATGTTCCAAAAGTAAGTTTCGTCGTTTTTTTAAAAAGTGAAGATGGTAAAGCAGATGAAGCAAACAACTGCCATAAGAATCGACACCTATTGCTGGTTCAACGACGGAAAGAGCGTCAGCAGAGGAGAAACGATGCATGAGTAGAGTCCCGAAGAAGAGAGAGTAGCAGTAGACTGGCGTGCCCGAGGTTATTTGAGTACAAATCACGATGGCAGATGGACGTGTACTGAAAACGTGGTCGACAATGGAAGTACATGCTGTTATCCGGTATGAATGGGCATGTAGGACTAGTGTGTCCATCATCCATGGACGCCTACAGACTGTGTATGGTGAAGAGGTCATGTCTCATCAAATTGTTGGTCGCTGGTGTTGCATGTTCAGTGAAGGAAGGCACCTGTTCCATGCAATGAAAGCCGCACTCTCGGGACGTCACTTCCAAAACAATGCTGAGGTGGAGAAGGCTGTGCGACAATTCCTTGCATAGCAGGGCACCGAGTTTTACCAGAGTGGTTTCTTCAAACTGATTGCAAGCTATGACAAATGTCTCAATGTCGGTGGAGACTATGTTGAAAAATAGTGCAAGGGGTATATTTCATGATTGTATGGTGTATTTGTTTTGGTAATAAAGTTTCCATGTGAAAAAAAATGACGAAACTTACTTTCAGAACATCCCTCGTAAAACATGCATTTTTGCCTAAAATAGTAAAAAAGAACAAAATTGGAAAAATTGACCAATAAATTATACACTATTACTTATAATTAGTTTTTTTTAGAAGGATCGAGTTGATTTTAGAGAGCACTTTAATGAATGACAGTGTGTTACATTTAAAATTACAATGTAAATCACTCTTATTTTGCTACTAACGAAGTAAGTAAATTAATAAGTTACTACTGGGACACCCTTTGCCAAAAAAATTACTTCTGAACTGGGATGCCCGTCAAATTGTCCCTAGGAAATTCCTCATTCAACTTTTATAGGCCTACACGAATGAATGACACAGTGAAATACCTTCTCATATACCAGTTATACTGAAAGTCTGCTTCCCTGGGAGATTTTATGCCAATCCCAATCCATCCCAACTCAACAAAATTCTAATTATATTAGGACTGATAATAAAAAATCTGATGTGAAAGTCACATAACTTCCTCTGCCCAAATAAAAGTTAGCAGTATTCACATATCCTTGTACAGAATCGCAAGACACAATTTTACGCTAATTATCCTATAAATACCTCTTCTTTCAATGATGCGACTAAAAGCGCAGTCTATATAACAAACTTTAAAAAAAAAGAAACAAATGACTGCAGACGTTTATTGAACTTTCTGCCGTAAAATATAATTTCCGAAATTTATCGAATATTTCCCTCAGATACATCTTTACTCTATGCATGGCCAACAATACATCTTTCTCACTTCACATTCTTATATGAAATAAGAGGCCGTGAAAGAGCGCGAATTCAGTTGTTCATCACGTACAAGACAAACTTTCTACAAACAGTGGGTGAACAGTGGGTGGCTTGTAACTACCCTCAGAGAATTTTCTCGAAAAAATGTTTCAAATAAAAGGTTTAGCTCTTAGTATAAGCAACCTATGTGCAAAATTTAAAGAAAATCGTTAGAGCCGTTTTCGAGAAAATAGCGAAAAACGAAAATTTCTTCATGTAAAATCCCCTTAAAAATAAGAGAAAATAGTCGCCAATCTTATCCTCACATCTTCAGAAGGTACCTGACCCAAATACGAAATTTTGTTTTCATACGATTTTCCGTTTTGGAGCTAGCTTGTTCACAGATATTTTCCACACAGACACACAGACACACAGACATGTTTCCAAAAATAGTATTTTTGGATTCAGGGGCCCTTGAAACGTGTATATATGCTAAAAACTCAACTTCGAATTTTGGGGTCGAAAACAATACTTCCTCTACCTATAGTACCTATGGTACGGGCAGAGGAAGTAAAAATATTATAGATATTACAAATAATAAAACCAAAAAAATAAACTATTAACAGAAAAAATTGAATCCATAGAGCAAAACTCTTCTATTAAAAGTTGCTTGTCTATGTCCCCGGTATACATAGATAAAATATTTCGGTGTTTTTCACTAACACTCTTTATGTATATATCATTTTATGAAATTTGTTGTATAGATGGGTTACATTATGAATATAAAAAATATTACGGGAATAAGTGTTGGTTTCTGTAGATGAAAAAAATGTGTAATCTATAAGATCTACAATATAGAACATAACTACAGAGTGTTTCAGAAAAATGTATACACACTTTGAACTGTTATATAAAATTTATTTCTCGTTCTACAAGGTTAAATTTCTGGGGGAAAGTAATGTTATATTTCTTCAACAGATGGCAGCAGAATAGATTCAACAATCATCCAACAAACGTGCCATAATCATCCAACAATGAAAAGTACCAAACAATGCTTACTCATTCCATATTTCCTGCCATTCGTGCAATATACGGTTTTATTACCAACAAGATGACGCTCCGCCACACTGTCAAAGGACGTACGAGCATACCTGAACCGAAATTTTCCAAGGCAGTGGATAGGAGGCAGGGAGCCAATCGAGTTTCCTGTACGCTCTCCAGACCTATACTATTTTCACTTTAAGTTCAAAGTAGATGTAAACAAACTCTAAAGTACCACTCCGCCGAGCATGTGACAATACCACGTGGAGATTTACCCGCCACGGAAAGAAAAGGAATGAGGATTTGTGTATATTCCAGTGTTCTCAATAGTACTTTTAAAATATTTTTTTATGACATGCACCATTGTTGAAAAATGTTATATTTATTTTGAAAAGATCGATACATCTGTACAAAATTAGGTTTAATATTAGTATTTAAGAAAGTCATAGACAGTTAACAAGAAGATATTAACGAGTATAAAAAATTACTCTCATTTTGCAATGTTGGCTGCCCACTTCAGAGGCGTTTTCTTTTTGAATTCGTTAATTTCTGTTTGTTACCGCCCCAATCCTACCAGAGCTGTAAGTTACATGTAACTTTTGACGAAATTTTTGTTTTGTTCTAGCACACGACTTTCTTGTCCTCACGTACGTGTTGTATAACCGTTATAAATAAATAAATGAACGCACATTCAGCAGGTCTAACCAAGTTATTGGGAGGGGGCTGTGGCAAGTTCATTCCAAGATGGCGTGATTGAGCATTCACACAGACGTCGTAAACGCCTACAATTTACATCTGTTGTAACGGTTTAATTAGTTCACTTAGCCTAGTTATTATGCGTCAGGAAAATCTGATCAAATTAATTTTGTTTCATACACAGATCTACTTCAGAAACGTGTTTTTAAATTTCTCTGCACGAAAATAGCTACAAAAATGTACGGTTTGAACCGAACTATTTTATTAAGAGCAAGAGTATGCATACAAAGCAGCAAAAGTTACAGTTCGTCCACTAGCCAATGAGGCGCTCCCTTGTCACGTGGCTTTGTTTACATCTACTTTGTTCTTAAAGTGAAATTAGTATAACGCCGCTGGATTTCTTCTTATGGGGTCCAGTAAAAGATATGTACAAACGTAAACAATGTAACTTAGACATACTCTGGAATGAGATTCAAGCGGTGTGCGCAGAAATCTCATTGGACACTTTGGTACGATGTTCGGAATCAGTGGTGACTCGTACTCAGAAATGTACTGATGCCGAAGGCTATTTTCCAAGTATATTTTATATACTATATATTTCCAGAAAGTCGTTTATTTTTCAAATTGGACTTTAAGCTTTCCACTTCCAGTAATTTAACCTTGTAGAACGGAAAATAGATTTTCTATGACACTTGAAAGTGTGTATACATTTTTCTGTAGCACTCTGTATTTTTTCACGAATGTATAATCTATTTTTTTTATGATTATATAAACAACAACAATGCATAGCAATTTCTTTCGACTGTTAATTTGGGATTAAAGTAATATTGTAACATACATCAATTTGATTCAAATTGAGGATAATAGATTAAATTGCTTGAAATATATATCTTAGAAATCTATTTTTAACATTCTATATTAATTTATTGTAGCCTACTTAATAGTTAAATGCACTACACGTATACTATATCTAGGTAGTTTTGAGCATAATGTAGTCAAAATACAGTATTTGGAATTCCTGAAAATATATTCAAGATACGAGAGCTTCAAATTCAAATCATAAAACACGATTCGAGAAACTTAAATTGTTATTGAACAGTATAGCCAACATATATTGTGCTGTGACAAGTGACAACATATTCTTTTATACTCAAACTTATTCACAATTTTTCCAAGGCCCCTGAAAGATGTGAAGTGACTTGATTTGTTTTCATTGTTGTTTTGTTATATTGCAGGCCATGGGGGCGGACGAGACGCACGGAGGTTAGGACCAATCACGTCTCAGCCACGTATCACATTTGTTTACATTCGTGTTATTTGTTGCATGTTTGTTTTGTTTGATTGTTTTATGTTCTTCGACAACAAGATAGCCGTGTTTATTTTGTGTTGGTATATTTCACATCGAAAAGAGCAGTCGTGAGATTGAACTTGCTTTTTATTTGAACCCATATAAACTACAGTACGAGTATTTTAAATGTTGTAGCGGACCGCATAGTAAACAATCGATGTAACCATTACCATTCTCAATAAAAAAGTGTGTTTATTGTTCTCCTATCTAAATATGTACACCTAATTAATAAAATATACCATTGGTCTAAAAATAAATTTTAATAAATCTATTTGGCAGGGAAAGAAATTTGAGGTCCGAATCGAAATAAATTCCTGTCTTATTTGAGTGATCTAACTAGGTTCTAGATTAGATCTCCACTAAATGTCAGCATGTGTTATATGGCGTGTACTGTGTCTAGTATTAGATTACACTAAAGCTTTAGATCTGATTGTTCTAGTGTCGTTGTAATTGTTCTAAACAATGCAAGTCTCCTCCATTAATATACAATTACATACAAATACATCAAACAAAAAATAACTCTAACTTAAAACCAATACCTAGAAAAAATCCCTTTAGGCAGGCCTACAGGCTGAGGTAGATTTCAAAGTGCTTTTGGTTTAATTTATTATCGCTGCGCAGCACTCTTCTTTTTTAGCCTTGGCATGGCAAACCCGCAGTAATAAGAACTGAATTCGGTAAAGAAGAAGAGCCTACAATCATTTGTTTTGACAACAAGAATAGGATATAATATTCTGGGAGGCCGTGCGCAAGATCAGCAATGAATAAAATTAGTTTTAAACAAGACAAAATTATGATATTATAATAATTCTTTTAAGTGTTATTATTTTCAAACATTAAAATCTCGCGTCATATGAGAGTTATCAAGAAACTAGTTATTGATTTGTAGAGTACTCATCAAGAGCTTTTCAACGATACCCCACAAGACGTAGTTTCAAAAATTTCGAATTCCACCCCCCACCCCCACTCGTACCCCCAAAAACCCCCGAATTGTTGGTGTCACTGTGAACTCAATAGGGAGTACTCTAATTTATTCCAACAAAGTTTCCCTCTATACTTCATAGGGGCCGAGATATAAATGTTTTAAAATTTCAACCCCCTCCCCCGACCACCCCCTTGGGCCAATTTTGCCCATTAACGAACTTGTCCGAACTATTGGGCCTAGAAATAACATAATAAAATTTGGTTCAAATATCTTCAAAATTACGGCCGCTATCGTGTAAAGATATATATATATATATATATATATATATATATATATATAGGCTATAAATATCACAATTTTTTTTTTTTTTTTGAACGGGCGGTGTTTTCGTACTTAGGGGAGCATGAAACGTAAAGATATGAAAGAATTTTTCGAAAATCATAACATGGTATCCATTGCAATAGGTAGATTTTCTTCGAAATCTACCTAAAAAAGAAAGGACAGAGAAAATACAAAGTGGGAAGAACAAAATTGAAGTCGTGAGGAACAACTAATATTATCAGTAAATTTTATTAGTTGTGTAGTCTATGAAACAGTTTACTACTAATATTAGCAATGTTTGCTAATGATTTAGAGCCATGAACTCATAACTGATATTATTAGAAAATATTCTTATGAAACAGAAGACTAATAATAATAACAATTAATATTATTATGTATTTGTTTATAATATGTGTGTAAAGTTCTATGAAATAGGCCTTGGAAATCTGATTCCTCCTTCTCATGTATATTAAACTGAAACCAGGGCTTGTACAGGAAATGGCTTCGATCTAAACTTTACAAAATGTCTGACACAGAAGCTCACAAAATGGTGGCTAATTGAATTTGAATGTCGCGATGATTTACAGTCACCATGGCAACGGGCGGGGAACTTTATTAATGGATTGCACGGAGATTATTGATATTAATGAAGCCGAGCTCAGCTGCAGGCGATTGTTAATTCCAAGAGCATTGTTGTGTCTATTAGTTGCATCCGAAACATCTGATGTAATGTCTGAATATTGTCGTCTCACGGAGAAACCTGAAAGCTCCATTGTGTTGTGATATGTTTTCTGTTTATATACTGAATGCATGAATGTTTGCCACCTCTGTTTTGTGTACAGTGCTGCGCTCTATAATTACATTTCCATACAATTAAAACAAAACACAGACGCATTGCGCTTTTTAAAACGTTACTATTGTTTTGTTAGTGAATGGCGATCCCACGATTTTCATTGTTAAGGATTAACATAAAATCTATTGGCCTAGATAGCCTAGTCAGTATGGGCTGATGCTTTCTGTGCTTTTGGTCGTGGGTTCGATTCCGTTCCAGGTCGATACCATTATTTTGTAACATTAATTTATAAACACAGAGGTCGCTGCATGAGTCCGCTGGCGTGGTCTTACGGTTAGCGTCGCTGACTACAAATCCGTAGGCTCGGGTTCGATCCCCGGTACCTCCTCGGATTTTTCTGAGGTAGGGAGGTCTGGAACGGGGTGCATTCAGCCTCGTGATTGCAATTGAGGAGCTACTTGACAGAAAATTAGCGGCTCCGGTCTTGGAAACCACCATTAACGGCCGTGGGTGTCGGCATGCTGACCACATGCCCCCAATCCTACCTTTTGCCTATGGTAGATGACCCAGCGGTCGGGTGGTAGGTGGTAGGCCTTGTCCCTTCAGGGATCTAGCGCCACGGAGCTTAGTTAGTTTCGAGGTCGCTGCATGCAAGATATTAGTAAAAGAAAACAATCGACGTGCCATTTTGTTTTCTTTCTTTATTTCAGCAATGTTTATACTCTTTTCAGCTTCGTGGCCAGATCAGGAGTTCAGGTTTTATGTGTATATCAGCAGGACATACAGCTATTAATGTGCAAATGTTTTCTATTGTTGATGTGCTTATGGCGTCTATTAAATTTAAACTTAGCCTATGTTAATTTTAATGAATATGGTACATGACGAAATAGCGGGAAAGTTTCTTGGTAAGTAAATATCCAATTCAGAATTTCCATTTAGGGCCTACGATTAAGGAAACCATGAAGAAACCACTGTAAAATTGGCCGAACACGAGTCCAAGACGATACCTTTTCGGTTACCTCCTTCAATGACATGTTCTTTGTAGGCCTATCCTAAAAAGATACTTTAAGCTAAGTATAAAATTTCGTTTTGTTAAATGCAGGCATATTTTAAAAAAAAACTCCTTTTATAGCTAAACTAAACTCCGTGGCGCTACATCCCTGGAGGGACTTGGCCTACCACCCGACCGCTGCGTCATCTCCCGTAGGCAGATGGCAGGATTGGGGGGCATGTGGTCAGCATGCCGACACTCACGGCCGTTAATGGTGGTTTTCTTGACCGGAGCCGCTACTTCTCTATCAAGTAGCTCCTCAATTTTGAATCACGAGGCTGAGTGCACCCCTACCAGACCTCCCTACCTCAGGAAAATCCGAGGAGGTACCGGGAATCGAACCCGGGCCGACGCTAACCACAAGACCACGCCGGCGGACTCTCCTTTTATAGCTAGCGGAAGATATTATCACTTAAGTTATTCTGAAAATTCGGTGGGATACAACTAATTCAAACAGTCATCAAGTACGTAAGACTTGAGGCTTTCTCGGTGCTGATTATTATCATCATTTCCTTGAGGAAGGACGCAGAGATGGCAGCGCCCGAAAGCTTGGATGCTGTAAATAATTTTACTCGGCTTATAGCCCGTGAAACCATGATTAATAGCAGTCAGTAAAGTAACTGCAATCCCTAAATGCGCGAGGCTACATTTCTCACTCAAATTATAAAAGTTTGCCGGACTGCAAAGAAAACAGTTAACACAATGATTTGGCAGATGATTTATTCCTTGCACCCTATTCTGTAAATTTTAATTCATGTTAAATGTTCTTTCTACCTGTTTTCGGATATTAAGTGTCAGAATGGTACTTTCTGAGATAAGTGTGGTGGACAGGAAAATGTCTGACTGTCTGTCCGTGTGTCTGTACGCGCGATAACTCAAATACGCCTTATCAGATTTTCATGAAACTTGGTAAAAGAATTTTTATCGTCCATGGAACAAAGCATATTGATTTTGGACCAAATCGTCCAATATAGTGGATTCAAGTCCTAGTGTCAGAGGAATTTTTCTCCTATAATATTCTCATGTGGGGGTACGCCGTAGCGTAGTGGTTGAGGCGCTGCACTACAAACCGGAAGGTTTCCCGATTCCCGATGAGGTCATTGAGATTTTCAATTGGCCTAATCGTTCTGGTGGCACTATGGCCCTGGGGTCGACTCAGCCTCTAACAGAAATGAGTACCAGGAGCAATCCTGGGGGTAAAGGCGGCCGGTGCGTAAGGCTGACAACCTTACCACCTTCATGTGCCGAATGTCCAAAATCTGGGAGCTTCAACCTCCTGGAACCCTCTGGGCCTCCTAATATTCTCATGTAATGGCCAACAGAGACATTAATCTGTGGTTCATGAATGCATGTACAGTATATCCATCTTGAACGTTACTATACAATAACAGTGGAAGCCCGGTCACAAAAATCACAAATTAGTGTGCCTCACAATACTGCATATGACATAACTTGTCTGTCAGTGAGGTAGATCATTAAGGACAATCAGTCATAGGACAGAGGTTCCATCTGGCACTGTGAAGTGAACTCTGGCTTAGCTCAGTTGGTAGAGCATTGTCACGGATAGCCAAAAGTCCTGGGTTCAATCCCAGTGTTAGATGAATTTTTCTCCTATAATATTATGACAGAATTTAAGGATCACCGAGCGCCGTGGACTCGCATTCAGGATGTCCCAGGTTCAAATCCCGTGTCCGGCCAATTAGACATGGATTTTTTCATGGTTTCCCCAGTCGTAAAGGCAAATGCCGAATTGGATATTTACATACCATGAATCATCCTCACCATTTCATCCTGTATCATATCCATTTAAATTAATATCAGCTGAAATTTACTCCACAAAATGCACTAACAATACAAAATAACTGACAACAGATAGTTCCATGGCCTACCCTACTGTATAGACACAGATCCCGAACTCCTGATATGGCCTCGTAGCTAGAAGGAATATAAATATAGCTGAATTAAAAAAGAATTCAGGATAGAGCACAATACTTCTATTACCTAGAGTAGGCCTACCTAAGGTAGGGTAAAGACAGAGAAAACATACTGAAAAGCATTGAAACACATTTTCTGGACGACAGATGTTATCAGAGGGCCGTGGAGGATAAAGAATTCAGTTGTTTGAGTGACTCCTAACATGGAAACTAAGCGAACTCTTTGCTTTGTCGTCACATCCGGTTCGGGAAGTTTGACTGCAACAGATTGTAGAGCAGGGAATTTGAGATGAAATATTGTGCGGTTGGCACGCCTGAGCAACTTGTCAACAAGCCATGTCCCCAGATTACACAGGACATCTTTCCGGTTAACCCTCACATATTTCATATCAAGGATACATTATATCTTATGGATATACAGGGTGTTCAGAACTACCGGAAACGTCTGTTAGCTGTGAAGTCTATAATTGCAAATCTACTACACAGGATGAAAGATACATAAGATAAGTACATGGAATAAAACTGGTAATGGATTTAAATAAACGCGTAGAAAAGTTCTAATAAGTTTTTCAATATCTAGAATGGAAGAATACAGAAAAAAATTCTAGAGTGATAGGGAAAAAGCGAATAAGTAAAAAAGACCAAAGTTTCAGGAGAGACAAAAACAATTTATTTCCACAGCATTGTTATAATATACTAGCATGTGCCCGCGGCTTCGCCCGCGATAATTATTTCAAGAATTAACAATTAAGAGCATAATAGTTAAATCATTACATTTATTAACACCTAAATCGCATGTACTACATACCACGATCAGATAGCATCGACTGGTAAAAGCGACCTCAGATTCGAGTTTCTTGGCCAAGAAAACCTCTGTATAGTGAGATTCGTCCAAATAAAACAACGTTTGACCATATTTAGGGCTTACAACATTCAAGCGATCACGAAAGTTTTGTTTTCAAGGTTTGACAAAAATAGCCAAAGCCAACTGTAATTGATTTGACATTGAAATGTATAACTGAAAACTTATGTTTTGAAAACGCAAAAAATGCACGTTTTTTGCCAGTTTTTCACTCATAACCCACGAACGAAAACTAAAATTAAAATTCCGGCTTCGAGGTGCATTTTCCGACCCTTCAGCACACCTATGTTTAAAATTTCAGATCTCTGCGTTCAGTAGATTTCGCTGGACATCGAGGAGAATTCCTTTTATTAATATAGATAATATGAATTATAATGATACCTTCTCTAATTTGTCAAACATCCATTTAATTTAATCCAAGCCCACCTGATACCACTGGTAACAATACGTTCTGTGAATTTGTTTTGATAATTCTATGTAAAGAGGGATTAAGTATTTTCAAAAACATTTAATTTTTGGCATTTAGAATCAGAATGTTTCAAAATTCTTTCTTAGTGAGCACCTACATTATGAAGCGAAGGTACTGTCAAAATTCCAAGTGTCTACCTGTTATAGTTTAGGCTGTACGTTGATTCCTGTCATTCAGTCAGTCATTCATTCAGTCAGTCAGTCAGGACAAAGCCTTTTATATATATAGAGATAGTCCAGCCCACCCAGATATTTTTACATGCTATCTTTTACTATGTAAAAATATCTGGATGTGCTGAAGTAAATATTGTAACAATGCTGTAGAAATAAATTGTTTTTTGTCTCTCCTGAAACTTTGGTTTTTTTTTTACTTATTCGCTTTTTCCCTATCACTCTAGAATTAAGCATAGAGTAATCTTCTCTCGAGTAATATAAAGAATCGAATGATGACTCGAATGTGCAGTTCGGCAATTTCATCGTGTTACAAGATCTATTGCTATTGGTTCCCGCATTAAGTGTGGCACACCCATTCAGTGAACCACAAATCAATAGGACATAATTTCGTGCAGTGCTGCCAGAAGTTGCGTTAACCTAATTGTACTACTAGTGTCCACACAGTAAAGACCCATAAGACATGTATGCTGTGTCTGGGATCTTCTATTAAGGGGGACATACTGCTTTCGACGCTGGAAAATAGATGAAATTTCATGATTTTTTCTCAGCAATGAATTGTTCAGTAGCCTTGCAATCTGGCATGTTCTATATTGACTAGTTCTACAATTGGATACTATTTTCAGAATTAATTTAACTATTAGAGTTAATGGGAAATTATCATTACAGAATGGCAGACAAATTTTGTGCACTGAAGTGCCATTTCCCTGATAAATTTCAGAAATACCAATATTTCTGAGTGATTCGTTTTTCTATCTATTTGAAAATATCATATGAACAACATAATCTAGGATCTTTGGATTATCTGCAGTATAAATATTTTTTTAAAATAATTAATCAAATGTTATTTTTTTTAGAAATTTAAACTTACATCAATGATTCTAGGAAGTGTTGTTCACTAATATCAAATATACTAAACTAAAACTAAACTCCGTGGCGCTACATCCCTGGAGGGACTTGGCCTACCACCCGACCGCTGCGTCATCTCCCGTAGGCAGATGGCAGGATTGGGGGGCATGTGGTCAGCATGCCGACACCCACGGTCGTTATTGGTGGTTTTCTTGACCGGAGCCGCTACTTCTCTATCAAGTAGCTACTCAATTGGAATCACGAGGCTGAGTGCACCCCTACCAGACCTCCCTACCTCAGAAAAATCCGAGGAGGTACCGGGAATCGAACCCGGGCCGACGGATCTGTAGTCAGCGACGCTAACCACAAGACCACGCCGGCGGACTATCAAATATACTTTCGTGCAAAATTTCACTGCAATATATTAATAAATGTTTGAGTTATCAGGGAAACTGCACAAAATTTGGCTGCCATTTTCTAATGATAATTACCCATTAACTGTAAGAGTTCAATTAATTCTGAAAAGAGTATGCAATTGCAGAACTAGTCAATATAGAGCACACCAGATTGCAAGGCTACAGAATAATTCATTGCTGAGAATAAAAATAGAAACCACATATTTTCCAGCATCGAAAGCTGTATGTCCCCCCTTAAGAATCAGCAGTGTGGTAACTGTGCGCATGGTAGCTGTGCGTTCATATGTGTCTTTCTTGCCTGCAAAATCGCATTAATGAAGTTAAACCGAAGAGATACGAATGCGCGATTATTCGAGAACCGGTGCTCAATTCACGTTTCTCCTTGCGTTAAATCATTCGAATGATCTTTCAAATGCTTTTTATATGAGTCTTATTATCTCTAGAACTTCCAAGATTCGAATAATTCCGATTTATTCTTTCAATAACTCCTACCACTAGAGAAAGGGTAATTTTTAACTTTTTACGAGTTTTATGTTGACAAGGCGGCGTTAGCTATATCACATTTTAAAATCATTCTTTTTTTTTTAGATAGTGAGTAATATTACTTGTGTGAGAAATAATTAATAGCTAGTTCAAGATGATGGTTTAGTTACTAGGGTCCCGGTAGCTACTTAATAAAAAGTAGTGACTATTTTAATCTTGGTGACGATAGATACGTCCATTGCTTGAACGCAGGCGTAAATAGTCGCATCAAGCTTAGGTGATAGTTGAATTAAATCGTAAGTAAATATTAAGAAATGGGAATGTTGGATTGGAAATATATACAGAAAAAACTAAGTACAAGGTCATAAAACGTCAAAATAATTTTTTTATTTTTTATTTTTTATTATTAATTGACATTTAATTAAAAGTGCCAGGTCACAAATTGGACCCCTGCCTTATACATGATTTACAAAATACGCTACAAAACAGGGGGCTTAGGAAAATATTCGGACCTAAGAGAGATGAAAATGGTGACTGTAGAAAACCGCATAACGACGAGCTTCATAACCTGTACCCTTCACCAGATATAGTAAGGGTAATTAAATCACGGAGGATGAAATGGACTGGACATGGGGGAGGAAAGACCGTTATCTCAAAAATATTGACTGGGAAGGGAAAAGACTAGATGGAACACCTAGACGTAGGTTGGAGGACAAAATTAGGATAGATTTAAGGGAAGTAGAATTTGTGAGGGAAATCCAGAGTTAGCACAGAATAGAGTTGAATGGCGGGCTCAGATAAGCGCGGCAATGATCCTTCGTGTTCCATAAAATAGATAATATTCCTTTAGCTTGCTGAGGAATTGTCTATTGCTATTGAGTGAGTAAGTAAGTAAATACACAGGTAAGACTGGAACGGGAAAATTCAACAAGCAAATATGAGCAGGAATAGGTAAACCTAATTGTAACAAACGTTAGAGGCTTTGATATAATGACGCACGTAAGCTGCAAACAAGGAAAAAAAAACAGGTTAGGTTACCTGCAGTGGGCGCAGAAAATTCAAGTTCTCACCACGATACCACGAACGGGAAATGGATGAAAAAAAAAACACTATCGTAGAAAAAGTTCACCGAATGGCGTGGCAAAAAGAAGAATTTGTTCCAGCTGTAACCATGGAAACGTGGTCACAATTCCAAGGTCTCCTGAAACCAAGTCATTTGTTTTCGAGTGTCAGCAAATACGCACCGAGTTTTCTATTATCGCTTATGCTTTTAAAAATGTGCGAAAACATTCCATGTAAATTGTAAAATAAACACAGACGAAACAAAAATAACAGAGTGAAACATTTTTAATACCGGAAATAATTTTTTTCCAGTTGTCACAGAGCTGTCAGTAAATTGTAAATAAAAACGCTGATTACACAGTATTAATTTTGTGTTCAGCTTAAATGAATTATTTTTTGTTGTCATGCCGAACGATACAGAAAATACATCAATGCAATAAAACCAAAATTAGATCCATGTAAAAAGCCATCACGGAGGATAGGGCCTATAAAATTGTGTTTTATGGCCGAGCTAATTGTTATTTACGCGCGGGAAGGGCTCTAAGGGTTGATGACTTAATGTAGGCTGTGCGATATTTCACCATGGCCTCCCCATGACCCACAAGTTTCCCCGAACAAGAATTTACTGCAGTCTCGCTCTTCTCGGCACGGCCTGCTGTTTCCTGTTGCCTAGCAACTCAGTTGTACAATGTTCAGTTAGAGTCATGGCAATTGTTTCGTTTGAGGGAACTTGTTAGAAGAATTTGGAATCGATAGTTTCTGCATTTAATCGATATGATATGCGAATAGAATACGTAATTCCCTTTAACATGTTATACATGCAATATACATCGCCAATATAAACTACTAGCTTAAAAGACCCGGCGTCGCCCGGGTTTTGTATTTTGTAATTGGAAATTAGCTTATGAAGGATTTTCAATTTTAAATTCTAGGTCCTTATATAGGCATTTATAATTTGAAATAGGAAGAACGACTTATTACACTCAAACTATTCCCTCAGAAAACGCTTGATATAGTTTTTTATGGCTCATAGAGGATCTAGAATTTTGCATCCCATCGCTTGTACAGTGCACAGCAAGCCTGGTAGAGGTTTAAATAAGAAGAAACAGAAATTCCTGTAACATAAAATTGTAATATCGAGGCGGGAAATTTCCCACTCTTATGTTACCATAAAGCATTATCACTTTCATACTTTTCTCTCCAAAAACCTGCGATATAATATAATAATATACACATTACCATACCTCGTTTTGTTTTCTCTATGTCCAGGGTAGAGAAAGTTATGTGATTCCATTATTTTAGTGGATTTCATTCTGTAATATTTATTTATAACATGAATTATTTTGATAAATTCTCTTATTTGTCAAAAGTGCATTTCAATTGTTTTTTCCAAGCCCACCTGATACCATTTGGCAACAATATATTCTGTGATTTGGAATTGATAATTCTATGTAAAATGGGATTAAGTATTTTCAAAAACATTTAATTTATGGCATTTAGAATCATAATTTTTCAAAATCCTTTCTTAGTGAGCACCTACATTATGAAACGAAGGTACTGTCAAAATTCCAAGTCTCTACCTGTTATAGTTTAGGCTGTACGTTGATTCCTGTCATTCAGTCAATCAGTCAGTCAGTCATTCATTCATTCAGTCAGTCAGGACAAAGCCTTTTATATATATAGAGATATTTTGGGAAACTTTTAATTATCTTCCATTATTTATATATATAATTAGCTCTATGCTTATAAATCAGCCGCAAGGTTATTGGAGGGAGGAGTCAGGCGCGTGAAAATAGGTTACTGCGCATGTCTCTGATAACAATTCATGGTAGAGCCTGCAAACTTTTCTTATACAGTAGTACAATATTTTAAGTATTCACTGGAAAAATAAGTATTTACTTAATAAAAAAAGTAATAACTCATCAGTAGGGACCGGATTTTTAGGTTTTTAAAAACACTGTTTTAGGTTTTTCATTAGGCGAAATAGTTTTTTTTAGGTTTTTTCCCCCAAAATATCGTTTTCGGGTAGTTGGTTTAATGAATTTGAATGTGCTACCCACTGCCGTAATAACCTCGATTTCATTTGTTTCGGCTTAATTAACACGTCTTTTTAAAATTCACAATGTGATCACTAAGTATGAATAACAGGGCAGTAATAAAGGTAAACAAGGGCTATAAAACACAGAAATCTATATCCTTGCCCATACACGGCAACAATGGTTGTTCGTACGAATATTTCAAAAGGAATACGCCGGTACTCTTACACTTCGTCTCTTGATACTGTCCATCCTAGACGACAATGGGTTGAACGAAACGCTGGTGGTATTAATTTCAACCCGGCAAAAATTATTGTCTCTCCGCAAAATATCGATTTCTTAAATGACAAACAAAAAAGAGAAAAAAGGAGCCTAAATTAGATATTTTAGATTTCATATCCCGTTTAGGTATATTTAGGTTTTTATAACCGATTTAGGTATTTTTAGGTACTACAGAATTAATGTGGGTGAATCCTATGTACGTGATTCGAAAAAGTGTATGAGCGCTTTTTGTTTTGGAAGTAAGGAAAAAAATAGGTAAAAACCTAAGAATCCGGTCCCTAGTCATCAGTAGTATTCAGTAGCCTAAACTCTTACCTTCTCTCTCTTAACTTAAAATAATGCAAGTAAAGGAATAATTTACTTATATTTATTCAAAGATAAAAAATCCAAGTATTGATTACTATATTGATAGTCAGTAAGGTTTTAACACCATTAAAGAATTAAAAGAACTGATGTTCGTTTGTGACCGCCGGTGTGGTCTTGTGGTTAGCGTTGCTGACTACAGATCCATCGGCCCGGGTTCGATCCCCGGTACCTCCCCGGATTTTTCTGAGATATAGGGAGGTCTGGAACGGGGTGCACTCAGCCTCGTGATTCAAATTGAGGATATACTTGATAGAGAAGTAGCGTAACCACCATTAACGGCCGTGGGAGTCGGCATGCTGACCACATGCCCCCAATCCTGCCATCTGCCTATGTTAGATAACGCAGCGGTCGGGTGGTAGGCCTTGTCCCTTCAGGGATGTAGCGCCACGGAGTTTTTAGATGTTCATTTGTTAATTCAGGAAACATTTAACATTTTCCAAGCCATCACACATCAGTAGAAGTAACCTTTTATTCTAATGAGTATCGTCAGTAGTAACTTACCATGGCAAACTCATACCAAACTGATTTATAAGAGTTTACTTTTTTTAAAAATGGGTTGGCTAAGTTATCTTATCGTAATGAGCGCTCTTTACTTGATGAGAATGTATTTCTCGCAGAATATTTAGAACAAAGTCGGACTGCGAAGAAAACAGTTTCCCATATGATTTGTACCTTAATACCGTCTTTTACGGACTATAAGACGCTCCGGACCATAAGACGCACCTTGATTTTAGGATGAAAATTTAAGGGAAAAGAAATATAATGTAATTCTAAACGAAAAATGTTAAAGGAAATAACATACTTCATTGCATAAACAAATTATAATCTTGTACAATGGAATCAGTGTAAATGACTTCTAACTTAAAACCTGCGTTGTACGAAAATCTCTTTGATACAGACGGCATAGCGTAAATGTTAACTACCGAACTGATTTCTCATGAAAGACTGAAAATATTTTTACACCCTTAACCCTCAGTTCACCCTACGGTAAGTATAACGGGACAAGACTGTTTAGAGGTCGACCATTGCCTTCATTTAAACTACCCGGCGGAGACAGCTCCTTTCGTATAAAAGAACTCAACATTCCTTTCTTTTCGCATTGTATAACTTACCCTCATACAGTATTACAGTCACAAGTGACCTTGTGAATGCTCCCATTTGAACCAATGCTTCTTCGCCGGTGACCGTCACAAGTGACCAAGTGTGAAAAGGCACAGATACAAGGTAAATATGCGGTATGAGAAGGAATTGCGAGAAGTTTTTTTAATAGATTTCAAGAAACGTTCTGGTTTGAAACAGTTTCAGTTCTTTTATTCGCCTAGGACTTCGCTGTACTGACATTATGATGGGAACAACCTTGGTTCTTTTGGAGGTGGCAGTCGGTGGCAGTCGGTGGCAGTAGCCAATACCACCATGGGTGTTTCTGGTTATTTATTACGGCTTACGGGTTTTTACACCGTGCTAGGGGCCTTTGCAGCTTACAGGGTTTTACATCGTGCCAGAGGCCGCTTGCTTCAGCGACACAGCACAGCACAGATACGTAGATTGCGAAGGATTGAGTTACAGGATCGACCGATATAGACCTGACATTTTGAAAAGGTGTCAAAACAATTTAAAAGCCATAGGTAATCCCACTTCTCATACCTCAATAAATGTAAGATGCAAATTTAAAATAAAAATTGTATTTAATTTCAATATAGGTTACGTTTGACGTTTTCATGGTAACACTGCGGCAGTGCCTGACACAGGTTAAGTATATTTGATATTTTTTTCGACCCGTGCTGTGTCTCAACAGCCGAGTCTGGAACCTGCTGTGTCACCCGACAGCGGACCATGCGGCATCACTGGATCCACCCAGCTCTATAGACACCGCCTTGCTGTAAGCTCCCTTACTGTATCGCGCCAGTACTTGGGAGCCCAGCGTTAAGTTCTTCTAACAATCTCTCATGCTTAAAGACTAATGCTGGACCGCACAGTAAACATTTTCCCAAATGGTTTCAGTGCCCTCTCATCTATAAAGACCAATGCTGGACCGTACAGTAAACATTTTCCCAAATGGTTTCAGTGCCCTCTCATCTATAAAGACCAATGCTGGACCGCACAGTAAACATTTTCCCAAATGGTTTCAGTGCCCTCTCATCTAAAGACCAATGCTGGACCGCACAGTAAACATTTCCGCAAATGGTTTCAGTGCCCTTGACAACTAACGCATTGTTTAGCTATGAACAATATGAGAAGAATATGTCATCATCAGCATAACTCATACAAGATTATCTAATTGTATTGGAGATTTGGCTTAAAAAATGGAGAATAAAAATTAATGAATATAAGAGTCTACATGTAACTTTCACGCTACGACGAGGCACTTGCCCTCCAGTAAGAAAGAATCAACGGTAAGACTCTACGTCAGTCAGAAGAAGTTAAATATTTGGGTTTAATGCCAAAAATAAAATGTTTTTGAGAATACTTAATCCATTTTTACAAAGAATTATAAAATCCAAATCACAACAGTGTATTGTTGCCACTGGTCTCAGATGGGTTTGGAAATAAACGAAACGCACGAGTAATACAGTCTAGAAGGCAGTGATGAAACGTGTCTTTGACAATTTAGAAAAAGCTATCAATATATCGTAATAATGTTATAAATAAATATTATAGAATTAAATCCACGAAAATAATGCAGTCACATAACTTTCTCTAGCCTGGAAATAGAGAAAACAATACGAGGTAAGGTAATGTGTTTTGGGAAGAGAAGTATGAAAGTGATATTGCATTTCTGTTAAATTTTATCCCCAAATCGGTTTTCTGGTAACAAAAGAATAAGAAATAAAAATTCTCTGCCACGATAATACAATTTTATGTTACCGGAATTTCTGTTTCTTCTTATTTGAACCCCTGCCAGGTTTGCTGTGTACAAGCGATGGGATGCAAAATTCTGCATCCTCTATGAGCCATAAAAAGCTATATCAAGCGTTTTCTGAGGGAATAGTTTGAGTGTGATAAATCGTTCTTCCTATATCAAATTCTAAATACCTATATAAGGACCTATAATTTGAAAATCGAATGTCCTTCATAAGTTAATTTCCAATTACAAAATAAAAAACCCGGGCGACGCCGGGCCTTTTAAGCTAGTTATTATATAAATTAAGTTAATTTTCTTTGCTAATTTATTTTCTTTATATCACAAAGAAACCAAACTATGTAAAATACCATAATTTAAGGCTAAAGCGTTGTATGATGCAAAGAGAATAGAAGACAAGAGCACTGGAAGCAGGGGATAGAGTTTTCAAAAAGAAAAGAACGTAAGCTAAGACCTCTCAACTTTATTGAAAACAGACGATCCATGAGGAATTTTAAATTTCGAACACCATGATTAATGGGGTTTCCCGGCAAATACATCTCGAGCTCTCGATATAATGCTGTTATTTGCATAATCGATCCGAACATATGCCAAATTCTTCCGACAGCACAAAAAAAAAAAGAAGTCTTTTCACATTTCTTGAGGGAAATTTCGCGACTTTTTGTACCGCCGTCTTACTCTTTCATTCCCCTGGCAGTCGAACAAAAGAGAACGCAAACTGGCTCGGTGCTATTAGTCCTGTAGCGATCTTACTTCGAAACTGTTATCGTGATATTCATTAATCAAAAAGTTAGTTTGCAAAGCCCACCATTAATAATGACATCAGATTGCGTAGCCACTAGCAACCAGTTACGCTTACAGATTTTCATTTGTAACAGATTTCAAAGTCAGTTTTCCAGACTGTCGTTTGTTGCGTAGATAAATCCTTTGTGCAGAAAGCGAACACTTCCATTTACGAATGTAATTATTATTAAGTGCCAGTATGGTACTTTATGAGATTGTGTGGTGGACGAAAAAATGTCTGTCCGTCTGTCTGTCCGTCTGTCTGTACGCACCATAACTCAAATAAGCTTTTTCGGATTTTCATGAAACTTGGAAAACACATTTATAATGTCCATGGGAAGAACCCTATTGATATTGAACCAAATCGGTTCACCGGTACCGGAGTAATGCCCAATTTAGTGCCTATTTTAATAGATTATATTAGAAAGGCGCCATAGCTCAAATACGCTGTATCCGGTTGCCACGAAACTTGGTATACCCATTTATGACGTCCATAAGAAGTGCCTTATTGAATTTGAACCTAATCTGTTGACCGGTACCGGAGTGAAACCCAATTTAGTGTATATTTTAAAGACGCGGTAACTCAAATACGCTTTACTGGATTTTTATGAAACTTGGTATACACATTTATAATGTCCATGGGAAGACGTCTATTCATAATGGATAAAATCGGTTGACCTGTTTCGGAGTGATGCTCAATTTAGTGCCTATTTTATGGTAATATACGTATTCGAAAGAATTTATTTAAAAAAATGAAAATCAGTTATCTTGACAACACTGCCTATTGTTTTACTGTGATCTTATAAGGCCTTGGAAATTAAAATACAGGTAGCTATGACAAAAAACATATTGATTTACATGCGCTTATCCAACTAGACCGTTAAAATGACCCAGGTGGCCGAGATGGTAGACCTTTCTTTTTCCGTAAGCCCTGCTTAATGAATAAATCTTGAGCTTAACTTGGAAATCAATTAAAAAAATATATATATTCTGCATATCATAATTGCAGTCTTAACTGATTAAACAAAAACATACTGGCACTTTATTACATCAGTTTACCTGATTTTATTATTATTATTATTATTATTATTATTATTATTATTATTATTATCACCGTGAGAGTAGAAGGAACAATTATGTCTGGGAAGTTTGTGCTTTAAGTAAGGGACTTATATAAATGGAGCACTTCAGACTTGTACAAACTTAACTTTCTCGAGCTACTTGAGTAAATCAAACTGTGAGAATGATTGTAGAGAGTGGAATTACTGGAATTGGACTCAAGAACGCGAGACGACAAAATAAAGCAATCAGACCAAGAAAAAACGATAAATGGTCTTATTAATACGAAATTGTACCTTCTTATAATTAATGTACCAAAGATTATGTTCTACCCCAGTAAGATAAGGATTAAGGGGGGGAGCGGATTTCTATGACATGTCATATTTTTCCCCTTTGCATTATTTCAGGTTTCCGACTAATTTAAACCCGATTCCAAGCATCCTGGTGAAAATTATTATTAAATAGAACTAAACACAATGTGTACAAAGGGTTGTACATGGGAAGTTACTGACATTCGTCCTTAGCATAATGTGAGAGTGGTAATGTTCTTTGGGTACACTCGAACAGGTGATATTGTGTGCAGACTCGGTTGCAGAGTTCGCAGATACATTCACTGTCAGCGTTGTGGAATCCTTTCCTGCAGCAGATGCGGTGGTGGAAACCGTGTATTGCCCCTCGGGTGTAGAGGTGGCGAAGTTCGAAGTCGGCTCTTTTCCATTCCTCCTCTTTCATGGCTGGGGTGCAGTAGAAAGCGGGGTCAATTTCTGCTGCTTTCTGTGTTCGTTCCTCCAAGAACTTTTCGCATGCTTGGGTTGATATCAGATTGATCCTGGTGAAAATGGAACGGCTTTTATTGTGCATATAACTGCATATTTAGGAAATTTTCAACTATTGTGGCATATTTAGTATGAATATTCATATTTACATCATATTTTTGTCATATTTGTGTGCATATAAAATAAATTTTGAAGTTTCATATCATATTTGTAAATTTTGCATTATAATGATACTTTTTGAGAATTTACAGATATTTTAAATATTTAACATTATATTTTAATAAAATGCATTGTAATGGAACTTAAAAAAATATACACAATGTGTAGGGAGTAAAGTCATATTTTACATTTTATTGGTCATATTTTAATGTTTTTTAGGTCATAAATGCAAGTAGGCCTATAGGCTATATCCTATTTTTTAGGTCATAGAAATCCGCCCCCTAATAATGATATATTGCGGTAACTAATTAAACTAAACTCCGTGGCGCTACATCCCTGAAGGGACAAGGTCTACCACCCAACCACTGCGTCATTTGCCATAGGCAGATGTCAGGATTAGCGGGCATGTGGTCAGCATGCCGACACCCACGGCCGTTAAAGGTGGAGCCGCTACTTCTCTATCAAGTAGCTCCTCAGTTTGAATCACGAGGCTGAGTGCACCCCGTTCCAGACCTCCTTACCTCAGAAAAATCCAAGGAGTTACCGGGCATCGAACCCGGGCCTACGGATCTATAGTCAGCGACGCTAACCACATGATATTGAGGTAATAGATCTTAATAATAATAATAATAATAATAATAATAATAATAATAATAATAATAATATAATAATAATAATAATAATAATAATAATAATAATAATAATAATAATAATAATAATAATAATAATAATAACGTTTTATTTTGCCTGGCAGAGTTAAGGCCATATGGCCTTATCTTCCACTCAACCAGGATAAATACAAAATACATTAAAGGAATACAAAAAAATACAATAGATACCATAATAATACAATAGTAGCCTTTAAAATAAAAGTTTACTATATAGGCCTATATTTACTCTATAACAGAAGATAGGGAGAAGTTGAAAAAACGAGGATCTTTAGGAGAGGCTATTCCACTCATACGCCGCGTGTTTCATATTAACCAATGACGTTTAGCAATTCCTCGGATATAGACCAATCACGATTGTTTATCTTATAAAAACCTTCCTCGGATCGCAAGGATGCAATTTTATCTGATAAAACGTCAGCTCGTTACTGGACACGTAATGCATCAACGTGCGGTGATTAATACGTCACATGCTGCAATTGAGCAGAATGAAAACACATTATTTAATACAACATAACTTGTTTGGAAATTGAAATAATAGAAATGTACATCGATTAAAACACAATTTCGATTCGGTGCAAACTAGTTCGTGTGCTTTTATACTGTTCTGCTGTTAGCCTACCTGAATGAAGTTAACTATGTCTTATATGCACTGGTGGTAGCACTGATTACACCAAGTCAGCTCGAATCGATTCATGGATGGTTGATTCAAAGTAGGCCGTGATCTCGCAGCTGTTAGTTTTGTTTTTATACAACAAAGCACGAAAGTAATTTTTATTTATTGAAATAACTCATTTTCAACAGATAAGGGTTAATATTAAATATTTAATACACTATTCCACCTTTACCCTTAACATATAATATACAACTTATTATGAAAATGCATTTCGGCGTATGCTGCGCCATCTTCAGTTCAAATAAGATGTAATGAACACCACAATTCTTCTCAAATAATGTTGTTTATAAAATTTGTTAATTGGTAACCTAGGTCACCGTTGTAGTCAAGTCAAATAAATGATTTTGGTCAATTATGTTTTCATTAAGGATGTTATTTCTGTTCTTATAAATTTGAAAGTTTTCCAAATAAGTTTTCCAAGTTTTTTTGAAAACTTTCAAATTTATAAGAACAGAAATAACATCCTTAATGAAAACATAATTGACGAAAATCATTTATTTGACTTGACTACAACGGTGACCTAGGTTACCAATTAACAAATTTTATAAACAACATTATTTGAGAAGAATTGTGGTGTTCATTACATCTTATTTGAACTGAAGATGGCGCAGCATACGCCGAAATGCATTTTCATAATAAGTTGTATATTGTATGTTAAGGGTAAAGGTGGAATAGTGTATTAAATATTTAATTTTTATTTGTAATTTATAATCCGTTACACTTTTATTCATGGAATAGTCTTAATAAATCCAGTCACGAATCTATCGATAAACTCGTCAACTCTCGTGGGATTACCTATGACATTAATTATTAAATTCTCACTGCTAGTTCCTTAGAAAGAGCCTTTTATCTAAAAAGCTTCATTTTGCATTGCCCCTTGATCAGCTATCAAATTTCAGTATTTTTAATTTTCCCTCTCTGCTAAACCTTCTATTGTTGACTCACTGGTCAACATGATTTTTGTCTCATGAGTACCAATAGTTGTACTTAATGCAGTTTTTTATCATGTTTTCAAATATGTATTCGGAATTTCTCCATCACCCACAGTTTTTTTTAAATTTCAATTTCAATTAATGGATTTAAATATATTTTTTTAATAAACTGCAATTTGTCCATTGTAAAATAAAAACTCCTGGAGCATTGTAAATGTGATGGAACCAAATGAGCTAACTCAAATTGTACCGTTGCTACTGTTGTGCAAGTTCAGACTGTACAGACAGGCACAAACATGATCATGCATGCCTTCATTACAACGATGTCAGTTGTGAGAGAGCAGTGAACCAGTAAACACATAATTGTGAGTGCATTGTGTCTGGATTATTGTATATTGTATATTACATATATACAAATTTATTTCTTTTAATTTGTTGTTAGTTACAAAATGCCTAGAGCTTGTTTAAATCATCCTAACAACTTTTGTTATATAGCCTATGTGGTGAAGTGACGCTCAAGTCCCAAAGGCGAAACCTTACTACATTAGTAAAAAAGTGTTATGAACTTTATTTTGGGTGTAAAGTGGGAGACCAAACAAGGACCTGAGCCCCACATATCTGTTGTTTATCGTGTAGTAGGCTTCTCACTGCATGGAAGAATGGCACACGCCACATGCCATTTGCTATCCCTATGATTTGGAGGGAACCCAAAGATCACTCCTCTGACTGTTATTTCTGCTTAACAAACATTAAAGGGATTATGTCAAAATAAAACATACAGTGGTGCACCCTGACTTGCAATCTGCAATGAGACCAGTTCCACACAGCGAAGAATTGCCCATACCAAATCCTCCAGAACATGTGACATTAGATGAAGAGAGCTCAGATTCCGATGGAAGTAAGGAAGAAGAAGAAACAGATTTTGGTGATACAACTTTTGAACAAAGCTGTTCATCTGAGTCTCATTTATTGACTCAAGAAGATCTTAACGATCTCATACGAGATTTAAAATTATCCAAAAACCAGTCTGAAATTCTTGGTTCCCGGCTAAAAGGATGGAATCTTCTTCAAAAGAATACAAAGATATGTACTTATCGTAGTCGTCATTCTCAATTTAAAGGCTATTTTTCTGAAGAAAATGGCTTAGTGTTTTTTAATGACATTTCTTCTCTTATGGAGGGAGGCATTTGGTATTGAACCGCGAATCATTCATTCCTGGACAGAAAAATGTGAAACATGACGCATTGTGTAATCCTAAAAATGTGTATCTACCTCCCTTACATATCAAACTAGGATTGATGAAGAATTTCGTGAAAGCCATGGGCAATACTCCTGGATTCATGTACTTAAAACAGAAGTTTCCTAAAATTTGTGAAGCAAAAATTAAAGAAGTTATATTTGTGGGTCCACAAATACGATCACAAATGCATGATAAGTTTGAGGAACTATTGAATCCACTGGAGAAAGTAGCTTGGCAAGCATTCAAAAAAGTAACTCACAGTTTTTTTGGGAAATCGAAAGGCGGAAAATTACCGTGATATTGTCAATGATCTTATAAAAATTTGGGCTGTAATATGTCCTTAAAAATTCACTTCCTGCCCTCGCACCTAGATTTCTTCCCGGAAAATCTTGGCGCAGTGAGCGATGAGCACGGGGAACGCTTTCATCAGGAGATTTCAGCTATAGAAAAGAGATATCAAGGCAAATGGAATCCTAATATGCTGGCCGATTATTGTCGGACCATGAAGAGGGATGCTCCACAGGTGAAATATAGCAGAAAATCGTCATTTCTTACTTTCTAGGTGAGTCCGAATGTTCGGATAATGTGTATTTAAGAATGTAGAAAATATTAAAGTGTCTGAAATTATAAATGCCTGTCTCTCGGAAACCTTGCGTGATGGAGAAAAACTGATATCATATTTGAATTCAGGAGAAGAAATGCTATCAGAATCACATATTTTTCTTTCTGAGACAAAAAAAAGTTTCTTTTTTGTTGCCCAGTGCTATTAATGATCACTAGGGGGTGGATTTCTATGACCTAAAAAATAGGATGTATTCATGCATTTATGACCTAAAAAAAAACATTAAAATATGACCAATAAAATTTAAAATATGACTTTACCACTTGCACATTATGCTTATTTTTTAAAGTTTCATTACAATTCATTTTATCAAAATATAATGTTAATTATTTAAAATATCTGTAAATTCTCAAAAAGTATCATTGTAATACAAAATTTACCAATTATGATATGAAATTTAAAAAATTTCTTTAATATGCACACAAATATGCCGAAAATATGCATACTCATTCTAAATATGCTACAATAGTTGAAAATTTCCTAAATTTGCAGTTATATGCGCAATAAAAACCGTTCCATTTTCACCAGGATGCTTGGAATCGGGTTTAAATTAGTCGGAAACATGAAATAATGCAAAGGGGAAAAATATGACATGTCATAGAAATTCGCCCTCTGCTAATCACTAATAGACTAGTAAGTAGGAACTGTTTGAACTTCCTGTTTTCTCGATTATCTCTACATAACTGCGTTTTCCATGCTTTTCGATACAAGTTTCGCTGTATTAGCAATTTCCCATGTGTAGTAAATCGCTTGGTATTCAGTTACTTCAAACATAGAATGAATATAATTTTTAAGATTCAAAATAAACTTTAAGAATGAAAAGAACTTTTAAGAATCAAAATAAACTTTAAGGTGAAAAGAATTTTTAAGAATCAAAAGAAACTTTAAGAATGAAAAGAATTTTTAAGAATCGAATGAAAAGAAATTTTAAGAATCAAAAGAAACTTGAAGAAAGAAAAGGATTTTTAAGAATAAAAAAGTGTAAATAAAATGAAATTAATGTTTAAGAATAAATAGCCTATAAGAATTAAAAGAGCTAAATATTTTTTTATTTAAAAGAATTTTCAACAATAAAAGAATTTAGTAGAATTAAATAAATTTAACAAAATGACAAGAATTTTTAATGTTAAACGCTTTTTTAAAAAAGTGAAATAATTTTAATAAATGTTAACAACAAAATTTTGTTGAAGGAATAATCTATTTTTTAAGAATTACAAAAATTAGGCTGAAAATAATATTTAAAAATGAAAATAATATTTAAGAATGCAAAGAATTTTTAAGAATGCAAAGAATTTTGAAGAATGCTAAGAATTTTGAAGAATGCAAAGAATTTTGAAGAATGCAAAGATTTTTTAAGGATTCAAAGATTTTTTAAGAATGCAAAGATTTTTTAAGAGTGCTAAGAACTCTTAAGGATGTTAAGAATTTCTAAGAATGTAAAGCATTTTTAAGAATGCAAAGATTTTTCAAGAATGCAAAGAATTTTTAAGAATGCTAAGAATTTCTAAGAATGCAAAGACCTCGCAGCTGTTAGTTTGGTTTTTATATAGGCTAACAAAGCACGAAAGTAATATTATTATTTGTATAAATCCGTTACATTTTTATTCATGGATTAGTCTTAATAAATCAAACTCGAGTTTCATCAGATAAATCTATCGATGAATTCGTAAACTCTCGTGGGATTACCTAAGATAAATTGTGGACCCCTTGTTAATTGCTTTAATAATATAGAGTTATCCATGTTTAAAGAAACAAACAAATTCAAATTGACTATATAAGCTAATGATAAGGGAAACTGTTTTCTATGCAGTCCGACTTTGTTTTAAATATTCTGGGAGTAATTCAGTCTTGTCAAATATCAGCTCCCTTTCTGCCGTATCATCCTGTTTGAAAAAAACAAAGATTAATAATCTCCTATAGGCCTTAAGTGATTACTTGGCGTGGGAAGTTATTTTTAACTTATAATTTCCAGTAATGCACAGTAATTTAAAAACAGTAGAAACTCAACCCACTTTATAAAACATAACATATCTTATTATAGTTAACATGTATAAGATAAGTAGCACAAACCACTAGTCCAGTAATAGGCCTAGTATATTGCGATACAAGTGCCGTAAGGCACGTTTGCGGGTCGAGGAAACAGATTGAAAACCCGAGGCGCAGCCGAGGGTTTTTAAGTTCCGAGACCCGTAAATGCCTTTACGGCCCGTGTGTTGCATGCTATTTTTTGCACGATGATTATTTATATCAATTTAATTATATTAATTGTGATATTACCTGAAAATATTATGTAAATACATTCTTGAAAATAGATGTTTATTTCAGAAAGTGATTCGCATGTGTTTGTTGTTATGGGAACCGAATATTTGTCCTGGGGGTCGTGTCCATAAAGCCTTGTATTATGAAGTGTATCGTAATGAATTATGACGTGGCGCTTGGACCGTAAGTAATTTAACCTCATCGCAACGCCCTTAGCAACACGATTGTGTGGGAATGTCAACTTACGATCCATGTAAACAACTTTCGTAAGTAACACTTACTAGCTAAGGAGTGCAAAAAATAAAAAATTTGTACAGACAATGAGTCAGTCATAACTATTATTAAAAAACTTCTTAAAATTGTTAAAAATATGCTTAAAGCAAAGTGTTCCCTATTACAGTCCATGGAGGCCCAGAGGGTTCCAGGAGGTTGAGGCTCCCAGATTTTTAGACATCGGCACACGAAGGTGGTAAGGTTGTCAGCCTTACGCACCGGCCGCCTTTACACCCAGGATTGCTCCTGGTACTCATTTCTGTTAGAGGCTGAGTCGACCCCAGGGCCATAGTGCCACCAGAAGGATTAGGCCAATTGAACAACTCCAACGATCTCATCGGGGATCGAACCCGCGACCTTCCGATTTGTAGCGCAGCGCCTCAACTACTACGCTACGGCGTACCCCAAAAAATGTGCTTAATGCCTGAATATAATAAAGTCTTGTACTAAAATGCAGATGTTGTTTCTTCTATGCATTTCGACGTTAATACGTCATCTTCAGGTAATTTCTGCATAAACTGTAGACATCTGTTACAAAGCCGAACAACTTTCCGTATAGGCCTACCTCCTACGACTGAAGGCTGATCATCCAGCCCACATCACAACAAATTATAATGTTTTCTTTCTTTCTTTCTTTCTTTCTTTCTTTCTTTCTTTCTTTCTTTCTTTCTTTCTTTCTTTCTCGTAGTTTTACTTCTCCCTTTTAGGATTTAAGCGACCCAAGCCGCCCGGGCTTATCTTTGGATCACATACATACTTTTTTGACCAGACAAGGACATGGAGGGCCTCCCTGGATGAGTGATCAGTCCAATGCCGGGGCCACCTCCGAGACAACACGGACACATAGGACGAGACACACCATTCACACACACACACACACTCACTCCGAACAAGGCGAGGATGGGGATGAAGATGATAATGACGGTCAGATGATATCCGGGGACCACAAGGGCCTAAAGTCAAATTATGATATTGATTTGAATTAAAGCTTACTTTTACTGAAATGTGATGACTTGGAAAATGTTAAGTGTTTCCTTAATTAACAACTTAAGGCTGTACTTGATTAGTGTAATGTAACTTACAAAATAACTTTTTGCACTCCTTAGGTAGTAAGTGTTACTTACGAAAGTTGTTTACATGGATCATAAGTTGACATTCCCACACAGTCTTGTTGCTATGGCCGTTGCGATGAGGTTAAATTACTTACGGTCCAAGCGCTACGTCATAATTCATTACGATACACTTCATAATACAAGCTTATATGGACATGGCCCCCAGGTAAAATATTCGGTTCCCATAACAACAAACACATGCGAATCACTTTCTGAAATAAACATCTATTTTCAAGAATGTATTTACATAATATTTTCAGGTAATATCACAATTAATATAATTAACTTGATATAAGTAACCGTCGTGCAAAAAATAGCATGCAACACACGGGCCGTAAAGGCATTTACGGGTTTCGAAAACTTAAAAACCCTCGGCTGCGCCTCGGGTTTTCAATCTGTTTCCTCGACCCGTAAACGTGCCTTACGGCACTTGTATCGCAATATACTATAATGTGTTTGTGTATGGAATCCTCAGCCTACATTATAAAAACACTATCAACTTACGTAGATTTTGTTCGTTTCACAGTTTTCCCGTTCCAATATCGGATTTCCCCTTTATCCACTCCGTTGTACAGCATCAGCCATTTGTTATCAGGGTATTTTTTTTATTTATTATTTATTATATTCTCTTTAGGAACGAATACAGGCTTTTGACAGTTTATTAATAAAACACAGAAAAGCAAAATTACAACTGTATTGACAATCGCTTTTAAATTTAAAAATTCATTAAGAGCATAGAAGGGATTTCTACTTGTAGGGTATATTTGAAAACCTCTGTTTGTTGTACTTTTTTTTAATACTTCCTCTGACCGTACCATAGGTAGAGGAAGTACCCTATTGTGTTCGACCCAGAAATTAGAAGTTGAGTTTTTAACATAAATACAAGTTTTGAGGTCCTCTAAACAAAAAATACTATTTTCAGAAATGTGTCTGTGTGTGTTTCTGGGAACAGCCTAGTTTAAGAACGAAAATTGTACAAAAACTAAATTTTGTGTTTTGGTTACGTACCTTCTGGGGATATGACACGCAGATTGGCAAAATTTTTCTCTTATTTTTAAGGGGACTTTACATGAAGAAATTTTCGTTTATCGTGATTTTCTCGAAAACAGCTCTTACGATTTTGTTTAAATTTTGCACATGGGTTGCTTATACTAAGAGCTAAAACTTTTATTTGAAACATCGTTTCGCAAAAATTCTCTGATCGGTAGTTATAAGCCATCCATTGTTTGTAGAAACACAGTCTTGCCTGAGGAACACTAAAGCTTTCCATCAAGTTCAAACAACTGAATACGCGCTCTTTCACGGCCTCCTATTTCTATATCAGAGAGAAAGGTGTAATTGGCGATGATTAAAGTAAAGTGATGGAGGCCCAAAGGGTTCCAGGAGGTTGAGGCTCCCAGATTTTGGAGATTCGGCTTATGAATGTGGTAGCCTAAAGTTGTCAGCTTTACGCACCGGCCGCCTTTACCCCCAGGATTGCTCCTGGTACTCATTTCTGTTAGAGGCTGAGTCGACCCCAGGGCCATAGTGCCACCAGAAGGATTAGTCCAATTGAAAACTCTCAACGACCTCATCGGGAATCGAACCCGCGACCTTCCGGTTTGTAGCGCATCGCCTCAACCACTACGCTACGGCGTACTCAAATTGGCGATGATTAAAGAAAATTAAGTGAGTATATTAATATTTTATTTGGATTGTGTATCCTTTGGGGATGCGATGCGATGTGGTAACGTCATTCTCTTCATTTTATCCGGTAACGAATTGACATGAAGAGAATATCATACAATTTATATTACTAGCAGGTGCCCGTGGCTTCGCACACGATAATTAATTTAAAAATTAAAAATTAAGAGTATAATAACTATTAAAGCATTATATTTATTAACACTTGCACGCGAATCATTCATAAACAAAACCATTAATAATTAATGAAACAGCTAAAATTCCTGCTTTAGAGTACATTCCACGATATGAAAGCGCCCCCTGTGAAAACTATATCAGAATCGATTATGCAGTTTCAAAGGAACCTATGAACACATAATACGTATTGTTTCTCAGCTGTTTATTGACATGAATATGATGTGAATTTTATTTGATCAATTCAGTGTAATTTTCAGAAATTTATATAATGTTTCAAGGGAAGGAATGGTTTGTTTGGATTATTATTATCAGCGATATTTCAAGAGTTAAACCATCAATATTTTACAGCTGTTGCCCCCGGCTTCGCCTGCCATTATACAGTGACTCCAGGATTTTAAAGAAATTTACACTGGTAGATTATTAAAAATGTTTGTGGTTCAGAAGTATGAAAATTGTAAGTAAAAATAAAATTAGAATATTTGCTCATTGTGTTCATTTCACTTAGGCCTTATATAATAAAGAAACGGGTTTCCTTCCTAATTTTGTAGTCGTCATGAAAGTTTATACTGCGAGAGACGAACATCGCCGAGTATACCCGATGTCTCACGAAGCGGGCGAGCGAGCAAGCACGCTATTTAGGGCCGTTGAATTGTATAAGAGTAGATACTAAGAGACAAACTTTTATTTGGGTAAAGAAAGTTATGTGTTTCACATAAGATTTTTAAAAAAGAAAATGTTTTCTAATGTAACAGTTCTCTAAATAATTCTAGAATTAGTGGCAAAATTTATAATACCATAATTTAATTGGTTGACGCAATATCGAACCTACAATAACAAGCACTAGGTTCCCGGCTTCACTTCCCTTCCGAAGCACCTTTGCCGGATTGGAGCCTATGACCCAGCACAGAACCGACTTGACAAGTTCGATATCCTTTGAGATGAAAGTTGTGAGTGATGTAGATTGCAGCGAATCCCTTGGGTTTCATAAAAGTGTGGAAGTTATCCACAGAATTAGCATGCACTGGAGTTGAGAAGTTTTTATCCTGCATGAGGAAGCTCCGCGGGGAACGATCTGCCCCTGCTGGATGCAAAGTGCTATACACTCCAGGGACATCTTGTAATGCGTAGCCCACTCTACTTCACTACCGGTATCGATAATAAACAGATGGCTTAGTCTGCGTTGCTAGGATACCGAGAGCAACAAATTGTGGGACGTAACTTCGTCACTTTTCAAGTTTCTTCTTCTTCTTCTTCTTCTTCTTCTTCTTCGTCATATTATTATTATTATTATTATTATTGTTATTATTATTATTAATTAATTAATTAATCAGTGATTTACATTCTATCAAATATAATATTATTAAATCCAACACCACCTTAATTACATCCAGGGCCGTGGAAAGAAAGCAAGGGCCCCAGGTACAAATTTTCCCGGGCCCCCGTTAAATATTAAATTCACTACCCAACTCGCCCTTCATAATGTATGCAACAAAAAGATTATGTAGTGATATTATCTGATAATGCACATTGTGCGCGATTCCTTAATAATATTATCTGCCCGTCTGACTGACTGTCCGTGTGTCTGTAAGCGCGATAACTCAAATAAGCTTTATCGGATTTTCATATAACTTTGTATACCTTTATAACGCCCATAGGACGAAGCCTATTGATTTTGGACCAAATCGGACACGAAACGGAAAAATACATTAAAATGTTCTAAATAGGAACAATTTTATCTGTATATACCAGATTAATCTTTTAAAAATTATGATTTTAAATGCCCAACGTTAGTGAGGCCTACTGTTGAGTCCAAAAGGATTGCTGTTCCTACTTTTAAAAATAGCAATTTTTCAACAATAATCCGTTTTAGATTAACTGATAAATTCCGTGTCACCGTTATACGACAGGATAATGCAGATAAAATAAACCCATAAAACATAACTTAAGCTGTTTATTGACTTATAATCAATTTTATTTTAGAGTAAATTTAGAAAGTAAAAAATAAAACCTGATCGGCCGGGCCTCCTTTTGAGGCCCGGGCCCCGGGGCTGTAGCCCCGGCTGCCCCTCCCTCTCATCGGGCCTGATTACACCTGAAGATGTTCATCTCCACAACACAAGACAAGTTACTCATCTCTTTTTGACTCATAGCGAATCCATAGGGCGTAAAAGGAATATTACCTCGTGCTATAAAATTGTATAACATGTTACCTGAAAGTGTGTCCGGTTCTGTTAGAAATGTTAAACCAAAATTATAATTTTTTTTAGATGTTTACTTTAATCAGTAGGATAGTTATAATATATATTTCTGTAAAGTAAAAAATTCTGTATATTTCAAAATTGATTAGTAGGCATAGGCTATATTTCAAGTGTTTTTTTTTCTTCTTCTGGTTAGTTTAATTTTATGTTGTTATAGTCTTAAGACAATTGTAGTAGCCTATGTATTCTTTTTCCTTTGAACCAATGTATGTATGTCACCCCTCACAGGAGCTTAGCTCTTTGGCGTTGTATACATAATATATATTAAAAATAAATGAAAAACAAATAAATACCTACAATATAAAGCTACACTGCTGACTGACTGACTCACTGACATTAATGTTTGCCCACTTCCAGATGAGCTAGAAACTTGAAATTTGGTACACCTACAGATTTTGTTCTGTAAACCACAGGACAATTCCAAAAGGATGTTTATTTTTTATTTTTAGCCCTAAAAACCCCCGAAAAATGACTCACTCACTGACATTGTTTGCCCACTTCCAGATGAGCTAGAAACTTGAAATTTGGTACACATATAGCTTTTAGGCTGTAAACCACAGGAAAATTCCAAAAGGATGTTTTTTTTAATTTTTAGCCCTAAAAACCCCCCGAAAAAGGGCTCACTCACTGATATTGTTTGCCCACTTCCAGATGAGCTAGAAACTTGAAATTTGGTACACATATAGCTTTTAGGCTGTAAACCACAGGAGAATTCCAAAAACCTTTCCCGAGAACCTCAGCGGGGGTTTGGGGGTGGAGCCCCCAATGAGCGAAGTGAGCAATAATATATGACTGAAAATTATTGTTCACACTTGTGCCGTGAGAGTCCGAACTCGGCAGCATAACTTCTAAATATTATTTCAAATTCGTCTGATTTAAAAATCCGTCACTTGAAAAATTGTGTGAAAGCAGAGAAATTAGATCAATGAAATACTGCATTATATTAAACGTGAGAATATTTTATCCTCAAGTTAGGATTGTCATTTACAGGAACCGCCTCTTTCACTGAAATTCTTCTCATTAATTTCAAACTTAGAGCCCACAGATGGTTTTACTTGATAATTACATAAATATTAATACAAAAACTCGGCTTTGTAATAATTAATGCATTTATTTTGTCTTCTGATCCCTTCTAAAACAGTTCACATTATACTGTGTTACTATTAGGGCTATCTAAAGTTAGTTTTGAATTGAATATCTTTTAATAAAGTGACCATGAAAGAAATGTTCTTCTACATCTTCTGTGTCTGTGAGATTATTTCCTTTGGAACGACATTTACACAAGATTTTCCACGACAATTTCCATACGCTAAGAGAGCAATGGAGACCCAACTTTATTTACAAGGTAATAAACTCGAAATAAATGTTGTCGGTAGGGGGTAGTGTATTCAAATATACTGCATAATTACTTCCTCTGCCCATACCATAGGTACTATAGGTAGAGGAAGTATTGTTTTCGACCCCAAAATTCGAAGTTGAGTTTTTAGCATATATACACGTTTCAAGGCCCCCTGGATCCAAAAATACTATTTTTGGAAACATGTATGTGTGTCTGTGTGGAATATCTGTGAACAGGCTAGCTCCAATACGGAAAATCGTATGAAAACAAAATTTCGTATTTGGGTCAGGTACCTTCTGAAGATGTGAGGATAAGATTGGCGACTATTTTCTCTTATTTTTAAGGGGACTTTACATGAAGAAATTTTCGTTTTTCGCGATTTTCTCGAAAACGGCTCTAACGATTTACTTTAAATTTTGCACAAGTGTAGCTTATAGTGAGAGCTAAAACTTTTATTCGAAACTTTTTTTCGAGAAAATTCTCTGAAGGCAGTTACAAGCCACCTACTGTTCACCCACTGTTTGTAAAAAGTTTGTGTTGTGTGGTTAACAATTGAATACACACTCTTTCACGGCCTCTTATTCTATATAAGAATGAAGTGAGAAAGACATATTGGAGGGAAATATTCGATAAAGTTCGGAAATTATTCTTAACGACGGAAGTTTCAATAAATGTCTGCAGTCACTTGTTTTTCTTTGCTATATAGTCTGCACTTTTATTAGTCGCATCATTTTCAAAGAAGAGGTTATCAGGTATTTATCGTATAATTAGCGTTAAATTGTGTCTTGCGTTTCTGTACAAGGATATGTGAATACTCCTAACTTTTATTTGGGGAGAGGAAGTTATGTGACTTTCACATCAGATTTTTTTTTTAACAGATTTGGTAAAGAGTGGATACCGTCAGTTAACTGATAACTTATTCCGGACTAATAGTAAATAAGAAGCAAAGAAAAGTGAAGGGACGTAAAGTAAATACAGGACAGGTTTCAGGTGGTTCAGGCTTCCAGATTTTTAGATTTCGGTACTCGAAGGTGGTAAGGTCGTCAGCCTTATGCATCGGCGGGCTTTACCCCATGATACATAATTCTGTTAGACGCTGGATCATTATCATAAAATTGAAAAGTCCCTAAGACCTCATCGGCTATCAAACCCGAGACCTTCCGGTTTGTGGCGCATTGCCTCAACCTACCACGCTTCTAAAGTAGTCAGTACATTTGAATACTTTGGTGCCATATTCAAGAAATGCTTTCTATTTTGCTCCTAAGCCTTTCAGCTTTTGTCTGAATTTGAAATTGAAGACATTCGGCCCTTCTTTTAGATTATTTTCGACAGTGAGATTCATTCCATACGCAGAAAATAAAGAAATGTAGGCTATAAATAACGAGAGAAAGAAGTAAAGAAATACTCGTAGAAATGTGAAAAAAAAACTACATCACCGCTGCACATGAGTATTGAAAGAGATTGGACGGCTATATGGTAAGGGGAAACCAATACAGCCATTCATGTGTATCTGATGAGAGTTTTCCTGTACAGAGGCGGTCATGGAAAGAGGAGGCGTTCAATTGTTCCTGTCTTATTAGACAGAAAACCATGGAAACCATGAAGCTCCTCCAGTCTTTAAAACCAAAGCTGCCTTTCTTTTGTTTTCTATTTAAATCATTCTGCTTTAGATTCTGCTTTTTAAAAAATTAATGAAAGTAAATATTAGGCTATATTACACATGAAAACATGCGTTGGGATAATCATAACTGTTAGACAAGATAATAATAATTTACCTCTTTGTATACTGGATCTCTTTGACGTCAGCTTTTGTAGGCAGTGTTAAATACACGGACTCTATCCCCGATACGGTGTTAGTTCATAAAATAAACCTATCCCGAAAACCCAATAATAATAATAATAATAATAATAATAATAATAATAATAATAATAATAATAATAATAATAATAATAATAATAATAATAATATAATAATAATAATAATAATAATAATAATAATAATAATGTTTATTTCCGTAAAATATAAAGTGCAATGTCCGGGCCAGGACATTCGTAACTAAGGTAAACAAGACAAGCTCAGATGTATCAGTTTCAATCAGTAGAAATAATAAACGAAATTACTTACTAAAGAGCAAGCTTTCATTTCCAGAAGTTCTATCCAGCTTTATTACTTTACATAAACTTTATTATTTGTCCAGTTGGCGGCATAATTAATGCTTATTATAATGGAAATAACATAAGGTGCTATAATAATATCGCATGGCCCACTCTATCCTAAACGTATAAAATTGTCTATCGCTTTGATATTGTTAGTTTGCATTGATTGATTCATTTCTTTATAACGATGTCAGTGTAAATAAATATAAAAAAGATTTTAAAAATCAATCCATTGAATATTAATTATTAAACTCAGTTGATATCGATATAATATTGTGCATTCAATCGAAATGTATAGCTGCCCATATCTGCATTACATTTTAATGTGAGTATTTTTCAGGTTAAACTCTTCTGTGCAAATAACAGATCTCCTGACAGATTGAGTTTAATTTATTACTAACCCATTCGGCTGCTTTAAGCCTATAACCAACATGTCAGTGAATCTTAGGCCTACACTTACATCATTAATATTATTGGTAGTGCCTTTTGTAAAATTGTAACTTATTTTAAGACTTTATTATATCAATGTATACGAGTATGAATTAAGGTTAAGAAGAATCATAACTATAGGCTATTAACTATTCCGCTGATACTTAGGCTACTAATTTCAGTCTAAAAAGAAGTTTATAATAGAATATTCCTATTGGTCTATAGCTACTGTGAATATAACTTTTACACAAGTTGGTACATGTAATTAAAAAAAAAACTTTTTAGTAGACGCTCTCTAAAACAGCTGCTTGTCGGACTGTTAATACGCCGAAAAATTGCATTTTAGGAACCAAGGCCGCTAAAATATCATAAAACTGCATCCAAACTGCATTCATAATTCTTTAATAATTATTATACTCTTAACTTCCAATTTTTCAATTATTTATCGTGGGCGAAGCCGCGGGCATCTGCTAGTTGTTTACAAAAAGCGACTCGTGCATCTATACCGCATTTCGTATTGGTACGTACGGTTTATTGTTGTTCGGTGATTTAGATGGCCGTGATAATATGACTTTAACAAATTGCTGACTATCTTCCATTATAATTAATTACATGGTATTTTTATTTCATCTAATATATAAAGTCGAATGTGTGTTTGTGGATATGTATGTATGTATGTTTGTTCCTTATACAAATCCACATTTCTTCACCAATTTGTACAAAATTTTGCACACATACCCAGTTAAGCCCGGGAAGTAACGCGGTCAACATTAAAATTGAAATAAATCAGTCCTTCCCTTGAAAATTATATAATTTCTGAGAATATTATACTGAAAAAAAATGGAATGCTGTTCAGTTCACATGACAACAGTGAATTGTTTACTCTGATCACATAGGGCCTTGACAACTGGACTTTAACGAATTATGATTGAATCGATGCAATATATTGGCGAAAATAATTACTGAAAAATGAATTACACGAAAATAAAGCACAGTGTGATGCAGTCACACAACTTTCTCTACCCTCGACATAATAAATATTTTCTCACTTCACATTTTGATGGAGAATAAGAGGTCGTATTGCAGGCACAACTTAAGTGTGTGAGTATGCTATATCAGAAGTCGGTAAATAGTCAGTTATCCATAGCTGTAGGCTTTGTATTAGTTGAGATTTGTCATAGGCCCTAAGCATGGGATGGAACATTTTGAGTCCTATACTCGCAGTATATTATGTCCCGGGTTTTAGGGGAGGAAAGTATGAAAGTGATACTGCATTTCTATTTTATTTCAGCCCCGAAACGGTTGTAACATGAGAATGAGAAATAAAATTTTCCGTCAAGTCAATACAATCTTATGTAATTCATGTTTCTTCTTATTTCAACCCCTCCCAGGCATGATGTGTAGAAGTAACGGAATGCAGCATTCCACATCCTCTATGAGCCATAAAAAGCTATATCTAGCGTTTTCTGATGGAATAGTTTGGTAAATCTGTTTCTTCATTTCAAGTTTTACATACATATTTTATAAGGACCAAAAGTTTCAAAATCGAAAGTCTCCATAAGTTAATTTCAAATTACAAAATACAAAGCCCGGGCGACGCCGGGCCTTTTCAGCTAGTTTCATATAATTTACAGAGCTTTTACTAAAAAATATTGTATGCACCACTTATCGGACTCATCCAGTATTTTAGCCTCGGCTTACGCCTCGGCCGCTATACTAGATTCGTCCGCTAAAGCGTCATTTTGCTTGATAGCCTACATAAATAGCTATTATGCCAACAAATCGCTATAACATTTGTGTTACAGTTTTGTGCCTGAATAGAAGCACTACATCCCACAATGGAAAATCATTTAGAAAAAGGAATCATACCAACATTATGAAGCTAGCTAAATTTTAGCTAAAACGAATTGGTAGTGATGTAAAAAAAACAGAGAATGATACAGTTGAACACACTGAATGATAATGAATTCAGGGTTTAAATGTTGTAGGCTATTAATAGCCTCCGCTGAAAAATATAGCCTAACTTCTCTTTCAGAGGGATATTTACTTTTTTTATTAAATTAATTACAACAATGGAGTTAGTGAAATAAAATTAAACACGTGAATAATGGAAATCAGTTTAGCTGCATTAGTGGTGCCAACCTCACACAGGGCATTTTATCGCGGTTAGTGTGGCTAGCCTGGGCTGCAGAGAGCAGATTGAATAGAACAGAGTGGGCCATGTTAATTATTGCGGCCGATAAGCAAAACTATTGTCATGCAGCGCATGGCTAGAATTAATAGTATCTGTAGAGTTCTCAAACAGTGGGACGCGAGACACAAGGATTACGTTAGGAGAGGGCATTGGGTAGAGGAAAGCATGAATACTATGAATTTCATTCTCATAGGCAACACTGTTCTCCAAGGAACTTAACAATAACTAGGGGGCGGTTTTCTGTGACCTAAAAATAGGATATATGCATGCATTTATGACCTAAAAACATTAAAATATGACCAATAAAATTTAAAATATGATTTTACCACTTACACATTGTGTATATTTTTTTAAGTTTCATTACAATACATTTTATTAAAATATATTGTTAATTATTTAAAATATCTGCAAATTCTCAATGCAAAATCTGCAAAATGTTATATGAAACTTCAAAATTTTCTTTAATATGCACACAAATATGCATATTCATACTAAATATGCTACAATAGTTGAAAATTTCCTAAATATGCAGTTATATGCACAATAAAAGCCGTTCCATTTTCACCAGGATGCTTGGAATCTGGTTTAAATTAGTCGGAAACCTGAAATAATGCAAAGGGTAAAAATATGAAATGTCATAGAAATCCGCCCCCTAGTTATAATATTTCATGGCACGATTGTCTAAAACTCAGGAATCCTTAACCTCCAGTGGACGTAAGGCCCTCCATGACCTATGTAAGAGTGAGAAATAGGGGACCATCACAACGTGGACTAGCGCCTTTGTGTAGCCTGGATACTGCACGCAATACACCGGTGTCGGAGAAGTAGTGTTCGCTCCTGTAAGGCGCTTCCCTTCGTATAGTGGTGTTCATGTGAACAGCTTGGAGAAAATGACTTTCAATTGGAATATGAATAGCATATTGTATTTCAATGCTTAATAATAATTTATTAACGTGACTTACTTGTTAGCTTAATTTTAATTATTGTAGGAAGTTTTTTCAGGAGTTTTATACAGTATGTTTCCTTCTTCTACATGTACCAACATTGTGGTTTCATGACTTCATTATTCACGATGGATATACAGAGTGCTAATGAATAACACCGAAATATTTTACTTGTGTATAGAGGGGACATATACAAGCAACTTTTATTAGGAGATTTTTGTCTAGGCATTCAATTTTTCCTGTTACAGCATAAAATCTCCAAGAGCATGGCCGCCACTGATTTCTAACATTTGAAAAAAATCAATACAATAGAACTTCGTTCTAACACTAGAGTTATGAATAAAAGAAAACTAATTCTAACTAAAAACTAATAATATTCAGGACGTATATAAAACCTGAAAAGTGGATACAGAATTTCAGGGTGGAGCATAGCGCTGCCATTAGTTATAAACAGTGCCCGGATTCTAATGACATGTCATCTTTTTTTTTGATGCTGCATAGACATTGCCAACTTGTAGATAAATCCTAATCATGGCACCTAAATTACAGAAATGCATTTTTATTAGGTCATTTTTGTCATTTTATGCAATTTTATATTTTTAGGGCATTTATTTCAATTTTACGCCATTATTTTGCTATATTCATGCCATTTCCTTCCTTATTTAGTCATTTTCATGCATTTACATTGAGTATATTAACTTTTTTGTCGCCTTTTTTCTCATAGGGTAATATTTAAATGAATTACTAGGTTAGTATAATGCAACATTTTTTGTAGGATCTATTTTAGAAACTACTTTCTTACTTTTCTTCTCAAATGCTCCAATCAAGAACAAAGATTAAAGTTTTTAGATCTACAACATCCTTTTTGCGTTCACAGTTTTTACAATTATGTACAAATTAGTCTATAAATTTGGGTACAATGAAAATTTTTTATAAATAAAATATCAGTTTTTAGGTCACTGTTTAAAATTATTAAGTAATTTTCTTTCAAATTTAGGGTAACTTTATAGGTCATTTTTCAGACAATTTTAGGTTTTCAGAATCCGGGCCCTAATTATAAATAATAACTCTTACATCTCCTCACACATGCCACATGCAACAATCTCAATTTTTGATACCTTTCCTCTAGACGAGCAATTGATTTCCTTTGCATAATCATTAGTCTTTTAAGTGGAGGCTGGAATAAAGGATTGGACTAGACATAATCTATATTATAATTACTAAGCGCCAGAATGGTAATTTATGAGATTGTGTGGGAGACGGGAAAATGTCTGTCCGTCTGTCTATCCGTGTGTCTGTACGCGCGATAACTCAAATACGCTTTATCGATTTTTCATAAAACTTGGTATACGCATTTATAACGCCCATAGAAAGAAGTCTACTGATTTTGGAACAAATCGGTTTACCGGTACCGGAGTAATGCCCAATTTAGTCCCTATTTTATGGCAATATATTAGAAAGAATTTATCAAATGCAAATCAGTTCTCATGACAACATATTGTCTTATAGTGTTCATATACGGCTTTAAAGGTACCTTTGGCAAATAACACTACCCACATATTCCTTCACATATATTTATCAAACTAGGTCTTTGTTCTCTCGTAGCCCTGCTTAATGAATCGATCTAGAGCTTAACTCGGAAATCGATTGCAAAAATAACTTATTTTCTGCATATCATAATTACAATTAGGCCTATCACTGATTAAACAAAAGCATTCTGGCATTATTCTATATGAATAAATAACCTTCATTTAATTCCTTCGGCTACTGTTATCAGTCAGTTAATATTATCAGTTTAGCTGCGTCCCGAAGTGATCACAAAAAGCGACGGGCACTGTAGTTGTGGAATTTACATTGCATTTAAAGTTGAATGGTAAGGCGCTTACTCACAGCGAACGGGGTCGATCCTAGCCCAATATCTGCTCAATTGGTGGAATGATGGCTATATAATAGGTGTTATTCACACGATATGCAAATATCCTCTCTCTATGAGTCTCTAATTTAGTGATTTTGTCTGTGGAGGGGGTAAAGTCGGTCGACACAGTTTGGTGTGATAGCAGATTGAAACTTGCTAAGCTCGTAATCCCTTTACTGCTCCAGAGGGATTAAGGTGAAACTTGGCAACAGTGCAACAACTCTGCTCTTCTAAGCTTTGTTTCCTCTCTCTTCGTTGCTGGTGGTATTTTCGAGTACCATTCATATAGTCATAAAGCACACAAACGAAAAGACGTGAAACTTAGCTTAAATTTATCGTAAATAATAATAAAAAACGGAAATATAATTTGTTTGTTTTTAAAAACTTTTTTAGTACACGCTCTCTAAAACAGCTGCTTATCGGACTGGTAATACGCCGAAAAGCTGCACTTTAAAGGACAAGTCCTCTAAAATTGCATAAAAGTGCATTCAAACTGCATTCAATATGCAATTTTAGCGGCCTTGTCCTTTAAAGTCGTCATGGCAATCTATAAACAAAACCCAGATGGCATTGACCAGTCACACCAACTTTAACATGGATTTACGCATATAATTGGTCATAAAACAACAAATTTAAGTCAAAACGTTTCTTATGATAATCAGAAACTTTACCATGATTTTTCGCAAAACACGGTAGCCCACTTCATCACATGACAACAAATATAGGCCTAAGCCAACAACTTTTCACATTTTGGTTCACTTGAAAAACATTCCTTACCATGGACGAACAGCATTTAAATGCTGTAATATATCCCTTCTCATAGCCTATTTCTGCCGTGAAGTTGCTGGTAGCAGCTCCAATTCAATGTTTCTGGCTTGGATTGAAATTTCCTCGGTATTATCATTTATATTTTCACAAGCTTTTCATAAATACTAGTTGGTATGCAATATTGTTTACAAACAAGGGACTCATATATTATGCATCTATACTACCACATTTGTTATTGCTACGTACGGTCATTGTTGTTTCATGATCTAGATGGCCATGACCAGATAACTTAAAGAAATGACTGACTGCCTTTCATTATAATTAATTATAAGGTATTTTTGTTTTATTTAATATAATTTATAGAACTTTTACTAAAAAATATTGTATGCACCCCGTACGCAAAAACTTTAGCGGACTCATCCAGTATTTCAGCCTCGGCTTTCGCCTCGGCCGCTATACTAGATTCGTCCGCTAAAGCGTTATTTTGCGTACTTGATACATAAATAGCTATTTTATTTCTCCTTATCCATGAGCTCCTTATGTCAATAAATGGCAACAACTTATAAACTATCAGGGTTATTGAGCTGGAATAAACACAAAAATAATCGTAAATAAGGTGAAATGAAAATGAAATTAAAAAATATCCATAAGAAATTATTTTAAATTATAAAAGTCATATTAAAAAAATAACATCCCAAATTTTTGCATTATTTTTAAATTAAAGTAATTTTTTTTCGGAAAAACGGCCCTGTAACCCCAATTTTTATTAGGCTACTGTTTGTTAACCTACATCTAATTATTCTTCAAGGGAAAAAAGTAACATTGAATTTACATCACTTTTTACTTTCTCGCATATAATTAGTATAGAGAAAGTATTGTGATCGTGACAAAAAATCGAAATCGAGATAACACCGGGAAAGCATGTTTCACGATGCCTAGAAACAGAAAAAAGAATTGGAATGACGTCTGTCCGTGGACAAGCACAGCGGGTAAACGGTTCATTGTATTTACTTTATTTTTTGAATTAAGAACTTTTTAGGAATTTTATCGAACCGAACAGAAATTGTGTTTTATAACTGAAATATTAAGGGGACTTTTCATAAAAGCTTTTGAAAAATTTTGAAAAATTGGCTCTAACGATTTTAATAAAAGTGTAAAATTGGAAATTCTTATTTATGACTATTAAAATAGCTACGAGGGATGTTCTGAAAGTAAGTTTCGTCATTTTTTTTTCACATGGAAACTTTATTACCAAAACAAATACACCATGCAATCATGAAATATACCCCTTGCACTATTTTTCAACATAGTCTCCACCGACATTGAGACATTTGTCATAGCTTGCAATCAGTTTGAAGAAACCACTCTGGTAAAACTCGGTGCCCTGCTATGCAAGGAATTGTCGCACAGCCTTCTCCACCTCAGCATTGTTTTGGAAGTGACGTCCCGAGAGTGCGGCTTTCATTGCATGGAACAGGTGCCTTCCTTCACTGAACATGCAACACCAGCGACCAACAATTTGATGAGACATGACCTCTTCACCATACACAGTCTGTAGGCGTCCATGGATGATGGACACACTAGTCCTACATGCCCATTCATACCGGATAACAGCATGTACTTCCATTGTCGACCACGTTTTCAGTACACGTCCATCTGCCATCGTGATTTGTACTCAAATAACCTCGGGCACGCCAGTCTACTGCTACTCTCTCTTCTTCGGTACTCTACTCATGCATCGTTTCTGCTCTGCTGACGCTCTTTCCGTCGTTGAACCAGCAATAGGTGTCGATTCTTATGGCAGTTGTGTGCTTCATCTGCTTTACCATCTTCACTTTTTAAAAAAACGACGAAACTTACTTTTGGAACATCCCTCGTATATCCGGTAGACAGGTGTACGTGGTAATTATGTGGAAAAATAGAGGCACGTCTTATCTTTAATGTCTCCTTATATGTTTTGCCTCTTTCATCCACACCTCTGTACACAGTCGCCAGGGGAAACTTAATTTCGGACTCACCCTCGTACTAACATAAATTTGAACAAATTTGTAGAAAATTGTTCAATCCACCAATCAACTTCTGCCTTCCCTCGGACTTGGATACCCCTGATTTATAAAAAGAAACTGGGAAATTCTGTGAGTTATGCAGAGAAGAATGCATGGCCCTCATTGAGTGTAACTACTTACACATAGCACAGATGGCGTTGATCTGCGCTGCATTTTTAATTTCCCCATAAATCCGAGCAGTCAGCCGGGCAATCAAGTCACAGTTAAATTGTCACAGACGAGAAATCATGCGCAGTGACGATTTAATTAAACTCTACCGACAATTTGACAAAGCCCTCTGCTACTTGGATAAATCTAAAAGAATAATCCACATCTGCGAATGCAAAAAGCGAATCAGCCTATTATCAATCTCTATATATATAAAAGGCTTTGTCTGACTGACTGACTGACTGACAGGAATCAACGTAGAGCCTAAACTATAATAGGTAGAGACTTGGAATTTTGACACTACCTTCGTTTCATAATGTAGGTGCTCACTAAGAAAGGATTTTGAAAAATTCTGATTTTAAATGCCAAAAATCAAATGTTTTTTAGAATACTTAATCCCTTTTTACATAGAATGATCGAATCCGAATCACATTTGACATTAAAACATATTGTTGCCAATGGGTTTCAGATGGGTTTGGAATTAAATTAAATGGAAGTTTGACAATTACAGTTGGCTTTGTCTATTTTTTTCATACCTTGAAATAAAACTTTCGCGATCGCTTGAATGTTGTAAGCCCTAATATGGTCAAACATTGTTTTATTTGGATGGAACTCACTATACAGGGGTTTTCTGGACCAAGGAACTCGATCTGAGGTCGCTTTTACCAGACGATGCTATCTAATCGTGGTAAGTAGTTCACGTGATTTAGGTGTTAATAAATATAATGATTTAACTATTATGCTTTTAATTTTTAATATTTGAAATAATTATCGCGGGCGAAGCCGCGGGCACATGCTAGTAATAGTATATTGCGATACAAGTGCCGTAAAGCGGTGCTTACGGATCGAGGAAAGGGTTCCGTTATGCGCTTACGGCACGAGTATTGCATGCTATTTATGATTATGATTATATGCATGATATTTATGCATGATTATTTATATCAATTTATTTATATTAATTGAGATATTGGCTGAAAATATGATGTATATACATTATTGAAGATAGATGTTTATTTCAGAAAGTGATTCGCATATGTTGGTTGTTATGGGAACCGAATATTTGTCCTGTTAAAAGTCGCCACAAACTGGGGGGGCCTTGGTTTTGGGCTTCCATAAAGGCTTGTATTATGATGATTTTACTTACGGCACTTGTGCTTTTTGTAATCTTTACCGCACGGAGATTTCTTTTTTTTCATAGCAACCAGATTGCGTGCGGGAATGTCAAGTTACGATCCACGGCAACAATATTCGTAAGTACGGTACCACTAATTAGTTACGTCGTGCAAAAAATTACTTAATTAATGTGGCAACAATAACAAGAAAAATGAATGGCGTTTCTAATTAGAAATAGAATTTGAAAGTAGACTTTGTAAATAGAATTTGTAAGAACAGAAAACAATTGAATATCAGCATTAAGTTTCTTATTTCATAAGTTATAATTAATTTAATTCTGAAGTTATCATAATATTTAGGCTAAGGCCATTTATTTATCTACAGCACATGTTATAAGATCTTCTGCTACGTTGTTTTTGTAAATTTTAAAAAGTTACTCTTGTGTTTTTTTTATTTGTTTATGTCGAAAGTAAAATATTTGAACTGGTCTTTCCGTGTAGTTGTAATAAAATGTGAAATTAATTGAAGATAACCTTGCTCGGTTGTGGTTGCGATTTTTTTTACACACATGGAAGGGGGATCATGAACGTAGACCTAAATGGGAAAACATAATGATTTAAACGATACTCACATTGTGGGCGGTTTTTGGGCCAGGGAACTCGAATCTGAGGTCTTCTTTTCCCGGGAGACTCACTTGATTCGTGAAGTGCACCTGAAATCAGAATTTATATCTTTTTAATAATGAACAATCTTTTAATTATTTATGCATGATTTTCTGTAGGCCTAAGGTAAGGTTGCTCAATCTGTGGTTCATTTTAAGGGGACCTATCTGTGAAATTTATAAATTGTACATTTATCGTAAGGTTTTCTTCATTTTCCTACCTGACTCTTGAAGCATTAACAATAAATCCTAAAATTTTTAGAGCTGTAAATTATATACTAGCTGACCCAGAAATGGACATCAATATGTCATAGGCCTACACTTTTTTTAATCACTATTTAGTTTGGACTCGTTTGGACTAACTCTGATAATAATTCTATCGATAGCCTTACTCATTATTTTATATCTAAGTTTATTAGGCCTAGGCTACATGAAATCACATTGTCATGCAAAGCCACCTGTGTAGTATCTGTATCTGGCACCCTATGATCCACAGGTGGGGCCAAGGGGGCCTCCAAGTGGAGGTTTCATTACTAGGGACCGGATTTTTAGGTTTTTAAAAACACTGTTTTAGGTTTTCCATTAGGTGAAATAGTTTTTTTTAGGTTTTTGTCCAAAATATCGTTTCCGGGTAGAATAATTCGTTTAATGAATTTGAATGTGCTACATAGGATTCAATACATAATACTTGTAAAGCTTAACTTAAAATTGACTTAAATTTGAGTAAACTTGTTTTAGGACAATATTATACAATTGAAGAAAGAAAGCATAAACAATCAAAAGAAGCAGTGAAAATAAGATTGCCTCACATATCCTGGTTACAGTATATCACTAAATATCTTTCAAGAATCTCGACTGTGAAGCATAGGCGTACCGAGGGGGGGGGGTTTGGGGGTTTGAACCCCCCCCCCCCATTGATTAAAAAAAGGAAAATTGTATAATTTTTTTAAGTCTGCCCACAAATTACTTAATACAAGTATAAAGCGTGGGAAGCTTAAAACTCGTTATTTTGCGTCTTAATTTTTAAAATTTTCCGGGGGTAGGCCCCCGGAAGCTTAAAACTCGTTATTTTGCGTCTTAATTTTCAAAATTTTCCGCGGAAGGACCCCCTCTCCCTGGGGGGTATTCCATACCCCCCGACCCCGCGGAAGTTATAACCCCCCCCCCCATATGGCCGGCCTGGTTACGCCTATGCCCCAAGTGGAAGTTTCATTATCTATACTAATTTTGATATGCTTATTTTCCGAGAGAGGGTAGAGGGACAGGTGGTAAGCCCATCGCCTATTTTTCAGCGTCGAATGATGTATGTCTCCCCTTAAAAAAGAAACTTCATATAGACTAAGGGAGTACTGTTTAAATTGTTTACGATTAAAAATAACAAAGTCAAAATAAAACACAAACTTTTGTCCTAAATGTATTCTGAAACGCGTTAGCAAACCCGTCTTACGAAGTTGTTATCTGAAGGTAATTTTCTTTGCTGGAAGTCGGGAATTTAGTTTTTTTATGGGATTCAACCCTGAACAAGACAATTGGGAGAGAGATTGATGGTTGCCATGACAACGAGTGAAGAACGAATCTGTTCTCTCAAGTGAACTATTCCGCTCCAGTTAAAAGAAAATGTAAAGACCTATTATCGGTTTTAATCTTAATTTATATAGCAGAGAATAAAAAGATGGATAAACTTAGAAAATAGTTATTTATGAAACAAAGGCTCGTTCCGCAAACATACCTAGTCGCAAAATAAAAATCATTTTAATAGTTGTATCATATACTACTTTTTAGACAGCCGCTAACATTAAAAATAATAGTAGGCTAATTACGAGGGCCGTCCATGAAGTAATTTTCCCTGAAGCCGTTTACAGAAACAAAACTCAATTTCATGGAAATGTTTATTGCAACAGATACACCAAATGTTCAGCTATTTTTCAACATATTCGCCACCAGAATTGAGACATTTTTTTTCATTTCGTAGGACCAACAATTGAATATCTGTGTCGGAGAAGTCTGCCGCCTTGGATTTCAACCACTGTGTGCCAACCATGTCCGCCTCATTGTCATTCTCTGTCATTTCTCGAGGTGTGGAAAAAATGGGAATCAGTGGGAACGAGATCCGGGCTGTAGGGTGGTTTTTTAAACACCTCACAGCAAGTCTCCTGCAGAGGTTCGACAGGGTGCTCAGGAAAATAGTTGGGTCTAAAAGAGATGAGAACAGGAACTGGAACTGGAGAAAACTGCATATCGACGAGCTTCATAACCTGTACTCGTCACCGGATATAGTAAGGGTAATTAAATCACGGAGGATGAAATTGGCTGGACATGTTGAACGCATGGGAGAGGAAAGACATATCTAAAAAATATTGACTGGGAGTCCCGAAGGGAAAGACCACTTGGAAGACCTAGACGTAGGTGAGAGGACAATATTAGGATATATTTAAGGGAAGTAGGATTTGCGAGGGAAGGTTGGATGGAGTTAGCACAGAATAGGGTTGAATGGCGGGCTCAGGTAAGCGCGGCAATGAACCTCCGGGTTCCATAAAATATATAATATTCCTTTCGCTTGCTTAGGAAACGTCTATTGCCATTGAGTAAGTAAGTAAGCAAAACAATTATCCTGCCGGTTGTATTATATGGTTGTGAGACATGGTCGCTTACTCTTCGGGAGGAACATAATCTGACCTTGTTCGAAAACATAGGGCTTAGGAAAATATTCGACCCAAGAGAGATGAAAATGGGGACTGGAGAAAACTATATAACGACGAGCTTCATAACCTGTACTCATCATCGAATATAGTAAGGGCAATTAAATAACGGAGGATGAAATGAGCTGGACATGGGGAGGAAAGACAAATCTCAAAAATATTGACTGGGAGACCCGAAGGGAAAAGACCACTTGGAAGACCTAGACATAGGTGGGAGTACAATATTAGGATAGATTTAAGGGAAGTATGATTTGCGAAGGATGGTTGGATGGAGTCAGCACAGAATAGGGTTCAATGGCGGGGTCAGGTAAGCGCGGCAATGAACCTTCGGGGTTCCATAAAATAGATAATATTCCTTTAGCTTGCTTAGGAATTGTCTGTTGATATGACCTAAGAAGGTAAGTAAGCAAGCAATAATAGCATTATTAATAGTATAAAATACTGCTATTACTATTATATTTAATTATTATTATTATTATTATTATGCCCCGGTTTTGGGCTGATCACTCATCCGGGGAGGCCCTCTATGGCCTTGTCTGGTCAAAAAAAAATGTGTGTCATCGGATAATCCCTTTCCCGACAGATCGGGGTCTTATAAGGCCCGGGCAGCTTGGGTCGCTTAAATGTCTCTAAAAGGGAGAGGTGATACTCAGGTAAAGATAGAAGATAGATATTTATTAATTAATATTATTATTTTATTTTGCCTGGCAGAGTTAAGGACATAGGGTTTTGTCTTCTATTCAACCAGGTTTAAAGTTATGATATACTGATATACACAAATGTAAAGACTTTGGTACTTGTAAAATCTTCCGAAAATTTCGCATTCAATCTTTCCTTCCCCCCAAAATGAATTAGTCTTTTTTCTTCTGGAGTTGTGGGCTTTCTCAATTTCGTGATGTTTGAGTAACGCTTTCTTTTGTTTATTTTTCAGGTGAGTAATGGCTACACTCCTGTTTCCATGGTGATGGGTGAGTGCAGTGTTTTGTTTTAACGTTCAGCATAAGAAACTAACGTCCGTCGGCTAACAGCCTATCATTTGTCAGTATGCATACGTTTAATCTCAGAATCTACTAATAGAATTTGATGTCGTTGGTTGCAATAATTTTGTATCTTATATCTTTCAGAAGGAGTATATTATTGTTGTTTACATAACATGGCCTGAATTTTCTGGCCATTGGCGACCAGAATACTGAGGCGATCTAGTTGCGGGAATTAAAACAGTAGGCCTAGGCCTAAGCGAGCATTCACACCGAAGTAGCATAGTATGCGAATCGCACTACCTAGATGCAAGCTGCATATCTAGTTGCATGGTTCACAGTTTTTCATTCATACCGAAGTAGCGAATGCGATCTGCAGTTTAACGTAAATTATATATTTTCACTTGAACAATTGAGAAACCTATATAAAATAATGTAATTTACCTAAAGAGGATATAGTTTCAGAAATTTTATTCCAGGCTTTTTTCATACTAGTTTCGATTACTATCTAGCTACTTCGGTGTGAATGCTCCCTTAGAGTAACGGAAAATAAATTCTCATATTCAGAATTGAGAATATCTGCAACGTACTTTTGATACGTGGCTCCTTCCTCTTTTATGCCCACTACTATGTAGTAGGCAATGGGTACCTAGCAGGGTTGCCAGATCAGGAACGTAAAACAGTCGTACCAGCAATTGAAAATAGTCGTACGCTAGTTAAAATCGTCGTACACTTTGCGAATGGTCAGGATGATGATGATGATGATAATAATAATAATATAATAATAATAATAATAATAATAATAATAATAATAATAATAAGACTAGTCTCTCGTAACTGTATACATATACCCATTGTTGTTGGTAGGCTATTCTTTGTCACCAGCTACCTGCAAATGTTGCAGGAATAAATACAATAATAATAATAACAATAATAATAATAATAATAATAATAATAATAATAATAATAATAATAATAATAATAATAAAATATTAATAAATTACAAACCGTAAGAAAGTAAGATTTCTACATATTATTTAAAAAAAAGTATGCACGTGTCAACATATAGGGCTACTATTAATAATAACAATGATATGATTGTTATGTTTGGTCAAAATAAAACAAAAACAATAAGACCAGGTGGTCTTTATCGGTATTTCTTTAGAGGTTTGGATTCCTTCGTTTTGCACACGTGCGGCTAAAATATAAAATGTTTGGAGAAGAATAATGAGAGAAGTAGCAATAACAATACAACAATACAACTTAAGCAAGATGCGGCACCGGCCCGTAAAGGCCTGTAAGAAATAAAGGGACTTAGTTTTAATTTATAATTTGACAATGGCTATTATAACATTCCGCCATGCATTTAGCAACATGTAGGCAACTACGGAAAAAAGACTTAATGTTTATCCAAATTGATAGTTCTGCAGTAGACATAGGCGTAACCAGGCCGACCATATGGGGGGGGGTTATAACATCCGCGGGGTCTGGGGGTATGGAATATCTCCCAGGGAGAGGGGGGTCCGGGGGTCCTCCCCCGGAAAATTTTAAAAATTAAGACGCAAAATAACGAGTTTTAAGCTTCCGGGGTCCATCCCCGGAAAATTTTTAAAATTAACACGCAAAATAACGAGTTTTAAGCTTCCCACACTTTATACTTGTATTAAGTAATTTATGGGCAGATTTAAAATAATTATACAAGTTTCTTTTTTTTAATCAATGGGGGGGGGGTTCAAACCCCCAAAACCCCCCCCTCGTTACGCCTATGGCAGTAGATTGCTAAAAAAACATACAGCAAATGATAGTATAAAATTATATTAAAATAGTCGTATGAATAGGCATACGACACATGGTTGCGTCGTACGTCGTACAAATCTATGAAATAGTCGTATGTGTACGACTATAGTCGTACGTATGGCAACACTGGTACCTAGGCAAAGCCCATTTAAGAAAACAAATTTAAAATTCGTCAGTAGATTGATTTAAAAATATATAAAATGCTTTGTTAAAATTAGTCGTACAAATAGGCATACGACTCGTGGAGCTTAGGGGGGCTGAACAGAACGTAGTGCAAAGTCGGAACAGCCCTTTCCAAAAATTAGGGGTAATTGGTATTCTGCAAGGTTCTGTATCAACTAGAACCCAAATAAATTCTAACAATGTATCTGGATTTATATATTATTTCGTAATATTCCTTTAGCGAGTTTTGGGACATTATATTCTGCAGTTAATTTCTTGTTTAAAATATTGAAACATGCTTCAATTCTACAAACATAATATAACAATTCCCATCATGTGACGTAATATATTTATTTAAACAAGTAACTAATATGTATTTAAACAAGTAATGAATAAAAAAACAGATCTAATTCAATGACAGTCATGATTGCTGGGTCGACTAAAGAGGAAATTTACATTGTAACGTTAGTTTCGCCTAAGAGGATATGGGTGGGGACATTTGTGGCTTTTTCCGCTCGATCACAGGTTCAAAGTATCGTTTTTCCTCGAAATTTGGAAAGCTCTAAAAAATTTATTCCTTAAAATTAAACAATTTTGTTGGAAAAGATGATCTGACTATATTTTTCTGAAGGTAATGATGGTACTGAATGATAACATCTCTTCGTACTTTTAAAACTATTGAACCCGAAAATTTGCGGAAATCCACAAACACAAATTTTTGTTCCATGGTAACTATATATACAACTTTCGAAATGTGAATATATGTGTAACCACACGTATCCTCCTCTGCCCACGGATCTTTACCTGTAAAAGAGAAACGTTACAGAGAAGATTAGCATTGTCCCTGCACAAAGATGACATGTTAAGCGTGAAACGTTTCACATTTTTTGAAATTACTAATTTTATTTTTAATTTTTGTTCGAATCAAGATATGAAAATTCTTCTTTCCTCGATCCGTATGCATCGCCTACGGCACTTGTATCGCAATATGCTATAAAAATGAGTATCTGATTCAATTAATGTGATGTAATAATTTAGTATCAATATACGTTTTAAATCGGAACATTTATTTGTAGAAAATACTTTTTTGTGAGGTCATATTTAGGATTTTTGGGTCATATTTAGTCATTGTTAAGGTCCTATTTGCAGTCATATTTTAAACTTTTTTTAGATCATAAACATCCAAACCCTGCTAATGATTAAGGAAATGGACAAAGTTATTAGGGGTCAACATATGCGCTTTGATTTTGTTAGCCTTCTCAATTATTAATTATCTAATATATAAAGTCGAATGTGTGTTTGTGGGTATGTATGTATGTATGTATGTTTGTTCCTTATACAAATCTACATTTCTTTACCAATTTACACGGAATTTTGCACACATACTCAGTTAAGCCCGGAAAGTATAGCGGTCAACATTAAAATTGAAACAAATCAGTCCTTCCCTTGAAAATTATATAATTTCTGTGAATATTCTACTGAAAAACAATGAAATGCTGTTCAGTTCACATGACAACCGTGTATTGTTTACTTTGATAACATTGGGCCTTGGCAACTGGACTTTAACGAATTATTATTGAATCGATGCAATATATTGGCGAAAATAATTACTGAAAAATGAATTACACGAAAATAAAGCAAAGTGTGATGCAGTCACACAACTTTCTCTACCCTAGACATAAGAAATATTTTCTCACTTCACATTTTGATGTAGAATAAGAGGTCGTATTGCAGGTACAACTTAAGTGTGTGAGTATGCTATATCAGAAGTCGGTAAATAGTCAGTTATCCATAGCTGTAGGCTTTATATTAGTTGAGATTTATCATAGGCCCCAAGCATGGGATGGAACATTTTGAGTCCTATACTCGCAGTATATTATGTTCCGGGTTTTAGGGGAGGAAAGTATGAAAGTGATACTGCATTTCTATTTTATTTCAGCCCCGAAAGGGTTGTAACATGAAAATGAGAAATAAAATTTTCTGTCAAGTCAATACAATCTTATGTAATTTATGTTTCTTCTTATTTCAACCCCTCCCAGGCATGATGTGTAGAAGCAACGGAATGCAGCATTCGACATCCTCTATGAGCCATAAAAAGCTATATCTAGCGTTTTCTGATGGAATAGTTTGATCAATCTTTTTCTTCATTTCAAGTTTTACATACATATTATAGGCTATAAGGACCTAGAGTTTCAAAATCGAAAGTCCTCCATAAGTTAATTTCAAATTACAAAATACAAAGCCCGGGCGACGCCGGGCCTTTTCAGCTAGTTGCATATAATGTTAAGTTTCTAATAAAGTACGGGTACTATTTCAAACCAGTAGACAGAAGTCAGCATACGGTTTTGTTGCTGACAACCCACCTTAATGCTATTAGTAAATTTAGTTTCTCTAATAAAATATGCCAGCTGAAAAGAGCAGATATACTACTAGAAAATATATATTTGTAATAAAAATCACCAATTCATGCGTGAAGTGTATCATGTGACAGGTGCACTGCGGACAGTCCATATTCGGGGGCTTCCCCTTTAATTTGACGCCATCACAGCCCCGGCAGAGTGCGTGTACGCATCCAGTGGCACGCACAATATCCTCCAAGCGGAGCGCTTTCTTCCCAGTTATGTGACGTGTCGTTTGAAGTACCTCAAGGAACTTTCACAAATAAAATCAGGCTTTAGGTGTTAACATCCATGAGATCCAGAGTTAATGTTAAATAGGCCTAAATAAATGTTCTTCTATTTATACGTCTGTTATACGGCAATTCACTGGCAGTGTCAACATTATGCTGTACGTATAGTTCAACACTAGGCCTGGTTTTAATTGACTTTGTGGCATTCTATTTGTCACGGACACACAATTGCATAATACCTCATTTACCGAGCGAGGTGGCCGAGATGGTAACGTCTTGGACTCGCAATCGGGAGGTCCCAGGTTCAAATCCCGTGGCCGGCCAATTTGACATGGGTTTTTTCATGGTTTCCCCAGTCGTAAAGGCAAATGCCGAATTGGATATTTACATACCATGAATCATCCTCACCATTTCATCCTGTATCATAGCCATTTAAATTAATATCAGTTGAAATTTACTCCATAAAAATACACCAATAGTTAAAACAATTGAAAATCAATAGTTCCATGGCCTACACAGATCCCGGACTTCTGATATAGTCTCGTAGCTAAGAAGAATATAAACACAGCTGAAATGGAATAAAAACCTAATTTAAGTACGGAATATATTTGTTAACACGTAAAAATATATTTATATACTTACTTTACTTATTTACTAACCTACTTACTTCCTCAATGACAACAGACAATTCCCCAGCAAGCTAAAGGAATATTATCTATTTTATAGAACCCGAAGGTTCATTGCCGCGCTTACCTGAGCCCGCCATTCAACCCTATTCAGTGCTAACTCTATCCAATCAGCCCTCGCAAATCCTACTTCCCTTAAATCCATCCATTTCTTTCCATTCCTTTGGCAATTCCTCCCTTCTCCAAATCATAAGAATGAGTTTATGGATTTTTGAGTTTAATCTATCCCCACCTGCCTTAATAAATTCTGCTGGAATTTCGTCAACGCCTGGAGCTTTTAGTGTTCTGTAAAAAATAGTACTACAGTGTTTTGCAGATGACAAACAGTTTGTCTTTCTCCTTGCTTAGATACGTGGCCCAATCAGAGACGGCGAGACGGAAGGAAGACTCTTTACTGCTAGTGGGACTTCGTTAGCTCGTACACGTGATTGGCGGTGAAGGAAAACGCTTCTCATTTGAAAAATACTGTACATTATACTTTTTACTAAAGACGTTAAAGAGAACACTTCAATTATATAAATAACCGAGAAAAAAAATTACTATTGTCACGGACACACATCGCAAAAATGTGCAAGAGTATGACGCAGCTAATAGAAATGAAATTGTCCCGAACTTAACAACTTGATATAAAATTCTACACAAGACATTTACATTTGATTTTGAAAATAACTGCACAGTTCGCAATACTCTACATTTCAAATCACGGTCAGCGTTGCTAACCACAAGACCACGCCGGCGGTCACGTTCATACATGCATTAGGATAAATATAACTTATACAAATCCAGCACAAAACCATAAATCCAATCCCGTAATAGTACAAACAATCCTGCACATACAAATTTTACGCCAATTAACACAATACACTGTCATAATTCAACTATCTATAGGGTGTCCCAGAATTCAACCGAACAGATTGGAGGAATTGTAGAGTGAACTCACACAAACATTCTGTGGTAGGGCCTAAGCAACTTGTGGTCAACCCAGCATAATTATTATTTTACTAGCAGATCCCCGCGGCTTCGCCCACGATAATTAATTGGAAGATTACAAATTGAGAGGAAAATAAAATCAGGTAAACTGATGTAACAAAGTGCCAGTATGTTTTGGTTTAATCAGTTATGACTGCAATTATGATATGCAATATATGTTTTTTTTAAATTGATTTCCAAGTTAAGCTCCAGATTTATTCATTAAGCAGGGCTTACGGAAGAAGAAAGGTCTACCATCTCGGCCACCTGGGTCATTTTAACGGTCTAGTTGGATAAGCGCATGTAAAACAATATGTTTTTTTGTTATAGCTACCTGTATTTTAATTTCCAAGACCTTACAAGATCACAGTAAAACAATAGGCTATGTTGTCAAGATAACTGATTTTCATTTTTTTTATAAATTCTTTCGAATACGTATATTACCATAAAATAGGCACTAAATTGAGCATTACTCCGAAACAGGTCAACCGATTTTATCCATTATGAATAGATGTCTTCCCATGGACATTATAAATGTGTATACCAAGTTTCATAAAAATCCGGTAAAGCGTATTTGAGTTACCGCGTCTTTAAAATATACACTAAATTGGATTTTACTCCGGTACCGGTCTACCGATTTGGTCCAATATCAGTAGACGTCTTTCCACGTACATTATAAATGGGTACACAAAATTTCAGGAAAATCCAATAAAGCATATTTCAGTTATCGCGACTTCTTACAGACATTTTTTCGTCCACCACACAATCTTATAAAGTACCATACTGGCATTTAATAATTAAAACATTATATTTATTAACACTTTGCACGCGAAACATTTATAGGCCTAAACAAAATGATTAATAAATTATTAGGCTATAAAGAAACAGCTATAAATCCGGCTTTGAAGTGAATTCCACAATTAGAAAGCGCTGCATGGAAAAAAAAAAACAACCTCAGATTCGAGTACCCTGGCCCAGATAACCCTTGCATAGTGAGTGTCGTCTAAATCGATCAATATTTGCCCATTTAGGCCTATATTCATTATCCCTCTTCCGTCTATGTTGAAAATTTCAGAAGTCTGCGGGCATTGGCATAATAAACAAATGAATCGACCAGGGTGGGTTTACAAAATTAAAGTGACCTTAAAGTATTTCCAAGGTATGACGAAAATAGGCAACAAGCACGAAAGTAATTATTATTTGTATAATCCGTTAAATTTTTATTCATGGAATAGCCTTAATAAATCCAACTCGAGCTGACGAGTTTCATTAGATAAATTCTATCGATAAACTCGTAAACTGGAGTGGGATTACTTATGATGGAGTTCCAGGGTTGATTACATTAATTTATTGTGGGTGCAACTTCTTAAAGATTTTTTTTTACCAATAACTTCCTCTACCTGCTGCCACCCTAATCCTCTTCGACTTGTCAATCAGTGAATAGAAAGGTAATTAGGCCTATGCACACTTGATTGCAGTCTAGTACAATGTTGCCAAATACGTACCACAGCCGTTTACTTAACTTGAGAAGTGGTGAATGACAGAGGCAACACTGGGGAAACCCACGCGACTACAAGAGCGCCTGTTCTTTGTCGGTGCAGATTTTCGGATTAGGGAACAATGCTATTATATTCTTTTTTGCACGACGTAACTAATTAGTGGTACTTACGAATATTGTTGCCGTGGATCGTAACTTGACATTCCCGCACGCAATCTGGTTGCTATGAAAACAAAAGAAATCTCCGTGCGGTAAAAATTACAAAAAGCACAAGTGCCGTAAGTAAAATCTTCATAATACAAGCCTTTATGGAAGACCGGAACCAAGGCCCCCCCAGTTTGTAGTGACTTTAATAGGACAAATATTCGGTCCCCATAACAACCAACATATGCGAATCACTTTCTGAAATAAACATCTATCTTCAATAGTGTATAAACATAATATTTTCAGATAATATCTGAATTAATAAAAACAAATTGATATAAATAATCATCGTGCAAAAAATAGCATGCAATACTCGTTCCGTAAGCGCATAACGGATCTCGGAAGATCCGTATGCATCGCTTACGGCACTTGTATCGCAATATACTATTGTAGATAGACGTTGATTTGGGACGAGGTCTTCTTAGAATGGCACGAACAGTACCTACAGTACCTATTATCATAGGCGTAACCAGGCCGACCATATGGGGGGGGTTATAACATCCGCGGGGTCTGGGGGTATGGAATATCCCCCAGGGAGAGGGGGGTCCGGGGGTCCTCCCCCGGAAAATTTAAAAAATGAAGATTCAAAATAACGAGTTTTAAGCTTTCGGGGGTCCTCCCCCGGAAAATTTTAAAAATTAAGACGCAAAATAACTAGTTTTAAGCTTCCGGGGCATCCCCGGAAAATTTTAAAAATTAAGACGCAAAATAACTAGTTTTAAGCTTCCGGGGTATCCCCGGAAAATTTTTAAAATTAACACTCAAAATAACGAGTTTTAAGCTTCCCACACTTTATACTTGTATTAAGTAATTTATGGGCAGACTTAAAAAAATTATACAAGTTTCTTTTTTTTAATCAATGGGGGGGGGGTTCAAACCCCCAAAACCCCCCCCCCCCTCGTTACGCCTATGCCTATAATACGGCTAAGATAATGCAATCAGGAAAACAAGAACGAATAGAAAGTACAGAGTTGATTCAATTGAGCAACTACAATTATGTTGGCAACATTGTGTGCTTAGTCGAGATCGCTCTTCATTTCTTTGCAGTTCCCCGTCTCTTTCTAATCTTCTTTTCACGTTTCTTAGCAACTGTTTTTTACAGTCGTCGATGTCGCTTATACTTTCCATATCTCTATACTCAGTGAACATTTGGAATTCTTTTTCTTCGCATTTTGCGCCTAACTGCAGATGGCACTATTCAGTGGCGTAACTATGCAGTTGGGTTGCTTAGCAACATTATTTATTTATTTATTTAACCTGGCAGAATTAAGGCCATAAGGCCTTCTCTACCACTCAGCCAGGGTAAAGAATGAAATACATAATAATAATAATAATAATAATAATAATAATAATAATAAAATAAATTAAAAACAAGAAATTATATACATGAATAGGCCTACAAGAAACGTAAATTAAATACAAAGAAATAATTCAAACAAAGTACTTGAATAATATTACAAAATGACTATTAGAAATGAAAAAAAAGATGAAAGACGAAACAAACACATTCTTAGTTACTAACACTTATTATTATTATTATTATTTCACAAGTATTATTTATTTTATTTTATTATTTATTTAACCTTGGCGGAGTTAAGGCCATAAGGCCTTCTCTGCCCTCAGCCAGGGCAAAAACATGAAATACATAATAATAATAATAATAAAAATAAATGAAAAACAAGAAATGATATACCCGAATACAAGAAACGTACATTAAATACAAAGACAAAAAATTCAAATATAAGATACTTGAATAATACATAATACAAATGACTAAATTCAAATGAAATTTTTAAAGCCGTTTTCGAGAAAATCGCGTAAATAAAATAATCTTCAAGTAGAGCGATTGCCAAAATGAAGATTTTTTTAATTTTCTGCACGAATTGGATATTACAAAAGTCTAAAGTTTTTTTTAAACACTTTTCCCAATAAATTCTCTGAAGTGGTTGAAATCACAGGCGGCGGACTAGTACAGAGAGGACATCGAAAAGCTTGTGCCACGGTATGATAAATACCTTAATTTGAATGGCGATTTTCTAGAAAAATAGCCTAAGAGTCTACCTTCAAAATGTAGGCCCTATGTAATCAATTTTCATTTTTTTATTATTATTATTTCAAAACGTCTGTTACTTTTTGGACAGCCCTAGTATTTTAACAATACAGCAAATTCCATTGTCCATGTGGACATGATGAACAAACTGTCGAACATCTTGTTCTAGACTGCCCATTTCATGGTTACAAGCGCCACATGCTAAAGAAACATTTAACTATGTGTAGTAAGGTTTTGGGTTATCCAATGATTGACATTTTAAAAAAAACCAATGCTGTTTCGCAGAATTTAAAGTATTTGCCAAAGAAGTTTTTAAAACGCTGTTATCAATTCTCACATCAATTTCTATGAATTAAAAAAAAATGTAACTTTGTAATGTTTTGTGTTTATGTTCACTTTTGTTTATTGTTTACTGCCACATTTTAAAATTTTCTGCATGTTATAATTATAACATACTTATTCTGAAACTATAGCCCTAGCATACCAAGGTAAAATAGTGCTCTTGCACTTGGAGATTTAATAAATACGAAGGTCATTTCAAAAGATCTGTACACTATAAGATAGAATGGAAGAAAATATTTTATTTTGCAAAATACCTTTACAAGCCTTCAATATAATCTTCATTTTTGCTTATGACAGCTTCCCAACGTTTTGGCATTTTTTTAATTCTGGATAGGGCACCTTCATTGTTGAGCTGTCTGATTACTGAGGTCTCCTCACTGAAGCTTCATCAATTAGCCTATAACAAAACGTTTTCCACGTCTATGGATGGGAAAGACTTCCCCACCCATCATTCAGTCCTGATTTGTGCCCACCAGACTTGATTTGTTTCCCAAATTGAAGGAACCACTCTGTGGAAAACGTTTTGTTACAATTGATGAAGCTTCCAGTGAGGTGACCTGAGTAATCAGACAGCTCAACAATGAAGGTGCCCTATCCAGAATTTAAAAAAAAATTGCCAAAACGTTGGGAAGCTGTCATAAGCAAGAATGAAGGTTATATTTTAGCCCTGTAAAGGTATTTTGTAAAATAAATGATTTCCTTTAATTTTATCTTACAGTGTGCAGAACTTTTGAAATTACCCTCGTAAATAAATTCCATTGCTATCCTAAAAAAAAAAAAAAGTTTTAAAATAGACCGGTCTCACAGACCGATATTACGGTTGACATAATTTTGACCTAACCCTTTACGTTTGTGCCCCTTCTAGTCCTCTGTGAGTTACGCCACTGACTCTACTGGTCTTACAGGTCTACCAACTGGACTGACGCAATAAGAAAGTTCCTTCTATATGAGATATCATTAATATTCCACACATCTGACGCTATTTTTGTGAGCATTGTTATCTCTATTTAAGAAACAATAGCGTACAGCTGGGTATAAAAAGTTGTGCGCACAACTTGGTGTGTTCAACACGGATGCGGATGTACGCCGGCTTTTGTTTCCAGACAATGGCACGCTGGCTCTCTCCTTTGTCTGTATCCAGAATATAAGTAGGCTAATTCAGAAGTTTGTAGCCAACTTGAAGGAACATATTATCTCGTGTGTAACCGATCGTATCCATTCGTGCTCGGGATTTTGATCGTTTTCTTGTCTACTTCTGGGGGAAGTTTAGTTCCGCAATATTAAAAACCCAGTTGGAATAGTAAAAATCTGATGTGACTTTCTCTACCTTCAGAATGTTTCTATGACCAGAGCTGGGATTTTAAGGGAAATGCCTATTTTGTTCCTTATGAAATAACATGAAAATTTTGAAATATGTTGACGTTTCATGATAAATCACTTACATTTATAGAGTTTTATAGTGCCCTAAAATGCCTATTTTGACCTTTGGAGCCTATTTTTACTCTTTTAGTGCCTATTTTGTACATATAAAATAAAATTATACTTCTGTGACTTTTACAATCGTGTAATGGACATCCCTAAATGAAGAGCAGAACAGCAGAGGGTGGGGTTTTCACAGAAACTTGATTTTCCAAAACAATTGTCGCCAAAGGATTTCTGTCTTAATTTTGCAATTATTTTTGTTAAGAATAGGTATACCACGCTTCTTACAGTAAAAGAAGATCACGTTACAGTTTAAGAGAATATTGTGGTAGGTATTTTAAAGTTTATATTCTGTATATTTACACATTTTAAAGCATATTTTAAGTGCCTATTTTCTCTTGTAAAAGCCTATTTACTTAAAATTAAAATTAAAATTAGTCAAACATTAAAAACACTTTTTGCTCCACTTACATTATTTATGTAGAACCGGTTTCAAGGGAAGAAGCTCCCTCATCCTCAGCTGATGGTTGACTATTTACTTGTTTTAAAAGCCTATTTTAGGTGCCTAAAACTAAATTTTTTAGAGCCTAAAATCCCAGGTCTATCTGTAACACAGACCAACAGGCATTTTGGTGCCTTAGAATTTATACCTATTCTTGGGTATATTTAGGTAGCTGATGCCAAATGTGCCACTAGTTTTGCCCTTTCAGCTTTAGTTTGTGAGATATGGTATTACCATTATGCATGTTGTCCCATTTTACGTTTGGTATACAGTAAATAAAAAACAGTGCCTATTTTTTGCTTCTAAATCATGTTAAGAAAAAATGCAACACACTAACATTACATTAACATTACAATAACAATACAACATGGGGTCTTTCAAAAAATTGATATTATCACATACTGTACGGTCGTTTATGACTTATGAGCTGTCAATTTGAGGGCCAAAAAATAATCCAGCTTTTAGTTTTTCTGTACAGTTTTCGTCCTACGTGTCCAAAGTATGGTCAAGAACCTTCACTAGCTATATTATCAAGCAAGGTTTTGTTTCGCTAGACTAAGAGATCACGAATAAAATCTATATAAAAGTAGAGCTGGTAGAGAAAAACTGTTTACATATCTTCTTTTCTATCTTCTATCTATATTAATAAAAGGAAGTGTCTGTCCTCCGTCTGTCTGTCTGTCCGCGATGCCCAGCGAAATCTACTCAACGCAGAGATCTGAAATTTTATAAGTAGGCGGACTAAAGGGTCGGAATGTGCACCTCGAAGCCGGAATTTTAATTTTCGCCTCCGTTCGTGAGTTATGAGTGAAAAACTGGCAGAAAACGTGCATTTTTTTGCGTTTTAGAAGCATCAGTTTCAGTAATAAATTTCAATATCAAATCACTTACAGATGGCTTTGGCTATTTTTGTCAACATACCTCATAGCCTACCTTGAAAATAAAAGCAACGCGATCGCTTGATTTTGTTAGTCCATCCTAGACGATTCATTTGTTTAGAGTGTCAAGGCCCACAGACATATGACTTTTTCAACCTACACGGAAGAAGGATAATCAACCCTAAATATGGTCAAACATTGTTCGATTTGAACGAAACTCACTATACAGGGGTTTTCTGGGCCAAGGAACTCGAATCTGAGGTCCCTTTTACCAGGGGACGCTACCTAATCGTGGAATGCACTCCACGTGATTTAGGTGTTAATAATTATAATTTGAAATAATTATCGCGGGGGAAGCCGCGGGCACATGCGGGCACATGCTGTTTGTCTGTCTGTCCACGATGCCCATCGAAATCTACTGAACGCAAAGATCTTAAAATTTAAAGATAGATGGACTGAAAGTTGGGCGAATGCACCTCGAAGCCGAATTTTTAATTTTAGCTTTCGTTCGCGAGTTATGAGTGAAAAACTGGCAGAAAACGTGATTTTAGCGCTGTCGAAGCATCAGATTTCAGTAATACATTTCAATGTCAAATCAATTGCAGTTGGCTTTGGCTATTTTTGTCATACCGTGGAAATAAAAGCATCGCGATCGCTTGAATGTTGTAAGCCCACGCTGGTCGATTCATTTGTTTAGAATGTCAAGGCCCGTAGACATATGAAATTTTCAACCTACACGGAAGAGGGATAATCAACATAGACCTAAATATGGTTAAGCATCGTTCGATTTGGACGAAACTCACTATACAGGGATTTTCTGGGCCAAGGAACTCGAATCTGAGATAGCTTTTACCAGGCAACGATATCTAATCGTGGTATGTAATTCACGTGATTTAGGTGTTAATAAAATAATGATTTAACTATTATGCTCTTAATTTTTAATTCTTGAAATAATTATCGCGGGCGATCGCTTGATTTTGTAAGTCCATCCTGGACGATTCATTTGTTTAGAATATCAAGGCCCGAAGACATATGAAATTTTGAACCTACACGGAAGAGGGATAATCAATATAGGCCTAAATATGGTCAAACATTGTTCGATTTGGACGAAACTCACTGTACAGGGGTTTTCTGGACCAAGGAACTCGAATCTGAGGTCGCTTTTACCAGGCGACGCTATCTAATCGTGGTATGTAGTCCACGTGATTTAGGTGTTAATAAATATAATGATTTAACTATTATGCTCTTAATTTTTAATTTTTGAAATAATTATCGCGGGCGAAGCCGCGGGCACATGCTAGTTTGGAATAAGCACACTAAGTATAGCCAAAATCCTGTAAAACATCTGAGACACCAGACAAAACGTTCTTTTTTGTTGGGCTGTGTAACGTTTAGCTTCTCAATTGATTTAGAGTAAACAGGCTCCAACCCTTCAATTAATAGGCTGACGTAACTTTTCTATACAGGCTTTGACCTCGTATTTCTTCAGAAATACGAAAAAGAAATTGACAATCAATTTGCAAAATTATACAATTTTGTACAAGAAATATACTACGAGATAACCACTGTGGAAACTGTTTTCTCTGCAGTCCGACATGGTTTTGCATATTGTGTGAAAAAAGTAATCAAAACCCAATCAGTAATTGGCATATCCATCTCTCATTTTCACTTGGTATTTTCACATTAACGCATAATTGCCATGTTACATAATTCAAGATAAAAAAATGTGATTATCCCGAAATTAAAGTTTGAGTTATCCTTCTACCACAGTATAGTATAACAGTAGCGAAGCTCTAATGAAAGGAAAATGCATCCTTTTGACAGATCGGTGCGACACTAGCACCCCAAGCGGCCGGCAAGATTGAACTAGCAAACAGCCATTTTTAGCATTGGAAAGATACGAATATATGGCTGTATTTCTTCTTATTTTTAAAATTACTAGAACGAGATTATTACCGGAAAGGCATACTGGTGAACTCACCAAATCATAGACTTTATGGTAATATAAAGAAGTTGTAGTTTCAAGATCGATGACATTGTATATCTTATAAAGTATCAGACCGGTTTCCCGATGTGGTCTAGTATGGATGCAAGCGTGATAATCACAAATTGGCAATTTAATTTAACAAATAACTGTTTTTGCTTACCTCTCAGGATCTTTAGGGAACCTGAAGAAAGATAAATCGAGAGATTCCTTTGGTTCCTTTGGCTGTTGGTGCAGTTTATAGCACTACAAGCATTTCCATAAAATATTGTTGACATTTTTCCACTGCCTTCTAGATTGTGCATTTTTCATAGAAACAATGTAACAGATTGTGTTGTCTCTCGCTCACCGCTACGAGAGCTGCAGTCGCGCCGGTTGAAAAAAACTGTATGGAGCTTCGCTACTGTTATACTATACTGTGCTTCTACGTGAATCGATTAATGTATTACAACACGAATATTTTAATATTGTAATAATTATTTATATATAAATTTAATTTTTGCCCACACGTATATTTACTACAATCATAATTAGTTACATAAGCTTATGCCGAATGTGCAAAAACAATAACATTATTGCTGAATATTTAAGAAGGTTACAGGAGATCATTGAAAGAAAAAAAACCGACGCAGTTTGGGCAATGTAGAAAAATAATGCCTTGCAAAACATTGCTTCAGATTTCAGCAGATGCAATCCAGAAGGGCCTGGAATCTAAGAAGTATATTCCTAGGGAGATTTGGATACAGAGTCGTTATGCAGAACGGAAATTGTGATGGAAAAGTAGGCTATTGTGGTTTTCTTGTGCATATTGCATACCATGTTTAGGTTAGGAGTCTTTGACTTATTATTAGACCTGGAATTTTAAGGCAAATGACTATTTTGTTCCTTATGAAATAACATGAAAATTTTTAAATATGTGGATGTTTCATGATAAAAATGTACATTTATAGAGTTTTATAGTGCCCTAAAATGCCTATTTGGACCTTTAGAGCCTATTTTATTATTTTAGTGCTTAAAATGCCTATTTTGTACATTTAAAACAAAATTCAACTTCTGTAATTTTTACAATCTTATAATGGACATCCCTCAATGAAAAGCAGAACTGCAGAGGTGGATTTTTCATCAGTAACTTGATTATTCCAAACAATTGTCGCCAAAGGAATGCTGATTGACGGGGGAGGGGAGGATTAAGGGGGAAGGACTACTGTGTCAAGTCACCAGTGAAACAACATCTCGTTAAGTGAATATAGTTCGCGATGGCAAATTTTGTAATTAATTCTGTTAAGAATAGGTATACCACATTTCTTGCTGTAAAAAAAGACCATGTTACAATTTAAGTGTAACTTATATTGTAAGTAATACAAGGTGTCCGGGAAAGACCTGACGAAAAAGAAATAATTATATATCTGAAACTATTGCATTTATTGACGTGATGTTTTCACGGTTACAAAGAGAAACACGATGAGTTTTAATAAGCCTCTATGTGAGCATCATTTGTGGCCCGATACTCAATTTCGTGCCTCACACGCGAAAGCATCTCCCGTGTGACTAGTGTTATTGCGTCGTACATTCGGCCACGCAAATCTGCATTATCGGTCACAGGCGTGCGATACACTTTGTCTTTCACAAAACCCCAGATAAAGAAATCCAGTGGGGTCATGTCAGGTGACCTTGGTGGCCATGGGGTAGCTCCTTCTCTCCCATGGACTGTGGATTTTGCCATTTGCAGTTGTCTTGCCGCCTCACGAATGGATTTCCTCTGGCTTCTTACAAAAGTAGCCCGGACCCTTTCAATGTCATTGTCCTTTATGCGCGATTTCTTTGCCTTTCCCTGCTGTGACTCAACATTACCTATCTCCAGAAATTGCTTGTGCTATTGAAGGATACTGTTTCGGGCGGGAGGATTTCGGCCTTAGTGTGTTTGGAAACGACGTTGTAGCCTACGCACAACTTGCATTCCCAGTTCTCAGAAAAAGACTGACAACACACGCTGCGCAGAACAAGCTTTTTCTCGTTTCTCCTCGTGCAACAACAATGTGCATGCTCATGCGCATTACGGGATGCTACAAAACAAAACTTTTTGAGTTTGTCTTTCTAACTGTGAAAATACTGAGGTAGTAACTGTAGCCTAATAGTTTCTGATATATAATTATTTCTTTTTCGTCAGGTCTTTCCCGGACAAGGTGTACTATTTTAAAGTCTATTTTCTATCTATTTACACATTTTAAAAGCATATTTTAAGTGCCTGTTTTCTCTTTTAAAAGCCTATTTACTTGTTTTAAAGCCTATTTCCTCTTTTAAAAGTCTATTTACTTGTTTTAAAAGCCTATTTTAGGTGCCTAAAACTAATATTTTTAAGGCCTAAAATCCCAGGTCTACTTATTATGTCTAAAAATTAAGCCATAGTGTAGCGTATTTTCCTTTCACATAAATTCTGTTGGAATCAAATATATAACACGCGCTTACGGTGTATGGAACTTTATAGGCCTATTAATACCGCAGGCGTATTTTTCAATTCAATTAAGCATAAGCATGATCTCTAACCTCACATATAAACAGATTACAGATCTCTGTTTACAAACGCAACATTGACATCAAAGTTAATTGGAGAATCATTATTTGATCAGGAAAATATTCTTAATCAATTCTGAACAGACATCTGATCGCCCGTTAGTATAGATTGTTGTTTGTGCAACAAGATTTTAACTATAAAACATTTTAGACTTTCACGGCCGGAGTCAATATTAAAAACATTATCCGGGCCAACAAGCCCGGATAATGTTTTTAGGATTGTAACTGATCGCTGATCTAACTCCGGTTAAACTCCCATCATAGGTGATGTTGAATTGCTCTTCTGCAACTGATGTTAGATTCTTCGTTATTCCGTTTTGTTCGTCTCCTTTTAGACGAGCAGAAAATATAACCTTTCTTTCTTCTTTATCTTAGCTTCACCTCTCCTTTTTAGGATTTAAGCCACCCAAGCCGCCCGGGCCTTAAAGGGCCGCGACCTGTCGGGATTATCTTTGGATCACATACATACTTTTTTGACCAGACAAGGACATGGAGGGCCTCCCCGGATGAGTGATCAGCCCAATGCCGGGGCCACGAGCACATAGGACGAGGCACACCATTCACACACTCTCTCACTCCAAACAAGGCGAGGATGGGATAAAGATGATAATGATGGCCAGATGACATCTGGGTGGCCACAAGGGCCTAAAGTTACTACATTTGTCTCACAGATGAGGAAAAACCCCTCCTAGGTAGCTTATCGAACCCTGGCCCGCTGCGTGAGAGGAGCGAACGCATCCCCTACGCCACAGCGGTGGACAGAAAATATAGTACCGACTTAAAATACTCCAGTTAAATAATTCTAGTGTGTTCACACTAGCTTTTAAAGAGAGATGTGACACTAATGCATGCAGTGGTGTGCGGTGTTAATCCGGAAGCTTGTGGGGAATTATCCCCACTGTCCTAATGTAGGCTAACTTCTTCCTTTATATCATGGACACCATAACTTCATACAGTTTGGTACAGTCTGGTTTATAACGGGAACTGAACATTACAGGTTGTGGAAATACCTTGAACTTTAACCCTATACGTAATTTATACATTGATATAAACAATAATTAAGTAATTTTATCAGCGGGTTTTAAGGTCGAAGTCGATTAAGAAAATTTTAGTGAAATAGGTGGTTCCCAGGAATTATTAAAGTTATATGTGAATAAAAATCCCTACGTTTTACGTAAAGCAGTCCTTTGTTAATATGATATACCTGATTTTATTCAATTCAATTGTTTTTGATGACGCATTAAAACGTTAGAATAGCAGTGAAAAGATTACTGTGGAACGTTCAGGGAAAATTTAATAAATCCTGTTACGTCAATTTCTGCTGTTGTAGGCTTACAGTAATAATGAATATATTTTGATATAATTAATTAATTTTTATATAATTAATTAACAGAATATATACTGATATATTTAATAATAATAAATTAATTGATATAATATAATAAATACCTGTATCCTCTTACAGTTTTTAAATCAGTAGAAGACCGTGACTAAAATACAATCAGGGCCCTGTTTCATAGACATTATTAGCGATTCACAATTAAATTAGTTAATATGATTCGTCTTAAGTTTCATAAGCATATAATTTACTTACTTACTTTCTCAATGGCAATAGTCAATTCCTCAGCAAGCTAATGGAATGTTATCTATTTTATGGAACCCGAAGGTTCTATTCTATTTTTTGTGCCCCTTAAGGCGGGGAGGCGGGGTGGGAACGCCCCTAAGCACCGCAGCCGTTGCCGACTTATTGTGCCTACCTCTGGGATGGGATGAGTTGCGTGCCCACAGGCCGCCCCGGACCGCAAAGCCCCCCCGTGAGCCCCCACGGAACTCCCCTACATCCAACAAGCCTCGTACCATGCCACGTGTGCGCCACCCCCTGCGGTACCTCCAACCGGGAGCCCCGACAGGTTCGTGACACACACCACCAACAACCTCTTGACCACAAGCAGCGGGGAGAACGGGAGAGGCCCCCAAAGGGCTCTGACTGCCGAAGCAGACCCGATGCCAGAAGTGGAAACGGGATGAGGATGAAATGGGGGAAAGGTGAGATGAAGTGGAGAGTGTTGGTGGATGAAAGGGGGAAACGGGAGAACCCCGAGAAAAACCCCCTAAAGCACGGCTTCGTCCACCACGAATGACACACCCGCCGGCCCCGAGATTTGAACTAAGGACCGCAAGCATGCCAGGCTCACGCGCTACAGCATGAGCCACCGCGCCGGCTAACCCGAAGGTTAATTCCCGCGTTTATCTGAGCCCGCCATTCAACCCAACATGTGCCAATTCTATCCAACCACCCTCGCAAATCCTAAACCTTTACTAATCCTTAAACCTTTACTAATATTGTCCTCCCACCTATGCCTAGGTCTTCCAAGTGGTCTTTTCCCTCTGGGTCTCCAAGTCAATACTTTTGAGGTATTTCTTTCCTCCCTATGCGCGCAACATGTCCAGCCCATTTCATTCTCTGTGATTTAATTTCCCTTACTATATCCGGTGAAGAGTACAGGTTATGAAGCTCGTCGTTATGCAATTTTCTCCAGTCCCCGTTTACATATCTTTTAGACCCAATTATATTTTCGTATAGTTATATATATAGGTCAAGTAAACCTTATACAGGCCACGGAGGCCCAGAGGGTTCCAGGAGGTTGAGGATCCCAGATTTTGGACATTCGGCACGTGAAGGTGGTAAGGTTGTCAGCCTTACGCACCAGCCGCCTTTACCCCAGGATTGCTCCTGGTACTCATTTCTGTTAGAGGCTGAGTCGACCCCAGTGAAATAGTGCCACCAGAAGGATTAGGCCAATTGAAAAACTCTAACCACCTCATCGGGAATCGAAGCTGCCACCTTCCGGTTTGTAGCGCAGCGCCTCGACCACTACGTTACGGCGTACCCCCATAATAATATATATCTATTATAATTTTCGTCTTCATCATCATCATCATGATAAACATCATCATCCCTGGAGCTAAAACATATTTGTTATGGACCTTAATTACAAAATTCAAGCAACTAGAAAGCTTCTGGTTACAGACCAATGAAATAAAATAAACGAACGAAATGGAACAAATCCGGGTTTAAATTTCCAATTAAAGGTATAAAACAAAAGCGAACGTTTTACAGCTCACAGATTCTCAATTTTCAAACGCCGTTAACAACATAGCGTCCAGCTATGAAATGAATCCAATATGGCGTGAGCGTCATAAATTGCAAATCGAACCGCTTAGCTTTTGTTTGCTGACGGAAAGAAGTCTGGATTTATGTGTTGTTGCTAATGAAATGACACACGCGTTGCCAACTGCGTCACGCGAGCTGCTGCCAACTGTAAAACTACAAATGTACCCCCGTTGAATTAAATTAAGATTGTGACCTAGGAGAAAATGGCTTTCTTCTGGGCTTCCAAGGTAGGGTACTAAAGTACGTTAAAGTAGAATAGATCCAAGTAGACTTGCGGACGGTTAAATGTTACTATAGTCAGATTTCATCTTCCAACAATCTTAACAATCAATTAATGGCCGGTTTCTATAAACTCGCGAATTACCTATGGGTAAATTACCCAATGGACAGAATTTACACAAGAATAACACCACACAAACACAGATAATTTAAAGATAGCAATCACATACACTTGTGACGAGTTTCTAGATAAATGTCCTCTGAGTAAATATGAAAATGACAGAAGAAATGTCGATACAAACTCAGGCTAGATCTTTCCAAGGGTAAATCGTCGGGTTAATTTATCCTTTCATGGAATGCTGGATAAAATTTAACCTTTCATAGGATCAATAGTAATATTTAAACAATGAGAATCAAAGCCTTCTGAATTAAATTAGCTGTACAACTCCAAGGCCTTGCTCAGTATATCATTGTGGTTGAAATGGGACCAATTTATCCATGGATAATTTACCCATAGGTAATTCACAAGTTTGTAGAAACCGGGCATAAAACGAGTAAAAATGTATTTATACAGGATGTTAATGAATAACACCGGAATATTTTACCTGTATACAGGGGGACATGTCGGCAGCGGTGGTCTAGAGGTAGAGTGCCCGCCTCTAGATCCGAAGGTCGCGGGATCAAACCAGGCCGCAGTCGATGGGGTTTTCAGGACAGGGACTTTAAGCTGAGGGGCCCGTGACGTAGAGGAACTCCAATCCTAATTTAGAACCTCTTGACAAAATTTCTCGGCCCTTTCATGTCCAAGTAATACCTTAGTTTCCGGAGGGGGGGGGGTTGAGAGGCGATGGGCTTACCACCTGTCCCTCTGCTCTCTCTAGGAAAATAAGCGTAACAAAATTCACATCTGTAAACAGAAACCTCCACTTGGAAGCCCTTCGCCCCAACATGGGGACTTGGACATAGGATTCGAGAGAGAGAGAGAGAGAGAGATAGGGATACAGGGGACATAGACAAGCAACTTTTATTAGGAGATTTATGCTTTATGGATTAAGTTTTTCCTGATACACCATAAAGTCTCCCAGGGCATCATGACTTCTAACATAGAAAAATGTTATGAATAAAAAACTAATGCAGTGGCGGCCAGTCATGTGATTAGTCTGTAAATGTTGAAGATTATGAAAACTCTAAATTATGATATAACTCTGGATGAATGATTAAGGATCAGGTTTTTATCGATCACTAAGAAGGCATGAAGTCAATTTAATTAAAATTTCAACCGTATTTTCTAGGGATGGGTCGATACCAGATTTTCTCGATACTCGATACCGATACATGATTTTTTCCTTGATACTCGATATCTTCAACATTTCCAGTTTCAATAAATAGGTACATTAAAAATTAAAATTTGATAGAACTGTGTAATACCAACTAAATTAATTAAGTCTGCATATTTAATGAGACAAAATTTAATATCATCAGTAGCCTATAATTATTCTTAAACTCTACATTAAAACCAAAATGAGTTTTTTAAACAGTACACTTACAAGATTTTGTTAAAAAATACTAGCATTCTCACTTAATTTGAGAATTTCAGAATTACAAAAGTATCGAAAAAGTATCGAGCGAGTTTTCTGAAGTATCGTTCGATGCCGATAGCCTACCATGCAAGTATCGAGAGTATCGAGGTATCGAAAGTATCGAGGACCCATCCCTAGTATTTTCCTTCATTATTGACTTATGAGCACCAAATTGTAATCACTTTAATGCCCTGTAGCATAGGCTACACATTTTACGTCATAGAGCAAATATTTCTTAATAAAAGTTGCTTGTCTATGTCCCCTCTATATACAGGTGAAATATTTCGGTGTTATTCATTAACATTCTGTATACTGTATTCATATATTCTTTTCATATAATTATATCGTAGAAAAATATTGTTACGACTTCATTGTAACTGGGTATAATTTATTGTTGAGCGGTCCTGGAGTGGGAAGTTGTGAAATTAATATTTATAGTGAGTGATAAAGCAAAATTCAATCCAGATTGAGTGAACTACAATGATGATTGACACTGAAAATTATTTGTAATAAGTGCAGCAACCGACTTGATAGGCCTAACATAAATCTCTATATATATAAAAGGCTTTGTCCTGACTGACTGAATGAATGACTGACTGACTGATTGACTGAATGACAGGAATCAACGTACAGCCTAAACTATAACAGGTAGAGCGTTGGAATTTTGACAGTACCTTCGTTTCATAATGTAGGTGCTCACTAAGAAAGGATTTTGAAAAATTCTGATTATAAATGCCAAAAATTAAATGTTTTTGAAAATACTTAATCCCTTTTTACATATAATTATCAATTCCAAATCACAGAATATATTGTTGCCAAATGGTATCAGGTGGGCTTGGAAAAAACAAATGAAATGCACTTTTGACAAATAAGAGAAGTTATCAAAATAATTTCATGTTATAAATAAATATTACAGAATGAAATCCACTAAAATAATGGAATCACATAACTTTCTCTACCCTGGACATAGAGAAAACAAAACGAGGTATGGTAATGTGTATATTATTATATTATATCGCAGGTTTTTGGAGAGAAAAGTATGAAAGTGATAATGCTTTCTGTTTAATTTCATCCCCAAAACAGTTTTATGGTAACATGAGAGTGGGAAATAAAATTTTCCGCCTCCATATTACAATTTTATGTTACAGGAATTTCTGTTTCTTCTTATTTAAACCTCTACCAGGCTTGCTGTGCACTGTACAAGCGATGGGATGCAAAATTCTAGATCCTCTATGAGCCATAAAAAACTATATCAAACGTTTTCTGAGGGAATAGTTTGAGTGTAATAAGTCGTTCTTCCTATTTCAAATTATAAATGCCTATATAAGGACCTAGAATTTAAAATTGAAAATCCTTCATAAGCTAATTTCCAATTACAAAATACAAAACCCGGGCGACGCCGGGTCTTTTAAGCTAGTAGGCTATATTAAAATTTAATACTAATTGCAATGCCATCTTTTCTCCGAGTATAGGCCTACTAAAACTTAATATATGAAATTAATAATCTAGTTATTAAGTGCCAGTATGGTACTTTATAAGATTGTGAGGGGACGGTAAAAGTCTGTCCGTCTGTCTGCCCGTGTGCCTGGTCGCGCGACAACTCAAATACGCCTTATCGGATTTTCTTGAAACTAGGTAGGCCTATACGCATTTATAACGTCCATGGAAAGAATCCTATTGATTTTGGACCAAATCGCGGTTGACTGGTACCGGAGTACGACTAATTAAAGGTCTCATGCTTTTTAAAAGGGAAATCATGACTATACTACAAAACCGCGTTGCTAATCACTGCTACAATGCAGTCAGATGTTTGTAAATGTATTATATCACGACTTTCTTCACATATGAGGAATTTGTCGTAATTTCGTTCTGTTAATATTCTAATTATCCCACTTATTCCTTCACATAGGCCTGTGATTATCAAATTTTCTCAAGAAACGGCTATGTAGGCCTATATCTTTACACGCTAGTGGCCGTAATTTGGAAGATATTGGAACCAAATTTTATTATGTTATTCCTAGTCCCAATAGTTCGGACAAGTTCGTTAATGAGAAAAATTGGACCAAGGGGGTGGTTGGGGGAGGGGGTTGAAATATTGAAAACTTTATATCTCGGCCCCTATGAAGTATACAGGGAAACTTTGTTTGAATAAATTAGTGTACTCCCTATGAAGTTAAAAGTGAAACTAACGATTCGGAGGTTTTGGGGGTACGAGTGGGATGGGGTGGGGGTATGAAAATTCGAAATTGTTGAAACCACGTCTTGTGGGGTATCGTTGAAAAGCTCTTGATGAGTACTCTACAAATCAATAACTAGTTTCTAGATAGCTCTCATTTAAGGCGAGATTTGAATGTTTGAAAAAGTGCTCTTTCCTCTTTTTTGCAGTTCTTATTGCGGGTTTGTCATGCCAAGGCTAAAGAAGAAGAGTGCTGCGCAGCGACAATAAATTAAACCAAAAGCACTTCGAAACCTACCTCAGCCTGTAGGCCTGGCTAAAGGGATTTTTTTATTTGGTCTATCAAACGTCTTTGCCAAATAGTCAGATACATCAAGCTGGGATCGAACCAAGATGCAAGACTACTCGTAGTAGTTTTATAGTGTCCCCGGGGAAGAGTGTTTTATGTACCATAATACTTTGAAATTGAAGTTGTAATGTCCATTTGATTGTTTGAACTTAGCTGTATTGCTGAAACTTTACTATTAGAGGCTGTCCCTTAATGGAAGTCATTTACCGGCAGTAATGACCGTTAGTTGGTTTATTATGCCACCAGAATGCGCTTTATTAAACTCTCTACGTGATTTACTGACATGAAAGGTGAACAACAGTAATAGACCACTAATGTATACAGCTTCAATAAAGGTATAGAATGGACTATTCATGAAAGGAGTAGGCTACGATATTAACTGTGATTCATATTAGAAAGTTACTGGAAATGTTTAGGTCTATTATTACGTATGTAACTAATGATTAGAGATGCTATTTTGCGGTGAATAAAAATGTTAAATTTCGGTATAAAAATTGGGTCATTTACGGTGTTATTTCGCACAAAAAACTAAATTTCGGTGTTATTTCGCATAAAAAATTAAATACGTTTTTAGCCTTTGTGGTGCAAATAATTGTATATTTCCGCACATGAGCATGATCAAGAAAACCTGAATGGAAAATGTGCACCATTACCCATAAAAAAATAAAGTTTAGAGTATTTATATAGGCCTATTTTATTCTAAATTACACCCATCGGCCATCCCCAAAGTACGAACTTAAACTAGTCTCCACATTTTGAGGAAGAAGTCTTGCCCTCTTATCGGTTAGAATGTCTGAATATCCTGAGAAATCTCTCTCAGCATCTACATTATTCACCGGAATAAAAATGCTTTCATATTCAGAACATAGGCCTACATGTTTAAGAACTGTCATTAACATTGATTATTGAATTTTTTGTTGTATTAATGAGCACAAATTATTTAGTTATTTTCCCTGAAACCCGAGATTTCCCTTGAAAGTAAAAAAAATCGTTTAAAAAAGAGGAATTTCGCGCCAAAAACGACAATTTCGCATAGATACAAAATTTCGCGTTTTTTCGCGGTTAAAAACCGACAATAATTCCACAAAGGCATGTTTGAAACACAAGATTATTGTTTTATCAATAGTAATAACAACAATTCGCGAATCCGTCATTTGCGAAAACTAGGTATCTCTACTAATGATGAAAATAATGATTTTCTAAGTAATTTGTCCAAAGAAAAGTCCATCAATGAAGATTCCAATGAAATTACAAAATGAAATAAAATCATGTAAACTGATGTAACAAAGTGCCAGAATGCTTTTGTTTAATCAGTTATAATTGCAATTATGATATACAGAAAATAAGTTATTTTTGTAATCGATTTCAGATAAGATCCAGATCGATTCATTAAGCAGGGCTTACGGAAGAACAAAGGTCTAGTTTGATAAGCATACGTGAAGGAATATGTGGGTAGTGCTATTTGTCAAAGCTTACTGTATTGCAGCTTCCAAAGCCGTATATGAACACTGTAAAACAGTAGGCGATGTTGTCATGAGAGCTGGCATCTCATCACTACCATCACAAAATAGCCGCTAAATTGGGCATTACACCGGTACCGGTCAACCGATTTGGTTCAATATCAATAGGATTCTTCCCATGGATGTTATAAATGCGTATTCCAAGTTTCACGAAAATCGTATAAAGCGTATTAGACTTATCGCACGTACAGACACACGGACAGACGGACAGACATTTTCCCGTCCACCACACACAATCTGATAAGTGCAATTCTGGCATATAATAAGTAGGCCTACTATATAGGCCTAATTAACATTACATTTTTTAATAGTAATGCTTTAATTTACAGCAAATAATAAAATAGTACCGATATACTTTACTGTAGGCTATGAGTTGTGCTGTGTAATCTTTTACCAGAAACGTTTGAAGTTATTAGGATACATGTACTGGAAATCAACAAACTATCTTCTAAGGAAATTCTAAATATTTTGGAGAGGAATATAAAGAATATTCAGTAAGAAGAGAAGAACGTAAGTAAGAAGGAAGTTAAGACTTCCGCCTTTTTATTTGCAAAATAGTCACAATAAATATGAATTGGAGGCCCGGATTTTCTTAAGAAAACTTCGAGTTATAATAACTTATTATTAGCGAGTTCTGTGAAACAGGGCTTTAAGGCCATTTAATAAATAGCAAACTGAAAAATCTTTCATAGAGGTATACGAAAGTTGTCCACAAAATAAGTTTCCCTGGGACCGTTTACAGAAACAAAACACAAGAGATAAAGCAAGTGTTCAGCTATTTTTCAACATATTCGCCACCGGAATTGAGTCATTTGTCATACCGTGGAACCAACTTTTGAACACTATTGTCGTAGAAGTCTGTCGCCAGGGATCCGAACCACTGTGTGACAACCATCTCCGCTACTCTGCCATTCTCTGTCATTCTCTTTGAGGTGTAGGAAAAGATGGAAATCACTGGCAGCGAGGTCCGGACTTTAGGGTGGATGTTGAAACAGCTCTTAGCCGAACTTTTGCAGGAGACTTGCAGGGAGATGTTGAAGTCTCCACCCTACATTTTGGACCGCGCCCCAGAGATTTTAATCTTTTCCTACCCCTCAAGAAATGACAGTGAATGACAGAGGATGGACAGAGAAACGGAGGTTATCACACAATGGTTAAAATCCCAGGCGGCACAGGGATACACAAATTGGCCCCACGGTATGACAAATGTCTGAATTCCGATGGTGAATATGTTGAAATATAGCTCAAGACATTCTGTATCTGTTACAGTAAATGTTTCCATTAAATTGTGTTTTGTTTCCGTTAATGGCCGTGCGAAACTTACTTTATGGACGCACCTTGTATGTGAAGGTTTTCCTGTCTCTAAATTGTCCGTTGTGAAGTCTATGGATTTCAACTACAAAGCCCCCTGTTTCTTACAATGTTTGTGAACAAACTGGATTTAGGAAGAGAAGGTCACGAGTTGACAAACTGAATCACAGGCACCTGGGGCATGGAACTGTAGAGTCAGAGCTGCAGGCAAAGGTAATAAACCGCTCTATAATATGCAAATGTGAACTCCGGCTGAATTTATACTCTGTGAGATTACACCCACATGTAGCATTAGTAAGTCTCAAATATTCATATCATTATTATATCTCTGGCTGTACCTCACCATATAGCTAGTGGAATCTTACTGCTAGCGGGAAATTTTGTAAGTTTTATTGAATTTTCCTGCGGGTTGGTATTGCACTCCACCAACTGCTCTTCAAACTCGCGCCCTCAAGGTAATGACGTCATTGTACGGTCCTCTGCGTTCGGATTCTGTTTATTTTGTTCTTCGTTTTATAGTATTACTTTGTACAGGGTGGTTTAAAGGCATTAAAATATCCTACTTTTCATTAAAACAAGAAATGATCTAATACAAATATGTCATGTTGTAATGTTTTATAATGGATTAACGAGCAGAACAAGATCACGTAGAGAAAGAAAAGGACTTGAAGATGGCTGAATAACCGAAATATATTGAAAAAGGAAGAAAAAAACGAAAATTGACAGCTATAATTACTTCCTCTGCCCGTGCCATAGGTACTATAGGTAGAGGAAGTATTGTTTTCGACCCTAAAATTCGAAGTTGAGTTTTTAGCATATATACACGTTTCAAGGCCCCCTGAATCCAAAAATACTATTTTTTGAAACATGTCTGTGTGTGTGTCTGTGTGTGTGTCTGTCTGTGTGGAAGTTTGTGAACAGGCTACCTCCGAAACGGAGAATCGTATGAAAACAAAATTTCGTATTTGGGTCAGGTACCTTCTGAAGATGTGATTCGAAGATTGGCGACAAATTTCCCTTATTTTTAAGGGGACTTTACATGAAGAAATTTTCGTTTTTCGCGATTTTCTCGAAAACGGCTCTAACGATTTTCTTTAAATTTTGCGCATGGATTGCTTGTACCAAGAGCTAAAACTTTTATTTGAAACATTTTTTCGAACTAATTCTCTGAAGGGTAGCTATAAGCTACCCACTGTGAATACGTGCTTTTTGCAATACGGCTTCTTGTAAATCGTACGAAAACAAAATTTTGTATTTGGGTTAGGTACCTTCTGAGGCTGTGAAGATTGACTACAACCTTTTCTTATATTTAAGGGGACTTTACATGAAGAATATTTTGTTTTTTGCTATTTTCTCATAAACGGCTCTAAAAATTTCCTTTAAATTTTGTACATGGATTGCTTATACCATTTCAAAAACATTCTCTGAAGGGTGGTTGTAACCTACCAACTTGCCTGGTGAACAACTCAATACGTGGATATTTAAGGCATTTTATTCTATATAAGCACGTGAAGAAGGAAAAATGTACTGGTGGCCCTGCTTACAGTAAAGAAATGTCTGAGGGGAATATTTGATAAATTTCGGAAATTATTCTTAACAGCAGAAAGTTCAATAAACGTTTGCAGTCACTTGTTTTTTTTCCCCCATAGCCTGCGTTTTTAGTCGCAACATTCAAAGAAGGGGCTATAAGATATTTATAGCATAATTAGCGTAAATGCTGCAAACTTTTATTTGGGCAGAGGAAGTTATGTGACTTTCACATCAGATTTTTTTTAATTAGTTTTTATAATACTGACAAGTGTACATTTTAGATTTGACAAAGCTATGAGCTGATATTTTAACAAAAACATTTTATACGAGGGAATAGGTAGAATTATTTTATACACGACATACAAATCCCTCGTAGGAGAATACAGCATGGAATTTATAAACACTAATACAAATATCCTAAAAATAATATACTTTTAGTAAGGATCTTGCTTTTAATACCAGTTATTATATGAGAATATTATAGGAGAAAAATTCCTCTGACACTGAGATTTGAACCCAGGACCTTTGGCTATCCGTGCCACTGCTCTACCAACTGAGCTAAGCCGGAGTTCACTTCACACCGCCAGATGGAACCCCTCTCCTATGACTAAACTAAACTAAACTCCGTGGAGCTACATCCCCGAAGGGACAAGGTCTACCACCCGACCGCTGCGTCACCTACCAATAGGCAGATGACAGGATTGGGGGCATATGGTCAGCATGCCAACACCCACTGCCGTTAATGGTGGTTTCCATGACCGGAGCCGCTATTTCTCTATCAAGTAGCTCCTCAATTTGAATCATGAGCCTGAGTGCTCCTCGTTCCAGACCTCCCTACCTCAGAAAAGTCCGAGGAGGTACCGGGGATCGAACCCGGACCGACGGATCTGAAGTGAGCGACGATAACCACAAGACCACGCCGACGGTCTGTCTCCTATGACTGATTGCCCTTAATGGCCTACCTCATAGGAGGGAGGTTCCATCTGGCGCTGTGAAGTGAACTCTGGCTTAGCTAAGTTGGTAGAAAAGTGACACGGAGAGACAAAGGTCTTGGGTCAAGTCCCAGTGTCAGATGAATTTTTCTCCTATAATATTAGTCTATCGTGTTTTGTCCAACAGAGAGAATATGTGGTTCATGAATGCATATATATATATATTCAGTTATAGTGTTAATATTGCAGAATTATTTCTTATTTTTTATATAAGAGGCGGTAGAAATGTTTATAGATAGGAAATTCTTAGCAACGTGGAAAAAAATTAATACAAAAAAGGAACAAGCTTTAAAAAATTAGGCAGAGTATTATTTTTGATGAGAAATAAATGAATATAAAAATATGGAAGTTTCAACCTAATAACGTAAAATGTTTTATTGCACAATTGAAAATTCATTGTTTGAAACTTTTAATTGCAATGTTTTGATTTGTGATTTGGTTTACGCATAGAACGCCTGCTGAATGCGACTAGACTACTTGCACGACAAATTCTACAAAATTGTTGTGCGGGTAGTCTAGTCGCTTACAGCAGGCGCACTGTGCATTGGATTATGAATCGACGTGGCTAACTTAGCTTAGCTCTTGGTCGACAACCCACTTAAGTGTAAAAATCTAATTGAAGTTTATACTTATTAGTAGACTTCGGATTTTATGTAAAAACCTATTTTAATCCTTAAGTGATATATGGACGAAAACTCGTATATGCATGTTTCATAAGTGACTATGCCTAAAACTGATACTTTTATAGGACCTAAAACAGCCTATTTTTACGTTAGAGTTTAATACTGCCTTTTTGCTTGTTTTTTCCTTGGAATTCCAAGGAATTTTTCTCCTGAAGAAACCATGTCACAAATGTATCATGTACTGCACAATCCGAGCCAAAAATTTAGTACGAACTGAAAATAAATGCTAGAATTTATATAAAAAAACTTATTTTGAACAACCATAACAGTGAAAACCTGAACTTGCCGCCATCTTGAAAAAACTTCAAAATTTTCTATTTTATTTCTGTTTTTTCTCTCTTTATCTGCCAAAATACGCATCTGACAAAATGTATTAATATCTATCCTAAAAGTAGACTAAATTTGCTACAGTTTGAGATCAAATTGAGTTTTTTGCCATTAATAGTTTCGGAAATACAGCTTTCCTAATTTCAGAAACATTTTGCAAAAAAAAAAAAATCTGAACTTTTCAACTAGTTTTTACTCGCTACCTTCTAAATGACCAAACCTAAAGTAAAACTCCATATGAAAACTTACACTAGAGGTAATTTTCAACTTGTCGAGTACTTTAAACTTATGCTACCTCTTACAGGTCACAAGATAGGCTAATACAGGCCCTAGTAATAGGTCTATATAATTCTCTGTACCATAGGCCTATACCTGTGTTTTATCATGATATTTGATTAATGGTGACTTCATTAAATATAATAATCTGCATTGCAATTGAGATATTTCAGAAAATTGGCAATTTAACGATTTTATAAGAGACTATTTTACGATTTTTAGAACCTATTTTCAAATTTTTAGAGCCTATTTTAGATACCTAAAACAGCATTTTTAGCGACCTAAAAGTCCGAAGTTTATTGATAACTTATAATTTACGTTATATTATTTCTCGTTTTCACTGCTGGTTTAGTCCTTTCTTTTATTTCTTTATAACGTCTTTCGTTCCTTTCCTTTTACACGCTTCGCTTCCTATAGAAGAGAATCTCATTGTTGGCGGGAATTTATGTAGGTGGAAGGGAATTTCCGTTGGGTTGGTTGGTATTGCCTATCAAGAGAAATGGGTGCACTCGAGCATCTCCTCTTCAAACACCCCCCCCCCCCCGAAGTAATGGCGTCATCATTCTGAGTTCTTCTCTCTATTTGATCATTCACATATTTCCTTCGGTGTTCTATACTAGCAATATGTACCGTATGTACTTATTCTGCATCTGGCTTCTTTCTTTATTGCAAATATTATTTTCCATCATTCCTTTGTCTGTTTAATTCTAGTCTATACTTTATTACTTTATCTGAAAAAAACTAGCAGGTGCCCGCGTCTTCGCCCACGATAATTAATTCGAAGATTAAAAATTAAGAGCAAAATAATAAACACATATTTATTAACTCTTACACGCGAATCATTCATAAACTTACTTTCTTACTTTCTTTCTTTCTTTCTTTCTTTCTTTATCTTAGTTTTACCTCTCCCTTTTAGGATTTAAGCGACCCAAGCCGCCCGGTCCTTACAGGGCCGCGACTCATTCGTAAACTAACCGATTAATAATTGCCGTATAATGAAACAGTTTAAAATCCGGCTTTGGAGTACAGTCGGTCAAATAAAAAACGTCGGGCGGTATTTGATTAAGTATCACGAACGAGCATATGCGCATGTACAGGAAGACTTAAAGTTAGGTTCACACACGCCTCTTGTCTATCCATGTATTTTCTTGATTATTTAGTCAGTTTTGCTCCAAAACAAACATGTATAGAAGGCTGTGGCTATATGCCTCAAATCCGCCATATTCTTGGTTGCAAATTTTTATAATATTAATAATTAATAGATTCGCGAGGAATATGTTTAGCCTATTCAAGGAGCATTTTTTTAAGATTTTATTTTATAATACCGGTACTTCTAGTGCAAAATCAATAACTTACGCTCAACTTCTGCAACCAATCTTAGCATCGAAATACGCGTCCGGCCAGATCAACGTTTGCTATGAAAACTTCCGGTCGCATTCTAGTCAAATTCCCTCCTCTGAGCTGCTCTTTCATAAATATAGAACCTTCTCGCTGCTTCAGAGACCGAAAAATGCAGGTCAATTACAGCCCTAACTACACTTTCTCTGACGTTAGCATTTGTATGTGGCGATGACACAAAGCAAAATGAATTATGACAATGCATTAAGTTGAATATCGTGTGTTGCGCTTTCCGCGATTTTCATTTTTTCCCTCCTTGTTCATATTTTCCCTCCTGCCGCATGGCCTCATATGTTCCGAAAATGACCTGTATTTTGTGTTTTTTATAGGAAACTTGTGAACTAATGCGTCAAAACTTTAATTTTAACAGCATACGAGTCCCGACGTTTTTTATTTGACCGACTGTACATTCCACGATTAGAAAGGCCCTCTATTGTATTTTACAGTAAGTTATAAACAAACGAATCGACCAAGGTGAGCTCAAAGAATCGAAAGGATCGATAATTCCATGCGATATATTGAAAAAATAGCGATGCTTATGTTTTCAAGTTATGACAAAAAAGGCAAAGCCTTCTGCAATTGATTTGACAAATGAAATTTATTACCGAATAGGCTACTGATGCTTTGATAGCGCAAAAAATCACGTTTTCTGCCAGTTTTCCACTCATAAATCGCAAACCAAAGCGAAAATTAAAAATCCGGCTTCGAGGTGCATTCGCCCACCCTTCAGTCCATCTAAGTTTAAAATTTCAGATCTCTGCGTGCAGTAGATTTTGCTGGGCATTACGCACAGACAGACAAACACCTCCTCTTATTATCTAAAAATATTTTTGCTAATTTAATTAAAAACTAGCAATTTGTGCTAGCTAAAATTTAACTAGATTCATAATGTTGGTATGATTATTTTAACAATTATTTTCCAGTGGGTAGTGCATATACTCACATATGACATATATGACACGAATTATTTTGCATTTTATTGCCCTAACATTTAATTTACATTACGACCTTTCGCACTTTCCTCCTTCTTGACGAAACCAAGAAAAAAACTGCATTTAGCTAAGTAATTAGATTCTGATGAAACTCGTCAACTCGAGTTGGATTTATTAAGACTATTCCATGAATAAAAATGTAACGGATTATACAAATAATAATTACTTTCATGCTTTGTTGTATAAAAACAAAAGTAACAGCTGCGAGTTATCGGCATACTATGAATCAACCATCCATTAATCGATTCGAGTTACCGTGTTGTGACCAGTGCTACTAATGGTGCATGCAAGACATAGTTAACTTCATTGAGGTAAGCTAACAGCAGAAGAGAATAAAAGCACATGAACTGGCTTGCACCGAATCGAAATTGTGTTTTTAATCAATGTAGCCTACAGATAGGGAAAAAAAGCTGACCGACTCTTGTAGCTGATTTCAGAGCCTTGTGATACGTAAATAAATGTAAGAGATGTAACGGAAACGTTTGTTTTCACAAGCAATGCAAATTACTTGAAATTATTTTTCAATTGATTGTCTATATTGTCTAGAACAAATTTCAATACATTCCCTGCTATCCTGTGAATGCCGCTAGGCATGCGCAGTGGCTTATATCGGCAACTTAGATATTTTAGTCGGTCCGCTTTTTTCCCCCTACCTGTAACTTACATTTCTATTATTTCAATTTTCAATCAACTTATATTGTATAAAAACATTCTGTTTTCGTGCTGCTTAATGGCAGAATGTGACGTATTAATCACGGCACATTGATGCTTACGTGTCCAGTGACGAGCTGACGATTTTATCAGGTAAAATCCCTTCCTCATATTAATAGCAAGCATTTTATAAGATAAACGATCGTGATTGGACTATATCCGAGGAATTGCTAAACGTTATTGGACAATATCAAACACGCGGCATATGAGTGGGATAGTAATGCGATACAAGTGCCGTAAGAGGTGCATACGGATCGAGGAAAAAGTTTTTTCAATTTCCGAGATCCGTTGTGCGCTTACGGCACGAGTATTGCATGGTATTTTTTGTACGATGATTTTTTATATCAATTTAATTATATTAATTGTGATATTACCTGAAAATATTATGTATATACATTCTTGAAGATAGATGTTTATTTCAGGAAGTGATTCGCATGTGTTTGTTGTTATGGGAACCGAATATTTGTCCTGGGGGGCCTTGTCCATAAAGGCTTGTATTTTGATGTGTGCCGTAAGTAAATTCTTACCGCACGGAAACCCTTACCGCACATAGCAACAAGATTGCGTGCGGGAATGTCAACTTACGATCCACGGCAACAATATTCGTAAGTACGACTAATTAGTTAAGTCGTGCAAAAAATATGTTTATCCTTCTTTATTTAATCAGCCTATATGTGAGTAATAATACAGAATTCATAAAAAGTTAGACACACGAAGAAAATCTTCGTTAGAAAGTGTACATGTCTATGAGTTTTCCCTAATAAATTGTGATAGTTTGATGAATACATGGCCAGGTTCGTTGTCTGCATTATTTCACTTTCTCTGCTGATGAAAGAATCGATCATGGTGAGGAAATGTATGAAAAATGTACGTGGACATGAATCTGCACTTCCACGGCTGTCAGATTCAGTCCACGCGGCCAGTTATTAACGTCACGGCTTATGTGCAAGTCGATATTCCCACCTATGTCCTGGTCGCTAAGTCTCTGTCCAAGGGACTTCATAATTTTATTTTATTATATTTAATGAGATTAACTATTACATTGCATGGTTCCCGAAACTGTTGGTCATAATAGCCTAATACAGTAACTTTACATTAACTCACTCAAGCAAATTATAAATCCGTGCCGGACTGCAAAGAAAACATTTTTTACAATGATTAGAACCATACTTTATTTCTTGTTTCCTATTATGTAATTTTTACGTAAATTGTAAACTTTCTTTCGAGTTATGTGTCCATACTTAACTTATTTCCATTACATTCGGCATTAGAAAGTAACCCCTCACAGGACTTACCAAAATTAACTTTTACACGTCAAAATAATGTAACAAATATTCAATCTTGATTAGTAGGGGGCGGATTTCTATGACATGTCATATTTTCCCCTTTGCATAATTTGAGGTTTCCGGCTAATTTAAACCCGATTCCAAGCATCCTGGTGAAAATGGAACGGCTTTTATTGTGCATATAACTGCATATTTAGGAAATTTTCAACTATTGTAGCATATTTAGTAGGAATATGCTTTTTAGGTCATATTTTTGAAATATTTGTATGCATATGAAAGAAATTTTGAAGTTACATATCATATTTTGTAAATTTTGCATTATAATGATGCTTTTTGGGAATTTACAGATATTTAAAATAATTAACATTATATTTTAATAAAATGAATTGTAACGAAACGTAAAAGAATATACACAATGTGTAAGTGGTGAAGTCATATTTTAAATTTTATTGGTCATATTTTAATGTTTTTTAGGTCATAAATGCATGCATATATCATACTTTTTAGGTCATAGAAATCCGCCCCCTAATTGATTAGATTCTTAAAGCACTGCAGTTATTACTTACTTACTTACTTACTTAGTCAATGGCAATAGACAATTCCTAAGCAAGCTAAAGAATTATCTATTTTATGGAACCCGACGGTTCATTGCCGAGCTTAAGTGAGCCCGCCATTCAACCCTATTCTGCGCTAACTCCATCCACCCATCCTTCTCAAATCCTACTTCCCTTAAATCTACCCTAATATTGTCCTCCCATCTACGTCTGGGACTTCCAAATGGTCTTTTTCCTTCGGGTCTCCCAGTTGATACTTTTGAGACATGTCTTTCCTCCCCCCATGCGTGCAACATGTCCAGCCTATTTCATCATCCGTGACTTAATTACCCTTACTATGTTCGCTTAAGAGTACAGGTCATGAAGCTCGTCGTTATGCAGTTTTCTCCAATCCCCATTGTCATCTCTCTTAGGCCCAAATATTTTCCTAAACCCCCTGTTTTCGAACACACTCAGATTGTGTTCTTCCTGAAGATTAAGGGGCCATGTCTCACATCCATTTAATACAACCGGCAGGATAATAGTAGGCCTACTGCAGTCATTATGTGTTTATAATAATTATTACTTTCTCTGCCGTACCGTCGGTACTATAGGCGCGTACCGAGGGGGGGGGGGTTGGGGGTTCGAACCCCCCCCCCATTGATTAAAAAAAGGAAAATTGTATGATTTTTTAAAGTCTGCCCATAAAATACTTAATACAAGTATAAAGCGTGGGAAGCTTAAAACTCGTTATTATACAATATATACAATATACAATTACAATTTATTTTTCCAAATTACACGAAAAATACAAAAGTTGATACACCACCCGAAGAAGCAGAGCTTGTGTTCGGGGGTGGTTCAGTTCAATATATAGAAAAAAAGAAAAAAAAAACTTATACTAAACAATTACTTAAGCAATACATAATTTGGAGAAGTATGACAAAAATGATGTATAATAGGTTAGAACATGTTCTATTTACAATACAAAGGTACGAGGTAATACAATAATAATACATAACAATTTATTTGTTCAATTTTAGTAAAAAACAAAGAAATTAAGTTCTATTCAAATTTTAAAGTTTAATATGAAAAATGTTATAACAGTATTAGTAGATAACAGAAGTAATAATTATATAAATTTTCTAATTTTAGACCTAAATTGTTTGTTGTTTAAGCTATTTAGATCAGGATGGTTGGTAATAAATGAATTGAATAGTCTTGGGCCAAAACTTGAACAGTGCTTAGCTCAAGCAGTTGTAACATTTTTTGGTTCAAGTAATAAGTTAAATTGATTCCTTCGCGTGCTATATACGTGAGATTCTGACTTGTAATTGTCACGATGTTTATGAAAATAATCCAGTATGACGTACTTGTAAATTTGGTCTATGGTGAAAACGTTAAATTCAGAAAATAATAATTTGGAAGAATAGTCAGGAGGCTTAGATAAACAAATCTTTATAATGCGTTTTTGAAGACAAGGCAAAGGGCTGAGGATCGTTTTTGCAACTCCTCCCCACCCAATTATGCCATATTGAATAATAGAATGAATTAGTGCTAAATAAATCGTACGTAAAACATGAGCTGGTAAACATGAACGGAGAATAACGAATTTATAAATGACTTTACGTAGCCTAGTGCATAAATATTCGATGTACTTGTCCCATCTTAAATGTCGATGAATTATGATGCCTAGATATTTCACTTGGTTTGATTCACTTAAGGAGGGACAAGTGCAGCTATTAATACAGCAACCTGAATTGTGTATTTTTAAGCTTAAATTTTTACTTACTTTTAAGCGTTGCATACCGGTAGCTGTTAAAGCGAAAGGAACTAGCGTAGTTTTATCAACATTTAAGGAAAGTATGCATCTTAATTTTTGCGTCTTAATTTTTAAAATTTTCCGGGGGAACACCCCCGGAAGCTTAAAACTCATTATTTTGCGTATTAATTCTTAAAATTTTCCGGGGGAGGACCCGCGGAAGCTTAAAACTCGTTATTTTGCATCTTAATTTTTAAAATTTTCCGGGGAGGAGCCCCGGTATTCCATACCCCCCAGACCCCGCGGATGTTATAACCCCCCCATAAGGTCGGCCTGGTTACGCCTATGACTATAGGTGGAGGAAGTAGGCTATTGTATGATAGAGCATTTTAAAGACGAAAGTTCATAGAATAAAATACTATGATAGTAATACAAATTAATTTTCATCCAAAAACCAATTTTATTTCCCTATTTCAATACTCTTCAAGCTTAGTTAACTGGAGTTTTTATCGGTATTGCGTCTACCCTGTTTATATTGCTTTCCTAAACGAAAACGCCTGCAGCATTGCACTAGAAAACCCGCATCACATGTCTCCTGGAGGTAGCCTCTATCTTTCCAGAAATCTTGCAGTCGAATATCCTTGTAAATCTCTATACGGTAAGCCTACTAGAGTTTCTTAGCATCTCTCTCGCATTCCTTAAATTATTATTTAGATATACTGCAGTAGCAGGTGCCCGCGGCTTCGCCCACGATTATTTACTCAACTGCTAGATATTTTCTTTAAATTATTTATTTAACAGAAAAACAATTAAAGTACACTGACAGGCAAAAAAAAAATCACTGTAAAATTTATTGTAATTTTAAGATAGCCTAAAACATAATTTTGATTGGATGTTTATACATTGTTGTTGGTGAGGATGAATTATTATTTTTATTGTACCATTAGCTATAGATACAGCATATCTGCTTTCTTCATATCTTCCCTTTGTCACAAAAAAATCCCAATAGGGCGATTCCAATCTGATTATGTGCACTAGCTTGTCATACACATTGCAAGGTGTTTCATTGTTGTATTGCGTCATTTCCTTCCAAACTGAAAGGAAACTGTCTCCCTTCGCATTGAAGTGATTCTGTCAGTAAGTTTTGTTGAAATTATGCCTCTCAGTCCCGAAGACGTTGCCAAAGCTGTTGCTCTAATTGATGATGGATGCAGCTTCCGTTATGCCGCTGCAACCTTAGGCTCACCATTCACCACGGTGAAAGAGGAAAAATGGGAAATTAAGTGTGAAATGTGTCTTTAAATTTTAATCTTAAAAACGTATACAATTGCAGTAATTTTATTTCAAGCACTGGGCCTACTACATAATTTTTATTTAAACTCAACTTATTTTTTTTTTTTAATTTCTTTATGTGATCGGTATTTTTTTTTTGCCTGTCAGTGTATTATATTTATTAACGCTGACATCTTTTTCACATAAATGTTCCATCCTATTTTGTCTCCTTTTACATGCTTAGGCCCTACGATAAACATCCATATTTCTCAACTAAAAGTACAAAGCCTACACCTATGAATAACGTATAAGTGGATAGAATTTTTCACCGACTATGGCATAACTTATTCGTTGGCACACACTCAGACTGAAACAACTGAAAATGCTCTCCTTGCAATACATGAAAATGTGAAGTGAGAAAATGGTATTCTTTATGTCCAGGGCACCCCTCACACGAGCGTTGCTCTTTGGGGTTGTATATACGAGGGATGTTCTGAAAGTAAGTTTCGTCATTTTTTTTTCACATGGAAACTTTATTACCAAGACAAATACACCATGTAATCATGAAATATACCCCTTGCACTATTTTTCAACATAGTCTCCACCGACATTGAGACATTTGTCATAGCTTGCAATCAGTTTGAAGAAACCACTCTGGTAAAACTCGGTGCCCTGCTATGCAAGGAATTGTCGCACAGCCTTCTCCACCTCAGCATTGTTTTGGAAGTGACGTCCCGAGAGTGCGGCTTTCATTGCATGGAACAGGTGCCTTCCTTCACTGAACATGCAACACCAGCGACCAACAATTTGATGAGACATGACCTCTTCACCATACACAGTCTGTAGGCGTCCATGGATGATGGACACACTAGTCCTACATGCCCATTCATACCGGATAACAGCATGTACTTCCATTGTCAACCACGTTTTCAGTACACGTCCATCTGCCATCGTGATTTGTACTCAAATAACCTCGGGCACGCCAGTCTACTGCTACTCTCTCTTCTTCGGGACTCTACTCATGCATCGTTTCTCCTCTGCTGACGCTCTTTCCGTCGTTGAGCCAGCAATAGGTGTCGATTCATCTGCTTTACCATCTTCACTTTTTAAAAAAACGACGAAACTTGCTTTTGGAACATCCCTCGTATAATACTAGCTTAAAAGGCCCGGCGTCGCCCGGGTTTTGTATTTTGTAATTCAAAATTAAATTACGAAGGACTTTCTATTTTCATATTATAGGTCCTTATATACATATTGAAAATTTGAAATGAAGAAGATCGACTTATCACACTCGAACTATTCCCTCAGAAAACGCTTGATATAGATTTTTATGGCTCATAGAGAATGTAAAATTTTGTATCCCATCGCTTCTACACACCAAGCCTGGTATGGGTTAAAATAAGAAGAAACAGAATTTCCGGTAACATAAAATTGTATTGTCTTTGTGGAATATTTTATTTCTCACTCTCATGTTATCATACAACCGTTTCGGGGATGAAATTAAAAAGTAATTCAATTTCACTTTCATACTTCCCTCCCCAAAAACCTTCGATATAATAATATAAAGTTCATTTTCAATATTTAATTACAGCAATGAATTATATCAATAGCTTCTCTGATTTGCCAAAGTCCCATTTCATTTATTTCCAAACCTACCTGAGACCAATGCCAACAATAGGCCTACACTGTTGACATGTGAACTGTGATTTGGGGTTGATAATTCTGTGTAAAAAGGGAATAAATATTCTCAAAAACATTTGATTTTTGGCATTTAAAATCAATTATTTTCAAAATGCTTTCTTCGTGATCACTTACAATATGACATGAAATTCCAAAATTCCAAGACTCTACCTATTACAGTATAGTATAGGCTCTACATTGATTCTTTGTCATTATATCAGTCAGTCAGGACAAAGAAATATTGAAAATAAATAAGTAATATGTGACTGAAAATTATTGTTTATGCATGTGCCGTGGGAGTCCGAACTAGGTATCATAACTTCTAAATATTATTGGAAATTAGTCATTTAACGTTTCCACTGCTTCTGATTTATAAATTCGTCGCTTTAAAAATCGTATAAAAGCAGAGAGATTATATCAATGTAATATTGCATTATATTAAACGTAAGGATATTTTATCCTCAAGTTAGGATTGTCATCTACAGCAACCGCCTCTTTCACTAAAATGTTTCTAATTAATTTCAAATTTAGAACCCACAGATGATTTTACTTGATAATTACATAAATATTAATAGAGAAGCTTCGTTATGCAAGGGTACGTTTTGCTCTTGGGTTTTGCTGATCCCAGACCTTCATAAAAGCTTCCACACTACAGTGTGTTACTATTAGCCTATTATTATTATTGCTACTTGCTCAATATGCTGTTCCTAGCAGGTGCCCGCGGCTTCGCCCGCGTTTTGTTTCAATTATTTATTTAACAGAAAAATAATTAAAATATATTTATTAACACGGAGTTCGTTTTTACATAAATGTTCCATCCTATTTTGTCTCCTTTTACATGCTTAGGGCCGATGATAAATATCCATACTATTCAACCAAAAATACAAAGCCTACAGCTATGAATAACGTATCAGTGGATAGAATTTTTCCCGACTAAGGCATAACTTACTCGTTGGCCCACAAACAGATAGAAACAACTGAAAATGTTGTTCCTGCAATACGAAATCTTATTCTACATCAAAATGTGAAGTGAGAAAATGGTATTCTGTACGTCCAGGGTAGAAAAAGTTATGTGACTTCTTCACATTGTGCATTATTTTCGTGGAATTCATTCTTCAATATTTATTTACACCAATGAATTATGTTGATAGCTTCTCTAATTTGCCAAAGTCCTGTTTCATTTACTTCCAAAGCTACCAGTGACCACTGACAACAATACACTGTTGTCATGAGAACTGTACATGGAATTTCATAATTCTGTGTAAAAAGGTATTAAATGCCCTAAAAAAAATTTGATTTTTGTCATTTAAGATCAAAATTTTACAAAATCCTTTCTTAGTGAGCATTTTCGTTATGAAAGGAAGGTACTATCATTCTCAGTCAATCAGTCAGGACTGATATATATATATATATATATATATATATATATATATATATATATGAGAGAGAGAGAGAGAGAGAGAGAGAGAGAGAGAGAGAGATATTTCGCTGGATTTTATTTAGTGAATGACAAAAATATTAACTGCCAATATGGCAATTTTTGAGATTGTGTAGTGGACGGGAAAATGTCTGTCCGTCTCTCTGTCTGTCCGTGTGCCTGTAGGCGCGATAACTCAAACACGCTTTATCGGATTTTCATGAAACTTGATATTACGCATTTATTACGTCCATGGGAAAAAGCTTATTGATTTTGAACCAAATCGGTTGACCGGTACGGGAGTAATGCCCAATTTAGTGCCTATTTTATGGTAATATATTTGAAAGAATTTATCAAATGCAAATCAGTTCTCATGGTAACATATTGTCTTACAGTGTTCATTTACGGTTTTGGAAGCTTCAGTACAGTTAAATATATGTATATATACACAGGGTGTTGCAAAATTCCATACACAAACTGCTATGGATTGTAGCAGCAGTTACCTTCGAATGGAAACATTGCTGACAGACAATGAAGGTATGGTGACCATTTGAACTGGTTGTGGTGAGGTTTATTTACAGATATTGTTCAAACGTGCTGCCTCCTGCTTCAATACATGATCTACAACAACGTGATACTGCTTGTTTCTACTCAACGATGTCTGTCTTCGAAGGTCACTACTAACGTAGGCCAACCAATAAGTTTTTGGCTTATGGTTACATAACAAAACAAGTTTGTTTTGGTCTCCTCTACAATCCATAGCAGTTTGTGTATGAAATTTTGCAACACTCTGTACATAAAAGATTGTAAAGGAACATTGTATGATGTACATTTGATCTATATAAGAAAATACTTACATACCCGGATATGTACCAGTTTTTTAAAGTGTACCAAGTTTCCGAAAATCATAATTTTGTATTCAGGAGAACTCAGAACGTGTATTATTGCAGAAAACTCTATATTGAGTTTCATAGTCGATCATAGTACTGTATTTTATGGACCATAAGACGCACTTTTTTTTACCTTGAAAGTTGGGTGCGTTTAATGGTCCGAAGTGGAATAAACAAATTTAAATTATGGTAAATAATACCAAAATACCATAGCTATAAATAGGTGTTGTAAACGATAAGATAGTTACAAATTTTTGCACAGACTGTACATCAGTGCACTTGTCACAATCATATAATGAGGGTAGCTGGAATCCAGGTATACAATGCGAAAAGAAAGGAATGTTGAGTTATTTTACACAAAAGGAGTTGTCTCCGTCGTGTGGTTTAAATGAAGACAATGATCTCTAAACAGCCTTGTCCCGTTACACTTACCGTATGCTGAATTCAGGGTTAGAGGGTGTAAAAGTATTTTCAGTCTTTAATAAGAAATCCCTTCAGTTGTTAAAATTTACGCGATGCCACCTGTACAGAAGATATTTTCGTGAAACGTAGGTTTTAAGTTAGAAGTGATTTACACTGATTCCATTGTACAAGGTTATAATTCCGGGGTGCGCGGGCATAGAGAGTTAAGTCCACCATCCTAAAAAATTGAGATATGTCCATAGAGTTATAGATAAAAATGTTCTCTACATTTGTGTTAAAACCAGTAAGTCATATTCAAAATTGTACGGTAGTCATGGATGTGTGCCTCATGGGTTTATCCATCTCTAAAGCTATGTTGGGCTGGTATAGTGTGTTAAGTCACTCTAATTCTCAGTAACAAGAAAGTGGACTTAACTCTCTTTGCCCGCGCACCCCGGAATTTGTTTATGCAATGAAGTACATTATTCCCTTTAATATTTTTTATTTAGAATCACATTAAATTTATTTTTCTTTAAATTTCCATCATGAAATTAAGGTGCGTCTTATGGTCCGGAGCGTCTTATGGTCCGGAGCGTCTTATGGTCCGTAAAATACTACGATAAGAGTATAAAAGAATCCCCATATACGAGTACAGAAAGTAAACATCAGTTTCCAAGTTCGGAAGCCTTTTGCTTAGAACACGGCCAGAGCTGTCAATCTCTTCTCACATTAATCACTTTGTACGGCTGTTTAATTGTTTCTTCCTCTTCGCTATCTATCTTGTCTGCAGAGTTACCATGACAACAAGTCGATAGCTGTATTCCTAACAAACAACCTAACGAAATATATTCTTCTATGATAAGATGAGACCTGGTGCCTGTTTACGTCGCCATATTTACATGCTGGACCTTAAGATATTTCACTAATTTTCGTGAGCGTGGTGGCTAGCTGGGATGCTAGAGGATATGTATTTTTACTTCTGCCTGTACCATAGGTAAAATATGTAGACCAGGTATTGTTTTGAGCCCAAATTTTAAGTTGAGCTTTTAACAGTTTTGAGGTCCTCTGAATCCAAAAATACTATTTTCGAAAACATGTATGTTCTAGCTCTAGAACGGAAAATCATATGAAAACAAAATTTTATGTTTGGGTTAGGTACCTTCTAAGAATGTGCCACGAGGATTGACGACAACTTTCCCCTATTTTTAAGGGGGCTTTTCAGGAAGAAAATTTCGTTTTTCGCGATTTTCTCGAAAACGGCTCTAAAGGTTTTCTTTAAATGTTGTACATGGTGTGCTTATACCAAGGGGTATATCTTTCATTTCAAACATTTTTTTAGGAAATGTTCTCTGAAGGGTAATTAGAAGCCACCTACTCTGAATAAGCGCTCGTTTCAACATGGCCTCTTGTTTTCTATCGGAATGTGAAGTGAGAAAGATGTATTGACCATGCTTAAAGTAAAGAAATTTACGTGAGTGCATTAAACAGATTTTATTTGGGTTCTGTATCCTTCGAGGATAGGATACGCCGTAGCGTAGTGGTTGAGGCGTTGCACTTCAAACCGGAAGGTCGCTGGTTCGATCCCCGATGAGGTCGTTGGAGTTTTTCAATTGGCCTAATCCTTCTGGTGGCACTATGGCCCTGGGATCGACTCAGCCTCTAACAGAAATGAGTTCCACGAGCAATCCTGGGGGTAAAGACTGACAACCTTACCACCTTCATTTTCGAATGTTCAAAAAATCTGGGAGCCTCAACCTCCTGGAACCCTCTGGGCCTAGGGCCTCCATGGCCTGTGTAGGGATCACTTTACTTTTATCCTTCGAGGATGCGATACGATGTGGTAACGACATTCTCTTCATTTTTATAATCAATTAACAAGAAGAGAATATCATACATAATAATTATCTTCTCTATATAGGCCTATATAAAAGGCTTTGTCCTGACTGACTGACTGAATGACAGGAATCAACGTACAGCCTAAACTATAACAGGTAGAGACTTGGAATTTTGACAGTACCTTCGCTTCATAATGTAGGTGCTCACTAAGAAAGGATTTTGAAAAATTCTGATTCTAAATGCCAAAAATTGAATGTTTTTGAAAATACTTAATCCCTTTTTACATAGAATTATCAAAACAAATTCACAGAACGTATTGTTACCAGTGGTATCAGGTGGGCTTGGATTAAATTAAATGGATGTTTGACAAATTAGAGAAGGTATCATTATAATTCATATTATCTATATTAATAAAAGGAATTCTCCTCGATGTCCAGCGAAATCTACTGAACGCAGAGATCTGAAATTTTAAACATAGGTTTGCTGAAGGGTCGGAAAAAGCACCTCGAAGCCGGAATTTTAATTTTAGTTTTCGTTCGTGAGTTATGAGTGAAAAACTGGCAAAAAACGTGCATTTTTTGCGTTTTCAAAACATAAGTTTTCAGTTATACATTTCAATGTCAAATCAATTACAGTTGGCTTTGGCTATTTTTGTCAAACCTTGAAAATAAAACTTTCGCGATCGCTTGAATGTTGTAACCCCTAAATATGATCAAACGATGTTTTATTTGGACGAATCTCACTATACAGAGGTTTTCTTGGCCAAGAAACTCGAATCTGAGGTCGCTTTTACCAGTCGATGCTATCTGATCGTCGTATGTAGTCCATGCGATTTAGGTGTTAATAAATGTAATGATTTAACTATTATGCTCTTAATTTTTAATTCTTGAAATAATTATCGCGGGCGAAGCCGCGGGCACATGCTAGTATTATACTAAGAGGCTAAGTTATATTTGGGTTATGTGAGATTCACAACAGATTTCTTATTTCGTATTATATCTATGGTGTATTAAATGCACCCTGAGATGGGTGTATGCTCTCTTACTTCTCCGTGACCCTTTAACCTAGAGGTCTGAAATATTTTCATCGTATGTTCCGCATGGGGAGGTTCCATTTCAAATTTTATCCTGATAGCACAGTCGGATCGGTCAAAATGTAATTTTTATACATTTGGTTAAAGTTATTTGTTGTGCTTTATGCAATCCTGTACAGGTATGGTATAAGCTTACCATAATGTATTCTTGCGGTGATGGTATAAATTGCATATAACGTAGGCTATTCAAACTGCGGTGTTGCTAAGTTGTAGCTTTGCGATCGATTCGCTCATTCCTGTTTCGGAACCTGTGTTATGACATTATTTACACTTAATGGTGAAATTCGTTTAATGAAACAATTATTATTTACCCAGGCTTAATTATATTCTGTAGTACAGTATATTACTATTTATGTTGTGATTTTTATCTTAGGCCTATATCAGTTATTTACAGCCTTACAACACTACATACCTCTCGAAAGATGTCTATAACTAGGAGGTGCCCGTGGCTTTGCCCACGATAATTCATTTAAAAATTAAAAATTAAGAGTATAATAATTATTAAAGCATTATATTTATTAACACTTGCACGCGAATCATTCATAAACTAAGCCATTAAGAATTAATGAAACAGCTAAAATTCCGGCTTCAGAGTACATTCTACGATTAGAAAGCGCCCCCTGGGAAAACTATATCAGAATCGATTATGCAGTTCCAAAGCTAACTGTGAACACATAATACGTATTGTTTCTCAGCTGTTTATTGACATGAATATGATGTGAATTTTATTTGATCAATCCAGTGTAATTTTCAGAAATTATATAATGTTTCAAGGGAAGGAATGGTTTGTTTGGATTATTATTATCAGCGATATTTCAAGATATAAAACCATCAATATTTTACATCTGTTGTCCCCGGCTTCGCCCGCCATTATTCATCGACTCCAGGATTTTTAAGAAATTTACACTGGTAGATTATTAAAAATGTTTGTGGTTCAGAGCTATGGAAATTGTAAGTAAAAATAAAATTAGAATATTTGTTCATTGTGTTCATTTCACTTAGGCCTTATATAATAAAGAAACGGTTTTCCTAATTTTGTAGTCGTCATGAAAGTTTACACTGCGAGAGATGAACATCGCCGAGTATACCCGATGTCTCACGAAGTGGGCGAGCGAGTGAGCACGCTATTTAGGGCCGTTGAATTCTATGGGAGTAGATTATAAAATTATAATTCAACATTCAGGTCGTGGAAGCCTCAGATTAATGACTATGTGAATTGTTTTCTATGCAGTCCGTCTCAGTTTCATAAAATATTGTGTGCGAAATCGAGTCTCTTATTTAAGAAAAGACCATCCCTCCCACAGGAACGAATATTATTATTAGAAGTGAACAGCGCTTGTCAAAACTCGGAAACAAAAAGCGATTACAGAGCTCCAACGGGTCGGGCAGTTAAGCTGTAAGAATGAAAAATTTGCGTGCCAGAACACATGTATGAAAATGCATTCCAAATTCTGTAAAACCATAGCCCACTAGTATTAGCAGGCTACGGTAATGACCATAGCCCACTAATACCATCAGGCTATAGTGATACAAACAATTGAGGTGTGTGGGTGAAAAACTTGATAACCCACATTATTCTCTTTCTGAGATATGTGTGGTTAAAGTTTGAAAAATGTCCCTTAAATCTGTTATGAATTCTTTTAAGGAAAACATGCATTATAAACCTCAATACATGCAGATAGCATATTGTATTAAATTCTGATGTATTTTTCTTAGAATTTGTAATTTTCATGTGGTATATCAACTTTTACCATGAATATCATAAATCTGTTATGAAATGGAAAACGTTGATAAACCACAACTATGATTTCCTATTATATTCCTTTTAAAAATACCATCATATTTTTTCAAAATATTTATTATAATAATGATTAATATTGATAATTAATTATCATTGTTCATTACTAAAATGCAAGTTACATAAGTTACTTCACTATGCCAAACATATTTACACTATTTAAAACATATCTTAATCGGTCATCTCCCCATGATTCTTCTTCATCAAGATAAGGTAGCGAAGAAGAGCACTTTCTGCTCATCTGTTTAGTTAAGTCTTCATTCTTAAAGATTCTATTGTAATATTGTAATATTGTAGTGATGTAATGCTGTGGGTGTATATGAATCTTCACTGACAAAGGTTTAAGTTAACTTTATGATCTGATAATGGAAAACTTGACATACCACATTAAAAAGAAATTTAGTGTTAGAACAATATCCTTAGTTAATAAAAACATAATAGTATGGGGTTTCACATATATAGTAATATTATTACATTATAATTTTACAAGTATTACTGAATAATAGCAATATTTAAGAAAATGATATTACACAAATGGAAAAACTTGATAACCAACCAGTCCTAAACTGATCATCAACTGCAAATAAAAACACTCACTTCATCATTTGAAGACTCCATGTCCTCATCAAAAACATAGTGAGGCTCACGAATACTGTCATCAGAATCTTCAAACACTAGCAGAGACATCTCACGCACTCTTTTCTTTTGTAAAATTGCCTTTTTCTCTTCCTGTTCAACAACACTAACTCCATGGCAGCCATCTTGAAAATGTGGGTTGTCAATGTTTTCCATTAACACAAAGCGTAATGTGGCATATCAACATAGGTGATAACTCTGCCATTAAGTGGCTTTCAGAGAAAATTCTTAGATATAGGTATTGACAACAACCCAATGAAGTCAGTAATGCAGGTAACTCATTTTTCGAAAAAAATGTGGGTTATCAAGTTTTTCGACCACACCCCTCAATTATCTTTTAAAAGCATTGAACACAAAATGCACTAAATGATGAACACCTTAAATAAGAAAAAATAATAATTTGCAAACAATATGCGTCAGATCTTATAAAAACCGTAGTGTAGAATACCTTCTAGAATTTCTGCTACTCACAACATACATGTCTCGGTGATTGCTGAAATATGTATTACTTTAGATGACTTTATAAATAAAAAACAAACACCCTTGATTAATGAATTATATTTATAAAAACTGATTTTAAAAATAAATATTAGTAGCTTCCTGTCACTTGAATTTCTTTTACCTCAGTCACACACAGAAGTATGAATTTACTTTCTATTTTCACAAAAACTAGGCGAGGCTTGAGATCACTTCCCACATTTGATTGGGAATTCACAGGGATTGGGTCTCTGTAAATCACGAGTCGCAAGCTGCTTTGGGATAACTTGTCTAGTATGGTTAACGAAATCTTTCTCCAGGAAGTGGTCTTCACACATTAAATAATTAGCACAATTCACATTACCATCTAAATTGCACTGATGTTTCAGTTGGTTCACGTTTGATTTTTTCGGAAACCTGTAGAAATGTTTGTTTTTGTAGTTCACGTTGGATTTCATACTGAAGTATTTACTTCCGCAGTCAGGGAACTTACAGGAATATTTCACTCGTTTCTGAAACAAAGAATACGAAACATTAATCTTAATAATTCGTAGAACATGGAATAAATATTAATTCAGGATTGTATTAAGTAGTTAATGTATTTTAACTTACCTTCGCTACTTGACATCTTTATAATATGTTAATTATATCTCCTCCTTTTCCAAACACTAATGCATACAGATCGTTGCAGAAAAAAAAACAGATATTACGCCTTTTCGTATATTGCTGTCATATGTTTCGAAACAAACCTGCCGCCATGGCAACAGCGATCACAGTGCACCAAACCGGTCGGGCAGTGAACTAATGAGCTGTTGCTATTCTTTCAATGTTACTTTCACCCCCGTGATCCCTCCTTTGAAGTATTTATTGGCATCATTGTTATAATTTGACATAGTGTTTTATAATTCTCCCCAAACATGATGCGGTTGTAACCCTAGGTGATTTCAATGCTAAATTGGGTAAGGAAGAAGCGTTCTGGGAAATATTTGGGAAGAACAGTCTGCATAATGAAACTAATAATAATGGACTTAGAGTTGCCCAGTATGGAACATCAAATGATTTTAAAGTGGTGAGCACTTGGTTCCCACGAAAAGACATACACAAAGGAACATGGAAAATTCCAGGGACTAAGCAAACAAATCAGATTGACCATATTCTAATCTCCAAAAGGTGGGCTACCGCAATAGAGAATGTTCGAACCTTCCGTGGAGCCAGTTTTGATTCTGATCATTACTTGGTTGGAGCAATAATGAAGCAGAAGATCATGCTAATACCAAAAAATAAGGAGAGCTCTTATAAAAGGTGGAATTTAGAGAAATTAGAAGAAAGTAATATAAAAAAACAATATCAAGAGGAATTGAATCGTAAATTAAAAGGAAAAGATAATGTAACTACTATAGAAGAAGAATGGTCTTGTATCAGAAAAAGTATTATTGAAACAGCAGAAGAAGTTATAGGATTAGCACCTAAATCTAAGCACAAGGAGTGGTATGATGAAGAATGTAGAAGGGCGGTAGAAGAAAAGAGACAAGCAAGATTGAAGTGTTTGCAACGTTATACAAGAGCTAATAATGATGAATACAAGGAAAAGAGAACAGAGGTCTATAGATTATGTAGAAAAAAGAAAAGGGGAGCTATGAATAAGAAAATAGATGAAATTGCTCAACATTATAATAAGAATGAAAGTAGGAAATTTTATAAAAAACTTAGTGAAAGAACTCAGCAATTCAACCCAAAGATTATTGCTTGCAAAGATAGCCAAGGTAATGTTATAGTTGATAAGGAGGAAGTTATGGAACAATGGAAGGATTTTTTTAAGAGTATTTTAACCAAAAATGACAAACAGCAAGATCAACCATACTATACAGCAGAGCCATTCATTGAAGATCCTTCTTATGAAGAAGTAGTCTATGTGGTTCAAAAATTAAAGAAACATAAAGCACCAGGGATGGATGGGATCACAGCTGAACTGATTAAAAATGGGGGAAAAAGTGTTTATCAAAGAATATACCACTTAATTAAGATGATTTGGACTGAGGAAAAGATACCTGAAGAGTGGACTCTTGGAATATTTCAACCTATTTACAAAAAGGGTGACAAACTGCTATGCTCTAACTATAGAGGGATAACTTTACTAAACATAACATATAAAATTCTATCTGGTGTAATATATAATAGACTGGTGGTTTACTCTGAAGAAATACTTGGAGAATATCAATGTGGATTCAGAGGTAGCCGTTCAACAACAGATCATATATTTTCATTAAGACAGATACAAGAAAAAGCATATGAATATAACATTGATCTTTACAACCTGTACGTAGATTTTAAACAAGCGTTTGATAGTGTTAATAGAGAAACCATGTTTAACGACTTAAAGCTATTAGGTATACCAACAAAATTGATAAAGCTTGTCCAGGCAACTTTGGCTGGTTCCAAAGCTGTGGTAAGAGTGGACAATGAATTCACATCCTCCTTCCAGATTAATTGTGGAGTAAGGCAAGGGGATGCACTATCTGCTGTATTGTTTGATCTGGTCTTAGAAGCAGCTCTCAGGAAAATAAATGTATCTGGTCACATAGGTATAAAATCTGCTCAAGTGTGTGCCTATGCTGATGATATTGCTATTATTAGCAGAAGAGTAACAACTCTAAAGGAAATAGCAACTACACTGAATAATGAAATACAAGCCAGGGGAATGGAAATAAATGAAAAAAAGACAAAATATATGGAAGTGAGAAGAAATTCAAATAATAGTGGGCCTAATGCTAGTCTGAATATCGAAAATTTCAGGTTTGAAAGGGTGAATGAATTTTCCTATTTAGGATCACAAATAAATCAAATAAATCAGGTTTCAGAAGAAATCAAAATCAGAGTACTTAATGGAAATCGCTGTTACTATACATATGCCAGCTTGATGAGATCTAGAACTTTAAATAGGGCCATGAAAATGAAAATATACAAAACGATCATAAGACCTGTTGTGACATACGGAAGCGAAACATGGACAATGACAGACAAAGATGAACAAATACTTAGAATATTTGAACGTAAGATTATAAGGAAAATTTATGGCCCCATAAAAAATGCTGATGGAACTTGGAGTATCCTAATGAATATGGAAATTGACAGGATTATAAAAGGAGCTGACATTGTAAGATTCGTGAAAAGCAGGAGAATAGCATGGTTGGGACATACATTAAGAATGGAGGATGACAGAACACCTAAGAGGATAATGAACTGGAAGCCAGAGGGCAGAAGACTAAGAGGTAGACCACGAATCCGATGGATGGATACAGTAGAGAGCGATTTGAGAATAATGGGAATAAGAGGATGGAGACGGCTAGCAGAGGACAGGACTGAATGGAACAGAATTGTTGAGAAGGCCAAAACTCACCCTGGGTTATAGTGCCAGATAAAGAAGAAGAAGAAGTTTTATAATTCTATAGATTTCTGCTATATATGTTAATGCTTTATGTTCAACAATTCATTTATAGATAAGATTACGTTGTATATTATACTTTGTCACTAGGCAGCCTACAGTGGTAGGAAGTGTTGAAAATAAATAATAATAATTGAAATCTAAAATATAAAGTCGAATGTGTGTTTGTGGATATGTGGGTATGTATGTTTGTTCCTTATACAAATCTACATTTCTTTACCAATTTGTACGAAATTTTGCACACATGCCCAGTTAAGCCCGGGAAGTAACGCGGTCAACATTAAAATTGAAACAAACCAGTCCTTCCCTTGAAAATTATATAATTTCTGAGAATATTATACTAAAAAAAAATGAAATGCTGTTCAGTTCATATGACAACAGTGTATTGTTTACTCTGATCATATAGGGCTTTGTCAGCTATATAATGCTGGACTTAACGAATTATTATTCCATCGAAGTAATATACTGGCGAAAATAATTACTGAAAATGAAATCCACGAAAATATAGCATAGTGTGATGTAGTCACATAACTTTCTCTACCCTCGACATAAGAAATATTTTCTCACTTCACATTTTGATGAAGAATAAGAGGTTGTATTGCAGGGACAACTAATTGTGTGAGTATGCTATATCAGAAGTCTGTAAATAATCCTTTCCGCTTATACGTTATCCATAGGCTTTGTATTAGTTGAGATTTATCATAGGCCCTAAGCATGGGATGGAACATTTTGAGTCCTATGCTCGCAGTGTATTATGTCCCGGGTTTTAGGGGAGGAAAGTATGAAAGTGATACTGCATTTCTCTTTTATTTCAGCCCCGAAACGGTTGTAACATGAGAATGAGAAATAAAATTTTCCGTCAAGCTAAATACAATTTTATGAAATTCATGTTTCTTCTTATTTCAACCCCACCCAGGCATGATGTGTAGAAGCAACGGAATGCAGCATTCGACATCCTCTATGAGCCATAAAAAGCTATATCTAGCGTTTTCTGATGGAATAGTTTGATGGAATAGATAAATATTTTTCTTCATTTCAAGTTCTACATACATATTATATAAGGACCTAGAGTTTCAAAATCGAAAGTCCTCCATAAATTAATTTCAAATTAAAAAATACAAAGCCCGGGCGATGCCGGGCCTTTTCAGCTAGTTAAGAATAAAATTCTTATTTCCATTTATAATTATCTGTTTTCAGTGGCGCTACCGTTTGGCCGTTAGATCTTAGGTATACGTTCACTTACGACATAATTGGCAATTGACACTACCACGACCGCTAGTGATAGTTCTCTTGACAAGAGTCGCGATCAAGTAGGCTAACTCGTGACTTTTCCTCACTAGCTGAGTGCACTCCGTACTAGATTTCTTACATCAGAATAATCAGAGGAAGTAGCGGAGATTGGTCCCGGGCCCCCAGTTACCAATTCTAACCACTAGACTACGCAGGCCGTGTGTTATTAATATAATATATATTAATCCTATTACTTTAAATCAAGTAGAGAGTAACTTGGTAGAAATATCGAAGGATATTCACTGAGGTGTATTTATTAAGTGCCAGAATGGTACCTTATGAGTAGACCTGGGATTTTAAGGCAAATGCCTATTTTGTTCCTTATGAAATAACATGAAAATTTTTAAATATGTGGACGTTTCATGATAAATCACTTACATTTATGGAGTTTTATGTTGCCCTAAAATCCCTATTTGGACCTTTAGGGCCTATTATACTATTTTAGTACCTAAAATGCCTGTTTTGTACATTTAAAATAAAATTCTGCTTCAAAATCTTATAATGGACATCCCTCAATGAAAAGCAGAACAGCGGAAGTGGGTTTTTCACAGAAACTTGATTATTCCAAACAATTGTCGCTAAAGGAATGCTGACTGACGGGGGAGGGGGAGGATTAAGGGGGGAAGGACTACTGTGTCAAGTCACCAGTGAAAGAACTTCTGTTTAAGTGAATGTAGTCCGTGATACCTAATTTTGCAGTTAATTCTATTAAGAATAGGTATACCACGTTTCTTGCAGTAAAAAAAAAAGAACATGATACAGTTTATGTGTATATTGTAATATTTTAAAGTCTATCTTTTTACACATTTTAAAGCCTATTTTAAGGGCCTATTTTCTCTTTTAAAAGCCTATTTACTTGTATTAAAAGCCTATTTTAGGTGCCTAAAACTAATTTTTTTAGACCCTAAAATCCCAGGTCTAATTATAATATAATGTTTGTTTTCCGACAATTCGAAGCATTTTGATTGGCTCTCGGCCAACCAATCAGCGGCCGAGCTCCCGTAACTAATGTCCTAATGTAAACAATTCTGTAAATAGAAATACTAGTTTACCTGATGTTATTGTAATTATTGTTGTTATTTTACCGTACTTTGCTTGAAAAGCAGTTTTAGCCATTTTTAGTTTTAACGTCTGATGGCCGGTTTCTATAAACTCGCGAATTACCTATGGGTAAATTATCCAATGCACAGAATTTACACAAGAATAACACCACACAAACACAAATAATTTAAAGATAGCAATCACATACACTTGTGGCGAGTTTCTAGATAAATGTCCTCTGGGTAAATATGAAAATGACAGAAACAATTTTCCTGCAAACTCGGGCTAGATCTTTCCAAGGGTAAATCTTCGGGTTAATTTATCCTTTCAAGGATTTCTGATTTAAATTAACTATACAACTCCAAGGCCTTGCTCATTATATCATTGTAGGTTAAATGGAACTAATTTGTCCATGGATAATTTACCCATAGGTAATTCACTAGTTTGTAGAAACCGGGCATTATTTAGCCAGTTTTAGGTTTTATAAGATTAAACTTTGTGACTGCCATGGCAATGAAACGGATAATTAGCTTATGTTAAAATATCACAGGAACAGAATAGTTTAAACCCTAAGAATCCGGGCCCTAGTAATGACGTAGTAGGGTCACGTGGTAATTGCGCTCATCAGAGCTCTCTTGTTTTTAACAAGCTGGGAACAGAGTCATTAACAGAGAGTGCACACAGACCCCTGAGAAACTCCGCAGCTTCCAACCTGGAACACAAGCGCAAAAACTTTCACCTGCACTCCGCTACTATCAAAGACGTTTTTACTTTCTCCTACAGTATCATAGAGTTTCCTCTAAGTCGATCAATGCTTTCCCACTTAGGCCTACCTTCATGATCCCCTTTCCTCTACCCATGTAAAAAATTTAGATCTTCCCGTGCCGTAACGTTATGAATAGGGCCCGGATTCTAATGACATGTCATCTTTTTTTATTGATGCTGCATAGACATTGCCAACTTGTGGATAAATCCTAATCATGGCCTCTAGATTATAGAAATGCATTTTTATTAGGTCATTTTTTGTCATTTTATGCAATTTTATATTTTTAGGGCATTTATTTCAATTTTAGGTCATTATCTTGTCATTTTCATGTTAATTTCTTCCTTATTTAGTCATTTTCATGTATTTACATTGAGTGTATTAACTTTTTTTCGTCACTAGCGGTGCTGTCTTTGAAGTGTTGTTTGTTTAGTGCAAGAAGGAAAAATTCGGCGTTAAAGTATTGTCATGTCTCAGTCGGAAATGAGAATCAAAGAAAGCCAAAATGTTGTATTATATTACTATTGTTATTAGATTGACTTGGCACCAGAGTCTGCCACCTGCTTGGATTTGAGAGTGCAAACTACTGTTTACCCTCAATTAAACAACTATATAATCCGGCAGACCACAAAAGGATGCCCCGAATTTTGACTCGCCAGTGCCTCAGTGCCAGTATAAATTTCCGTAAGAAGAGAACATTCACAACATTACAGTTATTTACAGTTTTTACAATTATGTACAAACTAGTCTATAATTTTGTGTGTACAATAATAATTTTTTATAAATAAAATATTAGTTTTAGGTCTTTTTTTGTAATTATTAGGTAATTTTCTTTAATATTTAGGGTCGTTTTATAGGTCATTTTTCTAATAATTTTATGTCATCAGAATCCGGGATCTGGTTATGAACAAATCAATCAAGCAGAGCGCGCTAACAAAATCGAAGTTAACAAACTAATGTGTTATGTTGAAATAATTCAGCGATATTCTTCTTTCCACGTTGCTAATGGCCCCAGAGCAAGGCCATCTCAAATTAATTTTACAATAAATTGAATTATATTAGCGAAAACTGATACTTTGGTAGCGCAAAAAAATCACCATTCTGCCATTTTCTCGCACGTAACTCAGGAACAAAAGCGAAAATTAAAACTCCGACTTCTAGATGCATTCGGACACACTTCGGTTCATCTATGTTCAAAATTACAGATCTCTGCGTGGGGTAGATTTGGCTGGGCATCGCACACAGACAAACACATAGACAGACAGACAAAATATGACATGATAGATGATATATATATGATATGACCTATTACATATAGATATAATATTATGTAGATAGACGTATATAGCCTATACAGGATGTTAATGAATAACACCGAAATATTTTACCTGTGTATAGAGCAGACATAGACAAGCAACTTTTATTAGGAGATTTTTGCTCTATGGATTCAATTTTTCCTGTTACTGCATAAAACATCCTAGGACATGGCCGCTACGGACTTCTAACAAAAGAATTTGGTTGTTAACACTGAAGTTATGAATGAAAAAAGCTAATGCAGTGGCAGCCAGTCATGTGATTAGTCTGTAATTTTTGCAGATTATGGAAACACTAAATTATGATATAGCTATGGAGGTCACTAGTCGATCACTAAGAAGGCATGAAGACAATTTAATGAACATTTTAACCCTATTTTTGGTAATTATTGACTTATGGGTACCAAATTATAATGACTTTAATGCCCTGTAGCCTATACATTTTACATCATAGAGCAAAAATCACCTAATAAAAGTTGCTTGTCTAAGTCCCCTTTAAACACAGGTAAAATATTTCGTTGTTATTCATTAACAGCGTCTAGATGTAAGGTACATTATGTTTACAGATGATAATATATACATGCTATATTATTATAACTTAGATGATTTTATGATTATTACTGTTAATACATTATATAGATATTATATAGATGGATGATATGACCTCCTGGTCTCTTTCTTTGGTGTATATAGTTTTAGTGGAATTAAACTTGTGCACGGATACTTAATGTCACCAGTTTTTGCGGACAGTGTTTGGAGGGTTCCCTTGCTATTGTCAGGCATCTCATGTATTTTTCAGACAGGTGCTGTGCCAGACTCACAGTCGATAAATGCATCAAATCGATCTCTCGATTCTGCATAGTGACTCTTTTTCCTTCCGTCTTTTGTCAAATCTACACCGAACAAAAGACTGATATATCTGACTTTGAGTAGGAAGTTGCTATTCTAGTGCCATTTAAGTCTATGTGCGTGTGTCGTAACCCTTCAATTTATAATGTATCCTATCGCTTACAGTAGTTTCTCTTAAATTTGTAATGAAATTATGGTAAATAAATGGAAAGAACGATTAAAATGCATATAATGCGTATAATATCCTGCCGGTTGTATTATATGGATGTGAGACATGGCCCCTTACTCTTCAAGAAGAACATAATCCGAGAGTGTTCGAAAACAGGGGGCTTAGGAAAATATTTGGGCCTAAGACAGTTGAAAGCGAGGACTGGATAAAATCGCATATCGACGAGCTTCATAACCTGTACTCTTCACCGGATATAGTAAGGGTAATTAAATCACGGAGGATGAAATGGGCTGGACATGTTGCACGCATGGGAGAGAAAAGTCATATCTCAAAAGTACTGACTGGGAGACTCGAAGACAAAAGACCACTTGGAAGACCTAGACGTAGGTGGGAGGACAATATGAGGATAGATTTAAGCGAAGTAGGATTTCCGAGGGATGATTGAATGGAGTTAGCACAGAATAGGGTTGAATGGCGGGCTCAGGTAAGTGCGGCAATGATACTCTAAGTTCCATAAAATAATATTCCTTTAGCTTGCTGAGGGTCTGTTGTCATTGAGTAAGTGACTGTACACTATGGTATAAGAGTGCAACTGTAATAGTATATTGCGATACAAGTGCCGTAAGCGATGCATACGGATCGAGGAAAGAGTTTGAAAAAACGAGGCGCTCGCGCCGAGTTTTATCAATTTTCCGAGATCCGTTATGCGGTTTCGGCACGAGTATTGCATGCTATTTTTTGCACGATGATTATTTATATCAATTTATTTATATTAATTGAGATATTAGCTGAAAATATTATGTATATACATTATTGAAGATAGATGTTTATTTCAGAAAGTGATTCGCATTTGTTTGTTGTTATGCGAACCGAATATTTGTCCTGGGGGGCCTTGTCCATAAAGGCTTGTATTATGGTGTGGGGTAAGTAAATTCTTACCACACGGAAACTCTTACCGCACATAGCAACAAGATTGCTTGTGGGAATGTCAACTTACGATCCACGGCAACAACATTCGCAAGTACCACTAATTAGTTAAGTCGTGCATAAACATATCTTTTGGTCGAATTTTCTTGAAACTTAACATACATACTTTATAATACAAACTCGTGTTGAAGCATTTCCTCAAAATCCATCCCCTACGAGGTTCATAAACGATACAGGTCGTAAGAGGGTTCAATGTTTATATGGAAAAATGTTATAGTTTTAATACACTTCTACTAGCAAATAGCCTATTATGTTTTTAAATTTAGATTTTTATTTACAACCTGCCTTTTTACCCTGAGGGTATATCGCAGGATATTTAGTCTAAATACACATAATATTTACATTGTATAGCATAAAACAAAGAGTCTGACTTAGTTTTTAAGGAACAAATAAAAATTGCAAGGTAGTGTCTTCTGGATTTCACACGTTTTCTGTCTTTATTTCTGAAACTGTCGCGGACCGCAGAGAAAACAATTAATGTAGTGGTAACTTGGAATCCCTCATCAATAGGTTTAGAAACATAAACAACGACATGACAATACATTTTATCGTCGTTTCCTTCCCGTGTCTTGGTTCATAGGAATAATTTAACTCTGTTAAGATCTTCTTCCATTTTGAAATAATTTCTAGTTTTGCCACGTTCAGTTTTCTACTTTCTAGTTTTGTTAGTCTAATTTCATTAAAATGAAATACTTTGACTTTCTCCTTTCAAGAAAATTTGTCACTTTCCTGAACATATTATAATATTAATTAACTTAGTCTCTATATAGGCCTATATAAAAGGCTTTGTCCTGACTGACTGACTGACAGGAATCAACGTACAGCCTAAACTATAACAGGTAGAGACTTGGAATTTTGACAGTAAATTCGTTTCATAATGTAGGTGCTCACTAAGAAAGGATTTTGAAAAATTCTGATTTTAAATGCCAAAAATCAAATACTTAATCCCTTTTTACACAGAATTATCGAATCCGAATCACATTTGACATTCAAACATATTGTTGCCAGTGGGTTTCAGATGGCTTTGGAATTAAATTAAATGGAAGTTTGACAATTACAGTTGGCTTTGTCTATTTTTGTCACACCTTGAAAATAAAACTTTCGCGATCGCTTGAATGTTGTAAGCCCTAAATATGGTCAAACGTTGTTTTATTTGGACGAAACTCACTATACAGGGGTTTTCTGGACCAAGGAACTCGAATCTGAGGTCGCTTTTACCAGGCGATGCTATCTAATCGTGGTATGTAGTCCATGTGATTTAGGTGTTAATAAATATAATGATTTAACTATTATACTCTTAATTTTTAATTTTTGAAATAATTATCGCTGGCGAATCCGCGGGCACATGCTAGTATATATATATATATATATATATATATATATATATATATATATATATATATATATATATATACATATACATATATACATACATACATACAGTTACTTCTATTTTAATGTAATGCAAGAGGGCCATGGAGTAAGATTGTTGATGTTGCTATGGTAACCGAGACACGGCCTACTTATTCCACAAGAATACGTGCGTAATGGCGAGTGTGGAGACATCTGGAGGATGCTAGAAACAAGATCTCACTTGAAACGTACGAGATCCTTTGTTCTCAAATCTGCTCCGGCATTTTTCTTTGCACAGCGAACAGATGACGTGCAAGATATTTTATATTTTTACAACTTTAAAAAAAAAGTGATACACTCGCATAACTTTCTCTACTCTAAGCATGAACAATAAAGTTTTAAACGTAAAATTCTGTTATAAAATAACAGGCCGTATTTCAGGGAGTGAGTATTCAGTTCTGTATCTATCTTTCTTCCTCCCTCCCTCCATTCCTCCCCTCTCCATCTCTTTCTCTCTCCTTTTCTGATGTCTATATCCGTAAAAGTGTATTATTATTAGGTAGATTTCGAAGAAAAATCTACCTATTGCAATGGATACCATGTCATGATTTTCGAAAAATTCTTTCATATCTTTACGTTTCATGCCTCCCTAAGTACGAAACCACCGCCTGTTCAAAAAAAAAAAAAACTTTGTGATATATATATATATATATCTTTACATGATAGCGGCCGTAATTTTGAATATATTTGAACCAAATTTTAATATGTTATTTCTAGGCCCTATAGTTCGGACAAGTTCGTTAATGAGCAAAATTGGCCCAATGGGGTGGTCGGGGGAGGGGGTTGAAATTGTAAAACATTTATATTTCAGGCCCTATGAAGTATAGAGGGAAACTTTGTTTGGATAAATTTGAGTACTCCCTATGGAGTTCACAGTGTCACCAACGATTCGGGGGTTTTGGGGGTACGAGTGGGGGTGGGGGGAATGGAAATTAGCAATTTTTGAAACCACGTCTTGTGGGATATCGTTGAAAAGCTCTTGATGAGTACTCTACAAATCAATAACTAGTTTCTCGATAGCTCTCATTTAAGGCGAGATTTGAATGTTTGAAAAAGTGCTCTTTCCTCTTTTTTGCAATTATTATTGCGGGTTTGTCATGCCAAGGCTAAAGAAGAAGAGTGCTGCGCAGCGACAGCGAATTAAACCGAAAGCACTTTGAAATCTACCTCAGCCTGTAGGCTTGCCTAAAGGGATTTTTATTATTGTTATTATTATTATTATTATTGTTATTATTTGACATTAAACGCCGCGTTAGAAAAAACCCCTGGTCGTCACTGGTTAAGGGGTACGCTGTGGCCTAATGGTTGAGGCACTGCGCTACAAAGCGGACGGTTGTGGGTTCTATTCCCGATCAGGTCTAGGGATGTTTCAATTGGCCTACTCCTCCTGGTGTCACTGTGACCCTGGGGTCGACTCAGCCTCTAAAAGAAACTATTACCAGGGCTCTGTTTCATAGAATTTGCTTATACTCGTATTATTAGTTAATAATATTAGAACCGAGAATCATATTATTTATTAGTTCAAAATCTTGTTTCATAGAGATATGAACACTGCTCATAAAATCTCTTCACTAATATTATTAGTTCATTAGTCAGCTGATTGATTTGGGGGTTATGTCTGGATTGTTTGTGATTTTTCCCTTCTTAGTCTTTTTCTCAATACTATTTCAAAGCAGCACGGCCTACATATAACTTCATGAATGTAACAAACTAGCAGGTGCCCGCGGCTTCGCCCACGATAATTAATTTAAAAATTAAAAATTAAGAGTATAATAATTATTAAAGCAATATGTTTATTAACACTTGCACGCGAATCATTCATAAACTAAACCATTAATAATTAATGAAACAGCTAAAATTCCGGCTTCAGAGTACATTCCACGTTCAGAAAGCGCCACCTGGTAAAACTATATCAGATTCGATTATGCAGTTCCAAAGCTAACTGTGAACACACAATACGTATTGTTTCTCAACTGTTTGTTGACAGATGAATATGATGTGAGTTTTATTTGATCAATTCAGTGTAATTTTCAGAAATTACATAATGTTTCAAGTGAAGGAATGGTTTGTTTGGATTTTTATTATCAGCGATATTTCAAGACTTAAACCATCAATATTTTACTGCTGGTGCCCCCGGCTTCGCCCGCCATTATTAATTGACTCCAGGATTTTTAAGAAATTTACCCTGGTAGTTTATTAAAAATGTTTGTGGTTCAGAGCTATGAAAATTGTAAGTAAAAATGAAATTACAATTTTCATGAAAAAATGAAATTAGAATATTTGTTCATTGAGTTCATTTCACTTAGGCCTTATATAATAAAGAAACGGTTTTCCTAATGTTGTACTCTTCGTGAAAGTTTAGACTGCGAGAGACGAACCTCGCCGAGTATACCCGATGTTTCACGAAGCGGGCGAGCGAGCAAGCACGCTATTTAGGGCCGTTGAATTATATAAGAGTAGATAATAACTAGGTCTAAGAAATGAACAAATCTGCCAGGCACTTATTCAAGATAGGAGTAGGCTTATGTACTAAAATCTAATCTGTCTTTCTTTCTTTATCGTAGTTTTACCTCTCCCTTTTTTGATTTAAGCGACCCAAGCCGCACGGGAAAAATATAATCTGAAATCCTAAAAAAAAATTATTACAAAAATTCCTTTGATAGCGTATGTAAGCTTTTTCTATATTGATAACTAGCTTAAAAGGCTCGGCGTCGCTCGGGTTTTGTATTTTGTAAATGCGAAAATAACTTATGAAGGACTTTCGATTTTCAAACTCGAGGTCTTTAAGGTCTTTATATAGGTATTAAGAATTTGAAATGGGGAAGAACGACTTATCACACACAAACTATTCCCTCAGAAAACGCTAGATAGGCTATAGCTTATTACAGCTTATAGCAGATCCCCACGGCTTCTCCCAAGATAATTAATTGAAAGATTAACAATTAAGAGCAAAATAATTAAAGTATTATATTTATTAACACTTTGCACGCGAAACATTCATAGGTGTAAACTAAACATTTGATAGGCCTAATTAATGAAACAGCTATAAATCCGGCTTTGAAGTGAATTTCACGATTAGAAAATAAATGGAAAAATGCAGTATTCGAAAGATTATGAGAATTGAAATCGATTAAACTCACGATAAAAAAAGTGCGTAAATGTATTTGACAGACAGACATAGTACCGGTACATTAGTTTTTATTTATATAGGTGAAGAATGGAATAAGCCTACTGAGGCCGTGATTCCTATATTCATTTGTCCAGACTTATAATTCCGTTACATTTCAGGCAGATTTAACGACCCTACATAAGATATTTTAATTACGTCTATATTACATATAAAAACGTTGTAGCCAGAACCCCGAACTAAGCAACTTCCCCGGAATTTTCTGTAAACTATATTCCATGTCAAATAAAATATGTTTAACATTACCTTATCGACATCTATAGCTTTTATAATAACCTGAGATATCCATTGCCTTCCATAGCGATCGCGACGATATTATTTCCAAGGTATGACAATAATAGACAAAGCCTTCTGCAATTGATTTGACAACTGAAATGAATAACTCAAAACTGATGCTTCGAAAGCGTAAAAAATGCAAGTTCTCTTGCCGTTTCTCACTCATAACTCGCGAACGAAGGCTAAAATTAAAAATATAGTATGACAGAAACCTTCCCGGGAATGTACCCAACAACTTCCCAAAGTTTCATGGCGATCGGATGAATGGTGTAGTAATGCATAAAGGACACACACACACACACACATACATTCATTTTTATATATATATATATAGATTAAATCAGAGTTCATTTTCCACAAATTTAAGATCGCGAAATTTGAATTACATGGGTTTGAGAATAACTTAGGCTATTAGCCCAAATACACTTATAGAAAAAACACCTAATATTATCAGTAAATTTTATTAATTCTGCAGTCTATGAAACAGTTTACTAATAATATTATTAATATTTACTAATAATTTAGAGCCATGAACTTATAACTAATGTTATTAGAAAATATTCTTATGAAACAGAAGACTAATAATAATAACTAATATTATTATGTACTTGCTAATAATATGAGTGTAAAAGTTCTATGAAACAGGGCCCAGGAGTTCGAACCTTCGAAATTATTAAGAGTAGTTTCTCTTATTAAAGAATTCAGTTTGAAATTCAAACATAGATTTCACGTATAAAATAATTCCACCTATTCCCTCGTATAAAATGTATTTGTTAAAAAATCAGCTCATAGCTTTGTCAAATCTGAAATTTATATTTGCCAATATTATAAAACATAGTTAAAAATGTGATGTGAAAGTCACATAACTTCCTCTGCCCAAATAAAAGTTAGGAGTATTCACATAGGCCTATCCTTGTACAGAAACACAAGACACAATTTAACGCTAATTATACGATAAATACCTGATAACCTCTTCTCTGAAAAAGATGCGACTAATAAAAGTGCAGACTATATAGCAAACAAAAACAAGTGACTGCAGACATTTATTGAAACTTCCGTCGTTAAGAATAATTTCCGAACTTTATCGAATATTTCCCTCCAATATGTCTTTCTCACTTCATTCTTATCTATATTAATAAAAGGAAGTGTCTGTCCTCCGTCTGTCTGTCCTCCGTCTGTCTGTCCTCCGTCTGTCTGTCCGCGATGCCCAGCGAAATCTACTGAACGCAGAGATCTGAAATTTTATACATAGGCGGACTAAAGGGTCGGAATGTGCACCTCGAAGCCGGAATTTTAATTTTCGCTTTAGTTCGTGAGTTATGAGTGAAAAACGGGCAGAAAACGTGTATTTATTCCGTTTTCGAAGCATGAGTTTTCAGTAATACAAATCAATTACACTAGGCTTTGGCTATTTTTGTCAAACCTTCGACATAAAAGCATCGCGATCTCTTGAATGTTGTAGCTCACGCTGGTCGATTCATTTGTTTTTAATGTCAAGGCACGCAAACATAATGTGAAATTTTCAACCTAACCGAATAGGATTATTATTATTATTATTATTATTATTATTATTATTATTATTATTATTATTATAGGGATAATCAATATTAGCCTAAATATGGTCAAACGTTGTTCGATTTGGACGAAACTCACTATACAGGGGTTTTCTGGGCCAAGGAACTCGAATCTGAGGTCGCTCTTACCAGGTGAGGCTATCTAACCCTGATATGTAGTCCACATGATTTAGGTGTTAATATAATGATTTAACTGATATGCTCTTCATTTTTAATTTTTGAAATAATTATCGCGGGCACATGCTATCTTAAAATAATAAAAGGACGTGTTTGTCTGTCTGTCCACGATGCCCAGCGAAATCTACTGAACTCAGAGATCTGAAATTTTAAACATAGATGGGCTGAAAGGTCGGCGAATGCGCATCGAAGCCGGATTATTAATTTTAGCTTTCGTTCGCGAGTTGTGAGTGAAAAACTGGCAGAAAACGTGATTTTAGCGCTGTCGAAGCATCAGATTGCAGTAATACATTTCAATGTTAAATCAATTGCAGTTGGCTTTGGCTATTTTTGTCATACCGTGGTAATAAAAGCATCGCGATCGCTAGAATGTTGTAAGCCCACGCTGGTCGATTCATTTGTTTAGAATATCAAGGCCCGTAGACATATGAAATTTTCAACCTACACGGAAGAGGGATAATCAACATAGACCTAAATATGGTTAAACATCGTTCGATTTAGACGAAGCTCACTATACAGGGATTTTCTGGGCCAAGGAACTCGAATCTGAGATCGCTTTTACCAGGCGACGCTATCTAATCGTGACATGTAGTCCACGTGATTTAGGTGTTATTAAATATAATGATTTAACTATTAAGCTATTAATTTTTAGGTAGATTTTCGAAGAAAAATCTACCTATTGCAATGGATACCACTTTATGATTTTCGAAAAATTCTTTCATATCTTTACGTTTCATGCTCCCCTAAGTACGAAACCACCGCCCGTTCAAAAAAAAAAATTTGTGATATTTATATATATATTTACACGATAGCGGCCGTAATTTTGAAGATATTTGAACCAAATTTTATTATGTTATTTCTAGGCCCAATAGTTCGGACAAGTTCGTTAATGGGAAAAATTGGCCCAAGGGGGTGGTCGGGGGAGGGGGTTGAAATTTTAAAACATTTATATCTCGGCCCCTATGAAGTATAGAGGGAAACTTTGTTTGAATAAATTAGAGTACTCCCTATGGAGTTCACAGTGACACCAACAATTCGGGGGTTCGAGTGAGGGTGGGGGTGGGGGTGGGGGTGGGGGATGAAAATTCGAAACTTTTGAAACCACGTCTTGTGGGGTATCGTTGAAAAGCTCTTGATGAGTACTCTACAAATCAATAAATAGTTTCTTGATAGCTCTCATATGACGCGAGATTTTAATGTTTGAAAATAATAACACTTAAAAGAATTATTATAATATCATAATTTTGTCTTGTTTAGCGGCTTTGCAAATTTTATTCATTGCTGATCTTGCGCACGGCCTCCCAGAATATTATATCCTATTCTTGTTGTCAAAATAAATGATTGTAGGCTCTTCCTCTTTACCGAATTCAGTTCTTTTTACTGCAGGTTTACCATGCCAAGGCTAAAGAAAAAGAGTGCTATGCAGCGACAATAAATTAAACCAAAAGCACTTCGAAATCTACCTCCGCCTGTAGGCCTGCCTAAAGGGATTTTAATTCTTGAAATAATTATCGCGGGCGATCGCTTGATTTTGTAAGTCCATCCTGGACGATTCATTTGTTTAGAATATCAAGGCCCTAAGACATATGAAATTTTCAACCTACACGGAAGAGGGATAATCAATATAGGCCTAAATATGGTCAAACATTGTTCGATTTGGACGAAACTCACTGTACAAGGGTATTCTGGGCCAAGGAACTCGAATCTGAGGTCGCTTTTACCAGGGGACGCTACCTAATCGTGGAATGCACTCCACGTGATTTAGGTGTTAATAATTATAATGATTTAACTATGCTCTTAATTTTTAGTTTTTAATTTTTAAAATAATTATCGCGGGGGAAGCCGCGGGCACATGCTGTTTGTCTGTCTGTCCACGATGCCCCTTCGAAATCTACTAAACGCAGAGATCTGAAATTTTAAAGATAGATGGACTGAAAGGTGGGCGAATGCACCTCGAAGCCGTATTTTTAATTTTAGCTTTCTTTCGCGAGTTATGAGTGAAAAACTGGCAGAAAACGTGATTTTAGCGCTGTCGAAGCATCAGATTTCAGTAATACATTTCAATGTCAAATCAATTGCAGTTGGGTTTGGCTATTTTTGTCATACCGTCGAAATAAAAGCATCGCGATCGCTTGAATGTTGTAAGCCCACGCTGGTCGATTCATTTGTTTAGAATGTCAAGGCCCGTAGACATATGAAATTTTCAACCTACACGGAAGAGGGATAATCAATATAGGCCTAAATATGGTCATACATTGTTCGATTTGGACGAAACTCACTGTACAGGGATTTTCTGGGCCAAGGAACTCGAATCAGAGATCGCTTTTACCAGGCGACGCTATCTAATCGTGGTATGTAGTCCACGTGATTTAGGTGTTAATAATTATAATGATTTAACTATTATGCTCTTAATTTTTAATTTTTGAAATAATTATCGCGGGCGAAGCCGCGGGCACATGCTAGTATAGAATAAGAGGCCGTGAAAGAGTGTGTATTCAATTGTTCACCACACAACACAAACTTTTTACAAACAGGGGGTGAACAGTAGGTGGCTTGTAACTGCCTTCAGAGAATTTTTTCGAAAAAAAGTTTCAAATAAAAGCTTTAGCTCTCACTATAAGCTACACTTGTGCAAAATTTAAAGAAAATCGTTACAGCCATTTTCAAGAAAATCGCGAAAAACGAAAATTTCTTCATGTAAAGTCCCCTTAAAAATAAGAGAAAATAATCGCCAATCTTATCCTCACATCTTCAGAAGGTACCTGACCCAAATACGAAATTTTGTTTTCATACGATTTTCCGTTTTGGAGCTAACTTGTTCACAGATATTCCACACAGACACACACACACACACAGACACACTGACACACAGACATGTTTCCAAAAATAGTATTTTTGGATTCAGGGGGCCTTGAAACGTGTATATATGTCAAAAACTCAACTTCGAATTTGGGGGTCGAAAACAATACTTCCTCTACCTATAGTACCTATGGTACGGGCAGAGGATAATTTTCGTATATTGGACAATATATTTCGGCTATTCAGCCATCTTCAGGTTGTAATGGATTAACCAACAGAGTAAGATCACCTGGTGAAAGAAAAGGACCCGAAGATGGCTGAATAGCCGAAAATATTATCCAATATACGAAAATTATCTTATACAATTGACAGACATAATTTTTAACTATGTTTTATAATATTGACAAATATAAATTTTAGTTTTCACAAAGCTATGAGCTAATATTTTTGACAAAAACATTTTATACGAGGGAATAGGTGGAAATATTTTATACACGACATACAAATTGAGATAAATAACAAGAAATTTATCAACATAGATTTCACAGTTCATACCACTGTAATATTAGGGCCTGTACTAATACCCAGCATCAGCCAGTGTGTACGCAGACAGACAGATAGACAGACATGGGGGTGTGATTGAGGTCAGTAATTAGCTCATCACGGCCATTACCTAACCAGATTGATTGTTTCGCATCCAGCAGGCCGTGACGACATTAATATAATCCCCTATGTGCCTCCATCTGTACCCTAGCAAACCAACACAACACTATTATCGTAATCACACTATGTACCGGCCGGATATACCCCACTAATCCGTGATAAGCTTGGTATCTGTTATCCTGCCGATTTTACCCAAGAGAGAAGAACCTGGGATCATGTACTACTATGTCTAGACTTTGGACCTTACTATGTCTAGACTTTGGACCTTACTATGTCTAGACTTTGGACCTTACTATGTCTAGACTTTGGACCTTACTATTTTAGCGGCTACAGTACAGTCGGTCAAATAAAAAACGTCAGGCGGTATTTGATTAAGTATCACGAACGAGCATATGCGCATGTACAGGAAGACTTAAGGTTAGGTTCACACCTGCCTCTTGTCTCTCCATGTATTTTCTTGATTATTTAGTCAGTTTTGTTCCAAAACAAACATGTATAGAAGGCTGTGGCTATATGTCTCACATCTGCCATATTCTTGGTTGCAAATTCTTATAATATTAATAATTGATAAATTCGCAAGGAATATGATTATTCAAGGAGAATTTTTTAAAGATTTTATTTTATAATACCGGTACTTGTAGTGCAAAACCAATAACTTACGTTCAACTTCTGCAACCAATCTAGCATCGAAATACGCGGCCGGCCAGATCCACGATTCCTATGAAAACTTCCGGACGCATTAAGAAATATGGACTTTAAGAAATATGGAACCTTCTCGATGCTTCAGAGGCCGAAAAATGCAGGTCAGTTACAGCCCTAACTACTTTCTTTCAAGCTAGCATTTGTAGGCCTACGTGGCGCGATGACACACAGCAAAATGAATTATGACAATACATTAAGTTGAATATCGTGTGTTGCGCTTTCCGCGTTGTTCATTTTTTTCTTTAGTTGTTCATTTTTTCCCTCCTCTCGCATGGCCTCATATGTTCCGAGAATGTCCTGTATTTTATGTTTTTTATAGGAAACTTGTGAACTAATGCGTTTAAACTTTAATTTTAACTGCATACGAGTCCCGACGTTTTTTATTTGACCGACTGTACCTGTTATGTAAATTAATTGTAGGATCAGACTTAGAACGTGCCTCAATTACGGAATCCAATGACAAAAAAGTCTGATGTGAAACACCTAACTTCCTCTGCCCAAATAAAGTATCGCCTCTTAATATAAACTTATAAACTCAGAGGGCTTTCTATAATCTTATGAATTTTTAAATATACACGTAGATATTATACAGATAGATCTAATTTAACACTTTAAGTTAACAGTATCAAAAACTTTTTTTTTGCTCGAAGACATGTAATTTATTATTATTATTATTATTATTATTATTATTATTATTATTATTATTATTATTATTATTATTATTAATGGTACGGACAGAGGAAGTAAAAAAGAATAGATTTATTGATAGTTTAAAGAAGAATACATAATAGATTCTTGAATCAAGCTTATGTGAATTTTAAGAAAGTTTGGTCCTAAGTTTACATCATAACTTACTCAAAAATTCCTTTTGCGACTCTGGAAATCAAGAAAATAACCCGTCAGATTGCCCGACCAAGTGTTTTGAACCCAGGACTTCGCGAATGCAAATTGCAGACGCTAGAGCCTAGCCATCTCGCTCGGTTATCCTATAGTATATTGCGATACAAGTGCCGTAAGCGTGCATATGGATCGAGGAAAGAGTTTGAAAAAACGAAGCGCTTGCGCCGAGTTTTTTCAATTTCCTAGATCCGTTATGCGCTTACGGCACGAGTATTGCATGCTATTTTTTGCACGATGATTATTTACATCAATTTAATTATATTATTTGAGATATTAGCTGAAAATATTATGTATATACATTATTGAAGACAGTTGTTATATTTCAGAAAGTGATTCGCATGTGTTGGTTGTTATGGGGACCGAATATTTGTGCTGTTAAAATCGCCACAAACTGGGGGGCCTTGGTTCCGGTCTTCCATAAAGGCTTGTATTATGACGATTTTACTTACGGCACTGGTGCTTTTTGTAATTTTTACCGCACGGAGATTTCTTTTGTTTTCATAGCAACCAGATTGAGTGCGGGAATGTCAAGTTACGTTCCACGGCAACAATATTCGTAAGTACCAGTAATTAATTACGCCGTGCAAAAAAATTCAAATGAGTTCACACAGGGAATTATAGGAGACTGCAGAAAATCACTCATGGATGAAAACACGGAGCAACCTGCAGCTTCGACTACTATGACACTTTCTAAAACTCTCTTCTCACAAAAAAACTGGTTGAGCTGAACCGTATAATTGACTAACTCCTGAAGTTTTTCACACTCTCGTTTGGGAATCCTTGCTAATGATACACATACTAAATGTCATGTCTTATATCCTTCTGTACTTCAAGGATTCATTTAGTTTAACAAGCGAGTAGACGGGTAAATATTTCATGAGTATGGGTCTATGAGACTTTTTTTTTTTTTGTTAAGAAATATTATACTTTAGAATCAAAAGTAAGACGACCAAGGGGCAATTAATGGCCAAAACTATGGTTTGATCCTGTATAGCACGTTGATTGCTGAGCACCCTGAATATATAAATTACAATCTCAAACATTTTAAGAGGAAAATAAAAAAAATATATATAATATTAACTTAATAGCACAATGTTTCAACCCAATATACTCTATAAACATTTCTTTTTCTGTTTTTTATAATTTCTATATAAACCACTGGTTAATGATCTAAAATTATTTTATATACCGTACATTATACTCGTACATTTATAATTTTAGTTTGTAGTATACTGTGCATTTATATATAATTAGATTTATATTTAATGTATTATACGAGGGACGGAGCAACTATTTTTCTTTTGAAAATGTGGGAAAAACTTAAAAATTTTGGAATATAGAAACGAAAGAGCAGGTATGGAATGTATGTATAATGCAGATTATGGTTACTAGATGTAGAATAGTAAAGGAAAAAGACACCTATAAACATGCATACACGACTGCATCGTGCCACTCTAATGCATTGCAGTAGTTGGAAGCAAGAAAGCACACATACTCACTCCATGAACCCTTAAAGTACGGCGCGGATCGGATATTATCCCCCAAAGCTTCCATCAGCTTCTTGTGGTATTCTCTGGCATTTATCCTTGGGACAGTGACTATTTTGATGTAAGAATGCTGTTCACATCTTGTCATATCCATCCTACACGGCGGGTGACTCACAACTACATTACCATCGTCTCCATTCGTATGACGGTTAACCGAGCATCACAATACTATCAAATGATTTGTTCATAGACTAGAGATGCCACACTCTCCCGTGACATACATCATCTCGCGAAAAAAATGATTACTATGACTTATGTATGCTCATTCCCTTGTATTATTATAGGCCTAGTAGGCTTAAGAGCCGTTTTAAGAATAGCCTAGTACATATAAATGTTGTTTTGTACAGTTTTATGAAGATCCTCCAAATTTCTCAATACCGGTACTTCGTCTTAAGACATGCAGCCCGTTCAAGTTTGGTCTACATAGCTTTCTCTTAATTAAAAAATTATAAATAAAAAGCCTTTTTACTCCAACCGCAGAACAGTCAAGAAATAATAATAATAAATAATAAATAATAATTTATTCTGCCTTTAAGTTGCTAGAAACAGTTTGCAATCTCACAAGAATAAAATATTTTAAAAAGTTAATAAAAACAGATCGCATACTTTATTTTCCAATAATTCCTGTACTGAATAATTTGTTGAGTTTCAAAATTTTAGAGTCTAAATGAAATGGCAATGTATTCTTAAATTTGTGCTTTAAATTTTGTTTTATTTTCAGGACAGGGTATTGATATGCATATGTAATATTTTTGGTTTAATCAAATTAAAATTTGTTATGCTTTCTCTTTAAAAAAGACATAGCCTACAAACAAAAAAAATCGTTTTGCTCCAACCGCAGAACAGTCTAGAAATAATGCCACTGTTAACCTTAAATTCATAAGGTCTCCTCTCGGTTACACAAGTTTGTCTTAAATTTGTATCAAAATGATGGAATAAAAATCGAAAGAAAAATTGAAATATCTTGTAAAATTACAGCATAGGCACAATAAATAAACCACGAGCTAATCATTGTGTTTACTGTTTTCTGTGCAGTCCGGCACGGGATTTTATTATGTGAGAAATTGTCTCATACGTTTAAGGGCAAAATTTTGGAATTTGATTATAATAGCTCACTTTGTATCAGCCAAAAATTGACTGGAACAATTGGTTGGGTTGAGTTTCTGAGTCGCACATAGCAGTTCGTTGTAACACAGGTTATAAACAAAACACCATCATCTTATTTCACAACTACCATCTATGGAAAAACAAAGAAACTAAAACTGCCTGGGTCCCATAGACCCAACCCTGCACTGTCGGGGTAACTCATTTGACAAAATATCAATTGTTCTCTCCATTTTATCTGAGGCTGTAGGCCTATACGAATACCTCTATGGAGTTTACTTGTAAGCATTATGTAGCGTTCTGTCTTAAACGAGTCTATAGTCCAGATATTACATTTGTTATTTCAACCGATCACCCTTTTTTTGGACATCCTTTCTTCCTCTTCCTATGCGATTTCCTTTAGCTGATGTGACCTGGATACTGCAACCACCATATCAACTATTTCTTCTGAGTAGACGAATATGTAAGAAATTTGGCGTAATTGCCCGGGTCTACCCTAACGAGCTGTTATCGAGATATGTTTACATAAAAAAGTAATTTCCTGAGGTCGCCTGCACAGCGGTTGAGGGAGGGAAATTTATAATCCGACAGAGGGAAGTTTCTCTTATGAACTGCGCGATATATAATGCAAAACAAAGACAAAACGCACAGCAGTCCACATTTCTTCAAAATGGCGACGATAAACAAAACAGGGAGCCGATGCTCGTATATTTGGCATGTCATCGCGCTCTGCGACTGGCACTTGTTTATGGGAGTAATTTCATGTTCATATGTTGGCAGCACATGCATGCGTTTTTGATTGTCGCAGAGTTACGGAGGTAATTTTCAGTGTATTCTGTCATCAATCATTCCCTGCTGTGCAGAGAAAATCCATAGATGTAGATGTCAGAGGGAAAAGAAAGGGAAGACAAAGAGTGTAGGAAATATTATCTGAGACTCCGACAGTGACTGAGCTGTTTAAATCTTGCCTGTCACTTGTTCCAAGTAAATCTCTCATTTAGCCACTTTGCATCAAGCCGTGTTCTAAGAAATACCCCTGTTGCCAGAGAGTGTATTCTTATTAGAGTCTAACAGTCAAATTTGCCGCTTATGGAAGAAAAGTGCCATAAAGAGATTAAGAAATCATTGGCATTACAAGAATTACTATACTATAAACTATTTTCTTTCTTGTCCTCTTGACTTCTTATATTTCATATTTTCATTATTTTCTTAATCTTCATTTAACTTATTTCTCTTATCATCTCCTCCATATCCAGTTTCGCTTTCTTCTTTTTCTCCTAACTACTCTTTTTATTCTTTCTATTCTTCTAAAGCTATCTTTTCCCCTTCCTAACTTTTTGTTCGTTTGCACTTTCTTATTATTCTGTCTCTTCTTCTTCATCCTCTTTCCAACTCCTTCCTCTATGAGAATATTAGGGCCTATAGGAGAAAAATTCCTCCGACACTGGGACTTGAACCCAGGAGAGAGGTTCCATCTGGCACTGTGCACTGAACTCTGGCTTAACTCAGTTGGTAGAGCATTGGCGCGAATAGCCAAAGGTCCTATATTCTCGGAGGAATTTTTCTCCTATAATATTCTCATGTAATGTCCAACAGAGACAATATTCTGTGGTTCATGAAAGCTTATTATATCAATCCTTCCTTTACTTAATGCACTTAGTTCTTCCTGTCTTCTTCTTCCTATTATTTTTCATCTTATTTTTCCTTTATCTTCAATTTCTCATTTTTTACCCTCTATTATTTTCCCTTTTCTTATTTTTCCTTCTTTCTTATTCATCTTTCACTTTTTTTTTTTTTTTAAACTTATTCTTCTTAAATTTATACTTTTGCTTAATATTCTAACCTAGATTCTTCTTTTTTTCTTCTTCTTCTTAGGATGCCATAATATTCACAGGTCATAGATAAAGATATCGCTATAGTAGCTTTTCATTCTATGTGCTCGTATAGGAAAAATAATTCTAAGTTTCCCGTTGATGAAATATGTGACTAAGATGAGGTGCTGGATGATGACTCCGAGATCACAAAACCCATAAAAATAATACCTTGAAAATTTTCTCACATTGATAATATATAGACCTTAGCAAGTGGCTAAAATTTCAGAGTACTTAATTGGAAAATAAGAGATTTTGATTTGTTCAATGTGGGCTAGGCTTAATACATAATTTAGAAGGCCATGACAAACGAACAAGTGAATGCTACACTAGCGATCTCGAGACAAGTGAAAGCTGCAGTCTAATGCCGTTTTATTGGAGAAAGAAGAGACAAGTGCAAAGCGTTGCTAAGCGAAGGAAGATCTCTGAAGCAGCGACATAGTAATGGGCAGTTATCCAGAGAAATCCATTCAATACCGGGCTACTCAACTACCACTTGTCATATACTTTATCAATTTAACTGCAGTAGAAGGAATGCCATATACCATGAAGTCATAACGTTTGTCTTTCTTTCCTTCTTCCTCACAAAGACCGAAGTTATTATAGTCTCTGGTTTATGTTCCATGTTCTTTTATCTGAAGAAATTGAGTTCCTTTAATGCTACGTAACATACTGTGTTATTGCTTGTACGAAAGCCTGATTGTGAACTATAAGGATGAATTATTTAGAGATTACCAAATCATGTCTTAAATCCTATGTTCTAACTGTGTTTAGGGTTAACTGATAACCCTAGAATTAAAAAAAAATACTTTTTGTGTGCCATGGGTTACCAGGTTGGTTATGATATGCTCAACATGAAAACCAAAACTTTATAAATACGTCATATGCGGGATTTATATGAGAATGAATATTTGTTTTGTATTGGTAAATGTTAAAATTTCGATAGGCCTACATCTTCACGAACTGAGATATTTTGAATGGATTAAGGCACATCTGATTTTCCATATTCGTAAAATTTTAAGGAATAAGTTAGTACACATTTTTAATTATTTTAGAAAAAAAAAAACTCGCATATATTTACATAATTGAACATTTTATTTTCAGTGTGTACCGTATTTTATGCTTTCAAAGTTATTCTAGTCAGATACCCGTTTAAATTTTATTAAGTGCCAGAATGGTACTTTAAGAGATAATATGGACGACGGGAAAATGTCTGCCCTTGTGTCTGTACGCGCATAACTCAAATACGCTTTATTGGATATTCATGAAACTTGGTATACGCATTTATAACGTCCATGAGATGAAGCCTATTGATTTTGCACCAAATCGGTTGACCGGTACCCGATTAATGCCCAATTTAGTGTCTACTTTATGGTAATATATTAGAAAGAATTTATCAAATGGAAATCAGTTCTCATGGTAACATATTGTTTTACACTATTCATATACGGCTTTGGAAGTTGCACCATAGTTAGCTTTGTCAAATAACACTACCCACATATTCCTTCACATGTGCTTATCAAACTAGACCTTTGTTCTTCCGTAAGTCCTGCTTAATGAATCGATCTGGAGCTTAACTCGGAAATCGATTACAAAAATAACTTATTTTCTGGCTATCAAAATTGCAATTATCACTGATTATACAAAAGAATTCTGGCACTTTGTTACATCAGTTTACCTGATTTTATTTAATCTGTTTCACTTAAGTCAATGCAGCTAAAGTAGGCCTACAGCATCAGAATGTACCGGTACCATTCTGGCACTTAATAATCATTTACAATTATTTCAGGAAGTGCATCGATTAGTCTAATACGCACATAATATTATAATTTAGTTTCATATACAGATGTACATTTCATTTGTCAAATCAATTACAGGTGGCTTTGCCGTCTTTTGTCAGAACTTGGGAATAAATGTATGAAGGAGGCTGTGGATTCGAGTGCCGCCTCGGACATACAAATTTGTCTGCAATAAGGAAAACAAAACTATAAACAAGATAAATAATTCAGGAAAATTGGCCCATGGACGGCTAAATTTTACTAAAAAAGAATTCTGTGAGTTCACCCAGGGGTCGATTTGTTTGTTTTTTAATGTCAAGGCCCGCAGACATCTGGAATTTTCAACATAGGCGGAAGAGCGACAATGAATGTAGGCCTAAATCGGCAAACATTGATCCATTTGGACGGAACTCACTATGAAGGGGTTTTCTGGGCCAGGAAACTCGGATCAGAGGTAGTTTTTCCCATCTAATCGTGGAATGCACTCCAAAGCCAAATTTTTAGCTGTTTAGTTATAATTAGACCTGGGATTTTAGACTCTAAATAAATTAGTTTTAGGCACCTAAAATAGGCTTTTAAAAGAAATAAATAGGCTTTTAAAAAGATAAAATAGGCACTTAAATATGCTTTAAAAATGTGTTAATAGATAGTAAATAGACTTTAAAATATTATAATATACACTTAAACTGTAACATGGTCTTTTTTTACTGCAAGAAACATGGTATACCTATTCTTAATAAACTTAACTGTAAAATTAGGCCTCACGAACTATAGCCTATTCACTTAAACAGATGTTCTTTCACTGGTGACTTGATACAGTAACCCTTCCTCCTTAATCCTCCCCCTCCCCCGTCAGTTAGCATTTCTTTAGCGAAAATCGTTTGGAATAATCAAGTTTCTGTGAAAAAAACCCACCTCTGCTGTTATGCTTTTCATTGAGGGATGTCCATTATAAGATTGTAATAATTTCAGAAGTTGAATTTTATTTTAAATGTACAAAATAGGCATTTTAGGCACTAAAATAGTAAAAATAGGCTCCAAAGGTCCAAATAGGCATTTTTAGGCCCTATAAAACTCTATAAATGTAAGTGATTTATCATGAAACGTCCACATATTTAAAAATGTTCATGTTATTTCATAAGGAACAAAATAGGCATTTGCCTTAAAATCCCAGGTATACTTATAATTATTATTCGTTTTATATATAATGTTTTAATAATTTTTTAATGAATTATCGTGGGCGAAGAAGCGGACGGCTGCTAGTTCGAAATACGAAGCTTAATAATTGTCATAATCCGTAATTCGTTGAATTTTAGTCTACAGTACTTTCACCATCTGTGTTAAGATTCGCAGAGCTCTTTTTTTAAATCTTCAAAATAATAACTAGGGTTATTCAAGTTGTGCTCTTAAGGAACAACATAATAGCTCTCTTAAGTATTGCTAGGCCTCTAAGAAATAGACTTAACCCCGTCTACAACTGAAAAAATAAATCCCTTCATCCCAGCGGGCGGACAGAAGTTCCGTTTCTCTGCAGCCCGCACTGCAGGCACTTTGAACAGTGTAGCCAACTTAAGCAAATTAATTCTTTTGTCAAATAACTTAAAACTTCCCTCGCCATAAAGGCAGTTTAAAGTGTGTACTGCTTAATTTCAACAAAGCCCATTGTCTCTGTTAATGCCATAGCATTTTGGCCCAGTTGGAAATTGTCCCCTGTGAAGTGTTTAAAACTAATCTCATAGTTCTGTTATAATCGCAGTGCGTAACTAAGTGCGTACGACATACGACGATAAACATTCTAGTTCAGCTGACGAGGGAACCTTACAAAATATTTTGTGTCGAAACTTTGATCCCTGTCAAACAACAAGTTTCTTTGTAAAAGTTCTTCACGGGCTAACAACCGAGTCGAGGTTTAAAAAAAAAAAAAAAAAAAAACTCCGAGCTTTCGGACTCCATCTCTGAGTCCATCGTCTGGGAAACTGGTAGAGAAGGCGGAAGGGTCTGTCCTATAGGCCGGAACTCACCAACTGCTCCAGCCTATATATACAGACCCTTCCGCCTTCTCTACCAATGTCCCAGACGATGGACTCAGAGATGGAGTCCGAAAGTTCGGAGTTTTTTAAAACCTCGACTCGGTTGTTGGCCAGTGAAGAACTTTTACATACAGTAGTATTCACCGAGAAAAGTTCAAACCATTTGTAATCATGTTTCTTACAAAATATCGTTTAGTTACTGTATGTCTTTAAGATGGGGGTTAACAGACATTCCCGAATTTTGTCTGATCCGGTTTGTAGCAAAAACTACTCAACCGATAGAGCTGAAATTTTGCATGAACATAGTTTTTATACCTGGAAAGAACATAGGACTATAGTCGTTGACTCGCCCTCACTATTTCGCCTAATATCATAATCATTAAAATTCAGTATCAGTTAAAATGAACAGATACCATGACAAAATAACAAATGAACAGACGCACATCAATATTTCACAGCCTACTGGTAAACCCGAAGATCCGAAAAATTTAAAGTAGGCCTACATTGTGTTTTGGAGTATGCAGTAGAAATACATAGGCCTATTTAGTTATATCAGTTTAAAGCTATTGTATCGGAACATTTATTCATTCATTCATTCATTAAGAGCAGTATGGTTTCTTGTCACGTTAAAATCTGTTTTGTGTTATTATTATTCACTAGCTGATTATCCGTTCTTCGTATTGCGCATGGGTTTCTACCTTTACGCGAGAAATATCACGAGAAAGTAACCTTTTTATTATTATTATTATTAATTTTTATTAATATTATTATTATTATTATTATTATTTTTTAGCGCCTGACGTTCTTGCAGCGTTTGAGAATGACGTCATGCGAACGTAAAGCTCCTCCGGTGTCTCGCTAGAGCATTCGGCAATATGTCTTCCAGCATATAATTATAATATCTGCTCGCACAAACGACATTGCTCAGGCTTTTGATGAAATATTTGATTTATAGCCTATATAAACATACAGGTATAGTATTGAAATAGTACTGCACAAATAGATGGATAAACTGGTTCGAATGGGGTTAGATGCAAACAGGCGTCCTTCTCAAATATTCTGGAAGAAAGTCAGAAAGTAAGGTTACTTCTTTAAATTTCTTGGGTGAGCTAAAAGTCGTGAAAAATAGCTTTCATTCCGTACGAAACACTGATAATTGACTAGTAATGTATACATTTGAAAAGCTGAACTATAGAATATAAATAAACTGTTATTGGTGGGCTTTGGTTCAGAAATGAATTCTCGAATACGTTTGAATGTGGATATTATACCTATTTATTAATTTTTCACGGCCTCCTAGAATACGTTTTAATGCGTACATTAATTTTCTTACATAGACGGCCGTATTTGTGTACTAATACTAACATTACTTTCAGAGCAAGAGTGACCTAGGGCTATGACTGGGAGATTGACAGACTGAAATATGATCGTATGCATCGTTGTGGGGAATGAAAGAGCGCTGTCATGCGAGGATATTGGGAACTAAATTCACAGTGTAATGGCCTGACAGATACGAGAGTGCAGCGTTTTTATTTGCTCGCTGCCGGGTGACTGCGTTGTTTTTTTTTTTATCTCTGCTTATTGAAATCGCAATTGCAGCGCATACGTCACACCCGAGTGGCGGCCCAGCTCAGTTCATGAAACATAGTCCTCCCGAATTCATGAATTTTACAAAAATATTATTGCATAAAAATGATGCATGGACAGAACACATCTGTGTTAAGCTTATGTATAGCCTGTATATAGCCTATATATATATATATATATATATAGGCCGGAACATAGCTTTACAATAATTTTTCTCAAAGTGAGGCGATGGTAATGTAGTTGTGAGTCACCCGCCGTGCAGGATGGATATAACAAGATTCTTACGACAAAATGTAGTCATTATCCGAGATCTAAATGCCTGTAAATACCACAAGGAACTGATGGAAGAGCATCCGTACCGATGTTTAAGGGTTCATGGAGTGGGCATATTGTGCTTTCATGCTTGCAACTAAGGCAATACATTAAAGATTAAATTAAAAAGTAATTCAATATCACTTTCATATTTCCCTCCCCAAAAACCTACGATATAACAATAAACATTTTACCATACCTCGTATGGTATTCTCTGTGTCCAGGGCAGAGAAAGTTATGTGACTGCTTTATTTTCGTGGATTTCATCTTCAATATTTGTTTACAGCAATGAATTTATCGATAGGTTTTCTAATTTGTCAAAGTCCCGTGTCATTTATTTCCAAACCTACCTGAGACCAATGCCAACAATACACTGTTGTCATGTGAACTATGATTTGGATTTGATAATTCTGTGTAAAAAGGGATTAAGTATTCTAAAAAACAATTGATATTTAGCACTTAAAATCAAAATTTTTCAAAATCCTTTCTTAGTGAGCACCTACATTATGAAACGAAGGTACTGTCAAAATTCCAAGTCTCTACCTATTATAGTTTAGGCTCTATGTTGATTCTCTGTCAGTCAGTCAGTCAGTCATTCATTCAGTCAGGACAAAGCCTTTTATAGGCTATATATAGAGATTGATGGGGTGAAATTCACCCGTGAGTTGAAATAATAGTATCTTTTAAAGATTAAAGTATGTAGAAGAGCTAACAGAATCTCCATATCTTTTAACTATTTTGCTTCAGAGCAGTGAAGCTAAAATACATTAGCACAATTTCTTGCGGTCTCGGGTTTGGTTGCCAGACCGCTTTTGTTCCTCCAGATTTGGGTCATTAAGACCGGATTTCCACGCAGGCAATGGACAGGAGAGAAATTTCGCGTAACTTAATTCAGACTATAAATTTCCCTCAACAAATTTAATAATGTTAATACTGGCCTACTCAAATATTGCGTGCCCTGAAATGCCAGGGAAGTTTCACAATAATTAATTGAAGTGGTAATAAATAGAACATGAAGTTATTTTAATTTGAATGCTGCATGCGTTCTAAATTTGAATTTATTGTGAAGTTAATTGTGATACATTCAAACGGTCCACTACAATGGGCAGCTTGACGCATTAATGGACTGTCTCATTTGTTAAACATGGAGCACGGTCATTTGTTTGGAAAAATAGGCCTGTCGACCCGGGTAAACATCATACTTTGTTCAGCAAATGTTCTTTCTCAAACGTGTTATGCATTACCTATTTAGACTTACTTCACTTCACTTCACTTTTATTTATAGACGTCATACCCTGGGATTTTGACGTCCGTACATGTGGTTGATTAAATAGAATCTATGTACTTTGTATGTATTATCTAACTTTTACAGTTTCATTTTGCACTTATGTAGGAATCTTGATAATGCGCTTGCTGCTTTGTGTGGTTGATCCTCAGTAAATGCTGTTAAGTTCCAAGAGCTGTACCCATATGCTGATTCGTTATAAAGGACATGAGTTCTACACCTTTTCAACCTCAATTTCGGAAAAAGTAATTTCAATTTCGGAAAAACTAATTTTAATTTCGGAAAATGTAATTTCAATTTCGGAAAAAGTAATTTCAATTTCGGAAAAAGTAACTTCAATTTCGGAAATATTTGGGCTATTTTTTTTTAACCTCCGATGGGGCATAAAATGAAAACCACAGTGAAAATCAAAATTGTTTTATTTGGAACATTTAGGTACACCTTCTAGCTACTTCTCTACATAATCTCGCTCCGATTGAGTCATTTGTCTTAGCATGGTACCAACTTTACTATACCCTCTTCATTGCCCTCGTATTTCCGAAATTGAAGTTACTTTTTCCGAAACTGAAATTACTTTTTCCGAAATTGAGGTTGAAAAGGTGTAGTATTAGCTTCTGGACAGGAAAAAAGTATGTGTTCAATGGTGCCAAGCTGACCACAGTGGCATTGTGGCGAATCCTTCCTTTTGATCCTATGTAGATAGTATGGTGTGATAGCCGTTTTGAATTTCACTTTATATAAGATGGATATTTCGGAACGAGAAGCAGGAACTTTTAGGAACCAGGGTTTATCTTGCTTCGGAGGTGTAGGCCTATGTATGCGTAGACGATATGAGATGTAATCTTGTATATTCATTGGATATTTTTCCTGAGCATGGAGTTCAGTAGCCTGTTTTGCTAATTGGTCAGCAATTTCATTGCCTCTAATATTATGATGATCTGGTATCCAAACAAATCGGAGAGAGTTATTAGGAAGGATTCCTTTGATCAATTGTTTAATACTGACTTCAAGCCATGAGAACTTAGTATGTATATTACTAGGAGGTGCCCGTGGCTTCGCCACGATAATTCTTTTAAAAATTAAAAATTAAGAGTATAATAATTATTAAAGCATTATATTTATTAACCCTTGCACGCGAATCATTCATAAACTAAGCCATTAATAATATTAATGAAACAGCTAAAATTCCTGCTTTAGAGTACATTCCACGACATGAAAGCGCCCCCTGGGAAAACTATATCAGAATCGATTATGCAGTTTCCAAAGAACCTGTGAACACATAATACGTATTGTTTCTCAGCTGTTTATTGACATGAATAGGCCTATGATGTGAATTTTATTTTATCAATTCAGTGTAATTTTCAGAAATTATATAATGTTTCAAGGGAAGGAATGGTTTGTTTGGATTATTATTATCAGCAATATTTCAAGAGATAAAACCATCAATATTTTACAGCTGTTGCCCCCGGCTTCGCCCGCCATTATTCATTGACTCCAGGATTTTTAAGAAAATTACACTGGTAGATTATTAAAAATGTTTGTGGTTCAGAGCTATGAAAATTGTAAGTAAAAATAAAATTAGAATATTTGTTCATTGTGTTCATTTCACTTAGGCCTTATATAATAAAGAAACGGTTTCCTTCCTAATTTTGTAGTCGTTATGAAAGTTTACACTGCGAGAGACGAACATCGCCGAGTATACCCGATGTCTCACGAAGCGGGCGAGCAAGCACGCTATTTAGGGCCGTTGAATTGTATAAGAGTAGATTAGTAGTTATTGTTTCCAGAACCCTTTGTGAATCGGAGAAAATAATTTGCACGAGGCTTAATTTCTCACGCAAATTATAAAAGTTTGTCGGACTGCACAGAAAACAGTTAACACAAATATTACGCCCATCGTATATTTTTCGTACCCTGTATATATTATATACTAGCTTAAAAAGCCCGGCTTTGCCCGGGTTTTGTATTTTGTAATTAGAAATTAACTTATGAAGGACTTTCAGTTTTTAAATTATAGGTCCTTATATAGGTATTCAGGATTTGAAATAGGAAGAACGACTTATCACACTCAAACTATTCCCTCAGAAAACGCTTGGTATAGCTTTTTATGACTCATAGACGATTGAGAATTTTTCATCCCATCGCTTGCACACACCAAACATGTAGGGGTTCAAATAAGAAGAAAGAGATATTCCGGTAACATAAAATTGTATTGTCTTTGCGGAATATTTTATTTCTCACTCTCATGTTACTATACAACCGTTTCGGGGAAGAAATTAAAGATATTCAATATGACATTCATACTTCTCTCTCCCGGTGTTTTCTTGATTTCGATTTTTTATCACGATCACAATACTTTCTCTATACTACGTATATGCTAGAAAGTAAAATTTAGCAATTAAACTCAAAAGCTGTTAGGAATAACTCACAAACAATTAAATGTTTTAGAAGGTTATTAAAAAAACTGCAGGAAAGTACAAAAAAGGAAAGAAAACCAGGGCTTATGGGTATGGTGGAGGAATATGGGATAAAGCCCTTAAAATGGAGGGAAAAGTTGCTAGAAAATTTCCTCCATTCTCATCTCGAGACAACGTTTGACACTGTGGTTTCTTTCACAGGGAGCTCTAATTCTCCCCATGAAAAATAAAGCGTGCGTGGAACGCCACGTGACAGAAGTGAAACTTGTTTTAATTGTTGGATTCTTTTCAATTTTGAATTATTGGATATTTTCAGTTTTGGATTGTTGGACTTTTTAATATTGGGTTTTTGAACTTTTTTAATTTTGGATTTCTAAAAAAATTTTTGATCATATAATTCTTTTAATTTTGAAATTTCGGATTTTTTAAATTTGTTTTTTTAAATTTTAGGTCTTTGAATTTTTTATTTTTGGAATTTTTAATTGTCTATTTTCGATTTTTTAATTTTCAATTTTTTAATTTTCAATTTTTTGATTTTTAAATTTTGGTACTTGGATTTTTAATTTTTCACTTTTAATTTTTAAAATTTTTTATTTTTGAATTTTTGGATTTAGAATTTTTGGATTTTTTAAATTATGGATATTTGGATATTTTAATTTTTGATTTTGTAAATTTTGGATTTTTGGACTTTTTAATTTTGGATATTTGATTTTTAAATTTTGATATTTGCATTTTTTTAAATTTGAATGTTTTAAATTTTGGATCTTAGAATTCTATTTTCGTTTTGGATTTCTAATTTTGGATTTTTAATTTTTTAAATTTTAGATAAGCCTAATCATTAAGTTGATTGTTTTCGGTGCAGTCCGTTCCGTCACACTTCGCTAATTTCGTGACGATTTTGAGTGTTACACAAACTCTCGATTTACCCCTACCGCGACTAAAGAAGTTTCACTTCAAAAGTGCGTACCTAAATACTTTAACCCTAAAATAACAAAGTTAACTGTTTTATCTCCCCTGCAGGTATTAATTGTCTGTGCAGTTAAGTGCTATCTAGTTATTTCCTCCAGTTCTACTTTCTAGTATGATGCAAGCTGACTTTTTAGCTGATAGTCGAAGTTTTTTTCTTTCTTCCGAGGATTGATTTCAACAGAAATATGGCCTTCTGGGAAATCTGAACCTTGTTACGCTGCAACATGGAATTATATTGACATATAGAAGGCTGTGACCTAACAAACTCCAAGCTAGATAAATGTAAAGCTGACATAGCCTACTACCTTCGCATATTTTATAGAGGTTTGTTTCTCTAACGCTGAAAACGGAACAAGTTCAGAAACTTAGGGAGAGAAATATTACGTCGAAAAGGAATGAAATTCGTAAAGGGACCTCAGTTGTCAATACAATAGGCCTATTTTAATTTACAAATTTAAAATCGAATCTATATTAATAAAAGGAAGTGTCTGTCTTCCTTCCTCCTGTCTGTCTGTCTGTCTGCGATGCCCAGCGAAATCTATTGCACGCAGAGGCATAACATTTTTTTAAACATGTATGGACGGTAGGGTGGCCGAATGCAGCTCGAAGCCGGATTTTTAATTTTCGCTTTCGTTCGCTTGTTATGAGTGAAAAACTGACAAAAAACGTGAATTTTTTTAGCTATCGAAGCATCAATTTTCGGTAATACTTTCATTTGTCAAATCAGTTGCAGGTGGCTTTGCCTTTTTTTTTCTCGTAACTTTGAAATAAAAGCATCGCTTTTTTTTCAACATAGACGGAAGAGGGGTAATGAAAGACCTAAATGGGCAAACATTGATCGATTTGGACGGAACTCACTATGCAGGCGTTTTCTGGGCCAGGGAACTCGAATCTGAGGTAGTTTTTTTCCCCAAGCTGCGCTTTCTAATCGTGGAATGCACACCAAAGCCGGATTTTTAGCTGTTTCATTGTTATTATTAATCGTTTATGAATAAATGTTTTGCGTGAGAGTATTAATAAATATAATATTTTAATTACTTTGATCTTATCATTTAGATAGATTTCGAAGAAAAATCTATCTATTGCAATCGATACCATGTCATGGCTTTCGAAAAATTCTTTCATATCTTTACGTTTCATGCCTCTCTAAGTACGAAACCACCGCCCGTTCATTTTTTTTTGTAATATATATATCTTTACACGCTAGCATCCGTAATTTCGAAGATATTTGAACCAAATTTTATTATGTTATTTCTAGGCCCAATAGTTCGGAAAAGTTCATTAATGATCAAAATAGGCCCAAGGAGGGGGGTCGGGGGAGGGGGGTCGGGGGAGGGGGGTCGGGGGAGGGGGGTCGGGGGAGGGGGTTGAAATTTTGAAAAATTTATATCTCGACCCCTATGAAGTTTAGAGGGAAACTTTGTTTGAATAAATTGGAGTACTCCCTATGGAGTTCACAGTGAGACCAGTGGAATTTTGGGGGTACGATGGGGGTGGGGGGTGAGGGATGGAAATTCGAAATTTTTGAAACCACGTCTTGTGGGGTATCGCTGAAAAGCTCTTGATGAGTACTCTTCAAATCAATGACTAGTTTCTCGATAGCTCTCATATAAGGCGAGATTTGAATTTTGAAAAAGTGCTCTTTCCTCTTTTTTGCAGTCATTGCGGGTTTGTCATCCCAAGGCTAAAGAAGAAGAGTGCTGCGCAGCGACAATAAATTAAACCAAAAGCACTTCGAAATCTACCTCAGCCTGTAGGCCTGCTTAAAGGAATTTTATTAATCCTCGAATTAATGATCGTGGGCGAAGCGCGTGGTGCACCTGCGAAACCTGCAGATCTCTGGTTAGAAAGATAACTTATATTTCCCAATTGAAACTTTCATATTTCCATCAAATCGGAATAAAAATGAAATGAAAACAATTTACTGAGGGGGAGATTCTTTTATAGAACCGCGCTTTCTGATCGCAATCCATGAAATTGGCTTCACAGGGTTCCCCCACCCCCTTATCTCCTTGCCTGAGCGCTCATATTTGTTGTTGTTGTTGTCTTTCCTCGCGTGTCCCTCGGCAACTATAGTCTGATTTTTAATATTTAATTACCCCGCCCATGTCAACATTCTCACCGGCAGTTAGAGCGTGTGAGGTGGCCATGGCGAGCTTCAGGTACTCCAGTGTCTCAGAGGGCCTTGGAATGACACGGCCGTCTGTCTGCACAGGTCAGTATAGAATGCAATTATGTAGGAAGTCAACACGTACTTACTCGATGCCAATATACAATACCTCAGCAAGATAAAGGAATATTATATATTTTATGGAACCCGAAGGTTCATTGCCGCGCTTACCTGAGCCCACCCTTCAACCCTATTCTGTGCTAACTCTATCCAATCATCCCTCGCAAATCCTACTTCCCTTAAATCTAACGTAATATTGTCCTCCCACCTACGTCTAGATGTTCCAAGTGGTCTTTTCCCTTCGGGTCTCCCAGTCAATATTTTTTAGATATGTCTTTCCTCGCCCATGCGCGCAACATGTCCAGCCCATTTCTTCCTACATGACTTAATTACCCTTACTATATCCTGTGACGAGTACAGGTCATGAAGCTCGTCGTTATGCAGTTTTCACCAGTCCCCGTTTTCATCTCTTCTAGGCCCAAATATTTTCCTAAGCCCCTGTTTTCGAACACTCAGATTATGTTCTTCTCGAAGAGTAAGCGACCATATCTCACATCCTTATAATGTAGGAAGCCAATACTTTATAAAATCGGCCTGGATGACGCAGTGAGTATCATATTAGCTTTTCGTTCCCACGATCGCGGGTTCGATCTCGACCCAGGTCGATGGCATTTATTCATATCCGTAGATTTCTTACTTCACTCCTGATGATTCTTCTTTAACAACGTCTATGTTAGACCTAGCAACCATGATTTCGTCGAAAATTGCCCATTACTTCAGTTTATTTCTAGGGATAATTTGCAGGCTGTGGCATAAGAAAGTGAATCTCCAATTTAATAATTGAACATCACAGTCACACGGCAACAAAAACAAATGCATGCACGTCGCTATGGCAACCCGTGATAAGAAATAGAAGGCCGAGGCTCCACAGAGATTGCTAGAGTGGAGAGTTGTGCAAATACAACATGACGCTGGTATCCATGGCAACGCACAGTCGGATACTTCTAGCAGCAAAGGGCTCGCGAATCACTGCCAACACCGCGTTAATCTTATTATTACCTTTATTTAATACTAATAAGACCGTGGAACAACGTACGAATAAATCAGGAAGAGTTATAGTACAAAGAAGACAGTTAATTACTTGAATTACCCAGGGCAGGGGCTCGCGGACCCCTATCTGCAAGGTGCTTACTCTCCAGTCACTTTTTATGATGCCTGGTGGGGGGGGGGCTTTGTTCTTAGCTACCGTGTGATTTCATAATAAACCCTTAACAATGGACATGATTATTCTCTTAATTAAACATTGGCGTGATTTACAGACTGAAAAACTTTCAAAATGTGAATGCTAATTTTTAGGAGGCGGATTTCTATGACATAAAAAATAGGATATATGCATGCATTTATGACCTAAGAAACGTTAAAGTATGACTAATAAAATTTAAAATATGTCCAATAAAATTTAAAATATGATTTTACCACTTAAACATTTTGTATATATTTTTAAGTTTCATTACAATACATTTTATTAAAATATAGTGTTAATTATTTAAAATATCTGTAAATACTCAAAACGTAGATCATTATAATGCAAAATTTACAAAATATGATATGAAACTTCAAAATTTCTGTAATATGCACACAAATATGCACACAAATATGCCAAAAATATGACCTAAATATGCATATTCATACTAAATATGCTACACTAGTTGAAAATTTCCTAAATATGTAGTTATATGCACAATAAAAGTCGTTCCATTTTCACTAGGATGCTTGGAATTGGGTTTAAATTCGTCGGAAACCTGAAATATGCGAAAGAGAAAAATATGACACGTCATAAAAATCCGCTCCCTACTAATTATTATTCAAGCAAATCGACTATTATACAAGTAACATTTTATTAATCCGGTAAATTGTCACCATAGAAAAAATAGTATGCAAAACACATGCATCTACGAAATTTACTTTTACTTACGTTGTTATCACAAGAGTGCTGGTATGTTAGAAAGGCCCCCTGTGAACACAAATAAACATACATTGTTATAATTAGGCTACAACTTCAAGAGGTAGCAATTATCTGTGTGCAGTGTTGCCTGCTTTATAGGAAAAGCAATTAACAGCACAGTAAACAAAACAAAAAATGTTTGTGTTCTAAAGAAACAAACTACTAACGTATTAATTTCATTTGTTAGCTAAGCACTTAATATGACGAAGCAGCTTAACTTTATTCTTTCTAATTTGTACGCTCACTCCGTCATACAAACAGTATGAGAAATTCATGAGTGCGTTTTTGACTTCAGTTTGATCTGCAAGGTAAGGGTTTTTAATTAGAAACAACCCTGTTAATTAAAAATAAACTGCCCTGCACTCCTTTAAATTCCCTCACTGCGTGTCGAGTTAAATATGCACACTGGACACTTGTGTACGTGCTAGGTTGGTATCCATGCTATGTTTCCATGGTAACGATCTTGATAGTGTTATCTAGTTTACAGTACAAGAACCAGGTGGCATAGGATTTTAATTACAAGACCACAACACTAGTGAAATATATCGGATATGAAAACTCATTTAGCAAACACTAGCAAAAGAACTCGTTATTCCCAAAGATGCTATCGAAATGTGTATCATTGTCAGAAAGACGAAAGTTTTTTCTCGCAACAAATTTGAAAGGATCTGTTAGGTGTTTTACCATATAAGCTACTAGCATGTGCCCGCGATAATTATTTAAAAAATTAAAAATTAAGAGCATAATAGTTAAATCATTATATTTATTAACACCTAAATCACGTGGACTACATACCACTATTAGATAGCGTCACCTGGCAAAAGCGACCTCAGATTCGAGTTCCTTGGTCCAGAAAACCCCTGTATAGTGAGTTTCGTCCAAATAAAACAGTGTCCGGCAGATGCTGCAGTTGTGACGTAAGAGCCGATCATCTCGCAAGAGCTTGAGAGAGCGAGCAGTTGAGATGCATTCCTGTTAATACGCACTAGCGCAGTGGCGTTCAGTGCAGCAGTAGGGTTAAGGTGAGCCGTGATGGTACATTGAATTGCGTGCATTAACCATGGCAAGGGTGCAGAGGTCAGTTAATCAGTGAAATGTATGGTAAATTTAGTGCATTCAGATTAATACTAGACTTACGGAAACGTCAGGTCACCCTCGGAGACACGCCACATTTTTCCAAAGTTGTCTACAGTATGTCATTCAATTACAGACATTAATAATTATGTACAAATATTAGAAGAACTGGATCAGGATATTTTATTACAGATTTCAAGATTTTGCAAAACACCAATCCGATATTTGCATATTTGCGACACCATTTTCTGTGGATGTTGACAGTGTTCCAACGTCATTGCAACTAGAAGTCATTGATTTGCAAAAGAATATTGAAATGAAAGACTGCTTTCAAAACAAAAAGGATCTATCTATATTTTATAGAAGATTTCCCCAGGCAACTACATAATATATTTGCTGCTAGAATGTTGAGTATTAGGTATTTGTATCGACGTATGTATGTGAATAGTTCTTTTCTTGTATGAAGATCTGCAAACCACAACATGGAAACCGCCTATCTGATCAGAACATGAAAAATGTTCTCGTTTGTGTGTTAGCCAGACTATGTCTCCTAATATTGCAAAATTAGTGCGCGAGAAAAGAGGGAAAAAATCTCGACAATGCCTTGAGCTTGGGCACGATAGTGACACAAAGTAAGGGTGTGTATCAAAAGTCTGAATAGGCCTATACTTGGCATAGTGCTCACAAAGGTGTATAGTTTAATTTGTATATTTTGTGTATTTTGTATACTTTAACATTTTTCAGTTTCCGAGTAGACAAAGTTTTGCAGTACTCCTTAAAGTATTCTTATGTTTTATGTATTTGTATGTTTATAGTAGTTTCGGAGCCTCATTTAAATAACCTGACGCATCCGCACCTGGATGCATTTCAGATTAGTGTAAGTAGGGCCTATATTAAATTTCATTACAAACAAAACTGTTCTGTTACATTGATTTATCACAGTTGTACTATTTTGTTTTCGTACAAATGCATTGTAATTGTGCTATTCCCATACTATCTACGAAGATCGGAGCGCACTCTGCCAATGCATAGGCGTCGTTCCGCCACTGGCCAGTTGAACCCTTCCTCCACGCTCAGTACGGAGATATTGCCGAGCAAAGAGCGCGGTTGCTCTGTAGTATGACGTCACAGAGCACGGAACATGCCGGTCACTGAAATAAAACAATGTTTTTACAAGGGCTTACAACATTCAAGCGATCGCGAAAGTTTTATTTCAAGGTATGACAAAAATAGACAAAGCCAACTGTAATTGTCAAACTTCCATTTAATTTAATTCCAAACCCTTCTGAAACCCACTGGCAAGAATATGTTTTAATGTCAAATGTGATTCGGATTCGATAATTTTGTGTAAGAAGGGATTAAGTATTCTCAAAAACATTTGATTTTTGGCATTTAAAATCAGAATTTTTCAAAATCCTTTCTTAGTGTGCACCTATATTATGAAACGAAGGTACTGTCAAAATTCCAAGTCTCTACCTGTTATAGTTTAGGCTCTACGTTGATTCCTGTCAGTCAGTCAGTCAGTCAGGACAAAGCCTTTTATATATATAGAGATAGAGATACTATTTTCTATTTCTTTGGTAAAATTTTTAAATGATTTTAGTTTTTATATTTAAACTTTTTGAAATATACACAGTGAAAGCCGCTTAAAGTAATCGCGAATAATGTTATCAATCGGGTAATGTTATCACTTTTATGAGGTCCCGTACGGATTAATATTGATACATTGAAAAAAATGCTGCTTATTGTAATCAAAGATTCGCTTTATCTCGTCACATTTTCCTTTTTGCGGCTTTATTTCCAAGTACTGTACGTTTTCTTAAAGGATTTTGTTTCTAACTGAAATGTAATGTGTTGTATTGGCAGTGTTCCCTGATCACATGATGACCACTTTGAGGAGATGGCATTCCTAGCTTTCTCTTTTGAGCAATAAAACAAGTTTCACGCTTCAGTTAAGCTGCAGCTTTTGATTTATGAAAACAACACTGTTGACATGCAGCGATGGCTAGTGTAAAATGAAAAGATTTGAACAAACAGGCGTTAGATGTTTTGCAATGCAATGTTGACCACACATCAGTAGATTAAAAAAACACTCGTAATTCGTAACTGAATATGGAGTATTGGTTAATGGACTCCTAGAAGAAAACAAAAACAATTAAAAACCTTGTTTCTGGTTGAAAAATAGTTGCTTGCAGTCTATTACTCTATTATGAGTGGTTGAATGATTCACACTTATGTATTATTTTATGAATAAATATTTTAAATTCTGTTTTGTGGTGTATTATTTTATATATGAATAAATAACCTTCATTTAATTCTTTCGGCTACTGTTATCAATCGGCTAATATCATTAGATTAGCTGCGTCCCGAAGTGATCACAATAAGCGGCGTGTACTATATATAGATTACATTTTTTGTTCTTTGTAAAAAATAGAAAGCCCCTAAACACGAACTTTGCCAATTTGGTTTTCAGTGAAAGTTATGTTTGATAGCATAATAATAATAATAATAATAATAATAATAATAATAATAATAATAATAATAATAATAATAATAATAATCTGATGTAGGCTACATTTTAATTTTGAGCGTTCCATTCTTCTATCTTCTATCTAATCCGTTCTGAGACATGACTTCAACCCCAGTCCTTTGTCTTAGGCTAGTAGAGACCATATTAAGACGGTTTATAACTGCAGTTGTGACTTTTCTTTGTACGTCGCATCTCATAACAACCCGCTTTTTATTCCCGTCCCCCATATTTCACGACGTCACAAGTTCGTGTACCGACTGCAGTTATTAACACGAGAAAAGTGTCTCCTTCTGTTGTCATGAATACAAACCAACTCACATGACGATCGCTTTTTGTTTGAATTAGTTCTGGAGTGAATTAAAACCACGTTACCATGGCTACGAACAAAAAAAACACGTGAACACGCGTTTGATCTGGTCGCAACACAGAGAACAAACAAATTGATTGTTGCTAGGTCCCTCTCTATCATTCTCTCTCTCTCTCTCTCTCTCTCTCTCTCTCTCCTTTGCCGGTAATAATAATTGAAATAGTTCACACTGTTGTTTCGTTCAATCCTTTGAGCTAATGACATCACAAAGGATCTGATTAATAGTCGGTTTCCGATACAATGCATAAAGTGTGTTGTGTGTAATTTCAGATACAAAAGTCATAAGCCAGGAGATCCGTCATTCGCACAGGTATGTCGAAAAAAGTAATTTAAAAAAAACTTGAGCTATTCCATTGTACAAATTATTTTAATGATTTTGGTCTAATTGTCCTGGATTTCTGGCTATGAACAACTTTTTGTTTCAAAATAGGCTAATTATCACTAGAGTAACGCCATGTGATACCCTGAACTTCCCATTTTTTTGATAAAATCTAGAAAAACTGGAATTAATCATAGGTAATCCCACGAGAGTTGGATTTATTAAGACTATTCCATGAATAAAAATGTAACGGATTATACAAATAATAATTACTTTCGTGCTTTGTTCTACAAAAACAAAACTAACAGCTGCGAGATCACGGCATACTATGAATCAACCATCCATGAATCGATTCGAGCTGCCTTGGTGTAATCAGTGCTACCACCAGTGCATACAAGACACAGTTAACTTCATTCAGTTAAGCTAACAGCAGAACAGAATAAAAGCACACGAACTGGCTTGCACCGAATCGAAATTGTGTTTTAATCAATGTAGCCTACTTATATTATTTCTATTTCCAAACAATAAAATAATCTGTTTTCGTGCTGCTTAATGGCATCATGTGACGTATTAATCACAGCACATTGATGCTTGCGTGTCCAGTAAAGAGCTGACCATTTTATCAGGTAAAATCCCTCCCTCATATTAATAGCAATCATTTTATAAGATAATCGATCGTGATTGGTCTATATCCAAAGAGTTGCTGAACGTTATTGGTCAATATCAAACACGCGGCGTATGAGTTGAATAGTCACTAGGGTTCCGCCATGTGATACTCTGAACTTACATTTTTTGGATAAAATCCAGAAAAACTGGCTATCTAAGAATTAGATTCACTATTTACAGTAGTTTATAATCACTAGGTCAAGGCATTTGATGATTTTTCATCTTTTTTATTTGAAGGTAGCTCCAATATAATATAAATGTGTATCATGAAATAATCGATTAAATAAGTGCAATTTATTTTTGCATTCTTTTGCTTTATTTTGCATTTTTCGTCATTTTCAAGAGATAGGTAATCTTTTGACAATTTTTAGGTCATTTTCGGCATTTTAGGACATGTTTCAGTGGAGGTAGAGAGGAGCTTTTCCATGTACAAATCGTTACTTTCAGACAACAGACAGTCGTTTTTATTTGAGAATCTCCGCCAAGTGTTAATAGTTCATTTTAATTCAGGTTTATTGTAAACACCATAGCAGTTTGTCTTGTAGCAATAAACAATTATTATTATTATTATTATTATTATTATTATTATTATTATTATTATTATTATTATTTTCTTTTTAAATGTCATATATTTGCCAGTTCAGAACTTTTTTTCGCGAAGAGTGTCCAAGTAGTATAACTTTACTTACTTTTTTAGTAACAGAATAGTTGTGTTTTGAATTATAAATTCATATATAACGCACATATAAACGAAATATTTTACCTGTAGGCTATATAGAGGGGACTTAGACAAGCGACTTTTATTAAGAGATTTTTGCTGTATGATATAAAATGTGTATGCTTACATGGCATTAAATTCAATACAATTTGGTGCTCATAAGTCAATAATTAAGCGAAATAGGGTTAAAATTTTCATTAAATTTACCTTAATGCCTTCCTAATGATCGATAAAAACTTCACTCTTAATCATTCGTCAACCGTTGTATCATAATTTAGTGTTTCCATAATCTGCAAAATTTACAGACTAATCACATGACTGGACCCCACTGCATTAGTCTTTTTTATTCATATCTCCAGTGTTAATGACGAAGTTCCTTTGTTTTGCTTTTTTTCCCCCTTCAAATGTTAGAAGTCAGTGGCGGCCATGCCCTGGGAGATTTTATGCTGTAACAGGAAAAATTGATTCCATAGAGCAAAAATCTCCTAATAAAAGTTGCTCTCTATACACAGGTAAAATATTTCGGTATTATTAATTAACACCCTGTATAATCACTTTATTTCTGGATTAAGAGAAAGTGTAATTTTCACATAATTGCCACTTATGAAAGGGAAGTTCTCCGAGACTCGAACCCATGGAGTGCTGGTGAGGCATGGCGGGGGTGTGAGAGTGTTGAGTGTCTGAGTGGTGCTAAGAGACTTCGCTCTAGTCAGCGATTTCCAAGAGCCCCCCAGCAGGAGAAAGTGAAACCCGGAGAAAGTTTAGAATTATCTCGAGCTAGCTGCTGTATACAATCCATCCCATTCCAACCATTAACTTACATTTTTAATTTTATTATGACTATCTAGCTCACGAATGAGTGACGAATCCAGAATATGTGGAATTTGAACTAATCGCAAGTCTCCATGTTAGTAATTTGATCGTTTTATTTTCATCACCTTCATTTTATCCCACATACGTGCACTTGTTACTTCCTCTGCCCGTACCATAGGTACTATAGGTACAGGAAGTATTGTTTTCGACCCAAAAATTCGAAGTTGAGTTTTTGGCATATATACACGTTTCAAGGCCCCCTGAATCCAAAAATACTATTTTTGGAAACATGTCTGTGTGTGTGTCTGTGTGTCTGTCTGTCTGTGTGGAAGTTTGTGAACAGGCTAGCTCCGAAACGGAGAATCGTATGAAAACAAAATTTCGTATTTAGGTCAGGTACCTTATGAAGATGTGATTCGAAGATTGGCGACAAATTTCTCTTATTTTTAAGGGGACTTTACATGAAGAAATTTTCGTTTTTCGCGATTTTATCGAAAACGGCTCTAACAATTTTCTTTAAAATTTGCACATGTGTTCCCTTTACTGAGAGCTAAAACTTTTATTTGAAACTTTTTTTCGAAAAAATTCTCTGAGGGTAGTTACAAGCCACCCACTGTTCACCCACTGTTTGTAGAAATTTTGTCTTGCGTGATGAACAACTGAATACGCGCTCTTTCACGGCCTCTTATTCTATATAAGAATGTGAAGTGAGAAAGATGTATTGTTGGCCAGGTATAGAATAAAGAAGTATCTGAGGGAAATATTCGATAAATTTCGGAAATTATTCTTTACGGCGGAAAGTTCAATAAACGTCTGCAGTCACCTGTTCTTTTTTTTAAAGTTTGTTATATAGCCTGCGCTTTTAGTCGCATCATTGAAAGAAGAGGTATTTATAGGATAATTAGCGTAAAATTGTGTCTTGCGATTCTGTAAAAGGATATGTGAATACTGCTAACTTTTTTTGGGCAGAGGAAGTTATGTGACTTTCACATCAGATTTTTTTTAAGGGGACTTTACATGAAGAAATTTTCGTTTTTCGCAATTTTCTCGAAAACGGCTCTAAAGATTTTCTTTAAATTTTGCACAAGTGTAGCTTATAGTGAGAGCTAAAACTTTTATTTGAAACTTTTTTTCGAAAAAATTCTCTGAAGGCAGTTACAAACCACCTACTGTTCACCCACTGTTTGTAAAAAGTTTGTGTTGTGTGGTTAACAATTGAATACACACTCTTTCACGGCCTCTTATTCTATATAAGAATGAAGTGAGAAAGACATATTGGAGGGAAATATTCGATAAAGTTCGGAAATTATTCTTAACGACGGAAGTTTCAATAAATGTCTGCAGTCACTTATTTTTGTTTGCTATATAGTCTGCACTTTTATTAGTCGCATCATTTTCAAAGAAGAGGTTATCAGGTATTTATCGTATAGGCCTAATTAGCGTTAAATTGTCTCTTGCGTTTCTGTACAAGGATATGTGAATACTCCTAACTTTTATTTGGGCAGAGAAAGTTATGTGACTTTCACATCAGATTTTTTTTTATGTAAATTCATAAAGACTGAACACTGTAACATCTTCATTCCTGTAGCTTCTTTGATGAAAAAAAATTAACTATTGGACACAACAATTGGGTATAATTATTATTATGTTATTTTCGCTCTTGTTACAATATTGTTAAGTAGCCAGTTTTGAATATCCCCTCGGAATCGGAATCGGAATCGAATTGAGAATATCTGCAACGTACTTTTGATACGTGGCTCCTTCCTCTTTTATGCCCACTACTATGTAGTAGGCAATGGGTACCTAGGCAAAGCAAATTTGCCCCATAATTTTGAGTATGATTTGGAGGTGGTGTCATAGTAGGGTTGCCACCTTTTGGTAAGGCTAAGGTGGGACACTTATCGAATATATGCACACCGCCGATCTTCATACCTAAGTTTGTACAAGGAACAATTATTAATAGCCTAAGAGAAAGATGGTATACATTCACTACAAAGCCAAAACTGAATAGACTATGTAACAGTAACACTAACATTAGAAAAGAAAAGGCTAACAAAATAATAAAAAATATATATATAATGCGTCCCTCTTAGGCATAATTCGGGACGCTGAAAATGTTCTTAAAATGCGGGATGTCCCGCCAAATTCGGGACAGGTGGCAACGCTATGTCATAGCAGTAAAGTAGGGGTGGCTAGCATGTTCCATTCTATTGTTGTTGCCGAAAAGACAGTCTATTGTAATTTTGTATATCCAATTTCTTACTCTAAAATGTTATCTTACGCGGTCAAAGGGTGCTTTTATTTGACAATTTTGAAATTTGGGGAGTTGTTATTGTCTTTTGCAAGGGAACTATTTCAACATTCGTTGCGAGGCCTTGAATATCCCCTAAATGCTCACAACTGTGTTGAATATTACCAGCGAACCGTACAGTAAACAGTTGACGAAATTAGTAGCCTACTAGTATCAATATAAAATTGTACATTCTTTTTATATCTGCGTTTGCCTATAGGCAGATTATAATCTGGATTTTCCATGTAAAAATTACTTTACCGTCTTAGGCTGGTAAAGTGCTAATTTTCGGCTTCTTAACAGTCCGACGAGACGATTTTTTTTTTAACAGACCGTGTACTAAAAAAAGGATTTTGTGCGACTCAGTTTTATTACGGTAGCTAAAGAGAATGGAATTTTCTTGGCATTTTAACATATTTATAAGACTATTCCAGCAAAGTAGTTTTCGTAAATTATATGGGATTGTAATATAATGTTAGAAACTAAAAAACCTCGTTTGTTTTGGGGGCCTTGTCCTCCTGCGTTCTCCCAACTAAAGTAGGGGAGAGTGTTGTACCTTGGGCCATTTTTTATTGTGTTGCCTTTAATTATAATTATAATAGCATTTTCTTAGTTTTTTAGTCTCTTACCAATGCACTGTGCTTGCTTAACATATTGGCATTTGTTTTAAGTATGTACGCCAGTAAAAACAAGTATAAGAAAAAAATTAAAATATACTGCACAGTGGCTCAAGGTACAACACCCTCATGTACCATGGACCATACTGCATAAGGGCATAAATAGAAATTTCCAGAAGCTGAAGCCTATACGAAGTGTATGGGGGGGAATGTTACCATCACTACACCAGCAGCTGATGCCTTTTCCAGAGCATCAATAGACAGATGTGTCTTGTGATTGTCCAAGATCAAAAGAACCCTATTTTCTTCAGTTAAGAAAATGGTCAAGAAACTTTAAAAATGTTGCTTCATTTGACAACCCAGATAAATTAGCAGCTCCCATACACCCTAGAAGGCCACCAAACAACATTCTGTCCTTGAAATGAACACGAGGGAATATGAACAAAGGAGGTAGTTAGTTTCCAACAGCAATCACAGCTCCAGTCATAGTGACTAGTTGCCCTCTTTCGGTTGATGTTGCACTTCCAATCTGTTTTAGACTTTTAGGATCAACGATGTTTGACTGTCCCTGCACAGTGCTTAGGACAGGTTCGTCCAAGTTCCATATGTTTTCGAGAGGAATGGGACCAAATCTGTTGTGAACATTTTATATGTTATCGAAGAAACATTTTCTTCTCTGGATCATTCAAATTAATTTTCTTAAGAGCCTTTTTCAAAATTCTTGCGTTAGCAGACTCCCGGATCTTACTACGAATCATTGTTGTCCTGACAACAATACTGGAACACATAAAAATAAAATATAATGTAACGTCTTGTACCATGGTCCGCCGGCTCAAAGTACAGTCGGTCAAATAAAAAACGTCGGGACTCGTATGCTGTTAAAATCAGTGCTTTAGTTGGAAAATATTTTATGGGGGTACGGTACTCACCTTACTTCAAAATTTTCCATATCGCCTCATACAAAAGAGTTTTAAAAAACCGAGTACCTTATCAGGATAGCCAACATGTAATCTAAGGCGAAAGTAATTATTGTAGAAATGCGCACGAAGGTGAAGATTAGAACGTATATCTATTGCGAATTTAATAGTGTTTGTCATTATTAACAAATACACTCTCTTATTGAATTGGACATTTAATAAGTATTTTAGGACAATATCGTTCCTGTACTGCCAGTACGACGTACCGGAGCACATCTTTTTCCCGGTATGGTAGAAGGAAAATAATTTTATACCGGTACGCAGTACCGGTGCGTACCGGCCCAACTAAAGCACTGGTTAAAATTAAAGTTTTGACGCATTAGTTCACAAGTTTCCTATAAAAAACACAGAATACAGGTCTTTTCGGAACATATGAGGCCATGCGACAGGAGGGAAAAAATGAAGAACGAGGGAAAAAATTGAACAACGCGGAAAGCCCAACACACGATATTCAACTTAATGTATTGTCATAATTCATTTTGCTTTGTGTCATCGCCACATACAAATGCTAACGTGAGAGAAAGTGTAGTTATGGCTGTAATTGACCTGAATTTTTCGGCATCTGAAGCAGCGAGAAGGTTCCATATTTATGAAAAGCAGCTCAGAGGTGGGAACTTTACTATAATGCGACCGGAAGTTTTCATAGCAAACGTTGATCTGGCCGGACGCGTATTTCGATGCTAAGATTGGTTGCAGATGCTGAGCGTAAGTTATTGATTTTGCACTACAAGTACCGGTATTATAAAATAAAATCTTTATAAAATGCTCCTTGAATAAACATATTCCTCGCGAATCTATTAATTATTAATATTATAAAAAATTGCAACCAAGAATATGGCGGATTTGAGGCATATAGCCACAGTCTTCTATACATGTTTGTTTTGGAACAAAACTGACTAAATAATCAAGAAAATACATGGATAGACAAGAGGCGTGTGTGAACCTAACCTTAAGTCTTCCTGTACATGCGCATATGCTCGTTCGTGATACTTAATCAAATACCGCCCGACGTTTTTTATTTGACCGACTGTACAAGACGCAGTTGTGGCTCAAGGTACACGATTGTCTGTTTCCACACAAATGTGGCTATCGATATGATCTTCCGGTATCTAAATAACAAAATGTATGGTCATTTTACTCACCAAATAATAGTGAATCCAATGGATATTCGCAAAAACATCTTCATGCACAAGATAAACTTCAATTATCAAGCAACTGGCGAGGAAAAATTTTAATTTTCACCAGAAAAAACAACTTTTTGGTTTTGCACACGCAGATCTGAAGCAAACACGTCGAAAATTGCACAGAGAATGCCTGAGGACACCAGAAGCATATAGTTCCACGGTTAGCGCGGTAGATGTCAACAGTTCTCAGATATTAGAGCTGGTCCAAGGTACACTATGGTCTTGGTACAACACTCTCCTCTACTGCTTAATTCGATATATATATTCTATAGGATATTGTAGATTGTCTTAAATTTGTAATAAAGTAACGTAAAAGAATTTTGAGGAAGAGAAGTATAATCTGAAAAATATATAAGTAGTGGGTCTCCTTATTGGGGCATGTACTGCCATGTTCGCTTCTTTGAGAACTTCATTAAATCTGGGCTTCCAGCTAAGTCTTAGGGATGAACTAATCAAAATTGTTTCAATATCTAATCATGAACATAATCTCAGAATGTTCGAAAACAGGGGGCGTAGGAAAATATTTGGGCTCAAGAGAGATAAATATGGGGACTGGAGGAAACTGCATAACGACGAACTTCATAACCTGTACTCTTCACCAGATACAGTAAGGATAATTAAATCACGGAGGATGAAATGGGCTGGGCATGTTGCGCGCATGGGGGAGAAAAGACGTATCTCAAAAGTATTGACGGGAAGACCTAGACGTAGGTGGGAGGACAATATTAGGATATATTTAAGGGAAATAGGATTTGCGAGTGATGGTTGGATGGAGTGAGCACAGAATATGGTTGAATGGCGGGCTCAGGTAAGCGCGGCAATGAACCTTCGGGTTCCATAAAATAGATAATATTCCTTTAGCTTGCTGAGGAACTGTATATTGCCATTGAGTAAGTAAGTAAGTAATTATCTAGTCATGTAATCTTACTGAAAGTACTTTTATATGATTCTAATTATATTTTATATTTATGATTTAAGAAGTATACGTAAGTATACTGATTCCGTAGAGGCTACATCCGTTGGGACGCAGTTTTGAAATACGAATAAGATACAGATGAAAGAACAGTAATCACTGTGTCAACTGTTTTCTATGCAGTCCGACACGGGTCTATAAATTGTGTAAGAAATTGAGTATCCCGCATTAAAGGTCCTATTGTAAGTAATATTGGCGTGTAGCAGTCTTTAAAGTCGGTCTTGCTAAAACAGCATTTAACCTTGCATTCCGCAGGCTACGTGAAACGTCCTGTGCGTGCTGCCTAAATTTAGTGTGCTCCATACGAGTTGTTTTCCTATTTGCAATACGTAAAAAATTCAGTGTATAATATAATCCTTTCTCGCATGTTACTGTTAATCTATTGCGTCATTACACGCAAATTGTAAAAGATTATGGTCGTGGGGTCTCAGAAGAAGAAGTGGAAGAAGTTACAACATCATATTCTGAAAAAGCAGATGCTTCAAGACAGTAAAATGCAATGTATACCAAAACAGATTCATATTTCAAACTCTAAATATTTTGGTACACGTTCTCTAAAACAGCTGTTTGTCAAACTGGTTACACGCCGAAAAATTTCATTTTAGCGACTTAGGCCATTAAAATTGCATTCAAAATGCAGTTTTATCGGCTTAGGACGCTAAAGTCCTCATGGCAATCTATAAACAAAATTCAGATTGCATTGGCCAGTCACACCAATTTTAACGTGTATTTAAGCATATATTTGATCGTAAAACAACACTTACTTACTCAAATTACGTACTCAATGACAATAGACAATTCCTCAGCAAGCTAAAGGACTATTATCTATTTCATGGAACCCAAAAGCTCATTGCTGAGCTTACCTGAGCCCGCCATTCAACACTATTTTTTGCCAATTCCATCCAATCATCCCTCGGAAAAAATATTTCCCGTAAATCTAGCCTAACATTGTCCTCCCACCTACGTCTAGGTCTTCCAGGTGGTTTTTTCCCTTCGGGTCTCCCAGTCAATACTTTTGAGATATTTCTTTCCTCCCCCATTCGCGCAACATGTCCAGCCCATTTCATCCTCTGTGATTTAATTACTCTTACTATATCCGGTGACGAGTACAGGTTATGAAGCTCGTCGTTATGCAGTTTTCTCCAGCCCCCATTTTCATCTCTCTTAGGTCTGAATATTTTCCTGAGCCCCCTGTTTTCGAACATTCTCAGATTATGTAAGGGGCCATGTCTCACATCCATCTACTCTTATACAATTCAACGGCCCTAAATAGCGTGCTTGCTCGCCCGCTTCGTGAGACATCGGGTATACTCGGCGATGTTCGTCTCTCGCAGTGTAAACTTTCATGACGACTACGAAATTAGGAAGGAAAACCGTTTCTTTATTATATAAGGCCTAAGTGAAATGAACACAATGAACAAATATTCTAATTTTATTTTTACTTACAATTTTCATAGCTCTGAACCACAAACATTTTTAATAATCTACCAGTGTAATTTTCTTAAAAATCCTGGAGTCAATGAATAATGGGGGGCGAAGCCGGGGGCAACAGCTGTAAAATATTGATGGTTTTATCTCTTGAAATATCGCTGATAATAATAATCCAAACAAACCATTCTTTCCCTTGAAACATTATATAATTTCTGAAAATTACACTGAATTGATAAAATAAAATTCACATCATATTCATGTCAATAAACAGCTGAGAAACAATACGTATTATGTGTTCACAGGTTCTTTGGAACTGCATAATCGATTCTGATATAGTTTTCCCAGGGGGCGCTTTCATGTCGTGGACTGTACTCTAAAGCAGGAATTTTAGCTGTTTCATTAATTATTAATGGCTTAGTTTATGAATGATTCTCCTGCAAGTGTTAATAAATATAATGCTTTAATAATTATTATACTCTTAATTTTTATTTTTTAAAAGAATTATCGTGGCGAAGCCACGGGCACCTCCTAGTATAATACGACCGGCTGTCTTATAAATCTTTATTTGTAGATTTCTGGACAGAAGACGAGAAGATAAGAGTTTCTGAACTGCATAAAGACAAGCATTTCCTTATTTGAGTCTACACTTAACTTGATATTATTTGTGTCTATAATTATTGCTCCCAGATGTCGACATATTACTAAGATAATAAAATATAACTTTAATGCATTGTGTAAGATATATGTTATGACAAAAGCAGTCAAAGTTTAAAGTTAAAAGGCGTAACTCGGTAATAAATCCACTAGACTTTGTGTATGTGTTTTAAGATACCCCAGATAAGAAAATGGTCTGTAATTTGCCAGGCAATAAAGTGGAGATAGAAATCTTTATCACACCAGTGAGTGGATTGGACAGTAATCGAAACCAAGACTGCAGATTCCAGTTCCTCCGCTGATTCTGCAGAACTGAATCACCATGACAACGTGTGCGGGAAATAAAGCCTTACAGGATGTCACAAAACACTTTCACCTGCCCCATTGTTTAGTAGTTCTACCAAGTCATTTTTGAAGTAAAACTTCTTTTCTCGCGGTTGGGATAAATCTGGAAAATCAGTCACAAAATCGGAATCGGAATCGAATCGGAATCGAATTGAGAATATCTGCAACGTACTTTTGATACGTGGCTCCTTCCTCTTTTATGCCCATTACTATGTAGTAGGCAATGGGTACCTAGGCAAAGCCCATTTGCCCCATAATTTTTAGTATGATTTGGAGGTGGTGTCATAGTAGTAAAGTAGGGATGGTTAGCATGTTCCATTCTATTGTTGTTGCCGAAAAGACGGTCTATTGTAATTTTCAGTCACACCCAAAACTACGTGTTTCGGAGCGGACTGCACAGAAAACAATCAACTCAATGATTAGGAGTAATCAAAGGAAATTTTTCAGACCTTAATTCCTCAATGGCAATAGACAATTCCTAAACAATCTAAAGGTATATTATCTATTTTATGGAACCCGGAGGTTGATTACCGCGCAAATCCAAAATTAAAAAATACAAATTTCCAAAATTAAAAAAAAAAAACAAAATTAAAAATTAAAACATCAAAAAATCCAAATTTTAATAAATAATAAATTCCAAAATTCCAAAATAACAAATTAAAAACTAAAAACCGAAAATACCAAAATTTAAAAAATCTAAAAATCCAAAATTCAAAAAACTAAAATACAAAATTAAAAAATCCAAAAAATAAAAAATTCAAAGAATCAAAATTGAAAAAATCCAAAATTAAAAAATTCAAAGATCCAAAATTAAAAAATCAAAAAATTAAAAATTAAAAAAATTAAAAATCCAAAATTAAAAAATACAAATTTCCAAAATTAAAAATTATAACATCCAAAAATCCAAAATTTAATAAATAATAAAATTAAAAATTAAAAAATCCAAAAATAAAACAATAAAAATTAATAATTAAACAACTCAAAAATCGAAAATTTAAAAAATCCAAAATTAAAAATTGAAAGAACCAAAATTAAAAGTCCAAAATCCAAAATTTAAAAAGTCCAAAAACCCAATATTAAAAAGTCCAATAATGCAAAATTGAAAAAATCCAAGAATAAATAATTGAAAAAATAAAAAAAATATAAAGTTTTACTTCTGTCGCGTGGCCTTCCACGCACTCTTTTTATTTTTATTTGACCTTACTAAGTTATTATATGCACGTTGTAGAAATTCTTGAGGATATCACCAGATGTCACTATCGTCTTCTTCCCTTTCATACAAATTAATAACTATCAATTAACTTCATTTTAACCCACTACAAATACTATTACCGAACGAAGTGGCAGAGATGGTAACGTCTTGGACTTGTATTCGAGAGGTTCCATGTTCAAATCCCGTGGCCGGCCAATTTGACCTGCATTTTTTCATGGTTTCCCCAGTCGTAAAAGTATATGTCGAAATGGATATTTACATACCATGAATCATCCTCACCATTTCATCCTGTATCATATCATTTAAATGAATATCAGTTGAAATTTACTCCATTAAATACACCGACAATAGAAGCAATTGACAAGCAATAGTTCCATGGCCTACCCTACTGAATAGACAGGATCCCGAACTGTTGATATGGCCTCGCAGTTAAAAGGAGTTTAAACACAGTTGAATTTTAAAAAGTAAGTTACTATTATTTCCATTAGGCCTACTACTATTATCGTGTGTCTATTAATCACTTTAATATTTAAGCAATAAAAATGTGGTCCATTAGTTAGATATCGGCATTTTAAGGGGAGACATAACAGCTTTCGATGCTGAAAAATAGGTGAAGTTTCATTATTTCTTTTCCTCAGAAATGAATTGTTCTGTAGCCTTGCAATCTGGCATGCTCTATATTGACTAGTTCTACAATTACATACTATTTTCATAATTAATTTAACTATTACAGTTAAGGGGTAATTATCATTACAAAATGGCAGCCAAATTTTGTGCACTGAAGTTCCGTTTCCCTCATAACTCAAACATTTATTAACATATTGAAGCGAAATTTTGCATGCAAGTATATTTTATAATATAGAACTACACTATTTAAAATCATTGATGTAACTTTAATAGTTTTTTTTAAATATTTCTTATGTAAAAGTTTCTAAAAAAATTAACAAGTAATGAATTATTTTTTTAAAAATATTTATACTGCAGATAATCCAAATATTCTACATTATATTGTTCATATGATATATAAAATTAGATAGAAAAAAGAATCACTCAGAAATATTGGTACTTATGAAAATTATCAAGATGAAATTATTCAAGATGAAAAAATGCATTCATGAACCACAGTATTCATGTTCTCATGTAATATCCAATAGAGACAATAATCTGTGATTCATGAATGCATATATATCCATTTTGAATCCTACTGTACAATAACAATGCAAGCCCGGTCACAAAAATAACTAATTAGTACGATTTAAGGCTTTCCTGGCGAATCTTATGTAGAAAATCTTCTCGGGTTTGCAGCCAGGTGAGAAGTTTGTTGTGGTCCAACGTTTCCGAGGCTGACGCTGCCTCCATCCTCAGGGAATCTGAAGTGTCGAGTTTTAACATGTAAGGAATATATATACCAACCACAACAAACTTCTCACCTGGCTGCAAACCCGAGAAGATTTTCTACATAACAAATTAGTGTGCCTCACAGTACTGCATATGACATAACTTGTGAGGTACACCATTAAGGGTAATCACAGGAGACAGGTTCCAACTGGCGCTGTGAAGCGAACTCTGGCATAGCTCAGTTGGTAGAGCAGTGGCACGGATAGCCAAAGGTTCTGGGTTCAAATCCCAGTTTCAGAGGGATTTTTCTCCTATAATATTCTACACCGCTCGTTTAGTTAACTTCGTGCTTGCCACTTAAGTTCCACATAACGTTTTACATCGTAAATAGCGTGCTCGCTCCCTCACTTCGTGAGACATTGGGTAACCTCGGCGAGTTCGTATCTCGCATTGTAAAGTTTCACGACGAGTACAAAATTAGGAAAACCGTTTCTTTATTATATAAGGCCTAAGTGAAATGAACACAATGAAACAATATTATAATTTTATTTTTACTTACAATTTTCATAGCTCTGAACCACAAACATTTTTAATACACTGCCAGTGTAAATTTCTTAAAAATCCTGGATTCAATTAATAATAGCAGGTGAAGCCGTGGGCACCAGCTATTGATAGTTTAACCCTGGAAGTATCGCGGACAATAAAAATCCAATGTAACCACTCTTTAATATATTGATAGTTTAATCCTCGAAGTATCGCGGACAGAAAAAATCCAAATCAATCACTCCTTCCCTTGAAAAATTATATAATTTCTGAAAATTACACTGAATTTATCAAATAAAATACACATCATGTTCCTCTGTCAACAAACAGTTGAGAAACGATACATATTTTCAGTGTTCACAGGTAGCTTTGGAACTGCATAATCAAATGTCAGATCGTTTTCCCAGGCGGCGCTTTCTAATCGTGTACTCTAAAGCCGGAATTTTAGCTGTTTTATTAATCATTATGGTTTAGTTTATGAATGATTCGCGTGCAAGTGTTAATAAATATAATGCGTTAATAATTATTATACTCTTAATTTTCAATTTTTCAATTAATTATCGTGGACGAAGCCGCGGGCACCTGCTACTTATATTACATAGCTTGGTGCTAGTTTTTTTCAGTGAGTAACGAACTGCTTTTGGAATGAGAGATCCTCTTTAATGTCTCTACAGGAAATAAAAACCCTCCACACCTCAGTTCATTAAACAAGTCGCACTGGCTCTACCAGCTCTCAAAATTGTCCCTCTTTTACTTTTATTTTAGCCTGACAGATTAAATGTTTTTCTCATAGGTGCAAGAAATACTCTTACATGATGGAATTACGCGCATTTAAAACGACAAACAAATGAAACAAGTAGCTGTAACAATATTTGCTTTATACCTTCATTTGTCACAAACACTTCTGCTTGATTAGTGCTCTGTGTAGTTTCCATGACAACCGTCAATACCATTTCAACTTCATTTTCTGAGAAATTTAATTTGAATTTGGAAAGTCTTTTTTTTTATCTATCGTTCTCTTAGTTTAACCTCTCCCTTTATAGGGACGTTTATTCGGCCCACGCCGCCCCAGCCTTACAGACCGCTACTTGTCGGGAGAGCGATTATCTATGGATGACATAGAGCTACATATTTTTTCACCAGACAAGGATATGGAGAGAATCCCTGGAGTAGTGATCAGTACAATGCGGGGCCACCTCGGAGACTACACGAACACATGGGACGAGACACACTCATATCGGACAAGGCGCGGTAGGGATAAAGATGATAATGACGGCCAGATGATAAACGGGGACCACAAGGGCCTAAAGTTACCAGACATTCGTCTCACACGCGAAGAAAACCCCCGGAAATCCCCCGTCTAGGTAATTTTTCCCAACCAGGATTAGAATCCGGGTCCGCTCCATGAGAGGAGCTAACACATCCCCTGCGCCACAGAGGTGTGAAAAAAATAAGTAATTTCAGTTTCTGGAAAAAGTGAATTTATACATGTTGGCCCTAAATTATATTTTACTATTAACAAGTAACTTACAGATAAAAGAAAGTTTTATCTGAGTATGCAGAAACGGAAAGAAGTAGGTGTGATCGTTTATGTGGTTTATTCACAGTCTGTTCAAATATTAGAAAATATATGCTCTTTTCTTCACGCAGGCATTTCTCATAGACACATAGTTCCAGGAATTATGGTTGACAAATCTGAATTATATTACCATATTTATTTCCACAAGCACATAGGCCTACTATAAATTAGCGTTTGTAGAAAGTGGACACAATAAAAAATGTATTACACTTGTATCCTAGCAACCGAAAGCATTATATTAAGGCCATGGATACTGGAATATGTTTCATGTAGCATGTTATTAAGAAGTAAATCCCTGCGATTCATTTGCACTTTCTTGTTTTTGTCAAAGACAGAAAACCTGGAATTTAGATAATTAATTAGGCTTACAATTATAATAGTCGTTTAGGCCTATTATCACACTAGCTTAAAAGGCCCGGCATCGCTCCGGTTTTGTATTTTGGCATTCGAAATTAACTTATGAATAACTTTCGATTTTCAAACTCTAGGTCCTTATATAATAGGTATGTAGAATTTCAAATGAGGAAGAACGACTTATCACACTCAAACTATTCCCTCAGAAAACGCTTGATATAGCTTTTATGACTCATAAAAGACATAGAATTTTGCATCCCATTGTTTCTACACACCATGTATGGTAGGGGTTCAAATAAGAAGAAACAGAAATTCCGGTAACATAAAACTTTATTGTCTTTATCAAAATGTGAAGTGAGAAAATGTTATTCTCTAAGTTCCGGGCAGAGAAAGTTATGTGACTGCATCATATTGTGTATTATTTTCGTGGATTTAATTCTTCAATATTTATTTACACCACTGAATTATATCAATAGCTTCTCTAATTTATCAAAGTCCCGTATCATTTATTTCAAAAGCTACCTGTGACCACTGCCAATAATACACTGGTCTCATGTGAACTGTACATGGAATGTGATCTGGATTTGATAATTCTGTGTAAAAAGGTATTAAGTATACTCAAAAACATTTGATTTTTGGCATTTAAAATCAGAATTTTTCAAAATCCTTTCTTAGTGAGTACTTACATTATGAAACGAAGGTACTGTCAAAATTCCAAGTCTCTACCTGTTATAGTTTAGGCTCTACGTTGATTCCTGTTAGTCAGTCAGTCAGTCAGGACGAAGCCTTTTATATATATATACTAGCATGTGCCCGCGGCTTCGCCCGCGATAATTATTTCAAAAATTAAAAATTAAGAGCATAATAGTTAAATCATTATATTTATTAACACCTAAATCACGTGGACTACATACCACGATTAGATAGCATCGCCTGGTAAAAGCGACCTCAGATTCAAGTTCCTTGGTCCAGAAAACCCCTGTATAGTGAGTTTCGTCCAAATAAAACAATGTTTGACCATATTAGGGCTTACAACATTCAAGCGATCGCGAAAGTTTAATTTCCAAGGTATGACAAAAATAGACAAAGCCAACTGTAATTGTCAAACTTTCATTTAATTTAATTCCAAACCCATCTGAAACCCATTGGCAACAATATGTTTTAATGTCAAATGTGATTCGGATTCGATAATTCTGTGTAAGAAGGGATTAAGTATTCTCAAAAAATTTTATTTTTGGCATTTAAAATGAGAATTTTTCAAAATCCTTTCTTAGTGAGCACCTACATTATGGAACGAAGGTACTGTCAAAATTCCAAGTCTCTACCTGTTATAGTTTAGGTTCTACGTTGATTCCTGTCAGTCAGGACAAAGCCTTTTATATATATAGAGAAGAGATCAAAATAAATGGTGCAAAAATACGTTGCACAAACTTTCTCGCATATACGTGTTAAAGGCTAGCACAGAAAAAATTAAATTAAAGAGACAATTAAATTTTACTTATTACATTTTCATAAAACTAACAAGTATCTAGAACGGAAAGCATCAGGGTCGATCTTCATGTTCAATGCTTTTACCGTGAAATAATAATAATATTAACAACAATAATAATAATGAATGACAGTAAAACTGCATATTATTTAGTACTACTACTACTACGGGAAAATTCAAATATAAGTCGCACCTTGGGATAAATCGGTCCCACCCAACCTATCTTCACCGATGCAGTTTCTTTTACACCACGATCTAGCGAATTCTTCTGTCCTAGTAGTATGAAGAAACTCGTGATTGGACGTTGGAGGTGTGACGTCTTACCGCTAGACGAGAGGTGGCAGGCTGACAAACCTTGCGGGAGATATAATATGCCACATTTTCGAAACCTACAAACAGTGTATCGTACAATACTCGAAAATGGAAGGGCGCTTCGCTACGGCTGCCGCCTCCGCTTCTCGCACTTAACTATGAGGTTAGTGTTATGCATTATTTAGCTATATGCAACAGTATACAAGGGCAGTTGGTCACTCTGTTTCGCTCAGAAACAAAATACATCACACAGTCCGTGCAAATGTGAATATCGAATGGGGAAGCTTAAGGGGCGACTTATATGAATTTCGCCATCACTACTACTACTACTTAGGTTATATTGCACGCTTTAACTGCATGTAGGTCATACCACGTGTTTAGTATGTTTGCGTGAAACATTAGTCTATATCAGCGTTTCTTAACCTTTTTGAACCCGAGGACCTCTAAAATGAGTAAAGAACTTTACGGACCCCTAATTTTACATCCCATTTTTAAAAGTAGGCTATATGTGGGCCTATATTCTTAATATTTTGGGTATTAAATTATAGGTCGTTATAACGAAATACATTTTTTTAATCCGACGGAAACACAGTTATTGAATTGGAATGAAACTATTGACAGTAAAATTATATTTTGAACAGACTTTAATATGTATTACCAATTTGATAATATAATTAGGAATTATGTTATTAATCACTTTTAATGAGACGGTTGAGCTTGAAGCCTCTTGCAGAGCTCCTGGTTTTTTGGCTCAATGTTAGTCAAATTTAGTCGAAGATCATCAGGGGTTTGAAACTGTGGTTCGTAACTGCAAAAGTAAGGAAACTTGCAATAGGCCTATGACCTGTATTTTCGAAGATTTTTAAAACTTTGACATCTAGTGTCCATTTTATGTGAAAAATTTCTACTTCTTTACTTCCCACTTGCTTTATGATATTTTTTAATTAATTATGTCTGCGGACCATCTGCAACGTGTTCGCGGACCACCAGTGGGCCGCGGACCATAGGTTGAGAAACGATGGTCTATATTAACAACTCATTCGCGTCATGTTTCTATTGTTTAGTGATGTCTTATGTGATATTCAGTCTAAACGATTATAATATCCAGTGAAATAGCGGCGATGAGTTATGGAAAATAAGGTAGTCCTACAAACCCGGCGTTTGCCTTTGCGAACGACGGAACCATGAAAATCCCAAGTCAATTTGGGCGGCCACGAGGTTTGATTTGAACTCAGGACCTCTTCCCTGTAAGCTCATAGGCCTACCACCTCGCTATAATTTGTTTTAGTGTGTTCATTGCGACTGAGCTAAACTGATTGCATTTCACAGCAATAAGTACATTAGGCCTACAGTTTTCTTGTTACTAGGGGCAACAAAATGTCATTCATATTTTAATTGACATTTATGTTATGGAATTCGCATTTAAGCTGTCCTTATTTCATTTTTATCTTGATATCTATTAAATGTACAAAGAAATGTGTTAAACAAAAAATGTTCATTTTAAAATTTTCTACAACTTTACTGTGATAGGTTTTCATGTATCGCCTACTGTAATGGATATAATCAAGAAAAATTGAAAATGGATACGAGTAAAGTACCCCTTAAGTCATTTTTGCAGAAATACGGATATAGCCATTTTATTAGTCACAGATAAGAGTTTCCAATTTTAAATTTTTATTAAAATCGTTAGAGCCATTTTTTTCAAAAAACAATTTTTTAAAAAAAGTTTTCATGAAAAGTCCCCTTAATATTTCAGTTGTAAAACTAAATTTCTGGGCGGTTCGACAAAATTTCGCAAAAGTCCTTAATTCAAAAAATGAAGTAAATACAATGAACCGTTTATCCGCTGTGCTTGTCCACGGACAGACGGACAGACGGACAGACGTCATTCCAAAAATATTTTTTTCGGTTTCTAGGCTTCATGAAACGTGCTCTCCCGGTGTTATCTCGACTTCGATTTTTTGTCACGATCACAATACTTTCTCTATACTACGTATATGCGAGAAAGTAAAATGCTTAAAAATATATTCTGATTTGGCAGAATGACCTGGCAATTAATTATGTGTATGTACGATTCAATGCTCTAGCATGGGTCATACAGACAGGGGAAGGTTATGCGAGCTTAACGATTTTTTAATACATTTTTGTAATTTCACAGAAATATGACCTGGTTCTTGTGGGATTCTTGGCTGCATTATTTTTAGAATGTTTTATAATAGCAGGAGGCCTTGCTAACACATGAAGTGCGTATCCAGGCAACAGATGAGTCCATGTGGACGTCACGTGGGCGTGGCCATGGTACATACGTGTGATTGATCCGGGCAAACAGTTCTTATGCCACTCTTCCTCGCTTCTTCATTTTTATTTATATATGTTTCAACTACGACCTTTTGTTTAAAAATAATTTTACTTCAAAAAGAGAATAATAACAATTTGTTTTAAAAAGCCTATCTAAAACCCTATAGAATATTTCAACTCAAGCGATTTTGTTTAAATTTTGTACACGACGTGCTTGTACTGTGAACGCCGCTTAATGTAATCGCAGATAATATTATTAGTCTGGTAATGCTATCACTTTTATGAAGTCCCATACAGATTAATAGTGATAGGTTGAAAGAAATGCTGTTTATTGTGATCAGTGATTCGGTTATCACATTTTCCTTTATGCGGAATTATTTCCAAGTAATTTACTGTACGTCATTCAAATTTCGTTTTTAAGGGTTTCGTGTCTAACTCATCTGTATTGTGTTGAGCTGGAGGTAGCAATTCTGTTCCCAGCTCACAGGATGACCAGTTCGAGGGGGTGGCAATACATAAATTTATCTTTTAAGCAATAAAACCCCTCAGTATAACTGCAGCTTTTGATTTATGAAGATAACAGTGTCGACATGCAGTGATGTAAAATGAAATGGTTTGAAAAGACAGACGTGTGTTTTGTTTCTGTAAACGGTTTCAGGGAAACTCACTTTATCGACGCGCCTCTAAGAAGCTTGTCAGACTTGTTCAAATGCATTTTATTTTTACACTTTTTACATTTTTATATTCTATCTGTTTTCTTCTCTTCCTTCTATGTTTTCTTTAACATCCTTCCTTTGTTTTAAGTAAGCGTCTTTTGACGAGGCATAATGTGACTTACAGAGAGGAAGCTTGCTTTTGTTTTATTTGAAACTAGCTTAAAAGGCCCGGCGTCGCCTGGGTTTTTTATTTTGTAATTGGAAATTAACTTATGAAGGACTTTCGATTTTGAAACTCTAGGTCCTAATATAGGTATTTATAATTTGAAATAGGAAGAACGACTTATCACACTCAAACTATTCCCTCAGAAATCGCTTGATATAGCTTTTTACGGCTAATAGAGGATGTAGAATTTTGGATCCCATCGCTTGTACACAGCAAGCCTGGTAGGGGTTCAAATAAGAAGAAACAGAAATTCCGGTAACATAAAATTATATTATCGTGGCAGATAATTTTTATTTCTTACTCTCATGTTACCATAAAACCGTTTTGGGGATGAAATTAAACAGAAATGCAATATCACTTTCATACTTCTCTTCCGAAAACATATTACCTTACCTCGTATTGTTTTCTCTAGGTCCAGTTTAGAGAAAGTTTTGTGACTGCATTATTTTCGTGGATTTAATTCTTTAATATTAATTTATAACATTATTATATTGATAGCTTTTCTAAATTTTCAAAGTCACGTTTCATTTATTTCCAAACCCATCTGAGACCAGTTGCAACAATACACTGTTGTGATTTGGATTTGATAATTCTGTGTAAAAAGGGATTAAGTATTCTCAAAAACATTTAGTTTTTGGCATTTAAAATATTTTTTTTTTCAAAATCCTTTCTTAGTGAGCACCTACATTATGAAACGAAAGTACTGTCAAAATTCCAAGTCTCTAACTGTATATTTTAGGCTCTACATTGATTTCTATCAGTCAGTCAGTCAGTCAGGACAAAGCCTTTTATATATAGAGATTACGTAACATGTATCCATGGTAACCGGTAGCCAAAATTCCGTGTTTGATTCATTTCTTAATTTGTCACAGCTTGGTTTCATTCTCGCTTCTCTTTTGTTATCACACGTCTCTTGAACAACAGTAATGCACTTTGCCCCGTATAAGCCTGGTGCTTTCTTGAGCTACAAAATGCTGCAGCTTCTTGAATCGATCCAGACAATTGTAACATAATTACCCACTTGCTGATTGGGAATGGGAGACATGCCAGCCTCTCCTCTGGGAACATCCTCACGAATTCAGTTCGCAGGCCAATAACAACTGTTTGCTCTCTGCCTTTGACATTAGGCTTATGTGACAAGAATACTGTGCAATAGCCTATATGCCCAGTATACAGGAAATACAACGAGTGCCTTTGTGATTACCGATGTATAGCTAGAGACAAAATTATTGAGCTGGTGTAAAAAACTAGTTTATAAGGTCGAGTATATGTTGGAGCTAAGATAAAATATAAATCAATAGCGTCGAAGCATATAGAACAAGAAAGAATCTAATATACATATTGGAGTAATGATAAAAGAAAATCGGGTGCGTGGAACACCACGCTATAAAAGTGAATCTTGTTTTTTTTAAATTTTTCGGTTTTTTCAATTTTGGATCTTATATTTTTTATTTTTTAGATTTTTTAATTTTTGATTTATGATTTTTTAAATTAAGGATTTTCGATCTTTTAATTTTGAATTTTTGGATTTATTAAATATTGGATTCCTGGATTTTTAATTTTATATTTATATTTTTTTAAATTTTGGATTTTTGGATTCTTATATTTTGGATCTTTGAATTTTTTATTTTGGAATTTTTGATATTTAAACTTTTTAATTTTTTAATTTTGGATCTTTGAATTTTTCATTTTTTGATTTTTTCAATTTTGGATTTTCGATATTTTAATTTTGATTTTTAGATTTTTTCAATTTTGGATTTCGGTTTTAAATATTTAAATTTTGGAGTTTTTCATTTTGGATGTTTGGATTTTTGAATTTGGAATTTTCAACTTTTTAAAATTCCATTGAGTTGATTGTTTTCTGTGCTGTCCATCACAGCCCCGCTACTTTCATGACGATTTTCTTCGTAACGCAACTTTGGGTTAGCTCTCGATTTACTCCTAGCGCGCCTAAAGAAGTTTCACTTCACAAACATTATGCAACGGTCCTATAATATAATTAAAGGACACGGTTATATTTATATAATTTTCATATGAGTGTCTTAGTTACCATTGTAGGCGAGTTGCATACGGCTGGGGGGTTTTTTTTTTTGCCTTAACCAAATGTTCACATATGCAATTACTTGTATTTGATTCTATTTATATTTTATGTTTATGATTTAAGAAGTATACCTAAGTATACGCCCTTCGTAGAGGTTACCTCCGTCGGAGGCAGTTTTGAAATAAATAAAATACAGATCACACTACAGTAATGATTGTGTCACCTGTTTTCTGTGCAGTCCGACACGGGTCTATAAATTGTGTGAGAAATTGAGTAAGTTAAGGGGTTAAATAGATCCATCATTCGTTGTTTATTTTTGTCTACTTAAACCGAACCACTCGGCTGGTCTAAAGCTTTTAGAGATTTCTCGTCTTCCGCGCTAGATGACAGGTGACTGCATCTTAGTTACCATTATAGGCAAGTTGAATTCCGATACTGTTGTTTAAGTTTTGAGCTTTTAGATTCATCAAAAAAAGAAAGAAAACGGCTGTCTGCAGCAATCAGCTGTCATTAAGTTCTCGAAGTTTTTGTCCTCTGCGATGTATGTCATTCTCTGTCATTCCCTGTCATTTCTTAAGGTGTAGGGAAATATGTAAATCATTGGGAGCGAGGTCTGGGCTGTAGGGTGGATGTATAAACACTTCCTAGAAAGTCTCCTGCAAAAGTTCGGCTGGGAGGTGTTTAAACATTCACCCTCGCTCCCAGTGATTTCCATCTTTTCCTACACATTAAGAAATGTTAGAGAATGACAGAGAAGCTAATGTGGTTGTCAAACGGTGGTTCAAGTCCCAGGCGGCAGACTCCTACGACTAGGTATTCAAAAGTTGGTGCCACGGTAAGACAAATGTTAAAATTCCGGTGTCGTATATGTTGAAAAATAGCTGAACATTAGCTGTGTCTGTTGCAATAAATATTTCCTTGAAATTGTGTTTTATTTCTCTAAACGGCCCCAGGGAAACTTACTTTATGGACGCCCCTCGTATATTGAATACTCTTCCACCCTCCAACCGGCTTAAAGCTAGTTTTCAGTCTTTATGTATACAGGGTGTTAATAAATAACACCGAAATATTTTACCTGTGTATAGAGGGGACATAGACAAGCAACTTTTATTAGCAGATTTTTGCTCTATGGATTCAATTTTTTCTGTTACAGCATAAAATCTCCCAGGGCATGGCCGCCACTGACTTCTAACATTAGAAAAGAATGCAAAACAAAGGAACATCGCTGTTAACACTGTAGTCAGTAGTTATGAATAAAAAAAGACTAATGCAGTGGCGACAAGTCATGTGATTAGTCTGTCAATTTTGCAGATTATGGAAAGACTAAATTATGATACAGGTGTTGACGATTGATTAAGAGTCAGGTTTTTATCGACCACTAGGAAGACATGAAGTCAGTTTAATGAACATTTTAACTCTATTTCGCGTAATTATTTACTTATGAGCACCAAATTGTAATGACTTTAATGCCCTGTAGCATACACATTTTACGTCATAGGGCAAAAATCTCCTAATAAAAGTTGCTTGTCTAAGTCTCCTCTATATACAGGTAAAATATTTCGGTGTTATTTATTAACACCCTGTATAAATTCTCTATCGGATCTAGGGGTTTAAATGCTAACGACTATGAAGTTTAAAAAAAAATACATGGCCCCCTGATATCTGATAACATGATGAAGCTAAATATCCCCAAGTCATGCTGGTAGCAGTGGTTACACTTAACAAACACACATTGGTGTAAAAGTGAGAATATTTATTGTTTTAATGGAAGGCTTTGGCTCGTGTCATGGCAACAGGAAGTGTGTAGATATTACAATGTCATGTTCGCCTTATCATGCCATCTGGTGGACGTCATGCGAAGCTCGGCTCGATAAATTACTCTGTTCTACTTCATTATACATTCTACGGTGACATTATCAAAATGAACTGCTATTTTAAATATGCAAGCTTGAAATAGTTCAATTCCGTTCAAACAAACAAACATGGGATCAGAAACAGTGGCAATGGATTTAAAGAGGGTTGCCTGGAACGTTAAAGTGACAATTTGGGGAATGTAATGAATGGGATTATACAGGATGTTAATGAATAACACCGAAATATTTTACCTGTGTATAGAGGGGACATAGACAAACAACTTTTATTAGAAAATTTTTGCTCTATGACGTAAAATGTGTATGCTACAGGGCATTAAAGTCATTAAAATTTGGTGCTCATAAGCAGAGGCGTAACGAGGGGGGGGGGGTTGGGGGTGTGACCCCCCCCCCATTGATTAAGAAAAGGAAAATTGTATATTTTTTAAGTCTGCTTATAAATTACTTAATATGAGTATAAAGCGTGGGAAGCTTAAAACTCGTTATTTTGCATCTTATTTTTTTAAATTTTTCGGGGGAGGACCCCCGGAAGCTTAAAACACGTTATTGTGCATCTTAATTTTTAAAATTTCCCGGGGGAGGATCCCGGAAAATTAAAACTCGTTATTGTGCATCTTAATTTTTTAAATTTTTTGGGGGAGGACCCCCGGACTTCCATACCCCCAGACCCTGCGGAAGTTATAACCCCCCCCCATACGGTCGGCCTGGTTACGCCTATGCTCACAAGTCAATAATTATACGAAATAGGGTTAAAACTTTTATTAAATTGACTTCATGCCTTCCTAATGATCCATAAAAACTTGATTCTTAATCAATCATCCACAGCTATTACATAATTTAGAGTTTTCATATTCTGCAAAAATTAACACTAATCACATGACTGCCGTCACTGCATTATTTTCTTTTCATTCATAACTACTGACTACAGTGTTAACAACGAAGTTCCTTTGTTTCGAATTTTTTTCCTAATGTTAGAAGTCAGTGGTGGCCATTCCCTTGGAGAATTTATTATGTAACATGAAAAATTGAATTCATAGAGATAAATCTCCTAATAAAAGTTGCTTATCTATGTCCCCTCTATACACAGGTAAAATATTTCGGTATTATTCATTAACACCCTGTATTTTAGTTAACGCTCTTCTATTTAAATAAATAGTATATTGCAGTACATTCAAGCGCGTTGAATCATAATACGCAGTAATTTATGTGCATAAGGGAATACATAACTGGCTCGGCAGAAAATCTCCCAGGGCATAGCCGCCACTGATTTCTAACATTTGAAAAAATGCAAAACAAATGAACTTCGTTGTTAACACTGTAGTTATGAATAAAGAACTAATTCATTGGCGGCCAGTCATGTCATTAGTCTGTAAATTTTGCAGATTATGAAAACTGTAAATAATGATATAGGCCAACCTGTTGATGAATTATTATGAATCAGAATTTCATCGATCACTAAGAAGGTATGAAGTCAATTTAATGAAAATTTCAACCCTATTTCACTTCATTATTGGCTTATGAGCACCAAATCGTAATGAATTTAATGCCCTGTAGCATACACTTTTTACGTCATAGAGCAAAACTCTCCTAATAAAAAAGTTGCTTGTCTATGTCCCCTCTATGCAAAGGTAAATTTTTTTGGTGTTATTCATTAACAGCCTGTGTATCCATTCTTAATCTTTATTCTTTATCTCTTGTACTTTTAGTTTTTGTTTGTGGCTTAGATCTTTATCATGCTAACGTTTCACTAATATGTTATTTTCTTTTTTTATGAAATGAAGCAAACAGGCGATAGAATATGCAGGGTGTTAATGAATAACACCGAAATATTTTTTCCTGTGTATAGAGGGGACATAGACAAGCAACTTTTATTAGGAGATTTTTGCTCTATTGATTCAATTTTTCCTGTTACAGCATAAAATCTCCAAGGGCATGGCCGCCACTGACTTCTAACATTATATAAAGAAATGAAAAACAAAGGAGCTTCGTTGTTAACACTGTAGTCAGTAGTTATGAATAAAAAAAATTAATGCAGTGACGGCCAGTCATGTGATTAGTCTGTAAATTTTGCAGATTATGAAAACTCTAAATTATGTAATAGCTGTGGATGAATGATTAAGAATCAGGTTTTTATGGATCATTAGGAAGGCATGAAGTCAATTTAATGAACATTTCAATCCTATTTCTCGTAATTATTGATTTATGAGCACCAAATTATAATAACTTTAATGCCCTGTAGCATATACATTTTACGTCATAGAGCAAAATTTCCCTAATAAAAGTTGCTTGTCTAAGTCCCCTCTATATACAGGTAACATATTTAGGTGTTATTTATTAAAACCCTGTATACCATAGTTTTAGCTACTGAATACAGTACGTAGATAATTCACAAAGAAACTCTACAGGCGAGAGAGTTATTGCTTCAATAAAATATGGATTTTGCGCAGAGCACAATCAAAATTTTAATTTTAGTAACTCCAATAGCTTTATTAATATACCAGGTAGACCGATAATAGCTCTCATTTTTCAAAATACATTTGATTGCAGTTATCAGAATTACATAAGTGATTATCTCATATTACATTACAGAAGTACTAAAATAGGATTATGGTATGATATAGGGCTTCCCGTAACATATCCATGGCCTACTACACAGAACTCGCATGAAAACAAGCCAGAGGGATTGGAATAAAACAAAACAGTCACAGCGTACACAGGTGGCGATGCCATTGGTTTGTGGACACGCCCCGAATTAAACGCATTTTTCAAAGCCCCCTGGCGAAACAAATGACGCACGACAGGGGGAGGTCGACAAGCCGGTGTCAGGGAATGGGCTCGATTTGTCAAAGCCCCGTGCAATGCGAATTAACTTCTGTGCTCACAGGAAAACTTCACCGGAGTTCCATTGTCTGCAGCAAACAAAACTAAGTTAATTTGTAACCTTCACGGCCAATCGGCTGAAAATCCTGTCGCTATGGCAACAGAAATATCGCTGCTATTAAAAGTGTAAAATGTATCTCTTAATTCCAAGTCGCAAGTTTTAGAGGAAGAAGTTATACAACCGGAATGAAGTTTGCTGTTGGGATGGAGCACCCTTTATTCCGCTCTGCTCGCCCTCCAATTGTCGATTTAGTTGTAATTACAGCCAGCAACTCGAGTGAATAATTAATTCATCCTCAATTCATCAAGTGAAGCGCTGTCAGTGCTCAGCGTCGTGTTGCTAATCACAGACAAGAGAACGCGGCTCGTGTTACTCAAACTGGGGAACACGACGATGTTCATTTGTTAAATGTAACGGAAGAAGAGAGGAAATGAACAGTAAGGATAAAATGGATGCATAGAAAAAGAAAGAGGAAGAAAGAGTTCTACAATGAAAGAAAGAAAGAATATGGGCATTGTTATTCAATCTCGGCGATGTTGCCGATACAAATCCAAAGTACAGAGTATTTTCATGGCCTCTTACTATACAGGATTAATGATTGTAGTAACTGTTTTCTGTGCAGTCCGACATGCTTCTATATGTTATTCCTTTTTCTCCCTATTAATTCTATTAATTAATTCTATTTATTAATTCTAGAGTAATAGGGAAAAAGCGATTAAGTCAACACAGATATTTTTACATAGTATAAGATAGTATGTAAAACTATCTGGGTGGGCTGATCTAAATATTGTAACAATGCTGTGGAAATAAATGGTTTTTTTCTCTCCCTTGAAACTTTGGTTTTCTGACTTATGGCCGGTTTCTATAAACACGCGAATTACCTATGGGTAAATTATCCAATGGACAGAATTTACACAAAAATAACACCACACAAACACAAATAATTTAAAGATAGCAAACACATACACTTGTGGCGAGTTTCTAGATAAATGTCCTCTGGGTAAATATGAAAATGACAGAAAAAATGTTCCTACAAACTTGGGCTAGATCTGTCCAAGGGTAAATCTTTGGGTTAATTTGTCCTTTCATGGATGGCTGGATAAAATTTAACCTTTCATAGGATCAATAACAATGAGAATCAAAGCCTTCTGAATTAAATTAAATGTACAACTCCAAGGCCTTGCTCATTATATCATTGTAGGTTAAATGGAACTAATTTGTCCATGGATAATTTACCCATAGGTAATTCACTAGTTTGTAGAAACTGGGCATTATTCGCTTTTTTCCTATCACTCTAGAATTCAAACTGACCCTATTTCAACCTGAAGACTGTAAAATGCAAGTTGAATAGTATTTATATAGACGTCTTGTGGCAATCCCTCAACAGAGCTAAAACTCAGGGCAAGAAGGAATTTTGAGGAATCGCCCAAATGACCTAAAACTTCCCCCGGACCCCCTCCTTTATGAGGATATTCCAAACCCTCCACACCCGCATTAATTGCAAAATTTCCTTTATGTCGGCCCCTCCCTTCAATAAATTATAGATCCGCCCTTGCTCGGAGGTGGCCAGACATTGGGCTGATCATCCATCCGGGGAAGCTTTCCCTATCCATATCTGGTCAAACAAAGTATTATGTGATCTACAGGTCGCTTTCCTGTAATTCCCGGGCGGCTTGGGCCGCTTCAAGTGTCTTGAACTGATAGGTTAAACTAAACAAATGAGGGCGACATAAATGACATACAGGGTGTTAAGGAATAACACGGAACTATTTTACCAGTGTATAGAGGAAACATAGACAAGCAACTTTTATTAGGAGAATTTTTCTCACAGATATAAAATGTGTATGCTACAGAGTAGTAAAATCATTACAAGTTGGTACCTATAAGTCAATAAATAATGAAACGGAACAGGGGTATCATTTTCATTAAATTGACTTCATGCCTTCTTAGAGATCGATAAAAGCCTTAATCATTAATCAACAGCTTTTAGTGTTTCTTTAATCTGTAAAATTTACAGACTAATTACATGTCTGGCCCTCACTGCATTAGTTTCTTTTTATTCATAACTGCAGTGTTAACAACGAAGTTCCTTTGTTTTGCATTTTTTTCAAATGTTAGAAGTTTGTGGCGGCCATGCCCTGGAAGATTTTATGCTGTAACAGGGTAAATTGAATTCGTAGAGCAAAAATCTCCTCTTAAAAGTTGTTTGTCTATGTCCTCTCTATACACAGGTAAAACAATTCGGTGTTACTCATTAACACCCTGTATAGCGGCACATTTCCTTGTATAAAAGAGCACAGGCACCCGTGGGAAGAAGGGACTCGTTAGTTAGTAATACGTAATACAGCTTTATTGCTTACTAGCTGAAAAGGCCCGGCGTCGCCCGGGCTTTGTATTTTGTAATTTGAAATTAACTTATGGAGGACTTTCGATGTTGAAACTCTAGGTCCTGATATAATAATGTATGTAGAATTCGAAATGAGGAAGAACAACATATGGCACTCAGACTATTCCCTCAGAAAACGCTAGATATAGCTTTTTATGGCTCATAGAGGATGTCGAATGCTGCATTCCGTTGCTTCTACACATCATGCCTGGGAGGGGTTGAAATAAGAAGAAACATAAATTAAGGTACGTAAGATTGTATTGACTTGACGGAAAATTTTATTTCTCATTCTCATGTTAAACCGTTTCGGGCCTGAAATAAAATAGAAATGCAGTATCACTTTCATACTTTCCTCCCCTAAAACCCGGGACATAATATACTGCGAGTATAGGACTCAAAATGTTCCATCCCATGCTTAGGGCCTATGATAAATCTCAACTAATACAAAGCCTACAACTATGGATAACTGACTATTTACCGACTTCTGATATAGCATACTCACACACTTAAGTTGTACCTGTAATACGACCTCTTATTCTACATCAAAATGTGAAGTGAGAAAATATTTCTTATGTCTAGGGTAGAGAAAGTTATCTGACTACATCACACTGTGCTTTATTTTCGTGGATTTCTATTTCATTGATTATTTTCGCCAATATATTACATCAATGGAATCATAATTCGTTAAAGTCCAGCATTAAATAGTCGCCAAGGCCCTATGTCATCACAGTAAACAATTCACTGTTGTCATGTGAACTAAACAGCATTTCTTTTTTTCAGTATAAAATTCTCAGAAATTATATAATTTTCAAGGGAAGGAGTATTTTGTTTGAATTTTAATGTTGACCGCTATACTTCCCGGGCTTAACTGGGTATGTGTGCAAAATTCCGTGTAAATTGGTAAAGAAATGTAGATTTGTATAAGGAACAAACATACCCACAAACACACATTCGACTTTATATATTAGATACAGCGTCCTGTTCTCCTACTAATTCCCCGAACAGAGCTGAGGCTTATTCCATGACCTACTAGAATCCCACATTGTCGATTATTTTGTGTCGTGAATAGAGAAGGCAATGATCTGTGAAATGAGTGACATATGAGTGTGGCTATCAATCACGTGACGAGCCGTGTGTGTCGTGTGCATTGTGGGGTGTTTGTTCCTCTGCCACGCAAATATTACCACGGCTTTCGAACAATTTTTTTTTTAATTCAGTCGCAATTTGTTCATTTATTTTGCTCAATTAGTTTCATAGATTACCTCCTATTCTGAGACATTATTTTTAATATATGATTATGAATCACACTTCTGAACAACTTGTCCAGTGTTGTTTTTAGTAAATAGTCCTATAATTAATATTTAAATACGAGAAGCGTCCATAAAGTAAGTTTCCCTGGGGCCGTTTACAGAAACTAAACACAATTTCAAGGAAATATTTATTGCAAGAGACACAGCCAGTGTTCAGCTATTTTTCAACATATTCGCCATCGCCATCGGAATTGAAACATTTGTCTTACCGTGGCACCAACTTTTGAATACCTGTGTCGTAGAAGTGTGCCGCCTGGGATTTGAACCATTTTGTGACAAAAATCTTCTCCTCTCTGTCATTCTCTGTTATTATTTGTCATTTCTTGAGGTGTAGGAAAAGATAGAAATCACTGGGAGCGAGGTCCGTGCTTTAGCGTGAATGTTTAAACACCTCCGAGCCGACCTTCTGCAGAAGACTTGCTAGGAGGTGTTCAAACATCCACCCTACAGCCCGGACCTCGCTCCCAGTGATTTCCATCTTTTCCTACACCTCAATAAATGACAGAGAAGCGGAGATGATTGTCACATATTGGTTCAAATCCCAGGTGGCACACTTCTAGGACACATGTATTCAAAAGTTGGTGCCACGGTAAGACAAATGTTTCAATTCCGGTAACGAATATGTTGAAAAATAGCTGAACACTGGCTGTGTCTCTTGCAATAAATATGTCCTTCAAATTGTGTTTTGTTTCTGTAGACAGCCCCTGGGAAACTTCCTTTATTTTATGGACGCACCTAGTTTCATGACTATGAAAGCTTCCTAATCCTTTTGAATAATCTTACCTTCAATTATCATGTGCTAAGCGTTCATTTAGTAGCTTATTGCTAATTAAGATGCCCTTTTGCACAGCCGACAAATGACTTTTTTTAGTATTTCCTTTTACATTGATTACTTCCCAAATTCGCAATACCCACCACGCCAGCTTGACCTTTAGGGTGCGGGACTTTATGAAAAATAATTTATTTACATATTCCAGTGAAATTTTGCATGGCAACATTGTCTACAATCATTGATGTATGTTTAATAGTTTATTTTTGAAACAATATTTCTGATTTAAAAATGTGTAAAAAATTAACAAGTGATGAATTATTTAAAAAAGAATGTATATACCGCATACAATCCGCAGACCCTACATTATGGAAAGGTGAAGTTAGAATGAAAAATTCAATGGCATAGCCGGGATTTGAACCAGGATCTTCGGCTCTCCGTGCCGATGCTCTAACCAACTGAGCTACCATGGTTGGTTAGAGCAACGGCGCAGAGAGCCGAAGATCCTGGTTCAAATCCCGGCTATGGCATTGAATTTTTCATTCTGACTTCACCTTTCCATCTTAGCCTACACACGGCCAGTGTGAAAGAATTATCATTCCATCCTGGATTATGTTGTTCATATGATATATATAAATAGATAGAAAAAATAATCGTTCAGAATATTGGTATTTACGAAAATTATTAGGGAAACGGCACTTCAGTGCACAAAATTAGGCTCCCATTTGAAATGATAATTACCCATAATTGTAATAGTTAAATTAATTCTGAAAACAGTATACAATTGTAAAACTAGTCAACATAGAGCAAGCAGGATTGCAAGGCTACAGAACAATTCATTGCTGAGAAAAAGATTATGAACTTCACCTATTTTTCAGCATCGAAAGCTGAATGTCTCCCTTAAGAGAATATTATAGGAGAAAAATTCCTCCGACACTGGGACTTGAACCCAGGACCTTTGGCCATTCGCGCCAATGCTCTACCAACTGAGCTAAGCCGGAGTTCAATTCACAGCGCCGGATGGAACCTCTCTCCTCTCCTCTAATATTCTCATGTAGTGTCCAACAGAGACAATAATCTGTGGCTCATTAATGCTTATATATCTGTCTTGAATGTTAACTGTACAATAACAGTGGGAGCCCGGTCACAAAAATCACTACTTAGTGTGCCTCACAGTACTGCATATGACATAACTTGTCTGTCTGTGAGGTAGACCATTAGGGCAATTAGTCATAGGAGAGAGGTTCCATCTGGTGCTGTGAATTGAGCTCCGGCTTAGCTCAGTTGGTAGAGCATTGGCGCGAATGGCCAAAGGTCCTGGGTTCAAGTCCCAGTGTCGGAGGAATTTTTCTCCTATAATATTCTCATGTATGTCCAACAGAGACAATACTCTGTGGTTCATGAAAGCTTATATATCTGTCTCCCTTAAGTCTTGAATACATTTTTTATTTTATTTTGAGTTGTTTTGCTATTCTTTCGTCGTTAAATGCCGTGCCCAAAGAATTACATTAAATTCCCTGTGTAGGTGTGTCTTCCATTTTATTCGCCCAATCATCACACCTCACATCTCTGAGGTTCGTCGCTCGAGGGAAGCCTGTAATGTTGACGTAACTCCTGAGATAGTTGAACTTCTCTGGTTTGGCGAAACAACGTGGGAATTTGCAAGCTGATTCCGATATATCGCTCCTAAGCTCACATAGCTGCAGGGAAACAACTTTTGCGATAACTGCCAGCACGGGTTTTAAATTTCGAACTGACTTGCAGTGTCCGATACGGCCCCCTGGTATAGTTACCATGGAAACAGACTGTCACTTGTCTTGTGACACTGCTGATACCATTCCATGTGCAGGAATGTAGCCACACAATCACTCGGGGTTATATCCCTGTCTTCAGTCGCCCTTTTATGACGTCATAAGATCTTGTTAATTACTCGTATCCGGGACAACGGGTGACAACAGATCTTGTAGGAAATGACAGATATAGGATTTAAAGTTTTACAGTTTCATTGTCATTAATAAGAATTATGATGTAAAAATAATTTCAATAAATTTCACTGAAGTTATGTTTTATCAAAAGCATTTAATGATTTGATGCTGTTTTTTTGGGGGGGGGGGCTAGGGAACTCGAATATGAGGTAGTTTTTTCCCCGGGCGGCGCAATTTAATCGTGAAATGCACTTGGAAGCCGGGGTTTTAGCTTTTTATTTACCAATTGTTTTAATTGTTTATGCAAGGTTTGAGTAAGGTTCATGAGCCTGTGGTAAATTTTAATCGTTTAATTTCGAATCTGTATGCTCTTACGGCAGCATAATTATTTATATTCGTTACGTAAAACAATATAATTAAGGATAAAATATATAATTGAAGCGTTTACTTTTATAAGGGTCTAAGTCATGGGCATACGGTGAAATTTTGTTCGGGAGGGGTTGAACATAAAGTCATCTCAGCTCCATGTCCTAGTGCACATTGTGAATTATTACTTTTTTATATTACTAAACAGTTGTATTGTGATAATTAATACACTGTAATAAATGAATATGCGGCTCAGTCTTTGAAACTGTTTTTCTTTAGATTCTATCCATTTCTCGTTTAAGCTAGAGTCTATAAATAAAAACTTTCTTTTGAAAAATTATCATAATACTATATGGTGTATAGGGCACGTTTTTAAAGTCATCTGTAAATCCACCGGTGAAAAAAGCCGATTAGTTCATGATAATTTTGTGATGAACTCGTGATTACTGTTGGCTTTACAAAATGGTTGATGGATTTCGGCGGGAGTATTCGAGTTGTCATTTGACAGATTTTGAAGGGATTTCTGTTTGCTAGTAATACATCACTGCTATTAAGCTGAAAAACTATCAACACCACGAGCTTTTGAAATTTGAATTTTAAATAAATTACGATAAATCTTAAATAATGCTTTGATATGTATGAAATCTTAAAATATGTAACAACCGAATCAGAGTTATTATTATTATTATTATTATTATTATTTTTTAATTTCGCTCCATGGTTTATAATCTTCCAAATAATGCAGACATTTCGGGAGGGGTTTCAACCCCCTGAATCCCCCCTTACCGTACGCCCATGGTCTAAGTAACACAATCATGATTGCGTAGAAAACGAGACATACAGCCGGAGGTAGACATAGCAGTATATCTTGGAATATATTGCTACTAACATAACTTTCCCTGGACCTTTGTACCCTTCTGAAATGCATTGGTCTGGGTACATAGATCTTTTTAAAATTATCAGCTGAAAAATCATGATTTTGGCACTTAGACCCTTATAAAACTAAACGCTTCAATTCATGAAATTTATGTAAAAAACGATTAAAAATATATTTTAATTATTTTCTGTTAAATAATTTATTTAAATAAAACATTAAAATAAAAATAGTAAATAATAATCAAGGGCGAAGCCGTCGGCACCTGCTGTCTTTCAACTTCCATATAAAAAAATCAAAATCATCATTTGCCTTGCCATAGAAATTATAGTTGGCCTATATTGTGACATAACTCTGGGAGAATGTTTTAACAGAAATGAGGAAAAGTTAGGAAAAACGAGATAAGCTCGAAGTTCGAAATTCTGTCATACACTTCATACGCTATTCCATACTATTTTATCAGTTACCTCTAGCAACGTGTCTCAAACCCCCCAGGCTAGTCGCCTGTATCCTGCAGGTGTTTCGCTTTGTTTTGCGGGTAGTCTAAACACGCTCAACAGGCGTTTCCCTCTGTTATCTACAGCAGCATTTGTGGAGTGTGTTTGAAAATCTGTTTCTTTTTTTATTTAATCAGGTAACACGTTTTATCATATGGCACCTAAATATAATAATCAATTTACTGTTTTACTTAGTCCAGATTTAGGAATATTAAGGCAAGACACAAATAATATTAAGACAGAAGTTAAGTGTAGACTCAAATCAAGAAATTCCTACTTTTATGCAGTTCAGAAATTTTTAAGTTCTCGTCTACTGTCCAGAAATCTAAAAATAAAAATTCATAAGACAATTATCCTGCCGGATTGTATTATATGGATGTGAGACATGGTCGCTTACTCTTCGGAAAGAACATAATCTGAGAGTATTTGAAAACAAGGTGCTTAGGAAAATATTTGGACCTAAGAGATGAAAATGGGGACTGGAGAAAACTGCATAACGACGAGCTTCATAACCTATACTCGTCACCGGATATAGTAAGGGTAATTAAATCACGGAGGATGAAATGGGCTGGACATGTTGCGCGCATGGGGAGGAAAGACATATCTCAAAAGTATTGACTCGAGAGACCCGAGAGACCACTTGGAAGACCTAGACGTAGGTGGGAGGACAAAATTAGGATAGATTTAATGGAAGTAGGATTTACGAGCGATGGTTGGATGGAGTTAGCACAGAATAGGGTTGAATGGCGGGCTCAGGTAAACGCGGCAATGAACCTTCGGGTTAAAAAAAATAGATAATATTCCATTAGCTTGCTTAGGAATTGTCTATTGTCACTGAGTAAGTGAGTAAGGCAAGAATGTCTTCTAGTGTTGTATTCATGCAAATATTTTTGAGGACTGTAATCATCAATATGGATATATGCATTCACGAACCACAGACTATTATCTGTGTTGGAGATTTCATGATAATATTATAGGAGAAAAATTTCTCTGATACTGAGACTCGAACACAGGATCTCAGACTATCCGTGTCGCCGTTCTACCAACTGAGTTAGTCAGAATTCGCAGCACCTAGTGTAGCCTACACATAGATCCTGAACTCCTGATATGTCCTCAAAGGAATATAAATAAAGCTAAATTTTAAAAAAAGTCTTTTTTGCACGACTTAACTAATTAGTGGTACTTACGAATGTTGTTGCCGTGGATCGTAGGTTGATATTCCCACACGCAACCTTGTTGCTATGTGCGGTAAGAGTTTCCGTGCGGTAAGAATTTACTTACGGTACATCATAATACAAGCCTTTATGGACAAGGCCCCCCAGGACAAATATTCGGTTCCCATAACGACAAACACATGCGAATCACTTTCTGAAATAAACATCTATCTTCAAGAATGTATATACATAATATTTTCATATTAATTAATATAATTAAATTGATATAAATAATCATCGTGCAAAAAATAGCATGCAATAATCGTGCAGTAAGCGCATAACGGATCTCGGAAAATTGAAAAAAAAACGGTGCGAGCGCCTCGATCCGTATGAATCGCTTACGGCACTTGTATCGCAATATACTATTACCATACTGGCACATAAACTTCTGAATACATTGCCACTTTTTTCATCCAGAGCCTAGTGAACATTTCAGGAAAAAGAAAGTAATTAAGTGCCTCATAGTGAAAAACCTGCATCGTGTGCAAAGTTCCCGTTTTCTATATGCATATGAAGATGGGTTTTGTATCCTCCACGCGACATATAGCAGCCGGCTTTGGTGTGAATAATTCAGAAGGTCGCGCACAAGTTTTTAATAAGAGCCGGCAGTGCTCTCAATATCAGGGAATGAGCTGCTGTGGAATTCATGGCCCACATTGCAGGTACGAGCAGATCAAGGCCCCCCCGCCATTCAACACCAGCTGGCAACTGTCTCTACCATGGCCCTCTTTTACACACCAAGAAGGTTGACAGGTGTGACAAAGCGTGGCGAATATACGAGATTCCACAAGACTTGTAAACTATTTGGTAAAGTAAAGTGATCCCTATACAGGCCGTGGAGGCCCAGAGGGTTCCAGGAGGTTGAGGCTCCTAGATTTTGGACATTCGGCACTTAAAGGTGGTAAGGTTGTCAGCCTTACGCACCGGCCGCCTTTACCCCCAGGATCGCTCCTGGTACTCATTTCTGTTAGAGGCTGAGTCGACCCCAGGGCCTTAGTGCCACCAGAAGGATTAGGCCAATTGAAAAACTCCAACGACCTCATCGGGAATCGAACCCGCGACCTTCCGGTCTGTAGCGCAGCGCCTCGACCACTACGCTACGGCGTACCCCCAAACTATTTGGTACTTTATTGTAATTTGTTATGTATTTAAAGCCCATATTTTTTCAATTCTATTAAATTTTTATCATTTACATATAAAAAAAATCCCTTTAGGCAAGCCTACAGGCTGAGGTAGATTTCAAAATGCTTTTGGTTTAATTTACTGTCGCTGCGTAGCACTCTTCTTCTTTAGCCTTGGCATGACAAACCCGCAATAATAATTGCAAAAAAGAGGAAAGAGCACTTTTTCAAACATTCAAATCTCGCCTTAAATGAGAGCTATCGAGAAACTAGTTATTGATTTGTAGAGTACTCATCAAGAGCTTTTCAACGATACCCCACAAGACGTGGTTTCAAAAATTTCGAATTTCCATCCCCCCACCCCCACCCCCACTCGTACCCCCAAAACCCCGAATCGTTGGTGTCACTGTGAACTCCATAGGGAGTACTCTAATTTATTCAAACAAAGTTTCCCTCTATACTTCATAGGAGCCGAGATATAAATTTTTCAAAATTTCAACCCCCTCCCCCGGACTTGTCCCTTGGGCCAATTTTGCTCATTAACGAACTTGTCCGAACTATTAAGCCTAGAAATAACATATTAAAATTTGGTTCAAATATCTTCAAAATTACGGCCGCTAGCGTGTAAAGATATATATATATATATAAATATCACAATTTTTTTTTTTTGAACGGGCGGTGGTTTCGTACTTAGGGGAGCATAAAACGTAAAGATATGAAAGAATTTTTCGAAAATCATGACATGGTATCCAATGCAATAGGTAGATTTTTCTTCGAAATCTACCTAAAATACAATTTTACATGAGACACTCCCGAGTAAGTTACTGCTTGAGGCCGGGAGTGTAGATAACAATAGTATATTGCGATACTAGTACCGTAAGAGCTATACACTACTGAAGATGGATGTTATATTTCAGAAAGTGATTCGCATGTGTTTGTTGTTATGGGAACCGAATATTTGTCCTGTTAAAGTCGCCACAAACTGGGGGGCCTTGGTTCCGGTCTTCGATAAAGGCTTGTATTATGATGGATTTACTTGCTTTTTTTTTTTTCATTTTTACAGCACCGAGATTTCTTTTGTTTTCAAAGCGTGTGGGAATGTCAACTTACGATCCACGGCAACAATATTCGTAAGTACCACTAATTAGTTACGTCGTGAAAAAAAATTATACATTATTATGTGCCAGAATGGTACTTTCTGAGAATGTGTGGTGGACGGGAAAATGTCTGTCTGTACGCTCGATAACTCGAATACGCTTTAATGGATTTTTATGAAACTTGGAATACGTATTTATAACGTCCGTGGGAAGAAGCCTATTGATTTTGGACCAAATCGGTTGACCGGTACTGCCCAACTCTCTTCTAAATGAATGCGCACCTTTGTCAAGCATGAGGCGCGTCCATAAAGTAAGATTTCCTGAGGCCCTTTAAAAGAAACAAAACACAATATCACGGAATTGTTTATTGCAACAGATAAAGCAAGTGTTCAGCTATTTTTAAACATATTCGCCACCGGAATTGAAACATTTGTCTTACTATAACACCAACTTTTGAACACCTGTGTCGTAGAAGTGTGCCGCTTGGGATTTGAACCACCGTGTGACAACTACCTTCGCCTCTCTGTCATTCTCTGCTATTTTTTGTCATTTCGTGAGGTGTAGGAAAAAATGGAAATCACTGGGAGCGAAGTCCGGGCTTTAGGGTGAATGTTTAAACACTTCCCAGCCGAATTTATGCTGGAGACTTGCTAGGAGGTGTTTAAACATCCACCATACAGCCCAGACTTCGCTCCCAGTGATTTCCATATTTTCCTACACCTAAAGAAGTGACAAGGAATGACATAGAATGACAGAGAGGCGAAGGTGGTTGTCAAACGGTGGTTCAAGTCCCAGGCGGCAGACTTCTAAGATACAGGTATTCAAAAGTTAGTGCCACGGTAAGACAATGTTTCAATTCCGGTGATGAATAGTTGAAACAGCTGAACCCTGGCTGTATCTGTTGCAATAAATATTTCCTTAAAATTGTGTTTTGTTTCTGTAAACGGCCTCAGGGAAACTTACTTTGTGGACGTGCCTCGTAATCTCTTCTTCGCATCAGAAGCCGGCATTGACAGCTTTTGGAGTGCGACGATGCCACATCTAACCTTCCGGCCTGAATAAAGGAGGCCGTGTCTCAACACAAAATGTGATGGCGACTGTGGAATTTATTTAAACAGTAATTAAAAATAAATAATGATAAAAACACAGGCAGGGATAGAGTCAATAAGTGTTTCCTGACAGAGGTAGCTGTAACGGGCATGCAGATAAATCGAGTTTGAACAAATTTACACTCTCCGGCATAGAGATAGAGAAATCGAATTAATTCATTTTTAATGGAGAGTCGATTTAAATGTCAGCGTTGGGTTTGGCCATTACAGCGCCTCATTTGCATGGCCCACTGTAATATGAGTGTGTCGTGATGTTAAAACTTCCGATGTGGTGGTGTGGGATAGGGTTGTGATTTTCTATTCCTGCCCAGGATGATGACCGTCGTTATATATTAACAAAAAAATTAAATTGTTTCCAACCAAAATAACCTGAATTCCGCCACATAGGAAATTACAAAAAAAAAAAAATTAGTTTGCTATTCTAAGTACAAGCGAACTGAAATTATTTTAGTTTTAAAATCATTTACGATTCAAAATAACATAAAACGTCGTAGAACGTATGATCATTACAAAAACTCAGCAGGCCAGTACAATGTTAAATTCTATACAGGGTGTTAAGGAATGACACCGAAATATTTTACCTGTGTGAGGGGACATAGACAAGCAACTTTTTAATGAGATTTTTGCTCTATGACGTAAAATGTATATGCTACAGGGCATTAAAGTCAATACATTTTAGTGCTCATAAATCAATAATTAAGCAATATAGGTTTAAAATTTTCATTAAATTGTCTTCATGCCTTCTTAGTGATCGATAAAAACCTGATTCTTAATCATTCATCTATATCTGTATCATAATTTAGAGTTTTCATAATCTGCAAAATTTACAGACTAATCACATGACTGGAGACCACTGCATTAGTTTTTTTTTCATAACTACAGTATTAACAAGGAAGTTCCTTTGTTTTGCATTTTTTCAAATGTTAGAAGTCAATGGCGGCCATGCCCTGGGAGATTTTGTGCTGTAACAGGAAAAATCCTCAGAGCAAAAATCTCCCAGTAAAAATTGATTGTCTATGTGTCCTCTATACACAGATAAAATATTTCGGTGTTATTTATTAACAACCTGTATAACCGTCTTAAAACATAAATAACTATAAAACAAAGAATGGTGGTTGCAACTTGTAGGATCGTAAATTCTCTAGCATCTAGCTAAACAACTTACTTAAAATTTAAAACTGTGAATGCGAACAAATTGTGTGAATGTCATAAAATACAGTTGGTATAAAGAACACGAGGGAAATTTATAACCTCCGAAAGCATTTTTATTCTTACTGTGATTATAAATTACGTTGCCATAACTACGGTTAGTGTGTCTTTTGTTTTGATTTTCTATTCAAGCGAGGTGACAAATGCGAAGAGAGTCTTATAATAAAGCTGGTACTGTATTCCAGAGCCACCTGGCATAACACATGTGCTTTAATAAAGTGACGTCATCATATGTAAGTGAAGGAAAAAAGTAGAACCTGCAATGCGGGATGTCGCTCTCCCAGGCTGCGATGCCGATCCTGCTTTATTGTGTGATAAAAACAAAAATTACATTGTTAACCCGCAAACAGTACATTACTGTGGTAGACCAACCCTTCTCTTTCCATGCTTCCCCTGTTGCTTCATTCCCCTTCTCTACCGTAATTTTTATATTTTCTTATTATATCTTGCTGTATTCCTAACCGCGTTACACTGTTCTTTTGTTTGTTTGTTTTGTTGTATACAATGGAGTTATTTCTAACTAAATAAAAATTGTAATTAATTACACTTTTTTAAGTTTATTTCTTTTCTCTTTATGGAATATACTTTCTCTTTTATTAATTTTTTTCAGATTTTTGTAGTTTCTAATAATAAAAGTGACATTTTTTCCCACAATTTTTAATTATAGAGAAACAATGATGTTACGAGGGAAGCTTTGAAAAAAAATGTACCTTGTGCCTAGGGAATATTTAATTTTGTGTACAATGGAGTTATTTCTAACTAAATAAAAATTGTAATTAATTATACTTTTTTTACGTTTATTTCTTTTCTCTTTATGGAATACTTTCTCTTTTATTAATATTTTCAGATATTTGTAGTTTCTAATAATAAAAGTGATATTTTTTCCCACAATTTTTAATTATAGAGAAACATTGATGTTACGAGGGAAGCTTTGAAAAAAAATGTACCTTGTGCCTAGGGAATTTTTAATTTTTATTTTTTATTATTTTTTTTTTATTCGCAAACATTGTTTAACAGAACTCCCTTCGTCTATATACGAGGGAAAATCAAATGAAAACCGCAATTAATTTTTTCCCACTATTTTACTACAGGAAGAATGTTTGCTTGTACACTATTTTTCTACTTAGTCCTCTCCTAGTTCAATGCACTTAAGCCATTGGATAGGAAGAACTTCGATACCACATGGGAAAAATTATATTGCTTGACACTGTAGCCTTTCCTGCACCATCAATTGGACGTCTTCATCAGACTTGAACTTCTGCCCTCCAAGGAGACCTTAAAGGACCACAGATTTGGAAATCTGATGGTGACAAAGCGAAGGGGCTTGCTGAGAGCAGGTGTTTTACTTCAACATAATAACGCCCGTCCTCATGCTGCTCGTGCAACCATGAAAACCATCGACGACATATTCTTCAAGTGCCTCCCACATCTGCCATACTTGCCAGGTTTGGCACCATCAGATTTCCACATCTTTAGTCCATTAAAGGAGGTCCTTGGAGGGCAGAAGTTCAAGTCTGATGAAGACATCCAATCGGCGGTGCATGAGTACCTACAGTGTCAACCAGAATAATTATTCTCATGCAGTATCGAAGCACTTCCTATCTGATGGCATAAGTGTATTGAACTGGGAGGGGACTATGTGGAAAAATAATGTACAAGCAAACATTCTTTCTGCAGAAAAATAGTGGGGAAAAAAGTGTGCGTGGAGCACCATGCGACAGAAGTGAAACTTGTTTTAATTTTTGAATTTTTCAATTTTGGATTATTGGATTTTTTCAATTTTGGATTGTTGGACTTTTTAATATTGAGTTTAATATCGAGTTTTTGGACTTTTAAAATTGTGTATTTTTAAAATTTTCGATCTTTTAATTTCTTAATTTTGGATTTTTTAATTTTGGATTTTTTAAAATTTAGATCTTTAATTTTTTTCGATTTTTTATTTTGAATTTTTGGATTTTATAATTTTTGGATAAGCCTAATCATTGAGTTGATTGTTTTCTGTGCAGTCCGTTCCGTCACACCTCACTTATTTCGTGACGATTTGAAAGCGTTACACAAGCTCTCGATTTACCCCTACCGCGGCTAAAGAAGTTTCACTTCAAAAAATTAATTGCAGTTTTCGTTTGATTCTTCCTCCTATTATACAGTGAAAGTAATTAGTATTTTTTATATCCTATACATTCTGGAATCAAGCAGCCATTTACGTGCAAGAAAATTGTATTTTACTCACATATTCACGTTGGCTAAAACACAATAGTATGCCTCCTTCACAAAACACGAGTCATGGAATCCACTGACTGCTGCGTCACACACAATGGAAAAGCAATTATCATATGTATGAGACATCTGTAGGAATAATAACGCACTACGCGGCCCCTGGGAGGTTTTATTCCCAATCCACATGCAAACAGTGGAGAGATAGCTATGTTTAGGAATTAAAAATCACAAAAATATTCAGGTCGCGAAAACACACACCCTGTATAGGCCTATTTGAAAGAAACTGTAGTAATTATGATATAATCTATGTGCATTATGCAAATTGTAACACATAGATACCATCGATAGTCTACTATAAGGAGAGAATAGTATAAGTTATTGCGATACAAGTGCCGTGAGGCACGTTTACGGGTCGAGGAAACAGATTGAAAACCCGAGGCGCAGCCGAGGGTTTTTAAGTTTTCGAGATCCGTAAATGCCTTTACGGCCCGTGTGTTGCATGCTATTTTTTGCACGATGATTATTTATATAAATTTAATTATATTAATTGTGATATTACCTGAAAATATTATGTAAATACATTCTTGAAAATAGATGTTTATTTCAGAAAGTGATTCGCATGTGTTAGTTGTTATGGGAACCGAATATTTGTCCTGGGGGCCGTGCCCATAAAGGCTTGTATTATGAAGTGTATCGTAATGAATTATGACATAGCGCTTGGACCGTAACAACAAGACTGTCTTAGCAACAAGACTGTGTGGGAATGTCAACTTACGAGCCATGTAAACAACGTTCGTAAGTACCACTTACTAGCTAAGGAGTGCAAAAAATAATATACTGTACTCGAACCTGAAATTCGATGTCGTGCTTTCAGTACAAATATACGCATTGAGGTCACTCGATTCAAAATGCTATTATCAGAAACATGTCTGTGTGTGTGTGTGCCCAGCATAGCTCGATATCTGAAAGCCGTACAGAAACAAGAATATTTTATTTCTGTTAAGTGCCAGAATGAGACTGTGAGGTGGACGGGAAAATGTCTGTCCGTCTGTCTATATGTCCGTGTGTCTTTACGCGCGATAACTAATACGCTTTATCGGATTTTCATGAAACTTGTTATACACATTTATAATGTCCAAGAGAAGAAGCCTATTGATATTGGACCAAATCGTTTGGCCGTCATCGGAATAATGCCCAATTTAGTGCCTATTTTATGGTAGTACATTAGAAAGCGGGGTTACACCGTAGCGTAGTGGTTGAGGCGCTGCGCTACAAACCGGAAGGTCGCGGGTTCGATCCCCGATGAGGTCGTTGGAGTTTTTCAATTGGCCTAAACCTTCCGGTGACACCATGGCCCTGGGGTCGACTCAGCCTCCATCAGAAATGAGTACCAGGAGCAATCTTGGGGGTAAAGGTGGCCGGTGCGTAAGTGTGAAAACCTTACCACCTTCATGTGCCAAATATCAAAATCTGGGAGCCTCAACCTCCTGGAACACTCTGGGCCTCCATGGCTTGTAATAGGGAACACTTTTATATTAGAAAGCACTTATCAAAATCAAATCATTTCTCATGACAACATATTATTGTTTTACAGCGTCCATATTCGCTTTGGAAGTGGCAGTACAGTTGGCGTTGACAAATAACACTACCCACATATTCCTTCACCTATGCTTATCAAACCTGAGACCTATGTTCTTCCGTAAGCCCTGCTTAATGAATCGATCTGGATCTTAACTCGGGAACCGATTTAAAAAAAAAAAAAACTTATTTTCTGCATATCATAATTGCAATTATCACTGATAAAACAAAAGCATTCTGGCACTTTGTTACATTAGATTACCTGATTTTATTACTATTATTATTGTTGTTAGAAATGTTAACTGTTATAAGTCACGTGTTTTGGAGGGTTACTTGTTCAATTACCAGGACCCGCGTCTAGTTTGTGCGACAACTATCCTTTGTGAAGGGTGGCTCAAGATCAGAATGAACTAATTAAATTTTTATTTTGAATAATTATGCGTTTAAGGGGGGAACATAGAGCTTGCGGTGAAATTCATAGGTGAGAAATAGGTGAATTTCGTGATTTTTTTCCTCTGCAATGAATTGGTCTTCAATCTTGCAATCTGACATAGACCTACTCTTTATTGAGTACTTCTACAATTGCACACCATTTTCAAATTTAATTTAACTCTTACAGTTGTGGTTAATTATCGTTACAAAATGGCAGCCACGTTTCGTGCAGGCGTTTCCCTGATAATTTCCACAAATGGCAATATTTTTAAGTGATTCTTTTTAATATCTATTTGCAAACGTCATATGATCAACATCATCTACAATCTTTAGAATATCTACACTATAAGTATTTTTTAAAAATCAGCTTTAGTAATTTTAATTTTCAATAAAATATATAGGCCTATTTTAAAAACTATTAATGTTAAATGAATGATTGTAGATAGTGTTGTTCATATTATATTAACAAATTGGCATACACAGAAAAATAATCACTCAGAAATATTGATATTTGCGGAAGATATCAAGGAAACGGCATTTCAGTGCATGAAACGTGGCTGCCATTTTGAAACGATAATTACCCGTAACTGTAACAGTTAAATTAAATTTGAAAATGGTATGCAATTGTGGAAGTACTCAACAAAGAGTAGGTCTATGTCAGAATGCAAGATTGAAGACCAATTCATTGCAGAGGAAAAAAATCACGAAATTCACCTATTACTCACCTAAGAATTTCACCGAAAGCTGTATGTGTCCCTTAATTCTTACGTTGTATGATGTGGTATCTATAGGTAGTAATCATAATACTTATTGTGATATGCAGAGTTTGTTGAGGAGAAGATGATGGATGCCGACAGGAACAAAGCGTGTGATGGCGTGCATTAGCCAGACACACCCAGCCCACATAATGATGATTAAAACCTCACCACCTAGGCCTATATCATCGTTATTAATGCACCTTGTTATACAACAGCCACTGTGTATGCTCAATCATTATCATACTGCATTGCATTACATCAGCGTCATATTGCAACATTTCTAGCTTTTCCTCTCAGTCAACAATTTAAGGGGGGAAATAAGCTTTCAGTGAAATTCACAGGTGAGAAATAGGTGAAAGTGATTATTTTTTAAGTAAAACTTATTTAGCCGCGGTAAGGGTAAATCGAGAGCTTGTGTTACGCTCAAAATCGTCACGAAATTAGTGAGGTGTAACGGAATGGACTGCACAGAAAACAATCAATTCAATGTCCAAAATTTAAAAAATAAAAAAATTCAAAATTATAAAATCGAATATCCAAAATTTAAAAAATCTAAAAATCAAAATTAAAAAATCGAAAATCCAAAATTAAAAAATCTAAAAAATAAAAAATTTAAAAAAATCCGAAATTAAAAAAATTCAAAATTGCAATATTAAAAATTTTAAAGATCCAAAATTAGAAAGTCGAAGATTTAAAAAATAAAAAATCCAAAATAAAAAAATCCAATTAGCAAAAATTAAAAAAATTAAAGTATCCAGAATTTGAAAAATAAAAAATCCACATTTAAAAAATTCATTATCCAAAATTAAAATATCGAAAATCAAAGGTTAAAAAATCGAAAATTCCAAAATTATAAGTTGAAAATTAGAAAAATCCAAAATTTAAAATTAAAAATGTTAAAAAATCTAATATTAAAAAGTCCAACGATTCATAATTGAAAAAAATCCAAATACCTAAAATTGAAAAAAAATCCAAAAATTAAAACAACTTTCACTTCTGTCGCGTGGCGTTCCTCGCACACTTTTTTCTTAGCAATGAATTGCTCTAGAATCTTTCAATCTGGCACTCTTTATTGACTACTTCTACAATTGAATACTACAGTCAACCCTCGAAGTAATGCCCCTCTTTACAGTGCCAAAAAATGCAAGTGAACGGATCTTCTCCTATATAAAATGACCCACCGAAAACTGTATTGTAATTTTGACACAGACCCTCTTATATACTCCTCTGTCGTCGGTTGGCAACTTGTTATTTGAAAGTCGAAACGACAATGGATTACTTGCAGATTTCAAAGTATTGAATACGGTTTAAGTTTCATTTCCTGCGACGGCGAGGCGGCAAATTTCCGAGTTACAAAGGCAAGGGACAAAGCGACATATACATTGTTAATTTTAGTGCGTTGTATAAATTTATTTTTGTTATGTCTTTTCTTAAAATGCATAAACTCACATTTATTTACCTTTGCATTAATTCGAAAATCTACTTAAAAATCGTGTTTTTCTGAAAAATAGTCCTGTTTAGCCCCTAGTTTTTCAGCGAAAGTCCTCTCTAGTCCCTAGTTTTTCAGCAAAAGTCCTCTTTAGCCCCTATTTTTTTTAAGCAAAAGTCCTCTTTAGCCCCTTTTAGGCCTTTTAGTCCGATGTAGCCCGTTTTATTTTCTATAAGATTCATATATTCGGAAGCTAGGGAGGGGATATGAAACGGAAAAATACATTAAAATGTTTTAATTAGGAAGCTGAGCAAAAATTGGTTAAAACCTTCAAATCCTGGCCCTACTTATGTCCCATCGCTCGTAGTAATAATAATCGGTTAATTTCTATTGTTATTTCTTATGGAGTCAAGTTATTTACATTCATGTGGAATATATCCCTACTATAGTTTCATAGCAAAATTAAAGAACCAGATTACAAAAGTAGGAAGGATCACAAATACAAAATAAGGGGTAGATGCCAAATTTTCTTTTTTAAATAGAGGGATTCAGGATTGGAATGATTTACCTGCAGAAATCTTCGAAACGTTTCCTGCTAACGCCAAAATTTTTAAAAGTACATTGAATAGGGTATATGATAATGTATAATTACTAGGAGGTGCCCGTGGCTTCGCCACGATAATTCTTTTAAAAATTGAAAATTAAGAGTATAATAATTATTAAAGCATTATATTTATTAACACTTGCACGCGAATCATTCATAAACTAAGCCATTAATAATTAATGAAACAGCTAAAATTCCTGCTTTAGAGTACATTCCACGACATGAAAGCGCCCCCTGGGAAAACTATATCAGAATCGATTATGCAGTTCCAAAGAACCCACAGAACACATAATACGTATTGTTTCTCAGCTGTTTATTGACATGAATATGATGTGAATTTTATTTTATCAATTCAGTGTAATTTTCAGAAATTATATAATGTTTCAAGGGAAGGAATGGTTTGTTTGGATTATTATTATCAGCGATATTTCAAGAGATAAAACCATCAATATTTTACAGCTGTTGCCCCCGGCTTCGCCCGCCATTATTCATTGACTCCAGGATTTTTAAGAAAATTACACTGGTAGATTATTAAAAATGTTTGTGGTTCAGAGCTATGAAAATTGTAAGTAAAAATAAAATTAGAAATTTGTTCATTGTGTTCATTTCACTTAGGCCTTATATAATAAAGAAACGGTTTTCCTTCCTAATTTTGTAGTCGTCATGAAAGTTTAGACTGCGAGAGACGAACATCGCCGATTATACCCGATGTCTCACGAAGCGGGCGAGCAAGCACGCTATTTAGGGCCGTTGAATTGTATAAGAGTAGATTGTTTCTATAATATTCTCAGTATGCAATTTTTATATGTTATCACGAACAACTTCACTAGCGCGGAGTAGCTCGCCGTGCTAGATAAGAGGAGCTAAACCCTTCTTAGGAGGCCTTTGCCCTACATGGGACACGATAGGCTTATTTTATTTATTTATTTATATTATAGGCTATTTTATAGTTTTAAATGGAAATATATATATATATATATATATATATAGTTAATTATCAGGTATGTGGATAGCTGTTGCGATATTTATTGTGTAAGTGTATGTATAGTGTGTCATTTTTGTATATATGTACGGCTGGTATTTATTTAATGTGTAGTGTTATTTCTGTATATATGTATGGCTGGTATTTATTGCACCACTGCCACCGGGTTGTTGACCCACTTGCAGTGTAAGAAAAAATAAATAAATAAATAGCCGGGACTTATGAACGAAATATACAAGGTGCGGCAGAGGAAATGGATGTTTTTCAAATAACCATAACTCAGAAGATTTTCAAGTTACAAAAAATTTAATTATACAGAAATGAAGCTTGTATAATGCAGTTTCTGTTGACTATTTCAGAATTACATCCGAAAAAATAAATGCCGTCAAGTGACTCAAGTGTTTGAAAATAATTAAATTTTGTTTAACTTGAAAATCTTCTGAGTTATGGTTATTTGAAAAACATCCGTTTCCTCTGCCGCGCCTTGTACTATCACGTTATTTGGTCTAGGCAATGTGACTGTTTTTAGGTAGATTTCGAAGAAAAATCTACCTATTGCAATGGATACCACTTCATGATTTTCGAAAAATTCTTTCATATCTTTACGTTTTATGCTCCCCTAAGTACGAAACCACCGCCCGTTCAAAAAAAAATTTGTGATATTTATATATTTATATCTTTACACGATAGCGGCCGTATTTTGAAGATATTTGAACCAAATTTTAATATGTTATTTCTAGGCCCAATAGTTCGGACAAGTTCCTTAATGAGCAAAATTGGCCCAAGGGGGTTGAAATTTTTAAAAATGTATATCTCGGCCCCTATGAAGTATAGAGGGAAACTTTGTTTGAATAAATTAGAGTACTCGCTACGGAGTTCACAGTGACACCAACGATTCGGGGGTTCGAGTGAGGGTGGGGGTGGGGGTGGGGCGGGGGATGAAAATTCGAAACTTTTGAAACCACGTCTTGTGGGGTATCGTTGAAAAGCTCTTGATGAGTACTCTACAAATCAATAAATAGTTTCTTTATAGCTCTCATATGACGCGAGATTTTAATGTTTGAAAATAATAACACTTAAAAGAATTATTATAATATCATAATTTTGTCTTGTTTAGCGGCTTTGCTAATTTTATTCATTGTTGATCTTGCGCACGGCCTCCCAGAATATTATATCCTATTCTTCTGGTCAAAACAAATGATTGTAGGCTCTTCCTCTTTACTGCAGGTTTGCCATGCCAAGGCTAAAAAAGAAGAGTGCTGCGCAGCGATAATAAATTAAACCAAAAGCACTTTGAAATCTACCTCAGCCTGTAGGCCTGCCTAAAGGGATTTTTTTATCATTTCAAAGTGCATTTTGCTGTCGAACATAGCACAGTAGCGAGGTTCGAAATGGTGACCGCGAACGTTGTAATCTCTTCGTCAAACAATCCTTCGATTTGCTTTATTTGTGTTTAATTGCAGCTAGGAAGCGCTTAGACCACACAAATAATGGACCCACTGTGTTTGTATTTAGAATTCAGCGCTAGGTAGTGACGGAGCAGTTCCAGTTTATGAATAAGTTATTCGCGCGGGATGGGGGCGACCGTCATCTGTTTCCACACAAACAATCAAACATTTCCCATGCACAAAGACAAATTTCCCTCTCACCAGCTTGAAATTTCCCTCTAATTACTCTGTTGCGAGAAAATTGTTTCAGTCAGCGTTAACTCTGAGATCAAAAGAGAAGGAGATAGATTGAAAACTTTAATGTTGGTTTTATTTTGTGTAACAACTTTACAAGCTTTTAGCTAAGATTTTTAGTTGTTTTAAATTTAATAATAAAAACCCCTTTAGGCAAGCCTACAGGCTGAGGTAGATTTCAAAGTGGTTTTGGTTTAATATACTGTCGCTGCGTAGCACTCTTCTTCTTTAGCCTTGGCATGACAAACCCGCAATAATAATTGCAAAAACATTCAAATCTCGCCTTAAATGAGAGTTATCGAGAAACTAGTTATTGATTTGTAGAGTACTCATCAAGAGCTTTTCAATGATACTCCACAAGACGTGGTTTCAAATATTTCTAATTTCCATCCCCCCACCCCCACTCGTACCCCCAAAACCCCCACTCGTACCCCCAAAACCCCCGAATCGTTGGTGTCACTGTGAACTCCATAGGGAGTACTCTAATTTATTCAAACAAAGTTTCCCTCTATACTTCAAAGGGGCCGAGATATAAATGTTTTAAAATTTCAACCCCCTCCCCCGACCACTCCCTTGGACCAATTTTGCTCATTAACGAACTTGTCCGAACTATTGGGCCTAGAAATAACATATTAAAATTTGGTTCAAATATCTTCAAAATTACGGCCACTAGCGTGTAAAGATATATATATCACAATTTTTTTTTGAACGGGCGGTGGTTTCGTGCTTAGGGAAGCATGAAACGTAAAGATATGAAAGAATTTTTCGAAAATCATAACATGATATCCATTGCAATAGGTAGATTTTTCTTCGAAATCTACCTAAAAAAGGATTGGCCTACTTAGGGGAACGCCCGTCTCATTGTAAAAATAAAATTATAGGTGAAAGAGGCTGTAAAAAGTGATACTCGTAAATCTTCTGGAGCGTCTTTAAATAAGAAGAGAAGAAGAAGAAGAAAGCCAATGAAAATCAGTCTACACTCTGAAAGTTCGTTGGGAAACAAGTCACTATAACTATTTTTGGTTTAAGTTATACACATGTACAATCATAAATGCTTAGAATAAAAACTATTTTTTTTAAAATATGATTTATTTTTAGTCTCTTTGACTCATGGGAGTCTAATCGCGACTGTACATTACATATATAATAACCAGTTATGAATATTAGAACAATGTTAATGACAGAGTTTTACAAATGATGGCATAACTTTTAAATTTTACTATAAACATGAATATCTTTTAGAAACACAATGATTGGAAACTCTCTTAGGCCTAAAGTCTTAAATGCGGGAAACTCAATTTCTCACACAATATACAAACCCATGCCGGACTGCACAGAAAACAGTTATCACAATTATTAGAATGATAGTTTAATAATTGTTGTACCTTATTCTGAAATTTTACATGAAATCTCTCCTTCAATTTATTTTCCATTTTCTTCAGTACCGAGATTAACTTATGAGAGTAGTATTCATATTTTTGTGCTAAATAAGTTGGGTTGAAATAGAGAAGTAGCGGCTCCGATCATGGAAACCACCATTAACGGCCGTGGCTGTCTGCATGCTGACCACATGTCCCCCAATCCTGCCATCTGCCTATGATGACGCAGCGGTCGGGTGGTAGGCCAAGTCCGTTCAGGGATGTAGCGCCACGGAGATGAGAGAATATTAATAATAGGGTAATTCCGGGAGAGACAGCCATGCGGGGGAGACGACCAATCGCTCTGATTTCAAGGCCGATAAACATATTTGAACGTAACTTGGTAGGCGGCAAGCTTTTGGTACTAAGGCCGGTATTCATAGTCGGCGACTTAAGAACCGACTTTATAAAGCTGAACTTATTTGACAAGTCGACTTATGTGTTTTTCGTATTCATAGTCTTCTTTAAAGTCGTACTTTATTAAGTCTGACTTCATAAAGCTCTACTTATTCTACATACTAAAGTCGAACTCAATAATATGAAAAATCACACCGTAACAACTGAATTAGCCAATCGTGTTTAAGATTTTTTCAGATTTTATGTAAAGCAAAGCCAACTGAGTACGTATTTCGCTATCGTGATATAAAAATACAGAAGGCTCTGTGCATTGTAAACAAAGAAATCAATTCATCCAGTCATATTATGCAGCGTGTAAATAAACTAATTAATAGTTCTTTTTGAGAATATTCTGCGTATATATTAGCTTGGAGATCGTTCAGAATTAATACCTGCACGCTTATGTATTTATTTCGATATTAATTATTGTTTTAGAGAGATTCAAAACAGCTTAGGAAGCATTGGGCCGATATGAAATGCCAGCAGAGAGAAATGCTGATGAAAGATAGGCGATTGATGTCGTGTATAAAATAATTCCACCTGTTGTAATGGATTAACCAACAGAGTAAGATCATTTGGTGAAAGAAAAGGACTTGAAGATGGCTGAATAGCCGAAATATATTGTCCAATATACAAAATTATCTTATAAAATTGACATATAATTTTTAATTATGTTTTATATTATTGACATACATAAATTTTAGATTTCACAAAGCTATGAGCTGATATTTTAACAAAAACGTTTTATACGAGGGAATAGGTGGAATTATTTTATACACGACATACAAATCCCTCGTAGGAGATAAATAACATGAAATTTATCAACACAAATAGGCGATTGATGTTTGCAAAATTGTGTCTGCTTGAAACGAAATTTCTTTTTAAATTCATTGTCACTATAGAATTTGAATAGATTCATCATGTTTTGCAAATAACGCTTTGGGACGTGAGTTTCTTCTAATACTCGCCAAGATCCTAAAAATTACTACTATTTCGATAAATAAGTCGTAATTTAGTGACTATGAATACCAATAAGCTCGACTTTGTCAAGTCTGACTTTATAAAGTAAATACGTCATAAGTCCGACTTATTTGTGTCAGAAATTCAACTTAAGACGAGATTAAAGTTCGACTTGGATATAAGTACGACTTATTGCGACTATGAATACCGGCCTAAGAGTCGATTGTTGAACACCGCGAATGATTTAACATTACTGTTTTCTAACTGGCCATTTAATTTTTGTATGTTGAATGAAATAAGCAGAAGTCCGACATTATTACTAACAGTTAAACGATACTCACTGTGTGAGGTGAGTGAACCTTATATATTTCACTTGTATTACGTGTTCTGTTCTAAACTTTTCAATTTTTAACTACTGAGTAAGCCATCTCACCTTTACAAATAGGAGAGATGGCCCACTTCTTTTCCGGGAGAGTTGGCCAACAACTTAAGAGCCATATTTTCAAGATCTTCTGATTTTTTCTAACGCGAAATGTAAAAATTTTCACTTAAGACTAATTTCCATCGCTTCTCAATTACTTATTTATTTTTATTGCTAGGGAATTGACATTATCGAACATATTAATACGTATACCTTAATGAAACAATTTTGAAAATCCAACGATTTTGACAGTGTACCCCTAATTAAATACATTATTAAATTCATTTTCAAAATTATTTATGTGCTTAAAAAGTGGATTGGACTCATGTTTCTATGCCAAAGGTGGCTCCATGATATTGTATTATTTTTCATATTTACGTTTTCCTGTCATCAACTAACAAAGTCGAAAGATGGAGATAAATAATGTAGAGGTTAGATGGTATGCCCTTCCCCGCCATTCATGCAGTAGTGGCATGCAGTAGAGTTTAGTTATCTTTTCAGAAATGTATCAGAACTTTTCAGTTACTCAGAATTGATTCTGTTTTCCAAAATATGTTTATTTTTACGTTGTGATAACTTATTTGGCACTTAAGTTTATTTTATTTGTATATTTATTTATTGGAGAAGAGCTAACTAGTCTTCCTACTTTTTTACCTGTACTTTCTACTTTCGAAAACTGTCCCTATGTCCTATGGCAATCTCCCCCTGACACCTCGGGTGAGATGGCCAACGCACCATTTTTTTTTAATGTTGGAATTTCTCACACTAAATTACTTTTTTCCTCTCCATAAAAAATTATGCTAAGAGAATGTGACATCCAAAGACCTAATTGAACATTTTGGACACGAATTATCTTGAAAATCCTTCAAGTTATTAAGCATTAAAAAAGCATGGCCATCTCACCCGGATTTACCCTATTTTATTTGAGTTGTGTATCCTTGTTTACTAATATTTCTATTAGGCCTATTCACTATTGTGGAAAAAATAGTATGCAGTACAAATGCATTTTTGACTCTCTTCCTTGATTTTCCACTCTTGTATAGCACTATTAATTCAGGACCGTCGCTTCGTCGCTGCTTATAGCCAGAATGTATTCATCCCGGTGGAGAGAGCGAACATACGTGATAAGGTATTGCAATTAACATTAATGTCAAGCATTATGCATAATTACCTGGATATACACCGCAGTGATTATGTGTAGCTAATGTGAACACCCTTGCAGTGCTATCTGGTTTAGCCCTTTATCACTCTTAATTTATAATGGTTGATTGTTTATTGTACTTTCTGCATCGCTACTTTTACTATCTACACATACCGGTATTTGTAGACGAAATATCCTTTTCGACCTTGTAATGTGATGTCGGGTTTTGAACATTCGACGTATTCTAAATTCCAAAAATCTTATCATTAGGGGGCGGATTTCTAGGGCCTAAAAAATAGGATATATTCATGCATTTATGACCTAAAATAACATTAAAATATGACCAATAAAATTTAAAATATGACTTTACCACTTACACATTGTGTGTATTTTTTTAAGTTTCATTACAATACATTTTATTAAAATATAGCGTTAATTATTTAAAATATCTGTAAATTATCAAAAAAGTATCAGTATAATGCAAAATTTACAAAATATGATATGTAACTTCAAAATTTCTTTAATATGCACATAAATATGCAAAAAAAATATGACCTAAATATGCATATTCATACTAAATATGCTACAATAGTTGAAATATACCTAAATATGCAGTTATATGCGCAATAAAAACCGTTCCATTTTCACCAGGATACTTGGAATCGGGTTTAAATTAGTTGGAAACCTGAAATAATGCAAAGGGGAAAAATGTGACATGTCATAGAATCCGCCCCTACTTATTATAACTTATGCAATGCATCCACCTCTGGTTAGTGGAAGAGAAGGCCTTAAGGCCTTAATTACACCAGAGAAAAATATAAATAATTAAATAAATAAGTAAATAAATATAACGATAGGTCAAGATTTTGTCGACTATTCAACTCATAGGCCCCCGTGTTTGATATTGACCAATAACGTTTAGCAATTCCTCGGATACAAACTAATCACGGCCGTTTATCTTACAATATTCTTGTAGGAATCGCGAGGATGGAATTTTATCGGTTAAAATCGTCTGCTCGTGACTGGACACGAAGGGATCAGCGTGCAGTAATTAATACGTCACACGCTGCCATTAAGCAACACGAAAACAGATTATCTACTCTTATACAATTCAACGGCCCTAAATAGCGTGCTCACTCGCTCGCCCGCTTCGTGAGTTCATCGGGTATACTCGGCGATGTTCGTCTCTCGCAGTGTAAACTTTCACGACGAGTACAAAATTAGGAAATTTCTTAAAAATCCTGGAGTCAATTAATAATGGAGGGCGAAACCGCGGGCACATGCTGTAAAATATTGATGGTTTAACCCTTGAAATATCGCTGATAATAAAAATCCAAAGAAACCATTCCTTCCCTTGAAACATTATATAATTTCTGAAAATTGCACTGAATTGATCAAATAAAATTCACATCATATTCATCTGTCAACAAACAGTTGAGAAAAAATACATATTATCAGTTTAGGTGACTTTGGGACTGCATAAGACATACGATATAATTAATTTCTGTAATCTACATACTGATAGGAATGTATTTTGAAGGAAAAAGCGTAAGATATTCAGATAAGTTTCGTATTTAAGCATCATTTTAACCTATTTTATAGTTTTATACAACATAACTTGTTTGGAAATTGAAATAATAGAAACGTAGATCGATTAAAAACTCAATTTCGATTCGGTGCTAGCCAGTTCGTGTGCTTTTATTCTGTTCTGCTTACCTGAATGAAGTTAACTATGACTTACATGTACCATTGGTAGCACTGGTCACAACATGGTAACTCGAATCGATTTATGGATGGTTGATTCAAAGTATGCCGTAATCTCGCAGCTGTTGGTTTTGTTTTTATACAACAAAGCACGAAAGTAATTATTATTTGTATAATCCGTTACATTTTTATTCATGAAATAGTCTTAATCAATCCAACTCTCGTGGGACAACCTATGATAAAATTATTTGTTGTTCGTGAATTTTTTTCTTGACATTTATATGGTAGAGTCTCTGATAGTAAATGTAATCTTCTTATTCTCGTATTATAACTGCGTAGTGTTTTGTTTCATTTCCGCAAGTAATGCAGGTACAGTTCTGTTCACAAATATAATAATATCTGCACATGTTTCGATTATTCGCAGTTGAATGTAATGATAGCTTCTCATCTGTTCGTTCTTCATTTGTTGAGTCCGAACAAAGCCGCCTGTGTTGGATTTATATCACATGACAATGGAAACACGACTCTGTGCCTTCTAAATGCGCATTCCTGTGTTTGCCTGCACAAAGCGGAGCTAATTTTTCATCCATACATTCAATCATTTCATTATATTTATTTCGTATAACGATCGGTAACGGGATGGTTGTTCAACTACACAACTATTGTGTATTATTTTTATTTTATGACATCCATTGTTATATCAAATACAAATCCATTATATGTGGAATTTGAGGATAAACTCTAGTTTGGCTTGGTGGTAATTTATGTTCTACTAGCCTATTTTAGTCATTCGTGTCAAGCTATGTCTAGTTGATGTATGTTATTTTTAAAATCGATTTAGGAAAAATACACGATCCATTTCCGAAACTGTTAAAATAAAGTAGCCTAAATTGCGCCCTACTACATGCGTTAGAGCCTTTAGGGTTCCTAGAGATTAACCCGCCAGTATAGGGGTGAAAAATAATTTCATGAGTAAGTTATACCAATTGGATTTAACAGGCCCATTTTCGAGAAATGTTGTTCTTCGCATTATATTTTGAATTTTTATACCAATAATTTAATAATTACAGTAATAATATTTTAACTAAGGAATATTCCACAGTACAATAGTTTTCCTTCATCCCACAAAAATCTTCTGCCTCCATAAGTCCCTGTTCATAGCATCTTCTTCACTTAATCCTTTTCTCTCCATACTCCTTTTCACGCCATCCATCCAGCATTCTTTGGGCTTCCATCTTCTTCTTTTTCCTTCTACTTTCCAATCCAAAATTTTCTTGGGTATTCTATCCTCTGTCATTCTGAGTACATGTCCATACCATTTCAAGCGTATTTCTTCTACAATTTCCAAAATATTCTTTTCAACTTGCATTATTTCCCTTATTCTATTATTCCGAATTTTTTCTTTCCTGGAGTTTCTTGCTGAACACCTCCAAAAATCCATTTCAAATACCATTAATTTGTTTGCTTGTTCTCTACTTATGGTCCAAGTTTCCGCGCCATATAATGTTGTATACAATAATAATAATAATAATAATAATAATAATAATAATAATAATAACAATAATAATAATAATAATAATAATAATAATAATAATAATAATAATAATAATAATAATAATAATAATAATAATAATAATAATACTTTCGTCATTAAATATAAAAATACAATAGTCTTTGTCATAAAAATGGCAACATAAAAATAAAAAATATATAGCCTAATCTAAAACCATCATTAAAACAAACACTACAAGTTAATATCATTTTGTTCAAAAAATTCGTTCAGATTATAAAATGGTCGCATACTTAGCCACTTCCTTAGTCTATTCTTTACAGTGGCATATGGCAGGTCTGATAGGCCATGGCAGCTGGAAATTTATTGAAGATTGTGAGACCCAGAATGTAGTGATTTTTTGTGGTTGTTGTGAGTCTTGTAATATTACATGCATTGAATTACATTATTACATTTGAATTCATATTCTAATACATTTTAGATAGGATTCATTCCTTATGGCTTTGAATTTCTAAACATCCTATTTTGCATTAGCTTCTTTTTACAATGTATCAATATAATACACTATGTATGTATGTGTTCATTGTGCAAGACTAGTTAACTTAATTGTTGTTTACAAATTAATTGAGTGATTTTTACATCAAGTACATGTGTATTTATTAATCGTACAGCATAACGAATTGTCACTGATAGTACTGTATAGGCCTACTATTATTATTATTTATTGAGTGATTTCCTCATTTCTGAGGTTAAACTCCACCAACACAACTCCTCTATTACAATAACATTTGTATAAAAGTTCAGTAATTTCTAACCCAAATTTTTACATATTTTTTTAAAATTAACATATTTCCAAAGAATGTTCAATGTGTTGCATGGTACCACTTATCCCTGTCCATTGCATCTTCTGGGTTTAACTGAACATTTTGTAAGGAGTCTTGAACGCAATGATCCCATTTTCTAGCAATAGGCCTACTAATTTTATTTATTATAATAAAGACACACAGGGTGTTAATAAGTAACACCGATATATTTTACCTGTATATAGAGGGGACTTAGAAAAGCAACTTTTATTAGGAGATTCTTGCTCTATGACGTAAAATGTGTATGCTACAGGGCATTAAAGTCATAATAATTTGGTGCTCATAAATCAATAATTACGTGAAATAGGGTTAAAATGTTTATTAAATTGACATCATGCCTTCCTAGTGATCGATAAAAACCTGACTCTTAATCAATCGTCAACACCTGTATCATAATTTAGAGTTTTCATTATCTGCAAAATTTACAGACTAATCGCATGACTGGCCGCCACTGCATTAGTCTTTTTATTATTTATATCTACTCACTAAAGTCTTGACAACGAAGTTCCTTTGTTTAGCTTTTTTTTTTCTAATGTTAGAAGTCAGTGGCGGCCATGCCTTGGGAGATTTTATGCTGTAACAGGAAAAAATTGAATCCATAGACCAAAAATCTTCAAATAAAAATTACTTGTCTATGTCCCCTCTTTACACAGGTAAAACATTTCGGTGTTATTCATTAACATCCTGTAGAGTAGTTTCCTATTAAAGGACTCCAAGGTGTACTGCACTAGAGTTTAGACACTACACAATAATATACAGGGTGTTAATGAATAACACCGAAATATTTTACCTGTGTATAGAGGGGACATAGGTAAGCAACTTTTATTAGAAGATTTTTGCTCTATGGATTTAAATTTTTCTGTTCCAGCATAAAATCTCCCAGGGCATGGCCGCCACTGACTTCTAACATTAGAACAAAAATGCAAAACAAAGGAGCTTCGCTGTTAACACTGCAGTCAGTAGTTATGAATAAAAAGAAGACTAATGGGCAATTCCATGGTCATGGACTAACGTTCACAGAGAAAAGTCACTATACTGGCAGCCATTACACCAACACATATTAAACACAGAAGAAATTGGCATATGCAGATCAATACATAAAGAACTGAAGTATTTACAAATAATTTTACAGTTCTCTAACATTTATATGCACAGATATTTTTAACTTTATAGCACTTGTCACGGACTAACTTATTTTGGACATAGGTTAAATTCGTACGAACAAAACAGATAATTTATGTGATTTGATATACTTTAGGCAGTTGTGTTTTATTTGTTTTGGAGTAGGTAGATATATAGCAGCTTATGATATGGTTCTTTAAAATATGAACCATCGGTTTAATGGTAATAAAAAATGAAATACTAGTGTCACGGACTAACATGAAAAGTTGTCACGGACTAACTTCTGGATGTAAATCAGAAAATCACATTTAGAACATAACAAACAGGTGAAATGCTTAGTACATGACTTGAAACTTCTGTCTAATAATCTCAAACTCGTTTTCATTGATTCAAAGTAGGCCTATGTTAGTTCGTGTTGAAGATGTGGGTTTGGGCTCTTTAGTCAGTGCATGGAAGATTCTTTTAGAAAGCTGAGTAGTCTTCATCTTTTACAGTTCTGAAACTATTTTGGCCTTCTTTCAGCTGTTGCAAATATTTAACAACTTTATTTTTAACCCCTTCATTAGTGTCTTCACTATTACTGGACCAAATATTGCGTTTGAAATCCTCAATTATGAGGTTGTTGAATACGAATGTTGCATCGCTGAACCTATCACAATATTTTTTGGTTCTTTCAGCAGATGTCTTCCCCATTTTTATAGTATAGGTCTAAAAGAAGAAAGAAAAGTGTGTTAACTTTTCAGAAATGTTCGTTTCATTGAATTTCGTAACTATATTTTGATCTCAATAATTTATAAAATTTAAGTTTTTGTTCTTGAAAATGAAATGTGTTTCATATAAAAATAGGTTAGGTCCACAAAACATTTAATTATTATTTATTTTTCTCCACTACACTTCACATTTTACTAAAAATACTCTAATATTTGTGAAATATATCATTTTGAGACTCCGTGACTGTTAGTCTGTGACACCATTATTTGTGGAGAAAAAACATTCAATTTCAGCAACCAAGTGAAGGTGCACTGCTCCATACTAGTACACAGAGAATATAAAATATGATCACAATACATGCATTATTTATTGTTCTAGGTAAACTTTTACATCTTTTTTTGTCACGGACTAACAGTCTCTGTGTATTATTGGACTTCCTTCCATATATTATTTACCTAATTTGCCATCTGCAATTCAATGAAGTAATTTTTCCCCTTCATATTAAGTTATCTTTGGTTTTATGATGAAAAAGAATCCTTGGAAAGCACAGTTGCCGCATCTGTGGGACTAAATTGTGAATGTCCATGTTCATAGTAAATTTGGCGTTTTCTATCAGTTATCTAAAAGATTATATTTTAAGTCAACATTCAAAAGACAAATGCATGAAATATTTATATTTTCTGAAATTTTAACTATTTGACTTAGAGAAACTGAAATAATTTACAATATTTGTAACATTTTATTTTTTCAGTCTGTGTCAACTTTACCATGGAATTGCCCAAATGCTGTGGCGACCAGTCATGTGATTAGTCTGTAAATTTTGCAGATTATGGAAACACTAAATTATGATATAGCTGTGGATGAATGATTAAGAATCAGGTTGTTATGGATCATTAGGAAGGCATGAAGTCAATTTAATGACAATTTTAACCCTATTTCACATAATTATTTACTTATGAGCACCAAATTATAATGACTTTAATGCCCTGTAGCATACACGTTTTAAGTCATAGAGCAAAAATCTCCTAATAAAAGTGGCTTGTCTATGTCCACTCTATATACAGGTAAAATATTTCAGTGGTATTCATTAACACCCTGTATAAATTAGTCTGGAAAGGTAAAATTACTAAAAGGGAGAGGTAAAACTAAGATAAAGAAAGAAAGAAAGAAAGAAAGACAGAAAGAGGTAAAATGAAATAGGCCTATCTGATGTTAATAAAAAACTCCTTCAGTATCCATACCTTTTTAAAGCATTTATCAACACGAGGGTTATAGACACCCTCTATTTGTGTTTATTCACAACCCTGTATATAATCCAACGCATTGATTGCAAAGCTCTGTATGAAAATGTTGTGCAGGCGGATTTTACGCACCACCAGAAGATGTCACTAGTGTGCTGCTGTGGGAATTGACAGATGACGCTCTCAAACTCGCCTTTCATCTGTTTTAACTCCCGGGTATTCATGGGAATATAGCATTCAACACTTTCACCAGGTTCAAGAGTATTTTGCTTTCTCCTAGCCAGTCATGGAGATAAGGAAAGTGGAGTATTCGAGCCGGTAGTCAGAGTCTCATTCACTACTTAATGCATGGTGTTGATGAACATCAATTTGCTTTTAATCTATTTAGGATCGGTTACATAAACATTTAATCTGTGGATAGCATAAAAAGTAAATTGTATTAACACTAATCCAATCCTTATTTATATATTTAAATGCATGAATACATCAGTGAATCCCTTAAAAACTGCAATAATTGCTCATGTTTCAAGGTATCTTCTGAAATAAATATATACTTAATACCATCAACTTAATAATATTTTATTTTAATATTTGTCTAGGCCTTTCGACGTAATTCCGCCATCTTGAGGGCAAAAATATTACCATATATATATATATATATATATATATATATATATATATATATATATAATATATATATATATATAATATATTACATATTACCATAAAAATAGGCACTAAATTGGGCATTACTCCGGTACCGGTCAACCGATTAGGTCCAATATCAATAGGCTTCTTCCCATGAACATTGTAAATGCCTATACCAAATGTCATGAAAATCCTATAAAGCGTATTTGCGTTATCGCGCGTACAGACACACGGACGGACAGACGGCGGACAGACATTTTTCCGTCCCCACACACAATCTCATCAAGTACCAATCTAGCACTTAACAAGCAAAATTTATATCATTCAAACAATGTCAAACTTCAACCTTTCTGAAGCCGGCTGTGTAAAATCCAATCATTAACCTGAGAAACTGTCGATCAGTATTAAAAATAAAATTGAGGAAATGCTTTTCTTTATCCTGTATTTCCTTGTTGATACAACAGGCAAAATTAAATATTATTCTTTCCGTTAAAATAATCAGAATCATATCAATATTGTTCATGGTCTACTACAATTTCTTTCATTAACTTTGTAAAATTAAAATTTAACTGCCATAATACGTTAATCTGAACATGTTTACTACAACATGAAATTCGGAAGTTTTCACATCCATAGTCTGAACATAAATTCTGAAGAAAAAAATCTAGAATGTTCAACGCATATAACGTTCAAGTTAATGATGGACAATGTAAAACTTTCTCACTTCACTTAAGAGAATACTACACCTTTTAAACCTCAATTTCGGAAAAAGTAATTTCAATTTCGGAAAAAGTAATTTCAATTTCGGAAAAGGTAATTTCAATTTCGGAAAAAGTAATTTCAATTTCGGAAAAAGTAACTTCAATTTCGGAAATACGAGGGCTATTTTTTTTTAAACCTCCGATGGGGCATAAAATGAAAACCACAGTGAAAATCAAAACTGTTTTATTTGGAACATTTAGGTACACCTTCTAGCTACTTCTCTACATAATCTCGCTCCGATTGAGTAATTTGTCCTAGCGTGGTACCAACTTTACTATACCCTCTTCATAGCAATCGTATTTCCGAAATTGAAGTTACTTTTTCCGAAATTGAAATTACCTTTTCCGAAATTGAAATTACCTTTTCCGAAATTGAAATTATTTTTTCCGAAATTGGAATTACTTTTTCCGAAATTGAGGTTGAAAAGGTGTAGAATTAGAGACCGTTTTCCCGTGTTAAATTATTTCATCTTCATGCAAAGATGTAATGTTCACCATGCAAGTCAAATCTTAAATGCATAATAATTCTAGAGGATACAAGAATTTGCCTTAAATTCTAATAAATTTTGGGAAAATAACTCAAAAGAAAGTTTAAAATTCATGTAAAATTTACGAATAAGAGTATAAGAAATAAATTATGAGCCTAATCATTGTGGTAGCTGTTTTCTGTGCGGTCCGGCATGGATTTATAACTTATGTAAGAAATATAGTTTCCAAAATTTTAGGGTTAATAAAGAATGGATTGGTTGGTAGTAGGGGAACAATAACAAAGTTCTTTATTTCCTTCTGTAAACGTTTCTCATTGTCACAAAATCTGTACAATGAAGTGGCGTTATTATCACTTAAGGGATCCATCCAAATCTTAAGAAACCACCTGTACAATAACAACAATTAAGCTGGACAGTTTTCCTTTTTTTTTCAAGTTTAATGGTTTTTACTACTGATTATTTGAATTTTCCTGTCATTATGTTTATGATCTAACTGAAAGCTTGTAATTTTTGTGTATACTTTGTTGAAAGATATTCTTTGTCTGCAAGGCAATCTGCGTTGTGCAGAAAGACTACAAAATAAAATAAAATATGTCCTACTTTATACTATAGGCATAATTAAACATTATTGAAGTAAAACTTCTTTTCTCCCGGTAGGGGGTAAATCGGAAACTTGTGTCACACTGAAACCGTCACGAAATAAATGTCACACTGAAACCGTCACGAAATAGTGTCACACTCAAAATTGACCAGACTGTTTCGAAGCGGACTGCAGAGAAAACAATCAACTCAATGATTAGGAGAAATCAAAGGAAATTTTTCAGACATTAGGCCTACTTCCTTAATGGCAATAGACAATTCCTAAGCAACCTAAAGGTATATTATCTATTTTATGGAACCCGGAGGTTGATTACCGCGCAAATCCAAAATTAAAAATCCAAAATTAAAAAATACAAATTTCCAAAATTTATTTTATTCAAATGATTTCCTTCTTCCGTTCGATATAATTATATTTATTCCTCTATTTCACTCTCAACATTGCCAAAATTAAAAATCCAAATATCCAAAATTTAAAAATAAAAATCCAAAATTAAAAAATAAAAAAAATCCAAAATTAAAAAAATTAAAAATCTAAAATTAAAAAATACAAATTTCCAAAATTAAAAAAAAAAATTAAAAATTATAACATCCAAAAATCCAAAATTTAATAAATAATACAATAAAAAAATTAAAAATCCAAAAATAAAAAAATAAGAAAATAAACAATTCAAAGATCAAAGATTTAAAAAATCCAAAATTAAAAATTCAAAGATCCAAAATTAAAAAGTCCAAAATAAAAAAAGTACAATAACGCAAAATTCAAAAAATAAAATAGTCAAAAATTGAAAAAATAAAGCAATTAAATAAAGTTTTACTTCTGTCGCGTGGCGTTCCACGCACTCTATATTATTATTATTATTAAATTTTTCCGCGAAAATAATCAGATTTTTATCAGAAATGTTCATGGTCTACTATAATTTTTTCCATAATGCGTTAATTTGAACATGTTTTCTACAACATGTAGGCTAATTCGAAAGTTTTCACATCCATAGACTGAACATAAATTCTGAAGAAAAAATTTAGAATGCTCAACGCACACAACGTTCTTCAACTTAATGATGGGCAATGTTCAACTTTCTCACTTCACATAAGAGAATACTACAATAAGAGAACGTTTTGCCGTGTTAAATTATTTCAGCTTCATGCAAAGATGTAATGTTAACCATGGAAGTCAAATCTTAAATGCATAAAAATCCTAGAGGATACAAGAATTTGCCTTAAATTCTAATAAATTGTGGGAAAATAACTCAAAAGAATGTTTAAAATTCATGTAAAATTCACGAATAGAGTATAAAAAATAAATTATGAGCTTATTAATCATTGTGCTAACTGTTTTCTGTGTGGTCCGGCATGGGTTTATTTAGTTTCCAAAATTTTAGGGTTAATTAAACACAATTTTTTCTTAAATGTGATTAAAGTAATCGTCAATCTTCTGATCACATCTCCAATAATAACTCTAATAACTCTAATATAAAATTCGTTTGGAAACGATTTTTCGTTCTCAAACTATTTTTGAAATTAGGAGATTTCAAAACTTGTATTTATGCTGAAATCATAGTCGAACATTTCAAACAATAACCTCTACACTCTAGTACATGTGAATCAGGTAGAGAATACAATGAAAAAATCCCTTTAGTCAAGTCTACAGGCTGAGGTAGATTTCGAAGTGCTTTTGGTTTAATTTATTTTCGCTGCGTAGCACAATTCTTCTTTAGCCTTGGCATGACAAACCCGCAATAATAACTGCAAAAAAGCGGAAAGAGCACTTTTTCAAATATTCAAATCTCGCCTTATATGAGAGCTATCGAGAAACTAGTTATTGATTTGTAGAGTACTCATCAAGAGCTTTTCAAGGATACCCCACAAGACGTGGTTTAAAAAATTTCGAATTTCCATCCCCCCACCCCCACTCGTACCCCCAAAACCCCCGAATCGTTGGTGTCACTGTGAACTCCATAGGGAGTACTCTAATTTATTCAAACAAAGATTCCCTCTATACTTCATAGGGGCCGAGATATATATGTTTTAAAATTTCAACCCCCGACCACCCCCTTGGGCCAATTTTGCTCATTAACGAACTTATCTGAACTATTGGGCCTAGAAATAACATAATAAAATTTTGTTCAAATATCTTCAAAATTACGGCCGCTATCGTGTAAAGATATATATAAATATCACAATTTTTTTTTTATCGGGCGGTGGTTTCGTACTTAGGGGAGCATGAAACGTAAAGATATGAAAGAATTTTTCGAAAATCATCACATGGTATCCATTGCAATAGGTAGATTTTTCTTCGAAATCTACCTAAAAGGGAGTTTAGTTTTCAGCACCTAAATCTAAATTGTTCTTATAAAAGCACATATGTTTTCTCTGTGTTAAATAATGGAGTTACTAACCTCTTAGCCTTTGTAAGAAGAGATGAAACAGGAATAATTATGACTGGAGTCGAACTCCAACCACATGACGTAATTAACTTTCTCAATGTAAGCTTGTTTCTGCGAGGGAAACATCAGAGCTCGCAGGTAAATTTCTTTCCCCGCTAACTTCATTAGCATAAAATTAATTAATTTCCCTGCGACCGGCGTTTTGTTTGTCTTCTCCCCTCTCTGTGCCAGGTGCTGTAATGAATTCCACATACAAGCCACTGTCGCTCTGTCCCGAATCAGAGATGACATCCTGACACTCGTATGATAAACTACAGTAGTTCTCCACATAAACTGATCAATTTAGACTTCGGATTTTAGGTAAAAACCTATTTTAATCCTTAAGTGATATATGGACGAAAACTTGTATATGCATGTTTCATAAGTGACTATGCCTAAAACTGACACTTTTATAGGACCTAAAATAGCCTATTTTTACGTTAGAGCCTAATATTACCTTTTTGCTTGTTTTTCTCTAAAGTTCAAAATAAGTTACTTTTTTGTTATAAATTCTAGCATTTATTTTCAGTTCGTACTAAATTTTTAGCTCGGAATGTGCAGTACATGACACATTTGTGACTTGGTTAAATAGTAAGGGAAGTTTCGTCTTCAGTAGAAAAATTCCTTGGAATTCCCAAGAAAATGTAGTGTTTTTTTCAGACTCCCACATCCAGAATAGAAAAACGTAGTTCTCTGAATCACTGAGGGACACAAGGGGTTGAATATGCTAGCGTGCGTAAGCTTCTGGGCGCAGGGATTAGGTTTTCACTGTTATGGTAGTAATACAGGCCTTAGTAATAAGCCTATATAATTCTGTGTACCATAGGCCTATATCTGTGTTTTATCATGATTATTGATTAATGGTGACTTCAATAAATATAATATTCTGTACTGCAATTGAGATATTTCAGAAAATTGGCAACTTAACGATTTTATAAGAGACTATTTTACGATTTTTAGAACCTATTTTCCGATTTTTTGAGCCTATTTTAGGTACCTAAAACAGCATTTTTAGCGAAATAAAAGTCCGAAGTCTACTGATCATTATACGAGGGAGAATCAAATGAAACCACTATTTTACTGCAGGAAGAATGCTTGCTTGTACATTAGGCCTATTTTTTTCCCGACGTAACTAATTAGTGGTACTTACGAATATTGTTGCCGTGGATCGTAACTTGACATTCCCACACGCAATCTGGTTGCTATGAAAACAAAATAAATCTCCGTGCGGTAAAAATTACAAAAAGCACAAGTGCCGTAAGTAAAATCATCATAATACAAGCCTTTATGGAAGGCCGAAACCAAGGCCTCCTAGTTTTTGACGACTTTAACAGGACAAATATTTGGTTCCCATAACAACAAACACATGCGAATCACTTTCTGAAATAAACATCTATCTTCAATAATGTACATACATAATATTTTCAGCTAATATCTCAGGGTTTGTAGCACAGCGCCTCAACCACTACGCTGAAATTAAATAAGTATTGCTTTATAAGAAGCCTATGAGTATGACATTAAAAATTACGACACTTTTACTCGAAATTCTTACCATTAGATTAGATTAATGAACGGAAGTGTAAGCCCTTCGGCTTCTCACGGTCTTATAACATTTTTTAATCCTTTCGGAGCAGAGTTTATGTATTTTTATAAGTAATCATCAACTGACGTCAACACTGAGATCTAAGTTTTAAATCAACGAAGAAAATTTCGGTGGAATAGGAGATTTCCGTAAATGACTGTTCTAACTTATGGATATAAAAACTCCTTACATTTGTATAAAACATTTAGCTATTGCTCTTATATCTTTGCTTTCATGCAATTTTCAAGGTGACAAATTTATACATCAGTAGCAGTGAAAAGGTTAAAGGCTGCGTTAACTGCATTTCCACTGGGATAAGACACCGCCTGATAGCTTTGTTTAGGCAACCCGCAGTACTCCAAGGCAGGAGAAATTGCCGCCCAATACTGCGGCAGGATGAAGCAATTCTCAAAAGCCATTAATAGAATAATACGACGGGCTAACCAGACATGTAAGAACTGCAGCACAATTTTCAGCACACAGACGACGGTCACAAGCCTAAATAGCACACAAAATCGTTATTACTAGGGCAAGACATTTGGTGATTTTGTATCTATTTTTTTTTTTTTTTTAATGGAAGTTGGAACATAGCTCGAATCTATACAAATGAGTATCACGAATTAATTGTTTAAGTAAAGACAATTTCTTTTGACATTATTTTTAGTTTTTTGTAATTATACACAGACAGGAACATATTGGCATCTTAGATCATTTTAAACATTTTTACAGTTTTAAAAATAAACTATTACATTACGTATAGACTTCATATCAAGAAATGTTTGCTTTTATGCAGTTCAGAAACTTTTATCTTCTCGTCTTCTGTCCAGAAATCTAAAAATAAATATATATAAGACAATTATCCTGCCGGTTATATAATATGGATGTGAGACATGGCCCCTTACTCTTTGGGATGAACGTAATCTGAGAGTGTTCGAAAACAGGGGGCTTACTAAAATATTTGGGCCTAAGAGAGATGAAAATGGGGACTGGAGAAAACTGCATAATGACGAGCTTCATAACCTGTACTCTTCACCGGATATAGTAAGGGTAAATAAATCACGGACGATGAAATGGGCTGGACATGTTGCGCGCATGGGGGAGGAAAGACGCATCTCAAAAGTTATTGACTGGGAGATCTGAAGGGAAGAGACCACCAGGAAGACCTAGACGTAGGTGGGAGGACAATATTAGGATAGATTTAAGGTAAGGGCCGTATTATTTGCGAGGGATGGTTGGATGGAGTTAGCAGAGAATAGAGTTGAATGGCGGGCTCAGATAAGCGCGGCAATGAACCTTCGGGTTTCATAAAATAGATAATATTCCTTTAGCTTGCTTAGAAATTGTCTATTGCCATTGAGTGAGTAAGTAATTAGTTAAATACCGGTAGTGTTGAACTATGAAGCTTTTCAATTTTGATTGGAGCCTCCAATAAAGATTCCAAAATCACGTAAACTGGTGTGTTCAAATAAAAGAAGAACGCATGTGTCCTCTGCTATTTTCTAAATATGAAAACAGCTATAGTTAATATGATGCAACATTATTTCCCTGTATAGGAAAGCAAAGGCAGAGATTGTGCGCATTATTTACTGCGCAGTTCGTGTTATCTGCTCAAGCCACGCCACCAGTGCCCTCTGTTATCTGGTTTGTGAGTGTTATGTAGCGTCATTACATTCCACGGCCCCTTGCTAATTTAACGTGCCATTATTGCGTTTAAGAGCAGATCTATTAGGCATTCCTATTCGTACACGCGGAAGTAAAATTTGTTGTTACCAGAGCAGGTGATCACACTTTGCTATAACCAAACTTCATACCTGGTAATATTATGGTATGCATACGTCATTCGTGGAAATTGGAGCCATATTGTGTCACTAGCATGTGCCCCCGGCTTCGCTCGCGATAATTATTTCAAAAATTAAAAATTAAGAGCATAATAGTTAAATCATTATATTTATTAACACCTAAATCACGTGGACTACATACCACGATTAGATAGCGTCACCTGGTAAAAGCGACCTCAGATTCGAGTTCCTTGGTCCAGAAAACCCCTGTATAGTGAGTATCGTCCAAATAAAACAATGTTTGACCATATTAGGGCTTACAACATTCAAGCGATCGCGAAAGTTTTATTTCAAGGTATGACAAAAATAGACAAAGCCAACTGTAATTGTCAAACTTCCATTTAATTTAATTCCAAACCCATCTGAAACCCACTGGCAACAATATGTTTTAATGTCAAATGTGATTCGGATTCGATAATTCTGTGTAAAAAGGGATTAAGTATTCTCAAAAACACTTTATTTTTGGCATTTAAAATCAGAATTTTTCAAAATCCTTTCTTAGTGAACACCTACATTATGAAACGAAGGTACTGTCAAAATTCCAAGTCTCTACCTGTTATAGTTTAGGCTCTACGTTGATTCCTGTCAGCCAGTCAGGACAAAGCCTTTTATATATATAGAGATAACTAGACCTGGGATTTTAAGGCAATTGCCTATTTTGTTCCTTATGAAATAACATGAAAATTTTAAAATACGTTGACATTTCATGATATATCACTTATATTTAAAGAGTTCTATAGTGCCCTAAAATACCTATTTGGACCTTTGGAGCCTATTTTTACTTTTAATTATGGTATTCCACTGATTCTGTTATAATTTTAACCTCTTGTAATAATCTAGTGCAGGTACGCTATTACAGGTAGGAAAAAAAAAGCGGACCGACTAAAATATCTAAGTTGCCGATGTGAGCCACTGCGCATGCCTAGCGGCATTCACAGGATAGCAGGGAATGTATTGAAATTTGTTCTAGACAATATGTAGACAATCAATTGAGAAACAATTTCACGTAATTTGCATTGCTTGTGAAAACAAACGTTTCCGTTACAGCTCTTACATTTATTTACTTATCACAAGGCTCTGAAATCAGCTACAAGAGACGGTCCGCTTTTTTTCCCTATCTGTAGGCCTACATCGAAACCGGAATTTAGTTTTTTGATTATGAATAGTTTTAACTATTTAAGCTTATTCATGATTTGGGTTAGGTTTATGAGTCTGTGGTATGTTTTATTCGTTTCATTTCGAATCTTTATGCCCATACGGAAACACAAGATTCGTTGTATTGTTTTAATCATTTATAGTTGTTACGGAAACCAATATAATTAAGAATAAAATTATGTAATTCGTGCAATTTGTGTAAAAACGATGCAAGTGTTAACAAATCTCTCTCTATATATATAAGGTTTTGTCCTGACTGACTGAATGAATGACTGACTGACTGACTGATTGACTGAATGACAGGAATCAACGTACAGCCTAAACTATAACAGGTAGAGACTTGGAATTTTGACAGTACCTTCGTTTTATAACGTAGGTGCTCACTAAGAAAGGATTTTGAAAAATTCTGATTCTAAATGCCAAAAATTAAATGTTTTTGAAAATACTTAATCCCTTTTTACATAGAATTATCCATTCCAACTCACAGAATATATTGTTGCCAAATGGTATCAGGTGGGCTTGGAAGAAACAAATGAAATGCACTTTTGACAAATAAGAGAAGTTATCAAAATAATTCATGTTATAAATAAATATTACAGAATGAAATCCACTAAAATAATGGAATCACATAACTTTCTCTACCCTGGACATAGAGAAAACAAAACGAGGTATGGTAATGTGTATATTATTATATTATATCGCAGGTTTTTGGAGAGAAAAGTATGAAAGTGATAATGCTTTCTTGTCTAATTTCATCCCCAAAACGGTTTTATGGTAACATAAGAGTGGGAAATTTCCCGCCTCGATATTACAATTTTATGTTACAGGAATTTCGGTTTCTTCTTATTTAAACCTCTACCAGGCTTGCTGTGCACTGTACAAGTGATGGGATGCAAAATTCTAGATCCTCTATGAGCCATAAAAAACTATATCAAGCGTTTTCTGAGGGAATAGTTTGAGTGTAATAAGTCGTTCTTCCTATTTCAAATTATAAATGCCTATATAAGGACCTAGAATTTAAAATTGAAAATCCTTCATAAGCTAATTTCCAATTACAAAATACAAAACCCGGGCGACGCCGGGTCATTTATGCTAGTATGTTATACAGTAGAACCCCGATAATTCGAGCTAATTGGGGCTGAGGCTACCCAGGGCCGTAGCTAGGCGGTGGCGAGATGGGCCCCCGCCAAGGGCGCGGGTACAAAGAGGGCGCAAAATTAACCATGAAAAATCTCGCCATTTTTAGACTGGTGCAATTTATACATAAACACTATGCATTTTTAATTTTCTCATTGCATGTTGCAGAAACTATTTTAAAAAGTTTCTATACGAAAAAAATACTTTTACCTATATTAGTGTGTTAAACATTATAGTAGTCCTCAGGCCTATTATATGCTTTACTTTTGATACTAGATTTTATGATTTAATTATTTTTTTTAAGTAGTTCAATCGTCTGAAATAAGGTTTTAGTACCTTGAAAGTCCAACACTTAGTTCATTTTCAAATTGAGGTTGAGGTTTTCTTTGATAATAACAGTGTTTTTATGTTAAAATAATAAACAATTTTACAAAAAAAAAAAAAATTGTTCAGGGAGGGCGCAGATTTGTCAAACTCGCCAAGGTCGCAGAAGGACCTTGCTACGGCCTTGAGGCTACCTCCAATTACAAAAAACTCTGTTTATAGGCTACGGAAATATCACTAAATCAATGGGTAAGTCATAAATAAATGTTTAATTATCACAATAAAGGTTTAAAAATAAATAAACGATATAGTAGGCCTACATACCTATGTTACGCCTCCAATTTGCTACATCGGCATCCTTTAAGGATTAAGTCATTGTCTGACCCTTAATGGAGTGGAACAGGAAAGCAGTGCTACTGGGAAAACACTTTTAATTACCATTATAGCAGAGTAGGGATTACTGTAACAATACAGTATTCTTTTCTGAAAGCATGGTATGCACTGTACAATTGATTGACAAGAGGTCCCGAAAAAGAAAGATCGAACCTAACGGTTTCTGTCAATTTGTAATAGAAATGCATTAGCAGTCTGAAGCCAAGGTTATTTCTGTGTATTATGAACGAAACCCCTAAGTGGGACAGTTTTACCTGCATTTTTGTACCCATAGATGGAAAAATTGAAAGAAAGCCCAAAATGTAACACATTCAGAAGTGCGTAAAACTTACATGCGGACGCTGTATAAAAACGGGATTTTCCTCTAGTTTTATGGAAAATTGATATAAATAATCATCGTGCAAAAAATAGCATGCAATACTCGTGCCGTAAGCGCATAAAAGATCTCGGGAATTGAAAAAACTCGGCGCAAGTGCCTCGTTTTTTCAAAATTTTCCCGCGATCCGTATGCACCGCTTACGGCACTTGTATCGCAATATACTATTTCCACATAGCCCCCTCCCAGTTCAACGCACTTACGCCATCTGATAGAAGTGCTTTGATACCGCGTGAGAAAAATACTTTTGGTTGACGCTGTAGCCTCTCGTGCACTGCCGATTGGACGTTTTAATCAGAATTGAACTTCTGCCCTCCAAGGTGCTCCTTTAATGGACCAAAGCTGTGGAATTCTGATGGTGCCAAAGCGAAGAGGATTGCTGAGTGCAGGTGTTTTGCTTCTACATTATATTGCCCGTCCTCATGCTGCTCGTGCAACCATGAAAACCATCGATGAGATTCGCTTCAAGTGCCTCCCACATCCGCCATACTCGCCAGATTTGTCACCGACGTCATCACTGAGCTCTAAGTTTTAAATGAACGATGAAAATTTCGGTGGAATAGGAACGCCGTATAAAAACGGGATTTTACTCTAGTTTTATGGAAAATTTGAATTTTCTTAAAACCAGCTCCAATTACACGGAACCTCCAAATACCGGGGCTCGAATTACCGAAGCTCTACTGTAATTATTTTTCTATTAAATAAATTATTTAAATAAAACATCTAGCAATTGAGTAAATAATCGCGTGTAGGCCTATCATATAGGATGAAGGACTAAGACATACATATTTTTGCTTAGTAAACTCTGCTTATTATTTTAGAAGTTGAAGAGCATATTTCTACACACGCGGTGATGTCAGACATCGTAGCCAGGGTCGATGAACACAGCATCCCTCAGTGCAAACAGAGGATCTTATCTGACACCAAAAACATGTGATGTACGACTTTTTCCCATCCAATATTTACTGCCATCCGCCAGGGATAGATGCTATGTCAATACACCGGAATCAGTCAATAGTATATCTTCTATTCTCTCTACCCGTATCATAGCTATGCAAGCTGGAAAATGTATTGTGTTGGCCCTGAAATGCAGTGTCGTGTTTTGCATTAATTCAGGTTTTGATTTTTTTTTTATGTTAGGATGTCCAGATTTTCAAAAAAAAAAAATGAACACTTCAAATATTTCATCACTTAAAAAGAGGAAAAACAGGGCTCAATCTACATAAAAGTTGAATAAGATGTAATTATTGTATAATTATTTGGGAACAAGTTAAATGCAGGACTTTAAGACGTGTTTTTTATTTTATTTTTTATGATAAGAAAATGATTACAGTAACACAGTACAGGAGTTTTCATTATTAACTTCATACAGAGTATATTTTATAATTTCTTATAGCCTCTATTTAAAATTTTTATTTACAGTTTTTTTATAACTTTATTTATATATTATATAAATTAAATATTAATTTACACTGCCAGGAATTGGATTATGCAATAAAATGGTTTTATCATAAAAATAGTTTCCAGGGCTGATGACTGCAATATGTCTATAAATTTTAACATTTTTTTTTGCAGAAATTAATGACCAGAAAACTGGCAGAAAACCTGATTTTTAGCGCCATCGACCCACCAGTTTCGATGATACTTTTCAATAAATTGTGAAATTAATTTCAGGTGTCCTTACTCTGACCATAGTACCTGGCAAGAAGAGCATCGCTAAAATATATTTTTCCAACGCATCGCCTATTACACTGCATATAGTTCATTCAAAAACAAGTAAAATGTCTCAGGTACTTATTTTGATTTTTCTCTTTATTCTAGGTAAGTTCCTTTGAGACTCCATATTACTAAGGATATGTGCACCGTACACAATCGTAAGTATCGTCTGTTTACGGTATGTAGAGGTCTAAAATATTTAACGTCAATAGACGGAAGGTGTCCGAATTTATTTTTATTTATTTTATTTTATTTACCTTCGTAAATCATAATACAATCTTTACTGGTGACCGAATGAGCAAAAGCTTGGTGGTCTGCCACAGATCAGTAGGCCTACAGTAATAAAAATATAGTGACTATTGGAATTACAAACCAAAAACTTAGAGTAAAGTTACTCTACATACAATGCATACACATACATGCATTTAACCACAAACTTTTAAAAATTCGTTTATAAATATTTTGTGTGGAAACCTTATAAATACTTTTAACTTTTTCAATTCTTTTAAAAAAATCTAAAAACTATTTTATTCTTAAAAATTATTTTCCCTCTTCAAACTCTTAAAACTTTTTTCACTCTTAAAATTATTTTCTTTCATAAAATTTTATTAGTAGATCTTATTCTTTTAAATCTTAAAAATTTCAATAATTCTTTACATTTTTAAATTTTTTTTCAATCTTACAACTTCTTTTCATTCTTAAAAATTCTTTGCATTCTTAGAAATTCTTAGCATTCTTAAAAGTTCTTAGCATTCTTAAAAATCTTTGCTTTCTTAATCTTTGCATTCTTAAAAATTCTTAGCATTCTTAAAAAAATCTTTGCTTTCTTAATCTTTGCATTCTTAAAAATTCTTTGCATTCTTAAAAGTTCTTTGCATTCTTAAAAATTCTCGGCATTCTTAACAATTATTTTCATTTTTAAATATTATTTTCATGCAGATTTTTGTGATTGGTTTTCCGGAGGATTTTAGAGCTAAAAATTAAAAAATAAACTTTGTGGTATTTTCCTATGGTTTACAGCCTAAAAGCTATATGTATACCAAATTTCAAGTTTCTAGCTCACCTGGAAGTGGGCAAACATTAATGTCAGTGAGTGAGTGAGTGAGTCAGTCAGTCAGTCAGCCAGTCAGTCAGTCAGCGATGTGGCTTTATATTATGGTAATAAGTTTGTTTCTTGAATCTGAGTAAATAACACATGCATCTCGAAGCCGGATTTTTAATTTATCTTGCTTCTTACAATTTTAAAAAGTTTGTGTTTATAACATGAATATTAATGTAAGTAGTGATTTTCTTATGTCGCATTGCGGGAGTCAACAGGTAGTTTTATCGAAAAAGTTGCACATTTTGAACTAGTACGTGGAACAATAAAATACAGAAAGTCATGGTTTAAGCTGACCAGGTATTATTTATGGCCCCAAGAGCAAGGCTCTTCCTAGAATCTCTTTAAAAGGTTTTAATTTGAAAGTACGGTGGTGTATTTACAAAAGTTGTTTACCACATGACAATCCTTGTTTGTGTATTCAGGGTAAAGCAACAAATAATACGTAAATATTTTGGTTAGAAGCTAAAATACATTTATTCAAGTTGTATTAATTAATTGTTTTCGGAAAACTCATAGCCTACGGTATATTTCAGAATTCAACAGAAGAAATTTAAGGGATTTATTAAGTGCCAGTATGGTACTTTATGAGATTGTGTGGGGAAGGGAAAATGTCTGTCCGTCTGTCATATTTACGCGCGATAACTCAAATACGCTTTATCGGATTTTCATGAAAGTTGGTATACGCGCTTATAACGTGCATGGAAAGAAGCCTATTGATATTGGACAAAATCGGTTGACCGGTACCGGAGTAAAATCGAATTTTATGTCTATTTTAAAGGCGCGATAACTCAAATACACTTTATCTGATTTTTATGAAACTTGGTGTACGCATTTATAATGTCCATGGGAAGAGGTCTATTGATGTTGGATCAAATCAGTTGGCCGGTACTGGAGTAATGCCTATTGATTCATCAAATGCAAATCAGTTCTCATGACACATTTTATTTTACAATGTTCATATAACTTATGAAAATTAACACTTAACCACATATTCCTTCAAATATGCTTATAAAACAAGACCTTTTGTTCTTCCATAAGCCCTGCTTAAACAAGCGGCATGGAGCTTAACTCAGAATTCGATTACAAAAGTAACTTATTTTCTGCATATCATAATTGCAATTATCACTGATTAAACAATAGTGTATTGCGATACAAGTGCCATAAGCGGTGCATACGGATCGAGGAAAGAGTTTGAAAAAACGTTTGCGCCAAGTTTTTTCAATTTCCGAGATCCGTTATGCGCTTACGGCACGAGTATTGCATGCTATTTTTTGCACGACTATTATTTATCTCAATTTATTTATATCAATTGAGATATTAGCTGAAAATTTTATGTTTATACACGATTGAAGATGGATGTTATATTTCAGAAAGTGATTCGCATATGTTGGTTGTTATGGGAACCGAATATTTGTCCTGTTAAAGTCGCCACAAACTGGGGGGCCTTGGTTCCGGGCTTCCATAAAGGCTTGTATTATGATGGTTTTACTTACGGCACGTGTGATTTTTGTAATTTTTACAGCACTGAGATTTCTTTTGTTTTCATAGCAACCATATTGCGTGCGGGAATGTCAAGTTACGATCCACGGCAACAATAATTGTAAGTACCACTAATTAGTTACGTCGTGCAAAAAAGCTATCTGGCACTTCGTTACATCGGTTTACCTGATTTTATTAATTTCGGTTTAATATGTGAGAAATGTTTTGGAATATTGTGTTTAATCTACAGGGTGTTAATGAATAACACCGAAATATTTTACCTGCGTATAGAGGGGACATAGCCAAGCAACTTTTATTAGGAGATTTTTGCTCTATGGATTGAATTCTTCCTGTTATAACATAAAATATCCCAAGGATATGCACGCCACTGACTTCTAATACTTGAAATGATGGGAAACAAAGGAACAGTGAATATTGTGTAGTGGTCGAGAAAATTGTAAAAAATGACGATCGATATCTTGCAACTCTGAGGGAAAAAAAGACAAACGAAACATTTTTGTTAGATCTGGAATTAGGAATAAAAACATAATGCAGTGGCGGGCAATCATGTGATTAGTCAGTAAATTTTGCAGATTATGAAAATTCTAAATTATAGTATAGCAATTGATAAATTATTAAGAATCAGGTTTTTATCGATCGCTAAGAAGGCATGAAGACAATTTAATGAAAATTTTAACCCTATTTCTCTCAATTATTGACTTATGAGCACCAAATTTTAAGGACTTTAATGCCCTGTAGCATACACATTTTACGTCATAGAGCAAAAATGTCCTAATAAAAGTTGCTTGTCTATGTACCCTCTATACACAGGTAAAATATTTCGGTGTTATTCATTAACACCCTGTATTATAATACGAAGCATATATCAATCCTGTGACACCTGGAATAGACAAAGCCACCTTAAAGTTCTGCACACGTAAGCTCTGATGTCACAGCTCAAGCTATCTGATAGGTCACGTGGAATAAGTTTCGGATAATCGACGGATTCACCTCCTAAGAGGGATTAGAGTTTGCATTGAATTCCAACACTTTACAAGTTCAAAGTTTCAAGTTTCAAACAACCTAACCTAAGTTGGAGCAGATATTACTTCAGGGTGTCTAGAAGTTGAACGGCTTTACGTATTGATCTATAGAAGTTATCCTTACATTGTGGAGAGATTGTATAAGACAGGTCTTTCGTCTCGTTTATAAATCACTAGCAGGTGACCGCGGCTTCGCCTGCGATTATTTAGAGTTGGATTATTCCCACAAAGTCTCTGGCCTTGAAGACAAACCCAGCAAGCGAGCTTCTCGTTACGTCTCGTTACCAAGATGCGCGAATTCGGTGCGCGTAAGATCAGTAAGCTACCGCTGGGCAGAGAGTGAACATCATGCCAGTCGTAGAAAATACTATAATAGTTGAGTGGAGGGATAATGCCCCTGCGAGAGAGACAGACAACACGTGGAGTGGGATAGGAGAGCTGAGCCAATCAGGGTGCAGCTACCTCCCCTAGCCAGGAACTCTACGAGCGGTGAGACTCGCTCCTAAGGTATATACGTAAAAACCCAGAGACGTTGTGGAGGTAATCTTACTCTAATCGACTGCTAGATGTTTTGTTTAAATTACTTATTTAACAGAAAAATAAAATCAGGTAAACTGATGTAAAAAAGTGCCAGTATGTTTTTGTTTAATCAGTTATGACTGCAATTATGATATGCAGAATATGTGTTTTTTTTTTAATTGATTTCCAAGTTAAGCTCCAGATTTATTCATTAAGCAGGGCTTACGGAAGAAGAAAGGTCTACCATCTCGGCCACCTGGGTCATTTTAACGGTCTAGTTGGATAAGTGCATGTAAAACAATACTGTTTTTTGTCATAGTTACCTGTATTTTAATTTCCAAGGCCTTATAAGATCACAGTAAAACAATAGGCTATGTTGTCAAGATAACTGATTTTCATTTTTTTAATAAATTCTTCCGAATACGTATATTGCCATAAAATAGGCACTAAATTGAGCATTACTCCGAAACAGATCAACCGATTTTATCCATTATGAATAGACGTCTTCCCACGGACATTATAAATGTGTATACCAAGTTTCATAAAAATCCGGTAAAGCGTATTTGAGTTACCGCGTCTTTAAAATATACACTAAATTGGGTTTTACTCCGGTACCGGTCAACAGATTAGGTTCAATATCAATAGGGTTCTTCCCATCGACATTATGAATGTTTATACCAAGTTTCATGAAAATCCGAAAAAGCGTACTTGAGTTACGGTGCGTACAGACACACGGACAGACGGACAGACAGACGGACAGACATTTTTTCGTCCCCCACACAATCTCATAAAGTACCATACTGGCACTTAATAATGAAAACATATTTATTAACACTGATATCGTTTTATCATAAATGTTCCATGTGCATATAGGTTTAAAGAGAGCAATGGCACTCTTAACTCATTTTCGCATATTTCTAGACGTATCCCCTTCCTGCAATGACCGACTAAACTGCTCATACTACCTTAAATTGCTTTAGGATTTGTAAAATGTATTCTATGTTTGTGAATAACTGCAACTTTAAGTACGGTACTCCAAGATGAATGGTTAAACATTTGGAACATAATAATAATAATAATAATAATAATAATAATAATAATAATAATAATAATAACAATAATAATAATAATAATAATAATAATATGAAACTGCCATAATGATTTTGTTTAATCAGTGATAACTGCAATTATGATATGCAGAAAATATACTAAGTTATTTTTGTAATCGATTTTCGAGTTAAGATCCAGATCGACTCATTAAGCAGGGCTTACGGAAGAACAAAGATCTACTGTAGTTTGATAAGCATATGTGGAGGAAAATATGGGTAGTGTTATTTGTCAAAGCTAACTGTATTGCAACTTCCAAAGCCATATATTAACACTGTAAAACACTATGTTGTCATGAGAACTGATTTGCATTTGATAAATTCTTTCTAATATATTAACTTACCATAAAATATACATTAAATTGGGCATTACTCCGGTACCGGTCAACCGATTTGGTCCAATATTAATTGGCTTCTTCTCATGGACGTTATAAATGCGTATACCAAGTTTCATAAAAATCCGATAAAGGTTATTTGAGTTATCGCGCCTACAGACACATGGACAGACAGACGGACAGACATTTCTCGTCCTGCACACAATCTCATAAAGTACCGTTCTGGCACTTAATAATAATAATCATACCTTTTCCGTCGTGTATATCTCCATACATAGGCCTATTACCATACCTCGTATTGTTTTCTCTATGTCCAGGGCAGAGAAATTTATGTGACTGTATCACATTGTGCATTATTTTCGTGAATTTAGTTCTTCAATATTTATATACACCAGTGAATTATATTTACTTCCAAAGCTACCTGTGATCACTGCCAACAATACACTAATGCCATGAGAACTGTACCTGCAATGTGATTTGGATTCGATAAAGCGTATTTGAGTTATCGCGCGTACAGACACACGGACAGACAGACTTTTCCTGTCCACCACAGAATCTCATAGAATACCATTCTGGCACTTAATAATAATAATAATACCTCTTCTGCCATGTACATCTCCATCTTACTTGTGTCATATTTTAGTGCTAAAAGTCCTTATCTATTTATTTTATGTTCTCCTGCCTCTCCATATATCACAAGTCATGGTCTCCTGGTAATTATGACTGCTAAGACGTAAGCACGTGTTTTATAGTATAGAGGTCACGTGACCGGGGTTAGGGGTCGCCTGGGGAGCCGTTCTGGGGTTCCCAGCCTCTCTGAGGCCCCATCCACTTTTACAAGCTCCAAGCATTTAACTGTGCGGTGTGTGTCATCGCTGAAAGCACTTAGGGTAAATGTGCCCATAGCGGACACAACCTGACATTATACTCCCAGCAAATTAATGCCACGAGAACATGACATTAATGCAGAATAATTATGACGTCTGTCTGTAGGGACACATTGCTTTGTTTGGAGCAACTTTATCATCTTTCATGAGTTTAGCTTTATGAACTCTCTCAGCGGGTTCCACCATATTATGACGATCCCTGTATTAACTTATATCAGAGAGATGCATGTTCAGTAATAAAGATAATTTCTCCTTTGTTTTGTATTTTTCATTGCATTTCATTTGTTTATGATCTTTCTGCGCAATAATATGAGCAGCGATGGTAAGTAATTGAGTAAAAGTAATAGGATTACAGTTAACAATTCCATTTTTGGTCCCATTTACTTGTAATCAATACTTTAAAAATATGTAATTTCTACTTGTAATTTACTTCTGGAAATAAAATTGTAATTGTTACAATTTAGTAGTCGTTAGTATTAGTATCATTCTCGTTTGCTATATCGTCATCATTACTGTTTTTGCAACTAATATCCAAATTAGAGTTAATATTAACAAAAAGTTACTCAATGTTTCCGAAAATATTCTCATTGATGTGTTTTTTTTTGTTTGTTTGTTCATTAATAATTTGGGCTTGTGCCAAAAACAAACAAAAAAACAAGACTTTTTAGGTACTGCCATTTTGTAAAGTAATTGTAAATGTAATTGTAATTTGTAATTGTAATTAAGTAAAATGTCTCTCAGGTAGTTGTAATTCAGCCCAATTACTTATTTTTGGACTTTTCCCATCACTGAATATGAGTATAATGTCCGCCGGCGTGGTCTTGTGGTTAGCGTCGCTGACTACAGATCCGTCGGCCCGGGTTCGATCCCTGGTACCTCGGATTTTTCTGAGGTAGGGAGGTCTGGTAGGGGTGCACTCAGCCTCGTGATTCAAATTGAGAAGCTACTTGATAGAGAAGTAGCGGCTCCGGTCATGAAAACCACCATTAACGGCCGGGGGTGTCGGCATCCTGACCACATGCCCCCAATCCTGCCATCAGCTTACGGTAGATGACGGAGTGGTCGGGTGGTAGGCCAAGTACCTCCAGGGATGTAGCGACACGGAGTTTAGTTTATTAATAATAATACATTAATAATAATAATATCAGTAATAATAATAATTAGGGCTAGGAAAAATCATGTTTAAAAATGTAGTCTAATACTTGCTAGTGTTAAAATTTCTGCAAGACTTGAAAGTAAATAACATAAAATTGATGGTTTCGTTTTACATATTTTTGCATTTTTTTGCAACAATGCATCATATTTCTTTGAAATTGAAAAATTTCTGCATATTTTTATTAATATGTATATTTTTCAACGGCATATTTCTGACGGATTTTAAATATTATGCATATCTCGGTTAATTGAAAATATTTACAACATATTTGGCTAAGTAAATGTTTTAAGAACAGACTACAATAATTCGCGTTACATAGTTGAATGTTTCTGGAACTGATTGTATAATATTAAAGGGACGTTTCACTTCATCACCCTTCTATGTGATTTGACCATGTGATATGTGATATAAAATTGGCCTATGTGATATAAAATTTGTTCCATTGACCTTATTTTTTTCAAAGTTTTGTAATGTAATTTAAACAACTTCTACTATCTTTTGTGATATAATGTACTTCAGCTGACAAGATAATGTAAAGTATTAACATTACTTAAATGACAGAGCATAATTTATTTACATCAGGAGCATATTGTAAAAAAATTAGAGCTCATTTGCCTGCATATTTCGACTTCTGATAGAGCTTTCCTTTCGGGCCTGAATAATAATAATAATAATAATAATAATAATAATAATAATAATAATAATAATAATAATAATAATGATGATGATAAAATAACATACATATAGGCCTATTATACAGGGTGTTAATAAATAACACCGAAATATTTTATCTGTTTACAGAGGGGACATGACAAGCAACTTTTATTAGGAGATTTTTTTCTCTATGACGTAAAATGTGTAGCCTATGCTACAGGGCATTGAAAGCATTACAATTTGGTGCTCTTAAGTCAATAATGAAGCGTTATATGGTTAAATTTTTCATTAAATTGACTTCATTCAACAGCTATATCGTAATTTATTGTTTCCGTTAGGCCTATCTGTAAAATGTACAGACTAATCACATTACTGGCCGCCACTGTATTAGTTTTTTTATTCATATCTGAAGTGTTAACAAGGAAGTTCCTTTGTTTTGCATTTTTTCAAATGTTAGAAGTCAGTGGAGGCTTTGCCCTGGAAGATGTTATGCTGTAAGTTAACAGGAAAAATTGAATCCTTAGATAAGAAATCTACTAGTAAAAGTTACCGTACTTGTCGATATCTCCTCTATACACAGGTAAAATATTTCGGTGTTATTCATTAACACTCTGTATATTAAAAATCGCGTTTTTATGTAACTTGTATTCATTAAGCCTATGGTTGTATTTGCTTCGGTAAACTTCGGGAAACTTCGTCAACTCATCCACACACGTTGAATTAAATTACACTGGTGTAATGACATTGTACGTGATTTGAATTATGTCGGTAATGCAGTTATCTGCAGTACGGCGGTTTAATTCCATCAGCACTCACAGCATGGGACGAAATATTTGGTCGATCAATAACAAATAACGCATTTCAAACATGGATGGGTTTCGAGAAACTGATATGCTAATATGAGCTCTGGGATAGGGGAGAAGTAATATGAAAGGGGAAATGGGATCATAGGGGAAACCGTGTGGAAACAGTTCGGTACGCTGTCTTTTAGTGAAAAAAAAAGTGGCGCATCGGCAGCTGAGTGTTGGAAGAAAATTAAAGAAAAAAAACTTCACTTTCTGCAAAAATAATAAGATAGTTAGGAATTGGATGTTTATGATCTCAAAAAGTCACAAATATCTACGACAATGTGATGTTAAAAATAAAATCAAGAAAAATAACTTAAATAGTCAGAAAGAGTAAGACAGTTTGACCCTAAAATATAAGAAATATGCAAGATAATACCTTAAAATAGTGGACCCCTGGGGGTCCGCGATGGTGTTTCAGGGGGTCCACAGGCGGTTTAAGAAGAAATGGATATCCCGTAATTTTGAAGTGCTTAACTGTGTTTCCCACTACTTATCTATGTGAAACAGCATTCTCCCACCTCACGTACTTGAAATTAATCGAAGTTAAGAAATAAACATGAAGTTGAAAGAGACTTAATATTGAAATTACCAGACATTAAACCTAACGTTGTAGAGATAATTAATTAAAAGCAGCTTCACTATTCACATTAAGGAGTAAATTCTGTTTGTTACCATTGATATTGTTATGTTGTCTATTGGATTTAATACATTTGAATCAAAGTATTTATTTAGTTTCTTATTTCAAAACCCAGAGGGAGTCCGCGAAATTTTAATTTTTTTCAAGGGGTCCGCGGACTGAAAAGTTTGGGAACCACTGCCTTAAAATATTAGAAATTTGCAGTACTATATTATCTTAATAAGGTATGTCAACAATATGCAAGACAATACAAGAAATATGCAATAGTATATGACCCTAAAGTCAGAAGTACGCAATACAATATGACCCTAAACGATCATAAATACTCAAGACAATATGAGCTTAAAAGATCAGAAATATGCAATACTATATGACCTTAAAAAGTCAGAAATACGCAAGACAGTATGACCCTAAAAGATCAGAAATACGGAAGACAATATGAGCTTAAAAGCTCAGAAATATACAATACTATATGACCTTAAGAAGTCAGAAATACGCAAGACATTATGACGCAAAACGATCAGAAATACGCAAGACAATATAAGCTTAAAAGATCAGAAATATGCAGTACTATATGATCTTAAGATTTCAGCAATATGCAAGACAATACGACCTTAAAACTAGCTAAATATAACCACAAGATAAAACATGATCAGACAAACACATATTATTTTAATGAATCTTGAAAATGTCTGTATTAAGTGATGCTATTTTGACTTTAAAGTAAAATTTATTCTCGTTATGCTGCAGCATTGCAATATATTACTACATACATCTTCAAATTCTCAAAGAAAAGTCTTCTCTTATCGTAAGTAATAAGTATATTCTTGTATCGTGAGAACCTCCTTTCAACGTCAGATATGGGGCATATTTGAACAGAGTCGATTCCCTGCACTCTGATTGTGGATCGTCATCATCCAGAATAGTTTCATCACTTAAAATTCACTGACTTTCACGTTGTTGAAAATCCTGAATATAGACATTTTCTTCAAAATATCAACCATTTAACGCTAGTGTATATGAGATCGTGTCCGCGAATGTACGAGGGGTATTCCGAAAGTAAGTTTCCTCAATGTATGGCAGGAGCGGCGTGTTCACCAGGGGAACCAAACAAACGCCAGACGAATCCCCACCCGTGGCTGGTTCCACGACGGAAGTGGCGTCAGCGGAGGAGGCATGACGCAGGCGCACTGCGCCGTAGAAGAGCGAGTCGCAGCAGACTGGCGTGCCCGCGGGTATTAGTGTACCGCTCACGAAGGCACGAGAGATTTGGCGCCACTGCCATGTACCGCTATCTCCCCTCTTTCAAACGAGCCATTGCTGCAGCCGCTGAACCTTTTATTGTCCGAGGTAGAGCTGTTTGAAATTGATCTCCCGATTTCCGTCCCCGCAAAGTGCGGCTTCCACGAACCCATCTCGCACAAACCTTATGGAACATCAATTTGTCACTCAAAATGGTCTGTATGGAACCTTTAGTAATGTCAGGAAGCTGAGGTGGAGCAGGCTGTGCGCCAATTCCTTGCATCGCAGGGCACCGAGTTTTACCACAGTGGGTTCTTCAAACTGATCGCACGCTACGACAAATGTCTCAATGTCGCTGGCGACTATGTCGAAAAATAGTGCACGGTGTATAGGTCATGCTGCCATGCTGTATTGCTTTTGGGTCAATAAAGTGTCCGTGTGACAAACTGACGAAACTTACTTTCGGAATACCCCTCGTAGTCTGAATATGATTTTAGATCCCAAAAATATGCATATATGACCATAACTGTGAAAACCTACCTAAATATGCAAATATGTGACATAATAGCTATTTAGGTATCAAGTACGCAAAATACCAAATAGCGGATGAATATAGTATAGAAATACTGGATGAGTCCGATAAAACTTTTGCGTATGTGGCGCATACAATATTTTTTTTAGTAAAAACTCTCTAAAGTATATGAAAAGAAATAAGAATTCCTTATAATTAATTATAATGAAAGGTGTAGTCAGCCATTTGTTAACGTCATAGGCCTATTCTCATAGCCACCTGAATCGGAGAACAACAATGAACCGTACCAATACGAAATACGTTATAGCCTAGATGCATAATAAATGAGTTTCTTGTTTGTAAACAATAATGCATACGAACTAATATTTATGAAAAGCTTGTGAAGATACGTGATAATCCCAAGGAAATTTCAATCGGATCCAGAAATATTGAATTGGAGCTGCTGCCAACAACATCACGGCAGCAGTATACTATGAGAAGGAATATATTATTGCATTTAAATGCTGGTGCATCCAATACGAATACGAAATGCGGTATAGATGCATAATATATGAGTCGCTTTTTGTAAAAATTAATGCATATGAAATAGTATTTATGAATGATAATACCGAGGTAATTTCAATGCAAGCCAGAAACATTGAATTGGAGCTGCTGCCAGTAAAATCTCGGCAGCAATAGACTATGAGAAGGAATATATTATTGTACTTAAAAACGCTGGTCTAGCCATGGTAAGCAATTATTCTCTTGTGAACGAAGATGTGAAAAGTTGTTGACTTATATTTGTAGTTATATAATTTTTGCGAACAAACCTGGTAAAGTTTCAGATTATCATAAAGAAACATGTTGGCTTAAATTTGTTGTTTTATGATCAAATATATGCTTAAATCCATGTTAAAGTTAGTTTGACTGGTCAATGTCAACTGGATTTTGTTTATAAATTGCCATGACGACTTTAGGGTCCTAGGCCGATAAAACTGCATTTTGAATGCAGTTTGAGTGCAGTTTTAGCGGCCTTGGTTGCTAAAATGGAATTTTTCGGCGTGTTACCAGTCCGACAAGCAGCTGGTTTAGAGAACGTGTACTAAAAAACATATTTAGAGTAGTTAGAAACATTCTATTATTTTTTACCCTAGTTCCTCGACTCAGCCGCCGCATACAATGTTACATGATCAGATTAGTACACGTCTGAAATAACGTAAGGAAGAGATTTGCGAGTGACGGGATTGGTTTCCCATGAATACGTCATAAACCATGTGATGCTGTGTTTCATGGCCCCCTGTGATCCTCTTTGTGCCGGGCTGTGGAAATCACTAGCCTCTGAATTTGTATCATGCAAGCCTGCTTCTCGATTCCATGTGGGGAATTCTCTTCCCTGTGTGTAAGGAACCCTAACAGTGTGTTCCACGAATGTACCGCACCCTAAAAACCAAAATTAAGTAGAACATCATATTCTTTTACTCTATATATAATAATTATGGTAAGGCAATTAATGACCATAAAATAGTGAAAAAATAAAACACAAAAAATGCATTTATGACCCCAAATTAAAAAAAAAAAAAAAACAAATTTACCATTATTACTTATTAGTTTTTTTAAGTAATGAATTGCTAAAAACAATTTATGACAGTGCGTTATAGACTATATGAATTTACATCATAAAACACACTTATTTTGTTATTAAAAAGTGAGTGATTTTATACTACTGGGACTCCCTTACCGAAAAATAAATTCTTTCTGAACTGGCATGCCCATCAAATTGCCCCTAGAAAAATGTGCCATTTAAAAATAAAGAAAAAATGCTTTATTGCTACAAGACAGATTGCTGTGGTGTTTACAATAAACCTGAATTAAAATGAACTATGAACACTTGGCGGAGATACTCAAATAAAAACGATTGTCTGTTGTCTGAAAGTAACGATTTGTACATGAAAAAGCTCCTCTCTACCCCCTCTGAAACATTACATAAAATGCTTAGAAAGACCTAGAAAATCCGAATATGATCTAAAAATGCAGAAAAGACCTAAAAATTGCCAAAACATGACCTATCTCTTGAAAATGACGAGAAATGCAAGATAAAGCAAAAAACAAAAACAAATTGCCCTTATTTAATCAATTATTTCATTATACACATTTATATAATATATTCGAGCTATCTTTTAGCCTTCATTTAAACCTAACCTAATAATCAAATGCCTTGCCCTAATAATAATCATAGAAGTAATCCAGAACATCTAAAAGTTGTTTAAGGAAGATATTTATTTCTCTTAAGCATTATGAAGTGTTCCCCTTAACTGACTTCCTTACTCAATTCCCATGAGACAATTCCTAAGCAAGCTAAAGGAACATTATCTATTTTATGGAACCCGAAAGTTCATTGCCGCGCTCACCTGAGCCCGCCATTCAACCCTATTCTGTGCTAACTCCATCCAATCATCCCTTGCAATAATTACAGATAGAAATAATATTAAGGCAGAAGTTAAGTGTAGACTCAAATCAAGAAACTTTTTTTTGTATGCAGTTCAGAAACTCTTATCTTCTCTTCTTTTGTCCAGAAATATAAAAATAAAAATTTATAAGACAATTGTCTTGCCTGTTGTATTGTATGGATGTGAGACACGGCCCCTTACATAATCTGAGAGTGTTCGAAAACAGGGGGCTTAGGAAAATATTTGGGCCTAAGAGAGATGAAAACGGGGACTGGAGAAAACTGCATAACGACGAGCTTCATAACCTGTACTCTTCAACAGATGTAGTAAGGGTAATTACGTCGCGGTGGCTCATGCTTAGCGCGTGGGCCTGGCATGCTAGCGGTCCCGGGTTCAATCCCCGGGCCTGGTGGGCGTGTCATTCGTGGTGGACGAAGCCGTGACCTTTGGGGGTTTTTCTCGGGGATCCTCCCGTTTCCCCCTCTCATTCCACCGACACTCTCCATTTCATCTTCAAACTCCCCCTCATAATCATCCCGTTTCCTTTCCCGGTATCCGGTATACCCTCGCCCCCAGCACCTGCTGTGGGCCTCTCCCGTCCTCCCCGTGGCTTGTGGTCCTGAAGTTGCTGGCTGGTGTGCTGCCAACCTGGGGGCTCTATAAGAGGTACCGAGGCAGCGGCACACGTGGCATGGTAGAGGTATCTGTTGGATGTAGGGGAGTTCCGTGGGGGCTCGCGGTGGGGTCTGTTGTCGAGGGACCGTTGGGCTTGTAAATCATTCCATTCCGGAGGTTGGCACAATGAGCCACAAGGCTGAAGTGCTTAGGGTAGTCCCACCCCGCCTTCCCCCTTCAGGGGCCAAATACATACAAGGGTAATTAAATCACGGAGGATGAAATGGGCTGTACACGTTGCGCGCATGGGGGAGGAAATACATATCTCAAAAGTATTGACTGGGAGACCCGAAGGGAAAATACCACTTGGAAGACCTAGACGTAGGTGGTAGGACAATATTAGGATAGATTTAAGGGAAGTAGGATTCGCGAGGGATGGTTGGATGGAGTTAGCACAGAATGGCGGACTCAGGTAAGCACGGTTCCATAATATGGATAATATTCCTTTAGCTTGCTGAGGAATTGTCTATTGCCATTGAGTAAGTAAGTAGGCCTAAGTAAGTAATATTAATATATTTTGTGTGTAAGAACTATTTCCCCATATTAAAAATCCATAATTTATTACACTCTGGAAATATGCAACATATGAAATCCTTATATACTAAGATGCAACACAGTTAACTAAATTCCTGAATTTATAACTTATGTTATATTTGTATACTGTGAAAGGATGAGTTGTTTTATTCGCCTCTATGGGAACTTGACATCGTGGGAGATGTGTACCGGTGCTGACATCTATGTTCTGGGCTATTTCACATTCTCAGCTGTCATACACACTCGCGCATGCACTGTACTGCACGAAGTTAGACACATTTCCAGATATGAATATGTTATTCAACATGAAAGGCAATGATAACAATCCTTTCTGTACATCACAACATCTAGCGTAGAAAATGTATATCGTCTAGTACTCTAGTTTATGTAAACTAGGCTCACATATTTATATTTATTTACTAGCTTAAAAGGCCCGGCGTTGCCCGGGTTTTGTATTTTGTAATTTGAAATTAACTTATGGGGGACTTTCGATTTTGAAACTCCAGGGCCCTATTTCATAAAACTCTACAGGTGTGACATATACGACAATTATGTCAAATCTGACAAATTTGTCAATATGTTATGACAATTGTATTTTTCATAAATATTACAACTTTTCCTTTCATTACAGGCAAATTAATGTAAATTGTCAAAACTAAAAGAACCCTTTTCATAAACACGACAATTTTATGTCACCTAAAGATTACTTTAGTACATTGTAGAGGGCTCTCATACGCATGCGATAATCGATCTCAGCATTGAATGTGATCCCTAGATTGTATTTGATGTGATACCTAAGCAATCGATTATTACTATCGAAAATAAGTGATTTATATTTCTCTTTTAATGCAAAGTCACTGAAATTGAAAGTTAGGTTAATCTGTTGCCTAAAAACCCTGCGAGGTCTCATGTCTATTTATTCATCACTTTCACTGCTACCAATATCACTCCAATAGTTTTCATTATTAACAAGACAATTTAGCAAGTTTATTAACAAGAAAGTTTAAATCACAAAAAAAAACTTTGCAAAGTTATGCCACACATTTACATAACCTACTGACTTGGCCTACATATGAAAGATTGCCTGTCATTTCTGTAATGACAATTCTACATTTTTTTGTAAATTTGTAAATATGTCAACAAAAAGTAATGTTTCATAAATGGTAGGTACCCTAATATTTGACACATTTGTCAGACTTTTACCTGTAAACTCAAAACTTTTGAGAAACAACAATATGTAAAATTGTCATACAATTCTACAAAATTGTCATGACATTTATGTAAAGTTGTCAGCTTTTATGAAAAACGGAATTGTCAAAATGTAAACTTGTAAAACAATTATATGTCACCTGTCACCTGTAAAATTGTAACTTTTATGAAATAGGGCCCAGGTCCTTATATAATATGTAAGTAGAATTTGAAATGAGGAAGAACGACATATCACACTCAAAATATTCCCTCAGAAAACGACTGTGTATTTGTTAATATCATATGAACAACACTATCTACAATAATTCATTTAACATTAATAGGTTTTTAAATATATATTTTATTGAAAAAGAAAATAGTAAATATTGATTTAAAAAAATACTTATACTGTAGATATTCCAAAAATTGTAGATGACTAGCAGTTTGTACATAAGTTTGTAAATGTAATTTAAATAAAATAAATAAATAAATAATAAAATAAAATAAATAAGAGTATAATAATTATTAAAGCATTATATTTATTAATACTTGCACGCGAATCATTAATAAACTAAACCATTAATAATTAATGAAACAGCTAAAATTCCGGCTTCATAGTACATTCCACGATTAGAAAGCGCCCCCTGAGAAAACGATCTCAGATTAGATTCGATTAAAGCAACCTGTGAACACATAATACGTATTGTTTCACAACTGTTTGTTGACAGATGAATATGATGTGAATTTTATTTGATAAACTCAGTGAAATTTTAAGAAATTATAAATTTTTCAAGGGAAGGAATGGTTTGTTTGGATTTTTATATTCCTTGGTTAAACTATCAATAATATTATAGAAGGTGCCAACGGCTTCGCCCGCCATTATTAATTGACTCCAGGATTTTTAAGAAATTTATACTGGCAGCTTATTAAAAATGTTTGTGGTTCAGAGCTATGAAAATTGTAAGTAAAAATAAAAATTAGAATATTTGTTAATTGTGTTCATTTCACTTAGGCCTTGTATAATAAAGAAACGGTTTTCCTAATTTTGTACTCTTCGTGAACATTGCCGAGTATACCCGATGTCTCACGAAGTGATCGAGGGAGTGAGCACGCTCTTTAGGGCCGTTGAATTGTATAAGTGTAGATGTTGTTTATATGACGTTCGCAAATAGATATTAAAAAGAATCACTAAAAAAATATTGCCATTTGTGGAAATTATCACGGAAGCGGCATATCAATACATGAAACGTGGCTGTCATATTGAAACGATAATTACCCGTAACTGTAACAGTTCGATTAATTTTGAAAATATTATGCAACTAGCGTGTGCCCGCGGCTTCGCACGCGATAATTATTTCAAAAATTAAAAATTAAGATCATAATAGTTAAATCATTATATTTATTAACACCTAAATCACGTGGACTACATACCACGATTAGATAGTGTCGCCTGTTAAAAGCGACCTCAGATTAGAGTTCCCTGGCCCAGAAAACCCCTGCATAGTGAGTTTCGTCCAAGTCGAACAATGTTTGACCATATTTAGGCCTATATTGAATATCCCTCTTCCGTGTAGGTTGAAAATTTCATACGTCTGCGGGCCTTTATATTCTAAACAAATGAATCGACCAGCGTGAGCTACAACATTCAAGCGATCGCGATAGTTTTATGTCCAAAGCCTACTGTAATTGATTTGACATTGAATGGTATTACTGAAAACGATGCTTCGAAAACGCAAAAAATACACGTTTTTTTGCCCGTTTTTCACTCATAACTCACGAACGAAAGGAAAAATTAAAAATGTAATATGCCAGAAACCTTCCCGGGAATGCACTCAACAACTTCCCAAAGTTTCATGGCGATCGGATGAATGGTGTAGTAATGCATAAAGGACACACACACATACATTCATTTTTATATAAATAGATTGTAGAAGTAGTCAATAAAGAGTATGTCAGATTGCAAGATTGTAGAGCAATTCCATTGGTGAGGAAAAAAATAATGAAATTCACATATTTCTCACCTATGAATTTCAACGAAAGATGTATGTCCCTCCTTAATCAGTTCAGTACTAACTCGGAAGTTATAGAAGCTTCTAAGTGCCGCAAGATATTATTTTGAACAGCGTTAATGTTTCTATAATATACACTGAACAGAACAAATATCTCCTGTTACACAGAGCATAACTAATCGTAAAAACACTTTGCATGAACAGGAAGATACGGCAACATATTAAGGAGATCTCTCTTGTTTGCTTGAGGCAGACTCGTGGAAGACAAACTACGACGGAAAATGGATCTTATATAAGAAGAGAGCTTTCTATATTTCAAGATGTTTACTTCCTTCAAGCCATTAAATGTTTTCTTAGTAAGAAGTTTACCAGGAAAGTCCTTTGATATGTTAATAAAATCAGATAAACTGATGTATCCAAGTGCCAGAATGTTTTTACTTCCTCTGCCCGTACCATAGGTACTATAGGTAGAGGAAGTATTGTTTTCGACCCCAAAATTCGAAGTTGAGTTTTTAGCATATATACATGTTTCAAGGCCCCCTGAATCCAAAAATACTATTTTTGGAAACATGTCTGTGTGTCTGTGTGTCTGTGTGTCTGTGTGTGTGTCTGTGTGGAAAATATCTGTGAACAAGCTAGCTCCAAAACGGAAAATCGTATGAAAACAAAATTTCGTATTTGGGTCAGGTACCTTCTGAAGATGTGAGGATAAGATTGGCGACTATTTTCTCTTATTTTTAAGGGGACTTTACATGAAGAAATTTTCGTTTTTCGCGATTTTCTCGAAAACGGCTCTAACGATTTTCTTTAAATTTTGCACATAGGTTGCTTACACTAAGAGCTAAAACTTTTATTTGAAACATTTTTTCGAGAAAATTCTCTGAGGGTAGTTACAAGCCACCCACTGTTCACCCACTGTTTGTAGAAAGTTTGTCTTACGTGATGAACAACTGAATTCGCGCTCTTTCACGGCCTCTTATTTTATATAAGAATGTGAAGTGAGAAAGATGTATTGTTGGCCATGCATAGAGTAAAGATGTATCTGAGGGAAATATTCGATAAATTTCGGAAATTATATTTTACGGCAGAAAGTTCAATAAACGTCTGCAGTCATTTTTTTTTTTTAAGTTTGTTATATAGACTGCGCTTTTAGTCGCATCATTGAAAGAAGAGGTATTTATAGGATAATTAGCCTAAAATTGTGTCTTGCGATTCTGTACAAGGATATGTGAATACTGCTAACTTTTATTTGGGCAGAGGAAGTTATGTGACTTTCACATCAGATTTTTTCATCAGTGATAATTGCAATTATGATTGGCCCAAGCAAAAAAGAAGTTATCTTTGTAATACATCTCCGAGTTAAACTCCAGATCGATTCATTAAGCGGGATTTGTGAATAAGCAAAGGTCTAAAGTTTGATTCTTAACCTTAATTCATATTCCTATAACTTACAGTGATATAAGAAATTCTTAAAATGTGTCAACATTTCACAAAATGCACTGTCAATAATATTACTGATGTAAGCATAGGCTTAGGCCTACGATTCGCTGACATTTTCGTACCATCGATGTTAAAATCGGCGGTAACCATCGATGTCACGATAATATCGACCTGAAAACATCGATGTATTTTGACAGAAAACATCGATACATACTTAAAAAAAGGTAATGGTTTCAGAAAATTAGGCAAAATTCGTAAATAAACTGAAATATTTCCATGAAAACTATCGATGTAAGAAATCGATGTTTTGGGGAATTATGTCACTGTAAATGAAATGGTATCTTAGAACCAAGATTAATCTTCTTATTATAAAACCATCGATATCGGGGAGAAACATCGATGTACAAAACATCGATAATCGACATGAAAACATCGGCCATTGATGCTCAACCGTAAAGTATGAACCCGCGACCTTCTTTATCTCTATCCCACAGCGGCCGACTTTTCACATTTCATCCACTCTTATACAATTCAACGGCCCTAAATAGCGTGCTCACTCCCTCCCTCACTTCGTGAGACATCGGGCATACTCGGCGATGTTCGCCTCTCGCAGTCTAAACTTTCACGAAGAGTACAAAATTAGGAAAACCGTTTCTTTATTATATAAGGCCTAAGTGAAATGAATACATTGAACAAATATTCTAATTTTATTTTTAGTTTCATAGCTCTGAATCACAAACATTTTTAATAATCTGCCAGTGTAAATTTCTTAAAAATCCTGGAGTCAATTAATAATGGCGGGCGAAGCCGCGGGGACCAGCTGAAAATTATTCATGGTTTAACTCTTGAAATATAGCTGATAATAAAAATCCAAACAAACCATTCCTTCCCTTGATCCATTATATAATTTCTGAAAATTACACTGAATTGATCAAATAAAATTCAAATCATATTCATCTGTCAACAAACAGTTGAGAAACAATACGTAGCCTATTATGTGTTCACAGTTAGCTTTGGAACTGCATAATCGAATCTGAGATCGTTTTTTCAGGCGGCGCTTTCTAATCGTGGAATGTACTCTGAAGCCGGAATTTTAGCTGTTTCATTAATTATTAATGGTTTAGTTTATGAATAATTCGCGTGCAAGTATTAATAAATATAATGCTTTAATAATTATTATACTCATAATTTTTAATTTTTCAATTAATTATCGTGGGCGAAGCCGCGGGCACCTGCTAGTTTCATAGAAACATGCAAATTTTTTATTTAAGCTTGTGAACTGTATGATGCGGCACATTAAATCCCTCGCCCGTACCGCGTAGACTTCGGCGTTGTTAGTACAATCCCTATGAAGTGTTACCCGCTCTAAATAAATCATCTCTGGAGGAAGTAAGAGGGAGATTTGAGAGTTCCTGAATACGTCATAAAGCACGTGACTGCGCTGTATCAGGTGGATGGGGATAACAAATGATAGCTGTTAATCAGCCACATTCTCCGTTTTTTATCCCTTGTACTTATTATACGCTGCCAACTTCATGTGTTGAATGTACCGTAGAGCAGTGCACGAAATTTCCGGTTGCCAGATATCGATTAATATCGAACACGAAACGATCTTGATGAAATCTCGAGAGTTGCAAATGAAACTGCGTATTAAACAGTCTGAATTTAAAATAAGACCGATTCTATTCGTGTTAATTTTAATATCATATAAAATTCAGTTCATTGCGTCTTGTAAAAATCCGCTGGTTTCGAGAAATTGGCCAGAAAGATGTTTCGACTTGACCGCACACCATGAGCTGCCATCTATCGCAGAAGACAACAACTACGAGAACTCACCAACAGCTGATTGCTGCTGTCAGTCGACTTTTTTTATGAATTTAAAATCTCGAAAATTTAAACCTTTAATTATGGTCGGACAAGACAATAGACAGTAGACAACTCCAAGTTAAGCTAAAGGAATATTATCTATTTTATGGAACCCGAAGGTTCATTGCCGCGATTATCTGAGCCCGTCATTCATCCCTATTCTGTGCTAACTACATCCAATCATCACTTGCAAATCCGACTTCCCTTAAATCTAGCCTAATATTGTCCTTCCACCTACGTCTAGGTCTTCCTATTGCTCTTTTCCCTTCGGGTCTCCCATTCAATACTTTTGAGATATGTCTTTCCTCCCCCATGCGCGCAACATGTCCAGCCCATTTCATTCTCCGTGATTTAATTACCCTTACTATATCCGGTGACGAGTACAGGTCATGAGGCTCGTCATGTAGTTTTCTCCAGTCCCCATTTTCATCTCTCTTAGGCCCAAATATTTTCCTAAGCCCCCTGCTTTCGAACACTCTCAGATTATGTTCTTCCCGAAGAGTAAGCGACCATGTCTAGCATCCATATAATACAACCGGCAGGATAATTGCCTTATAATTTTTTATTTATAGATTTCTGGACTGAAGACGAGAAGATAAAACTTTCTGAAGAGTTTCGTATTAATTGATAAGAAATTTAATTTTAATTTATTATTCCTATTAGTTCATACAAATGCAATACAAGTTATTTGATTATTGTTATTATTCTTATTATTATTGTAACTGTCGCCCGAAGGGACACCTGTTCATAGTTGATGTGGCTGAAATAACCGGAAGGAAGGAGTTAAAGCGAACAGGAATTTTTCAGGAATTCACCTCGCCGGACTTGGCGGGTTGCCTAAACGTGGTAGTTGAAAGGGGAGGCGATGTGGGGACGATTCTTATCACAAATTACACTTCACGTCAGGGGTGTCCAAACGCTCACATTATTCATGTGGGTTAATTTTAATCCGTTCTCACTAAAGCAAAATTCAATCGATGATCTGAAATTCAGAGTCATAAATAAATCAGATCTGTACATAGACAGTGTTATGATATCAATTTAAGGGAATGCACCACTGAGATTTGTTAAAAATTGTGAAAAAAGTCATTTTTCATTTTTGCACTGATAAAATTCTACAAACATTCTAGTTTCAGAATCTATTTTCGTTTATGACATTCTGCGTGTTTAAAGGGCGTCAGGTGACTTTTTAAATGAGCTTGCGCACGTTCCTGACTGCTACCGGCCTGCCCTTAAAGATCGTTTATCTAACTATTTTTTTTTCATCATTTTTCATAATTTAAAACACTCCACACGATGAAGTCTTTTTGCAATTTCTCTAAAATTTTCAGCACATGTTCTTAAAGTGTAGTTATAAAAATCTGTCATATGAATTTTTGAAATTATGAATATTTTATTAGTTATGAATTTTCAAAATAAATATATTTTTGAAATTTTGAAAAATAAATATATATATATAACTTACACTTTTTTTTATCTCAGGAACCATAAACCTTAGAAAAAATCATATGACAAATTTTTTCTTCATAGTTAGATAAATAAAGTGCATTTGTAAAAAAAATTAATTTTTGAAAATTTTCATCGTGTGGAGTATTTTGAAAATCGGTCTACTTTTATTTATTTATTTATTTATTTATTTATTTAACCTGGCGGAGTTAAGGCCATAAGGCCTTCTCTACCACTCAGCCAGGGCAAAAACATGAAATACATAATGATAATAATAATAATAATGATTAATAATAAAACATAGAACTGATATACATGAATACAAGAAACGAACATTAAATACAAAGAAGAAAAAAAATAGAACATAAGAACTTTTATACTATGAAAATTAATAACCCAAAAACCTTTCAAGATATTAGGATGAAATTTTAAACCATACGATAAATGCATGAAACAAGTGTATGGTAAAATTTTTAGCTATATTGCTTGAAAACTTTCGATTTTAGTAATTTCAGTGGTGCATTCCCTTAAGCGGTCACATGATCGGATTTTACTCTAGCGAATTTGATTTTTCTTCCCATTTATTCTTTCAATAACCTATTTTTACATAGACCCGACAGGTTTTTTGAGCCCACAACTACTAAGTGCCTGAATTATACTTTCTGAGATTATATTAAGTGGACGGGAAAATGTCTGTCCGTGTACGTCATACTGAACACGTACAGTACGTCATACTGTACATACAAGTACGTCATACTGGATTATTTTCATAAACATCGTGACAATTACAAGTCAGAATCTCACGTATATAACACGCGAAGGAATCAATTTAATTTATTACTTGAACCAAAAAATGTTACAACTGCTGGAGCTAAGCACTGTTCAAGTTTTGGCCCAAGACTATTCAATTCATTTATTACCAACCATCCTGATCTAAATAGCTTAAACAATTTAGGTCTAAAATTAGAAAATTTATATAATTATTACTTCTGTTATCGACTATTACTGTTATAACATTTTTCATATTAAACTTTAAAATTTGGATAGAACTTAATTTCTTTGTTTTTACTAAAATTTGAACAAATAAATTGTTATGTATTATTGTTGTATTGCTTCGTACCTTTGTATTGTAAATAGAACATGTTCTAACCTTTCATACATAACATTTTGTCATACTTCTCCAAATTATGCATTTTTTTTTAAAGTAATTGTTTAGTATAAGTATTTCTAATATATAACTGAACCACCCCCGAACACAAGCTCTGCTTCTTCGGGGGGTGTATCAACTTTTGTATATATTTTTCGTGTACTTTGAACTAATAAATTGTAAATTGTAAATTGTAAATTGTAATTGTAAATTGTGTGTCTGTACGCGTGATAACTTGAATACGCTATATCATATTTTCATGAAATTTGGTATACACATTTATATCGTCCATGGGAAGAAGCCTATTGATATTGTACCAAATCGGTTGACCGGTACCGGAGTAAAGCCCAATATAGTGCCTATTTTATGGTAATGTATTAGAAAGAATTTATGAAATGCAAATCAGTTCTCATGACAACATATTGTTTTACAGTGTTCATATACGGGTTTGGAAGTTTCAATACGGGTAGCTTTCACAAATAACACTACCCACATATTCCTTCACATAAGCTTATCAAACTAGATCTTTGTTCTTCCATAAGCCCTGCTTAATGAATGGATCTGGATCGGAAATCGATTACAAAAATAACTTATTTTCTGCATATCATAATTGGAATTATCACTGATTAAAGAAAAGCATTCTGGCACTTTGCTACATCAGTTTATCTGATTTAATTATTCATTCTTGGAGATTAAAAATAAAAATAAAAATATTTTGCGAGAAAGGGAGAGTGAAATTCAACCGTGACTTAATTTTCCATACTTTTAATTAGCTGCCAATCAACTGCTCATCTTCTTAGTATGATGCCGTCTTGAACAGTTCAATGTACATTATTGAGCGAGCGAAGATACTTCCTGTATACACTCAACCGTTCGACGTTTCCTATTTTTCGTCTGCAAATTTGTTTGTCAGGTAGTCAGAACAAATCGCGTTGTTCTAGTTTCTTCTAATTTAGCACGAATGTTCAGTGAAGTCATTAAAAATGAAGGATGTGTAGAGATTTTATTTTTTGATAAAAATGACTAATGTGTAGGGATATATAATCTTTGATAAAAATGGCGAACGTGTAAGCATTTTTATTTTTGAAAAAACTACGAATGTGTAGGGATTTTTATTTTTTGGAAAAAATGACGAATGTGTAGGAATTTCTATTTTTTCATTCAAATGACGAATGTGTAAGGATTTCTAATTTTTGATAAAAATGACGAATGTGTAGGGATTTCTAATTTTTGATAAAAATGACTAATGTTGATGATGATGATAATAATAATAATAATAATAATAATAATAATAATAATCTTAATAATCTTTATTGTCGAAGACATAAGAAATGTAATGACAGTGTCAAATTTTCCTCTAACACTAATATAAAAGAAGAAAATTAAAATTAGCTTTAGGCCTATTGCTTAATGTGTTGGGATTTCTATTTTTCGATAAAAATGAGGAATATGTAGGGATTTTTATATTTTGATAAAAATGACGAATGTGTAAGGATAGTAGGGATTTCTAATTTTTGATAAAAATGACTAATGTGTTGGGATTTCTAATTTTTTTATAAAAATGACGAATGTGTTGGCATTCCATTTTTCGATAAAAATGACGAAGGTATAGGGGTTTTTATTTTTTACTAAATGACGAATGTGTAAGGATTTTTATTTTTTATTACGTTTCAAGATGTTGGCCATTTTAAATGATGAAGATCAGATTTTTGTTTGTTTTTGAATGCGAAGTTCACTAGTTTAAAAATTTATTTGTCATGATAAAAAATGAAAATTCCATTTTTGGCCCATTCTTACTGTTCCTTAAAGTTTCTCATAAATAGCGACCAGTGCGATGGAAAAAATTCGAGATACTGTATCATGTGACTCTTGTACTTTGATTTACTGCTGAGTTAGCCGAAGGAGAGTTTATTTTCACTTAGCGTGCTCGCATCGATATGTTGAAGTTGGCAGCCTGCCACTGGAGACTGGACCCAGGATTGCTACTGGCTTGAATATACTTCCAATACATCACCCGGGGGTGTCCAAGTGTCAAAAAGCGAAGAGAAAATTAAAGCTTTGCTAAGTACCAGAAGTTAGAAGTGAGGAAAACTGCAGTCCTTTATTGCTTGTGGTTTATATAATACTAGCAGGTGCCCGCGGCTTTGCCCACGATAATTAATTCAAAAATTAAAAATGAAGAGCAAAATAATTAAATAGTATATTGCGATACAAGTGTCATAAGCGATGCATACGGATCGAGGAAAGAGTTTGAAAAAACGAGGCGCTCGCGCCGAGTTTTTTCAGTTTTCCGAGATCCGTCATGCGCTTATGGCACGAGTATTGCATGCTATTTTTTGCACGATGATTATTTATATCAATTTAATTATATTAATTGTGATATTACCTGAAAATATTATGTGTATACATTCTTGAAGGGAGATGTTTATTTCAGAAAGTGATTCGCATGTGTTTGTTGTTATGGGAACCGAATATTTGTCCTGGGGGGCCTTGTCCATTAAGGCTTTCATTATGTTGAAAAAATCGCGATGCTTTTATTTTTAAGTTATGACACACACACACAAAAAAAAGCAAAAGCAAAGCCACCTACAACTGATTCGGCAAATGAAATGTATTACTGAAAACTGATGCTTCGATGTCGGTAACATTTCACGTTCCTTTCAGTTCAGTGTGAATTAAATATATGAAAAAAAAAGCAATGCGTTGTAACGTAAAATCCTATCCACTGATTCCTCATTTGTTGTAGGGTTATTATTAGTTGAGAAAACAGAAATTATTTGTTTAATGCCAGAAAATATAAATTTAATAACAAGGCAAATAGGATTTTCTCTAAGGAGGGGAGTATTTTATACTCTCTTCGCCGTCTAAACTCTGAAAGAAACACTATATGATGGCATTAGAGAAAGTTGACTTTTGCATTCTGTGCAGTTTTTCTTGGTTGCCATGGAATTTATTAATAATCCAGTGCGACGTCACAACTAGAGTCCTCTGAATCCTAGGGGCCGTGGAATATAAACAAATGAAGTCAGCGAAACAAAATTTCCCTCATTTGACTTGCATGAAGAGAAAAGCGAGGGATAAAAAGCTTACAAACGTTTAGAATTCAGATGCTATTCGCCATAAGCTACATCTTGTGAATCGGGCAGTGTAGTGGACTGCTAAAACTTGTGGTATCTAACTTGAAACCGATTTGGCTGAGACATGATTCTGTTACTCATGTGGATGACATTTTGATTTGTGTTAGACACTCAAATATTGCGTTTATTGCTATTAAAATACGTAAAACTATTAGTAAATTAGTCACCCTTCGTATTTTTCTTCCTAATTCGACATAAATGATACTATATTTAGTTCTAGAAGGGTCGATAATTCAATATATATTTCTTGATTGGTGAGCGTTCCTAAGACCACTTGTTTATATAATTATTAATATTAATATAATTATTAATATTAATATATTTATATTAATATATATATATATTAATTTTACTTCAAAAGAGTATAATATAACATTTATTAAAAGCTAATCGTCTACCATACAAAATTGTTATAGGTTAATCTAAGTTCCACGTTGTGAAAATCGAAAATATATGAAGGGCTTGAACAGATATAGTCATAATCAGGGCCTGGATTTTGATGACATGTCATCTTTTAACTAGTACATCATGGACGTTGCCCACTAGCGCAGTTACTCCAATAATGACTCCTAAATTATAAAAATGGTAATTTTTAGTGTCATTTTATGGTCATTCTTCTAATTTTTATTTTATTTTCAGACCATTTTTAGAATTTAATGCCATATAATTGGTCACTTTTTAGTTATTTTACGGTCTTTTCTTGCACATTTCATATTTTTTGGTAATTTTTTTTTAATACAAAATCTTTATTTAAAATATTGTGTTGTTTTTCGCATTATGTAGAGTTTTTGAGCATTTACTTACATTGAATATTGTCTGAACTCTAAATAAGCATAAATAAATTAATCTTTTTGTAATTATGATAAATTATGATAATTATAAACTTGTTCGTAAAATACCGATCTGTTTCTTTTTTTATATATTTTAACACCCTATTTAAATTTATACTGTAAAACTCGTGAAAATTATCACCCGAGTCGCAGCCATTATACTCTCTCTTATTACCATAAATTACTATTATTTGTAATGTAACTTACCACTTCTCCACCAATGTGCAGCGAGAATATCCTCTGTGGACCCTGAAATTGAAAATCAATATTTCAACATTAACAGTTCTCCGAGGCAAAAATAGGTATTTATGTATCAAGTACGCAAAAAATCAAGTATTTCGGGCGGTGCGTAAAGCAGAGTACGAAATAATTATTTATTTTATTTATTTATTTCCATAGGTCATGAGCATCATGAGTTCGTAATTCTAATATTTACGAAAAAATAACACAAAAAAAATACAAGTACTTAATAAACAAACAATATACACAATATAAAAAATGAAAAAATCAGAATGTAATATCTATTACAGGAAGTTCAATAAAGTCATTAATATTATAAAGTGGTTCTTAAGAAAAGCCAGTTAACATATAATTACACTTTTAAACCTATTTAGTGAAACATAATGTACCAGCTTAAAAGACCCGGCGTCGCCCGGGTTTTGTATTTTGTAATTGGAAATTAGCTTATGAAGGATTTTCAATTTTAAATTCTAGGTCCTTATATAGGCATTTATAAATTTAAATAGGAAGAACGACTTATTACACTCAAACTATTCCCTCAGAAAACGCTTGATATAGTTTTTTATGGCTCATAGAGGATCTAGAATGTTGCATCCCATCGCTTGTACAGTGCACAGCAAGCCTGGTAGAGGTTTAAATAAGAAGAAACAGAAATTCCTGTAACATAAAATTGTAATATCGAGGCGGGAAATTTCCCACTCTTATGTTACCATAAAGCATTATCACTTTCATACTTTTCTCTCCAAAAACCTGCGATATAATATAATAATATACACATTACCATACCTCGTTTTGTTTTCTCTATGTCCAGGGTAGAGAAAGTTATGTGATTCCATTATTTTAGTGGATTTCATTCTGTAATATTTATTTATAACATGAATTATTTTGATAACTTCTCTTATTTGTCAAAAGTGCATTTCAATTGTTTTTTCCAAGCCCACCTGATACCATTTGGCAACAATATATTCTGTGATTTGGAATTGATAATTCTATGTAAAAAAGGGATTAAGTATTTTAAAAAACATTTAATTTTTGGCATTTAGAATCAGAATTTTTCCAAATCCTTTCTTAGTGAGCACCTGCATTATGAAACGAAGGTACTGTCAAAATTCCAAGTCTCTACCTGTTATAGTTTAGGCTGTACGTTGATTCCTGTCATTCATTCAGTCAATCAGTCAGTCAGTCATTCATTCAGTCAGTCAGGACAAAGCCTTTTATATATATAGAGATAAACCCATGGCGGACTGTAAAGAAAACAATAAAAAAATCATTAGGCTCAGTTTTTTTTTGGATCCATTATGAGACTCATATGGTAGTTTATCAAGTACCAGTAGAGTACTTTATAAGATTGTGTGGGGGACGGGAAAATGTCTTTCCGTCTGTACGTGTGTCTGTACGCGCTATAACTCAAATACGCTTTATCGGATTTTAATGAAACTTGGTATACGCATTTATAACGCCCATGGGAAGAAGCCTATTGATATTGAACCAACATTGTAATGGCTAAAGTAACTTATGTAACCCGTTTTTATTTTATTTTGTCATTCTAATAGATTATTGATGTACGAGATGGTTATTCCTAGTGTGATGATTATGGATGTCTCTTCGAAGAGTAACAGAATCAAGACTTTTTGGTGTGTAACAAACAAATAAACATATACATATTTATTACTGTTAAAATTCTTTCTTTAGTAAACAAAGGCTTGCATTGCGCACTTTAACCAGAGCCTGCTATTATACGTATTGCCTTTTTTTTTTTAAGACGAGAAATTTTTTAATTTATGTCACATTACCCCAGAGACGAATTCCATAAAGCAAAATGCTATTAAAAACGCGTCTTAAGCATTTTTTAATAATGTTTCTGGAACTAAATTTCTTAACTGGCGTAATAGGTAAATAACTCTGGACAGTTTCGGTGGCGAATATGTTGAACTAGCTGTGTTTTTTTGCAATACATATTTCATTGAAATTGTGTTTTGTTTCTGTAAGCGGCCCTAGGGAAACTTACTTTATGGACGCGCCCCCTACTGAGAAAGTTTGCGCAACAAATTTTGCACCGTATATTTATATTGTATTATGTGTAGACCTGGGATTTTAGGCTCTAAAATAAATTAGTTTTAGGCACCTAAAATAAGCTTTTAAAACAAGTAAATAGACTTTTAAAAGAGAAAATAGGCACTTAAAATATGCTTTAAAATGTGTAAATAGGCAGAAAATAGACTTTATAATACCACAATATGCTCTTAAACTGTAACGTGATTTTTTCACTGTAAGAAACGTGGTATAGACCTAAATGTTCGTAATAGAAATAATTGCAAAATTAAGACGACAGAATTAAAAATACATTTACCAAAAACAGTTTTGGATTATATGAAAAATTGACACAGTATTCCCTTCTTAGTATATACCTGCTACTTGTTTTGAGCGAATCCTCCCCCGTCAGTCAGCATTCCTTTGGCGACAATTGTTTGGGAAAATCAAATTTCTGTGAAAAAACCTCCCTCTGCTGTTCTGCTGTCATTCAGGGATGTCCATGAAATGATTGTAAAAGTTACAGAAGTTAAAATTTTATTAAGTGCCAGTATGGTACTTTATGAGATTGTGTGGTGGACGAAAAAATGTTTGTCCGTCTGTCTGTCCGTCTGTCCGTGTGTCTGTACGCACCATAACTCAAGTACGCTTTTTCGGATTTTCATGAAACTTGGTATGAACATTCATAATGTCGATGGGAAGAACCCTATTGATATTGAACCAAATCGGTTCACCGGTACAGGAGTAATGCCCAATTTAGTGCCTATTTTAATAGATTATGGCGCCTTTCTCTTAGAAAGGAGCCATCACTCAAATACGCTGTAACGGATTTCCATGAAACTTGGTATACCCATTTATGACGTCCATGAGAAGTGCCCTATTGAATTTGAACCTAATCTGCTGACCGGTACCGGAGTAAAACCCAATTTAGTGTATATTTTAAAGACGCGGTAACTCAAATACCCTTTCCGGATTTTTATGAAACTTGGTATACACATTTACAATGTCCATGGGAAGACGTCTATTCATAATGGATAAAATCGGTTGATCTGTTTCGGAGTAATGCTCAATTTAGTGTCTATTTTATGGCAATATACGTATTCGAAAGAATTTATAAAAAAAATGAAAATCAGTTATCTTGACAACATAGCCTATTGTTTTACTGTGATCTTATAAGGCCTTGGAAATTAAAATACAGGTAGCTATGACAAAAAACACGATTGTTTTACATGCGCTTATCCAACTAGACCGTTAAAATGACCCAGTGGCCGAGATGGTAGACCTTTCTTCTTCCGTAAGCCCTGCTTAATGAATAAATCTGGAGCTTAACTTGGAAATCAATTTAAAAAAAAAAAACAATTCTGCATATCATAATTGCAGTCATAACTGATTAAACAAAAACATACTGGCACTTTTTTACATCAGTTTACCTGATTTTATTTTAAGTGTACAAAATAGGCATTTTAGGCGCTAAAAGAGTAAAAATAGGCTCTAAAGGTCCAAATAGGCATTTGGGAATATTTTAAAATTTCCATGTTATTTCATAACGAACAAAATAGGCATTTGCCTTAAAATCCCAGGTCTAATTATGTGATGTGTTCCCTATGGTAACATGTTACTCAACCGAGGGCAGAGAAATACAGCAGACTGACATTATGTGTTGTCCACCTTCATGTCTGTCTGCCCTTTCTTTTAATGGAAGCCTGTTACTCTTACTAGAAATGGACACATAAAAAAATCTTATGTGAAACTTACATAACTTCCTCCGCCCAAACAAATGTTTTGCCTCGTAGTGTAATATATTATGAATGCCATTCTCTTCTTGTAAATCGGTTGTAAAAAAAAATTGGATTGTTGGACTTTTTTATATTGGATTTTGGATATTTTAATTTTGGATTTTGGATTTTTACATTTTTTTATGTTTTAATTTTTTAATTTTGGGTTTCTTAATTTTCTATTTTTTTTAAATTTTAGATCTTTGAATTCTTTATTTTTTTGATTTTTAATTATTTAATTTTGGATTTTTTATTTTTAAGTTTTGGATTGTGGATGTTTCAATTTTGGATTTTTATTAACTTATTAAGTTTTGGATTTTTTAATTATTTTAATTTTTTAAATTTTGGATATTTAGATTTTTTAATTATGGATTTTCGATTTTTTAATTTTAATTTTTTGGATTTTTTAAATTTTGGATAAGCCTAATCATTGAGTTGATTGTTTTCTGTGCAGTCCGTTCCGCTACACCTCACGAATTTCGTGACGAGACACTAATTTCGTGACGATTTTGAGCGTTACACAAACTCTCCATTCACCCCTATCGAGGCTAAAGAAGATTCACTTAAAAAAAAGAGAACGCCGTTACCACATCACATCGCATCCCCGAAGGATACACAACCAAATAAAATCCAATAAATTCACTCACGTAACTTTCATTACTCTAAGCATGGGCAATATACCTTTCTCACTTCACATTCTGATATAGAATAGGATGCCGTGAGATCGCGTATTCAGTTGTTTCAACCTGATGCAAAGCTTTATTATTCACCAGGGAAGACAGAGTTTCTACAAACAGTGGGTGGCTTGAAACTACCTTTCAGAGAATTTTCGCGAAAAATTTTTCAAATAAAAGTTTTAGCTCTTAGTATAAACACCTCATGAGCAAAATTTAAACAAAATCGTTGGAGCCATTTTCGATAACATCCCGAAAAAATAAATGTTCTTCATGTAAAGTGATATTAAAAGTAAGAGAAAGTTGTCGCCAATCTTCATGTTAGAAAGTTTCTAACCAAAATACAAACTTTTGTTTTCATACGAATTTCCGTTCTGGAGCTAGGCTGTTCAGACACACACACACACACACAGACATGTTTCTGAAAATAGTATTTTTGGATTCAGGGGACTTTGAATTTCGAGGTCTTTCTACAGTATGGTACCTATGGTACGGGCAGAAGAAGTAAAAATATTATGGAAAAACTGTAAAAAATCTTTAATATGCAACAACTATTCAAGACAATAAACTACCTTTCAACTTTGCAATATACAGAGTGTTATTATTATTATTATTATTATTATTATTATTATTATTATTATTATTATTATTATTATTATTATTATCAGCCTATTATTATTATTATTATTATTATTATTATTATTATTATTTTTAGCCATTGAGTATAAAACAATAGGCAATGTCATTCCACTGATACAATACGAAAGATTATCTCTAACGATTACATCATACAATATTGATTCTCAAGCGCAACCTACATACCTTACATACAGTTCATCTAAAGTCATTGCACTTCATTCTATTCACATTGTTTACATCAAACTTCACTACATTCAATTTATATCCTTCTTAAATTAAGTTCAAATTACAATTTAAGAATTCATCTATTCTATAGACTGGGTTTAATCTAAGCCAGCCCTTTAGTTTATTCTTAAAACAGTTAAGAGGCAAGTTAACAGTGTTTTCAGGCAGAGCATTGAATAGTTTAAAACCCACATATTCAAAATTTACCTCTGTCTTTGATAGTCTATGTTGTGGAAGATCAATTTGATGTGAGTTCCGAGTCATATGGGAATGAATACTGGCTCTAGATGTTTCGCTATTATACTTCATCTTTACGTGTATGAGCAATTCCAGAATGTACAGGTTAACAACTGTTTAGCTGTTTGAATAGAGGCCTACATGGTGCATTAATATCTGATTTTTTCTGTCTGGTTGCTATTACCCCATAAAATAATTCCATATTTTATAATACTGTGAAAGTATGAAAAGTAAGACATTCTTATGTACTGGTCAGGTAGTATGAATTTGAGGTTAATAATAAATAACACCGAAATATTTTTACCTGTATATAGAGGGGACCTATACAAGCAACTTTTATTAGGAGATTTTTACTCTATGACGTAAAATGTGTATGCTACAGGGCATTAAAGTCATTATAATTAGGTGCTCATAAGTCAATAATTACGCGAAATAGGGTTACAATTTTCATTAAATCGATTTCATGCCTTCTTAGTAATCTCCGAATCTTAATCATTCATCAACAGCTATGTGATAATTTAGAGTTTTCATAATATGCAAAATTTATATACTGAAAACATATCTGGCCACCACTGCATTAATTATTTTATTCATAGCTCCAGTATTAACAACTAAGTTCCTTTGTTTTACATTTTTTTTCAAATGTTAGAAGTCAGTGGCGGCCTTGCCTTGGGAGATTTTATGCTGTAACAGGAAAAATTGAATACATAGAGCAAAAATCTCCAAATAAAAGTTGCTTGTCTATGTCCCCTCTATAAAGTAAAGTGATCCCTATACAGGCCATGAAGGCCCAGAGGGTTCCAGAAGGTTGAGGCTCCCAGATTTTGGACATTCGGCACATGAAGGTGGTAAGGTTGTCAGCCTTACGCATCGGCCGCCTTTACCCCAGGATTGCTCCTGTTACTCATGTCTGTTAGAGGCTGAGTCGACCCCAGGGCCATAGTACCACCAGAAGGATTAGCCCAATTGAAAAATCTCAACGACCTCATCGGGATCGAACCCGCGACCTTCCGGTTTGTAGCGCAGCGCCTCAACCACTACGGTACGGCGTTCCCCATGTCCCCTCTATATACAGGTAAAATATGTTGGTGTTATTCATTAACACCCTGTATATTTGAAATGTTAATAATAAACATTTAAGTTAGTTAAACTACGACATATTTAATGCTAAACACTGGAAGCTCAGCTTAATGTAAACATGGAGTCGGAAACGTTTTTTGTTCTAAAGTGATCCAGTACAGAGAAACAAGTGAAGAAGTCTGTATTCATTTGTTTGCAACACGTGCGCTCCCAATAGATGTCTCTGCTGTCAATATCCGCCGCCTCCGTGACGAGCATGAAGCAAACGCCGATAGGGAATGCAGCAAACAAACAAAAAGGAATTCAATTTTGGGATTTTTCTCGAAAAAACTCACTTAGAATATATCATGAAAAAGTTGTGTTGCTTAGGGATTTTGGGAGCTCCTTTATACAGAACAAGTATCAGGGATGCAGGGAACACGAGAAGGTATGCGGCAGAGATAAATGCCGGGAAGTAATGAACTGCAATTAATTGCCATCATCCATTTCCATTAAAAAAAGGAAAATCGTGCACGCACCGTCTTTATGAGAAATCCACGGTAACTAGGCAACCCGGAATCTGCAGTCATTTGTTTACTGCGAACTTTTTTTTATAATCTCAAGGTAACAGGAGGGCTAGGATTTTGATGACGTATAAATTTGAGAAAAATCTTATAAACAAGGCATTTATGGCCCAAAAATTCTCCATAAAGAGGATTTTAACATTTTGATAATATTTAGAAAGGTAATTTTTAGGAGGCTCATACACTTTGAAATTGAAAAAAAAAAGGATAACTCGTTTCAAGTGATAGAGAATGTTTTTCTGTACATGATTCTAAAATTTAAAACAAAAACGAATAGAAAATACTCTAAACAATCATTGAAAATTTGCCCTAATATATATATATATATGTCTAAAAAGGCTTTATTTAGCAAAAAAAATGCAAATAAGAAAGCAGTTCTGTGTTAATAGAAAAAAATGAAAATTATTCAAAATCCTAGCCCTAATGTTTCTCTTAATATTAGTATTTTCCTGAAGACAGTTGATAACATTCAGCATTTAAGACAATCACATGTTATTTCATTGTAGTATGGATGTTGTCATCTGGAGTTCTTGAAATCGGGAATATGGGATCAATAAATGAGGAGTGGACATTCAAAACGCTGTTTGTCCACAATTTTTAAAAAATGAGTTATTGGTGGCATATCATTGTATATGTATCTCTCTACATTATGAACGTGAATACAGCATCAAAATGCTATTTTTCTCGTAGTTACAGAGGTCTGAAATTAGTATGGACATTCAAAACGCTGTTAGTCCTGTTAGTCCTATGTTAGTCCTTCGCCGCTGGACAATCAAAACGCATTTTGTACAGTAGTTTTTTGCGTTTTCTGACAAACAAATAATTGTGCAATAACTGCGTTTTGAAAGTCCACTCCTCAAATCAGGGAGATATTTAATCTTTAAATGCATGGGACTCACTTTATCACAGAATATAGAAACCCTTGCCGGACTGCAGAGTAAACAGTTGACACAATGATTATGCCTTGTTCTTACTTCATCTATAGTGAATCCCGTGCCTCGGAAAGTTTTGAGGTGTAAATATTAAATTATAATAATAATAATAATAATAATAATAATAATAATAATAATAACAACACATAAATAAGTGTCCACCGCCTTCGCTCCTCTCACGCATCGGGCCCGGGTTCGAATCCTGGTCGGGCCAAGTTACCTACGTGGGTATTTTCCTCACCTGTGAGACAAATGTCGGGTAACTTTAGGCCCTTGTGGTCCCCTACATCATCTGGCCGTCATTATCATCTTCATCCCGTCCTCGCCTTGTTTGGAGTGAGTGAGTGAGTGTGTGTGAATGGTGTGTCTCGTCCTATGTGTTCGTGTTGTCTTGGAGGTGGCCTCGGCATTGGGCTGATACTCATCCGGGGAGGTCCTCCATGTCCTTGTCTGGTCTAAAAAGTATGTATGTGATCCAAAGATAATCCCTCTCCCGACAGGTCGCGGCCCTGTAAGGCCCGGGCGGCTTGGGTCGCTTAAATCCTAAAAAGGGAGAGGTAAAACTAAGACAAAGGAAGAAAGAAAGAAAGAATAATAAATATAAATAATAATAATAATAATAATAATAATAATAATAATAATAACAACAACACAAATAGATAATAATAAAAACCATGAATGTAATTTATCTTCATGTAAAAAAATATACACTATAGAAATTTTTTTACTAATGGGTAAAATAATTCTTTAATATTTATATTTCTAAAAGGGACATGCTATAAGGTAATGCTTTATTTATTTATTAAATTTAAGTCGTGACTTTTATGGAAACTTGTACGAGTACAATTTTTCTAAGTGAAAAGTCTGAATGACTCGTTTTCAAAAAGCATTATTAAACGTACTTAGGCTATTTCAATTGCATTGCTCTTTAAAGGACTTCAGGAAGAGCTTTCAATAATAAATGAGAGAGATATGACATTTTGAATTGAACTATGCAAATTAATAAAAAAAAGTATTTTTACTTTAAATGGCTGGATTTTAATCCCCTTAATTGAATCTACCCAAGATTGCTAGTTGAGTTTTATTAAGTTGATTAAATCTAGGATTCCGAAAGAGAGTTTTTATTGAATCCAAGACTTTTTTTTTACTCTTGTCTGTTTTAAATTATTTTTGCAGATCTGGAAAATACATGGAAATAAATTTATAATTCATGTAAGTTTTACCCAATAGGGTATGAACCATATCACTGCTGTATTCATACTCCTTTTAGCTACGAGGCCATACCAGGAGATCGGGGTGTGTGTCTATACAGTAGGGTAGGCCATGGAACTATTGATTTTCAATTGTGTCTTTTTTATGTGTATTTTTATGGAGTAAATTACAGCTAGTATTAATTTAAACGGATATGATATAAGATGAAATGGTGAGGATGATTCATGCTATGTCTTATGTAGCCATTTTTACGTTTTGTAAGTTCAGACTATGTGACTACCATGACAATGAAATGGATAATCATGTTAAAACTAGCAGGTGCCCGCGGCTTCGCCCACGATAATTGATTGGAAGATAAAAAAAATTAAGAGCAAAATAATCAAAACATTTATTTATTAACACTTACACGCGAATAATTCATAAACTAAACGATTAAGAATTATAAAGAAACAGCTAAAAATGAGAGTTTAGAGTGCATTCTACGATTAAAAGGCACCGCCTGGGATTCGGGTTTCCTGACCAAGAAAACCCCTATCGATCAATGTTTACCCATTTAGGACTATATTCATTAGGCCTATCTCTCTTTCGACTATGTTGAACATTTAATATTCTGCATGCCTTGACACTATAAACAAATGAATCGACCAGGATACGCTTAAAAAATGGAGCGATTCCTTTATTTCCAAATTATGACAAAAAACGGCAAAGCCATCTACAATTTTATTGATTTGACAAATGACATGTATTACTGAAAACTTATGCTTCGAAAGCGCAAAAAAAAAAAAGGACGTTTTCTGCCAGTTTTTCACTCATAACTCGCGAACGAAAGCGAAAATTAAAAATCCGGCTTAGAGGTGCATTCGGCTACCCTTCAATTCATATACGTTTAAAATTTCAGATATTTACAGTCACTAAATTTAGCTGGGCATTACGGACAGACAGACAGAAAGACAAACACTTCCGCTTATTATTATAGATATCACATCTAGCTAACAAGGAACAAAGTATTTTAAAACCTAAGAATCCGGGCTCTAGTTATAACTTTCCATCACTCTGGTTCCTAGCTCTGTGTGTAATTCGCTTAGGGTAGAGAATGTCGTGGCACAATTAATTAAGGAGTGCACCCGCTCTTATTAAAGTTCCCTGACTCCCTTAACATGCTGTAAAGAACATTGAAGTCCTGAACAATCCACTTAAAACACAGTGCAATTCTGTGCTGCAGGCTTACAACAATTTTCCCTTTTCTATGCTCTATAAACTACTTCAAACGAAAACGCCCTCTTACGTCACTGTTTTGAAAAATACGGTACCTAAAACTAGTTACAGTAGAATAAAATAGTTAACACCGTTCAGGCTGAAAACACCAGTATGCATAAAACCTATAAATAATCTGAATGATGGAAACGTAGAATACAATGTTCACTTGAAGTTTTATTAGCATGACTCACAATTTGTGAAGTCCATAAAATATGTATTTACTAGCATGTGCCCGTGGCTTCGCCCGCGATAATTATTTCAAAAATTAAAAATTAAGAGCATAATAGTTAAATCATTATATTTATTAACACCTAAATCACGTGGACTACATACCACGATTAGATAGCGTCGCCTGGTAAAAGCGACCTAAGATTCGAGTTCCTTGGTCCAGAAAACCCCTGTATAGTGAGTTTCGTCCAAATAAAACAATGTTTGACCATATTTAGGGCTTACAACATTCAAGCGATCGCGAAAGTTTTATTTCCAAGGTATGAGAAAAATAGACAAAGCCAACTGTAATTGTCAAACTTCCATTTAATTTAATTCAAAGCCCATCTGAAACCCACTGTCAACAATATGTTTTAATGTCAAATGTGATTCGGATTCGATAATTCTGTGTAAGAAGGGATTAAGTATTCTCAAAAACATTTGATTTTTGGCATTTAAAATCAGAATTTTTCAAAATCCTTTCTTAGTGACCACCTACATTATGAAACGAAGGTACTGTCAAAATTCCAAGTCTCTACCTGTTATAGTTTAGGCTCTGCGTTGATTCTCTGTCAGTCAGTCAGTTAGTCAGGACAAAGCCTTTTATATAGATAGAGATTACTCCATATCAACGAACATTGCATAATACTATTAATTCTGTGTATGGTATATAATATCCACCTATTATCTATTGGATTAAATACGACTGTTTTATATTAATCTACACCTGACAATTCTAAGCTTACATATGATAGAATTTTAGTAACGTAACTTATAACTAGTTGATCACTTCAATCAGTACTATAAATGGACATACAAGAACGGCGCTGGAAACCGCCACCGTCTTTACTGAGAATTTCTTTCCTAATGAGTTGCAGGATGACGAACTTCAAATGCAAACACGAAGAGATGTCATTTTTCCCCCATATAGTGACGAGGATGTGAAATTTTCTAAAGAGGAACTTGAAAATGTTATCACAGCACAAAATGACAACAGGGCACCGGGAATGGATGCCATTTCGGCGAACATTGTTAAAAATGTTTATAAGTGTGCCTCCACGATCCTTTTGAATATGTATAACAAATGTCTGGAACTAGCGACCTTTCCTACAGTTTGGAAAGTGGCTATGGTAAAACTTATACCCAAGCCAAATAGTGTGGATAAAACGAGCGTGAAGGCATTTAGACCAATATCTCTACTACCAGTTATGGGGAAGATACTGGAAAAACTACTTAATGACAGATTAAAATTTCATTTATATAATAATCACCTTCTTAACAGCAACCAGTTCGGTTTCACGCCCGGTAAGTCCACTGAAGATGCTGTATTTTTCGTTACACAATGGGCACAAGAGGTGTTTAATAATAAAGAAATAGGCATACTTATATCATTGGACATTACAGGTGCCTTTGACCATGCTTGGTGGCCTGGTATCTTATACCAATTAAAGAAGATGCAGTGTCCGCGTAATCTTTATGTCTTAATACAAAGCTATTTTAAGGAACGCAAAGTTCATTTACAGATTGGTAATGCAACTGTTGTTAAGGAAGTGAGCGTGGGTTGTCCTCAAGGATCAGCCATTAGCCCACTTTTTTGGAATATATTATATAATGATATGCTGGAACTACCACTCTCAGAAGGAAGTAAAATAATAGCCTACGCAGATGATGCATTATTGATGTGTACTGCTAAAACTGTACCTATTCTCAACAGCAATGCTAATTCAGCATTGGAAAAGATATATCAATGGGGCAGGAGTAATAAACTACAATTCAATCCAAGTAAAACAACTGCAATGATAGTGTCAAGAAAACGGAATCTCGCAGAACCAAACATTCGAATGAATAAAGAGAAAGTCAAATTAGTTAAAAAATTTTCGTACTTGGGCGTCATTTTGGATAATCACATGACATTTAGACTACACTTTGATCATATAGCAGCTAAATGCAACAAACTCCTTGCCGGCTTGACATCGGCATCGAGGCCAACTTGGGGGATAAATTCAGATGCATTGAAAATTATATACAGAGGGGCTGTTGTACCTCTCATACTGTACTGTGCCCCTGTCTTTGCTCACTGTTTCAATAAGATATGGTATCAAATTAAGCTAACTCAAATACAAAGAGGTTTTATTCTTAGAATAATAAAGGCATATCGGACTATATCAACGGATGCCGCACTGATTATTGCGGGCATCGAACCTTTGTTCCTTACTGCAATAGCTAAAGCCGAACTTACTTTAATAAAGAGAGGAGACCAACAGGAGGGAAATTTCACAGAATTGCAAGTGGAAAAGCCTGTGCATTTCAGTAGGACTGGACATCCGGCCTTCTATCAAGAATTAGGTGACACAAACATCTGCGATGAATTTCATGAAGTTGAGATTTACACAGACGGTTCAAAAATCATTAAAGAAAATAGTGAAAATCAGGTAGGATGTGCCTTTGTGGTTTTTCGCAATGATGTCGAAATTCATTATCAAATGTTCAGATTATCATCGGAATGCTCTATAGTGCAGGCTGAATTACTGGCCATTAAAGAAGCAATGGCTTGGATAACGACTAACACCTTGAACAGTGGCATCATCCACAGTGACTCACAGACAGCCCTTAAATCTATCAATAATAAATTTAATTTAAACCCTATAGCGGAAACAATCAGAACAAATCTTCGAATATATCAAAAACATATTTGTCTGACCTGGGTTAAAGGACACAGTGGACAATATGGTAATGAAAGAGCTGACGAATTAGCCAAAAGTGCTGCTGCCTCTGATCTAGATTTCAACTACAGTCTGTGTCCTCTCTCATATGTTAAAAAGCGTATTAAAGAACATATTCTTGTTAAATGGAACAATAACTGGCTCAGTACCACAAAAGGATTAGTCACTAGGGAGACGTTCTTTCCGACGGTTGAAGCTCGTCTGAGATGTGTTGTTAAACCAGACTTTATAGTGACCCAATTTCTTTCTGGACATGGTAACTTTGGCTCCTACTTTGAAAGATTCAAAGTGATAAGGGAAAGTGGATACCTATGCAAATGTGGTGAACAACAAACTGTGGATCACCTTTTATTTCATTGCCCAGTATTTGAAAGAGAAAGATATATTTTAATAGGACACTTAGACTATTGTAAACTTACTTACACCAAACCATTATTTCATATTTTGTTAAAAAAATGCTGTTCAAGACAATTTTACTATTTTCTTTCTCATGTACACAATCAATTATAGGTTAAAGGCATTATGTGATCAATGATACACAGGCTTTGCTAGTATAGAGCAGATGGTATATCTTAGGTTAAATGACATGGATAATTAAGAAAACACTGTAATTTTGTAACAACTATAACCCTAATATACCTACGGGTCAAATAGGGTTTCGTTAAATTGTATATTCAATAATAATAACTAGTTGATATTTAACTGTAATTTCATAATTTATGAATATAATGATTTTATAACAAGTAACAAAGTACACAAACGTTTAAAGTGTACCTACATTAAGGCCCGGTATTATAAACAAAGTTGATCTTTAGATTAAGTTAAACCAAATCTAAAGTTTAACTCTAGCTGCCATTTTATAATGTTCTGGTTAAGTTAAACTGTAGTGCAATGGTGTTCGTAGACCTGTTGGCTGAAAAAAGAAGACGAATTGGCCTTGGAAATAAAAGAAAAACAATCAAATCTGCTAATTCGCTTGTATTTGTTTGTTTGTGTGTAGAGAAATTGAAGCTAGAAATTGTGTTATTCAAGAAACGGTTAAATCAAAATTGAACTCAGTTTTGCTCAGTGTAAGTTGATTTCAATCACAGCAAAATAAATAGCTATTCATTGCTCATAAAAATGATATTGTATTAGCATTTGTTTCAATATAGAACCTTCTATATTATTTCCGTTCCGGAAAGTAAACAAATAAAATTACTTTAAGTTTTGTCTCACCTTCTCATAGCATGTTGTATCCGAAATTGAATTTGTTGATACTGTCTTATAATCGTGTTTTTATATCCGTTATCATTAAAATAATGATTACGTCTTAAACTGTAGGTTAAACGGTAGAAAAGGTCCAGTTAAGTTAAACTTAAGGTTAACTTGTAGTTATCGTTTATAATACGCAAAAATCTCAAAAACTAAAGTTTAAACTAAAACTGAAGATTAAACCATGATTACAATACCGGCCCTAAGAATAGTATATTGCGACACAAGGGCGGAAAGGCACGTTTACGGGTCGAGGAAACAGATTGAAAACCCGAGGCGCAGCCGACACAAATGACACAAAAATTACGAAATAATGACCTAAAATAGAAATAAATGCCCTAAAAATATAAAATTGCATAAAATGACAAAAAAAAATTACCTAATAAAAATGCATTTCTATAATCTGGATGCCATGATTAGGATTTATCCATAAGTTGGCAATGTCTATGGAGCATCAATAGAAAGATGACATATCATTAGAATCCGGGCCCTGATTATCATCATCAGCACATTGAGAAGTGCATAAAAAAATCTCGCGATTTAAAATAATATATGAAAAAATTGAAAAATTGAGATATTAAAATTATATTTTAAACCTTAACTTCTGTTTACACATTAGGCCTAATAAAGTGTGCGAAATTCAAGTTTAGAAAACTACTCTCAACACATCGATCCGGGCATATTTTAAAGTGATCCTTACTAGAGAGTATTAGTTATTATTCGCACACTTTATCTTGAGCTAAACACTCCATAATGCTGAAAACCGTCCATATAAAGAAGGCCTCGCTCGAAAAAATTAAGATCGCGACCCGTCCCCAGTATTGCCATACCCAAAAACTTCCCGTTGAGGCATTCTTAAACTACCGTCAATTTTTTTTATTTGTTTACATCATATTATTCTGAAAATGACAGAATAAATCCAGGGATATTAGAACAGTACTGGTGTTGTGGAAATGGTCGATATAAGTGACAACGAAGTTAAAAATAAAGATTCTTTAAACCAAGAAGTATCGGAAATCAGCAAAATAATAAACCAAATAAAATCAGGTAAACTGATGTAACAAAGTGCCAGTATGTTTTTGTTTAATCAGTTAAGACTGCAATTATGATATGCAGAATATATATATATATATATTTTTTTTTTTTTAATTGATTTCCAAGTTAAGCTCCAGATTTATTCATTAAGCAGGGCTTACGGAAGAAGAAAGGTCTACCATCTCGGCCACCTGGGTCATTTTAACGGTCTAGTTGGATAAGCGCATGTAAATCAATATGTTTTTTGTCATAGCTACCTGTATTTTAATTTCCAAGGCCTTATAAGATCACAGTAAAACAATAGGCTATGTTGTCAAGATAACTGATTTTCATTTTTTTTATAAATTCTTTCGAATACGTATATTACCATAAAATAGGCACTAAATTGAGCATTACTCCGAAACAGGTCAACCGATTTTATCTATTATGAATAGACGTCTTCCCACGGACATTATAAATGTGTATACCAAGTTTCATAAAAATCCGGTAAAGCGTATTTGAGTTACCGCGTCTTTAAAATATACACTAAATTGGGTTTTACTCCGGTACCGGTCTACCGATTTGGTTCAATATCAGTAGACGTCTTTCCACGTACATTATAAATGGGTATACAAAATTTCAGGAAAATCCAATAAAGCATATTTGAGTTATCGCGACTTCTTATATATTAACATAAAAACACTAAATTGGGCATTATTCCGGTACTGGCCAACCGATTTGGTCCAATATCAATAAACGTCTTCCCATGGACATTATAAATGCGTATACGAAGTTTAATAAATATCCGATAAAGCGTATTTGAGTTATTGCGCCTTTAAAGTAGACACTAAATTGAGTTTTACTCCGGTACCGGTCAACAGATTAGGTTCAGATTTAATAGGGCACTTCTCATGGACGTCATAAATGGGTATACCAAGTTTCATGGAAATCCGATACAGCGTATTTGAGTGATGGCGCCTTTCTATTAGAAAGGCAATAGAAAGGCGCTATAATCTATTAAAATAGGCACTAAATTGGGCATTACTCCGGTACCGGTGAACCGATTTGGTTCAATATCAATAGGGTTCTTCCCATGGACATTATAAATGTGTTTTCCTAGTTTCATGAAAATCCGAAAAAGCGTATTTGAGTTATGGTGCGTACAGACACACGGACAGACGGACAGACAGACGGACAGACATTTTTTCGTCCACCACACAATCTCATAAAGTACCATACTGGCACTTAATAAATGAAATGGAAGGAAAAGCAATTGAATGCGTTTTAAGCTGAATCTGTCGTTGGAGAAAAGAACAAGTCAAGTTATATTATTTCGTTGTATTAATTGTGTTGTATTAATTACCTACAAACTTTTGCGAAAGGTATTTAGTTAAATTACATCAATTCAGGCATGTGAAAGTGCGTATTCAAGTAGGCCTACATGTACAATGCTACGACTTTTAAACAATTTTCTATATTCTGAAGACCGGGAGAGAAATAGGCCTAAATATTTACTTTATTCAATTCTCCAGCGATATATTCTACTATAATATCTGAATGTATATAAAATCTTTAGTTTGGTAGTGAGAGTTGAAAGTGCTACAAATTACAGTTAGTTCCATTGAGTACCAGCATAAAACTACACACGTTATTTTTCTGGTAATTGGCAACCCTTCAGAAACAACGTCAATTTCAACTCACCGCCTTCTGCAATAGTCAGTCTCTTATACTGCATGCAATATCAGCTCCCCTCACCCCCGCATTTTTTCGGCTCAAGATAAAGTGTGAGCATAATAGTATATTTTATGTTTTGATTAGTAAATCTTCATCTCATTAACATCACTGTTAATGAAGACATCTCTGTTACTGATCACGAGAAGGAAATTGCCTTCAAGTGGCAAAAACTCCGACGATGAATTATGCATGAGAGGGGTGGGTGAATATTCATGGGGGAGGCTACAAATGCTAATGAGCCCACAAATTGAAATGATGCGGTCTGCAAACTGTGGTCCGTGCGATTTTGACATAAAAAGTTCGGTTGGTTGGCAGGTCAAAATTTGTATACAACGAAATGAGGTAAGATTTTTGTTATGACTTTAAAACATATTTACTACCTCTACTATATGCAGATGGGCAGATCATATTATCAGGAAAGATACCTAAAAGCGTGGCATTTCATATCATAAATGCATGAGCCTCAATTGCTCGAACTATAAACAAACTCATGGCGGACTGCACAGAAAACAACGAGACGCATAATTTATTTTTTGTAACTTACCTTATTGAGCTCATTTTACATTGAATTAAATGATTCTTCCTTTTTTTAGAGACTTTTATTACAAATTCAATAAAAACTAAATTAAATTTCTCTTCCTTTTTTCGAAAATTTTATTAAAAATTTAGTTTTTTTATGAAATGTGTAATAAAATTTTCTAAAACAAAGAAGAGAAATTTAATATCCTTAAAATAGCACAATAAGGTATGAAAAATAAACTATGAGCTTAATTGTTTTCTGTGCAGTCCGCCATGTGTTTGTATATTGTGTGAGCAATTGAGTGTCATGCATTTATTGGTTATGTCTATAGTAGTTGTTCACTCATGTAGGCTATAGCTACTGAATAAACTAGATCATTACATTTAGTGGTAATCAGCCAGTAAGAATAGAAAATCGTGATGGATAATTATTGTGTAATAGAACAAGTACGAGCTTTTAAGAGGAGACGGTCATGAATAGGGCTCAAAAATTTAAAATTCGAATTTTATTTCCGTTGTATTCCTCCATCTTTGTTTAATAAAATAGCGTTATTGTCCCTTCACGTTTCAGCTACAGTAAAACCAAAATATTGGTGACTCTTTCTCGGGAAAAATAATGTAAGTCTGCAATTTAGTGCATATATACTGCATAATTGTGCTCTTTTACCGAATTTATAACTGAATTAAGACATTAAATTACAAATATGACCGAAATATGACCAAGACCATGAAAATGACCAAAATATGACTTTATATGCAAAATAAAAACGGTCCGATTAGAATAATAAGCATGCAATTCATGTTTAATTTGTGTCTGCAGCGAGAATGGAGGTCAGGATAAAAATGTGACATATCATAAAGATCCGAACCCCATTTATAATGTACTAGCTTAAAAGGCCCGGCATCGCCCGGGTTCTTTATTTTGTAATTGGAAATGATCTTATGAAGGACTTTCGATTTTTAAATTATAGGTCATTATATAGGTATTTAGAAATTGAAATAGGAAGAACGACTTATCACACTCAAACTATTCCCTCAGAAAACGCTTGGTATAGCTTTTTATGGCTCATAGAGGATGTAGAATTTTGCATTCCATCGCTTGTACAGTACACAGCAAGCCTGGTAGGGGTTTAAATAAGAAGAAATAGAAATTCCGGTAACATAAAATTGTATTATCAGTAGCTATTTTATTTCTCACTCTCATGTTACCATAAAACCGTTTTGGGGATGAAATTAAACAGAAATGCAATATCACTTTCATACTTCTCTTCCCAAAACATATTACCTTACCTCGTATTGTTTTCTCTATTTCCAGGCAAGGGAAAGTTATGTGACTGATTAAATTTCGTGGATTTCATTCTTTAATATTTATTTATAACATGGATTACATTGATAAGTTAGTTCTCTAATTTGTCATGTCTCGTTTCATTTATTTCCAAATCCTTATGTGAAGATTGCCAACAATACTGTTGTCAAGTGAACTGTGATTTGGATTTGATAATTCTGTGTAAAAAGGGATTAAGTATTCTCAAAAACATTTAATTTTTGGCATTTAAAATAAAAAAAATTCAAAATTCTTTCTTAGTGAGCACTTACATTACGAAATGAAGGTATTGTCAAAATTCCAAGTCTGTACCTATTATAGTTTAGGCTCTACGTTAATTCTCTGTCAGTCATTAGTTAAGTCAGTCAGTCAGTCAGTCAGTCAGGACAAAGCCTCTTATATATATAGGGATAGTAGTTTTATGTAACCTGGATAATCTTAAGACAGTAAGGTCTTTTCTTCCATTTCACCAGGGACTAATAGTACGTTAGGTGTTATAATATAACACGTTTTTTACGCAATAAATGTGGTGTCAAAGTTTGGTTTCATTTGTGCATAAAATCCTATTGTAACTTACACATTGGATTTCTTTTTCATTGTAAATGTTAATGTTCTTCAAGTTTTCTTTCCAAACAACTCAGTGCCTTGTTCATTTGATTAAGTGAGACAGAATTCGGAAGCTGAGACATCTATTTCCATAAGCAGAGAGTATAGACAAACCTAACAAGATGACGAAGTTCCCAACTTGACGAAATGAAATGGAAGAAAGAAAGTTAGAAGACATGGAGAGAAATTCTTTTCTTTGTGGTACCACTTAATGAGAAAACAGTTGATATAATCCACGTCGTCATGGCAACAAATCACGTGATTTCAGAGAGACTCGTTGCTCTTCTTTTTCTTGTCTCATAAGCCAGAGAGGATTTCTTTTGAGTTCAAGAAATGATATCCTGATTAAATAATAACAGGACAGAAAAATCCTTTATAAGATTCTTTAACGTGGTATATCGTTTTTTTTACGAGGGTACAATAGGATGGAGCATTAGTAGAATCTAATCTAAAAATTATTGTTGTAATAGGTCACGTTGTGAGAACACTGTTTCAGGAACAGGCCAAAAAAGTCGGTTAGGCTTTATTGGGGACGCAACCGTTGGGTTCGTGAAACGTTTTGTACATTCTGCTTAAATTTTAGTATCCTCCGTTTGTTAGGCCTACGATTTGTTTTTATTTTTGCAATAAATAAAACGTTAGTTCTTATTTTTAAATATAGCCCCATATATAACTTATATATATATATATATATATATATATGATTTGAGGATACGAAATACCTTTTTACACAGAATTATCAAATCCAACTCCCATTCCATGTACAGTAAGTTCTCATGACAACAGTGTATTGTTGGCAGTGGTCACAGGTAGCTTTGGAAGTGCTTCTTTTTAAATAAAATTATTGTAGTTTTAGCTTTACAATTTAATATTCCCCTAGTTAATTTGGAGATATAAAGCAAAGCATAACATAATAAATTTTCAAACATCTGACTGCATTGTATAGGGGCCTCTTTATTTAAAATCAAACATGAAATAAGCCTACTGAAGCCGTGGTTTCTACATGCATGTGTCTTTACGACTGGGAAAACCATTTAAAAAAAACATGTCAAATTGACCGGCCACGGAATTTAAACCTGAGACCTCTCGAATGCGAGTCCAAAACGCTACCATCTCGGTCACTTCGCTCGGTGATCTATTTTGTAAAGTTTGTATAGGCCTACATTTAATAATATAGCCAATAGTATATCCCCATATCGGCAATATAATAGACGAGGATTCTTGTAAGAAATGTAGAATTCTTCTGATGATATCAGTAGATAGGGTTTCCGAAACTCGGATGAAATTTCACTAACCCGAGAGCAAACATGAGAGTAAATTATTATTACTACAAATAAACAAGACAAATAAAAATAACCAAAAAAGTTAGTTTAAGATAATAACCAAAACTTAAATAAAAGTTAATCAGGTTGAAGCAGTCGGTGAGCAGGGCCGACGAGAGGGAAGGGCAGCCGGGGCTGCAGCCCCGGGGCCCGGGCTCCAAAAGGGGGCCCGGCCGACCAGGTTTTATTTTTTTACTTTCTAAATTTATTCTAAAATAAAATTGGTTAGACTATAAGTTAAGTTATGTTTTATGTGCTTATTTTATCTGCATTGTCCTGTCAGTTAATCTGAAACGGATTATTCTTGAAGAAAAATTGCTAGTTTTGAAAAACAGAAGCAGAAAGCTTTTTCGACTCAACAATAGGCCTCACTAACGTTCGGCATTTAAAATCATAATTTTCAAAAGATTAAACTGGTACATACAGATAAAATTGTTTCTAATTAGAACATTTTAATGTATTTTTCCGTTTCGTGCCCGGCATCAGTTAACCGATTTGGTCCAAAATCAGTAGGCTTCGTCCTATGGGAGTTATAAATGGTAAACCAAGTCTTATGAAAACCCGATAAAACGTATTTAAGTTATCGCGCTTACGACATACGAACAGACAGATAGTCAGACAGTCCTATCTACCAGACAATCTCATAAAGTACCGGTACCATTCTGGCACTTAATAATTATGTAATATCATTACATAATCTTTTTGTTGCAGACATTATAAAGGGCGTGATGGGTAGTGAATTTAATATTTGATGGGGGCCCGGGAAAATTTGTCCCTGGAACCCTTGCTTTCTTTCCACGGCCCTGTCGGTGAGGCATTGTATTATTGTTTCCTGAGTGCCTTACCAGCATATTTCAAGCATAAAAAATCTTCAGGAGAGAGAAGTTTAGCATTTACTCGATTAATGTTGCAGAAAAATATCATAGACTTCCACAATGTCTTGTTTTATTCGTACCCTTGTTTCTGGGCCTAAGGTCTGTTTATCCACAACTGCATGGCGGAATAGAGCCTTTTCAGTACCATCGGGGGGGGGGGGGTGGTGGCTAGTCGGATCGCTAGACGATAGAGAAGTTTTCCCACTGTGGGTTTACGACTATTAAAGCTGTTATCACAGTAGTCGAGCGCTAAAGTTTAATATGAACTCCATACGACGGTGGACTCCAGTATGATTTATTTGACATTAATTATTATTGTCAGAGTTAAAGGGAGCGGTCACCATGCCAATTTCACTTTTGCTTAACCCATTTATCAGCTTGGAAGTTGTAACCAGGAGACCACCGTCAGAATGTCTGAACAACAAGTCCCAAGGTTGCAGTAAAATGGAAGAGAGTTCGGATTATTATTTTTATCTTCCTTTGCAGAGCGGAGAATTGCCTCCAACTAATAAGATTCGTCTTCTTGAAATTGGCAATATCTTAGCTTACTATCCTTCCACGCAATTTAATTTCCAAGTCAACCCGTGACGTCATAATCGGATTATAATACTGGAGTTTTTATCGCGAGAGCACGTTCAAATTGCGATTAATAATTCAGGGGGCCGTGGTTACAAGTGTAGAGCTTTGCTTCGCTTATTAATTGCTTGTTGCTGCAGGCGTAGCGCTTTACGTACAGAATTAGAACACAGTAGCTGAGATTCTTAATGATCTAGCTGGCCATGAAGCAGAACGGAGCTCCTCTGATGATGACATTATCTTTCCTCTTTATTTACAGAATAAAATGTAGCATCCCCTGCATGTCTTGTGACTTTTATATTACCGTATTTTGTTAGACTTGTCCTCAAATATTACATCTTTTTTAAGGAATGAAAGGGTGAAACTCCCACTTTATGAACTTTTAAAATTGCATAGCCTACTTGTTGCTTTGTGCACAAAAATTCATGGTGTAACAGACAATGTTGTGGAAAACTTTCAATTCTGTCAGCTTATTATTTTTTAGTTATTTAAAAATTAATATTGAAAAATTAGCACATTTCAAAATTAAAATTTTCAGACAATTTTTCAGAAGTCTTCTGATTTCTTTAAAAATAGGACCAATGGCATATTTACAAAAAATATTGCACAGTAATTCCCTTTTATCTTTACTTCAAAGGAGGAAAAAATTAATATTCAAAGCATGTCTAAAATTTAAGAAAAAATTAATGGACACTACACATATTTTGTTTAAAAAAATGAAAAACCAAAAACAATGTGTTCTTCTTTTAGCCATACTCTGCAGAACTACAGTAAAAAATTTATGCACCTTGCATTAAGTATGTAGAACCCATTTAGTTCTGAAAGTATAGGCCTACTTAAATATGCTTAGTAAAAATAAAAGTTTGGGAAAATTACTTTAAACTTTTGCATGATATTTAAATGAAAAATGTGTAGGCCTACATGCAGCTCGATCACAAGTACTCAGCCTTACAACTGATTATTTTAAAAAAAAAAAAGACCACCAACTTCGGTATTACTATTTTTATAATAATCTCCTGAAGGCCGTTTAGTTTTAATTTTTTTTTTTCATCGCTAAGATTAAGGGTACGTGAATTATTTTGAAATTTTTGTTTTTTTGTTTATAGCACTGAAAAATTGTGCTGAATTTTCTGCATCCATTGATATATAGTTTATAAACTATATAAACCTATATAACCTATATAAATATAGGTTTATAAATTATTTATGTTATTTAAATGGACATTCAAATATGTTAACACGCTCTGAGCCGTATTAACTTAAAATTGAATTTCCCGGTAACTCTTATTTTACACACATATTGTTAGATAACTCCACAACCATTAGAGATAGAAGGCTGAAATTTTTTACACTAATTTTACATGCATAAAGTGGACTACAATGATGCTCATAGGTATAAAATTAAAGAAAATGTGTCATGAAATATTGATCAAATTTCAAGATATTTTATATGTGATATATAAAAATTAATTGCATCAAAAATAACAACTTCAGCTGTATAAAAGTAGTCTACTTTGTAGAAAAATATGTTCATTATATGCATTAAAAAAATAAAAGGGGTCAGAGAAACCTGAAAAATGTTATGTCTATAGGAAGTGATAAATGCATGTGAATTAATTTTTTTCATGCTCCTATAAAACGTGTAATTTAAAATTAACTTGGTCAATTTTTACACTATTATCTGCTAGTTACGTTCTAGTAAGCCTTGTTATAGGATCGTGTAATTTTTGTCCACTTCTGAGTTCATTTTCTTGTAAAATTTTAATATTTTAGAACCTGCATTTTTTTTATCCTCTTGTGGTTGTTCACGTACATATACCCTTAAATCCTTAAATTTATCCTAATTTTTTATAAAAAGAACTGAAAAGAAATTTGAAGAAAATTTTAAATTTAATCTTAAATTACAGAATAAGGAAGCAAAAAATAAACTATAGCCTTATCATTGTGTTAACTGTTTTCTTTGCGGTCCGGTACGGGTTTATGTATTGCGTGAGAAATTATTAGGATCCATTTAAAATAATGTAGCCTTGAACTTGTTTATTAGGGATTTAAAATAAGTAGCGCACAACCTGCAACCAAGTATTGCGACTCGCATGCTACGCTACTGCGGTGTGGATGCTGCATAAAAGGTTCGTTTCGTAACTAAGTTTCGCAATTGTATTTAATTACTTAAATGCGCAAGAACGAAATTCACTGGCGACAACGAGTTACGACACTACGCAGTTTCGGCTGATCCTAAAGGCTAGTTTACACGACGAAATAGGTTTCGTAAGTAAGTTTCGCAACTGTTTTTTGCTTGAATGCGCAAGCGCAAGATGTACTGGCAACAATGAGTTACGAAACTTCGCAGTTTCGGCTGATTCCAACTTTTCACGAAACTATAATAGTAATGTTGATATTTTATGCTTATTTACCTTGTTCGCGTTTCGTAAAATGAAATGGGGAAGTTGTGAAATGCCTGTATTCATGCGTGTTTCAAACATTTATTTGGGATTTTAATAACTTGAACTTCAGAAATAACATGAAATGTGTGGTTGCATTGGAAAGAAAATGTGTGTAATTAGTTTCACGAAATCACTTTCATGAAAGTGGTTACGAAACCTAGTGTCATCGTGTAAACTTGCCTTAACTTTTCGCGAAACTATAGCAGTAATTTTCATGTAATAGGCTTATTTAGCCTTTGTAGATTGTAGTAGGGAAGTGACTAATATTGTGAAATGTCTGGAATATGGTGTTTCAGTCACTTGAACTTCAAAAATAAGATGAAACGTGAGGTAACATTGGAATTAGTTTTGAAGAAAATGAGTATAATGTTTCACGAAATCAGTTTCATGAGAGTTGATAAGAAACCTAGTGTCATCGTGTAAACTAGCCTTAATACGCGAAGGAATCGACATTTCATCTGTTTATAAAAACGTTTGTTACGCAGTGACGCGTTTGTATTGTTCGATTCTCTTCCAATGTTGCATGAATGTTTTCGATATCACATAATTAAGGAGATTTAAAAGTGTCTGAGGGCGTTGAAACCTACCCAATATATAGCCTACATTAAGGTCCATATAATTTTTTAGTACGAAAAGAAAAAAAGTGTGCGTGGAACGCCACGCGACAGATGTGAAACTTGTTTTAATTTTTGGATTTTTCAATTTTGGATTATTGGATTGTTGGATTTTTTAATGTTGGGTTTTTGGACTTTTTAAATTTTGGGTTTTTTAATTTTCGGTTTTTTAATTTTGGATTTTTTTTATTAAATTTGGAATTTTTAATTTTTTAATTTTTCAATTTTGTGAATTTTCAATTTTGTGAATTTTCAATTTTTCAATTTTTAAATTTTGGATTTTTGACTTTTGATTTTTTGATCTTTGAATTTTTAATTTTGGAATTTTGGATTTTTTTAAATTTTGAATCATTAATTTTTTTTTTTTGGATTTTCGATTTTAATTTTGGATTTTGGATTTTTAATTTTGGATTTTTATATTTTTTATTTTGGATTTTGGATTTTTTAATTTTTGGATTTTTTAATTTTTGGATTTTTAAATTTTGGATAAGCCTAATCATTGAGTTGTTTTCTGTGCAGTCCGTTCCATCACACCTCACTATTTTCGTGACGATTTTGAACGTTACACAAGCTCTCGATTTACCCCTACCGCGGCTAAAGAAGTTTCACTTCAAAAATAATAATTTTGACGATAAATTTATAATATTTCACCTTCTACACCCCTAAGCAGGATAATGCATGAATATACTGTATCTATAGTAATGCAGGCTTTAAGATTCACTTCCTCGGTACGGCTTCCGTTTCCGATAAGTTACTAATTTCCTTGTCAGTGGCCGATTTTGTAAATAATTTCCATGTGTTTGAGAACAATGAAAACTATATAGCCTAATTTCTCGTCCACATGTTTATCAGAAGCTACAGCAGCGAACATCTGTAGGCTTTTCGTGATTTTAAACGTCTTAAAAGGGATTGTAGATCTTGAAAGGGAATCAAAAAGTTTATATCCTTAAACATAGGCCTACGTGCTTTTTAATTACGAGAGCCGTCCAGAAAGTTGGTTTCCCTAGGGCCGATTACACAAACAAAACAACATTTCATGGAAATATTTATTGCAACAGATATAGCAAATGTTCAGCTATTTTCAATATATTCACCATAGGAATTGAGACATTTGTCATACCGTGGGACCAACTTTTGAACACCTGTGTCACAGAAGTCTGCCACCTGGGATTTGAACCACTGTGTGACAATCATCTCCGTTTCTCTGCCATTCTCTGTCATTTATTGAGATGTAGGAAAAGATGGAAATCACTGGGAGCGAGGTTCGGGCTGTAGGGTAGATGTTGAAACATCTCTTAGCCGAACTTCTGCAGGAGACTTGCTGGGAGGTATTGAAGTCTCCACCCTACAGCTCGGACCGCGCATCCAGAGATTTTAATCTTTTCCTACCCCTCAAGAAATGACAGTGAATGACATAGAATGGTAGAGATTGACAGAGAAACGGAGAAGGTTATCACTAGACTTCGGATTTTAGGTAAAAACCTTTTTAATCCTTAAGTGATATATGGACGAAAACTTGTGTATACATATTTCATAAATGACTATGCCTAAAACTGATACTTTTATAGGACCTAAAACAGCCTATTTTTACGTTAGAGCCTAATATTGTCTTTTTGCTTGTTTTTCCTCTGAAGTTCAAAATAAGTTATTTTTTGTTATAAATTCTATTATTTATTTTCAGTTTGTACTAAATTTTTAGCTTGGAATGTGCAGTACATGACATATTTGTGACGTGGTTAAATAGTAAGGAATGTTTCGTCTTCAGTAGAAAAATTCTTTGGAATTCCCACGAAAATGTAGTGTTTCTCTCCCGACTCCCACATCCAGTTAAAACAAACAAACAAACTAACTAACTTAGTTTTCTGAATCACTGATGGATACAAGGGGTTGAATATGCTAGCAAGCGTAGCTTCTGGGTGTAGGGATTAGGTTTTCACTGTTAACTTATGGTAGTAATATAGGCCCTAGTAAGAGGTCTATATAATTCTGTGTACCACAGGCCTATATCTGTGTTTTTATCATGATTAATGATGACTTCAATAAATATAATATTCTGCATTGCAATTGAGATATTTCAGAAAATTGGCAACTTAACGATTTTATAAGAGACTATTTTACGATTTGTAGAACCTATTTTCCAATTTTTAGAGCCTATTTTAGGTACCTAAAACAGAATTTTTAGCGAGCTAAAAATCCGAAGTCTACTGTAGTTATCACACAATGGTTTAGATCCCAGGCGGCAGACTTCTATGGCACAGGGATACAAAAGTTGGTCCCACGTTATGACAAATGTCTCAATTCTGGTGGCGAATATGTTGAAAAAAAGCAGAAGACTTGCTATATTTGTTGCAATAATTATTTCTATGAAATTTTGTTTTGTTTGTGTAAACGGCCATAGGGAAACTTTCTTTGTGGACGGCCCTCGTTTCTAATATACTTTGTCAACATTAAATATAAACAAATAAATAAATAAATAAGCCCGTCACAATCCCTTATAGGGCAAGGGCCTCCTACCATGGTAGGGCTGGCTCTGTTTTACTCTCCCAAGGTGAGCTATTTCCTTGGAGAGTTGGGTTTTTGCCTCCTGGTGGGTTAAGACCTATATAGGTCAACGTTAAACTCGGTAAATAATAATTACAATGAATAGTCAGGAGGCTTTGATGAAAAATTTTCATTATGTGGCTTTGAAGACAATTCAGACTATTTTAATAAATGCAATTCACCTTTATTAAAGTTAGGGGGCTTTGTTCATATCAACTTTTTTAATAATTGTAATTCATTTACATCAAAGTTCAAGCACTTTGTTCATATCCACTGTACGCAACTTGAGCACCGTCTGTTGTTTTCTTTTCTTTTTGAATTCAGGAGAGAATGATACTTCTATCCGCCAAGTTAAAATGCAAAGCATTTTATGACAGAGAAACTTGCATTTTTTTGTGATGGGATTACATTGCTTGAGTTTAAAAACTTTTCTTTGAAAATAGCAGGAGCTCCATCACAAAACTTCGCCCTCCTGTACGTACAGGCTAAGGGCTGTACATACGAGACTCTTAGATGTGGCCCTTTAGTTACGAGGGCTTATTTTTTTTTTTGCACGACGTAAATAATTAGTGGTACTTACGAATACTGTTGCCGTGGATCGTAACTTGACATTCCCGCACGCAATCTGGTTGCTATGAAAACAAAAAGAAATCTCCGTACGGTAAAAATTACAAAAAGCACAAGTGCCGTAAGTAAAATCATCATAATACAAGCCTTTATGGAACCAAGGCCCCCTAGTTTGTGGCGACTTTAACAGGACAAATATTCGGTCCCCATAACAACCAACATGTGCGAATCACTTTCTGAAATATAACATCCATCTTCAATAGTGTATAAACATAATATTTTCAGGTAATATCTCAATTAATATAAATAAATTGATATAAATAATCATCGTGCAAAAAATAGCATGCAATACTCATGCCGTAAGCGCATAACGGATCTTCGATCCGTATGAATCACTTACGGCACTTGTATCGCAATATATACTATTTCAACCTCCGATGGGGCATAAAATGAAAACCACAGTGAAAATCAAAACTGTTTTATGTGGAACATTTAGGTACACCTTCTAGCTACTTCTCTACATAATCTCGCTCCGATTGAGTCATTTGTCGTAGCGTGGTACCAACTTTACTACACCCTCTTCATAGAGCTTGCCGCCAATCTTATTGAGAAGGGTCATCAAGGCATTTTGAACTGTTTTGAAATTCTTCCTTGGTGTGGAAGCCAGATCTTGGGTTTGTTCGGGAAATTTGTGTTCATCCATTGTTTGGATTGTTCTTTTGATTCTGGATTGTCGTAACGAATCCACGTTTCATCCCCTGTCACGATGGATTTCAAAAACTCGTTCCCATGCCAAGTGACTTTCATCTTTTTCGGCAGCTGAAGAAAGATCTGGGAGGACAGATTTTCAAAACCCTTCAAAATATCGTGAAGACCCTTCTGTGAGATCACTGCATAGGCCTATTAATGAACAGCCCATAGTCATTCGAGTTATAGTCAAAGCATGTAGTCTAAAGATTAAAACGTCAAGTTTATTAAATGCCAGAATGGTCTTTTTGAGATTGTGTGGGGGACGGGAAAATGTCTGTCCGTCTGTGTGTCTGTACGCTCGATAACTCAAATACGCTTTACCGGATTTTCATTAAACTTGGTACATGCATTTATAACGTCCATGGATAGAAGCCTATTGACGGACCAAAACGCTTGACCTGCACCGGAGTAATGTCCTATTTAGTGCCTATTTTATGGTAATATATTAGAAAGAATTTGTCAAATGCAAATCAGTTCTCATGACAACAAATTGTTTTACAGTGCTCATATACGGCTTTGGAAGTTGCAATGCAGATAGCTTTGACAAATAACACTACCCACATATTCCTTCACATATTCTTATCAAATTATACGTTTGTTCTTCCGTAAGCCCTGCTTAATGAATCGATCTGGAGCTTAACTCGGAAATCGATTACAAAAATAACTTATTTTATGCATATCATAATTGCAGTTATCACTGATTAAACAAAAGCATTCTGGCACTTTGTTACAACAGTTTACGTGATTTTATTATTTTATAAAGTACAATGCAGACAATTGAATGCGCAGTACTGCAATAAATTCGTGTACAGGTAAGGAAAAAAAAGCGGACCGACTCTTGTAGCCGATTTCAGAGCCTTGTGATACGTAAATAAATGTAAGAGATGTAACGGAAACGTTTGTTTTCACAAGCAATGCAAATTACGTGAAATTATTTCTCAATTCAAGCGATTTATCGGCTGTAGTCTCCTTGTCAATACATTCCCTGCTATCCTGTGAATGCCGCTAGGCATGCGCAGTGGCTCATATCGGCAACTTAGATATTTTAGTCGGTCCGAATTTCCCCCCCCCCCACCTGATACACTGGAATACTAAGGGTAGAGGAAGCTGTATAATTCACAACAGACTTTTAGGTAGATTTCGAAGAAAAATCTACCTATTGCGATCGATACCATGTCATGATTTTCGAAAAATTCTTTCATATCTTTACGTTTCATGCTCCCCTAAGTACGAAACCACCGCCCGTTCAAAAAAAAAATTGTGAGATATATATATTTATATCTTTACACGCTAGCAGCCGTAATTTTGAAGATATTTGAACTAAATTTTATCATGTTATTTCTAGGCCCAACAGTTCGGACAAGTTCGTTAATGAGCAAAATTGGCCCAAGGGGGTGGTCGGGGGTGGGGGTTGATATTTTAAAACATTTATATTTCGGCCCCTATGAAGTATAGAGAGAAACTTTGTTTGAATAAACAAGTTCACAGTGACACCAACGATTCGGGGGTTTTGGGGGTTTTGGTTGGTACGAGTAGGGGTGGGGGGATGGAAATTCGAAATTTTTGATACTTTGTCTTGTGGGGTATCGTTAAAAAGCTCTTTACGAGTACTCTACAAGTCAATAACTAGTTTCTTGATAGTTCTCACATAAGGCGAGTTTTGAATGTTTGAAAAAGTGCTCTTTCCTCTTTTTTGCAGTTATTATTGAGGGTTTGTCATGCCAAGGCTAAAGAAGAAGAGTGCTACGCAGCGACAGTAAATTAAACCAAAAGAACTTCGAAATCTACCTCAGCCTGTAGGCCTGCCTAAAGAGATTTTTTTTTTTACCTGTCTTGACGAAACACGGAGCAAAATACAAACATAGGAGGAAGTTTAATGAAATCTTTGCCACCCTGTCTTGGTGTTATGACTTTTAAGCCTTAAATGGGAATGATGGTGGATTATGGGAAATCCTAAACGAAGAGCACGTAAAAGTAAGAGCAGTTATAACCCTCCAGGCATAAAAACCCCATTCCTTACTTTTAATAAGATCCGGGTCTTTAAGCCAAACGTTCAATAACCATTACGTTCTAAGCCCCCTGTTATTGATTCCATTAACAATTGCCGGCGACAGTTACGGAGCACTGCTATTTAGATTGCAGGAACCCGAGGAAAACTTTTGTTACGGTCCCCGCCATTTTGAAAGAAAAAGTTTTCAAACCAAGGGTCTGAACATACGAATCGAATCTTGCGTTAAGTCGTGAGGAAATTTGTGTATGAAATGAATAGCTTATAGCTATCCTTCAGAGAATTTATTGGTGAAAATTTTCAAATTAAAGTTTTAGCTGTTGTTATAAGCACCCCATGTAAATAGTATATTGCGATACAAGTGCCGGATACGGATCGAGGAGAGAGTTTGAAAATACGAGGCGCTCGCGCCGATTTTTTTCGATTTTCCGAGATCCGTTATGCGCTTACAGCACGAGTATTGCATGCTATTTTTTGCACGATGATTATTTATATCAATTTATTTATATTAATTGAGATATTACCTGAAAATATTATGTATATACATTCTTGAAGATAGATGTTTATTTCAGAGAGTGATTCGCATGTGTCTGTTGTTATGGGAACCGAATATTTGTTCTGGGGGCCTTGTCCATAAAGGCTTGTATTATGATGTGCCGTAAGTAAATTCTTACCGCGCGGGAATGTCAACTTACGATCCACGGCAACAATATTCGTAAGTACCACTAATTAGTTAAGTCGTGCAAAAAAACAAAAGTATTACAGATCAAGACAGAAACGATAATATAATTATGCCCAGAACTAATTTAATTTAATTACTGGGAGCGAACCGCACAGTAAACAACTATAATGATCGTTACCGGCTTCATATTTATTACTTTATTATGGCAAACCAGAAGGAGCATTTTTTTTAATTTCTTTCGTTTAAGGGTTGGCACAAGTGTTGATTTAGGTAAAATATTTCGATGAAATCCATTAACACGCTGTATATTTTTATTAGGCAGTTGAAGGCTTTCTTACAAAGACTGTCTTCAACTTCCGAGGCCTACTTATCACACAATATGTGTACAAAATCATAATGACTACGTCATCGTCTGAGGAATAGCAATATTACTTATTTTGCTTTGCCATTAAAGTAAATAGCTATAACCAGGAGACATTACAAATAAGTCGCTTTCGTGTCATAGCTTAAAGGTTTCTGATTCTCCGTACGGATTGTGTGGGTCCTTTTACGACATGATTCCCATGGAAACATAAAAGTGATGTTCAGCTGTTTGGTATCCGAGCAACAAGCAAAGAGATTGAGAAGAAAGATGAGCCATGCAAATGCAGAGAGCATTATGACATTACCAGAGAGATCAGGCTGTTTTTATAGCATTCCGCTGCGTCTTTGTTTGGTGCTAAGATGGAAGGAATTTATCACCGCGCTTGCTCTGCCAGCTATGAGAACTAAACAAAGGCAAGAGGAAGTCAGTTTGCGAAAATAAAATACACTTACCTAGAATGTGAGTCTGAGAGGAAAAATGAGACAAGTGCCATCAAAATTAACTGTGTGATTCTGTAGCTATATTGTTTGTCATAACTAGGGGGCGGATTTCTATGACCTAAAAATAGGATATATGCATGCATTTATGACCTAAAAAACGTTAAAATATGACCAATAAAATCTAAAATAAGTCTTTGCCACTTACACATTGTGTATATTTTTTTAAAGTTTCATTACAATACATTTTATTAAAATATAGTGTTAATTATTTAAAATATCTGTAAATTCTCAAAAAGTATCATTATAATGCAAAATTTACAAAATATGATATGAAAGTTCAAAATGTCTTTAATATGCACACAAATATGCCAAAAATATGACCTAAATATGCATATTCATACTAAATATGCTACAGTAGTTGAAAATTTCCTAAATATGCAGTTATATGCACAAAAAAGCCGTTCCATTTTCACCAGGATGCTTGGAATCTGGTTTAAATTAGTCGGAAACCTAAAAAATGCAAAGGGGAAAAATATAATAATTAAGGAATCGCGCACAATGTGCATTATCTTAACCTAAGACTTAACCTACTGACAAACACCTGAACCCGGGAAAGGGATTTTTCACTACTGAAAAATCCAAAGGGGAAAAATATGACATGTCATAGAAATCTGCCCCCCTAGTCATAACTATGATGAATCTTTGCGGAATTAATGTAACATTCGTTTGTATTGCGTCTTTTCACATGTGGGAGGTCCGACGTTCGATCCCCGATACCCTTAATCCTAAAGTAAAGTGTTCCCTATTACAGGCCATGGAGGCCCAGAGGGTTCTAGGAGGAAGAGGCTCCCAGATTTTTAGACAATCGGCACGTGAAGGTGGTAATGTTTTCAGCCTTACGCACCGGACGCCTTTACTCCCAGGATTGCTCTTGGTACTCATTCTGTTAGAGGCTGAGTCGACCCCAGGGCCATGGTGCCACCAGAAGGATTAGGCCAATTGAAAAATTCCAATGACGTCATCGGGGATCGAACCCGCGACAATTCGGTTTGTAGCGCAGCGCCTCAACCTCTACTCTACGGAGTACCCCGCCCTTAATGTTAGGCTTACCATATTATTTTGGGTTGAAAACGGGATGGCTAAAACGGAGGAACGAAATAACGGACAATACAATGTTGGCATACCACTTTGTTTCATCATTAAACTGAACTCCATTTTACAAAATAGGCTATGTTTATATTTCTAAATTGAAATAGTTGGAAGAAATTAAAATGAACCAATTAAAGGCAATTATTAATAAAATCAGGTAAACTGATATAACAAAGTGCCAGAATGCTTTTGTTTAATCAGTGATAATTGCAATTATGATATGCAGAAAATAAGTTATTTTTTAAATCGATTTTCGAGTTAAGCTCCAGATCGATTCATTAAGCAGGGCTTACGGAAGAACTAAGGTCTAGTTTGATAAGCATATGAGAAGGAATAAGTGGGTAGTGTTATTTGTCAAAGCTACCTGTATTGCAACTTCCAAAGACGCATATGAACACTATAAAACAATATGTTGTCATGAGAGCTGATTTGCATTTGATAAATTCTTTCTAATATATCACCATAAAATAGGCACTAAATTGGGCATTACTTCGGTACCGATCAACCAATTTGATCCAAAGTCAACAGTCTTTTTTCCCATGGACGTTATAAATGCGTATACCAAATTTCATGAAATTCCGATGAGGCATATTTGAGTTATCGTGATCATACGGACATACGGACAGACTTTATTGAAAAGCACCTAGCGGTTGATGCCACGGCCACCTGCTTGCTAGTCAAGATAATAAAAATGGAATACACAACTTCTCTTGCTTTAAATAATATTAAAACATTTCACTTGAGATTGTGTGAAATTGTAATTCTAATATTCTCCCGTAGAGGCGCTCAATTTGACCTGAGACTTTGAGGGAAATTTCTTGAAAGAAGACATAAGAATTTGCATTATTAATGTTATGCGTTGGCGGCACTGCAGGAGCTTATTAGCAATGCAAGAAGAATCCCCCCCCCCACTGCTCCCCTGTGTTACCTATATTTACATTTTAACCTGCTACATTAACTTCGCGTTTTAATATACACAAGTACAGAATTACATTTCTCTCCATTCGTGTTATTTCAGTTTGTGCTGTTCCCTTCTTGTACAGCATAAATTTGATTTTCATAGTAACTGAAACGTTAAATGAACTCATCTGTGAAATTAAAAAAAAAAATCCATAAGTTTGTAATGACAAGGGTCTGGAATTCAATGATTTTGTATTCTTTCTATGGTACTAAGGCAATGGTATATGAAAAACAAGAATCACTTACGAAATTAGTAGGGCAAGGCATTTAATGACCATAACATACCGGTAGTGAAAAAATGCAAAATAAAAAATGCATTTATGACCAGGCTTTAAAACTTAGTGCCCGAACCCACAGAGGGAGTTGATTCCGGTTACCAACAACCTGAGTATAGGGGGTGGAGGTTGATTGCGTAGGCTGATAAGACAGTCATTGATAGTAGTACCGAGAGGTGAATGCGCTCGTAGTACGGTGCCTCTCAAATTGGTCAACAGTGTACCTTGTCATTGTGCGTGTTTAAAGTTATAATACGTGTTCGGCATGCCGAAAGTAAAGTGTTCTAAAACGCAAACATATATTGAAACATTTGGGAGGGACTATTATACACAAACAGGATAAAGTATCGTTTTGCATGCTTGTAATGTGAGTTTAGATAATGAGAAGTTATTTTGTGGTCTTCTTATATCTGTATTCCGGTTTGTTTACTATCACGTGAACTAGCATATGGTAGCTAGGGCATACGCCGAGCAAAGTCTGTACAGTACGGTTGCTGTTAACATATTCGATCGGGCACTAAGTTTTAAAGCCTGTTTATGACCTAAAATAGTGAAAAAATGACAATTTTTTTTAATGACCAGGGCCCGGATTCTAATGACATGTCATCTTTTTATTGATGCTGCATACACATTGCCAACTTGTAGATAAATCCTAATCATGGCCTCTAGATTGTAGAAATGCATTTTTATTAGGTCATTTTTGTCATTTTATGCCATTTTAAATTTTTAGGGCATTTATTTCAGTTTTAGGTCATTATTTTGTCATTTTATTGTCATTTTCTTCCTTATTTAGTCATTTTCATGTATTTACATTGAGTGTATTAATTTTTTTTGTCGCTAGCGGTGCTGTCTTTGAAGTGTTGTTTGTTTAATGCAAGAAGGAAAAATTCCGTTTTAAAGTGTTGTCATGTCTCAGTCGGATATGAGAATCAAAGAAACGCCAAAATTTTGTATTATATTACTATTGTTATTAGATTGACTTGGCACCAGAGTCTGCCACCTGCTTGGATTTGAGAGTGCAAACTACTGTTTACCCTCAATAAACAACAATATAATCCGGCAGACCGCAAAAGGAAATGCCGAATTTTGACTCGCCAGTACATCATTGCAGGTATAAATTTCCGTGAGAAAAGAATATTTACAACATTACAGTTTTTACAATTATGCACAAATTAGTCTATAACTTCGTGTGTAGAATAATAATTTTTATGAAGAAAATGACAGTTTTTAGGTCATTTTTATGATTATTAAGTCATTTTCTTTAAAATTCAGGGTCTTTTTATAGGTCATTTTTCAAACAATCTTAGGTCATCAGAATCCGGGCCCTGTTAATGACCAATAAATTTATAATTAGTGTTTATAATTAGTTTTTAAGTAATGAATTGCTAAAAGCGATATATATATAGGCTATATATGCGTATTCAAATCACACCTATTTTGTTACTAAGGAATTAAGTAAATGTATACTGTTTGGATACCCTTAGAGAAAGAAATTCTTTCTGAACTGGCATGCACATCAAATTTCTCCTAGCAAATATAAGCCATTTAAAAAGAATGCCGAAAATGTCCTAAAAATGGCAAAAAATTACCTAAAAGTGCAGAAAATGACCTAAAAAATTTCCAAGAAAATTACCTATCTTTTGAAAATGAAGAAAAATGCAAAATGAAGCAAAAAATTCAAAAACAAATTGCCCTTATTTAATCAATTATTTCATGATACACATTTGTATATATTCGAGCTATCTTTTAACCTTCATATAAAAAAGATGCAAAATAATCAAATGCTTTGTTCTAGTAATTAGGAATGAAATTTGTTTTCTGTAGTTCTGTTTTCAGTCATTCTGCTAAGTGGTACAGGTCTAACAAGGAAATAAAGCATTTTCGAACTCATGTTCATATAACATAATTTCGCCCTCTATGTGAAAGGAATTTTTTTCTCAAATATTGGCCTATCTTTTTGTTACATTGTGTATACAATGTGTGGAAAAAATGTAAAACACATTTTAAAAAGTGCTTAACTAGAAAATAGCCCGTGGCTTTGCCACGGTTAAAATGATGCTTAAATACGAAACTTACAGGTCTAGAATCCTGAAGGCACTGACAATACATTTACAAAAGTCAGTGCTGGCTTCATCAATTTTTATTTGAAATATCTCATCATATACTAATTTTTTTGTGAATACTGCATCAGAATAGTCAAGTAACTTCCCCTGTTCTGATGTGTTTTACGTAGATTTCAGAAGTTAATTATATCGAAAGTTTTATGCAGTTCCAAAGCTACATGTGAACACTGATAATACTTATAATTTCTCAACTGTTTGCTGACAGATGAATTTGATTTGATAAATTCAGTGTAATATTCAGAAATTATATAATTTTCCAAGGGAAGAAGTGGTTTGTTTGGATTTTTATTTCCCGCGATACTTCCAGGATTAAACCATCAATATATTATAGCCGGTGCCCGCGGCTTCGCCCGCCATTATTAATTGACTCCAGGATGTTTAAGAAATTTACACTGGCAGGTTATTAAAAATGTTTGTGGTTCAGAGCTATGAAAATTGTAAGTAAAAATAAAATTTGAATATTTGTTCATTGCGTTTATTTCACTTAGGCCTTATATAATAAAGAAACGGTTTTCCTAATTTTTTACCTTCGTGAATGTTTAGACTGCGAGAGGCGAACATCGTCGAGTATACCCGATGTCTCACGAAGTGAGGGAGCGAGTGAGCGAGTGAGCACGCTATTGAGGGCCGTTGAATTGTATAAGAGTAGCTTTTAAACATTGCCAAAAATTATCCGGCTATTTATACAATTCTTAGTACTTTACATAACGGCCTGAATTTCAAAGTTTCCCTGTAACGTATCTATGTAGGCCTAGTGTTTATCACAGGGATGCTTTAAGGGAGACCATAGGCCTATAGAATAAAGTCAGAATCAATTCAACTCTGGCAAAATTGAGATGCTCCTCCTGTCGCGTTCACTTTATTAATTTTCTATTAAAACTCGCGCATGCGTGCGATGAATACAGATGAATCAATCTCTATAATGAAAAAATTACAAACTTCCCTCCTGAATGCGAGATGAGGAATAAAATTTCCCACCGCGTAGCGCGTAATCGCCGCTCATTGTTGAAACAAACGACTGGCGCTTTTAATTGACATTTTATATTCCGGTCATCAGCGAGATAATCCGTGGTTTTTTTGTCTAGACATCTACATGATCTGAGTTTATTGTACAGATATTAAATTAACCCAAGATTAATAGATCTGCCGGTTATCTATGCATTCTTACATATAACCATCTATTACCTAGAATATGCATCCTGAACGTTTCCATGGCGATAAGTTTTTAACGAAGCAATAGTTAACCAGGCCCTGACTTATAAATGGGCAGACTGGGCATTTGTCCAGGGTGGCAAACCTAGCAAGGGCAACAACTTTTTAGGGGGAATTTTTTATGAGTTAATATTTTAAAAAGTTTATTATATAGAGTGTTAATGAATAACACCGAAATATTTTACCTGTGTATAGAGACCACATATACAAGCAACTTTTATTAGGAGATTTTTGCTCTATTGATTCAATTTTTCCTCTAACAGCATAAAATCTCCCAGGTTATGACCGCCACTGACTTCTAACATTAGAAAAATAATTCAAAACAAAGGAACTTCGTTGTTAACACTGTAGTCAGACGATAGGCCTATGAATAAAAAAAAGAATAATGCAGTGACGGCCAGTCATGTGATTAATCTGTAAATTTGGCAGATTATGGAAACACTAAATTATGATATAGCTGTGGATGAATGATTAAGAATCGGGTTTTTGTGGACCATTAGGAGGGCATGAAGTCAATTTAATGAACATTTTAACCCTATTTCGCTTCACTTTTGACTTTTGAGCACCAAATTGTAATGAATTTAATGCCCTGTAGCATACACATTTTACGTCATAGAGCAAAAATCTCCTAATAAAATTTGCTTGTCTATGTCCCCTCTATACACAGGTAAAATATTTCGGTGTTTTATTTATTAACACCCTGTATTGTGTTTTAAGACTTTTAGGAGCTGTGATTTGACAACGATCGCGAAACAGCCCACCGATGAAAAGGGATATAACAAAAAATTAAACTTGAAACAATAAAACATAGGCCTATTAAAGTTTTAGATTCTCATTGTAAAGTAGACACAAGGAAATAAAATATTTTTGTTCTAAAAATATTGGTTTTAATATCTCAATAATATGTAAATTTTACAAACATAATTAAACGTAACATAGCATATGTTTTAAATAAAAATATTAAATATGTTGTTAAAATTTCAAATATTGACTGTATTACATAATTACAAATATACTTTTATAATTTCTGGCCTTTTTTGTAAAAGAAATAATAAAAAGCAATCACGCATTTTTCGCCAAAACATAATTACTTTTATTATAGAGAAAAATGTTGGATACTCGCAATAATAAAATGCTACCGGAATACTATTGGTTGATACCTAAGGTATGCATTTACATTGGAGGGCAAAATCCACATTTTACAACCGATTTTTTAAAGATTTTTATCAGGTAACTTAAATAGTATAATACTAGCATATCTCAAACATATTTAACTTTTTCTTTCACTATAAAAATAAAAATAGTTAATTAGAAAAGTACAAAATATGATAATTTTCAAAATATGATAATTTTCAAAATATGATAAAATTGCCAAATATTATACAATCCTGAAAATTATTTAACTGATTTTTTTCCATTTCTCTAGGCCTATAGTTTGTTGTAAACAGGCATATGTAGTTACCATAATGAATTATATAATTATTTTTTTTTAAATTGAATAAAATCATAAAACCTACATTACAATTCTGTAGGAAAATTCTAGTTCACAACATCCTTTAATTATGAGGTTTCATTTGATGTAGCCTATAATTATTCTAACCTAATTTTTAGTATAGGTTTTATTCATTTGAAGAGTGACATTTAATGTTATTTAGTACACGCTCTCTAAAACAGCTGCTTATCGGACTGGTAACACGCCGAAAAGCTGCACTTTAAAGGACAAGTCCGCTAAAATTGCATAAAAGTGCATTCAAACTGCATTCAAAATGCAATTTTAGCGGCCTTGTCCTTTAAAGTCGTCATGGCAATCTATAAACAAAACCCAGACGGCATTGACCAGTCACACCAACTTTAACATGGATTTACGCATATAATTGGTCATAAAACAACAAATTTAAGCCAACACGTTTCTTTATGATAATCAGAAACTTTACCAGGATTTTTCGCAAAACACGGTAGCCCACTTTATCACATGACAACAAATATATGCCAATAACTTTTCACATTTTGGTTCACTTGAAAAACATTCCTTACCATGGACGAACAGCATATAAATGCCGTAATATATCCCTTCTCATAGCCTATTTCTGCCGTGAAGTTGCTGGTAGCAGCTCCAATTCAATGTTTCTGGCTTGGATTGAAATTTCCTCGGTATTATCATTTATATTTTCACAAGCTTTTCATAAATACTAGTTGGTATGCAATATTGTTTACAAACAAGGGACTCATATATTATGCATCTATACTACCACATTTGGTATTGTATGCACCACTTACGCAAAAACTTTAGCGGACTCATCCAATATTTCAGCCTCGGCTTTCGCCTCGGCCGCTATACTAGATTCGTCCGCTAAAGCGTTATTTTGCGTACTTGATACATAAATAGCTATTAATGACTTTCTTTTGGAATTTTAATATAAAGTGGGTATCATTTTGTGGTTCTTTTATGCAATAAAAAACCAGATTTTTTACCAAAACCGTCATTTTCATCGTAAATGCATATCTTAAGACTAAGGTGGGTGGATGAAAGAGGCAGTTATACAAAACTTTACCCTTGATGAAGAAATAATAGCAACTGTGTCCTTAAATGCGCGAAACTCAATTTCTGACACAATATATTAACCCATGCCGGACTGCATAGAAAACAGTTAACGAAATGATAAAGTTCATAGTTTATATATTGTACTTTATTCTGCAGTTTTAAATGGAACTTAAATTTCTTTTCGAGTTATTCTCTGTTATTAAGTGCCAGAATGGTATTTTATGAGATTGTGTGGGAACGGAAAATGTCAGTCCGTGTGTCTGTACGCGCGATATCTAAAATGCACTTCATCGGATTTTCATCAAACTTGGTTTATATATTTATGACGTTCATGGAAAGAAGCCTATTTATGTTGGACCAAATCTGTTTACCAGTACCGGAGTAACGACTAATTAAAGGTCGCATTCTCATTAAATGGGAAAACATGACTAAGCTAGAATTCCCCGTTGCTAATCATTGAGGGCCTTGACTCCAATGCAATCAGATGTTTGTTTAATTCGTTGTTCAAGTTGAAATGAGTATTACATGAATACGGTTATACAGGGTGTTAATGAATAACACCGAAATATTTCACCTGTGTATAGAGGGGACATAGACAAGCAACTTTAATTCGTAGAGTTTTGTTCTATGGATTCAATTTTTCCTGTAACAACATAAAATCTCCAAGGGCATGACCGCCACTGACTTCTAACATTTGGATAAAATGCAAAACAAAGGAACTTCGTTGTTAACACTGAAGATATGAATAAAAAAAACTAATGCAGTGGCGGCCAGTCATGTGATTAGTCTGTAAATTTTGCAGATTATAAAAACTCTCAATTATGATATAGCTGCTGATGAATGATTTAGAATCAGGCTTTTATCAATCACTAAGAAGGCATAAAGCCAATTTAGCGAAAATGTTAACCCTATTCTGCTTCATTATTGAGTTATGAGCACCAAATTGTAATGACTTGAATGCCCTGTAGTATACACGTTTTACGTCATAGAGCACAAATCTCCTAATAGAAGTTGCTTGTCTATGTCCCCTCCATAGACAGCTAAAATATTTCGGTGTTATTCATTAACACCCTGTATACAGAAGGTATATTACTGTGAAATAATTAGGCGCACGTACATTAAGCGGAGTTCTTTGCCTGTGCATTTTGTCAAATATTGAGATATTTTAAGAATTTTTTATATCAGTGTATACGAGCTTGAATTAAGGTTAAGCATCAAACTTATACATTTGTTCTTCCGTAAGCCCTGCTTAATGAATCGATCCGGAGCTTAATCGGAAATCTTCTTCTTTCTTCTTTCTTTTCTTTTTCGTAGTTTTACCTCTCCCTTTTAGGATTTAAGCGACCCATGCCGCCCGGGCCTTACAGGGCCGCGACCTGTCGGGAGAGGGATTACCTTTGGATCACATACATACTTTTTTGACCAGACAAGGACATGGAGGGCCTCCCCGGATGAGTGATCAGCCCAATGCCGGGGCCACCTCCGAGACAACACGAACACATAGGACGATACACACCATCACACACACACACTCACTCAGAACAAGGCGAGGATGAGGATGAAGATGATAATGACGGCCAGATGATATCCGGGGACCACAAGGGCCTAAAGTTACCTGACATTTGTCTCATAGGTGAGGGAAAACCCCGGAAAAAACCTCACCTAGGTAACTTGTCCCGATCAGGAATCGAACCCGGGCCCGCTGCGTGAGAGGATTAACTCGGAAATCGATAAAAAAAACAATTCTGCATATAATTGCAATTATCACTGATTAAATAAAATCATTCTGGCACTTTGTTATATCAGTTTACCTGAGTTTATTTTATTAGTACTTTAAGAATGAAAGTATTTTTTATCCTATAGGGCACATAATGCATTTAAGGGTTAAATAAGTAGGTTGAAACGTTAAGAGGACATCAGAAATCCAGCAGTAATCCAACATCATTAAAAGAAAATACCTATAAATTGCTTATGAGAACATCTACTGTAGATCCCTACATGGTTCTTGATATCAGGTGACATATTTGTGGGCGTGATCCTCTTACCTGAAACAAAAGAAATACCCATTGTTAGGCCTAATATCTAAAACCATGCTGAGTAATTATTTCCTTAGTTCTTATTCCCTTTCAACCAGTTATGAAACATTTCATACATATTAATATAATATAGGTTTCATTAGTAAATTCTAACACTAGAAAAGTTCGTTTTATCATTACATCATACCCTCTAACATTTTATGTATTTAGTATAGCGGATTTATTTCTTAGTTGGAGTTTATCGTTTCAATCTTACCTGTGTCTTTACTTCTTACAATACACAGGTTTTGAGTTAGGGATATTAAAAGAATTCTATGCAAGCGCATCGCTTCATCAAACTTTTCTACTGGTCACAGTTTCTGGTGTCGATACCCAATCAACCTAAGGGAAATTTTATATATATATAATACCTATATAAAATACCTATATTTGTATGTTTCCTATAAGACGACTCCGATTTTCGGGACATTTTTTTATGATTCAACTATCGTCTTATCTGCAGAAATATACAGTAAATAAGAAAAAAATAGAGAAATTTACAAATACTGCATATAAAAAAATATGTAAACAACAAATCAACTGGCTGATGATCTAATCGTAGAAGTTATATAATATATTGTTTAAAGTCGCTTTAACCACGAAGCAATATCGAGACTTAACCTAAGGGCAGACGTTTATTATAGTTCATCATACATTTGGATATTTCACACTTTTCAAAGCAGTCTGGATTTTTAAACTGAAGGTAATTTTCCATTTTGTTTAGCTGTTGTTATAAGGACATGTCTCAATGAGACGTGGGTTCCTTTAACCAGAAAATGCCTTAAAACTTTTAAGTACGTAAGTTCTCATCACGAACGTACAAGTTAGGCCGTAAAGGAAGAAAGCGTGATTAAGAAAGGGTTGATTGTCATAAAGCAATAAACAGAAGAGCATCACAGAGCGAACACCTGTCTCTCTTCCTGTTTATCCTAAACTCACATTTACCTTGCACCTCATGTTGGCCTAACTTAACCCGCTGTTCCGCTTGCATTGTCTTGTAATTGATGAAACTGTGGTATTCCAACTGTCTAATGCCGGTTTGTGACCAAGAGCTATGCTAAGTTAGTTTATCTTATCTCACATACAGTAAGGGATTTTATATGTAGTTGTGCCGACAAAACTAACTTACATATGAAATCCAGCACAACTATATATGAATTCCCTCAATGTATGTGAGATAAGCTAAGCTAAGTTAGCTTAGCTCTTGGTCGACAACCGGCATAAAGCGTGGGTTCTGTTCTTCACTTGTTATTCCAAATAATAATTTTGTTAAGACTATTCCACTCATACGCCTCATGTTTGATATTGACCAATAACGTTTAGCAATTCCTCGGATATAGACCAATCACAGCGGTTTATCTTGCAATATTCTTGTAGGAATCGTGAGGATGGTGTTTTATCGGGTAAAACCGTCTGATCGTTACTGGACACGAAAGCATCAGTGTACAGTGATTAATACGTCATACATTGTATGTTGCCATTAAACAACACGAAAAACAGATTATTTTATACAACATAACTTCTTTAGAAATTGAAGTAATAGAAATGTACATTGATTAAGAACACAATTCCGAATCGGTGCAAGCCATTTCGTGTGCTTTATTCTGTTCTGCTGTTAGCTTAACTGAATGAAGTGAACTATGTCTCATATGCACCATTGGTAGCCCTAGTTAGAACATAGTAACTAGAATCGATTCATGGATGGTTGATCCATAGTAGGCCGTGATCTCGCAGCTGTTAATTTCGTTTTTATGCAACAAAGCACGAAAGTAATTATTATTTGTATAATCTGTTACATTTGTATTCATGGAAAAGTCTTAATAAATCCAACACGAGTTGACGAGTTTCATCAGATAAACTCGTCACCTCTCGTGGGATTACCTATGAATGATAACGCTTAAGGGGAAACGGAAGGGCCTATGTTTACAATGTTAAATTCAATTTACATTTCCTCCAAAACTACTATTCTTGATGTTTTGGTGCGATTTTTTTTGCTTCATTTCTTATAGAATGCTTCCTTTTCTGCTATTTCTATTGCATTATTGCAATATTGCATCTCCGTTCTATTGCATTATTGTAAAATTCAGGTGTATTAATCATGGTTGAATGGTAAAATAAAACAATTTTCATTCTAATTCTATTTCTATGGCTGCCGAGAAGTTATTGATATTAATTGAACCAAATTTGTGGATATTTGGTACATTAGACATACAAGTTCAAAACTGATTTCAGCGTGCTTTGCTTTAAGAATTTTGAATAATATATTAAAACAGGATGCATTACTTATGGTATATTTTGCATGTTTTCACTCGGTAATGAGGTACGGGATCATATTCTGGGGCAACTCTTCCCATAGGGAGAAAATATTTAGATTACAAAAGCGGGCAATAAGAATAATATGTGGAAAGAAAAAAAAGGAATCTTGTAAACCGCTATTTGAAAAATTAAAAGTCCTCACTCTTACAGGGGAGTATATATACTCTGTTATGTGTTATGTAGTGAATAATATTGATAAATTTCAAACTAATTTTAGTGTACATGGACGGAGGCCCTACTACCAGAAACATGAATGATCTACACAGACCAAATAACTCGTTAAAACTCTTTCAGAAGGGTGCTTATTATTCTGCAGTACAGATATATAACAAGCTTCCAAACAACATTAAATTATTATGTATTCAAAGAAAGAGCAAACCTTTCAAAACATCTGTCAAGGAATTTTTAATAACTCACACATTCTACAATTTGGAGGAATATTTCCAGCTTGGATAAATTTGGCAGCTTGCAGCTTCTGTAGGCCTATATTATTGTTATAACATGCATGTATTTTTTTATCTGACGTGTTCTATATCCTTGAGCCCCGCTCAACACAGGATCTACAGGACGAGATATCTACATCTACATCTACATCTACATCTACATCAACGCTCAATCGGAAATAACGAAACATACTGAAGTAAAACTTTCCTCTTAACAGAATCGCACAATGTTAGGTCGCATGAAGTGTGTACACCCCTGAGTTAGAATGGCCAGTGTTTAACAGAGAACTACCGATAGTGAAGTCGATTGTATTTATGAGCGATTCATTCTTGTCCGTTCTCTGACTGCTTAACATGTATCCGCATTGCGGGGCTGTATCTCAGCCCCCTGAACACCTCGCGCTTTGCCCGGGCCCTGGCATGAGCATATCTTAGGGACCCAACCCCCGCCTGCCATCAAATTAAAATTACAAACAACCGCCGCTACCCTAATGCGTTTTATTACACAAAAACTTTCATAAGCATTTGCTACTATGGTTAACCATTGTAATAACATTATTTATAGTTAAAACTAGCTTTATTTATTATTATTAATATAACACGTTTAAGAGTGGACTCGTATTTTGAGATAGATTACAGCCATTTATTTTAAAAAATCTTCTGACAGTTCCGCTGGTCGTAAAATGTTTTCTGTTATTTTGAATCATAAACACTATTTAACACTCATTTCCAACAGATAAGGGTTAATATTAAATATATTTATTATAATATTCCGCCTTTACCCTTAACATTTAATACACAACTTATCTTGAAAATGCATTTCGGTGTATGCTGCGCCATCTTCAGTTCATATAAGATGTAATGAACACCACAATTCTTCTGAAATAAAGTTGTTTATAAAATTTGTTAATTGGTAACCTAGGTCACCGTTGTAGTCAAGTCAAATAAATGATTTTGGTCAATTATGTTTTCATTAAGGATGTTACTCCTGTTCTTATAAATTTGAAAGTTTTCCAATGTATTTAGTCTAACACCCTTATCACAGATATGTAGGACTTCCATGGTGTTATTTAAGTTATCCAATCTATGACCACTATCAAGCAGGTGTTTAGCATACATGTTTCTGACTTTAAATATGGTAGATTACGCTCAGCGTATGCTAAACACCTGCTTGATAGTGGTCATAGATTGGATAACTTAAATAACACCATGGAAGTCCTACATATCTGTGATAAGGGTGTTAGACTAAATACATTGGAAAACTTTCAAATTTATAAGAACAGGAGTAACATCCTTAATGAAAACATAATTGACCAAAATCATTTATTTGACTTGACTACAACGGTGACCTAGGTTACCAATTAACAAATTTTATAAACAACTTTATTTCAGAAGAATTGTGGTGTTCATTACATCTTATATGAACTGAAGATGGCGCAGCATACACCGAAATGCATTTTCAAGATAACTTGAAAATTAAATGTTAAGGATAAAGGCGGAATATTATAATAAATATATTTACTATTTAACAGTATTCTCTCCGTCTGTGTACGAGGCGCGTCCGTAGGCAGTTTACAGAAACAAAACACAATTTCATGGAAATATTTATCGCAACATATAATGCATGTGTTCAGGAATTTTTACCAAATTTGTCACCGGAATTGACAATGTTTGTTATACTGTGGCACCAACTTTTGAATACCTGTGTCGTAGAATTCCGCCGCCAGGGATTTGAATTACTGTGGGGCAAACATCTCCTTCTCTCTGTCATTCTCTGTAATTTCTTGAGGTTTAGGACAAAATGGATCTCACTGGGAAAGGTCCGGGCTGTAGAGTGGATTTTTAAACTCTTCCCAGCCGAACTTCTGCGAGAGAATTGCTGAGAGGTGTTTAAAAATCCACTCTACAGCCCTAAATATTTTCATGTTTTTTTTTTTTTTTTTTTTTTTTTTTTTTTTTTTTTTTTTTTTTTTTTTTTACTGTAAACGGCTTCAGGGAAACTTACTTAATGGACACGAGGCGTTACGTAAATTATTGAGGATATCTCCAGATGTGTCTGTCGTTCACTACCATTTCGTACCAATATGACAGTTACAATTACAATTTATTGTTTCAAATTACACGAAAAATATACATAAAAAGTTGATACACCACCCGAAGAAGCAGAGCTTGTGTTCGGGGGTGGTTCAGTTCTATATATGAGAAAAACTTATACTAAATAATTACTTAAAACAATACAAAATTTAGAGAAGTATGACAGAATATTATGTATAAAAGGTTAGAACATGCTCTTTTTACAATACAAATAATAATAATTTTTCATTTCCTTCATTTTTACCATATAAAATACTATTATTCCAACTAGCAGGCCTACTATTATCGTGTATCTGTTAATCGTATACAATTCAAAATAACATAAATAAATATATAACCACTAAGAACTTTGTCCATAAATTAAAATAGTTTAAATGTTTTTGACAAAACACGAACGTAACCCAACACACTATTTATTTTCGCTCAAAACATTCCTTACGAATTTCATTTCTCCCCATTCTTTAAACTTTTGCAACTTCTTGTAATAGCAAATAATTTTTCAGTATTATACTGTATTGTTATTTGCCATTTCTACAATTTAAAGAGAGATATAAATTTATTTACATATAGATCAGGATTTAGTATTTTTAGCAACTGTTTCTGCTATGTTCAACTCTTTTCATACGTGATTTGCTTCAAACAAATTGTTGCCAACCAAAATAAACTGATTTCCACTACTATGCGAAATTAAATTACAAAACGTTTTTTTGATTACTGTTCTAAGCACAAGCGAACTGATATTATTTTCCTTTTAAAATTTACGATACAAAATAACATAAAAGTCGTTTTTAAAATGTCGCTAGTTTGTCTTAAAAAATATCATTTTAATATAATTTTTCGTTTTCGAAAAATGCTTGACAGTCAATTAAAAAATAATAGACTAATAATAATAGAGTAATAATAATATTTTCCTGTTCATAGCTGGGGACCTTAAAAGTGTAGGCCTAAATATGCTGATAACTCAATATCGAATTCCAGGGTTAAACACTTCAAGGAATCCTTCAATAAGCTATGAGTCGTAATTTATTAGTTGTTTGTTCACCCCTGTGCAAATAAAGAAACATGTCGATACTTTACTAGAGTCGATCTAATTTCCTCTGTTTCTGTGTCGGCCTCATTTTCCCCAATGCCATCTTGTTTTCTCTTAGAAGCGATCGTGGGACGAATGCTTTAATCCAATAATAAAGAAGCTCTCTCGACAGAATCTAACTGCGGCATTAAGAAGAACAAGATGGCCATGCCTTGCATATTAAAGGCGGCCGAGAATTTATAACTACAGATATGCAGCGTAAAGCAAATTCTATGCGAAGAACAGAACAAAAATGTAAGTGCAAGGAGACACTCTGGTTAGAAAGTTAAAGTATGGGGAAATGATGTATTGCATAAATGTTTAAAAAGTTAGTTTATATTTAATAAACCAAAACCAAAGGACCTAATTACTAATTATATATTTAATAAAATAAGGTAAACTGATATAACAAAGTGCCAGAATGTTTTTGTTGAATCAATTATTTTCTGCATATTATAATTGCAATTATAAGTATTTTTAATCAGATTAAAATCGACCAGCGTCAGCAGAACTACAGATCTGTGATTTCTTGATAATCGCGCACTCACATAAAAATAAAAAAAATTAAAAAAATAAGTTCATGTCAAATCTGCAGGTTCCGGGATTTGGTCCAGAGACCTCCAGAATACGAGTCCAAGACGTTACCATTTGGCCAACTCAGTTTGATAAGCATATGTGAAAGAATAGTGTTGTTTGTCAAATCTAAAATGTAGCCTATTGCAACTTGAAATTCTTAAAATTTCACAAAATTCAGTGGAAAACAACTCCGCTAATTATTTCACAGTAATGTACCTTCTGTATATAACAGTATTCATGTACAGTAGTACTCAATTTCAACTAGATCAACGAAGTAAACAAAGATCTGACTGCATTGCATCAAAGCCCTCAACGATAAAAAATGCGGCATTGTAGTATAGACATGATTTAAAAACATGTGACCTTTAATTAGTTGTTACTCTGGTACCGGTCAACCGATTTGGTCCAAAATAAATAGGCTTCTTGCCATGTACGTTATAAATAAGTATACCAAGTTTCATGAAAATCCAATAAAGCATATTTGAGTTATCACACGTACAAGGACGGACGGACAGACAGACGGACAGAGTTTTTTCCCGTCCCCCACACAATCTTATAAAGTACCATAGTGGCACTTAGTAATGCTTTGCGGAGAAGTTCAAACAAGAACTATTTTAAAAACTAACTTTACACAAAAGAGGATCTTCAGAACATTTTACCTAGGTCTGTTACGAAAATTTCATCTTAAAATCTGGCGGGCTATTCACAGTTTATCGGACGACAGAGTCGTGTGGTAAAGTTAGAAGTGACGAATTGTACTCCATGGGGTGAAGTTACGACTATGTTTTGTTTTTATCGCTGTGGGTAGCCATGGCAACGCGCGTGATTTGTCTCCGTGCATCTCACCTATCTGAAAGGCGACTGTTTTTCTCTGCGTTTTAGAGCTTTATTTGGTTTCCTGTGACGTTGAGATTTTCAGAAAGCGGAAGTACATACTTCAAAATCAGCTCTGAGCTCTATCACGAATGATGAGAAAGGTGGTGGCTAGCCCCTACAGTTTACCTATTTGCAAATTAAAACAAATGAGTGCCACATTGCACCTTCCTTGTGAGAGAGAGACCTGCGATATGCTTGAAGAACTATCCGTGTTTTGTTTATTTTAAGTTTTAGCTTTTTTTTATTTCATGAAGAATACATAAATGAAAGTTAGAAAAATATGGTGTCTGGTGAATGGGTCTATATTAATAAATGAGTTGATATATTCCATTCATACGAGGTGTTTGATATTGACCAATAACGTTTAGCAATTCCTCGGATATAGACCAATCACGAACGTTTATCTTATAAAATGCTTGCCATAATATGCTATCTTATCTGATATAATCGTGTGCTCCTTACTGGACATGTAAGCATCAGTGTGCAGTGATTAATACGTCACGTGCTGCCATTAAGCAGCACGAAAACAGATCATTTTATACAACATAAATGTTTGGAAATAGAAATAATATAAATGTACATTGATTAAAACGGAATTTCGTTTTCGAAGCATCAGTTTCCAGTAATAAATTTCAGTGTCAAATCAATCGCATTTGGCTTTGGCTATTTTTGTCATACCTTGGAAATAAAAGCATCGCGATCGCTTGAATGATGTAAGCTCACGCTGGTCGATTCATTTGTTTATAATGTCAAGGCACGCAGGTAGGCCTATCTGAAATTTTGAACATAGTCGGAAGAGGGGTAATGAATAGCCTATAGGCCTAAATGGACAAACATTGATCGGTTTAGACGGAACTCACTATGCAGGGGTTTTCTGGGCAAGGGAACTCGAATCAGAGGTTATTTTTCCTATGCTGCTCTTTCTAATCGTGAAATTCAATTCAAAGACAGATTTTTAGCTGTTTCATTAATTATATTAATCGTTAGTATATGAATGTTACGAGTACCGGTGCTTATAAATATGTTTTAATTACTTCGCTCTTAATTTTTTTTATCTTACAATTAATTATCGTGGGGGAAGCCACGGGGATCTGCTAGTGTGTAATAATTAGGGACCGGATTTTTAGGTTTTTAAAAACACTGTTTTAGGTTTTCCATTAGGTGAAATAGTTTTTTTTTAGGTTTTTTGTCCAAAATATCGTTTTCAAGTAGAATAATTGGATTAATGAATTTGAATGTGCTACATAGGATTGAATACATAATACGTGTAAAGTTTAACTTAACAAAATTGACTTAAATTTGTGTAAACTTGCTTTAAGACAATATTATACAATTGAAGAAAGAAAGCATAAACAATTAAAGAAGCAGAGAAAATAAGATTGCCTCACATTTCCTGGTTACAGTATATCACTAAATATCTTTCAAGATTCTCTACTGTGAAGTTCTCCCTGTAATCTCTTAGTTAATAGTTAATACTGTATCTATCTGATTTCTAATTTAGTGAGTAAAATACTTTATGGTTGGATGTGGATAATGTGAAACTGATTATTTTCATTTCTTCGGTTGTTACGCATGCTAACCGCACAACACATCAACTAGGGACGAAAACTTCCCCCTTTTCTAGAAAGGTAAATAATACGTGTTTCTGGCAGGCTTGACGAAATATTACTTTGCCATCTGTAGAAAAATTTAGAAATTCTTAACTGACAAACAAAAAAGACAAAAAAGGATCCTAAATTATATATTTTAGGTTTTGTATCCCGTTTAGGTATATTTAGGTTTTTATACCCCATTTAGGTATTTTTAGGTGCCACAGAATTAATGTGGGTGAATCCTATGGACATGATTCGAAAAAGTGTATGAGCGCTTTTTGTTTTGGAAGTAAGGAAAAAAATAGGTAAAAACCTAAGAATCCGGTCCCTAGTAATAATGGAAAATACATGGAAATAAAATTTTAACATGTAAGTTTTACCCAATAGAGTATGAACCATATCACTGTGCTGGTTGTTTTCTTTGCAGTCCGGTAAGGATTTATAATTTGCGTAAGGAATTCAGACTCCCTCATTTGAGGATTAAAGTCTTTTTTCCCTGTTAGGTTGAGCAATTCCTCGGATATAGACCAATCACGACCGTTTATCTTATAATATACTTCCTAGAGTCCCAAGCTTGTAATTTTATCTGATAAAACGTCAGCTCGTTACTGGCACATAAGGTATCAACGTGCGGTGATTAATGCGTCACATGCTGCCAATGAACAGAATGAAAACATTACTTTATACAACATAACTTGTTTGGGAATCGAAATAATATAAATGTCCATTGATTAAAAGCTTAATTTTGATTAGGTGCAAGCCAGTTCGTGTGCTTTTATTCTGTTCTGCTGTTAGTTTATCTGAATGAAGTTAAAATGTCTTATACGCACCATTGGTAGCACTGTTCACATCATGGTACCTCGAATCGATTCATGGATGGTCGATTCATAGTAAGCCGTGCTCTCGCAGCTCTGTTAGTTTTGTTTTTATATAATAGAGTAAGGAAGTAATTATTATTTCTATAATCCGTTACATTTTTAGGTAGATTTCGAAGAAAAATCTACCTATTGCAATAGATACCATGTCATGATTTTCGAAAAATTCTTTCATATCTTTACGTTTCATGCTCCCCTAAGTAAGAAACCACCGCCCGTTAAAAAAAATTGTGATATTTATATATATATATATATCTTTACACGCTAGCGGCCGTAATTTTGAAGATATTTGAACCAAATTTTAATATGTTATTTCTAGGCTTAATAGTTCGGACAAGTTCGTTAATGAGCAAAATTGGCCCAAGGGGGTGGTCGGGGGAGGGGGTTGAAATTTTAAAACATTTTTATCTCGGCTCCTATGAAGTATAGAGGGAAACTTTGCTTGAATAAATTAGAGTACTCCCTATGGAATTCACAGTTACACCAACGATTCGGGGGTTTTGGGGGTATGAGTGGGGGTGGGGGTGGGGGGGATGGAAATTCGAAATTGTTGAAACCACGTCTTGTGGAGAATCATTGAAAAGCTCTTGATGAGTACTCTACAAATCAATAACTAGTTTCTCGATAGCTCTCATTTAAGGCGAGATTTGAATGTATGAAAAAGTGCTCTTTCCTCTTTTTTGCAGTTATTATTGCGGGTTTGTCATGCCAAGGCTAAAGAAGAAGAGTGCTACGCATTGACAGTAAATTAAACCGAAAGCACTTTGAAATCTACCTCAGCCTGTAGGCTTGCCTAAAGGGATTTTTATTCAAGGAATAGTCTTAATAAATCCAACTCGAGCTTACGAGCATTATCAGATAAATTTGCTCCTGGTACGCAGTCGCGAATCTATGGATAAGCTCGTGGGATTGCCTATGATAAATACTCAATTACTGATTTTCATATCAATACTGTTTCTTAATACGTTCTAATAAAAATTCTGGAGTGGATTTGTCAAATATTTATGTGTTGACTAAAATAAAAAAATATGAATCAACCTTTATTTTATTCAATTAAATTTATTCAATTAAATATACCTGCATTATATTTTACTGTATCACATTAATAGAGACATTTTAGTATTGACTTTATCATTTCAGGGATTAGGCCTATGTGCTATGAAATAGAAGATCGGAATACAAGCTTGAGGGAATGTTAGTGGCAACACTGTATATAAAACAAAAGCAAACTGATTGTACCTGCAGCTGTTTTTATGACATCACCACAGGACATGCATTAATTATCTCCATGGAGATGATTTATCAGCTGTCAATACGCTACGCTCTTCTGTTTCCCGTTCCCATGGCGACGCCTACTCACGCATGAAAACTGTGCTGCGAAAAGAGACGATGATTATGAGCTCTGCATGGAACGTTTAAATAGACTGATATTGAATAACGCCATGTCTCTCTACCTAAATTCAAGTTATAGTAGGTCGTGTTAAGGAGTTAGGCTTACATAAAATACAATAGAGAATCATACAATGTCGTGAGATCCATCTAACAGCGGAACCTGGTACTACTGAATAGTTACAGTTTATTCATGTTTTGAATATTTCAATTTGGACCAAGTTTCCGGTTCTGCCACCAACAGTGCTGTAAATCTGTCCCCATTTTCCCATTATATTATTCTGTGTTGTGTTTTGTTGCTTTATTTCATTAAAATTATTGGTTATAATAGTACATAGATTATCTTATTTCTTTTTTATTTCATGATTATTAATTCTAGTAGTCCTGTTCTATGAATAGTTGACCTCGCGCCCAAAAAATATATAAAAAACCTGCTTTTTTATCATAAGTGATCCCACGAGAGTTGCGCAGCAGGAGCGAATTTATCTGATGAAACTCGTCAACTCGAGTTGGATTTATTAAGACTACTCCATTAATAAAAATGTAACGGATTATACAAATAATAAATACTTTCGTGCTCTGTTGTATAAAAACAAAACTATCAGCTGCGAGATCACGGCATACTATGAATAAACAACCATGAATCGATTCGAGTTACCATGTGTGACCAGTGCTACCAATGGTGCATATAAGACATAGTTAACTTCGTTCAGGTAACAGCAGAACAGAATAAAAGCACAGGAACTGGCTTGAACTGAATCGAAATTGTGTTTTTAATCAATACACATCTATATTATTTCAGTTTTCAAACAAGTTATGTTGTATAAAATAATCTGTTTTCGTGCTGCTTAATGGCAGCATGTGACTTATTAATCAGTGCTCATTGATGCTTACGTGTAACGAGCAGACGTTTTATTCGATAAAACGGCATCCTCGCGATTTCTACAAGAATATTGTGCCGTGCCGTGATTGGTCTATATCCGAGGAATTGCTAAACGTTATTGGTCAATATCAAACACGCGGCGTACGAGTGGAATAGTCAGTTAAAAGGGTCACTATCTTCAAACGGAATGTAAAGACTCCTTACACATTACGTCGTTTTCGATTACTCCAAGGAACATTTTGCCAAATTGGAAAAAAATCGAACAATGCGTTTAGGCTTGACTGCACGTAGCAAACAAGTTTACAGTCAATTAGGCTAATTGCCGAACGATCAAGTTAAAAAAGGACCTGGGTTTGCTCAGTTTGGACAATCTTTATTAATTTCAGAATTACATACATAGTTTTGACAAGCTATGATATTTCTCTTTTCATAGCCTTTTCATAGCCTCTTAATATATGTACTCTAGGAATACGAACTGTTTCTGAGCTTAGGTCTATTTTCTTCGACATGTATAACTTTCTACAGTGCGTTTCACGCAAGAGTTGGCCAATCATGCGGGTTTCTGTGTCGTGGTGACCACAGCTCTAACCCCCGAGCGATCGCGTGAAAGATCTACACCAAATAAAGTCGCTAACGATGTAATGATTCAGGTTCTCACATTTATAGTTAAAATTACAATGAAAATAACCACGTAGGCCTACCTCATCACAAGAGATGCTGTAAATGTCCTCCTCTTGCATCCACAAAAGACTGGCATCATTTCAGGAAACTTTCCTTCACGCACATAAGTTCAGCTTCCAAGATAGAGTTAATTTCTCTTGTGATATTGTCTTTAAGTTCTTCTAATGTATGGTAAATTGACCTATACACTTTATTTTTCTAGTTCCCCCTTAAATGATAGTCACATACTGTTAGAAGAGCTTAAAAACTATATCTCTATATATATAAAAGGCTTTGTCCTGACTGACTGACTGATTGACTGAATGACAGGAATCAACGTACAGCCTAAACTATAACAGGTAGAGACTTGGAATTTTGACAGTACCTTCGTTTCATAATGTAGGTGCTCACTAAGAAAGGATTTTGAAAAATTCTGATTCTAAATGCCAAAAATTAAATGTTTTTGAAAATACTTAATCCCTTTTTACATAGAATTATCAATTCCAAATCACAGAATATATTGTTGCCAAATGGTATATGATGGGCTTGGAAAAAACAAATGAAATGCACTTTTGACAAATAAGAGAAGTTATCAAAATAATTCATGTTATAAATAAATATTACAGAATGAAATCCACTAAAATAATGGAATCACATAACTTTCTCTACCCTGGACATAGAGAAAACAAAACGAGGTATGGTAATGTGTATATTATTATATTATATCGCAGGTTTTTGGAGAGAAAAGTATGAAAGTGATAATGCTTTCTGTTTAATTTCATCTCCAAAACGACTTTATGGTAACATAAGAGTGGGAAATTTCCCGCCTCGATATTACAATTTTATGTTACAGGAATTTCTGTTTCTTCTTATTTAAACCTCTACCAGGCTTGCTGTGCACTGTACAAGCGATGGGATGCAAAATTCTAGATCCTCTATGAGTCATAAAAAACTATATCAAGCGTTTTCTGAGGGAATAGTTTGAGTGTAATAAGTCGTTCTTCCTATTTCAAATTATAAATGCCTATATAAGGACCTAGAATTTAAAATTTAAAATCCTTCATAAGCTAATTTCCAATTACAAAATACAAAACCCGGGCGACGCCGGGTCTTTTAAGCTAGTCACAAGATAAATTAACTCTACCTCGGAAGCTGTACTTATGCGCGTGTAAGAAAATTTCCTAAAAAGGTGCCCGTGTTGTGTGGATGCAAGAGGAGGACATTTCCAGCATATCTTGTGATGAGGTACATGGTTATTTTCATTGTAATTCCAACTGTAAATGTGAGAACCTGAATCATTATATCCTACCATTATTGGATTTTTTGCGTAGATATTTCACCCGATCGTTTGGGAGTTAGAGCTGTAGCCGCCGCGAAGGAGAAACCCGCACGATTGGCCAACTCGTACGTGGAACACCCTGTATTTACATAGACTACTTTAATAATTAATTTGTTATTCCTGTTTTGACTGTTTCTAGTCTTTATTATTTAATATTTTTTCACTTATATCTTTCTATTTTCATTCCTTATTCACATTTATTCTTTATGTGAATGCCTTTTTATCTCTCTTTATTTTTATTCTCTCTGTTTCCTTTCTACCTCTAGCTCTCTCCATTCCTAACTTTATTTCACTGCATGGAGGTTGTTGTAATTTGATTTGAACTACATACAGTCACTGTGACTTGATCCTGCAAACTTTATAACTTGTCACGCCCACTCTGACACACGGATGTGACGCAGCTACACAGGGATCTGTTTTAGGTCCAGTTTGTACAGTCATTGCAAGCAAAGTGTTATTTCAAGTGTCAATACGCTAAAGGCAGAGTTTCGACAATTGTTCTATCCAGCTTCAGTATTGTACTTACGGATGAAGAAGCAATATTTTTTTATTTCGATATTCTCTTGTTTACATTCATGAAATAGAATATCACGTTGTTGTAAGTACATTCGGGCTTCACCTTCAGCAATGATCATGATTAAAATGTATATTTTAGGGAGTAAACTAATTGATTAGCCTTGTAATGTGCATAAATAGTTAAATGTCAATATACACTTTATTAATAAGTAGGGACCGGATTTTTAGGTTTTTAAAAACACTGTTTTAGGTTTTCCATTAGGTGAAATAGTTTTTTTTAGGTTTTTTGTCCAAAATATCGTTTTCGGGTAGAATAATTGGTTTAATGAATTTGAATGTGCTACATAGGATTCAATGCATCATTAACACGTCTTCTTAAAACACAGTGTGACCACTCAGTGTGAATAACAAGACAGTACTAAAGGTTAAGGCAAACAAACGCTTTAAAACACAGAAATCTATATCCTTGTTCATACATGGCAACAATGGTTGTTTGTACGATTATTTTAAAAGGAATACGCCTGTACTCAACACTTCCTCTCTTGATACAGTCCATCCTAGACGACAATGGGTTGAACGAAACGCTGGTGGTATTAATTTCAACCCGAAAAAAATTATTGTCTCTCCGCAAAATATCGATTCCTCAACTGACAAAGAAAAAAGACAAAAAAGTAGCCTAAATTATATATTTTAGGTTTTATATCCCGTTTAGGTATATTTAGGTTTTTATACCCCATTTAGGTATTTTTAGGTGCCACAGAATTAATGTGGGTGAATCCTATGGACATGATTCGAAAAAGTGTATGACCGCTTTTTGTTTAGGAAGCAAGGAAAAAAATAGGTAAAAACCTAAGAATCCGGTCCCTATTAATAAGCTTATTATTAGCAGGGCTCGGATTTTAATGACATGTCATCTTTTTATTGATGCTGCATAGACATTGCCAACTTGTGGATAAATCCTAATCATGGCCTCTAAATTATAGAAATGCATTTTTACTAGGTAATTTTTTGTCATTGTATGCAATTTTATATTTTTAGGGCATTTATTTCAATTTTAGGTAATTGTTTTGTCATTTTCGTGTCATTTGCTTCCTTATTTAGTCCTTTTCATGTATTTACATTGAGTGCATTAACTTTCTTTTATTCGCTAGCGGTGCTGTCTTTGAAGTGTTGTTTGTTTAATGCAAGAAGGAAGAATTCGGCGTTAAGTGTTGTCATGTCTCAGTCGGAAATGAGAATCAAAGAAACGTCAAAATTTTGTACTATAGCCAATTACTACTGTTATTAGATTCACTTGCCACCTGCTTGGATTTGAGAGTGCAAACTACTGTTTACCCTACCCTCAATAAACAACAATATAATCCGGCAGACCACAAAAGGAAATGCCGAATTTCGACTCGCCAGTGCCTCAGTGCCAGTATAAATTTCCGTGAGAAAAGAACATTCACACCATTACAGTTATTTAGAGTTTTTACAATTGAGTACAAACTAGTCTATAACTTTGTGTGTGCAATAATAACTTTTTGTAAATTAAATATCAGTTTTTAGGTCATTTTTATAATGATTAAGTCATTTTCTTTAAAATTTAGGGTTATTTTACAGGTCATTTTTCAAACAATTTTAGCTCATTAGAATCCGGGCCCTGATTATTAGTATTAGTAGTATGTTAGTAGCGGCTCCGGTCAAAAAACCACCATTAACGGCCGTGGGTGTCGGCATGCTGACCACATGCCCCCCAATCCTGCCATCTGCCTACGGGAGATGACGCAGCGGTCGGGTGGTAGGCCAAGTCCCTCCAGGGATGTAGCGCCACGGAGTTTAGTTAGTATGTTAGTATTATTGTAAAAAGTAAACTGTTCCATATACAGGCCATGGAGGTCCAGAGGGTTCCAGGAGGTTGAGGCTCCCAGATTTTAGACATTCGACAAGTGAAGGTGGTAAGATTGTCAGCCTTACGCAAAGGCCGCTTTTACCCCCAGGCTTGGTATACAAGCTATGGCCCTCGTAACCTCTTCGAACATATTTACATTTCTTCTGGGGATGCGAAATGAAGAATGGTGATACCTTTCTCTTCTCTTACTACAACTTTACATAGGCTAAAGAACATTTCAAATTTCACGATTTCTCGATTTTTTGTGTGGGTTGTAATAATTTTTTTTGCCCGACGTAACTAATTAGTGGTATATATTGTTGCCGTGGATCGTAACTTGACATTCCCGCACGTAATCTGGTTGCTATGAAAACAAAAGAAATCTCCGTGCGGTAAAAATTACAAAAACACAAGTGCCGTAACTAAAATCATCATAATACAAGCCTTTATGGAAAACCGGAACCAAGGCCCCCTAGTTTGTGGCGACTTTAACAGGACAAATATTCGGTCCCCATAACAACCAACACATGCGAATCACTTTCTGAAATATAACATCAATCTTCAATAGTGTATATACATAATATTTTCAGCTAATATCTCAATTAATATAAATAAATTTATATAAATAATAATCGTGCAAAAAATAGCATGCAATACTCGTGCCGTAAGCGCATAACGGATCTCGGAAATTGAAAAAACTCGGCGCAAGCGCCTCGTATTTTCAAACTCTTTCCTCGATCCGGTATGCACCGCTTACGGCACTTGTTTCGTAATATATACTATTGAATACGTTATGCGAAGAGCTAAAACCCTATTTCAAAGATTTTTTCTAATGATGTTTTCTGAGTTATAAATCAGTTGTCATTTGCATCTCTGAGACATATGTCTTGCGCGAAAAACAATACACCTTTGCATGAAGATGAAATAAGTGAATACGTACTCTCTGCAATGCGGCCTCTTATTTTTAACCGAATCAGAGTATGAAGTGAGGAAGATATATTACCCATGCTTAGGGTAGAGAGAATTATGTGAGTGTAATACATCAGGCTGTTTTTTCTGTGAGAGGCTGTCTGTTCTCTCTCTCTCTCTCTCTCTCTCACTCACTCTCACTCTCACTCTCTCTCTCTCACTCTTTGTCTGTCTCGTTCTATCTCTGTCTGTTGAGCTACAAACTATATAAATAGAAATTCAATAAGAGAATGTATATAATCAAGTAGTGGATACAGAAACCATTTTTGCACAGAGTTCTCATGTATAATGGACGCGATGGATTTCAGAGTGTAATGGAGGCCGTGCATGTGATTGAAGGCGAGTGGTTTATTCACATGAGGCCAAGATCCCGTTTCCTAGCAACCAGAGTTAAATTTGCTCTCGCAATTAAAAACAAAAGCAGCGCGGCGCCAAAGCCCATTATCACTGTTTAGAACAAAGCAATTATAATTATTACTCGGAGATGAGTACATTAGCTGACCTCTTTCACTTTGTTAGGGTGGCAGCACTCGTCTGATGATTTTACATCTGTTTAACAACGTTACTGAATTAGATACAATGCATGCAGAGGTGCCATAGTCCAGCTACAACTAACTTGAAAGACTAATCAGTAGATAGTTACACTAACTCTAGGTATCTATTTAATTATTTAGTGCTGCACAAATGTGGGAGTGACTATAAACGAGTCATATTAGGAAACGATGAAAGAAGCTAGACTTTAACTGATCAATCAGTAACCAAACCAGAAAAAGAATAACACAGCCCAACAAAAAAGAACTTTTTGCACGACTTAACTAATTAGTGGTACTTAACGAATATTGTTGCCGTGGATCGTAAGTTGACATTCCCACACGCAATCTTGTTGCTATGTGCGGTAAGAGTTTCCGTGCAGTAAGAATTTACTTACGGCACATCATAATACAAGCCTTTATGGACAAGGCCCCCCAGAACAAATATTCCGTTCCCATAACAACAAACACATGCGAATCACTTTCTGAAATAAACATCTATCTTCAAGAATGTATATACATATTTTCAGGTAATATCTCAATATTAATATAATTAAATTGATATAAATAATCATCGTGCAAAAAACAGCATGCAATACTCGTGCCGTAAGCGCATAACGGATCTCGGAAAATTAAAAAAAACTATTTCCTCGATCCGTATGCATGCCTTAGGCTATAATTTATTATTAAGGCGCTGCGCTACAAACCGAAAGGTCGCGGGTTCGATCCCCGATGAGGTCGTTGGAGTTTTTCAATTGGTCTAATCCTTCTAGTGGCACTATGGCCCTGGGATCGACTCAGCCTCATAATAAGCGGGTGCACTGTATTCATTTTTGTTTTTTTGTTTTTGAAATTCCGATCTCGAAATGAATATTGTCCATGAGAAATTCGATTGGAATAGAATCCATGTATCCAGCGCTAAGTTAAACAGAAATCTGTTTGACTTATAGATAGCTACAGTGTGTGCTGTGGGAATAAGCCAGTCTGCAAATATAGTCCAATGTTGGCACCACTGTTTTGTTAGTTACTCAAACACACACCAGGGTACACATTCATGGGATTGATGACGCGTGTAAATTTCATTTATTTGTAATCACAAAGCTCTGGTTTTCAATGGTCTAAAATATTGTTAACATGGTCTTAAAAATTATTACTAGGTGGCGGATTTCTTTGACATGTCATATTTTTCCCTTTTGCATTATTTCAGGTTTCCGACTAATTTAAACCCGATTCCAAGCATCCTGGTGAAAATGGAACGGCTTTTATTGTGCATATAACTGCATATTTAGAAAGTTTTCAACTATTGTAGCATATTTAGTATGAATATGCATATTTAGTTCATATTTTTTGCATATTTGTGTGAATATTAAAGAAATTTTGAAGTATCATATCATACTTTGTAAATTTTGCATTATAATGATACTTTTTGAGAATTTCTAATATGAAAATGCATTTATTCAAACCATAATGAGCTGAGACGAAATATGATAAACTGCAAATATTTTCAGTATATACAGCTATTTTAAATAATTAACACTCTACATTAATAAAATGTATTGTAATGAAACTTTAAAAACATATACAAAATATGTAAGTGGTAAAGTCATATTTTAAATGTTATTAGTCATATTTTAATGTTTTTTTAGGTCATAAATGCATGCATATATCCTATTTTTTAGGTCATAGAAATCCGCCCCCAAATTATTACCTGAAAATGGATTAAAAGGGTGATAAAACTTGAAAAATCACTTAAAAACGACACGCATGGCTTAAGAGAAACTGAAATACAGAATGGAATGTACAGAAGGACTCATATGTAAATAACCCTTGAGTAGGTCATAGCAGACCCGCATCCTCACACTCACTACAAGTCAAGAATAGAAATGACATCACTCAAGTTCAAACAGTGTTTATGTAGGGGAGCAAGATTGCCATATAATTCCAAGCATTCAGTCGCTGTACCCTGTATTAGGCCTACCAATATTCTTTTTGGGGGGGGGGGAATACTACTTTGGGTGCTGTGAATTAGGCAAAATTAACTTTATCGCAGCAATTAATTGCTCTACAGTCTTCCAATCTGATATACTCTTTATTGACTACTTCTACAATTATATACTATTTTCAGAATTAATCAAACTGTTGTCCACTGTTGTTCAATCCTCTCACGCAGCGGGCCCGGGTTCGATTCCTGGTTGGGACAAGTTTACCTAGGTGAGGTTTTTTCCGGGGTTTTCCCTCACCTTTGAGATAAATGTCGGGTAACTTTAGGCCCTTGTGGTCCACGGATATCATCTGGCCGTCATTATCATCTTCATCCCATCCTCGCCTTGTTTGGAGTGAGTGTGTGTGTGAATGGTGTGTCTCGTCCTATGTGTTCGTGTTGTCTTGGAGGTGGCCTCGGCATTGGGCTGATACTCATCCGGGGAGGCCCTCCATGTCCTTGTCTGGTCAAAAAAGTATGTATGTGATCCAAAGATAATCCCTCTCCCGACAGGTCGCGGCCCTGTAAGGCCCGGGCGGCTTGGGTCGCTTAAATCCTACAAGGGAGAGGTAAAACTACGAGAAAGAAAGAAAGAAAATCAATCTTTACAAAATGGCAGCCACGTTTCGTGCACTAAAATGCCGTTTCTGTGATAATTTCTACAAATGTCAATATTTTTTTTTTTTTTAGTATTCTGTTTTCTATCTATTTGTAAACATCATATACAATCCTTGAAATATGTACAGTAGAAGTATTTTAAAAAATCATTTTTTTAAGTGATACTTCTTTAGGAGTAAATCGAGAGCTGACCCAAAGTTGCGTTACGAAGAAAATTGTCACGAAAGTAGCGGGGCTGTGATGTACTGCACAGAAAACAATCAATTCAATGAAATTTTAAAATTTTAAAAATCCAAAATTCTAAAAATCCAAAAATTCAAAATGAAAAGATCCAAAATTCCAAAATTAAAAACCTAAATCCAAAATTTTAAAAATCTAAAAATCCAAAATATAAAAAATTCAAAGATCCCAAATTTAAAAAATCCAACATTCCAAAATTAAAACATTGAAAGATCCAAAATTTAAAAAATAAAAAATATCAATAATTAAAAAATCAAAAAATCCAAAATGTAAAAATAAAAAAACAAATTAAAATATATAAAAAAACAAAAATTAAAAAATCCAAAATCCAAAATTAAAAACATCCAAAAAATAAAATAATTAAAAGATCCAAAGTTGAAAAAATCCAAAATTCCAAAATTCAAAGATTCAAAATGAAAAGTAAAAAAATTCAAAATTTAAAAGTCCAATAATCCAAAATTGAAAAATCGAAAAATTAAAAAAATTCAATTTTTACTTCTGTCGCGTGGTGTTCCACGCACACGATTTTTTAGATCACATTTTTCATTAAAATATAAATATTAAAAAAACTATTAATGGTAAATGGATGATTGTATATAGGCCATGATATCAACAAATACACAGAAAACTAATCACTTAGAAATATTGATATCTGTGGAAGTTATCAAGGAGACGGCGTATGAGTTCATGAAATAGGGCTGCCATTTTGTAACGATATTAACCCATAACTGTAACTGAAGTCCTTAATTAAAAAACATGAAGTAAATACAACGAGCCGTTTACCCGCTGTGCTTGTCCACAGACAGACGGACAGACGGACAGACAGACAGACAGACGGACAGACGTCATTCCAAAAACACTTTAACGGTGTCTAGGTATCGTGAAACATGTTTTTCCGGTGTTATCTCGATTTCGATTTTTTGTCACGATCACAATACTTGCTCTATACTACGTATATGCGAGAAAGTAAAAGGGATTTTTGATCATCTCAGAGTACCTTAAGGGAATGCACCACTGAAATTACTAAAATCGAAAGTTTTCAGGCAATATAGCTCAAAATTTAACTATACACTTGTCCCGTGCATTTATTTTAAGGTTTAAAATTTCATCCTATTATCTTGAAAAGTTTTTGAGTTATTAATTTTTATAGTATAAAAGTAGAGCGATTTTCAAAATACTCCACACGATGAAAATTTTCAAAAATTCATTTTTTTACTAATGCATTTATTTATCTAACTATGAAGAAAAAAATTGTCATATGATTTTTTTCTAAGGTTTATGGTTCCTGAGATAAAATAAAGTGTAATTTATATATATTTATATTTCAAAATTTCAAAAATATATTTATTTTGAAAATTCATAACTAATAAAATATTCATAATTTCAAAAAATCATATGACAGATTTTTATAACTATACCTTAAGAACATGTCCTGAAAATTTAAGAGAAATTGCATAAAGACTTCATCGTGTGGAGTGTTTTAAATTATGAAAAATGCTGAAAAAAAGTTAAATAAACGATCTTTACGTAGCAGTCAGGAACGTGCGCAAGGCCATTTAAAAAGGCACCTGACGCCCTTTAAACATGCAGAATGTCATAAACGAAAACAGATTCTGAAACTAGAATGTTTGTAGAATTTTATCAGTACAAAAATGAAAAATGACTTATTTTCACAATTTTTAACAAATCTCAGTGGTGCATTCCCTTATGGGGGTAGGTACAGCTTTGGCGACTAAAAAATTAGTGATATTAAATTTTTTCTCGGTAAGTTATATAATTATAAATGATATAAAATTAATATTTAATCAGTTAAAAATGTTATGTTCCTTAAATGTACTGAGTCAACTTTCAACTTCCTAAAATGATAAGAATACTTAATTTAATTATTCAAAATGGTGGCTGCTTGCTATGCTAGAATTAAGATTATCAGTAGGGTAAAGGCACCTAATATGAGACCCATTTTTCTAAATATTAATAACTCAGCAGGTAAAAGTCAGAAATGTTCCAAAACACAAAGATAACCTTCTACATTTATTCAATTTAAGGTACATAAATAAATTTTTGTTAACAACCCCTGTTTTGAAGAGAAAATTGTGAAAAATTAAAAAATGAGAAATTTACGTAGTTTGAAAAATGTCTCCTAATATGAGACCCTCTGTTTATTTTGTTTCTTGACACATGTTTTACACAAGAATTTTGGGTCAGTTGCTCCAAAGTATTCATGGGTCTAACACAATAATACCTCTACCTATATTACCCATAGTATGGGCAAATGAACTTAAAAAAAAGTATGAAATGACAAGGGGGAGCATTAAGGGGGAGATACAACTTTGGGTGAAATTTCATCTGTTGTTTGTCCCATGTCTTCCATTTATTAGCTGGACTATCTTAAAACTAAACTAATCTCCGTGGCGCTACATCCCAGAAGAGACTTGGCCGACCACCCGACCGCTGCGTCATCTGTCATAGGCAGATGGCTGGATTGGGGGCATGTGGTCAGCATGCCAACACCCACGGGCGTTAATTGTGGTTTCCGTGACCGGAGCTGCTACTTCTCTATCAAGTAGCCCCTCATTTTGTATCACGAGGCTGAGTGCACCCCGTTCCAGACCTCCCTACATCAGAAAAATCCGAGGAGGTATTGGGAATCGAACCCAGGCCTACGGATCCGTCGCCAGCGAAGCTAACCACGAAACCTTTCAGGCGGTCAGCTGGACTATCACCCATCTGCAAATGTCAATAATATATAATACATCTTCGTTCTTAACCCTAAAAAAGTTAAGCTCCTAATATGAGACCCTGTCTCATATTAGACAACCCATATTACGGTCACTTCAATGAAGGAAAAAGAAAATTTACTGATCCTTTATAAATAATGAAAACCACTTGGAAATTTCTAAATAATTAATCCATCTATGGTCAAGTCACATTACAGTAAAAAATTATGAATATTACCTTATCTTAAATGTATTTTGATGCGTTATTAACAACCGCTTCAAAAACTACACATGATGAAATGACAACAACAATCTAACTTGAAGCAATAACCGCTCCGTCATTGCAGCCAACTTCATAGGAACGTTTAGCTGTCAACTGCTAAAGATTCCATTCATTGTCGAAATAATCCAGCTCTTAATTTCTGAGAAAATCGAGGGTCTCATATTAGGGGAGGGTCTCATATTAGGTGCCTTTACCCTAATACTTAGACTAATTTCCAATATTTAAAATTATGTTTTTTATATTATATTTTGAAGGTTAAAGTTAATTGTAGGGAAATAACATTTCTAGGCGAATAAATAATATTTTTAATTTATTTTTTAAGTTGACGTAAAACTTATCCTAGGAATTTTTATTACAATTTATTTTTTATCAGACAATGTATCAAACAGATGGGCACGATTCTGGTTATTTCCCTAGGTAATGTGTAGGTTAGCATGCACAAAAAATTACATTAAAATCTGCGTAGTAGTTTCTGAATTATTTGAAATCAAGTTTTGAAAAATTTAGTTTACGGGAAATGAGCTTAAAAAGTACAACAACAAATTTTGTACCTCACCATCCTTTGTGACTGACTAAAATCAGCGACTTGGTATTTAAATGATTACTTTTAAACGAATGCAGATTTTTAAATAATTAATAAAAAGAACTTAAATAGTTGTAGTATTAAATAAAACGTATTTTTAAATAGCTATCTATGTATCAAGTACGCAAAATAACGCTTTAGCGGACGAATCTAGTATAGCGGCCGAGGCGAAAGCCGAGGCTGAAATACTGGATGAGTCCGCTAAAGTTTTTGCGTACGTGGTGCATACAATAACAAATGTGGTAGTACAGATGCATAATATATGAGTTCCTTGTTTGTAAACAATATTGCATACCAACTAGTATTTATGAAAAGCTTGTGAAAATATAAATGATAATACCGAGGAAATTTCAATCCAACTCAGAAACATTGAATTGGAGCTGCTACCAGCAACTTCACGGCAGAAATAGGCTATGAGAAGGGAAATATTACAGCATTTAAATGCTGTTCGTCCATGGTAAGGAATGTTTTTCAAGTGAACCAAAATGTGAAAAGTTGTTGGCTTATATTTGTTGTCATGTGATGAAGTGGGCTACCGTGTTTTGCGAAAAATCCTGGTAAAGTTTCTGATTATCATAAGAAACGTGTTGGCTTAAATTTGTTGTTTTATGACCAATTATTATATGCGTAAATCCATGTTAAAGTTGGTGTGACTGGTCAATGCCATCTGGGGTTTGTTTATAGATTGCCATGACGACTTTAAAGGACAACGCCGCTAAAATTGCATTTTGAATGCAGTTTGAATGCACTTTTATGCAATTTTAGCGGACTTGTCCTTTAAAGTGCAGCTTTTCGGCGTGTTACCAGTCCGATAAGCAGCTGTTTTAGAGAGCGTGTACTAAAATAGCTATTTATGTATCAAGTACGCAAAATAATGCTTTAGCGGACGAATCTAGTATAGCGGCCGAGGCGCAAGCCGAGGCTGAAATACTGGATGAGTCCGCTAAAGTTTTTGCGTACGTGGTGCATACAATATTTTTTAGTGATAGCTCTCTAAATTATATGAAATGAAACAAGAATACCGTATATAATTAATTATAATGAATGGCAGTCAACCATATTCTCAAGGCCCTCTCAAACGCAAGACAACAATGAACCGTACGTACCAATACGAAATGCGGTAGGCTATAGATGAGTTATATGAGTCGCTGATTTGTAAACAATAGTAAATACGAAGTAGTATTTATGAAAAGCTTGTGAAAATATGAATTATAATCCCGAGGAAATTTCTCTCCAAGTCAAAAACATTGAATTGGAGCTGGTGCCAGCAACATCACGGCAGAAGGAATAGGGAATATATTGCAATTAAATGCTGGTGCATCTATGTAAGCTATGTGAACGAAGATGTGAAAAGTTGTTGACTTATATTTGCTGTCAGGTGATGAAGTGGGCTACCGTGTTTTGCGAAAAATCCTGGTAAAGTTTCTGATTATCATAAAGAAACGTGTTGGCTTAAATTTGTTGTTTTATGACCAATTATATGCGTAAATCCATGTTAAAGTTGGTGTGACTGGTCAATGCCGTCTGGGTTTTGTTTATAGATTGGCATGACGACTTTAAAGGACAAGGCCGCTAAAAGTGCATTTTGAATGCATTTTGGATGCACTTTTATGCAATTTTAGCGACCTTGGTCGCTAAAATGCAATTTTTCGGCGTGCTACCAGTCCGATAAGCAGCTGTTTTAGAGAGCGTGTACTAAAAAATATATTTTTTGAAGATGTTAAAGCAATAGACCCTAACAACCACTGGAATAGCTTTTCTTAAATTCGCGATACTCAATTTCTCACATAATATATAAACACATATCGGACTGCATAGAAAACAGTTAAATAATGATTACATTCCCGATTTATTTATTTTACCCTTTTGTTGTGTAAATAATATATAATCTCAAATAAATCAGTCTCATATCTGGAATAATAGGAACATGGCTCTGAATTATGCTAATAGACAGGCAAGTAAATATCTCGCAATATATTTTTCGCTTCTCCAAGTCAGAATTTGAAGGATAAAGAAAGTCGTGTGAATGTTTCATATCATAACTTTCATACTTTTCTATTCAAGTGTTTTTACGCCTCGGTCACATTTTGTTTGCTACTCCATCTGTTCTTTTCCTTTTGCATCTCTTTGTTTTATCTTCTCTTTCTTTTGTTTTCTTATCTGATAGCGGATGTTGGTGTATGTGGTAAGGAATCTTCTAGAACACAGCTGTCTCTTCGGTTTGACATTGATATCCAATTAGGGTAATGCGGGTTGTTCGCTCTGAGATTACGGGCAATGTCGACACCTGTGTTCTTCCCTTGAGACATTCCTCAAGCTGATCATAGTTCAACATTAGCTTACAATGTCTCTTTCCGAAGCAGGGTTGCCAGATCAGAAACGTAGAACAGTCGTACCATTATCCGAAAATAGTCGTATGCTAGTTGATTTTTCAGTATAATGAACGTATTGCGTTAAATATAATAATAATAACAATAATAATAATAATAATAATAATAATAATAATAATAATAATAATAATAATAATAATAATAATTGGGCATTATACACCATACACATGGCATATAATTGTTAATAAATCATCTTATTTGTAAATGATTAGGCGTGTTTCATTATCTTCCGATGTGCAAAATTTGATAAAATACAATAAAATTAAATAAACAGTAGTTGCCACAATGTTGTAATAATTGCAAAAGGACTGTTTTCCAATCATATTGATTTTAGCAGCTTTCTTACGACAAAAACCATGAGAAAACAAAAAGCTGGATATATATCAAAATTTAAATTTCATCAGTAGATTGACTAAAAAGAGATAAAACGCTATGTTAAAAATAGTCGTACAAATAGGCGTACGACTCATGATTGCGTCGTACAAATCTACGATACGACTATAGTCGTACGTATGGTAACCACAAAACATTAGCTCACAATATTGACTGTTATTGACTGATATGCTTAATTTTTACAAGGCTGAATGCTATTAAGCATTAATAAAGTGAAATCATCAGTGGGATATAAGTTTAAAGTTCATATGGAAAATTTATTTAAAATAATTGGTTTCTATTAATGATAATATAAACACAACGATAAAATTCCACACATTTTAGGTACAGCAGTATTCTATAATTCTTAATATATTTCTGATTTTATAGAATTTTCGAAGTGACAAATTTATACATCGGTAGCAGTGAAAAGGTTAATTGTGTATTCCTGCATCTTTTACCCGTACCATAGGTAGGCCTACTAACTAGACTAGAGGTTTTTCTTATTGCATACCCAGTGGCGTCAAAGTAATAAATCGACTAATGCCCGGTTTCTATAAACTCGTGAAATACCTATGGGTAAATTATCCCTCGGCAAATTAGTTCCTTATCACCTACAATAATACGAGAAGGCCTTGGAGTTGTACAGTTAACTTAATTCAGAAGGCTTTGATTCTCATTTTTTAAATTATTATTGATCCTACAAAGAGGTTAAATTTTATCCAGCCATCCATGAAAGGATAAATTAACCCGACGATTTACCCTTAGAAAGATGTAGCCCGAGTTTGTAGGAACATTTTTTCTGTCATTTTCATATTTACGCAGAGGACATTTATCTAGAAACTCGAAACAAGTGTATGTGATTGTTACCTTTAAATTATTTGAGTTTGTAAAAGTTATTCTTGTGTAATTTCTGTCCATTGGATAATTTCCCCATAGGTATTTCGCGAGTTTATAGAAACCGCGCATAAGTCGGTGTTTCTTTATGTTTATTGATCTGATTAAATCGGTCTTGGTTTCCGCTTTCCAAAACAAAAGCAACATTGCAATATTCTCTCATTGTTATCACTGACCTCAGTTCTTCCCTCGCTTTAATCAATTCACACATGTTACTGTTTACTGTAACTAGATCTTGCAACCCCGCGTTTCACTCCACGCGGAGTTGACGAGTATAATTTTCATAAATAATTTTAATAAATACCAATATTTCTGAGTGATTCATTTTTCTATCTATTTGTAAATATCTTAAGAATAACATAATCCAGAATCCTTGGATTATCGTCAGTAAATATATATATTTTTTAATCATTCATCACTTGTTAATTTACTACAAATTTTTACATCAGAAACATTTTTAAAAAGTAAACTAATAAAGTTACATAAATGATTCAGGATAGTGTTGTTTTGCATTCAAAATGTCACTGCAATATGTTAATAAATGTTTGAGTTATGAGGGAAACGGCACTTCAGTGCAAAAAATTTGTCTGCCATTTTCTAATGATAATTACCCATAACTGTAACAGTTAAATGAATTCTAAAAATAGTATGCATTTGTAGAATTAGTCGGTATAGAGCATGCCAGATTACAAGGCTACAAAACAATTAATTCCAAGTGGTCTTTTTCCTTCGGCTCTTCCCGTCAATAATTTTTATATGTCTTTCCTCCCCCATGCGCGCAACATGTCCAGCCCATTTTATCCTCCGTGATTTAATTATCCTTACTGCATCCGGTGACGAGTACAGGTCATGAAGCTCATCATTATGCAGTTTTCGCCAGTCCATTTACGTCTCTCTTAGCCCCAAATATTTTCCTAAGCCCCCTGTTTTCGAACTCTCTCAGATTATGTTCTTCCCGAAGAGTAAGGGACCATGTCTCACATCCATATAATACAACCGGCAGGATTAATTGTCTTATAAATTTTTATATTCAGATTTCTGGACAGAAGACGAGAAGATAAAAGTTTCTGAACTGCATAAAAGCATGCATTTCCTGATATGAGTCTATACGTAATGTAATATTTTATTTTTAAATTGTAAAAATGTTTAAAATTACATACAATGCAAAAAAACTACCTATCTCTGTAAAATGACGGAAAACTGAAAATAATCTCAAAACAAATTGTCTTTATTTAAACAACTAATGCATGATACTCATTTATATACATTCGAGCTATGTTCCAACTTCCATTAAAAAAACTATGCAAAATCATCAAATGTCTTGCCCTAGTAATAACGATTTTGTATGCTATTTAGGCTTGTGACCGTCGTCTGTGTGCTGAAAATTGTGCTGCAGTTCTTACATGCCTGGTTAGCCCGTCGTATTCTATTAATGGCTTGTGAGAATTGCTTCATCCTGCCACAGTATTGGGGCGGCAATTTCTCCTGCCTTGGAGTACTGCGTGTTGCCTAAACAAAGCTATCAGGCGGTGTCTTATCCCAGTGGAAATGCAGTAAACGCAGCCTTTAACGTTATCACTGCTACTGATGTATAGGCTAAATTTGTCACCTTAAAAATTGCATGAAAGCAAAGATATAAGAGCAATAGATATGTATTTTATACAATTGTAAGGAGTTTTTTTTATCCACAAGTTAGAACAGTCATTTATTGATACCTCCTATCCCACCGAAGTTTTCTTCGTTGATTTAAACCTTAGATCTCAGTGATGACGTCAGTTGATGATTACTTATATATATATATACATAAACTCCACTCTGAAAGGTTTAAAGAATTTCTTGCTCATTTTGCATCAGGGTTGCCATACGTACGACTATAATCGTACACATACGACCAGGGTTGCCAGATCAGAAACGTAGAACAGTCGTACCAAAATCCGAAAATAGTCGTATGCTAGTTAAAACTGTCGTATGCTTTATGATTTTTCAGTATAATGAACGTATTTCGTTAATAATAATAATAGTAATAATAAATAATAACAAATATTCGGTATTATGCACGTTATCTATCCCATGTAATTGTTAATAATTCATCTTATTTGTAAATGATTAGGCGTGTTTCATTATCTTCTGGTGTGCTAAATTTGATTAAATACAAAATATTAAATAAATAGTAGTCGTCACAGTGTTGTAATTATTGCAAAAGGCACAGGACTGACTGCTTTCCAATCATATTGATTTTAGCAACATGCTTACAACAAAAACCACGAGAAAAAAAATCTGGATACATATCAAAATTAAAAATTCGTGAGTAGATTGATTTTAAAAAATATATAAAGCGCTATGAGGGAAGAAGAGGGAAGCCCAAAGAGTGCTGGATGGATGGGGTGAAAAGGAGTATGGCGAGTAAAGGATTAAGTGAAGAAGATGCCATGGACAGGGACTCATGGAGGCAAAAAATTGTTGTGGGATGAAGGAAAACCATTGTACTGTGGAACATTCCTTAATAAAAATAATATATATATATATATTAAAGCGCTATGTTAAAAATAGTCGTACAAATAGGCGTACGACCCATGATTGCGTCGTACGTCGTACAAATCTATGAAATAGTCGTATGTGTACGACTATAACCGTACGTATGGCAACCCTGCATACGACTATTTCATAGATTTGTACGACGTACGACGCAACCATGAGTCGTATGCCTATTTGTACGACTATTTTTAACATAGCGTTTTATACTTATTTAACCAATCCTCTGAGGAATTTTGATATATTTTTCAGCTCTTTGTTTTCTCATGGTTTTTGTTGTAAGCATGTTGCTAATAATAACAACACTGTTGCAATTACTGTTTATATAAATTTATTGTATTTTACCAAGTTTAGCACATCGGAAGATAATGAAACACGCCTAATCATTTATAAATAAGATGATTTATTAACAATTACATGATATATGTAAGGTGTATAGTACCGACTATTAATTATCATCATTATTATTATTATTATTATTATTATTATTATTATTAACGCAATAAGTTCATTACACTGAAAAATCACAAAGTATACGACAGTTTTAACAAGCATACGACTATTTTCGAATATTGGTACGACTGTTCTACATTTCTGATCTGGCAACCCTGTTTTGCATGTTTCGTACAAAATAATTCAACCCTACATTATAATATCATATATAATATAATGTATTTGTTGTTTAAAATATGGAAGAAGTCTCATTGCTATTCATAGTCACTAAAGTAAGAGTTATTTTTCGAAACAAGCTAAACTTTATCAAGTCAAGGGTCCCCCTAACATTTTTCAGTTTAAGCCAGAACTATGGACAGTTATTTGAGGATCTTGACGCGGTGTTAGAAGAAAACCGCCCCCAAAGCATTAGGCCTATTTGCGAAACATGATGAATCCATTTAAATTCTACATTGACAGTGAATTTTAAAAGAGACTTCGTTCGAAGAAAACACAAGTTTGGAAATATCAATCGGCGTTCTATCATCAGAATTTCTCTCCGCTGGCATTTCATATCGGCCCGAAGCTTCCTGAACTGTTTTCAATCTGTCTAGAACTCAGTTAATATCCAAATAAATACATACATAATAAATATATATATAGAATTTTCTCAAGAAAGTATTGGACATTTTACTTACATGCGCATAATATGTACGGATGAATTCAATTCTTTGTTTACAATGCACACCGTCGTCTGTATTTGTATATCACGACAGCAAAATACGTAGCCTACCCAGATGGCTTTGCAATACACGAAAACTGAAAAAATCTTTTTGCACGACGTAACTAATTAGTGGTACTTACGAATATTGTTGCCGTGGATCGTAACTTGAAATTCCCGCACGAAATCTGGTTGCTATGAAAAAAAAAGACATCTCCGTGCGGTAAAAATTACAAAAAGCACAAGTGCCGTAAGTAAAATCTTCATGATATAAGCCTTTATGGAAGACCGTGACCAAGGCCCCCTAGTTTGTGGCGACTTTAACAGGACAAATATTCGGTTCCCATAACAACCAACACATTCGAATAACTTTCTGAAACATAACATCCATCTTCAATAGTGTAGCCTATATACATAATATTTTCAGCTAATATCTCAATTAATATAAGTAAGTTGATATAAATAATAATCATGCAAAAAATAGCATGCAATACTCGTGCCGTAAGCGCATAACGGATCTCAGAAATTTAAAAAACTCTGCGCGAGCGCCTCGTTTTTCAAACTCTTTCCTTGATCCGTATGCACCGCTTACGGTACTTGTATCGCAATATACTATATTTCCTGCATATCATATTTGAAATTATAACTGATTAAGCAAAAGCATAGTGGTACTTTGTTACATCAGTTTACCTGCTTTTTAAAAATAAAATTGAAGAAAAATAATTTTTTCTTGAATATGTCGAAAACGGCTCTAACGGTTTTTTAATTTGTAGCCCTAATACTGGTGATTTTGCTGAACACTAAAATTGGGCCTATTATTCAGAACGCTTTTTCGCAAATAATCTGCGTTGATGAGACGAAGGAATCAATGCCTGTAATTAACCCTAATATTTTAGAAACTGAATTTCTTATGTAAATTACGCCGGACCGCACAGAAAACAGCACAATGATTAGGCTCATAATTTATTTCATGTATACCCTATACTTATATTTTACATTAATTTTAATCTTTCTTTTGAGTTATTTTCCCTTATTTTATTAAAATTCAAGTCAAATTCTTCTATTTTATAGGATATACAGGGTGTTAATGAATAACACCGAAATTTTTTACTTGTGTATAGAGGGGACATAGACAAGCAACATTTAGTAGGAAATTTTTGCTTTATGACGTAAAATGTGTATGCTACAGGGCATTAAAGTCATTACAATTTGGTGATCATAAGTCAATAATTAAGCGACATAGGGTTAAAATTTTCATTAAATTTACTTCACGTCTTCTTAGTGATCGATAAAAATCTATATACAATATAATATAATTATTATGGCAGGGATCGCGCGATTTTTCAAAATTTCAAGTTTGACTTTAATGTGTAGAATAAGTAAAGCTTTATGTTGTTAAACTTAACAAAGTAGGACTTCAAAGAAGTCTTTAAATACGAAAAACATATATGTCGACTTGCCCAATAAGCTTAGCTTTATTAAGTCGTTCTTAAGTCGCAGACTATGAATGCTGCCTAAATGTCCTGAAACCCCAGACAGATATACTACGACAGCGGCTAGTTTCACGATTTGGTGTTTTGTCTTCGTTTGTTTGCTTGTTAAGTTTATAGAGCAAGGCATTTAATTACCAAAGTAGCAAAAAAAGCTAAATAAAAATGCATTTATGACCCAAAAAATAAAAAATAAAAATAAATAAGTTGCGTGGAACGCCACGCGACAGAAGTGAAACTTTTTACATTTTTGGATTTTTCCAATTTTGGATTATTGGATTTTTCAATTTTGGATTGTTGGACTGTTTAGTATTGGGTTTTTGGACTTTTTAATTTTGGATTTTTAAAATATTTGACCATATTGGATTTTGGAATTTTTAATTTTTTAATTCTTAATATTTTTAAATTTTTAAATTTTGAATAGGCCTATTTGGATTTTTTATATTTTAAATTTTGGGTTTTTGAACTTTTTAATTTTGGATTTTTAAAATATTTGACCATATTGGATTTTCAATTTTTTAATATTGAATTTTTTAAATTTTGGATAAGCTTAATCATTGAGTTGATTGTTTTCTGTGCAGTCCGTTCCGTCACACGTCACTATTTTCGTGACGATTTTGAGCGTTACATTATTTTCGTGTCTTTTTTTGAGCGTTACACACACTCTCGATTTACCCCTACCGCGGCTAAAGAAGTTTCACTTAAAAAAATTATACAATTCTTTTAAAGGGCGTAAATTATCCATTATTTCTTGTAATAATGTAATGATTATAAAAGAAAATTAATCATATTGCCATTCTCGGTATAAGAACTATTAAACCTTTATTAGTTGATTTTATAGAGCAATTTAATGGATGACAGTGCATTATATTTAAATGTACAATATAAAACACTTATTTTGTTACTAATGTAGTAGGTAAATTAATGCTTCTTGGACACCCGTTGTTAAAAAAAAAAAAATTATATCCGAACTGGCATGATCTTCAAAATGTCCCTAGCAAATATATGACATTTAAAATTAAATAAAAAGTGTTGAATTTGTTATTACTAGAACACAAACTGCAATGACATTGAAATTGAAATGAATGAAGAAAATTTGGCGGAGATTCTCGAATGAATACGATTGTCTATTGTCTGAAAGTAATGATTTGTATCTCCACAAGAGGTCTTCTTTGAAATGTAGTAGGAGAGTTCAAAATATACATTCCTTAAAGATAGGAGTACCAAGCCTTCATTGTTTCCTGTGGACATTATTTCCTTATAAAGTTGTAGTAGACAAGCATTAAAAACATAAATAATAAAATCAGGTAAACTGATGTAACAAAGTGCCAGTATGTTTTTGTTTAATCAGTTATGACTGCAATTATGATATGCAGAATATGCTTTTTTTAAAATTGATTTCCAAGTTAAACTCCAGATGTATTCATTAAGCAGGGCTTACGGAAGAAGAAAGGTCTACCATCTCGGCCACCTGGGTCATTTTAACGGTCTAGTTGGATAAGCGCATGTCAATTAATATGTTTTTTGTCATAGCTACCTGTATTTTAATTTCCAAGGCCTTATAACATCACAGTAAAACAATAGGCTATTTTGTCAAGATAACTGATTTTCATTTTTTTTATAAATTCTTTCGAATACGTATATTACCATAAAATAGGCACTAAATTGAGCATTACTCCGAAACAGGTCAATCGATTTTATCCATTATGAATAGACGTCTTCCCATGGACATTATAAATGTGTATACCAAGTTTCATAAAAATCCGGTAAAGCGTATTTGAGTTACCGCGTCTTTAAAATATTCACTAAATTGGGTTTTACTCCGGTACCGGTCTACCGATTTGGTCCAATATCAGTAGACGTCTTTCCACGTGCATTGTAAATGGGTATACAAAATTTCAGGAAAATCCAATAAAGCATATTTGAGTTATCGCGACTTCTTATATATTAACATAAAAACACTAAATTGGGCATTATTCCGGTACTGGCCAACCGATTTGGTCCAATATCAATAAACGTCTTCCCATGGACATTAAAAATGCGTATACGAAGTTTCATAAATATCCGATAAAGCGTATTTGAGTTATTGCGCCTTTAAAGTAGACACTAAATTGGGTTTTACTCCGGTACCGGTCAACAGATTAGGTTCAAATTCAATAGGGCACTTCTCATGGACGTCATAAATGGGTATACCAAGTTTCATGGAAATCCGATACAGCGTATTTGAGTGATGGCGCCTTTCTAATATAATCTATTAAAATAGGCACTAAATTGTACATTACTCCGGTACCGGTGAACCGATTTGGTTCAATATCAATAAACGTCTTCCCATGGACATTATAAATGTGTTTTCCAAGTTTCATGAAAATCCGAAAAAGCGTATTTGAGTTATGGTGCGTACAGACACACGGACAGACAGACGGACAGACAGACGGACAGACAGACAGACGGACAGACAGACAGACGGACAGACATTTTTTCGTCCACCACACAATCTCATAAAGTACCATACTGGCACTTAATAATTAAAAATCTAAATATATTGTACCCTAATACTTACAATGGCAATAGACAATTACTAATCAAACTAAAGGAATATTATCTATTTTATGAAACCCCAACGTTCATTCCGCGCTTACCTGAGCCCGCCATTCAACCCTATTATGTGCTAACTCCATCCAACCATCCCTCGTAAATCCTACTTCTCTTAAATCTATCCTATATTGTCCTCCTACCTGCGTCTAGGTCTTCCAAGTGGCCTTTTCCCTTCGGGTCTCCCCGTCAATAATTTTGAGAAATGTGTTTCCTCCCCCGTGCGCGCAACATGTCCAGCCCATTTCATCCTCCGTGATTTAATTACCCTTACTATATCCTGTGACGAGTACAGGTCATGAAGCTCGTCGTCATGCAGTTTTCTACAGTCCCCATTTTTATCTCTCTTAGGCCCAAATATTTTCCTAAGCCCCCTGTTTCCGAACACACTCAGATTATGTTCTTCCCGAAGAGTAAGCGACCATGTCTCACATCCATATAATACAACCGGCATTATAATTGCCATATAAATCTTTATTTTTAGATTTTTGGACAGAAGACGAGAAGATAAGAGTTTCTGAACTGCATAAAAACAAACATTTCTTGATATGAGTCTACACGTAATGTAAATGTTTATTTTTAAAACTGTAAAAATGTTTAAAATGATCTAAGATGCCAAAAAGTCCTGTCTGTGTAAAATTACGAAAAACTGAAAATAATGTCAAAACGAATTGTCTTTATTTAAACAATTAATTCGTGATACTCATTTGTATAGATTGGAGCTATGTTCCAACTTCCATTTTAAAAAATAGATGCCAAATCATCAAATGTCTTGATCTATTTAGGCTTGTGACCGTCGTCTGTGTGCTGAAAATTATGCTGCAGTTCTTACATGTCTGGTTAGCCCATGGCTTGTGAGAATTGCTTCATCCAGCCACAGTATTGGGGCGGCAATTTCTCCTGCCTTGGAGTACTGCGGGTTGCCTGAACAAAGCTATCAGGCGGTGTCTTATTCCAGTGGAAATGCAGTAAAACCAGCCTTTAACCTTCTCACTGCTACTGATGTATAAATTTGTCACCTTAAAAATTGCATGAAAACAAAGATATAAAAGCAATAGATCAATGCTTTATACAAGATGTAAGGATTTTTTATCCCCAAGTTAAAACAGTCATTTACGGAAATCTCCTATTTCACCGAAATTTTCTTCGTTGATATAAAGCTTAGATCTCAGTGAAGACGTCAGTTGATGATTACTTATATAAATACATAAACTCCGCTCTGAAAGGTTTTTAAAATTTTATGTGCTCTTGATTGGTGCTCTTGTATGTCTTGTACAAAATAATCCAACTACGGACATGCATGTAAATGTAATGAAATAAAAACACAATAACTTTTGTTTACACAATAATTATGCCGTGCAAACAGAATTTCATATCTATGTGTTACGGAGATTGAACAGCTTCATAATCTGCCAGGGTTGCCATTCGTACGACTGTATCGCTTTTTGTTTCTGGCAAGTCGAATTTAATTGGATGTTTTATGATAATACCTATGGACAGTTTTTTTTTGGTTTATTTTCAAAAATTTCGTAAATTTATAAAATGTATTTATTGTTTAAAGCGCGGGTGGAATTACGCCATGGGTATATAGGTAGCATACTTGCCTTCCACCCTGGCGATCCTGGTTCGATTCCAGGCCGGGTAGTGGGTTTTTTAGTGACGAAAAATCCCCGGGTTAAGGACAGGACATCGCCCAGGAAAATTATAGGCTTTACTAAACAGCATTAAATTAAAGTGGTGACTGCTAGAATAGGGTACAGGGTACAGGGTATTCACAATAGATCTATTAAGGTCGCAGTGTTGAGAAGCCGAAGAGCTTACACTACCCTTCATTAGTCTAATCTAATGGTAGGAATTTCGCGAAAAAATGTCGTAATTTTTAATGTCATACTCATAGGCTTCTTATAAAGTAATACTTATTTAATTTCAGTACTCTTATAAAATGGAGTACGCCGTAGCGTAGTGGTTGAGGCACTGTGCTACAAACCGGAGGGTTGCAGGTTCGATCCCCGATGAGGTCGTTGGATTTTTTTCAATTGGCCTAATCCTTCTGGTGGCACTTTGGCCCTGGGATCGATTCAGCCTCTAACAGAAATGAGTACAGGAGCAATCCTGGGGTAAAGGCGTAAGCGTAAGTCTGACAACCTTACCATCTTCACGTGCCGATTGTCTAAAAATTTTGGAGCCTCAATCTCCTGGAGCCCTCTGGGCCTCTATGGCCTGTAATAGGGAACACTTTACTTACTCTTATAAAATAATGTTTGTATAATTTATGTATTAGAATAAGTTAAGGGCCTGTATTACCACCTGTCGACAATTCCTCCCGATACGTGACTTCCAGATAGCTTAACTGGAAGATGCCTTGTAATACCACCGCTGAACTGCCACCGGCAAGAATGCAGTACAAATTTGTAAAATGGTCCTTAGCTGATTGAGCAAAGAGGTGAGTTTGTTGTAGTTCGGTAGTCCTCCGCTAGGTGCGGCAGCTCGGATTTGTATTTGTACAATTAAATTACATAATAACACATCGTTTTAAGTGCATTAATCGATTTGTGCAATTCTATTTCATTCATATGTGAGCATAAAATGACATTTTTGTGTAAATTAAATCTTCCAGCATCAATTCTGAAAATAAGGTGGCCAGAAAGATTCCGCGTCCTGCCATCTTGTTTCAACCAAGATCCCTAACTAGCAGTTGGTACTTTGTCAGCCACTCCATCTTCCTGCTAGCTTATCTGGAAGTTGTCTTCCCAGACAGATTTTGTCAGGAGACCATAATACGCAATTCTTGGCCAACTTCCAGATAGGTTCTCTGGACCTGACCAAACTACAGGTCACAACAGACATAAAAGATATAAATGCTCTCATTTCACAGGATCAATTAAACGAAGCAGCACAACTTGTCTACAGCTTAATAGGCAAGGCATTCATCCCGACCAAGAAAAGACACGCCCAAAGGTGGTTTGATAGTGAATGTTACATTCTAAGGAAAGTCACTCTGCGATCGCTGCACATAGCAAAAAGTACAAACAAGACAGAGGATTTAGAACATTACGCCTCGAAGAGGAAAGAGTACAAACTGCTATTGAAAACAAAAAGAAGCTACTTCATAGAAGCCGAAGCAAAGGAAACTGCAGAAAAGGCGAGATCAGATCCCTTCATCGCACTGAGGAAAAAACAAGCACAAAAGGCCACAGAGTTACCAATAGAGACATGGGAGAGACACTTTGCAGAGATCCTGAACTTAAATAGAGTAGAGAAAGCTTACCAAGACATAACGACAGACGACACAGCAGAAGAATTCGCACAAATCACCCCAAAAGAAATCCTAGATGTTATCAAGTCTGCCAAGAAGGGAAAGGCAGCAGGACCGGACAACATATTTATTGAGCACATAAAGGAAACTCAGGAACTATTACTACCAATCTGGACTGATCTCTTTAATCGGTGCATGACAATAGGGTCAATACCTGACGTGTGGAGAACAGCCCAACTAAGAATCCTGTATAAAGGGAAAGGACAAACAGAAGACCCAAACTCCTACAGGGGTATTGCACTCGAAAGCACGATCTACAAGATTTTCACTACAGTGCTAACGAAAAGACTAACCAAAGAAGTGGACAAACTCATTCCGGATTGTCAGTTCGGCTTCAGAGGAAAAAGAAGCACCTTACAAGCAGTAAAGGTCCTACAAGAGGCAGCAGAACAGACATTAAGGCACCGAAAAGGGAAATGCCATGTGGTCTTTATAGACTACAGAAAAGCATTCGACTTAATCAACAGGGAAACCTTAGTAAACAAACTAGCGGGCATGTTGGGACACACACATCCCCTAACCAGAATTTTAAGGGTAATTTTGGCGTACAACTTCGTCGTCATAAACGACGGTGTGGTGATGTCAGAGGAAGTCAGGCAGACAAATGGCGTTCCACAGGGCGACCCCTTGAGTCCCTTGCTATTTAATATCTTAACAGCAGACATCACCGATATTATCAAGGACCTCCCTTTGGTGAAATTAATAATGTACGCAGATGATATGGCGCTAGCATCGCACTGCAGAGAAGACCTACAAACAGCCCTTCAGAGGCTCGAACTATGGGCTAGTGAAAACAGCTTCGAGATTAATAAAAGCAAGACAGTGCACATGGTTTTCAGAAATGGGGGGAGACTCGCAAATGACGACAAGCTATTGATACAAGATGAGAAACTGGAAACTGTAAACAGATTCAGATACCTCGGAATATATCTACAAACGACCCTGTCCTCCTACAGGATACATGTACAAGAAAGAGTATCAGCAGCCACGAAAGCCATCCACAGAATTCAGAATATCAGGCAACTTTCCCTGAATACAGCAATGACCTTATTCAGCACAGTCATATCCCCAATAGCATCATATGGGATAGAGCTAATTTGGGAAAAGCTAACAAGCAGCGACCTTGCAAGACTAGAAGGTTTGAAGGCAAAATACCTCAAGAAAGCCTTAGGAGTTGGAATATACGCTCCTTCAAGGATCGTTTATGAGCTAACAAGGGAAAGTTTCTTTGTGGAGGAACTGAGAATGCAATTTATGCTGCCGTCAACCGGCCCTTACCAATCGCATCTTGAGTCAAGAATAAACAAAAGAAAGGACATTGACCCAGACTTCTATGGCACAAGCGCAATGATGGATCGGGAGTGGACCAAGGCCTGCCAGGACCAAAGACACGTCATTACGAGACTTGCAACCCACGGCTTCCATCACAAGATCTGTACAAACAAAAGATTCCACCAACCGAACGAGGAATGCGTGTGCTCGCTGTGTGATCAGAAGTGCGAACGGTATCACATAGTGAACTGTAAAAAAAGAACACGATCAATTAGAGAGTACAGCGAAAATTAAATTATCATTTTAATGCTCTTTCGAGCGCCCCTTATGTATATAATAGTAGGTCGTCATACAGGCCCTAAGTGTAATACAAAATAATTTGTCTTTAATTTAATTATTGCAGCTAAGACTTTAAGAACTTCAAAACGAAAGTATTTTTATCGGAATGATCCAAAAGCTTACAGTTGTCATGGATGGTCCTGCAGGTCATAAAATGCACCTTTCCAAATGAATTCTCATTCCTTTACAGCCAACAACTTCAAAAAGAATACTTTTTTTTAATTTCATTTTTTTATCGTAAAAATGAATTCTTTTACAGAAAGGGTCAATTTTCGCGACAATCCACGACAAAAGTACAGCCATAATTCAGTCACATTTATGATAAATCGTGCATGTACTTCTAGGAATATCTTTCCGTTGCATTTCGAGTTTATAGTTAATAAATATAATATACAGGGTGTTAATGAATAACACCGAAATATTTTACCAGTGTATAGAGGGGACATAGACAAGCAACTTTTATTAGGAGATTTTTGCTCTATGGATTCAATTCTTCCTGATATAACATAACATCTCCCAAGGATATGCGCGCCACTGACTTCTAACATTTGAAATGATGGGAAACAAAGGAACAGTGAATATTGTGTAGTGGTCGGGAAAATTGTAAAAAATGACGATCGATATCTTACAACTCTGAGGGAAAAAAAGAAAAACGAAACATTTTTGTTAGGTCTGGAATTAGGAATAAAAACATAATGCAGTGGCGGGCAATCATGTGATTAGTCAGTAAATTTTGCAGATTATGAAAATTCTAAATTATGATATAGCTGTTGATGAATTATTAAGAATCAGGTTTTTATCGATCACTAGGAAGGCATGAAGTCAATTTAATGAAAATTTTAACCCTATTTCGCTCAATTATTGAGTTATGAGCACCAAATTTTAAGGACTTTAATGCTCTGTAACATGCACATTTTACGTCATAGAGCAAAAATGTCCTAATAAAAGTTGCTTGTCTATGTCCCCTCTATACACAGGTGAAATATTTCGGTGTTATTCATTAACACCCTGTATATAATAAACATAATATATATAGGCCCTAATATAGCGAGGTGTATGTGTTCTGTGGAGCGAGGTGGCCGAGATGGTAACGTCTTGGAATTTCATTCGGGAGGTCCCAGGTTCAAATCCCGTGGCCGGCCAATTTGTCATGAGTTTTCTTCATGGTTTCCCCAATCGTAAAGGCAAACGCCGAATTGGGTATTTACATACCACGAATCATCCTCAGCATTTCATTCTGTATCATATACATTTAAATTAATATCAGTTGAAATTTAATCCATTAAATACACTAACAAAAGAAAATAATTGATAATCAATAGTTCCACGGACTAGGCCTATCCTGCTGTATAGACAAAAATCCCGAACTCCTGATATGGCCTAGTAGTTAAAAGGAGTATAAACACAGCTGAGATAAAGAAACCGGCCCTGCTATAAGAAACTGAATTGATGGATTTGGCTTGACCATTAAGATACAGCCGGGAGAGTCAAACTCACGGCGGACAGACAGACAATTTCCTGTTCACCACATATTCTTAGAAAGTACTATTCTGGCCCTTAATAACGGAAAGCAAATTTCAACTAAACCTTATATGTAGAATAGAATGTAAGAAGTAAACTATGAGCCTAATCATAGTGTTAATTGTTTTCTTTGCAGTCCGGCACACATTTATAATTTGCATGAGAAGTTGAGTTTCTCGCATTTAAGGGTTAAGTTACTTCTAAAAATGGCTGGGTATGTTGCAATAAATATTTTTTGCACTCCTTAGCTAGTAAGTGTTTCTTACGAAAGTTGTTTACATGGCTCGTAACTTGACATTACCACACGCAATCTTGTTGCTAGGGGCGACGGGCGGAAAGTGAATTGTTGCTAGGGGCGACGGGCGGAAAGTTACTTTACCGCCCGCAAATGCTTATTTGCGAGCAGAAATGACCAAGGCCTCCCCACTTTATAAATATTCGGTTGCCATAAACAATAACAAATGCGAATCCCTTTCTGAAATAAGCAACATTCTTCAAGTCTGTATTTACATAATATTTTCAGGTAATATCACAATTAATATAATTAAATTGATATAAGTAACCGTCGTGCAAAAAATAGCATGCAACACACGGACCGTAAAGGCATTTACGGGTCTCGAAAACTTAAAAACCCTCGGCTGCGCCTCGGGTTTTCAATCTGTTTCCTCGACCCGTAAACGTGCCTTTCCGCCCTTGTGTCGCAATATACTATTGTGGACGCGCCTGGTGTAGGCTAATGTTATAAAGATTTTTTTTGCACGACGTAACTAATTATAATTATAATTATAATTAGTAATAACGTAACTAATTATAATTAGTGGTAGCCTGCTTACGAATATTGTTGTCGTGGATCGTAACTTGACATTCCCGCTCGCAATCTGGTTGCTATGAAAACAAAAGAAATCTCCGTGCGGTAAAAATTACAAAAAGCACAAGTGCCGTAAGTAAAACCATCATAATAAAAGGCCTTTATGGGAGACCGGAACCAAGGCCCCTCAGTTTGAGGCGATTTTAACAGGACAAATATTCATTCCCCATAACAACCAACATATGCGAATCAATTTCTGAAATATAACATCCATCTTCAATAGCGTATATACATAATATTTTCAGGTAATATCACAATTAATATAAATAAATTGATATAAATACTCATCTTGCAAAAATAGCATGCAATACTCGTGCCGTAAGCGCATAATGGATCTCGGAAATTGAAAAATAGTAGGCTTATATTGCGATACAAGTGCCGTAAGGCATGCATACGGTTCGAGGAAAAAGTTTGAAAAAAAGAGTTTTTTTCCATTTTCCGAGGTCCGTTATGCGCTTAAGGCACGAGTATTGCATGCTATTTTTTGCACGATGATTATTTATATCAATTTAATTATATTAATTGAGATATTAGCTGAAAATATTATGTATATACATTCTTGAAGATTGATGTTTATTTCAGAAAGTGATTCGCATTTGTTGTTGTTTATGGGAACCTAATATTTGTGCTGGGGGGCCTTGTCCATAAAGGCTTGTATTATGAGGTGTGGCGTAATATTCATAACAGCACTGAAACGCTTACCGCACATAGCAACAATACTGCGTGTGGGAATGTCAACTTACGATCCACGGCAACAATATTCGTAAGTACCACTAATTAGTTACGTCGTGCAAAAAACTTTTTGCTTCATCCGTATGCACCGCTTACGGCACTTGTATCGCAATATACTAGGCTATTCTTGAAATTGTATTTTGTTTCTGTAAACGGCCCCAAGGAAGTTTACTTTGTGGATGCACCTGGTATTATGTTATAAAGATTTTTCTGTTAAATAAATTCTAGCGTGATAGGGAAAAAGCGTATAAGTCAAAATACCAGAGTTTCAGGAAAGACGAAAAACAATTATTGATTTCCACAGCATTGTTCCAATATTTAGATCAGTCCACTTAGATATTTTTATATAGTACTAGCTTAAAAGACCCGGCGTCGCCCGGGTTTTGTATTTTGTAATTAGAAATTAGCTTATGAAGGATTTTCAATTTTAAATTCTAGGTCCTTATATAGGCATTTATAATTTGAAATTGGAAGAACGACTTATTACACTCAAACTATTCCCTCAGAAAACGCTTGATATAGTTTTTTATGGCTCATAGAGGATCTAGAATTTTGCATCCCATCGCTTGCACAGTGCACAGCAAGCCTGGTAGAGGTTTAAATAAGAAGAAACAGAAATTCCTGTAACATAAAATTGTAATATCGAGGCGGGAAATTTCCCACTCTTATGTTACCATAAAGCCGTTTTGGAGATGAAATTAAACAGAAAGCATTATCACTTTCATACTTTTCTCTCCAAAAACCTGCGATATAATATAATAATATACACATTACCATACCTCGTTTTGTTTTCTCTATGTCCAGGGTAGAGAAAGTTATGTGATTCCATTATTTTAGTGGATTTCATTCTGTAATATTTATTTATAACATGAATTATTTTGATAACTTCTCTTATTTGTCAAAAGTGCATTTCATTTGTTTTTTCCAAGCCCAACTGATACCATTTGGCAACAATATATTCTGTGATTTGGAATGGATAATTCTATGTAAAAAGGGATTAAGTATTTTCAAAAACATTTAATTTTTGGCATTTAGAATCAGAATTTTTCAAAATCCTTTCTTAGTGAGCACCTACATTATGAAACGAAGGTACTGTCAAAATTCCAAGTCTCTACCTGTTATAGTTTAGGCTGTACGTTGATTCCTGTCATTCAGTCAATCAGTCAGTCAGTCAGTCATTCATTCAGTCAGTCAGGACAAAGCCTTTTATATATATAGAGATAAGATAATATGTAAAAATATCTGGTGGACTGATCTAAATATTGTAAAAATCCTGTGAAAATAAATCATTATTTGCCTCTCCTAAAACCTGGGTATTTTTACTTATTCGCTTTTCCCTATCACACTAGAATCGCAAGCTTGTAATGTATAAGGACTTTCACTATTTGATCGTGTTTGTCTTTTGCAGGTCTCTGTCGATGGCCTCTGAGACTGTCTCGGGGCTGCGTGGAAGCTACAGACGACGTGGAAGAGGAAGAAGAAGAAAGATCAGCCATGTACAGCAGTGTTGCCGCCCAACAGAACTTCAGGGGCGGCGGCGAAAAACGATCCAAGCCACAGTCTCAACAACAAACACATCAGCAACCCCAACAACAACAACAGCAGCAGCAACAACAACAACAAGGAGAACAACAGCAACAAGGGGAAGGGGATCAGAACCAGGAGGAAAATGGCGGTGCCAGCAAAAGACATCATCGGCGTCATCATCACCATCATCATCAGTCCATCACATCGAGGTTGTTCAACTATATCAAACAACAGTTCAGCCCGGATCAAGGTACAGGTGAGACCAACTTCTAGGTTTGCAGCGGCTTCGCATCTTCTTCTTCTTCTTCTTCTAGATCTTTGCCAGGGCAATCTTTGCTATTGTTGACTCCCTACAAGATACCATGGCAACGGTACAAGCTCAAAGGCTGCACTGAATTAAATTTAGTTAAGGAGGGAAATATATTCATAAGGAGGAAAAGATAAGCTATTCATTGGTCCTTGCTATTCAAGGTTTATTTGGATTAAATATTTTGAGAAGCTGTGGCTACAGCGAGCATAAAAGTATTAGCACAGAGGTATAATTCGTTAAAGAAGACTTGATTTCACAAGGATATAGCACTGAAGTATATTTTTGCAACATAAAATTGTTACCATAGCAACACAATTTGCTAAACGAAGGCCTTGGTTTCATGAAGGATAGAAGGTTTCACGTATAAAATTGTAATAATTGCAATGGACTCTGGATTTATGAAGGATACATAATAATAATAATACATCAAGCTGTTCTCGTAATTTTATAAAAGAAGGCTTTGATTTCAATAATGTAATAATTCAAATTTTCGAGCGTGCAATTATGTAGTTAAATTTATTGATATTAAAGCCGCTTTAAGTATAAGGCCATAGAAAAGTGTTCACGGTTACAGGCCATGGAGGCCCAGAGGGTTCCAGGAGGTTGAGGTTCCAAGATTTTTAGACAATCGGCACGTGAAGGTGGTAAGGTTGTCAGCCTTACGCAACGGCCGAATTTAACCCCCGGGATTGCTCCTGGTACTCATTTCTGTTAGAGGCTGAGCCGACCCCAGGGCCATAGTGTCACCAGAGGGATTAGGACAATTGAAAAACACCATTGACCTCATCAGGGTTCGAACCCGCGACCTTCCGGTTTGTAGCGCAGCGCCTCAACCCCTACGCTACTGCGTATCCCAATTGTTACTATAGTAAAAAATAATTAATATGAGGTCAGAATTTTGTGAACCTTTTTTATATATTGATCTTTCGTAGGCCTATTTAATTCTTTTTTGGTTTAAACAAAAGAAATTAATTATACTTTACTAGCATGTGCCCGCGATAATTATTTAAAAAATTAAGAGCATAATAGTAAAATCATTATATTTATTAACACCTAAATCACGTGGACTACATACCACGATTAGATAGCATCGTCTGGTAAAAGCGACCTCAGATTCGAGTTTCTTGGCCCAGAAAACCTCTGTATAGTGAGATTCGTCCAAATAAAACAACGTTTGACCATGTTCGAAAGTTTTATTTTCAAGGTATGACAAAAATAGCCAAAGCCAACTGTAATTGATTTGACATTGAAATGTATAACTGAAAACTTATGTTTTGAAAACGCACAAAATGCACGTTTTTTGCCCGTTTTTCATTCATAACTCACGAACGAAAAGTAAAATTAAAATTCCGGCTTGGAGGTGCATTTTCCGACCCTTCAGCCCACCTATGTTTAAAATTTCATATCTCTGCGTTCAGTAGATTTCGCTGGACATCGAGGACAATCCCTTTTATTAATACAGATAATATAAATTATAATGATACCTTCTCTAATTTGTCAAACATCCATTTCATTTAATCCAAACCCACCTGATACAACTGGCAACACTATGTTCAGTGAATTTGTTTGGATAATTCTGTGTAAAAAGGGGTTAAGTATTTTCAAAAACATTTAATTTTTGGCAGTTAAAATCAGAATTTTTCAAAATCCTTTCTTAGTGAGCACCTACATTATGAAACGAAGGTACCGGTACTGTCAAAATTCCAAGTCTCTACCTGTTATAGTTTAGGCTGTACGTTAATTCCTGTCATTCAGTCAGTCGGTCAGTCAGGACAAAGCCTTTTATGTATTTAGAGATATACACAGCTGGGCAAAAACCGTACAAAATATAAATGTAAATATATAATATATCCTGTAGGATATAATAGTTTGCTTTAAATTTGTAATAAAATAACTAAAAACAACAAGAAACAAAATTTAAATTACAGATTAAGGTACAAGAAATAAACTATGAGCCTAATGACTCTTCTAAGTGTTTTCTTTGCAGTCCGGCACGGATTTATAATTTTCGTGAGAAATTGAATCTTGTACTATTAAGGATTGATTTTCCCACTGCTGCCCATACTTTTCACCAACATGTAGGAATCTACTCTTATACAATTCAACGGCCCTAAATAGCGTGCTCACTCCCTCCCTCACTTCGTGAGACATCGGGTATTCTCGGCGATGTTCGTTTCTCGCAGTCTGAACTTTCACGAAGAGTACAAAATTAGGAAAACCGTTTCTTTATTAAGTTATATAAGGTCTAAGTGAAATGAACACAATGAACAAATATTCTAATTTTATTTTTAGTACAATTTTCATAGCTGAGAACCACAAACATTTTTAATAAACTGCCAGTGTAAATTTCTTTAAAATCCTGGAGTCAATTAATAATTGCGGGCGAAGCCGCGGGCACCAGCTACAATAATATTGATAGTTTAACCCTAGAAGTATCGCGGACAATAAAAATCCAAACAAACCACTCCTTCCCTTGAAACATTACATAATTTCTTAAAATTACAATGAATTTATTAAATAAAATTCACACCATATTCATCTGTCAACAAACAGTTGAGAAACAATACGTATTATGTGTTCACAGGTAACTTTGGAACTGCATAATCGAATTTGATATCGTTTTCCCATCTAATCGTGGAATGTACTCTAAAGCCGGAATTTTAGCTGTTTCATTAATTTTTAATGGTTTAGTTTATGAATGATTCGCGTGCATGTGTTAATAAATATAATGGTTTAATAATTATTATACTCTTAATTTTTAATTCTTCAAATAATTATCGTGGGCGAAGCCGCGGGCACCTGCTAGTAAGATAGCCTACAAGAAATAAACTATGAGCCTAATGATTGTGCTAACTGTTTTCTTTGCAGTCCGCCTCGGATTTATAATTTGCGTGAGAAATTGAATCTTGTACTTTTAAGGGTTAATCTTCCTGTATCTTGCGTGTCGATACTTCTCACAACATGTAGAAATACTTTACAAATTTTCTCCGCTTTCCCGCCGCATAAATAACGCTTGAATTCCAGTAACACCGATACGATAACAGCAGCGAGATTTTACTGCGCCTTTGGGACGTAGCCATTATAATGCGAGGGTTGTAAATCCCCCACCCTCCAGCCCGAAGGAAGAGCGCAATCATCCCCTCAGCAAGCAAATTGTGAAGCTGATTCGATTTTTAGGTGTAATTAAATAACAGCCCCTGGAAGCATTAAAATCCGGAGATATGGACGTATCTTTTACTCCGTTGTCACTGTTACGTATATCACTGTGGCGTTTTAATTCAGGCGGGCTATACACAGTGTTCAACTTGCCTTATAATACAGTGCACCCCGCTTATTGTGATCACTTTGGGACGCAGCTAATCTGATAACATTAAGAGGGGACATACAGCTTTCGATGCTCAGAAATAGGTGAAGTTCATTTTTTTGCTCAGAAATGAATTATTCTATAGCCTTCTATATACTCTATATTGACTAGTTCTATAATTGCATACTATTTTTAGAATTAATTTAACTATTACAGTTAACGGGTAGTTATCATTACAAAATGGCAGCCAAATCTAGTGCACTGAAGTGCCGTTTCCCCTCATAACTGAAACATTTATTAACATAATATTGCAGTGACATTTTGCTTGCAAGTATATTTGATATCAAGGAACAACATTATGTAGTATCATTGATGTAACTTTAATAGTTTATTTTTTTAATATATTTCAGATGTAAAAAATTTGTAAAAAAATTAAAAAGTGATGAATTTAAAAAAAATATATTTATACTGCAGTAATCCAAAGATTCTTTCTAGATTATGTTGTTGATATGATATTTACAAATAGATCGAAAAATGAATCACTAAGAAATTTTTGTATTTATGAAAATTATCAAGGAAACGGCACTTCAGTGCACAAAATTCAACTACCATTTTGTAATGATAATTGCCCATTAACTGTAATAGTTAAATTAATTCTGAAAATAGTATGCAATTGTAGAACTAGTCAATATAGAGTATAGAGTATATTCATTGCTGAGAAAAAAATGAACTTCACCTATTTTTCAGCACCGAAAGCTGTATGCTCCCCCTTAACCGATTGGTAACAGTAGCCGAAAGTATTAATTGGAGAATATTTAAAATACATAAGATAATGCACTACAAATAAAATCAGGTAAACTGATGTAAAAAAGTGCCAGTATGTTTTTGTTTAATCAGTTATGACTGCAATTATGATATGCAGAATACGTTCTTTTTTTTTAAATTGATTTCCAAGTTAAGCTCCAGATTTATTCATTTAGCAGGGCTTACGGAAGAAGAAAGGTCTACCATCTCGGCACCTGGGTCATTTTAACGGTCTAGTTGGATAGGCGCATGTAGAACAATAGTGTTTTTTGTCATAGCTACCTGTATTTTAATTTCCAAGGCCTTATAAGATCACAGTAAAACAATACGCTATGTTGTCAAGATAACTGATTTTCATTTTTTTATAAATTCTTTCGAATACGTATATTGCCATAAAATAGGCACTAAATTGAGCATTACTCCGAAACAGATCAACTGATTTTATCCATTATGAATAGACGTCTTCCCATGGACATTTTAAATGTGTATACCAAGTTTCATAAAAATCCGGTAAAGCGTATTTGAGTTACCGCGTCTTTAAAATATACACTAAATTGGGTTTTACTCCGGTACCGGTCAACAGATTAGGTTCAAATTCAATAGGGCACTTCTCATGGACGTCATAAATGAGTATACCAAGTTTCATGAAAATCCGTTACAGCGTATTTGAGTGATGGCGCCTTTCTATGAGAAAGGCGCCATTATCTATTAAAATAGGCACTAAATTGGGCATTACTCCGGTACCGGTGAACCGATTTGGTTCAATATCAATAGGGTTCTTCCCATCGACATTATGAATGTTTATACCAAGTTTCATGAAAATCCGAAAAAGCGTACTTGAGTTATGGTGCGAACAGACGCACGGACAGACGGACGGACAGACAGACAGACAGACGGACAGACATTTTTTCGTCCCTCACACAATCTCATAAAGTACCATACTGGCACTTAATAATTAAAAGCTTTGTATTCATAAAATAATACGTAACTGTGAACCATTAATAGCCAGCAAAAAACTGTTTTCGCAATCAGTAAAATGTTTTTATTGTTTCTATTTTCCCTTTGGAGTCCATTAACCAATATTTCATACTCATAGTGTTTTATGAAGTTTACTGACTGGTGAACACCGCTTAGCAATTCATTCGTCTGTTCAAGTCTTTTCATTTTACACTAGCCATCACTGCATGTCGACACTGTGACCTTCACAAATCAAAAGCAACAGCTAAACTGAGGGGTGAAACATATTTTATTGCTTAAAAGAGAAAGTTAGGGAATGCCACCCCCTCGAATAGTTCGTCCTACGAGCTGGTAACACTATCCTTCCCTACTTCTAATAGCCTACAGGCTATAACACAGTACAGCTGAGTTAGAAACGAAATCCTTTTAAAAAATCTGAATGACGTTCAATATTTGGAAATAAAGCCTTTTTTTAAGACAATTAACACACTCTGCCACAGTCCATACAGCCAATATTCGATGAGAACAATTGAAAGTGTGTCTGAGGAGGTTAGAATTATTAGTAAACATTTATGGCCGCCTCAGTCACCCGACCTAACACCCAGCGATTTTTATCTCCGGGGTAAATTTATAAATAACTTAACTTCGCACTTTTAAAAGAACTCCTGAAGAAATCTTTTGTTTTATAATATCATGAACCAGTATTTTAAAAAATCAGAGTTGCATATTTTAAGTTGACCTGAATAACTAAAATCAGGCAGCAAAACAATAGAATTACAAGTTAAAATTGGTACCAAAATTTATTTCACTAAAACTTAATACTTATCGAGTATACAACAACTATATTAATAAAAAGTATAGGCTAATAAAATAATATATTTTTCAACCTGACCACGAGGTGCTAGAAATGGCCTCATGTGGCCCCCGAACCGAACAGCATGAATCCATTGCTCTTTACGCAGAGGCTTCATAAAATCGTTCCTGTTGCTATGGTAACCAAAAAGCTTGTCTTGACTGTGAAGGATGATTCATCAAATCAAAATTAATTTAGCAAAGGTTGCCCATTCTTGTAGCTTTAGTTGTAGCTGTAGAATAAGTAGAGTCCAAAGCCTCCTTTGATCTACTTACTCTTGTTATTCTTATTCTTCTTCTGCATCGTGTTTTCTCTCGTCTAGCTTCAGCTGTCTCTCGACGCAAGAAGAGGTCAGCTGTTACTTCTGCTGCCATATTGCGATGTTGCCAAACGAACTGCTTATATCGTACAGTTAATTATATTTCAACTGTCTGATGCTTTTTTCTTCTTCTTCTTAGCCTACATACTACGAGTAGGATGTTTCTTTTTTTTAATCGCTGCTCAAAGAGCATTACGGCTTTTTATGTCGTTTTATGGTATTTAGATAGTTTGTGTATTAATGCTTCTGTAACTCATGTGAATTGTTTGTTTGTATTCGTCACGTACTATGTAAAAGGCTTATACTCTTTACTAATATACACAGCTTTAGGAATTCCTACGATATTTATGAGTTATAGAGCTTACAGAGTTTCCCCTAAACCAAGGAATTTTCTCTATGTATAAACCGGCCAAGAAATATATTATGAACTACCGAAAATTTGCATAAATACGAGGGGTATTCCGAAAGTAAGTTTCGTCAATGTATGGCAGGAGCGGCGTGTTCACCAGGGGAACCAAACAAACGCCAGACGAATCCCCACCCGTGGCTGGTTCCACGACGGAAGTGGCGTCAGCGGAGGAGGCATGACGCAGGCGCACTGCGCCGTAGAAGAGCGAGTCGCAGCAGACTGGCGTGCCCGCGGGTATTAGTGTACCGCTCACGATGGCACGAGAGATTTGGCGCCACTGCCATGTACCGCTATCTCCCCTCTTTCAAACGAGCCATTGCTGCAGCCGCTGAACCTTTCATTGTCCGAGGTAGAGCTGTTTGAAATTGATCTCCCGATTTCCGTCCCCGCAAAGTGCGGCCTCCACGAACCCATCTCGCAAAAACCTTATGGAACATCAATTTGTCACTCAAAATGGTCTGTATGGAACCTTTAGTAATGTCAGGAAGCTGAGGTGGAGCAGGCTGTGCGCCAATTCCTTGCATCGCAGGGCACCGAGTTTTACCACAGTGGGTTCTTCAAACTGATCGCACGCTACGACAAATGTCTCAATGTCGCTGGCGACTATGTCGAAAAATAGGGCACGGTGTATAGGTCATGCTGCCATGCTGTATTGCTTTTGGGCCAATAAAGTGTCCGTGTGACAAACTGACGAAACTTACTTTCGGAATACCCCTCGTAGTTAGCCAAGTTTTCATCAAAAACCGTATAAATTAGTAATAGAAGTTTTAGAACTCCCTGTAGAAACTTTCGTTAATGTAAGCCTAACTCCTTGATTTCCTTACCGCGTAAGAAAGCAATCAGCTTCAAAATTACGCTCAATAGGCTATAGCCTACTTCAACTCTTAAAATTCAGTCAGCAAAGAATTTAGAATTATCTGTATAACTCTTAAACATAAAACCGACATGGGCATGATTATTCTGTTACATCAACATGGCTTGAGGTCTCAGAGACCGCTCATAATTAAGATGCTTCTAACGCTGAAGAACTTAAAAATGTGAATGTTAACTATTAATCAAGAAAATTTCCTGCTAAATTTTTAGTTAATGAAGCATCATTTTATGTAAATTACATGGGCGTGAGGTCTCAGAGACCGCTGAAAAACTTACAAAATGTGAATGGTAATTATTAATCAAGGAAATTTACTCCTAAATGTTTCATTAACGAAGCATAATTTTATGTCAATTTTTAATTCATATATTTGGGTCACTGCATCACGAATACAATGAAATGTCCAGTTTGGAAGCTATAGGCCTATTCATACATTTCAAATAAATAGTTAATATGGGCCTACACAAAAGCTTATTTAGTATCGTCGTTCACATCAGATATTAATCACAGGCCACCATTATAAGTGATTGTATTCAAAATTGTATTAGCTTAACTTTCAACATTTTCTCCTTAGAAATGAGACATTCACTGCAAAGTTTCGCCGAAATAATTTCATCATAATAATTAGCACATTGTCTTAAAACTCGCGGCTTACCAGTCTTTTTTTGTGGTCTAGGCCGTTCACTCATTGTCATTCACAAGAAAGTAAATTTAAAAGGCTTACATGAGCCCACGATATCCAGAGAGTAACAGCGGTTTATTCTTTTACTGCGGTCTCACAGACCTCACGTCCGTGGTTACGGGTTAGCCCTTAGAAATTAGTCCACAAACAATTTAGAACTGCCTTATAAACCCTCTGCAAGATATGGAATTAGCTATTGCAAAACTGTCTTTTATATGATTTGGGAAAAATAGCGAAGCTCGAATTTTGAACACCCTGTATAAGGCCGCAGCGTGTGATATCATCAGTTAATAATACTTATCGCGACATCTGACTAGTTACGCCCCCCAGTGGGGCTCATTGTTCCCGTAATGAGAGGCACCATGGGCGCTGTCATTGTTATCACACAATGGAGAACACGTTGTCATGGAAACCGCTGTTAGAAACTAGCTCTGTTCAACTGTTCGCTTTATTAAATGCAATGCGTATCTATGTCAAGCAATTAAAATATTATATTGACTACAGGGTGCTCTAAAACGGATGTACGAAAAGTGACTAAACATTCTTCACATAATTCTTGCAACAAAGCAGCTTCAGCCAAGATTATTCCGTGTCTAGATGCACACCCATTGCGTCAAGATAAATTTAGAGATATAAAACTTATCGGAGCAGTCAATGACACATTTCTGCTAGTGAAGAAGATTATCATAGATATTCCCACGAGAGACTGCGCAGCAGGAGCGAATTTGTCTGATGAAACCCCGCAACTCGAGTTGGATTTATTAAGACTATTCCATTAATAAAAATGTAACGGATTATACAAATAATAATTACTTTCGTGTTTTGTTATATAAAAACAATACTAACAGTTGCAAGATCTCGGCATACTACAGGCTAAATCAACTAATCATGAATAGATTCCAGTTACCATGTTGTGACCAAACTACCAATTGTGCATGCAAGACATAGTTAACTTCACTCAGGTAAGCTAACAGCAGAACAGAATAATAGCACACGAACTGGCTTGCACAGAATCGAAATTGTGTTTTTAATCAATGTACATTTATATTATTTCAATTTCAAAGCAAGTTATGTTGTATAAAATAATCTGTTTTCGTGCTGTTAATGCCAACATGTGACGTATTAATCACGACACATTGATGTTTATTTGTCCAGTAACGATCTGACCATTTTATCGGATGAAATCCCATCCTCGTATTAATAGCAAGCATTTTTGGCTTAAGATAAACGATCGTGAATGGTCTATATCCGAGGAATTGCTAAACGTTATTAGTAGGGACCGGATTTTTAGGTTTTTAAAAACACTGTTTAAGGTTATCCATTAGGTGAAATAGTTTTTTTTAGGTTTTTTGTCCAAAATATCGTTTTCGGGTAGAATAATTGGTTTAATGAATTTGAATCTGCTACATAGGATTGAATACATAATACTTGTAAAGTTTAACTTAACAAAATTGACTTAAATTTGTGTAAACTTGCTTTAAGACAATATTATGAAATTGAAGAAGGAAAGCATAAACAATCAAAAGAAGCAGTGAAAATAAGATTGCCTCACATTTCCTGGTTACAGTATAGCCAATCACTAAATATCTTTCAAGATTCTCAACTGTGAAGTTTTTCCTGTTATCTCTTAGTTAATAGTTAATACTGTATCTAGACACTACCCTTCTCAGGATTCGAATCCGATGCTTATAATTTAGTGAGTAAAATACTTTATGGTTGGATGTGGTTAATGTGAAACTGATTATTTTCCTTTTTTTCGGTTGTTACGCATGCTAACCGCACAACAGATCATCTAGGGACGAAAACTTCCCCTTTTCTAGAAAGGTAAATAATACGGTACGTGTTTCTGGCAGGCTTGACAAAATATTACTTTGCCATCTGTAGTGAAATTCAGATCGTCGCCAATCCACTGCCGTAATAAACTCGAATTCATTTGTTTCGGCATAATTAACACGTATTCTTAAAACTCACAGTGTGACCACTCAGTATAACAGGGAAGTACTAAAGGCAAACAAAAAAACAAGCGCTTTAAAACACAGAAATCTTGTTCCTTGTTCATACACAGCAACAATGGCTGTTCGTACGAATATTTTAAAAGGAATACGCCCCGGTACTCTTTTCCTCTCTTGATACTGTCCATCCTAGACGACAGTGGGTTGAATGAAACGCTGGTGGTATTAATTTCTACCCGACCAAAATTATTCTCTCCCCGCAAAATATCGATTTCTCAACTGACAAACCAAAAAAGAGAAAGAAAGGAGCCTAAATTAGATATTTTAGGTTTTATATCCCGTTTAGGTGTATTTAGGTTTTTATACCCCATTTAGGTATTTCTAGGTGCCACAGAATTAATGTGGGTGAATCCTATGTACGTGATTCGAAAAAGTGTATGAGCGCTTTTGGTTTTGGAAGTAAGGAAAAAAATAGGTAAAAACCTAAGAATCCGGTCCCTAGTTATTAGTCAATATCAAACATGAGGCGTATGAGTGGAATAGTGGTATTAAGTTATGATTCTTCAGATATGACTATAAACGTTCTATGAGACAGGACTCTACAGGGTGTTGATGAATAAATCGAAATATTTTACCTTTATGCAGACGGGAAATTTTTGCTCTATGGATTCAATTTTTCCTGTTACAGCATAAAATCTCCCAGGGCATGGCCGCCACTGACTTCTAACATTTGAAAAAATGCAAAACAAATGGAACTTCGTTGTTAACAGTGGACATACGAATAAAAAAAACTAATGCAGTGGCGGCCAGTTATGTGATTAACCTGTAAATTTTGCAGATTATGAAAACTCTAAACTATGATATAGCTGTTGATGAATGATTAAGAATCAGGTTTTTTTTTCGATCACTAAGAAGGCATGAAGTCGATTTAATGAAAATTTTAACCCAATTTCTCTTCATTATTGACTTATGAGCACCAAATTATAATGACTTTAATGCCCTGTATAGCATAACTTACACATTTTACGTCATAGAGCAAAATTCTTCTAATAAAAGTTGTTTGTCTCTGTCCCCCCTATACACAGGTAAAATATTTCGGTGTTATTCATTAACACCCTGTATATTAAATATAGGCTAAAATAAAAAGAATTCTGAGCGCAACGAAGCTGTGGTTGCAAGGCCTCCTAGGTTTCTTTCTAACTTGTAGGACTATATCAGCAGAGGTAAAACAAGACTACACCATTTCAACCTCAATTTTGGAAAAAGTAATTTCAATTTCGGAAAAAGTAATTCCAATTTCGGAAAAAGTAATTTCAATTTCGGAAAAGGTAATCTCAATTTCGGAAAAAGTAACTTCAATTTCGGAAATACGAGGGCTATTTTTTAAAGCATTCGATGGGGCATAAAATGAAAACCACAGTGAAAATCAAAACTGTTTTATTTGGAACATTTAGGTACACCTTCTAGCTACTTCTCTTCATAATCTCGCTCCGATTGAGTCATTTGTCCTAGCGTGGTACCAACTTTACTATACCCTCTTCATAGCCCTCGTATTTCCGAAATTGAAGTTACTTTTTCCGAATTTGAAATTACCTTTTCCGAAATTGAAATTACTTTTTCCGAAATTGGAATTACTTTTTCCGAAATTGAAATTACCTTTTCCGAAATTGAGGTTGAAAAGGTGTAGAATCCGTACAGAGAGCGGGCTATTGTAGAGACTCTACAAGATGGAGCAAATCTAATTGCACGGAAAGTAGAGTGGTCTGGAAAGCAGGTAGAAGTTGAAATGCAAACTGCTAATGAAAGACAAAGATAATGGTTTAATTATATAGGAATGGAACTTGGCTTTTAACATAATTACATTCCCTGTTTACACTGTAACATCTCTGTTACTTCGACTATTTTACTTTACCCGCCATATTACCACCTTTTTAATTCTTATTCTATTCCCTAAACTTTAACCACGCTTTACTTGATAAATAAAATCAGGTAAACTGATGGAACAAAGTGCCAGAATTCTTTTATATTCTCAGTGATAAGTTGATTGCAATTTATGATACGAACAAAATAAGTTATTTTTGTAATCTATCTCCGAGTTAAGCTCCAGATTAATTCATTAAGCAGGGCTTGTGGAAGAACATACTTAACCTTAATTCAAACTCGTATACACTGATATAAGAAATTCTTAAAATATGTCAACATTTCACGAAATACACTGGCGAAGAACTCCACTTTAATTTACGTAGGTTTTATTAATTCACAGTATTATACCTTCTGTGTATTCAACTTGATCAACGAAATAAACATCTTACTAGTTTCATAGGAATATGTAATGGCTAACTGTATTGCAAATTCCAAAGTCGTATATGATCAATGTAAAACAATAGCCTATCTAGTCAGGATAACCGATTTGCATTTGTTAAATTCTTTCTAATATAGTACCATAAAATATGCACTAAATTGGACATTGCTCCGAACCGGTCAATTGATTTGGTCAAATATCAATAGGTTTCTTCTCATGGACATTATAAACGCGTATACCAAGTTTCATTAAAATCCGATAAAGTGTATTATTGAGTTATCGCGCGTACAGACACACGGACGGACAGACATTTTCCCGTCCCCTACACAATCTCATAAAGAAGAATATTGGTACTTAATAAAATCAGGTAAACCGATGTAACAAAGTGCCAGACTGCTTTTGTTTAATCAGTGATAATTGCAATTATGATATGCTGGTAAATAAGTTATTTTTGTAATCTATCTCCGAGTTAAGCTCCAGATCGATTCATTAGGCCTAAGCAGGGCTTACGGAAGAACAAAGGTTTAAAGTTTGATAAGCATAGATGAAGGAATATGTGGGTAGTGTTATTTGTCAAAGCTATCTGTGTTGCAACTTCCAAAGCCGTATACGAACACTGTAAAACAATATGTTGCAATGAGAACTGATTTGCATTTGATAAATTCATTCTAATGTATTACCATAAAATATGCACTAAATTGGGCATTTCCTCCTGTACCGGTCAACCGATTTGGTCTAATACTAAAATATCCTTTATCGGATTTTAATTAAACTTGGTATACACATTTATAACGTCCATGGGAAGAACCCTACAGATTTTGAACCAAATCGGTTGACCGGTACCGGAGTAATGCCCATTTTAGTGCCTATTTTATGGTAATACATTAGAATGATTTTATCAAATGAAAATCAGTTCTAATGCAACATATTTTTTAAAGTGTTCATATACGGCTTTGGCTGTTGCAATACAGATAGCTTTGACATATTCCTTCCCATGTGCTTTTCAAAGTAGACCTTTGTTCTTCCGTAAGCCTTGCTTAATGAATCGAACTCGGAAATCGATTATAAAAATTACTTATTTTCTGCATATGATAATTGCAATTACCACTGATCCTGGCACTTTGTTACATCAGTTTACCTGATTTTCTTTCTTCGAAAATCAAAAGATTCTTGACATTCGACTCACAGGTAAGAAAAACCCCGGAAAGGCCGTTCGGCCAGCTGCGTGAGGAAAGCCAAGCCCACTCCGTGACTTCAGAAAGTTAGGAATAATGTTTTGTTTACACTCTGATGTGTACAGCGAGTTCAGCTGTTCAGAACAGTCGGCAATGAAAACAAAAGGTAGCAATCGTCCTTACTTTCAAACTTTTTTAATAAAGGAAAAAAGTTATTTCCATCTAACATTTCCCTGGCAAACAAAATTCTTTATTGGTTCAACAGCAAGAGCTTGATATCAATTTGATAATCATGTTATCAAAGCCTGGTCCGCAAACCACAAACACAGTGCCATCATGTTGTGCGCATGGGGGAGGAAAGACATGATACTTACTCACTCAATGGCGATAGACAATTCCTAAGCAAGCTAAAGGAATATTATATATTTTATGGAACCCGAAGGTTCATTGCCGCGCTTACCTGAGTCCGCCATTCAATCCTATTCTGTGCTAACTCTATCCAATCATCCCTCGCAAATTCTACTTCCCTTAAATGTATCCTTATATTGTCCTCCCACCTACGTCTAAGTCTTCCAAGTGGTCTTTTGCCTTCGGGTCTCTCAGTCAATATTTTTGAGTTACGTATTTCCTCCCCCATGCGCGCAACATGTCCAGCCCATTTCATCCTCCGTGATTTAATTACCCTTACTATATCTGGTGAAGATTAAAGGTTATGAAGCCCGTCGTTATGCAGCTTTCTCCAGTCCCCAATTTCATCTCTCTTAGGGTCAAATATTTTCCCAAATACCTAACATAGGAAAATATCTAAAAATTTTCTAGGAAAGACATAATCGTAATATATATATTACGAAGGGAAAGAGACCACCTGGAAGACCTAGACGTAGGTGAGAGGACGATGTTAGAATAGATAGGATTTGAGAAGGATGGTTGGGTGGAGTTAGCACAGAATAGGGTTCAATGGCTGGCTTATATAAGTGTTCCATAAAATAGATAGGCCATAATATTCCTTTACCTTGCTTAGGAATTGTCTATTGCCATTATGTAAGCAAGTTAGTAACAAAGTATTAATTTTTCTTTATAAAAGTGAAATCTCTTCAACTGTTAACTCTCGTTATAATAGTCTTCATTTGTTTAAAACCCCAAATTGTATATCTGAAGCCTTCTTGGTATATTAAAATAACAAATCTGACGAATTATAATTAAACATTTTAGCCAATTTATATAGGCTACTAAAACACAACAGTTACTCAATTTTTAGGTAGATTCCAAAGAAAAATCTACCTATTGCAATCGATACCATGTCATGACTTTCGAAAAATTCTTTCATATATTTACGTTTCATGCATCCCTAAGTACGAAACCACCGCCTGTTCAAAAAAAAAATTGTGAGATATATATATATACACGCCAGCGGCCGTAATTTTGAAGATATATGAACCAAATTGTATTATGTTATTTCTAGGCCCAATAGTTCGGACAAGTTCGTTAATGAGCAAAATTGGCCTAAGGGGAGGGTCGGGGGAGGGGGTTGAAATTTTGAAAAATTTATACCTCGGCCCCTGTGAAGTTTTTGTGGGAAACTTTGTTTGATTAAATTAGAGTACTCCTTGTGGAGTTCACAGTGACGCCAACTTTCGGGGGTTTTGGGGGTACGAGTGGGCTGGGGGTGGGGGATGGAAATTCGAATTTTTTGAAACCACGTCTTATGGGGTATCGTTGAAAAGCTCTTGATGATTACAGCAATAACTGGTTTTTCGATAGCTCTCATATAAGGTGAGATTTAGCCCTTTGAAATCTACCTCAGCCTGTAGGCCTGCCTAAAGGGATTTTTTTTTGCAAAAGAGAAGGAAAAAAATCTTTCAACTGATCCACTACTCGTACGTGTTGACTCAGTTTTCGCTTTGAGAAGTGTGAAATGACGTCAGGAGTAATACAATGATAATATCTAACTCTTCCGTTATAAAGGACAGGCGTACGAATGGGTCACGGACCACAGATTGATAACCAAGGCTTCACGCTGACGAATGGGAAAGATTGTCGGTTGCTACGCAATAAAACAGACTTTTTTCCCGTTCTCATTACTCGTCGCCATGGCAACGGCATTCCATGGCCTCCTTATTAGATTCCACACGATACGGATTGTTAAGCCACGTGGAGACATCGGACATATCTGGCAATGGGCCTATAACGACTATTCCACTTGATATTGACCAATAACGTTTAGCAATTCCTCGGATATAGACCAATCACGGCCGTTTATCTTACAATATTCTTGTAGGAATCGCGAGGATGGCATTTTATCGAGTAAAACGAAAGCATCAGTGTGCAGTGATTAATTCGTCACATGTTGCCATTAAACAGCACGAAAACAGATTATTTTATACAACATAACTTGTTTGGAAATTGAAAAAATAGAAATGTACATCGATTAAAACACAATTTCGATTCTGTGCAAGCCAGTTCGTGTGCTTTTATTCTGTTCTGCTGTTAGCCTACCTGAATAACGTTAACTATGTCTTATATGCACAATTGGTAGCACTGGTCACAGCATGGACATGATAACTCGAATCGTAGCACTGGTCACAACGTGAACATGGTAGCTCGAATCGATTCATGAATGGTTGATTCATAGCATGCCGTGTTTTTATACAACAAAGCACGAAAGTAATTATTATTTAGATATATAAGCATTCATGAACCACAGATTACTGTCTGTGTTGGACATTACATGAGAATATTATAGGAGAAAAATTCCTCCGACAATGGGACTTGAACGCATTACCTTTGGCTATTCGCGCCAATGCTCTATCAACTGAGCCCAGGACTTGAACCCAGGACCTTTGGCTCAGTTGGTAGAGCATTGGCGCGAATAGCCAAAGGTCCTGGGTTCAAGTCCCAGTATCGGAGGAATTTTTCTTCTATAACCTAATGTTCTCATAATTATTATTTGTATACCTGTAAGCCATTACGTTTTTATTTATGAAATAATCTTAATAAATCCAACTCGAGTTGACGAGTTTCATCAGATAAATTCACTCCTGCTGCGCAGTCGCGAATCTATCGATAAACTCGTCAACCCTCGTGGGATTACCTATCATAAACCTACCGTGCTAAAGAAAGCACAATAATAATTAATTATTTCATTGAGAAAGTGTTTCTGTAAATAAATCATTATGCTAAATTCTCTCTTGAAATTGAACATTATTGAAAACCGTTAAGTTCATGGAGCTTATGTCATCATCATCATTAACAAAATCATTTAGGCCATGTGGCCTCTTCCGTCTCAATAGTAAGAATATTTATTAGTATTGTATTAAAACTGATCCATCCAACGTCTTCTGGGTCTTCCAACATCTCGTCTTCCTCTTGGTTTGTAGTTGTATAATATTTTTGAGATTCTGTATTTTGTCATCCCTTTTATGTGGTCATGTCGGCCCCGGTGGTCTAGAGGTAGCGTGCCCGCCTCTAGATCCGCAGGGCGCGGGATCAAACCCGGCCGCGGTCGATGGATTTTTCAGGACGTAAAAATCCTCGGCACGGAGTCCTCCGGGAGGGACTTTACGCTGGGGGTCCCGTGTCGTAGATTTCCGGCACGTAAAAGAACTCCAAGCCTAAATTAGAGCCTCTGGACAAAATTTCTCGGCCCTTTCACGTCCAAGAAATACTTAGTTTCCAGAGGGGGGTTGCGAGGCGATGGGCTTACCACCTGTCCCTCTACCCTCTCTCGGAAAATAAGCATATCAAAATTAGTATAGGTAATGAAACCTCCACTAGGAGGCCCCTTCGCCCCACCTGGGGATCATAGGGTACCAGATACAGATACAGATTTATGTGATCATACCATCTGTTTACATAATCCTGTGTTGTTTCTGAGATATTGCTTATTCCTAGTTTTTTCCCTAATTTCTGTGTTTTGTTTGTGGTCCATTAAGGTATATCCAGCTAGCGGCCTCAGAAATTTCATTTCCTCTGCTTCCATTCTCCATGTTTGTTGTTTATTTAATCTCCAAATTTCGGATCCATATATTAACGTTGGAACAGCCATGACTTTATAAAATTTTAAGGCTGTTTCAGTTCTTACTTTCTTTCCAAAAGTTCTTTTCATTGTCCCAATTAATCTTTGATATTTTGGTAGTTTATTGTCGAATGGAGCTTATGTATACTAAAAATGTATCACTTACAGGGGCTCGCGGACCCCTCTCTGCATGCTGCTTCTCCCCAGCCTCCTTTTAAGAACACTGTAGGTTTTAGTATCTGATCATCATATTCCAGTCATACCAATTTAAATCATTTTTTCTCATATCAGTCATTATTCATGAAAACAATTCATATTAGTCAAAAACTTATTTGGCTGTGTATGACCGTATAAATGTGGATTTGTGGGTTCTCGGGCCATAGTTTGATCACAGATCACATGTTGCAAGCCGCGGGTAGATGTTTATTGTTTTTATATATGCATCTGCCCCTACTACATTATGCATGCAGCCCGCTACGAATATGAATTTATTGCTATTGTCGTGCTATTATAAGCTCAGGGGTGCACAACATCTCTCAGATTTACACGCATCCCAGATATCGATGTTCTTTGGTTATCTTGTTTCCTTGAAAATATCAAGTCTCGCATTTCATTTCTCGGAACAGAAGAGGGCTTTGTCTGACGCCATCGATTCCAGATGTTCATTTATTTATGTTTCCATGGATACTTGTATGCCGGTGCTGTACTGCACGTTACCATGGCACCGGGTACATTAATATCTTAATTTATTTAAACAATATATTTATTACAATATTCCGCCTTTACCCTTAACATATAATACACAACTTATCTTGAAAATGCATTTCGGCGTATGCTGCGCCATCTTCAGTTCATATAAGATGTAATGAACACCACAATTCTTCTCAAATAATGTTAACATAAACAACATTATTTGAGAAGAATTGTGGTGTTCATTACATCTTATATGAACTGAAGATGGCGCAACATACGCCGAAATGCATTTTCAAGATAAGTTGTGTATTATATGTTAAGGGTAAAGGCGGAATATTGTAATAAATATATTTAATATTAACCCTTATCTGTTGAAAATGAGTTATTTTAATAATTATTTAAACAAGTTAATGTGAGCTAAAAGAAAATGTAAAAAACTACTGTTCATGGATTTAATTTTTTTAAATACTTATACTATAGATTTCCGTAGATGTACATGATGTTCCGTAGATTTCCGTAGATGTTCTTCATATAGGCTAATATTTACAAATAGAAAAAAAAAAAAAGAATCACTCAGAAATATTGAGATTTGTGGAAATTACCACGGAAACAGCATTTCAGTGCACGAAACCTTACTGGTTAATAATGATTACCGGTAACTATAACAGTCCCATTAAGTGCCAGAATGGTACTTTATGAGATTGTGTGGAGGCCGGGAAAATGTCTGTCCGTGTGACTGTACGCGCGATAACTCAAGTACGTTTTATCGGATTTTCATGAAACTTGGTGTACGCATTTATAACGTCCATGGAAAGAAGCCTATTGATATTGGACAAAATCGGTTGACCGGTACCGGAGTAATGCCCAATTTAGGGCCTATTTTCTGGTAATATATTAGAAAGAATTTATCAATTGCAAATCAGTTCTGATGACAACATATTGTTTTACGGTGTTCATATACGGCTTTGGAAGTAGCAATGCAGTTAGCTATGACAAATAACAGACAAGTGTAATAATCATAATAATTAATTACTGAGGATGTCTCCAGATGTCACTGTCGTTCTCTTCCTTTTCTTTCGAATAAATAATTATCTTTTTCCTTCATTTTAACCACTACACTTATTATTATTATTATTATTATTATTATTATTATTATTATTATTATTATTATTAAACTAAACTAAACTCCGTGGTGCTACATCCCTGGAGGGACTTGGCCTACCACCCGACCGCTGCGTCATCTCCCATAGGCAGATGGGAGGATTGGGGGGCATGTGGTCAGCATGCCGACACCCACGGCCGTTATTGGTGGTTTTCATGACCGGATTCGCTACTTCTCTATCAAGTAGCTCCTCAATTGGGAATCACGAGGCTGAGTGCACCCCTACCAGACCTCCCTACCTCAGAAAAATCCGAGGAGGTACCGGGAATCGAACCCGGGCCGACGGATCTGTAGTCAGCGACGCTAACCACAAGACCATGCCGGCATTATTATTATTATTCCTTATTATTATCGTGTAGGCTATCTATTAATTAGGCCCTTTTGCAATTAAAAATATCATAAATATCTATTTAAACATTGGAAATGTGGTCCATAAACTAATTAGTTTGTGCTGACGAAACACAAACGTAAACCAGCACAACAGTATCACTTACAACATTACTCACAACCTTCTTTTGTCTCCATTCATTATATTCCTGTAACTCCTAGTCATAGCCTAACGAAGAATTTTCCATTATTAATTCATTAGGCCTACTTTTTCAATAACTTCAAGAGGGATATTCATTTCTTCATAAATAGGTCACTATTCATTTGTTTCCGCAAATGCTTCTGGTATTTTCAACTGTTTCAAATAGTGTTTTGTTTCCAAACAGATTGTTGCCAACCAAAAGAGCCTAACGTTAGTGCTCGTTTTTAACTTCGTGCTCGCATATTAAGTTCTATATAACGGCCTTATATCGTAAATAACTTGCTATAAACACATAGATGTCAAAATCGGACAATATATTATTATAATTTCTGAAAGTTTCTTTGCGTGATTTCCTTGTTCTAAATTTAAACAGATTACTGTGAAGAGCAAGTCAATGAAAGAGCCGAGATGTTGAAGATGCCAGAGAAATGGTTTGAGCGCAGGCTCCAGGCTTTCCTTTGTTTTAATTCACAGTAATTACTCATACACTGCTGCTATCTAGTGTTATCTGTTACCACTATAATCTCTATCGCTATGAATTACATCGCGCATTGATACGTGTATGCCGGTGCTTGATTTATTCCGTATAGCCTAGTAGTACGTAACCATGGCAACTGAGTACATATAATATTCCAGGAGGCCTTGATTTATAGGCCTACCACATTCTTCGTCATCGTAAAAGAAGATACAGATACAGTGGCGCCAACTTATATGGGCCTGTGGGGCTCAAGCCCACCCAATAATTTGCTGTGAGTCATTATCATAACTATTTATTGTTAATACTGTTATTGGCATACATATTAAGGACTTTTGTTACAATTCCCTCATGATCGTTTGAAATCGTTCCTAAGTTCATTAATTTATTGACGGCTTACTCTGTCAATGCAATTTCCTAAGCAAATATATTTTACGATTTGAAAAAAAAAAAAAAAAAAAAGACTTTTTACGTTCAGGGGAAAAAAACTTAATCACATAACTGTTCTAAATACACATAAGGAGAGCCCGGGAATATTCGATTTTGAATTTAGATAATACTTAAGATTAAGAAAAATCACAGGAATAATATCAATTGACAAAATAAAGTATTATGATACAAGCCAAGAGTGTGGAATACAAGATATCGGTGAGTGGAAAAAGAAGAAAGTCAAAGTTAAAAGAACAAAGAGAAAGAATGAATTAAGAAAGATTCGTTAAATCAGCAAGGGACAATAAACCAGAGGGAAGAAGGGGCGGGAGTATGAAAAATGTAAAATCTTTGAGCCCACCCAATGTTTTCAAAACTTGGCGCCCCTGTACAGATACAAGCTTTTAGGGAAATTTGATTTATTTCCCATAATGCGAGTCTATAATGAAAAATATCTTAGGTGTAAAATATGGTTTCCTCTAAGCTTAATATATTCCGGAGTGGAGTACACGGTTTTCCATTATCTCTGCTTCATTCAAGGTTCAATTATTCGCGAGGCAAGACTCAGAACTTAAGTTTGTATGTGGAATGAATAGCTTGTAACTAGACCTGGGATTTTAGGCTCTAAACAAATTAGTTTTAGGCACCTAAAATAGGCTATTAAAACAAGTAAATAGGGAATATTATAGGAGAAAAATTCCTCCGACACTGGGACTTGAACCCAGGACCTTTGGCTATTCGCGCCAATGCTCTACCAACTGAGCTAAGCCGGAGTTCAATTCACAGCGCCGGAAGGAACCTCTCTCCCATGACTGACTGCCCTAATGGTCTACCTCACAGACAGACAAGTTATGTCATATGCAGTACTGTGAATTCCTTCCTTCTGGCGCTGTGAATTGAACTCCGGCTTAGCTCAGTTGGTAGAGCATTGGCGCGAATAGCCAAAGGTCCTGGGTTCAAGTCCCAGTGTCGGAGGAATTTTTCTCCTATAATATTCTCATGTAGTGTCCAACAGAGACAATAATCTGTGGTTCATGAAAACTTATATCAAGTAAATAGGCTTTTAAAAGAGAAAATAGGCACTTAAGTTTTAAAAAAGTGTAAACAGACAAAAAATAGACTTTAAAATACTACAATATGCTCTTAAAATGTAACGTGATCTTTTTTTAACTGTAAGAAACGTGGTATACCTATCCTTAACAGAAATAATTGCAAAATGAAGACAGAATTAAAATACATTTATCAAAAAAAAGTTTTTGTTTAAGTTATATGAAAAATTGACACAGTATGTCCCTTCTTACTATATAACTGCTACTTGTTGTTTTGAGCGAATCCTCCCCCGTCAGTCAGCATTGGCGACAATTGTTTGGGAATACCCTCCAGACGTTATAACCCCCCCATTTGGTCGGCCTGGTTACGCCTATGCATGGGAAAGTATTAGTAGGGGATACATACATAGGCACATTACTATACTTTCTAACAGCCAAGCAGCCTTAAAGGCTCTTGAGGCAAAGGAAATCAGGTCTAAACTAGTCCTTGAGTGCTGGGAGTCCCTGGTGACACTGGCTGAACACAATGCAGTTAAACTGATGTGGGTGACAGGACATAGGGGAATCCAAGGCAATGAGAGGACTGACGACTTGGCAAATACGGGGACAGCTTTGCCCTTTGTGCGACCTGAACTCTGCCTGGGACTGCCCTATGGTTCTAACCGAGGAGCAGTACAGAAGTGGGCTAACAGGAAACACAACAAACATTGGGTGACTGTGAGAGGTCACAAATACTCTAAGGGCCTGTACGACGACCTGCTGATATCATATTTATCTTCCAGATAGAGAATCTATCTGGAAGTTGGCCAAAAATTGCGTATTATGATCTCCTGACAAAATCTGTCTGGCAAGGCAACTTCCAGATAAGCTAGCAGGAGGATGGAGTGGCTGACAAATTTCCAACTGCTAGTTAGGCAAGCTTGGTTGAAACAAAATGGCAGCACGCCAAAGCTTTCTGGCCACCTGAATTTTAGAACTGATGCCGGAAGATTTAATTTACACAAAAATGTCATTTTATGCTCACATATGAATGAAATAGAATTGAACAAATCGTTTAATGCACTTAAAACAAATACAAATCCGAGCTGCCGCACCTAGCGGATGCCTACCGAACTACAACAAACACACCTCTTTGCTCAATGAGCTAAGGACCATTTTACAAAATTTTACTGTGTTCTTCCCGATAGCAGTTAAGCGGTGATATTACAATACATCTGCCAGTTAAGTTATCTGGAAGTCACGTATCGGGAGGAATTGTCAGCAGGTGGTAATACAGGCCCTAAGATGACTATTAAAGAAGTCATCAAAGGCAGGACTAGAGAACTGCTTAAACTGGATAGATTCCTACTTAGTTAGGTTGTGGGATTTATGACTGGACACTGTCGGCGGCTAGGACACCTCTACAAGGTTGGCATAGCAGATGACTCGATGTGCAAAAGATGCTGGAAAGATGAAGAATTTGCTCTTCATCTTCTGTGTGAATGTGAAATACTTGTGGCTATTAGGCTTAACACTTCAACCAATGGTTCATGCCGGTGGAAGAATTGTCCAAGGTCTCAATTAAGAAGCTGGTACTCTTCATCAAAGATGCTGGTCTTCTAAGAGACTAAAATAGCAAGGGGCGCACATTAGATCAGTGATGGTCGCGGTGCATTGGGCAATAGATGCCCACCCTATTTCAAATTTTTTTTTAAATTAGTGATAAGTTTCGATAGAGGAAGTGTTGTGAGCGGTACTATGTATTGTGTAATAGAATTAAACAGATCGCAATAGTCCTTTATGTAAGTTAAAAACTCTGCAAAATAATAGTTTTTGCTATGTTTGTGGGGAATTAACTTTGAAATCACAACATTGATCAATTACAATGTAGAAAAGGCATATTACTTGTATTTTGGCTGTAAAGTGGTTGAACAAGACCAAAACTGGGCACCACACATGTGTTATGTAACCTGTTATGTGAAGTTAACAGAGTGGTTGCGGGGAAAAAATATGTCTTTTGCTGTTCCGAATGATTTGATGACACCTACCAGTCATCTGAAAGGTTGTTACTTTGGCATTACCAAAACAGAGGGCTTTTCAAGGAAAATTAAAAGATAAAATTGTGTATTCTAATCTCTCTCCAGCCATTCAGACCTGTGCCACACTCTCCCGATGAATGAAGACTAGTTATTGATTCATCAAAACAGAATTTAAAAGCAGTTTTATTTCACCATGGTAATACAAAACCTTCAATTCCAGTGGTTCATTCAGTCGCTATGGAAGAAACTTATGAAAATATGTCATTAATATTGAATGCAGTAAATTATAATGAACATCGCTGGACAATTTGTAAGGATTTGAAAGTAATAGCCTTAGTGCTTAGATTACAAGGATGATTTACAAAGTTTTTTTTTTTTTTTTATAAAGTTTGTGGAACAGTCAAGCAACAGCACAACATTATTTGGCGAAAAACTAATCTATCAGACAAGATTATATTCCTGGTGAGCATAATATTAAATATCCTCTGCCACTGTAGTCATGAAAAAGTACTTCTTCCATCACTGCATATAAAACTAGGGCTAATGGGGCATTTTGTGAAAGCTCTGGATAAGAGTGGAGCACTCTTTCAGTACTTAAAGACCCTATTCACTAAACTCAGTTATGCTAAATTAAAAGAATGCATATTTATTCGGTTCACAAATTAGAAAACTTTTGAGCAACAGCATTTTTCAGAAAATACTTAATCCTATGGAATTACCAGCATGGAGATATTTTGTATTTGTTGTCAAAGGGTTTTAAGGGAATCATAAGGCAGAGAATTATTGCCATTTAGTAGACATTAGTAAGAAACCACAAAACAAAACAAAACAAAATATGTCATTGAAGATTCCCGTCTTATATTCACATTTGGACTTTCTTTCTGACAACTTGGGGGCTGTAAATGATGAGCAGAGAGAGCGATTTCACTAAGATATTACTACAATAGAGCATCGGTATCAAGAAAGATGAGATCCAGCATTGACGGGCAGTTATTGCTGTTTTCTCAAAGGAAAAATTCTGGTAAGCTGGTAAGGTATTACTTTATCAGTTTTATCATAGCTGAGCTGCCCTTCAAAAAGTTTCATACAAAAAATGAGAACATAGTAAGCTTTAATTTGTAAAAAATCTCGATTTTTCAATGTTGCAAGTAAATATCTTTAACACAAAAACGTGACGTGTTAGAACTTTTCACTAGCATTTTCGTGTTCAGCGCATGTGAATTAGTTAAAATCAACCTATTTTGTTCATCAATTTTATGGCGAAGGTCCACCTATATACTAGTAGTTTTTTAATAACACCATATATAGCTTGAATCCGATTATGATTGTTAATTTAACTCACTTTTTGTTCAGTTTGCGTTGTGTCAAAACCTAAATACATAAAACAGTATACATGAATAGAGATACCATTAATTGCTTAACTAAAATGTTATTAATAAACTAATTAAAATGGGTTTTGTTTATGAGCAAAATTAAAGATTCTTTCTAACCTATTGAATTTAGTAAACTATTTTGAGTTCTTCGATATATTATTGAACTGTCAGTTCTATGTTATACTTATTGAGTTAGGTTAGAAAAATTAAAATCATAGCATTAAAATAATGTTCAAATTTGTTCTTGTTTTATTTAAAATCCTTAATAAGTTGAGTATTTAAAAAGTAATTAACTACTAAACATCATGTGTATAAAATGCAAATGTTACAAGATTGATTGTCTAAAAATATAATATACTCAAATTTAAATTATAGTGAGTTAATAATAAGCAATGTTCAATATTTCATTCAATTGAAACTTACTGAATATAGTAAAATAGTCATAGTACATTAAAAATAATTTTGCTAGTGAGCAATAGTCGTTTAGTTTAAGATTAATGTTGATAGCAAGTTCTATACTAGTTGAAACTCTTATGTTTTAAGCTTCATAATGAAGTTTATTAACAACTATTTTGTTCATGTTATGAAAGAAAAGTTCAAATTTGATGAGTAGTGTTATTAACAGGGCCTGGATTTTGATGACCTAAAAGTTCTTAAAATATGAGCTATAAAATGACTACAAAAATAATAAAAAGACCCAAAAACTAACTAGAATCACTAAAAAATTTGTATGAATATATTAGTTTATTAATCAGATATGTGTTTATTCTACATTTATGTTGTTGATCCACTTAGTGGCCTGTCACACTGAGCTTCGATCGATCAAGACCGATCGAGCGCAATCAACCACTCTCAACTAAATTTCTGTTTCTTGTCACACTGCAGCGAGCGTCATCGATCAACTGAAATATTATAGATTATGTAAGCTATATGATTTTACTAGGTCTACTCATCACTGTATATTAGAGATAAAGAATATTACCTTATTAGGCCTACGTCTGCTTATCTCCTACAAATATCATACTACATGTGTTGGGATGTAGGGTTTAATATTAGGCCTACTACCTCACGCTACATCTGTTTACTTCAAGTTTGTTGAGCAAAGAGGTTTGTTTATTGTAGTTCGATCGGCTGTGGCTAGATGCTACAACTCGATGTATATTTGTATTTGTACAGTTAAATTATATAAGAAAATATCGCTTTAAGTGCCTTAATTGATTCGTGCGATTCTATTTCATTCAAATGTGAGTCTAAAACAACAGTATTGTGTAAGTTAAATCTTCCAGGATCAATTCTGGAAGCTTCGGAGTGCTGCCATCTTCACTCACTGACTGTCGATTTGATTTCACAGACCAGTTGATCCCTCTCACTCGTTGTTGATTGCTGGCGATCGATGCTATGTGACTTGTACCATTGCTGTCTATTGGTTCGTTATATCAGTCGGTCGGTCACTGTCGCTTGATCGATCCAGTGTGACAGCCCCTTTATAGTCTTGCAATTAATTAATTACATATGATTACATGAAAATCAGCACACACTGCCTTTCTATACCCAAATTAAAATACAACAAGATTTATTTATTATCCTTATTTAGAGTTCTGATAATATTCAATGTAATATTCAATGTAAAACTCTATACAATGCAAGAAATAACACATAATGAGAAAATAATGACTTCAAATTTTAAAAAATACCTAAAAATATGAAATGGGGGAAAAGACCATAAAATAGCCAACAAATGACCAAATAATGACATTGAATTTTAAAAAAATTATCTAAAAGTGAAAAGTTGGGAAAATGACCAAAAAATACAGTATAAATCACCATTTTTATAATCTAGGAGTCATATCTGCACTAGTGGGCAACGTCCATGATGTAGGCCTACCAATTAAAAGATGACATGTCATCAAAATCCAGGCCCTGGTTATTAGTATATTTTGCAGATTCCATGAGGGCTTTTATATCGAAACTGCCCCTGAGAGAAATATAAAAGCTGATTGGTATAAATTATTAGACTTCCGAAATTGATTTACAACTTACCTTTAATGCTGGGATGAATGTGTCCACTGCATTGCCTTTCCAAGTCGCGTCTTCCTTCCAGAGTGTTTTCTTGCACACATATTCACACATTTAGAATGCTTTAAAAGTATATATTTGCACATACGACTAATACACAAAGTACAATCCAGATTAATTTGAAATTATAAAGAACTTAACTCACAAACACTTCAAACCGCGCACCGGAAACCGGAAGTATGGACTGGAAAAGTCAAAGTCGATGTGACGAGAGGTGGTGATAATTTAAGCAGCGTTGGTTGGTGGAACAATACTAGAAAAACCGCTGCTCCATCAGAATGACTGGAAATATTATTATTTAACATTAAAGTGTTCATATTGGAGAAATTAGAGGTAAAAGCGAAAAAAATTAATAAATCGTATTCTTCGAACTTCTCATAAATCGAAACGTAGGTATATCGATTATTGATCGATATTTTACTCTTCGTAGTGATACATGAAAACCTTAAAATACATAATAATAATAATTCCACAATAAACAAGAATCATCGATAAGTTAATTTATTGCGTATACACCTGGGAAAAATTCACTGGCAAAAAGCCATGTCAGTAAATAATTTGGAACTTCACCAACGGTTGTACGAACATGAATGGTCGATTTTTGTGTTGTGTCGTATATTCGATATATCGATTATTTACGAGGGAGAAAGCGCCCATTTGATTTGAAATTTTGCCCTGCGGATATTTCAAAAAATCCCGCCCTGGACACTTTTTTTCGTATGAAATAATTTCATGTCCTTGTAAAAGAAGACTTATGGTTACAATATAATGAGTGTAATACTGGAAGCTTTGAGGATTTAGACAATTGACTGTCAAACAGCGTAATTACAAGTTCGCTCACTTGTCCTGCAGATGGCAGCACTTAACTGTTAGAGAGCTGATTGTTCCTATAGTAGCCGTTAGAGGGCAGATGTGCAGGAATTCAGGCGTCTGGTCAATATCTCAGCTTCCACAGCTGGATCCAGGGATTATTTCAATATGAGTGAACCATGTTTTAGCCCAAATAACTTAATGATTTCAAATATAAAACAATTTTCTGTATACCACTTCCCAGGACTTTAGTTGTGAAATGTCCCCCGAAAATATAATATGAATTTTTTTAGTTTCTTTAACAAATTTAATTACATTTCCATAGGCCTATAATTAATTAAAATTATGATGCCAGAATAGTCTTAGTTTTGTCTAAATGTCCTCCAATATTTAATTCAAAATACTACCTTTTTTTTTTTTTTGCTACCATATTCCCCCAAATATTTTTTCCAACTAAAGCTTTGTGGGCCATCCACATAGAAAATTAACCGTAAACGTAATGTAGGCCTAAACTTAAAATGTTTGAGCCATTTTTCTCAATGGGACCATTCACAATGCATCGCGTAAACTTCAAACATAATGCAAAATTAAACGTTCACTCAGAACCTTGCAAATTCCAAGCTTTCACGTTAAGTTTTTGCGAAAAATAAAGATACAACCAATCAGAGCTCTCAGCTCCACAGAACAGGAGACAGAAGTGAAACTAGCTAAGAGATGATGTGTATTGATGAGAAACTCGTAACGTATCCTATCCCAGTCTGTATGATAAAAGCAATACATTATACAAAGATGCGACATTGAGAGAAAATACTTGGACATTAATTTCCCAAGAAATGAACTACAGTAGTACATACAGCCCATATAATATTCTGTTAATTTCTATATGTCTACATACACTTGTACGATTTCAATTTTTAATGGCCTACATGTGCTTAATGGACAAATGATAGTATTTTATCAGCTATTCACATTCTCATTTCTAAAACTATAAAATAATACAAATTCACAGCATGTAATCTTGTATTATATTTCACCGTGTAGGAGAACTTAATTCAAATTGAAGACAGTTATTCAATTACGCAAAAGATAGTCATTAGCATTAAAATATAAAAATATGTTTAAAATAGTGATCACTGATCTCCAAATGCAAATTCATCAATTAATTTCGAAACCCATTTCTTTTTTAAGGAATCTTAAAAGAAGTTAAAAAAAACTAGATAACTAATTTGATTATACAACTCCTGATTATCCGGGATAATGGGTGGTACCCACCTCACGGATAAACGAAAACACGGTTAAAACAAAATTATATCTAAACATATTGTACTGCAATTGGAAAATTATTTAAAACTTACATAGGCCTATGTGGAAACGTCTTGCAGTGCTAGAATCTTTCACCATCAGAGGTCACATAGGCCTACTGTTTCAGCATAACAATAAAACACTAAGACTACCGAAATTATCATTTTGGTTTTGGCACTTTCAAGGAGTTTTTATACTTTGCTGAAATAGTATGTTAATACTCTTTGTTTTTTGACCGCATTTTCCTTACGTTCTGTAAGTAAAAAAAAATTAAAGGCTTTTTTAAAGGATTAGCCCAACGGTTAATCCGCAAACCGGTTGATCCACACCCGGATAATCAGGAGTTGACTGTATAATTTATTATGTAATCCATTAAAATTTTAGTTTTATCTAAACTAAATGAACTTTATGTTTAAAAATGATGAAAACACCAATGAACTCTATCCTTGTGTTGTATAAAACAAATGTATTAAGGAAATATGAACTATAGAAGGGGCGGCAAATGGACTTTAGCCTATAGGCGGCATAGTCTTAAATCCGGCCCTGATGTGAATGCATCATTACTTGCCTCCAATTCTTTTCTTCTTCCTTTCTGTGAAACTAACATTGTTAGGAATGAAAAATGAGGAGCAGTGAAGCGAAGAAAATCAAGTTATACCTAACTTCTGTGCTTGAGGTGAATCAACGACCTCTCAATGCATCTCTAAGTAGGCTGACTGTATGACCTTGAGATGAAAGTGGGTCATTGGGATGACCAATATTAAAGTATAATAGATTTCTTTTTCAAAATGGTATAGAAATGACATTTTCATTAAAATGGGAAGATGACCAAAATAGAGGATAATTATAAAAAATGTTTAGGAACACTTACTGATGTAACCTCATATACCTCTTTTGCCCTATCATCACATTGATTAGACATAACCAGATTGTCAAAACATATATAGATGTAAGCATGTGATTGCTACGGATTCATCGAGTTAGTTTTGCATAATCAAATTCCGTAACTTGCTTTATTGGGTTACTGTCGAGATCAAAAGGATGTGCCGCCATCATTGTGCACCTGTAATTAGCACTGTTGCCATATCTCTATACAAGGATGTAAAGCTCATGTTTGCCTTGTTAATTCTTTAACGCTTTTTTTTTTACCGGCTCTAGAGAAATGTTCTGTTATCTTCAAAGAATACGTATAACAAAAATTCCAGCCTCGTACTTCCCTAAGTCTTATTGTATTACAGTGGACGCTGCTTAATGTAATCATGGATAATGTTATCAATTGGGTAATGTTATCACCCGTACGGAAGTAATGCACAATAATTTATTTTTTTTACGATAAGTTTAATAGGAACAATTACAAACAAATGCATGCATGAAGGGACACCTTTTGTCTATTTTTCTATATAGTCATCAAGTTTCTCAACACATTTCTCCCATCATGATACCAGTTTCAAAATACCCTGTTCATAAAAGTCCCTTCAGTTTGAGTATAGCCATCTGTTTTCACTTCTCCATCTGACGCAAAGCGTTTACCGGCCAGGAATTTCTTCAGCGAGGTCTAGTGCGATTTTTATGGGCTAAAGAGCATAACCTGAGTGAAATTCACAGGGACATGTGTGGCATGTATGGGAATGACTGTATGGACCGTAGCAATGTCTCCAGGTGGTGTGCATTCATCGAAGATGGCCATAATAACCTTTCATTTGTTTGGTTCCATGAAGAAATTCCTCTCCGGTAAACACTTTGTGTCAGATGCAGAAGTGAAAACAGCAATCCGCAGATGGCTATACTCCAACCAAACGGACTTCTATGAACAGGGTATTTTATAACTGGTATTACGATGGGAAAAATGTGTTGAGAAACTTGGTAATTATATAGAAAAATTAGACAAAAGATGTCCCTTGATATGTGCATTTGTTTGTAATTGTACCTATAAAACTTTCTGTAAAAAATAATTGTGCATTACTTTTCGATCCACCATTGTACATTCAGATTTACCAAGTGATCCCTACAAACAAATTAAGCATTTTCATTACATATAACACCACATGTGATTTTAGGAAGTGACACCTTGTAGACTGATTTTCAAAACATGTACCAATCAAAAACTGGATCATGGGACATCCGTTTAACAATATTAGATTTTTTCCAACTGTGAAACTGTTCTTAGGATAAAATTTTATGGACATGATGGAGGTGAATTCAATCCAATAAAAAAATCTAATGCTACACACACCTTGGTAGAAAAAAAACTTTATTACAATCTTTTATATTACTTTGCTATGTTGTTCTGTCTCCCACAATAGGCCTATAGTTTGTACCCTTTCAGAAAATCACAGAAGTTATCAGTCATCTTTACAGATCACTTTTACAGCCTATAATTTGTACTCGTTCACAAAATACAGAAAATATTAGAATCATCTTCATAAAGAAAAACTCTATTCTTCTTTGTGGTAACTTACAAAAAAAATCAGTATACAAAAAACATACATATATATAAGGATACTTCTAATATCATAAGTAAGTGTTCCATCATCAAAACTTATAGAAAAACTTGTATTTTATACAAAAAACTAAATATGTTCTCCAAGATCGTCTATCAATGTATGTTAATTTTCTTTCTTTCCAAAAGAAATCAGTTACAATGCAAATAGATTCTTTGCACAGAAGTATTTCAACACACAGCCAATTTACTTGCAATACCAGAAAAACTGAACTAGAATTAAAGTTGAACCAAAAAATGTATGAAGTAAGAAAAATTGCAACATCAGATTAATTTACAAGTTTGCTTGTCTTGTATTAATGTGTTTGAATTTACAAGGCTTGGGGCACATAACTCCAGAAAAAGACATGTCATTGGCTGAGAGAGATACTTTTCAATTATCGGTCTGAATAACAACAAAATTAAAGGAATATGCATTAAGTGGACATATAGGAATACGGACTAGAATTATCTTAGGCAGCATATGAAAAAAGTAACTTAACAGCAAACAGAGTATATTGTGCAAGCTTCTGCGATAACTATGTCCTTTGACAAATATTGGAAAAGCGTTGAGTAGAAAAACATTTTTATGCTGCCATATTCATTCCTGAATATGTATCATATTATAATATGGAATTGTTGAAATTCTCTTTCTTGGACACAACTTTACTTCAACTTAATCATAACTTTGATTATTCCTACCGTATATCAATACAATAATATTAAAGTACAAAATACAATAATACATTCAAAATGGGGGGAAATAAGAAAATCAAGTAAAAGTATTTTCTTATTTTTCAGTCTTATAGCTGTTTTATCTCCTATACTTTTCTTTTGCCAACTATAAATCATATACACTTCTGAAGTTTTTACATCGTTTATGGTGTAAGGAAAATGTAAAATTCACCTAATCATATATAGATCTAAGATCATTATATAAGAAAAGTCTCACCGACCCAAAATAAAGTTTCTAAAGCTGCCGCTCTATTGTGCAGTTTGTATGATTTTTACAATAAAAAAAGTATAAAGAGGTTGGGTTGAAAAATACGTATTGATGAATTGTGAAAAATCTCTTACCCAAATGCAATCGAGTCTAGTCAGAGTCGGACTCATGGGAAGTGTCGTCCTTCACTCTGTAGACTGTGATCATGTCATGGATGAGAAGTGACGACCCTGCGATGGCCCCAATGACAGCCGGGTCGACGACAAGGCACTGTTTAGAGTTCCACATAGATTCGGAAGGGATGTACATGGGCTTCACTTTGCCAGACCACCCGAGTCGCTTGCCATTCATTCCGACCACTTCCAGTCTTGCAAACATCTTGACCTGTTTGTCCTTCCAGGGAGGCAGGTGCTGAAACATAAGTAACATTATGTCTTATTGAGCATGTGGAAAATCATTCTGTTTCAAAAGTATGGTTCACAAGAGATTGTTTGTCGCAGAGCGTTCCTTGCACTAGGCAGCATGCTGTCCCCATGTCAGCCGCTCTCTTCGCTGGTGGAGGGGGTCCAGTACAGTTGGCTATTAAAAATATCTATCTATAATCCTATATATCCCCAGAGTTTCAAGGCATTAGGGTTTCCAAGTTGAGGTTACTGCTACTAATGCAAATTTTGTTATGCTTGTTTTCCGCGAGAGTATAGAAGTACAGGTACTAAGTTCATCGCCTCCCAGCCCCCTCAGGAAATCAAGGTATTACTTCAGTGGCGGTTTCTCCTATGTGCTGCAGTGCTGCAGCACACAGCTTGTTTTCTGCTCGTCGTATAATGTTATTTTCAAACACAATATTATATTTTCTTTTGCGTAGATTTTGAACTTGGCGCGTCCACGTGAGAATTTCTTAGCTGGTAGCTTGGGAGTCAAGAGTCGGTAATGTGAATATTATCTTTTCCGCCTCGTGAATGCATTTTGCGAACAGCGCAGCGTTCGTAGGGTGTGACGTCATGCTCGACCTTGACTGCAGGGAGTATATGGGAGTTTTAACCTGCAGGATGCGCTGCGGCAGCGGGCAGCCCAGAGTGGGATTCTGAGGGAGGTTCACGTCTCACCGGCGGGCGCGCTGTTAGTTATGTGAGAAGATCTTCCACCATCTGACAGTAGGGGACCGTGATGTAGCGAGTAAGCAATGCGTTTCATCTTCACCGCCAAATTCGAATGTGTTAAATTCAGAAAAACCCGGATTCCACAACCCCGATTAATTATTCTGTTGCACTGGGAACACTAAGCGACTTCCTCTACCTCGATCATTAAAAATACTATTTTCTCGTCTCTTATTCCATTTCGGGGAACTCTCACGCGATTTTCCCTGCCCTAAATATTATTACCGGTCCAGAAAACCACCATTAACGGCCGTGGGTGTCGGCATGCTGACCACATGCCCCCCAATCCTGCCATCTGCCTACGGGAGATGATGCAGCGGTCGGGTGGTAGGCCAAGTCCTTCCGGGGATGTAGCGCCACGGAGTTTAGTTTTTAGTTTAGTTTTTTTTAAATATTATTATTATTTATTAATATTATTATTATCATTATTATTATTTATTAATATTATTATTATCATTATTATTATTTATTAATATTATTATTATCATTATTATTTTTATTATTATTATTAATTTTTATTTTTATTTTTGCTATTTTCTCTCGTCACACCACTCACACAACGTTCGACGAGACGAGACGAGAGAAATTAGCAAATAAATAATTAGGGCAGAGAAAATCGCGTGAGAGTTCCCAGAGATGGATTAAGAGACGAGCAGTTTAGATAGGCCTACTAATAATTTTTAAAAATATTTTAATTTTGCTGTATGAAATAGTATTTGCAGCACACTTTCGTATTGAGCCACGAGCCGCTACTGTATTACTTGGACATGAAATGGCCGAGAAATTTAGTCTAGAGGCTCTAATTTAGGCTTGTAAGTCTTTTACATGCCGTAAATCTATGACACAGGCCCAGGCCCCCTCAGAATAAATTCCCTCCTGGAGGAGTCTGTGCTCAGGATTTTTATTTGCTGAAAAATCCATCGACTGCAGCTGGGTTTGATCCGGTCACCTTCAGATCTAGAGGTGGGCACACTACCACTACACCAATTTTCATACTGTTTACTAACCTAGAGTAAAGAAGTTGTTGAAAATGATGTCAATCTGCTGCTACACATTCTTGACGTAACCTAAGGAAATTGGCATTTGCACAGTGCAAGTTTGTCTACTGTGAATCTTCCGATTATTTCTTGCACGATACTGTCTTTTAACTCACGGATTGTGTGCAGATAAATTAACATCTTTTTAATAAGTAATTATAAGTAGACCTGGGATTTTAGGCTCTAAAAAAATTAGTTTTAGGCACCTAAAATAGGCTTTTAAAACAAGTAAATTGTCTTCTAAAAGAGAAAATAAGCACTTAAAATAAGCTTTAAAAATGTGTAAATAGCCAGAAAATATACTTTAAAATACTACAATATGTTCTTAAACTGTAATGTGATCGTTTTTTACTGTAAAAACGTGGTATACCTATTCTCAACAGAAATAATTCCAAAATTAAGACGGAATTAAAACTACATTTATCAAAAACAGTTTTGAATTATATGAAAAATTGACACAGTATGTCCCTTCTTACTATATACATCTGCTACTTGTTTTGAGCGAATCCTCCCCCGTCAGTCAGTTCCTTTGGCGACAATTGTTTGGGAAACTCAAGTTTCTGTGAAAAACCCACCCTCTGCTGTTCTGCTCTTTATTCAGGGATGTCCCTTAAATGATTGTAAAAGTTACAGAAGTTGGATTTATTTTAAATGTACAAAATAGGCATTTTAGGCTCTAAAATAGTAAAAATAGGCTCCAAAGGTCCAAATAGGCACTTTAGGGCACTATAAAACTCAATAAATATAAGTGATATTATCATGAAATGTCAACATATTTTAAAAATTTCATGTTATTTCATAAGGAACAAAAAAGCCATTTGCTTTAAAATCCCAGGTCTAGTAATAAGTAAGTCTAAACAGATTTAAGGAAGGTAAACTGCTGAAAAGCCATTCACCTAGATGATGATTATGACAATGATGATAGAAATTTACGCACCTGGATGGTGACATAAACAAGATGTCCATGGCACTGCACAGTAAGAACAAACAGACGATTGATGACCTTGCGCAGGAACATAACATTGCGATTGAGTCGTACTACATGCATGGAAACACTCTGACTCGACTCTGTCCCACGTAAGATGCTGTTACTGTGGAGCTGAAACATACATAAGTAATGTCATGAATTATTTTGAATTTATTCATAGTTCTCAAAACAACAGACATTTAATCAGCGAGAGGTGGTAACCAGTGCTTTTTTTGTGACGGTACACAGTACCGGCACCTTTTTAAAAAATAAAAATTGGATATTACTAGGAATATTTCTACCACAATTCCCATACACTTATCTTTTATTTAAAATGAAGCTTGTTTGTTGGTTTTGTTAGATTTCTGCATACATACGAGCACATGATAGTTCCTGTAAATTGCCGTGGCTACTGGACTGCAAGAGGGTTGGGGTGGGTTTTCCAGGCCTCAGCAAACTGCTCCTGTGGTCAAGGCCATTCTAACGGTATAAGTATTGCACCAAGTGCAGTTAATGCTAACGTAGTAACAAACAAGTAGTAAGTAGCTAACTACCATAGTTAATCAGGGGTTAGTGCACGTTTAAATTTACCAGCATTCGTTGCTTACATATAATTTGAAAAGAAAACCCTTGGTTTGTGTTGCACAGACAAGTGAACTCATAATTGTTTAGTACGGAACAAGAGGTGCACGTTGTTCACAAGTAAAGAAGTGAAATGAGTAAAATAAGTAATTATTTTGTACCGGTGCGTAATAAAAGAAAGCATGTCGATGTTTTTGAAATATCTCATAAACCTGCCAACTGTGAATAAACTGAATCTGAAGAGTATGTCGCAAGTACCGGCAATTTTACTGCAATTCAGGGGAGAAACATTTCTGGCCATGATAGACTCGATTGTTGGACATTAACTCAGAAAAGTGATGTCTGGGAGAAGTGTGGGAGCTCCCGTGAGATTCAGTTAAAAGTTTCTGTGAGTACCGCCACCTTTTTAGTTAGGAAAAAAGCACTGGTGGTAACTAATGTCTTTGACTTGCATTTGAGAGGTGTCAGGTACAAATCCTGTGGCCAGCCAATTTGACTTGGGTTTTTTCATGGTTTCCCCAGTCGTAAAAGCAATTGGATGTTTACTTAACACAAATCATCCTCACTATATCATCATGTATCATATTCATTTAAATTACGAGGCATGTCCATAAAGTAAATTTCCCTGGGGCCGTTTACAGAAACAGAACAACATTTCAAGGTAATATTTATTGCAATAGACAGAGGAAGTGTTCAGCTATTTTTCAACATATTCGCTACTGGAATTGAAACATTTGTCCTACCGTGCGACCAACTTTTGAATATCTGTGTTGTAGATGTCTGCCGCCTAGGATTTGAACCACCGTGTGACAACCAGCTTTGCCTCTCTGTCAATCTTTGTCATTTCATGAGGTGTAGGAAAAGACGAAAATCACTGGGAGCGAGGTCCAGACTATAGGGTGGATGTTGAAACACCTCCCAGCCGAACTTCTGCAGGAAACTTGCTAGGAGGTTTTTTAAACATTCACTCTACAGCCCGGATCTCGCTCCCAGTGATTTCCATTTTTTTCTACACCTCAAGAAATGACAGACAATGACAGAGAGGAGGAGATGTTTGTCACATAGTGGTTCAAATCCGTGGCAGCAGATTTGTACGACACAGGTATTCAAAAGTTGGTTCCACGGTATGACAAATGTTTCAATAACTGTGGTGAATATGTTGAATAATACCTGAATACTTGCTGTTGGAATATATATGTCCACAAAATTATGTTTTGTTTCTGTAAACAGCCCCAGGGAAACTGACTTTATGGACGTATTTCATAATATCAGTTGAAATCTAACATGATATAAACACATCAACAACAGATGTATATATGCCTGCTGGTATACACACAGAACCTGAACTCTTGATATGACCTTGGTGCTCAAAAAGTTTGAGAGAGAAAGTTTGTGCAACATATATTGCACCATTTATTTACCACTGAGACAATAATAAATTTGTAGCAAGAAAACCAATCTGAAATATTCGCATCATCTTCTCTACCCCTCAAATTAATTCTAAAGTTCTAACCAATTCTAACCACGATGTAATTGGTCACCTTGTAGAGATGTGTTCTGAAGTCCTTCAGAGTTCCCTTCCATTTACAACCATTGAAGCATTTGAATGGTTGGAGCATACAGATCTGCTTGTGGTGCTCAAATTCCTTTGGTCCCATGCCTGCTCTGGGACAACCGTGGTCGCGGTTCACACAATCATAGCGCTCCTGCCGGTCTTCAAGCTGCACCTGTTTGAACACAAATATAAAATGTACAAGGATGATAAATTACCTCATTGAAGGGAAATATTTTCCTCTTTTTATGACTGCTTCTGAAGATAATGTATACTAGCTATTCGTGCTAGCTAAAATTTAGCTACGAGGCGCATCCATAAAGTAAGTTTATCTGGGGCCGTACACAGAAATAAAGCACAGTATCACGGAAATGTTCATTGCAACAGATACAGGAAGTGTTCAGCTATTTTTTAAAAAAATGCGCTACCAGAATTGAGACATTTTACATACCGTGGGACCAACTTTTGAATAGATGTGTCGTAGAACTCTGCCGCCTGGGATTTAAACCACTGTGTGACAACCATCTTCGCCTCTCTGTCATTCTCTGTCATTTCTTGAGATGTAGGAAAAGATGGAAATCACTGGGAGTGAGGTCCGGTCTACAGGGTGAATGTTTGAACACCTCCCAATCAAACTTCTGCAGGAGTCTTGCTGGGAGGTGTTTAAAAATCCACCCAACATCCCAGATCTCGCTCCCATTGTTTTCTAACTTTTCCTATACCTAAAAAAAATACAGACAATGACAAAGAAGCGGAGATGGTTGCCGCACAATGTTTCAATTCCCAGGTGGCAGACATTCTACGAAACAGGTAAACAAACGTTGGTCCCATGGTATGGCAAGTGTCTCAATTCCGGTAGCAAATATTTTGAAAAAAAGCCAAACACTAGCTGTATCTGTTGTGATGAACATTTTCATGAAATTTTGTTTTGTTTCTTTGTTGTACATTACATGATAATTAGGAGAAAAATTCCCCTGATTTTGAAATGGAGTTAATAGAACTAAATTTCTAAGCAATAGTCTTTTAGGTAAATACATAGGTATTTTTTAGATAAATTTATGTTGTCTTACTGTTTTTGCATCATTTCTTATTTCTTTGAGCATGGATTCACTCAAAGGTGGCACTTCCTTCACTGGTACTGGAAGGATATCAACTTGATCAGGGTTGATGCCTTCTTTTGGGGTGCTGCTTGCCAGGGGACGGTCAAGTTCTCTGGCCTCCTCTTCTTGCTCTTTCTTCTGTGGATAAATTACAACTCTTACAGTAGGCCTACAGGGCAATATTCCACTTAATGAAATGAATGAGAGCTTAAGTATGTCATTCAACAGGAGTTTATCATAGGTAATCCCACGAGAGTTTATGAGCTTATCGATAGATTCGTGACTATGCAGCAGGAGCAAATTTATCTGACTTGGATTTATTAAGACTATTCCATGAATAAAAATGTAATGGATTATACAGTACAAATAATAATTACTCTCTTACTTTGTTATATATAAACAAAACTAACAGCTTTGAGATGACGGCATACTATGAATCAACCATCCATGAATCGATTAGAGTTACCGTGTTGTGACCAATGCTACCAATGGTGCATATAAGACGTAGTTAACCTAATTAAGGTTAGCTAACAACAGAACTTAAAGACAATATCACAAGAGAAATTAACTCTGTCTCGGAAGCTGAACTTATTTGCGTGAAAGAAAATTTCCTGAAAAGATGCCAGTATTGTGTGGTTGCAAGAGGAAGACATTTCCAACATCTCTTATGATGAGGTATGTGGTTATTTTCATTGTAATTTTAACTGTAACTGTGAGAACCAAACAAAAATAGCTCAAATTTCTACAACCCTTGCAAATATTTTAGCTACAACAGCTAGCAGCTAATGAAAGTTTGGTTTGTACTGTAAATAGATTATTGGGCAACACTCACCAATGTTTGTTGATCCCTTTGTGAAGCCGTTGTCAATAGTTGCTTAATCTTGCGTGAAGCCTTCGTCTTCTTAATAAAATAATAAAACACACACATTATATAAAACGTAAACACTAAAAATTGCAACTTCACAACAGGAATCACATCACAACGTTTCACGAGACCAGAAAAACGACTCGCGTTTTCAAGTGAATATTAGCGACGAGACGATCACAAAGACTTCGCGACCAAACATCTCGTCACTAATATTCACTTGAAAACGCGAGTCGTTTTTCTGGTCTCGTGAAACGTTGTGATGTGATTCCTGTTGTGAAGTTGCAATTTTTAGTGTTTACGTTTTATATAATGTGTGTGTTTTATTATTTTTTTAAGAAGACGAAGGCTTCACGCAAGATTAAGCAACTATTGACAACGGCTTCACAAAGGGATCAACAAACATTGGTGAGTGTTGCCCAATAATCTATTTACAGTACATATCATTCCTCACCATAAGAAGAAGAATGTCATTCAGGAATAGAAAGTTTGGTTGTTACCTTTTTGTCACCTCCACATATAAGCTCCACCATGGCTTCATCCAAAACTGGCTGATCCACCACTTCCACCTCCACTTCTGCTGGGACATCAGGCTGCTTGCTTGCGGAGGGACAGGCCTCAGGTTCAGTCTCTCTTGCTTGCTGCTTTTCACCTTCCTGCTCTTTCAACTGTTCACAAATCACAATCATTACACAAGTTTTTTTACTTCATCAAATTCATGGTTAATTACTGATTCCATCACTGGAAGGATGTGACACATCATATTTTTCTGTGATTGTTTTTTAAGTGAAAGTTCTTTATCCATGCTAGGAGTAAATCAAGAGCTAACCCAAAGTTGCGTTATGAACAAAATCGTCACGAAATTAGTAGGGTGTGTCGGAACGGACTGCACAGAAAACAATCAACTCAATGATTAGGCTTATCCAAAATTTAAAAAAATCCAAAAATCTAAAATTTAAAAAGTCAAAACAACCAAAATTTAAAAGTTGTAAAGCCAAAATTTAAAAAATCTAAAAATCCAAGATTTAAAAATAAAAAAATTCAAAGATCTAAAATTTAAAAAATCCAAAATTAAAAAATCCAAAATTCCAAAATTAAAAGATCCAAAATTAAAAAGGTCCAAAAACCTAACATTAAAAAATCCAACAATCCAAAATTGAAATATCCAATAATCCAAAATTGAAAAATCAAAAAATTGAAACAAGTTTCACTTCTGTCGTGTGGCGTTCCACGCACACGTTTTTTTCATCTGTTTCCCTTTCTAACATGGCGGGAACTTGAGTTTCCTATCCTCGCTACTGGTAACCTAACTTACCACTGTACTAATGTCACTGCTGCACTACTTACCACACTGGTGAATCGTGTAACTTTTGTGTTACACAAATACTCACATTAGAATGATAATTCTTTCACACTAGCCGTGTGTAGGCTAAGATGGAACGGTGAAATCAGACTGAAAAATTCAATGCCATTGCCAGGATTTGAACCAGGATCTTTGGCTCTCCCTGCCGCTGCTTTTACCAGCTGAGTTACCATGCCGGTAAAACAATAAATTCTCCAATTGAATCACATATCCAGTATACCACCAGGCGTTCTCAATATGAGATACCAACCCAGTGGCAACTTACATTGCTCATTGGGGTTCTGCTATTGCTCTACCATTTAGCCACAATAAACCTAAAAAGTACAGAACGACTTTAAGATTTCTTTGGGGTAAAAGAAAAAAATTTGAACATTTTGGAATTTTCTCATCTGTTATGGGCTAAAAGCTACAAGTCTGCCAAAATTCAGGTTCCTAGCTCATCTGGTAGTGAGTAAACATTATTGCTAATAAAACCTTGTAAAGTTTTTGCAGAGGTAAAAGAATTAAAAATTTGAATATTTTGTGATTTTATAAAACACATTATCTCCAAGAACACTCACTACTTCATTAAAATAACCAACTTACTAGTTATCCGGCTTTCAAGAGGACCTTTCCTCCCATCACTCAGAGTGGGCAGAGTCTGACGATGGAAGGAAAGGTCTTCTTGAAAGACGGATAAGTAGTAAGTTAGTTATTTTAATGAAGTAGTGAGTGTTCTTGGTGATAATATGTTTTATATTATTACACCTTCATTGTGTTTCCCAATTCCAAGTGAATTATTGACAATTTGCCTATTGTTAATCAAATCAAATACAAATACAAATGCAAAAATACACAAATAAACAAAAAACATTTACAAATTTCAAAATTAAAGTAAAATACTTTTTAAGAAAAGAAAAAGAAAGAAAAGAAACCAAATATTTATTTAGAAATACACCCCAATGAGTAAACTGCTCGTGCTCGGGTGTAGTTTCAGAACATCAGAGTGGAGAAAGAGGAGAAACAAAAAAACAAAGCGAGAAAGAATGACACACTTATAAAAAAAGGTGAAAAATGTTAAACAGAGCAAGAAAAAGAAAAGACAAACACAAATACATACAATAAATAATAATAAAAATAAATGACTTAAAGCTAATAAAATTACAAAAAAAGTTTTACATACCAAAGATCCACAAACCAGGAAATACTATGAGGCCCATTATAAACAATATTGATTCACCAACTTATAATCTAGCCAAATGGTTAACACATACATTTAGTTCATTCAAGAAATTTGATAGTCTAAGCATTAATAATTCATATGATCTTGTGGACAAAATCAAGGACACAGAATTAACCAAAGGAGATATGTTGGTATCGTTTGATGTAACAGCTTTATTCCCTAGTATTCCGACAGACAAGGTACTGATATTACTGAGAGATTGGTTGAAATCAATAGATATACAACCAGAAGCTTTGGAAGATTACATGAAATTAACAAAAATTTGTTTGGATCAAACATTTTTCAGTTTCAACAATAAATTTTTCCAACAAAAATCAGGATTAGCGATGGGAAACCCTCTTTCTCCTTTTTTGGCAGAACTATATATGAGTTCCTTTGAAAACCACATCACAAAAGCTTTTCCCGTAGTATTCAAAACCTGGCACAGATACGTAGATGATATCTTTGCAGTGGTACAAGAAAAATTGATAACAGATGCATTAAAATTATTGAATATGCAGGACAAATCCATTAAATTTACATTGGAAATAGAGAAGAATGGCTACCTCCCGTTCTTAGACCTCAAAATTATCCATAAAGGCAACAAGATAGAGTTTGGTATCCATAGAAAGTCAACACACACAGATAATTACATAAAACAAGATAGTTTCAATCCCATAACTCACCAACATGCAGTGTTCAGTAGTCTAACCTATAGACTAGTAAACACACCGATAACTAAAGAAGAATATGCAGCTGAATACAAGTATATTGTAAATACAGCTCACCACAATGGATTCACCAAAAATCTGGTAGATAGAAAGATTGGCAGACAAAAAAGACAGAAAGATGTCAAAGATGTTAGCACTTTGACCAGAAAAGAAGATGATAGAAAATTTAAAAAATTCACTTACCACCCTTTGGCTAACAATAGTTTTAAGAAAATTTTCAAAGAACAAAACATAATTTTGGCACCACAAAACAAACATAGTATTGGAAATTTACTAAACTCCTCACTAAAAGACAGAATACCTAATTCCAACAAATCAGGAATATATCAAATAGAGTGCAAGGATTGCAACCAGGTTTACATCGGAAAGACTAAAAGAAATTTAAAAATCAGGACAAAAGAGCACTTCAGGAACATAAAGAACCATGAAATAGATAAATCGGCAGTTGCAGCCCATTTTTGGATAAAAAACCATGACTTTAAACCAGAAGCAAAACTGTTAAAATCTGCAAGAGGACATACAGAATTAATCAATTGGGAAAAAATCTTCATCCTCAAACATCAAGACAAAGCCATGAATTTTGAAATCCCCGCCTCCAATGACCTGTTCAATAAATTCATCTTAAAGAAACCAGAGGGCAGTCAAGTAGGCAGCAGTCAAAATGGAATGAATATGGGAGGAATAACTTCCCGAAACTAGTCTCCAAATAGAGGACTCAAGTGAAGTAAGTGTCACAAAAATTGACTCAATTCTTATATTACTATATTAGAAAAACTTCACTGTTACTAACTTCCTGTAATAATTAATATTTACATACTTATTAAATTTAAAATTGGGGTAAACTGCAAGATCGGGGTATCTACTGATCATAGAGTTATAGAAGCGGGGACCAAAATTAATGCTATGGTTTAATCCTGCTGATGTGAGACATTTGGGTTCTGATAGAAGTAGATTATTATTTCTTCTAGTGCTGTATGTATGATCACCGGATGTGTATTTTGCACGATGTTTGTGAAAATATTTTAATAAAGAAAATTTGTAGAGTTGGTCAAACTTAAAAACATTAAATTCCGAAAATATTAGACTAGTTAGGTAACCAATGTGTTTTCTTAGACAGATTTTTATTAGACATTAAATTTTGTACTTTCCCTATTGGTTACAGGCTAAATATGTAAGGCTTCCAAATTTCAAGTTTATAGCTCGGGTAAACTTTAATATCAGTGAGGGGGTAATTTAGACTGTCATAGATGTGATAGATGTCATGGCTATATAGTCACTTTCTCTATACTACAAAGCTCCAGTGAGCAACTATTTTGTTTCCACCTAGTCTTGCTATTTGGTGGTTAATAGCTTATAAGTAGGGTTCGGATGTTTATGACCTAAAAAATTGGAAAATATGGCTGCAAATATGCCCTTAAAGATGAGTAAATATGATCTTAAGAACCTAAATATGATATGATAAAAATGTATTTTCAAAAAATAAATTTCCAATTTTAAAATTTTAAAGACATTAAATTCTTACATCACACGAATTCCGGCAGATAACTTTTTTTTTTTTTTTTTTTTTAAATTGTGATTTACAGTTTTACTTGTACTAATGAACTTATATTTTTAAAGAATTTTCTCCTGTTTGCTCGCTTTATCAGCTCCAAATACTCATGATATTTTGTAGTGCATGTCCCTATAAAATATGAGCAATTGCATTAATTTTAAAATTTAAGTTTCCTATTAATTTGACATAATATTAAATTAAATAAATTTCAAACTTAACTCGACCATGTATAGGGTGGCCATTTCTAAAATGTCAGAAAGGAGGACACACTTCTTCGGTAATCTAGCATAGTATAAAACTTGGGGCATGGACGGCTGGACAGTATAACCCTGACTAATTTTACTTAATAACTGCATTTACATAAAATAAATGATAGTACGCTATCATCATATGGACAAGCGTGCCATCCTTAGGAATAGATTCAGATTTTTCTGCGGCACCAACTAAACAAATGACAATATTGACAAGCGTGCCAACCTTAGGATTGGCAGAAACATACGGGAAAATACAAATTTTATTAATATCCTTTACCGATCCATCAGAGTCTCGAAAAGGGGACAAATCAACGTCCCGGCATAAAGCCGCGCCAGATGGAGGACTGCTTAGCAAAAAGCCTTACAGTCCGGCCAAAAGCCGGACGTCTGGCCACCCTAACCATGTAGTACATACACTATATAATTGTGCTCCTTTACCGAATTTATAACTGAAATATGACATTAAATTACAAATATGGACAAAATATGACCAAGACCACGAAAATGATTAAAATATGACTTTATACGCAAAATAAAAACGGTCCGATTAGGATAACAAATGTGCAATTCGTGTTTAATTTGTGTTTGTGGCGAGAACGGAGGTCAGGATCAAAATATGACATGTCATAAACATCCGAACCCTACTTATAAGCTACTCCACCCTCTTGTTAGCTTAAATAGGAGTTGACCTTGCAGATGGTTTTTGTCGAGAGATTGTAGTATGAAATAATTATTGGCAAACTTCCAGATAGGTTCCCTATCCGGCAGATAAATACTTTATGGGGAGGTGGTTGTATAGGCCCTAATATTTCATATAGTATCGAAGAGATAATAACTGAAAAGGTGGTATTATAAAAATAATTTGAAGCAAACAAAAGTAAAAGAAAAAGCTGTGAATTGAACAAACCCCGTCATTTGGAACCCTTTGTTTGATTCAATGTAAATATATTCAGGGCCGCCACATCTCGGGGTCAGGCCCAGGATCATGTAGGCCACTGGTAGCGGGCCCCTCATCGAATGCCAACCATCCTCATTCAGACAGTTGTCTCTTCCCTTCTCCGTGGAGCTTCCTTCTCTTTACTCGTGTAACAGAACATTTTATCAAGCTTTTCCAGTTTTCCATAAAATTATATCACATCAACGGAATCCAGCGGGCCCCTTTGAGGCCCGGGCCCGGGTCCCTTGGGTCCGGTAGCACCCCCCCATGTGGCGGCCCTGAATGTATTATATCAGCTACAAGAACTTCTGTAATGATTCTTATTAACTTTCAACATATTTGTGATTTTTCTACAAATATAAAAATATATAAAAAAAAATAGCCTATATATAAAAAAACACACACACACACATTACTCTAAACTCTATTGTAACAGACAACACCACTACACAATCTACAAACCAGGCACGGCTCGTGGCTGGGAAGTTAGGTGAAGAGCTAGAGCGCGGTCTATAGTAAACACAGAATAACTCTGAACTTGAGGCGGAGCAGGCAGAATTACGTGATGAGTGATATGCGAATGAGGTTGTTGCGGTGTTGTACATTTAACGGACTGCGCTGCCTCGCTAAAGATATGTATCGTATTTTACGGACTGTAAGACGCATTTTTTTACTTTGAAAACAGGGTCTTAATGCTCTAATGGTCCGAAGTACACTAAAAAAATTTAAATTATGGTAAATATTGCCGAAATATTATAGCTATAAACAAGATGTTGTAAACGATAAGATAGTTACAAATTTTCGGCACAGACTGTACATCAGTGCACTTGTCATGATCGTAAAATGAGGGCAGCTGAAATCCAGGTATACAATGCAAAAAGAAAGGAATGTTGAGTTATTTTGTACGAAAGGAGTTGTCTCCGTCAGGTGGTTTAAATGGTGACAATGACCTCTAAACAAACTTGTCCCGTTACACTTAACGAATGCTGAATTGAGGGTTAGAGGTTGTAAAAGTATTTTCAGTCTTTCATGAGAAATCAGTTCAGTTGTTAAAATTTACGCGTTGCCACCTGTACAGAAGAGATTTTCATAGAACGCAGATTTTAAGTTAGAAGTGATTTACACTGATTCCCTTGTACTAGGGTATAATTTGTTTATGCAATGGAGTGTAGTATTCCCTTTAAAAATTTTCGTTTAGAATCACATTAAATTCTTTTCCTTTAAATTTATATCCTAAAATCAGGGCGAGTCTTATGGTCCAGAGCGTTTTATAGTCCGTAAAATATGGTACTTTACTTATTCCTTTGGGCGCTCAAAATCTATTACATATAGGTCTTTTCTGAAATCACCATTGGAAAGCTGTATTTATTTGAAAGCCGACTGTCCAAACCCCATATCTGTACGACGCTCTGTTGAGGAGAAAACGGCATATTTAAAAGTGGAGGGAAAGGAAATAGACATTAAATCCATGTCTGGGATATTAATACAAGTAAGAATCATCTTGAAAAATTTTATGTCATAACCGGGATTTGAACACGGATCTTCGGCTTAACGCGCCGATGCTCTACCATTGAGCTACCATGACAAAAAATAATGAAATACATTAAAACAATGCTTGCTTGTTCCTCTTAGTGAGTAGGCATGCATCTCCCTTCTCTGTCTGTTAGACAGAGACAACTGCACCTGCAGAGTCGTCAACGTCACACGTTGCATAATATTCAATTGGCTTATCATATATTCAGAGTTGATTTGAGTTTAGTATAACTAGGAAGATGCCTGGCACCGGTACAGGTAGACTTAATGCAATGGAAGAGCGCATGCATAATGCTTCACCTACTTCCGCCACTGCTACAAACTAATACCATACATAAACGAGTATAAGACGACACTGAATATAATACTACACCCCCTACTTTGAAGAGGCTTCTTAGGAATTTTTAATAGAAGTGCATTACAAGTAAAACTGTAAATCAGCAAAATTATTAAAAAGCGATTATCTGATTGAATTCATGTGATGTAAGAATTTACTGTCTTTAAACGTTTCAAATTGGAAAGTTTATTTTTTGAAAATATGTTATTTTATTAGGTCATATTCAGGATTTTTGGGTCATATATACTCTCTTATAAGGTCAAATTTGCAGTCATATTTTCTACTTTTTTAGGTCATAAACATCCAAATCCTAGTGATGAATTTATACGACTGTATCAGTGAAAAGGTTAATCTGCAAATGCAAGGTGATCGTATTTTTCGAATGATAAATTAGGGAAGAAAATCCCCGTCTTATCATCGAGTACATACTACAGTTAACTACCAATACAGCAAAGTCCCGCAAATCTCATCCAACTCAGCAGATCGGAAGTTCCGAGTTATCGGGAATAAGGGCTTAAAATTAAAAATGTTATTACAAAAATTAAAAAGGGTTTAGTGACCTCAATTAATATAACAAACACCATTAAAAATCATCATATAACGTGTAAATGCTTAAATACTTATTCTTCTATGAAACAAAATTATATAATTACTACTCGCGCGCCACTTCTTGGGCACTGGCTTTACGGGGAAGTGAGGGTTGGGGGGAACCAAACATAGCTAGTCCGCCAGTCTTTCTGCAGTGTTGTCAACTAAAGAAATAACGTTTCAGCAGAATCGCCCGTATGGTATTTTATGTAGTGACTTTAATATACAACGATTTTAATGCAGTCCAATAACATAGCGTGGTGACGGTATTGCGTAACAATTAATTACACGTCATAAGCGTTTGGTTATCAAATAAGTCATCAAATAAGAATATTATACATAATATAGGCTCAATATTTTTACACTGGATGACTAATTTTAAGCATAAAGAAGTCTTAGCAGAACATGCTTCACCATTTCGTGTTGCAAAACGTAAAAGAGGTAAGGCATCTAAAATGGAGAAAACTATAGGCCTAATTTTAAACGTATTTAATATGTTTTGTGAAAAAGTTCGCTCAACTTTCAGTCCATGAAATTGACATCAGAGTTCACGGGATCGTCAGAAATTAGCACATACGGAATTCTTAAAGAGGTGAGGGAAGTGTTGGATGTACAATGAAGTGTTTGCGAAATCAGCAATTCGAAAGATTGTATTTTCCCCTTAACTCCATGCATCAGAAAAAATAATGTCAATAAATAAATAAGAATCCTCAGACAGAATGAAAGCTTAGTATTGAAGCCACTAGATGTCAGGGTGTATAGCGTACTTCGTGTTTCAATATTGTCAGCTTTACCTACGAAGTTGAACGAAACCTACCGATTGAGGACTAGGGAGCCGAGCATCCAAGAAATCGCGCACGGGTAGTATGTAAATAAATTACAACCAAATAGTTTACCTCATATCTTCCCAAAAAATTGTTTACTTTTCCCGTCATGGTTACAGAGTAATTTGAACTGCCGGGTTATCAAGCACGAAGATTGCGGGACTCTACTCTACTACCAACACCAGAACCCATACTGACAAAGTCATTAAAAAACTATCACCACTACAAAAATGTTACTACTTATCACTACAGCAATTCTAAAAAAATAATCTCTAACAGCTACAGTATTATCCACATTTTCCATCACCATTCCATACTCCACACGCACACACATACACACCACTACAAACATATTACAGATGTAAAGAAATAAATCAATATAACAATTAACAATTTCCATCACCACACCACAACCAGTGTATGAGAATCACCCTTGTCTTAGAGCTGTGATTTTGATGCTTCCTGTTGTTTAAGCTGTAAACAGACCACAGAGCTTGACGTTAAAAACTTACTGTTTTCCTCATACTAATTACCAGAACTCGCCAACTACGAGGCGCATCCATAAAGTAAATTTCCCTGGGGCTGTTTACATAAATAAATCAAAATTTCATAGAAATATTTATTACAACTGACACAGCCAGTGTTTAGCTATTTTTCAACATATTCGTCACCGGAATTGAAACATTTGTCTTACCGTGGCACCAACTTTTGAATACCTGTGTTCTAGAAGTGTGCCACCTAGGATTTGAACCACCGTGTGACAACCACCTTTGCTCTCTGTCATTATTTGTCATTTTGTGAGGTGTAGGAAAAGACGAAAATCACTGGGAGCATGGTCCAGGCTTTAGGGCGAATGTTTGAACACATCCCAGCCAATCTTCTGCAGGGGACTTGCTAGGAGGTGTTTAAACATCTGCCCTACAGCCTGGACTTCACTCCCAGTGATTTCCATCTTTTCCTAGACCTAAAGCAATGACAGGGAATGAAAGAGGCAGAGATGTTTGTCACACAGTGGTTCAAATCTGGTAGCAGACTTCTATGACACAGGTGTTCAAAAGTTGGTTCTACAGTATGAAAAATGTTTCAGTTCTGGTGGCAATATGTTGAAAAATAGCTGAACACTTGCTGTATCTGTTGGAATATATATGTCCATGAAATTTTGTTTTATTTCTGTATATGGTCCCAGGGAAACTTGCTTTATGGACACGCCTTGTATGATTTCAGCCACTAGAAAACATTCTTTTAGTTAAGAATAATTGCGTATGATTATTAAATACGATCAGTCTGATAAAAATTGAAAATGTTAAAATTCATCATGCTTTTTTAAATGCTAAATTCCTCACAGTGGTTGCAAAAAATAGACTGGCTGAAAAGCATTTTCAACTAAGTCAGCCGTGTACCAGAAGGTATCTGGAATCGAACCCAGACCTGTGGATCCATAGTCAGCAACGCTAACCACTAGACCTTGTGACACAAACTGAGGAGCTTCTTGATAAAGAAGTAGTGGCTCTGGTTCAGAAAGCCATAAACTTGGTCGTGGGAGTCAGTATGCTGACCACATAACCCCCAATCCTGCATATGGTGAATCATGCAGCAGACGAGTAGCATGCCCAACCCCTCAAGGGATGTAGTGCCATGAAGTTTAAGGGGGGACATACAGCTTTCGGTGAAATTCATAAGTGAGAAATAGGTGAATTTCATTATTTATTTCCTCAGCAATGAATTGCTCTACAATCTTGCAATCTGACATACTCTTTACTGACTACTTCTACAATTGCATATTATTTTCAGAATTAATTAATCAAACTGATACATTTACGGGTAATTATCGTTACTAAATGGCAGGCATGTTTTGTGTACTAAAAAGCCGTTTCCATGATAATTTCCACAAATGGCAATATTTTTTAGTGATTCTTTTTTCTATCTATTTGCAAACATCATAGGAACATCATCATCTACAATCTTTGGAATATCTACAGTATAAGTATTTAAAAAAATCAATTTTTTTTTATTTTCTTTTTCATTAAAATATATATAGTTTTAAAAAATAAATTATTATGTTAAGTGAATGATTGTAGATAGTGTTGTTCATATGATATTAACAAATACACAGAAAAACTATCACTTAGAAATATTGATATTTTGTGGAAGTTGTCATGGAAACAGCATTTCAGTGCATGAAACGTGGCTGTCATTTTGAAATGATAATTACCCGTAACTGTAACGGTTTTATTTTGAAAATAGTATGCAATTGTAGAAGTAGTCAATAAAGAGTGTGTCAGATTGCAAGATTGTAGAGCAATTCATTGCTGAGGGAAAAAAGAATGAAATTCACCTATTTCTCACCTATGAATTTCACTGAAAGCTGTATGCCCCCCCTTTAAGTTTTTCAGTTTCTTACTCTTACTGTGAGACCACTCACTTCTCTAAGTTCATGGCAAATATTCCCCCAAGCCATTATTGACCTCGCTAATTTTGATCACAACGAGGATGCCTCTAACTTTGATGCTGGTTATTATAAAGATTTTAATATCCAACGCTAATGTTAGACAGAAGAGTGAGTTGGATTACTTACTTGATCCTCTGTGGATGCGAGGTAGCTGTAGATGAGGGGATACGACAGCTCGTTGTTGTGGTGGAAGTTGGGCTGCTGTTGCTTCTCAGTGTTGTCAGGATTCCACCAGGGATCCTCCAACAGGGACGGAGATTCCACTTCCAGCGTTTCACTCGAGTCAAAGTCCAATTCTTGTGTTGTGTCAGCAGCACAGACCTCAGCGTCAGCAGCACTGTAAATAATTACGTTATTTTGAATATTGTACAGGGAATCCATTTTATGCGGAAACTTTTTAACAGCGTTGCCCCTGCTCACACTTTCCCCGCTGTTGTGCTTCCATCGGCGGGGACCGTGTTCCGTTACTACCGGCAAATCAAGACTTTAACATAACATAGGCCTACATGTAGAGGCTTATTACTCACCATTTATTTGAGACTAGCTTAAAAGACCCGGCGTCGCCCGGGTTTTGTATTTTGTAATTGGAAATTAACTTATGAAGGATTTTCAATTTTAAATTCTAGGTCCTTATATAGGCATTTATAATTTGAAATAGGAAGAACGACTTATTACACTCAAACTATTCCCTCAGAAAACGCTTGATATAGTTTTTTATGGCTCATAGAGGATCTAGAATTTTGCATCCCATCGCTTGTACAGTGCACAGCAAGCCTGGTAGAGGTTTAAATAAGAAGAAACAGAAATTCCTGTAACATAAAATTGTAATGTCGAGGCGGGAAATTTCCCACTCTTTTGTTACCATAAAGCCGTTTTGGGGATGAAATTAAACAGAAAGCATTATCACTTTCATACTTTTCTCTCCAAAAACCTGCGATATAATATAATAATATACACATTACCATACCTCGTTTTCTTTTCTCTATGTCCAGGGTAGAGAAAGTTATGTGATTCCATTATTTTAGTGGATTTCATTCTGTAATATTTATTTATAACATGAATTATTTTGATAACTTCTCTTATTTGTCAAAAGTGCATTTCAATTGTTTTTTCCAAGCCCATCTGATACCATTTGGCAACAATATATTCTGTGATTTGGAATTGATAATTCTATGTAAAAAGGGATTAAGTATTTTCAAAAACATTTAATTTTTGGCATTTAGAATCAGAATTTTTCAAAATCCTTTCTTAGTGAGCACCTACATTATGAAACGAAGGTACTGTCAAAATTCCAAGTCTCTACCTGTTATAGTTTAGGCTGTACGTTGATTCCTGTCATTCAGTCAGTCATTCTTTCAGTCAGTCAGGACAAAGCCTTTTATATAGATAGAGATGCTGTTGAAAATGACTCCCGTCTGCAGTAAGACATGCCTCACATCGTTTAAACAAATTATTTGCCACTTTCTGTAATTCCGTTTCGGCAATACACTGCACTGCGGCAATGCGGCAGTGATGCGAGGTTTCTTCATAAAATGGACTCACTGTAGTAGAACTCTATCTATCTTTACATAGTTTCATCTTATGGATTAGTACCATTAAAGTAAAAAATTAGATCATACTGGATATCACCAGATGTCACTGACATTCACTTTTCTTTCGTACAAATAAACAATTACAGTACACGCCGCTTATTGTGATCACTTCAGGATGCATTTAATCTGTTAATATTAACCAATTGATAACAATAGCCAAAAGAATTAAATGAAGGTTATTCATTCATATATAAGATAATACACTACAAAAACAGAATTAAAAGCTATTTATTCATAAAATAATATGTAACTGTGAATCATTGAACCACTCATAATACAGTATTAGACTGCAAGCAACTATTTTTTCAACCTCAAACAATTGAAACATTTATGTTTTGAAAATATGTTATTTTATTAGGTCATATTTAGGATTTTTTTGGTCATATTTAGGGCCTGTATTACCACCTGGCGACAAATCCTCCAGATACGTGACTTCCTGATAGCTTAACTGGAAGATGCCATGTAATACCACCGCTGAACTGCTACCGGCAAGAACGCAGTAAAAATTTGTAAAATGGACCTTACCTCGCTGAGCAGAGAGGTGTGTTTGTTGTAGTTCGGTAGGCGTCCGCTACGTGTGGCAGCTCGGATTTGTATTTCTACAATTGAATTACACAAGAACATATCGTTTTAAGTGCATTAATCGATTTGTGCAATTCTATTTCATTCATAAGTGAGCATAAAATGACATTTTTGTGTAAATTAAATCTTCCGGCATCAGTTCTAAAATTCAGATAGCCAAGAACGCTTCGCGGTGCTGCCATCTTGCTTCAACCAAGCTTGCCTAACTAGCAGTTGGAAATTTGTCAGCCACTCCATCCTCCTGCTAGCTTATCTGGAAGTTGTCTTGCCAGACAGATTTTGTCAGGAGATCACAATACGCAATTCTCGGCCAACTTCCAGATTGGTTTTCTATCTGGCAGATAAATATGATATCAGGTGTTCGTCGTACAAGCTCTTAGTCATTTTAAGGGCATATTTGCAGTCATATTTTCCGCTTTTTTAGGTCATAAACATCCAAACCCTAGCTTTAAATATCAATCAGACTGAGAAAGTATCGACAAGAATTGAAGAGCGTTTTTTTCAAAAGCCAATATCTACATAAAGTATAGTTTTGAGATATCGGATTTTGATAGAACGCCTTAACCATAGATATCGGATTTTGCAAAATCTACCTTTTTCTACCATTTCTGAGTGGAACAGATGTCGGAATATGAAAGAACCAGTATAACCATTGGAAAGGCAGCTACTTAAACTATACGAAACAATATATATCTCAATTTTGTCAAAACCTGCCGTTATCGGCTTTTGAAAAAACCCTCCTCAATTGCTCTGAACATGTCCGATGTCAGGCCATGAAACTGATAGACCATGGCACAATGAATTCACGCTATGCATTGTCATCACTCACCTGGGAGTACTGCAGATAGGTGTAGCTGAATTTGCTGGCTTCTCATTCTGTGGCTTGCCATTCAGTTTTGAGTCCGTTATAGTCTCTGTAGACAATGCCTGCTCTGGCTTAGAATTGTTGTTCAGTGTTGAAGGCTGTTCCAGTGGTGAGGTACTAAAATTTGAGCCAAATGACCCTTTTGGTGGAATGGTGTTCAGTCTTGAATGTGTGGGCAATTCCTGCACTGGCTTAGAATTGATGTTCAGTGTTGAAGGCTGTTCCAGTGGCATGGTACTCAAATTTGAGCCAAATGACCCTTTTGGTGGAATGGAATTCAGTCTTGAGTGTGTGGGCAATTCCTGAACTGGCTTAGAATTGTTCTTCAGTGCTGAAGGATGTTCCAGTGCCATTGTACTCAAATTTGAGCCAAATGACCCTTTCGGTGGAATGGTATTCAGTCTTGAGTGTGTGGGAAATTCCTGTGCTGGCTTAGAATTGTTGTTCAGTGTTGAAGGCTGTTCCAATGGCGTACTACTCAAATTTGAGCCATATGACCCTTTTGGTGGAATGGTGTTTAGTACTGAGAGCGTAGACAATGCTTGCTCTTGCTTAGCACCGATGTTCAATGTTGAAGGCTGTTCCAGCAGCACGGTATTCACATTTGAGACATTTGAGCCATATGATCTATTTTCTGGAGCGGTGTTCAGTGTTGAGCTTGTAACAGTCTCTGCAGCCGCTCGTTTTCTCTTGGTGACTACCGATGAAAACTGCTCCTGCATGGAATTAAGATTCTCACCGAACAGCGCATTCTGTATCATAAAGTCAATACCTGACTGCATTTCAGACTCTGAAAGCAATGACCGCATTCTATTATTTTTGTTGACCAGCAGCGAAGGCTGCTCTCCTGGGATGGTATTAATATTCTGACTATATAGCCAGTTTTGCGGTATGTTATTCCGACTTGGGTTTGTTTGAGTCCCTGATAGGAATGCCTGATCATGCTTACGCCTGGTGGCCAATGTTGAATGCAGCTTCTCAGGCATATTCTGGCCATACAGTACATTCTGTGGCATGCCATTCAGCCTTGAGACTGTTAGAGTCTCTGAAAGCAACACTTGCTCGCGCTTATGTCTAGTGACCAATGTTGAATGCTGGTCCTCCGGTACAGTATTGATATTCTGACCATATAATCTGTTCTGTGGCATGCTGTTCTGTGGCATGCTGTTCTGTCTCATGAGAGTTTCTGAAAGCAATCCTTGCTCTCGTTTAGTGTTGGTGGTCAGCGACGGATGCTGTAGAGTGTTAGCATTTTGACCAAATTTTGGAGGATATATCGGTATCATACTATTGCGCTGGTCATATAGTGAAGGCAGCTGTGAGCCTACTGAGCCTACTGGCTCTGTATAGTCGTAGGAACTGTAACCTACAGGTAGTTTTAGTGAAGACTGTTCTGCCAGAGTGTTAGCATTTTGACCATACGTTGGAGGACATACCGGCATCACACTACTGCATTGGGTGCAGTTTGACGGTAGACCCGCTGAAGGAATTTGCATGGTATTATTATTCAGACTGTAACCTGGAGCGAATTTTGGCCAAGGCTGTTCTGATGTAGTTTCAGCATTACGACCATATGGTGGAGGATATGATGGCAATACAGTATTGCACTGGGGATAGGGAACAGAAGATGTTGCTTTATCATCATAGCCAGGAACTATGTTCATCAGCGCCTCCATTGGTAACACCTCATTACATTCTACTGGACTTGGAACGGAAATGGTGCTTTCACCCCTGTTATATGGTAGAGGTAGTTTCTTTGACACTTCATCACCAAACAAGCTGTAGAAAGGAGGCAATGGGTCTGGTATAATAGTCTCTCCAGCGTTGTAAGCCTGTGGGACATGTACCACGGCATTCTCACTTTGGTTGTTATATGATGATCTTTCTGGAAATTGTATCATGGTGTTTTCATTCCATTTGTGGTATGGCTTTTCTGGAAGTACCATGGAATTGTCATCCCATCTCAGATACGGCCTTTCTGGAAATTGTAGCATGGTATCTTCATTCAATCTGTGGTGCTGTCTTTCTGGAACTTGTAGCATCATAGCAGTTTCATAATGATTAGCGTTTTGAGGCAGCTGATTTGGAGTATCACTGTAGGTGTAGGTTGGTGGTATTTTTTGATAAGATGCCAGTGAACTGTACATGTTTGATGTTGTTGCCGTGTGCCTTCCACTTGACAAATCATATGGCCGTGCCTGAAACAAGAATTTATTTATAAAATCTGTGTGGCGCACAAAACTAAGCTTTTTACAACAAACAGAACCAAACTTCAAAATGATTTTTAGAAAGTCTGATGTTATACAGTCATATACTTTTCACTACTTTAATTTCCCTTAAGGGGGACATACAACTTTCGGTGAAATTCATAGCCTAGGTGAGAAATAGGTGAATTTCATTATTTTTTCCCTCAGCAATGAATTGGTCTACAATCTTGCAATCTGACATACTCTTTATCGACTACTTCTATAATTGCCATCTGTTGAGCAGTCCGGTTATCTTTCATGAGACTTTTAGACTTCTCCGCTGCTTTTTAATATATATATTGACGAAGTTATAAGAAAATGGCAGATAAATTTAGATACACATTTTAAAATCAACAGAACGTTTTTTTTTAGACACAATTTTATTCGCAGATGACCAAGTTCTAATCTGTGGCTCAGAAGATAATTTGCAAAAAGCCATACATCAATTAGCCCATTTTAGTAAAGAATATGCACTCAATATCTCTACTAATAAAACAAAAATTTTAGCATTTCGAGGATCTCAGACAATCAGAGCAAAAATCATCATAGATGACAAGGTAATAGAACAAGTTAATAACTTTAACTACTTAGGTTGCAATATTTCATATATCACAAATGAAGATATAACAAAAAAAATTAATAGATTTAACTATATATGTGGAACGATAAAAAGAAATCTAAAAACCACTAGAAAAGAAACAAAATTAAAATTCTATAGAGTAATGGCAGTACCCAAGTTGATATATGGCTCGGAATGTTGGACACTACGAAAAAATGACGAAAGAAAAATAGAAGCTGCGGAAATGAAATTTTTAAGGAATATAGCGGGCTATACAATGTTAGACCGGAAAAGAAATGAAGACATTAGAAATGAGCTTGGCATTTTCAATTTAACTGAGCGGATTCGCCAATACAGGGCCAAATGGAAAGAACATGTGGAAAGAATGGAAGACCATCGCATTCCAAAATTACTATTAAATTATAAACCTAGGGGGAAGAGAAATAAAGGCAGACCAAAGAAAAGATGGACACAACAGACTTTTCAATCATGAGACCGGAACAAGCCTTTTGAGGCTTAAACCTTGAAAGCTGATGATGATGATGATGATCTATAATTGCATACTATTTTCAAAATTAATCAAACTCTTACAGTAATGGGTAATTATCGTTACAAAATGGCAGCCATGTTTCATGCATTAAAAGCCGTTTCCGTGATAATTTCCACAAACGGCATTATTTTTTAGTGATTCTTTTTCTATCTATTTGAAAACATCATGAACAACATCATCTATGATCTTTGGAATATCTACAGTGTAAGTATTTAAAAAAAAATCTATATTTAAAAATTGTCTATTTAATTAAAAAATATATATTTTTAAAAAGTAAAATATTAATGTTAAATGAATGATTGTAGATAGTGTTGTTCATGTGATATTAATAAATGAACAGAAAAATAATCCCTCAGAAATATATTTGTGGAACTTAACAAGGAAACGGCATTTCAGTGCATGAAACGTGGCTCCCATTTTTAAACCGATAATTACTCGTAACTGTAACAGACTGATTAATTTTGAAATAGTATGCAATTGTAAAAGTAGTAAATAAAGAGTATGTCGGATTGCAAGATTGTAGAGCAATTCATTGCTGAGTAAAATAATAATGAAATTCACCTATTTCTCACCTATGAATTTCACTGAAAGCTGTCCCCCCTTAGCTCACGACTGGGTGAGAATTTTCGAACTGGCTCTCCAAAGGAGGTTCAAATGGAAAGCTGCTCTGTCCTATCTACCCTCCTTATAGCACAAACCTAATAATGTCTACAGGCCAATAGCTTTCTCACTGTCCTGGCTCCACAGCTTAAATCCCTCCCAGAGGACTTTGTGGCCAGGATTTTTTCATCCGGAAAAATCCATCAACCACGGCCGGGTTTGATCCCACGACCTTCAAACTTAGCATGTCACCTCTAGACCACCGCTGCTAACAGATGGCTTACAGTGTATAGAAATTTATGATATACTGTATTGGCTCGAATGTAAGATGACCTCGCATACAAGACGACCATGAATTTGGAAGGGTAGTTATGAAAAATTAAATTAAATAGCTTATTAGTACATTTTGCTTCACATAAAATGGAATGTTGAAGTTCATGTTGTAACTTCTTCTCTCGCTTTTATTTACACATTGAGACAATAAAGATGCTTTCTTTTCCACATGGTCCACCATGACTGGTGGTCAAACAAATTTTACGCGTAGGGAATATAGAAGTAACAGTGCCGAACAAGCAGAATCACAAATTTAGGAAACATAAAATTTGGTCAAGTTCAGGGAATTTCCACGTGACGCACATCATCACGTGGTATTAAATGAGCAGCAATTATGATTTTTAAAAAGTTTATGTGTTTATTTCATGGTTTAAATATAGGAGGCCCACAGACTGCACAGTTACTGATATTCATCTAGTGAGTCAAGAGTATTAAGGGCAATACAATACTCATCTAGGAGTTATAGTTGGAATTACCTCCACTAGGGTTATCATAGCAACTTTACTGGCCTAATGTGGTAAAATTACTTTACTGGCCTAATACGGAAAAATTACTTTCCCTGCCTAATATGGTAAAGTGCTACTTTATGATGTGTTAGCAGTTCGAGAAACAGCTGCTTTGCGGAGCGTGTACTAAAAAGTCTTTAGTGGGCCTGGTCAATATAGCATAAGCAGCCTTTATGTGGAAATGAATTCAATTTAACTTGACTAGACAGTACGCTATCCTTTTCATTTAAATTAAATGTTTCATTCCCAACTGTAGCAAAAGCTTTCTGTCATTGTGACATATATTAATCTTTCAAACATTTCTCTACCTTTCAAAATGTGACATGTGCAAATATCAACACAAATTGATAGTGAAACCTCTAAACCAGACAAATGTGATGTCAGTTTTGATGTTGCTCTGGTAATATAATCTCCTTGCAGTTGCCATGGTAACCACCAGTGCCTGCTGTTTGCTTACATTTCACATATAATATCACTTTTACCTTCTTCTTCTTCATAGAGATAGAAACTATATACCGGTATATCTGCGAGTCATAATAAAATGAAATTGAGAGCAGATATATATGTCATGAGAACCTTTCAGTTCAGAGAAAGAAATCTGATAGAATATGATGTGCTGCAGTTTTTTCCTTAACCTTCCACCAGTCGAGTATTCATTTGGACATTCATTCATTGGTTGCATTGCATCTAGAAGGCACCATTGGGTCAAGTGATTAAACATGTAGCAATTGCTTTTACTAAAAATAACAGAATAAGCTTTAAAGTACCGTATGTGAATAATAATATAGAATATGCTTGTGCTAATTAACAAAAGATGTAAATATTCGTACCCCTTAATTTAGGTGCCATCTTCAATGTTATGTGAACGACTTGTTTCGTGGCAAATCGCGCGACTATCATTCGTTTGCCCTTCCTATTACCAATCCGATAGGCCTCGATAATTTCCCAGCCCTGTAATTCAGGACCCTCCATTTTTTTCTCTAAAATTTCCGTAATCTCCATTCTAGGCATGATTCCTTTTCTCTCTTCTATCCCCGTGAAAACTAAATTAAATTCTCGATTTTTCTTCTCTAATCTTTGTATCCTGCTCTTCAGTTCTTCCACTTCCTTCTTCATATACTTGATCTCTTCTCGGATCTCCTGCTTTACTTCTTTCGTCGTCACACTAATTTTGTTACTCAGTCGCTCTTCCAAGCCATCTAATCTTCTAAATATCTCTTCGAAGCTACCCTGTCTGCCTGGTCCCGGGTTCATTTCAATTCCGCCTATCACCAGAAGGGCAATAGTGATGATTGAGTATATCAATGCATTGGCGGTGTTTTCTTTGTTTATTTGCTTCTTCAACCCCGTCTTCTTTTTATTCACAAAACACCCGATTCTGGCTCTGTAAACTGCTATTTCCAGTCCCATTGTCCCTTATGTCACTTTTACACAAATCTTCCGGAGCTCAGTCCACACACGTCTTCCCCCAACTGTTGCTTACTTAGTTTAGGTAAAATTATATCTTTCGTCCTGTTTCAATAATGGGGAATGATCAGTGAACATCATTCAGTGCGAACACAGCCCGGAAAATTAAATAAATAAATAAAATAAAAAAGTGCTAGCTAATGTCAATAGCGTGTGTAATGTAAAGTAAATCGATTCAGTGCGCTATGCTTAATGACTCGGAGTATTGACAAAAAGGCTAATTTTCAGATATATATGATATCAGTATGATAATGTTTATTTGGAAAACCGGTTCATTGTGTTTGCATTGTTTTGCATCCCATAATAATGCAGCTTATTTCTTTATTGACTTTGATGGCTTAGGCAAGAGTAATAAGAATATAAAATGGTTACAAGATGTGAACAGAAAAAAGACATACGAACTTAGCTTTATTGTTTACACACACACTTCCATGAAAAATGTATAACTGTGTTTTGAGATGTCTACCGGTAGAACGACAAACGTCGAATCCGGTAGACTCTTTTGTAATTTTTCTTAGTACTACAATAAATATCATATCATATCATATCAACAAAAGAAAGTTGTTGTAGCAAATGGTGAATTTCCCAGCACTTGCTTAAAAAGGTGTGAATAAAACCAAGACTCTGCTTTGACTTCATAGCAAATGCTGCAAATTTTTCAAGTGTGGTTATACCCATGCTACAGTTCTAATTTTATTGGAAGTGTAAATGATGAAATGGCTGCTTTTATGCAAGTGAGAACTCCTAAATATCGCAGGCGTGTTCGGTCTTTTAAAAGTGATTATCATTCTTCAGAATATGAATAAATTGTAACTGTTTATCACTTTCTTCACTGGTCATAAAAGTTTCAGACTCAGAAGATGACATTTTGAAGTCGATAACAATTAAAGGCACTCACATGTTTCCTACTATTTTCATGACCTGCTAGATTGATGTTTATTTTTAATTATCTAGGGGGCCGTGATCCACAGAAAAGGCTAAATTTTTCCAGCATTTACTAGCTAGCATTAGTAAAAGTTTATTCACACAAAACTGAGCTAATGCTAGTGCTATTACTTAATACCGGTACTAGATAGAAAATGCTTTTGCTAATACTTAATTCTAAAAGCAAATGCTTGCTTTTTATTCACTTGACCCAATGTGCCATTTCTCTAAATTCACTTTTATTTATGCTCTTTTTACAAATACTTAATTTATATTTTCATTTCAATCATTAGGAATAGTATGCAACTGAGCAAAATGGCCGAGATGGTAGTATCTTGGTCTTGCATTCTGAAGGCCTGGGTTCAAATCCTTTGGCTGGAAAATTTGAGTTGGATTTTTTCATGGATTCCTCAGTCATATAGTTTAAATGACCTATACTAGTATACCTACAGAAACTGACTCGAAATATGACCTCAGTGTTGAAAAAAGTATAAACAAAACTGAATTAAAATAATTATCATAAGAACTGGGGGGATGCTTCTGTAGTGGCTTAGGCATAGGCCTACTAGTATTTCTAGTGATGGCATCATGGCAGCATGCTGGTGGCCATCTGAAACCTGCAGGCTAATAGCTACCAGATAATCTTCTTGGCTGGCAGTGTCAGCATACAATATATCATTTTAAAACGGGAAGAATCCATAAACTAGGTGATCCACTCATGAGGCTTTTCTGAAATTAGCTTCTTTGCATTTGACAAAGACTCAAACCCTCGACATACCTGTCCAATGCCCTGCATGTTGTATGTCGATGAAGATCCTGGGTAGTGCAAAGTATCTATGGGCATGTCCTCGCCACGCATTTCCCTCACTGGTGGCCATGATGGATGCTTGGGTAGAGAGCTTACACCAGACAGCTTAGGACTGAAGTTCTCAAAGTGATTTGGACTAGGGAGTGGCATACATGGTGTGCTCTGTAACAGCTCACGAAGAGTTGGGTACCTGGGTTGTTGTGGCACAGAGACTGAGGTGTTAGTCTGCAAAACAACAAAAAACTGCAGTAAATTATATGCCCACAAAGTACTATAGTTTTCAAGAATCTTACATTAGAGGGCATCTGTCACTTTCTGTTTAAGATTCACTCTACTATCAACAGTAATACTATGAATAAGACAGTTTTACTGACTATCATACGCTGCATGTTTGATAATGACCAATATCGTTCAGCAATTCCTCAGATATAGACCAATCACGGCCGTTTATCTTACAATATTCTTGTAGGAATCACAAGGAAGCTGTTTTACCTGATAAAACGTCAACTCATTACTGAACCGTAACAGTATCACTATGAAGTGATTACTAGATTACGACATCCATTGTCAGCACTAATGAAAACAAAAATTGAAAGCTCAAGGTTTGGTAATGCGTCTGTTGACGGAATTGATATTATCATAAAAGAAGCTAAACCACATAATACTGAAAGAAATATAAAATGCATATGGATTCAGTTACAAAAGTTCTGTGAAGATTGTAAGTATAATTGAATATAAATGATTAGGAAATCTCAAACACAGCAGATTAAGCTATAAATATGAGAAAATACAAAGGAGAAGAAAATTATGTTTTTAACCAATGCACATTCAAGTACAAAGTGGCAATTTGAGGTCAATTCTTTTGTCACTACTTCATTTGTAGCATTGCTGACAGCTGACACTAATAACGATTTTATTTTAAACAAACCACAAATAACTATTTATATTAGAATGTAACATTATTATTTAAGTAATCCACTATGTTTTATCTTGGAATAGTCTTAATAAATCCAACTAGAGGCTATGAGTTTCATCAGATAAATTCGCTCCTGCTGCGCAGTTGCGAATCTATTGATAAACTCATATCCCCTCGTGGGATTACCTGCATCATTTGCGCTATCAAAGCATCAGTTTTTGGTGATACATTTCAATTGTCAAATCAATTGCAGGTGGCTTAGCCTTCTTTTGTAAAAAGTTGGAAGTAAAAGCATCGCGATATTTTCAATATATTGCATGGAATTATCGATCGCTTTGAATCTGTGAGCTTACCCTGGTCAATTCATTTGTCTTTAATGTCAAGGCATACAGACATCTGAAATTTTCAATCAAGATGGAAGATGAATAATGAATTCAGGCCTAAATGGGCAAACATTGTTAGATTGGGATAGAACTCACCAGTAGGGGTTTTCTGGGTCAAGGGACTCGAATCTGAGGTGTGTGTGTGTGTGTGTTTTTTTTTTTTTTATTTATTTATTTATTTACCAAGAGACACTTTCTTATCGTAGAATGCACTCCAAAGCCAGATTTTTAGCTGTTTCACTATAGCTTAATTATTACTCGTTTAGTTTATGAATGTTATGAATGATTTGTGTAGGCCTGTATATCTTAATAAACGTTTTTTTCAATTTTGCTCTTAATTTTTAATTTCTAAACTAATTATCGCAGGTGAAGCTGCGGGCACCTGCAAGTAATATAAAAGGTTAGCCTATACACATACCGGCAAAGGTAGATATCTAGTCTCCTCTAATAAACATGATAATAATAATGAATTTTGTAGGTATTAAATCAGCAACAGCTTCAATGATTTATTAAATGTACAACAAAATGTAGAGGAATTTGATTTTTGTTTTATGTAATGCCTGAAATGCTTTCAGTTAAAAAAAAAATATTTTATGGGAGTTCCTGAAAACATAAAAAGATATCCGGTATTTTAACAGGGCAGTGGCAATTAGGAGATTCTCCATGGAATAGTTGGTTACAGCACTTAACTTTACATTGGAATGTTGTGGGTTCAATCCCTGATAAAATCGGGATATTCCAATTGGTCTAATCTTTCTGGATGATTGCGAATTTAATGTAGAAGTCACATGTTGTCTGTGAATTTAATCCACTCTTCCACCAACCTAATATCAATATTGCATGTGAGGCTTACAAAGGAAAAGCTATCTATTCTAAGGGTATGTCTCCCCATTACCTGTTTCGCAGCTGTATCTGTGGCAGTCTTCATAACTTTCTTTGATGTCTGGCTGCTGTCGTATGGAACAGCCATCCTGTAGTTTGAACTGGTGCTTGAAGTCGGCAACGAGGTATAAGATGGAGAATTCTCATAATGTCCCTGGAAACACAGTTACATGTCGTCAACTCGCACAACATATAACAAGCAATAAATCACACATAACTTAACATCAGGAAGACTATGGTTTCGAGTAGAGAGGAATAGAAAAGAGTGGAAGAAAATGGGAGAAACCTCCACCTCAAGTGACTAGTGGAAATACAGCAGCAATCCAACCATGCACAAGAACTCTCGCTAGGACTAGCTCACGTAACGAGAAGTATATGAGCTTGCCCTGCGATCTGCAGGAGATCATTGCCCTTTGGGATGTCTAGGCTAATTTTATTTATTTATTATTTACTAGCTTAAAAGACCCGGCGTCGCCCGGGTTTTGTATTTTGTAATTGGAAATTAACTTATGAAGGATTTTCAGTTTTAAATTCTAGGTCCTTATATAGGCATTTATAATTTGAAATAGGAAGAACGACTTATTACACTCAAACTATTCCCTCAGAAAACGCTTGATATAGTTTCTTATGGCTCATAGAGGATCTAGAATTTTGCATCCCATCGCTTGTACAGTGCACAGCAAGCCTGGTAGAGGTTTAAATAAGAAGAAACAGAAATTCCAGTAACATAAAATTGTAATATCGAGGCGGGAAATTTCCCACTCTTATGTTACCATAAAACCGTTTTGGAGATGAAATTAAACAGAAAGCATTATCACTTTCATACTTTTCTCTCCAAAAACCTGCGATATAATATAATAATATACACATTACCATACCTCGTTTTGTTTTCTCTATGTCCAGGGTAGAGAAAGTTATGTGATTCCATTATTTTAGTGGATTTCATTCTGTAATATTTATTTATAACATGAATTATTTTGATAACTTCTCTTATTTGTCAAAAGTGCATTTCATTTGGTTTTTCCAAGCCCACCCGATACCATTTGGCAACAATATATTCTGTGATTTGGAATTGATAATTATATGTAAAAAGGGATTAAGTATTTTCAAAAACATTTAATTTTTGGCATTTAGAATCAGAATTTTTCAAAATCCTTTCTTATTGAGCACCTACATTATGCAACGAAGGTACTGTCAAAATTCCAAGTCTCTACCTGTTATAGTTTAGGCTGTACGTTGATTCCTGTCATTCAGTCAGTCAGTCATTCATTCATTCAGTCAGTCAGGACAAAGCCTTTTATATATATAGAGATTTATCTTTTTCCTCAAAACACAATATATTATTCAAAGCTGCTTCAGTGTTTTATAAAAGCTTATTGCTTAGAGGAAGGGTTGTCTATGTTTTTAACCCTCATACTATTGGTTCACTAGTGGTTTCATTGTGTAGTCTGTCAACCATTGTATTTTTATCTTATTTCCGGTATTATTGATATCAGAATGTAACTGAAGTAAGTTTCACATTTTGGTACACATATACAAAAAAAATTAAATTGGAAATATACGGTAATTATTGTAAACTAGCAGATGTCTCCAGCTTCGCCCGTGATTATTTACTCAACTGCTAGATGTTTAGTTCAAATCATTTATTTATCAGAAAAATAATTAAAACATTATTTTTACTAACACTGACATCGTTTTTACATAAACTGTAGGAATTACATATTTTTATTCTTAATTATATTCTTTAATGTTAAAAATATAAATAATTAAATGAACATGACTATTCTTATGCTGTCATATGAGCATACAAATTTGAAATTAAACATTTAAAATGAACTGTAGATTCCAGAACCTTTCCCAAATCATACATAAACAATTTTACTATAACAATTGATAATTTAACAAAACTAAAACCTAGGTGCATTTCACGAATAAAGTGAGCCGACAAGGAAAAAGGGATCTATGATTCAAGTTTCCTACCCCAAAAACCTCCCGAATAGTGAGTTTTGTCCAAATCATTCAAGGTTTTCCCATCTAGGCGTGCAATCATGATACCCTTCTGTGTAAATCAGATCTCTGCAAATCGTAAACAAAATGAATCAAGATAGCAACTGAGCAAGGCCATCTTGGATTAATTTCACTCATTTTCACTGAAATATGATGAATTTCACTGAATATTTCACTCACTGAAATATGAGTGACTGAAAATTTAAGTCAAATGAAAAATTGATCAAATGTATGGAAAAATGATAAAATATCAAGACTTTTTGTAAGGATGGTGAGGTTATGTTCACACTGATGGCACTTCTTTTAGCATGTTGCATGTTACTTTCGTCTGTATGTTAAATAAGTGAAGAGGGACGAAACATACCTAAAGTTTGTATCTAATCTAAGGATATGCTTTCCCCTTAACTTACCTGTTTTGCAGCTGTATCTGTGGCAGTCTTCATAACTTTCTTTGATCTCTGGCTGCGGTCGCATTGAACAGCCATCCTGTAGTTTGAACTGGTACTTGAAGTCGGCAACAAGGGATAAGATGAAGGATTCTCATAATGGGCCTGGAAACACAGTTACATGTTGTCAACTCACTCAACATGTAATAAGCAATAAATCACACCTAAAATGACGTTAATTTGTACTGGTTATGGCAGGATCTAAGACACAAGAAACAAGAAATATGGAGTGAATTTTATGCGACGGATGCTATGACATCAAGCAAATGGTCAGAACCGAGCTTCGAATTAAGACACGCCATCACTAGATACGCAGTGCATGGCTTTCATTACAAAGTGTGCTCCAAAAAGAAATTCCATGAACCCAGCACGGATTGTACTTGTGAATGGTGTGGACAGAAATGTGAACGATATCATGCCCTTGACTGTCAAAAGAGGAACATCTCGCTAACAAGGCTAAGCACGGAATAACTCAAACACTCATGCACATTGTGCGAACTTCATATTATTATTATTATGGCAGATGGTCATGAGATGGGGAACAGCGCACAGAATCAATCTCATCATGGAACAGTGTGGGTAATCTGACGATGTTGACGGTGGTTATGGTGTTGCTATTAGAGCTACCTGTCACTAAACAAAACTAAGAGCCTGTATTACCACCTCCCGATACGTGACTTCCAGATAGCTTAACTGAAAGATGTCTTGTATCACCACCGCTTAACTGCTATCGAGAAGAACACAGTACAATTTTGTAAAATGATCTTTTGCTCGTTGAGCAAAGAGGTGTGTTTTTTAATAGTTCGGTAGGCCTCTGCTAGGTGTGGTAGCTCGAATTTGTATTTGTACAATTAAATTACATAACATATCGTTTGCCCGGGCGGCTTGGGTCGCTTAAATCCTAAAAAAGGGAGAGGTAAAACTACGAAAAAGAAAGAAAGAAAGAAAGAAACATATCGTTTAAGTGCATTAATCGATTTACGCAATTCTAATTAATTCATATGTGAGCCTAAAATGACATTTTTGTGTAAATTAAATCTTCCATTATCAATTCTGAAATTCAAGTGGACAGGAAGCTTCGGAGTGCTGCTATCTTCTTTCAACCAAGCTTCCCTAACTGGCATTTGGTAGTTTATCAGCCAATCCATCCTCCTGCTAGCTTAGCTGGGAGTTGACTTCCCAGGAGATCATAGTACGCAATTCTTGGTCAACTTCCAGATAGGTTCTCTTTCTAGCAGATAAATATGTTATCAGGTGGTTATCGTACATACCCTAACCTGAACTAATTTCACTTTTCACAAATCTAGATTATGTTTCAAACCTTGCACATGTCAGAAACTTCGTTCTACCTGACACTAACCTCAAGCTTGTTCATGTTCATCTATTGGCAGCATTTCACAATACAATCTAAGTAAGTCGAACGATCATAGCCAGCCAAACAAAGTGTTTGGCAACAATCTATGGACCACATAACCTCCACCACAACATCGATCAAATTTCATGCAGAGTCTCAGCTTAACCCACTCACTAGGAATATAACATTACCTCTGAAACTGGAGAATAGATGAAGTCCTCCTGGCGACTTTTTACTCGCTTGCGCTTGTTCTTCTTCTCTGGTGTTGTTGAGGGCTTTAAGGAAGCTCGTTTGTTTTTTCTAGAATTTGTTCTGCGCTCACGATATTGAGACAGGATGTTTCCAACAACGTGTTCATCACCAGCGCGCTTTGCCTTCAGCATTGTCTTCATCTCTATTAGCTGAAAAATAAATAAAAATAAAAAATAAAATTAGCTGAAAAAATAAATAACAATAGGAAAAAATTGCGATACAAAATTGTGAAATTTTAAATTGTTAACAAAGTTTTCAGAGTAGACAGATTGGTAATAAAGGACTGTGAGGGATTTTTTAATATTACAGTTACATCATTTCAGTACTTAACATTTCATTCTATAAGAACCAAACATTCTAATGAAATTTCCGCTGATTGTCCTTTCGGACACCATCAGTCACATGGCATCTAGAAGTACTTACTTACTCACTCAATGGCAATAGCCAATTTCTAAGCTAACTAAAGGAATATTATCTATTTTATGGAACCTGGAGGTTCATTGCTGCACTTACCTGAGCTCGCCATTCAACCCTATTCTGTACTAACTCCATCCAACCATCCCTTGCAATTCCTACTACCCCTAAATCTAATATAATATTGTCCTCCCACCTAAGTCTAGGTCTTCCAGTCAATATTTTTTAGATATGTCTTTCCTCCTCCCATGTCCAGCCCATTTCATCCTTCGTGATTTAATTACCCTTACTATATCCGGTCAAGAGTACAGGATGTGTGCTTCAGTAGAACACCGTTAATCGCATGGAGCCTAATAGATCCAGACTATTTTTTATGGTTAGTCTATATGCTTGTATTTATTTTTCTTTCTTTTATATTTAGTTTTTTCTATGTTAAGCTTAAATATACATAGTATTTATTAGTACCATATTATCGTACTCCATTGGGTGCGCACTTTAGTACAACACCATTGGTCATGCAGGGCCTAGTAGTAAAGAAACTGCATTGCCATTTTCAGCTTTACAGGTAATAAATTTGAAATGTTATATTAGTTAAGAAATATAAGGAAACAAACCTTGAAAATAATAATTTTTTACTCGGATTCATTCTTCACAGAATCACAGGTCTGTTACTCAAAAGCATCTATGGTACTATCTCTTCTGGAAGGTTTGCAAGAATAAGAAGTTCCATGAACCAGACTATGTGTGTGTATAATCCAGTTACTCACTGCGTAGTGAGGCGGCTTCAAAGGAATAAATAATTAAGTCTGTGTTTTTTTTATGTTAATTGATCTGACCAAGTCGGTCGTGGTTTCCACTTTTCAAAACAAAAGCAACGTTGCAATATTCTCTCATTGTTATCACTGATCTCAGTTCTTCCCTAGCTTTAATCAATTCACACGTACAGCTGTCGTTTTATATCTGTGCCTCTCGCCGACTGTTGGAATTTTGTTACAAGGAGCAGGTAGTCCATGTATTCCAATACAAAATACATCCAGTTCCCTTTCTAGCCATTGCTTGTCCGAGCTCAAATCTGTTCACATCTGCTGCCCATTGTAAATTTAAGAAATGTTTTTGTGCACGCTAGTAGAATCTCTTCTCCTACCAGGAAATAGTCACTTGACAGACCGGCAGAGATATAATATGAGATATAATACGATGTATGTAGATCTTGCAACCTTGCATTTCACTCCACATTGAGTTGACGAGTAGCTGTCACAGTCGTATCAGGTTATTTCTAGATTTTGATTGGCTCAGATAACTAGCTGATTGGTACAGTAAACATAAAGAACATGGCTTGAGCTTTCGGCAAACTTTTCCTCCTAATAAAAGGAAGCCGCCTGGCCATACAATGAATAACTGGACTATATGTGAACAATGTGGTGACCAGTGGGAACGCTATCACATAGAAGTGTGTACGACATTTGCCAAATAGAATAAAGTGTAATGCACAATGTGCAAACATTTATATCTTTATTTAAAGAAACGAAGAAGAGTAGGTGCATGGGGTCTGGTTGACCTGGACGACACACAACTGCTGATTAGCGATTCTTACAGCCAAACAAATAAACAGGTAAAGTTAGATGTCCTCATCAGGCAATTGCATAGGTGCGTTTGTTTTAAATAACGCTAGGGATCTCCCAGGCCTATAGCGACCAACAGAAAATTAAGTGAAAGAGATGAATTAAGAAATGCACTGCAGAATTACAACCTTTTTAATTACTGTGCGCTCACTTAAACACTCTATAATTTAAATATAATCAGCCTGGGTGGTGCAGTCAGTATTGAACTGGCTTTCTGTGCCCAAGGTGGTGGGTTCAATCCCAGCCCAGGTCGATGGCATTTATGTGTGCAAAAATGTGGCAGGCATGTAAGAGAACTCATGCGGAACAAAATTGTGGCACACCGGCGATGTCACAGGCCTAGTTGCAGTACAGCCCCATCGTTAAGTAACCATAAAATCAAACTAAACCATATTGAAATATAAATTTTGTTACTTCTACACTATGTTTTCATGGACAATTCAAATCAAGCTGAATGCTCTTCTTATTGGAAGTGTAGTTCTGTTTCCTGATCTAGGATGCTGATTAATCAGATCATGTTACACTGAAGAGATGAGAGAAGTTGTCGGGGTGATTTATGGATGCATATATCTAAATCGTTATATATACCTGCCAGCTCCCATGATTACCATGAATAGTTGGTTCACGCTGTATGAAGGAAAATGATCAAACCCCTGCTGACTCTTTGTGCGTTACTGCTGCACGTGTCGGAAGAAAGCTAAGGAGATCATAGACTTCCTGCGACTACACGCGTGAGACGCATGATTGCTCAACAATGTTGCTTATTATTCAAAATCCATAGCTCAAGAAATACTTATCATAAAAACATGAATTTTGTTCAGCTGGCTTCAGAAACATTTGATATTCTCATGCTACTCTAGATATTCTTGGATTGAGTATAGTTTCTTAATGTGCAATTGAAATTGCACTACTTGAAGCTTCCATTAAACGCAGAGTCATCTGATCTAGGCAACATTGCCTTATCGTTCGCTAACTCTCACAGTCGGGTCCCTCTAAAGCCCCACCCAATTTCCCTTCGTACAGTGTGAGCCAGTAGTCTACGCAGCTCAACTCTGTTCGCTTTCATATATTAAACTGTAACGGAAACCAAAGCCGATATCCCACAAATAAATTTTTGGCTCAAAAACTTGTATCAAACATCATTTCTATTAAATAATTTCTGGCAAAGCACACAAGAGTGGGTTGTAGTCTAGTATGTTAATTGATCAGTGTAATGCATTACTTAACCTAACCTGGAGAATGAAGATTCCATAAATGAATGGGATTTTTAAAATACTTGGCAAGTGTAGGCCTACCCTTAAATATGTGCTTGTAAAGTATATAATGAAGCTGCTTTAAACTTGAATTAACCTGGTGTTAGTACCTAACAGTCGTGCGGTTTGAATTTTCCAACAAACTAATTAGATTCGCTTTTATAATCTAGGGGTTATACTGTACAGAAAAAAAGTGGTAACTATATTAAAAATAAAATAAAAAATATGGCTTTGTCTCAAAACTGATGGAAACTTTTTTTTATTAAAATTATTGGAAAATGATTGCCATTTGAAAACGACTTGAGAAAAACCAATTCCAAACTCCGTACGCTTATATACTATGTGATTAAATGATAATAGGCTATTACTAATAAAATAATACCATGATAATAATTTGATTTATGGTTATGGACCATACATAGATAACCTAATACGCTTACATTAATTTTACTGCCCAAAAAGAATGAATTAATTTTAAAAGTAATGAATTTGGATAAAATGTTAATTGGATATTTTGCAATAAATATGTAAAACAAGAATACGCTAAAAATTAAAATAGTTGCTAACAAAGAATGCATATTTGACAGAAGCAGAATGGGTGGGTTTCTCAAGGACATTACCGGCAACTGATAGATTGCGTCATGATTATGTCTCTACCGGAAAAATATAAACACCCTATCGTGCACAAATTATAACTAGCAATGCAGTAATGTAAAAGTATGGAAGGGGGCTTTGTTTATAGAACAGGAATGTTGATAACTAATACAGAAGGCTCTGTGTTTTCATGATAACTGTATGCTGCTGGAGAATGTAATGTATCACACCGGTTGCTAAGTACCTCTTCGCATTTGTTTCTAATTAACATGAAATAGTAGGCTTTGGCGACTGTTTTGTTTATGACATTTATATACAACACTGAAGGCCTTGTGCTTTGGTATATTTATTTCGCACCTAACTCAAGTACTGGAATTACAGTAGGCCTGGTATAATTGCATGGCACCTGTTTCTGTATTTAGTTCTCGACACTATACCTTGAGGTTTGCTGGAAGGTCACAATCCATAGCTTCATTTTGTAGTTCTTTGTAGGTCATATCATCAACTGGTATACTCTTGTCGACATGGTGTCTCCTTCTATCATCGCAATTACTTTCCATGGGAAAACTAAACTTGTCAGATTCTACGGATGAAATGTAGTGCCCGGTGCAGGCACCTTCAAATCACGGTCCCAGGATGATACGTTCACGTAATCTATCGGAAGATATAACAACTAAGGAAGAACTTCCTCACCCCGACCACTTACTACTGTATGTGTACAAATTTGTTTAACGCAAAAGTGCTTTTAATGAATAGCAATCAAGCGATGCCATTATTTTTTGCTGGCAGTTCCATACTTAAAAATCACAACATGGTAAACTGACCGATTCAATATGTCAATTTTACGTAGTTTTTTCTGTGTGTTTCTAGACCACGATTTATTATTATTAATAAATTATTTTCCCGGGCGGCTCGGGCCGCATAAAGGTCCGTGCAAGGGAGAGGTAAAACTACGAAAGAGAAAAAAAGAAAGAACAAATAAATTATTAATAAATTATTTATTATTAGTTAATTAATATTAATAATATCATTCTCTCTTTACCTTAGTTTTACCTCTCCCTTGAAGGGTCATAATATTAATACTAACAATAACAACAATAATAATAATATTATTATTATTATAAACTGCATAACGACTAGCTTCATAACCTGTACTCTTCACCGGATATAGTAAGGGTAATTAAATCACCGAGGATGAAATGGGGTGGACATGTCGCACGCATGGGCGAGGAAAGACATATCTCAAAAGTATTGAATGGGAGACCCGAAGGGAAAAGAGCACTTGGAAGACCTAGACGTAGGTGGGAGGAAAATATTAGGATGGATTTAAGGGAAGTAGGATTTGCAATGGATGGATGGATGGAGTTAGCACAGAATAGGGTTGAACGGCGGGCTCAGGTAAGCGTGGCAATGAACCTTTGGGTTCCATAAAATAGATAATATTCCTTTAGCTCGCTGAGTAAAGGTCTATTGCCATTGAATATCTGGTATCTGGTACCCTATGTTCCCCAGGTGGGGCGAAGGGGCCTCCAATGGAGGTTTCATTACCTATACTAATTTTGATATGCTTATTTTCCGAGAGAGGGTAGAGGGACAGGTGGTAAGCCCATCGCCTCGCAACCCCCCTCTGGAAACTAAGTATTTCTTGGACGTGAAAGGGCCGAGAAATTTTGTCCAGAGGCTCTAATTTAGGCTTGGAGTTCTTTTACGTGCCGTAAATCTGCGACACGGGACATTGAATAAGTAAGTTATTATTATTATTATTATTATTATTATTATTATTATTATTATTATTATTATTATTATTATTATTATTATTATTATTATTAATTCCCGATCAATACAACTTACCTAGGTGGGATTTTCTGGGACTTTTCCTCACCTGTGAGACGAAAGTATGGAATTTAGACCCTTGAGGTCCCCGGATATCATCTGGCCGTCATTATCACCTTCATCCCATCCTCGCCTTGTTTGGAGTGAGTGTGTGTGTGTGAATGGTGTGTCTCGTCCTACGTGTTCGTGTTGTCTCGGAGGTGGCCCCGGGACTGGGCTGATCACTCATCGGAGCAGGCGTCCGTTCAATCAAGTATGTATGTTATCCATTGGAACTCCCTCCCCTACTGGCATGTGCAGCATAAACGTCCCTACGAAGGGGAGGATAAATTCAGTAAAATAATTTTTTTATTAAGGAATATTCCACAATACAATGGTTTTCCTTCATCCCACAACAATCTTCTGCCTCCATAAGTCCCTGTCCATAGCATCTTCTTCACTTAATCCTTTTCTCGCCATACTCCTTTTCACCCCATCCATCCAGCACTCTTTGGGCTTCCCTCTTCTTCTTTTTAAATCTACTTTCCAATCCAAAATTTTCTTGGGTATTCTATCCTCTGTCTTTCTGAGTACATGTCCATACCATCTCAAGCATTTATCTTCTACAATTTCCCAAATATTCTTTTCAACTTGCATTACAGTATTTCCCTAATTCTATTATTCCGAATTTTTTCTTTCCTGGATTTTCTTGTTGTAAAATAGTAAGTTAATAATTATTATTGGGCCAGCGGTTAGGTTGCAAACTAGGGATTTGATGGTCCGAGTTCGATTCATGTATCTTCTTGAATTATTTTAAACAGGAAGGTTTTGAATGGAGTGCACACAGTCTAGTGAGGATATCTAAGAACCTATTTAATAAAGAGGAAGCCGTTTCTGTGAAAAAATCCACTAAACGGCCTCGGGAGTAGAGATTTTGACGACATACCTTCAATCCTGCCACTTAGCAACGAAGTTGAAAGACGGCGTTATAATTATGTCGCAGCTGTCGGATGGCTTGGAAAATTGTATGATACTGAGATTTCATATAATCGATCGAATTTGAGAGGCTATGGATCAAATTATTTCCTTTAAATCACTAATAATGAAAAATCTGATGTGATGGATTTACATAACTTTCTCTACCCTGGGCATGTACAATAATATTTTCTCACTTCAAATTTTGAAATGCGAGGGATGGGATATAAGACATTGCAGTTATTTATTTTGAAAATTGAGGATGATTTTAACATTTTTAAATATACAAATGAAAGAGCAAGGTATGATATATAGCCTATGTATAATGCAGATTATGAGTACTATATGCAGGATAAACATAAACATCCATATAAGCGACTGCATCGTGCCACTCTAATGTGTTGCGGTCGTTGTTAGTTGTATGCATGAAAGGGCACATACCCACTCCATGATGGGCAATATTCCCCAAAGCTTCCATCAGCTCCTTGTGGTATTCTCTGCCATTTCTCCTTGGATAGTGACTATTTTGACGTAAGAATGTTATTCACCATCTTGTCATATCCATTCTGACTCACAACTAAATTACCACCGCCTCTATAACCGTTCATCGAACTGCTACCAAATGATGTGTCTATAAACTAGAGATGCCATACTTTCCCATAAAATATATCTCAGGGTATCATCTCCTTACTTTGAGAAAATAAAACAGTTGTAATGACTTACTCGTCTCTCGTAGAATAGGAGGTAGCATTGCTGGGAGTGCATATTCAGTTGTCTCAGCTTCATGCATAGGCAGGACTTAGGCTTTTCTTCCTGTGTAAACGATGGGTAGCGAGTATTTTATGTCAGAAATATGTAAACAATCCTATCCACTAATACCTTAGGCTATTCATCGCTGTAGAGCTTACATTCTGCCTACCAAATACTTCTTTTTTTGGGGGGGGGGAAGGAATTTTGGCACGGGTATCTGGTTTCAATTAAAAGAGGTTGATTACATCATAGTATATTGACAAATGGTACATAATGACTTAGAGTTCGGATGTTTATGACGTGTCATATTTTTATCCTGACCTCCATTCTCGCCGCAAACACAAATTAAACATGAAGTGCACGCTTGTTAACCTAATTGGACCGTTTTTATTTTGCATATTAAGTCATATTTTGGTATTTTTTGTGGTATTGGTCATATTTTGGCCATATTTGTAATTTAACATCGTATTTTCAGTTATAAATTCGATCAAGGATCACAATTATAGGCCTACAGTGTATGTACTACATGGCATAGGCGTACCGAGGGGGGGGGGTTTGGGGGTTTGAACCCCCCCCCCCATTGATTAAAAAAAGGAAAATTGTATAATTTTTTAAGGCTGCTCATAAATTACTTAATACAAGTATAAAGCGTGGGAAGCTTAAAACTCGTTATTTTGCGTCTTCATTTTTAAAATTTTCCGGGGAAGGACCCCCGGAAGCTTAAACTCGTTATTTTGCATCTTAATTTTTAAAATTTTCCGGGGGAGGTCCCCCGGACCCCCTCTCCCTGGGGGGTATTTCATACCCCCCACACCCCGTGGGTCTTATAACCCCCTCCATATGGTCGGCCTGGTTACGCCTATGCTACATGGTCGAGTTAAATTTGAAATTTACTTAATTAATTTAATGTTTATGCCAAATTAATAGGTAACTTAAATTTTAAAATTAATGCAATTGTTCATATTTTATAGGGACACGGTAGGTCTACAAAATATTACGAGTATTTGGAGCTGTTGAAGCGAGCAAACCGGAGCAAACTCTTTAAAAATATAAGTTCATTACAAGTGAAACTGTAAATCACCTGTAAAATTGGTAAAAAGTTATTATCTGATTGAATTAATGTGATGTCAGAATTTAGTGTATTTAAACGTTTTAAATTGGAACATTTATTTTTTGAAAATACGTTATTTTATCAGGTAACATTCAGGATTTTTGGGTTATATTTAGTTATTTTTAAGGGCATATTTGCAGTCATATTTTCCACTTTTTAAAGTCATAAACATCCGAACCCTAATATTAATGAGATTTAGGCTAAACTGTGATTTGATGGAATATTTGTCTGAATAAGTGACCATTGAAAGTTATGTCATATCTGTCTAGCTATCTGACTTAGGAAGCTTGGAAAAAGAAAACACGTCCTCCTCGGGCCCTGATTTATAGATGGGCAAACTGGGCATTTTCCACGGAGGGCAAACCTCGAAAGGGTGGCAGATTTTTGAGGGGGAAATTCATTTATAATATTTAAAAAAGAAATTATATTGAACAATGCGCGGATGGAATGAAGATGATGACGGCCAGATGATATCCGGGGACCCACATTAATCTCACACGTGTTATATATATATAATAAAAAGTTACGACTGTTTAAACACCAAAATAAATAAATATTTTAAAATTAGGCTGAAATTTAGTTTAAATGTCACTAGAATTTTTCAAACTATTTTATTTTAATCAAGTGTTGATCCACGTCTTTGCACATTTAATGCATCATTGCCCAAATAATATATTTTTTTATATTTTTCTGCAAAAAATCAAGCTTACCCTAAAATATAACTGTACACTATTTAATGCCGTTTGGACGCATGGAACAGGTGCTGCTACACCATTTTTTAGATAGATTTCGAAGAAAAATCTACCTATTGCAAACGATACCATGTCATCACTTTCGAAAAATTCTTTCATATATTTACGTTTCATGCCTCCCTAAGTACGAAACCACCGCCCGTTCAATTTTTTTTGTAATATATATGTATATATATATATCTTTACACGCTAGCGGCCATAAATTTAAAGATATTTGAACCAAATTGTATTATGTTATTTCTAGGCCCAATAGTTCGGAAAAGTTCGTTAATAAGAAAAATTGGCCCAAGGGGGGGGGGGGTCGGGGGAGGGAATTGAAATTTCAAAAAAATTATATCTCGGTCCCTATGAAGTATAGAAGGAAACTTTGTTTGAATAAATTAGAGTACTCCCTATGGAGTTCGCAGTGACACCAACGATTCGGGAGTTTTGGGGGTACGAGTGGGGGTGGTTGGTGGGGGATGGAAATTCGAGATTATTGAAACCACGTCTTATGGGGTATCGTTGAAAAGCTCTTGATGAGTAGGCCTACTCTACAAAACAATAACTACCTGTAGTTTCTCGACAGCTCTCATATAAGGCGAGATTTGAATGTTTGAAAAAGCGCTCTTTCCTATTTTTTGCAGTTATTATTGCGGGTTTGTCATGCAAAGACTAAAGGAGAAGAGTGCTGCGCAGGGACAATAAATTAATCCAAAAGCACTTCGAAATCTACCTCATCCTGTAGGCCTGCCTAAAGGGATTTTTTAAACTTCCGTGCGCTTCAAACTGCCAGTGCATGCAAACTTTAATTGCCTGTTTTTTTTTTCAGTTTAATTTTTCATATTATTTTGCCACATTCATAATCTATCTCCTCCCATAAAAATAAAGATACAGCTATGAATTTGTTTACAATGTACTTTACAATGTGTGTAATAAAATTGTTATCAAGATTTTTTGTATAGGCCCTATTTAAAAGTTGTTTAATCATATGATAATTTTTTTTTTTTTACTTTTCATTTCTCTGGGTAAAATATTTTCTAAACAAAAAGTAAGTTATAAAAATAATATAAAATCTACCAGTAAAATTCACGGGTGCGCGGGCAAAGAGCGTTAAGTCCACCACCCTCAAAAATTGAGATATGTCCATAGAGTTATAGATAAAATGTTCTCTACATTTGTGTTAAGTCCAGTAAGTCGTATTAAAAAATGTACAGTAGTTATGGAATGTGTACCTCATGGGTTTATCCATTTCTAAAGCGATGTTGGGTGGGTAAAGTGTGTTAAGTCACTCTAATTCCCAGTAACAAGAAAGTTGACTTAACTCTCTTTGCCCGCGCACCCGCGAATTGTTAAGCAAGCATCAACGAATTTCACACGAAAATCAGGTTCATATTTTAATATTTTTCGGAGGAGACAAATTTCAATTTTAATTAAAAAAATTAATAACTCAAAAACAAATTGAGGTATTAAAATGAAATTTGGTCCTTAAATTCTGTTTACGTTTTAATCAAGTGTGTAAAACTTTTTAGGAAAATCACTCTTAAGTGTTAAGTCATCCCTGGTTGTATCTCGAAGGAAGAATTTATGTTGGAGTCAGATAGGTGTTTGTCATGTACAATATGCTGTTACCATGACGACTGAATAGAGAGAGAATGACTGACCGCTTCATTTACTGCGCGGTTCGTCTCACTTGGATATTATGCCACACACATGATGTGGGATTTTAATTAAAATTAATTTGCAGAATGCATCGCGGAAACAAATGAACGGGGAAGTATTATGTGTCCATTTAGAGACAGAGCGCACTGCTGTTAGTGAATCACATTTACATGAAACATTGTAATTATTTTTATTCGCTGTGACACCTGTTGCGTGAATGCCATTGAATGGAAGATCTGTTGTAAACACAAATGCAATCACTATTTCTCAAATTAAACATTTACAGTTATGGTCACCAAGGGTCGCTAGGCAAATTTCAAGTCAAAATCATCCCTTCTTCTATAGGTGGTGGCCCGACCCTCACCACTACTATTATTATTATTCTCTGTCTATTACTATTATTTTCTGTCTTCTTCTTCTTCTTATTATTATTTTCTGTCTAATTTGTTCTACCTACAATGTTGAATTTCCATTATTAAGCTATAGTTTAATATAGTTTTAATTATAGTTTACACTAACATAATCTACATCTATATAATATAATCATGTTTATTTTTTATTTATTTTTTATTCTTAATTAGATTATTTGGTAAGGTTTGAATGTATCCACCTCTGGTTAGTGGAAGAGAAGGCCTTAAGGCCTTAACTACACCAGAAGGAAATATAAATAAATAAATAAATTCCACTTGTTCCAGAGGTCTCAATAGAGGCCTTGTGGTAATTGCATTAGCTGTAATCTGCCACTATAGCCTATTATGTGTCTATCAGAGTGGCAATCAGGACGAAATGGCATCGAAAGATTGTTTTCTGAATTTGTACATTCCTTATGTAATTTTAGGCTTGATTGAGTGGCGCTTCTTGAGTGGCGTTACAAACCAAAAGACTGCGGGTTCGATCCCGACGAGGTCGTTGGAATTTTTCAGTTGATCTAATCTTTTTGGTCACATTATAGCCCTGGGGGTCGATTCAGCCTCTAATTGATATGAGTACCAGAAGTAATCCTGGGGGGTAAAGGCGGCCGGTGCTTCGTGTGCTGAATGTATTCAAATCTGGGAGCCTCAATCTCCTGGAACCATAAGGGCCTTCATGGCATGTAAAGAGATAACTTTTATCTCTACTTTTATCTCTACTAGTAGCGGCCCCGGTCGGCCGTGGGTGTCGGCATGCTGACCACATGCCCCCAATCCTGCCGTCTGCCTATGGTAGATGACGCAGCGATCGGGTGGTAGGCCTTGTCCCTGCCGGGATGTTAGCACCACGGAGTTAGTTAGTTAGTTAGTTAGGATAGTTTATACAGTGAATACATTGTTTATCCTATTTCTATATACTCGAACAAAATTGATGAATCTGAAATGAAAATTTAATTTCTACGGTTTCTTAAAAATTTCTGTCATCGTTCTCTAGAAATATAAAAGGATTAAAAAAAACATGGTATGTAAGTAATACCTACTTACTTAATGGCAGTAGACAATTCTTAAGCAAGCTAAAGGAATATTATCTATTTTATGGAACCCGAAGGTTCATTGCCGCGCTTACATGAGCCCGCCATTCAACCCTATTCTGTGCTAACTCCATCCAACCATCCAACTTCTCTACCTTCATCTAGGTCTCCCAAGTGGTATTTTCCCTTCGGGTCTCCCAGTCTATTTTTTAGATAATGTCTTTCCTCCCCCATGCGCGCAACATATCCAGCCCATTTCATCCTTTGTGATTTAATTACCCTTACTATATCTGTTACATTTACATTTCTATAGTTGTAAAACTGAAAAAATATGGTGTTAGTTAATTGATAGTCCGTACAAACCATAACACAAGTTAATGATGCAAAACGGTTAATGTAAAATATTTTGCAACATTTAAAAAAAATGCAATATTTAAATTCAGGCACCGGAAAACGCCGGGGAAATGTGAAAAATATTTAAGAAATATCTAACAGATCCTTTGAACTCGGCCAGGAGAAAAAATCGCTATTCGTTCTAAGAATTTACATCAACGGGTACAATTTTCTTATGTAAATTATCATTAGCACCGATGTGAAGAACGGGTGCAGCAGCTTGTAGCATATAAAGCAATTTGGGAATCACGAAAGATTTAGAAATTTGGAACTTTGTAGTAGGATAAGTTATCTACTTATTTATTAGGGTATATTTCTTTTTTGTTTGCAATTATTAAGGCAAGGCATTTGATGACTTTGGAACTTTTTTATATGAAGGTTAAAAATAGTTCGAATATATATAAATTATGAATTAATCGGTTAAATAAAGGCAATTTCTTTTTTTTGAATTTTTTATATCTATTATTCATTTTTTTGTCATTTTCCAGAGATAGGTCTTTTTTGGCAATTTTTAGGTCATTTTCGGCATTTTTAGGTGAAATTTCAAATTTGATTTTTCTTTATTTTTAAATGGCACATATTTGATAAGGGCAATTTGATGGGCATGCCAATTCAGAAAGATTTTTTTTCGCTATGGGTGTACAAGTAGGATAAATTTACTTACTTCTTTAGTGATAAAATAAGTGTGTTTTATATTGTAAATTCATATATTATAATGCACTGTCTTCCAATTTATTACTTAAAAAAATTAATAAGGTAATAATGGTAAATTTATTAATCATTTAAAAAAATTGTGTGTAATTTTTTCACTACTTTTAGGTCATAAATGAATTTTTTATTTTGCGTATTTTTTACTATTTTATAGTCATTAAATTTCCTGCCCTAGTAATTATTATTATTTTATTATTATTATTATTATTATTATTATTATTATTTCACCATTTGTTTTCTCTTTCCTTGGTTTTTTTTCCAAATACCACTGTAACATAACTCTTTAGCTGACAGTTGCTTATGAAACACCGTGTAGCAACCTGTACGTCCGTCAGGAGGCTCTGCTTATCTATACTCTTTGATTCCTACCCTCTTACCCTCTTTGCGTCATAGACAAAACACTATCAGTAATGCGCATTTTGCTCTTGTGCGAGGGAAACGTGTGCCGTTTAATATATTTCGGTGTTTAATTAGTGTGGATTATGGATATTTGTGTGTTTTCAAGATCTATTATCAGCTGGGAGACTGGAAATAAGCTGGGCATCATGAAAAGGTAAGAATTCAACTTATAAACTTAACATATCAACATAAAGAAAAACTTGATCTACAACTGTATGCTGTCCAACATGGCTGTCGTGTTAAATCTGTTTTACCCGCAATTCTATTGTAGGGACGCCTTAATCTTTCCGGGTTGTTATGGTTTTGATAATAGCATTTATGTTAGCATTATTATTTATTTAAGGGATGTTCTATCTTATAATAAGAATATTATGCATGTAGGCACTGCAAATTGATTTAGGGGTAATTGTAAGTTCTCTGGGAAATGAACAGGACGGGGTTATAAAGTGACCTTCCAAGGTCCATTGCAGAAAACTATTTCTCACATTTTTAGATTACCTGTTGCCGTAAAAACAATACCTATGTAAAAGCAAATATAATCTTAGCTACAGTGGCCTGAAGTAGCATATTTTCTATAAGTAGAAGGCCATGACTATGGTAGCCTACCATCCCTTCATAAAACCATTATTTTATTCTTATTTATAAAATAATCTTCTAGAGTACAAGGCTATAAGATTCGTCACACAAAATAAAATCAAACAGATATCAATAAAAATAATCTTAACATGTTCCTTAAAACTGTTGGCATTATTTATCTGTTTAAGTATCTTATACCCTCAAAATTAAATTAATAAGATGCCGTCAACCAAGGATGTGGGGACAATCTTTTACAATTATCTTGTTCAATGGTAAATCAATAATTTATTAGAATTAAGTTAATTAGGCCTACATGTATTACAAAAAAATTATTTTGTTAGGATAGAATTGTTGTTTTGAAAATAGTTTTTCTCAAAATAATTGTAGGCCTACACTTGTGTAGACTAGGACCAGTATGGGTTATTGCTATACATAAAAACAATTAGGGTACATTAAGTTAGAAATTGTTAAATAGTCATATAAAAGTCTGGGGAAAAAATAGTTTTATGCTGCACCCTAGGCTCCTCTCTAATGAGGCCCGCCAGGGAAGGTGGGGTTTAGGGTTTCGTCACAGAAGAAATTCAATGTGAGACATAATAAACCTCGTGCTATTCAGTATATTGCTCCTAAACTAACATAAACGTTCCTAACCTAACAAAACGGCGGAGCTTGGCTGGGGTGCAGCATAAATCTATCTTTTGCCAAAGTCTGCACTGAATACATTAGCTAATTTGGCGTTAGCATATGTTAAATTAAAACTAATTTTACCATCATGTCATTATACAATAAAAGTTAAAATTACAAAATATCAAGTATTCACAGGTTAAAAAATGGTTGTACCATCAAATTAATTGTGCATACTGGCTTTGCAAATATTGTATGTCTTATGCTACTATGCGATAATAGTCTGATTTGAAAATTAAATGTACATACAGTATTTTCTATTTCCTGTTGGTATATTTGTGAGTTAGAGCAAAATGTACTCTAAAAGGTAATAGGCCTATTTTTCAATCAGGAGATTCAATTTTAATCAACCAGTAGTGTTTTGTATGTAGTTGTATATATGTCCAGTTTATGAATTCTGGTCGTCTATAACTCTGACTTTTTATAATGTTTACTGGCACAATTGGTTTTGGCTCATATTAAAATAACATATATAAAATTATAAAAGCCTTGGATTTATATTTACATTATTATACGTGGTCTTAAAAGTTAAATACTTGTGTGTTCATATTTCAGTAATTAACTTAATTCTAATAAATTATTGATTTACCATTGAACAAGATATTTGTAGAAGGTTGTCCCCACATCCTTGGTTGACGGCATCTTATTAATTTAATTTTGAGGGTATAACACGAAGATCTCTTTGATACTTCTATATTTCCCTCATAGAAATTCAAGATGAAATTTATTAATTAGGCCTATCTGTTTAATCCTAGCAGGCAGGCGATTGTATAGTTTAAGACCAAGCATCATAAATTATTTATTAAATTTACTTATTCCATGAGCAGGTATTTTCAAAGCCTCTCTGTTCAGAGTGCTGTTAGTATGAAAATCTGTTCCTTAGTTACGAAAGTTATGAATTCTCTACCAAATCTCTTATATTTAACCATTAACGGTCAGGGGTGTCCCCCAATCCTGCCATCTGCCTGATGGTACGAAAAAATCGTTGGTCCCTTAAATTTTGAAGCTTCAACAGCGAATACTGCTATAATGGCCCAATAATTGATTACATTCAATACTTTATTCACATCTAGGCAGGGCCCGGATTCTAATGACATGTCATCTTTTTATTGATGCTGCATAGACATTGTCATCTTGAGATAATTCAAAATCATGGCCTCTAGAATATAGAAATGCATTTTTATTAGGTAATTTTTTTGTAATGTTATGCAATTTTATATTTTTAGGACATTTATTTCAATTTTACGTCATTATTTTGTCATTTTCATGTCATTTCCCTCATTATATAGTCATTTTCTAGCATTTACATTGAGTACATTAACATTTTTGTCTTTTTATTCCGCAAAGGGTGATATTTAAATAAATTACTAGGTTAGTATAATGCAACATTTTTTTGTAGGATCTATTTTAAAAAACTATTTTCTTCCTTCTTTTTTTTCTCAATTGCTCCAATCTAGAACAAGGAACAAAGTTTTTAGATATATACAACATCCTTTCTGCATTTACAGTTTTTGAAATTATGTAAGTTAAAAATTACTCTATATCTTTGTGTGAAGAATAATAATTTTTTATAAGTAAAATGTAGTTTTTAGGTCATTCTTTACAGTTATTAAATAATTTTCTTTAAAATTTGGGTCATTTTATAGGTCATTTTTCAAACAATTTTAGGCCAATAGACTCCGGGCCCTGATTATAATTATACTAGCATGTGCCCGCTGCTTCGCCCGCGATAATTATTTTAAAAATTAACACTTAAATCACATGAATTACATACCACGATTAGATAGCGTCGCCTGGTAAAATTTTCTCAAGCGTGGAAATTATCCAATACCGAATTTTGTATCCTATCGCTTGTACACAGCAAAGGGTAAAGAAAGTTATGTGACTGCATTATTTTCGTGGATATTTATAGTTCTCTAATTTGTCAAATTCGAGTTTCATTTTTTTCAAAACCCATCTGAGACCCACTGGCAACAATATGTTTTAATGTCAAATGTGATTTGGATTGGATAATTCTGTGTAAAAAGGGATTAAGTATTCTCAAAAACATTTGATTTTTGGCATTTAAAATCTAAATTTTTCAAAATTCTTTCTTAGTGAGCACCTACATTACGAAACGAAGGTACTGTCAAAATTCCAAGTCTGTTATAGTTTAGGCTCTATGTTGATTCTCTGTCAGTCAGTCATTCAGTCAGGACAAAGCCTCTTAGACATATAGAGATTCTTCATACAGTTACGAGAACATTTGATACAGTAGGCTATGATTGTTTGAATCGGGTGTATTATGTGGTGCGTTTTTTGTCTTTCCAAACGGACATTCCCACACATGTAGACAGGCCACTATCGCCCAGATATTTTTAGACTGCGACGCTGCTTCGCTGTGCAGGTGTTCCCGTGGGAAGCCTGCTCTTTGTCGCTTGTTGTGTGGTCTTAATCAGACTTTGATTTCAACATGAATAGAAACTATTATATAACAGTTAAACAGTCAAAAGAATATCGTTATAATGATTAGCCCGCATTTAGCAATATTATTCCTAAGCAAGCTAAAGGAATATTAACTTATTATGGAACCCGGAGGTTCGTTGCCGCGGTTACATGAGTCCGCCATTCAACTCTATTCTGTGCTAACTCGAAACAACCATCCCTTGGAAATCCTACCTCTCTTAAATCTATCCTAATATTGTTCTCCCACCTACGTCTAGGTCTTCCAAGTGATCTTTTCCCTTCGGGTCTTCCAGTCAATATTTTTTAGCAAAGTCTTTCTTCCCCCATGCGCGCAACATGTCCAGCCCATTTTATCCTTCGTTATATCATTACCCTTACTATATCCAGTGACGAGTTCAGGTTATGAAGCTCGTCGTTATACAATTTTCATCACTCTTAGGCATAAACATGGATTTCATTCTTTAATATTTATTTATAACATGAATTATATTGATATCTTCTCTAATTTCTCAAAGTCCCATTTATTTCCAAACCCATCTGAGACCACTGGCAACAATGTTGTCATGTGAATTATGTTTTGAATTTGATAATTCTGTGTAAAAAGGGATTAAGTATACTAAAAAACATGTAATTTTTGGCATATAAATACAAAAAAATCAAAATCCTTTCTTAGTGAGCACCTACATTATGAAACGAAGGTACTGTCAAAATTCCAAGTCTACCTGTTATAGTTTAGGCTCTACGTTGATTCTCTGTCAGTCAGTCAGTCAGTCAGTCGGTCAGTCAGGACAACTCTAGGGAAGTCATAGCGTTTCCAGGAAGCTTAAATTACAAATAACATAATCGTGTCAGTTGTTTTCATTGAAGTCCGTCACAATGTTATAATTGTAGTGATTAATATCGTAAATTTAAGAGAATTGAACATTGGGACGGATTATGATCTTCGTCTATCTTTTGTTGTGATGGTAATACCCTAGAAAAGTCATAAAAGGACTAAAGTTAACTACCCCTTAAGTCAGTGTTTCTCAACCTTTCAGTATTCGCGGCCCAGTTTTCAATCATTCTTTTCATCGCCCCCCCCCCCCACTTACAATAAAATGTATACAACAATAATGCATTCTGTGGCCCCTGAAATCGAGAATCGTTTCCGCACTTTGTAAAGACATGGGTTCGGTGCATTCACAGTTATAATTTTATTGCGAGGCAAGATGGTTATCACGTGGGAAATATTTATAACGTGTTTATGAAATAAGAGAAGAAATCGCCATTTTTCTAGAAGAAGAAAACAGACCGGAAGCCGAGAATTTTCGCGATGGTTTATTTGTGATGAAATTAAGCTACTTGGTCGACATATTCGAGAAATTAAATATCTTGAACCTTCAACTCCAAGGAGCAAATACACATATGTTGGATACGAGTGATAAAGTTAATGCTTTTTGCAGAAAATTGGATTTGTGGAGCAGAAATTTAAAGCAAAAAAACCAAACAATGCTTGCAATTGTGGATGATTGTATTAAAACTTACAAGGCTGAAGAAGAACATGTAAAAGTTGTTTTTGTAACCATTGAAAATCATTTGGCCACGCTAGAAAAGAATTTTAAAAAGTATTTTCTTGCAGACGATAACTTGATAGAAAGTTGCGAGTGGGTGAGGGATCCATTTCATAAGACTCCCGAAGGAGTTTCAATTGATGAAGAAGAAAAATTCATAGACTTCACAAGTGGCGAAACCAAAAAACAATTTAGTGATAAATCACTATTTGAATTTTGGGCAGCAGTATATGATGATTTTTCTGCACTAAAAACCAGAGCATTTCGCATTCTATTGCCATTTTCAACATCCTTCCTTTGCGAAACTGAATTTTCTGCTTTGGCTTCGTTAAAGACAAAATATAGATCTCGGCTAAATATAGAAACAGAACTGAGAGTGGCTATTTCTAATATTGAGCCTTCCTTCGAAAAACTTTGCTCTGCAAGACAGGCCCAAGGAAGTCACTAATAATTATTTAATTTGTTTTTAATTTAGCATGTTTTGATAAAGTGAGTTTTTATTTAGTACCGGTTTACAAAAGGGTTATTGCCGCATCACTTGAGAATGGCTCGACCGCTTTGGCTGATTGTTTTTTGTTATGTTCGTAATTGTCACGACAAGGTTTGTGTGAAAGAAAATTTTTGGAAAATCCATGGGAAACGTCGGAAATGTGAAATGAGGCAAAGTTAGAGAGTTCTGATGTCAATTGTTTACATAACGAAAGTATTGCTTACGATGTTTACATAGGGCTTTGGATACTATATTATATTACTGGGCTTTAACAAATGCTGATACTATCGAAGTATTTAATACATAATTGTGAAAATAATTCTTGACGAATAAAATCCACGAAAATAAAGCAGTCACATACCTTTCTCTACTCTCGGCATGGAAAATATCATTTTCTCACTTCACATTTTGATGAAAAATAAGCGATCGTATTGCAGGGACAACTTAAGTGTGTGCCAGTGAGTATGCTATATCGGAAGTCGGTAACAAATCCTATCCACTGATACGTCACTCATAGCTGTAGGCTTTGTATTAGATGAGAAATAGGCCTACTTAGGGATGTTTATCAGAGGCCCTAAGCATCTAAAAGAAGACAAAATGGGATGGAACATTTTCAGTCCTACGCGCGCAGTATATTATGTCCCAGGTTTTTGGGAAGGAAATTATGAAAGTGATAGTGAATATTTTTTGTTTACTTCAGCCCAGAAACGGTTGTATGGTAATATGACAAGACAATGCAATCTTATGTAACCGGAGTTTCTTTTTCTAATTATTTGCACTCCTCCCAGGCACGGTGTGTAGAAGCAATGGAATGCAACATTCTACATCCTCCATGAGCCATAAAAAGCTATATCTAGCGTTTTCTGAGGGAATAGTCTGACTGCCATATGTCGTTCTTCCTCATTTCGAATTCTACATACATATTATTTAAGGACATAGAGTTTCAACATCGAAAGTCCTCCATATGTTAATTTCATATTACAAAATACAAAACCCAGGCGACGCCGGGCCATTTAAGGTAGTCAGTTATAAAAACTACATTCTAGGACGGGCGACAAAAGCCGAAGGTGTCTTGGTCTCGCATTCGGGAGGTCCCAGGGTAAAATCCAGTTGCCGGCCAATTTGACATGGGTTTTTTCATGGTATTCCCAGTCGTAAAGGCAAATGCTGAATTGGTTATTTACATACCATGAATCATCCTCACCATTTCATCTTATATCATATCCATTTCAATTAATATCAGTTGAAATTTACTCCATTGAATACACCGACAATAGAAACAATTGACAATCGATAGTTCCATGGTCTACCCTACTCAATAGAAACAGATCATGGTATGATGTGGCCTCGTAGCTAAAAGGAGTACAAATACAGCTGAAATAAATAACTAAATAAAAGAAAGGCGAAGGCTATTACAATGTAATAAAAAAGTAAAAAGAATCAACCGTTACCCGTTGGTCTCACACACAGACAGACAGACAGACAGACAGACAGTCATTCAAAAAAAAAAAAACTTCATTCTGCTTCTAGGCATCCTGAAACATGTTTTCATCATACTAACTTGTTTTCGATTTGCTGTCATGATGACAATACTTTCTCTATACTATGTACAGTCGGTCAAATAAAAAACGTCGGGCAGTATTTGATTAAGTATCACGAACGAGCATATGCGCATGTACAGGAAGACTTAAGGTTAGGTTCACACACGCCTCTTGTCTATCCATGTATTTTCTTCATTATTTAGTCAGTTTTGTTCCAAAACAAACATGTATAGAAGGCTGTGGCTATATGCCTCAAATCCGCCATATTCTTGGTTGCAAATTTTTATAATATTAATAATTAATAGATTCGCGAGGAATATGTTTATTCAAGGAGCATTTTTTAAAGATTTTATTTTATAGCCTAATACCGGTACTTCTAGTGCAAAATCAATAACTTACGCTCAATTTCTGCAACCAATCTTAGCATCGAAATACGCGTCCGGCCAGATCAACGTTTGCTATGAAAACTTCCGGTCGCATTATAGTAACGTTCCCACCTCTGAGCTGCTCTTTCATAAATATGGAACCTTCTCGCTGCTTCAGAGACCGAAAAATGCAGGTCAATTACAGCCCTAACTACACTTTCTCTCACGTTAGCATTTGTATGTGGCGATGACACAAAGCAAAATGAATTATGACAATGCATTAAGTTGAATATCGTGTGTTGCGCTTTCCGCGCTGTTCATTTTTTCCCTCCTTGTTCATATTTTCCCTCCTGCCGCATGGCCTCATATGTTCCGAAAATGACCTGTATTTTGTGTTTTTTATAGGAAACTTGTGAACTAATGCGTCAAAACTTTAATTTTAACAGCATACGAGTCCCGACGTGTTTTATTTGACCGACTGTACATGTGAGATTTAAGTAAAAGGAAAATAAATATTCAATTCTAAAGAAAGCATCAATTGTAAAAAGGACTTGTCCCCCTCAACTTAAAAAAAGTGATATTATTAGAGGGCGGATTTCTAAGACCTAAAAAAATAGGATATATGCATGCATTTATGACCTAAAAAAACATTAAAATATGACCAGTAAATTTTTAAATATGACCTTACCACTTATTACCATTAGGCCTATGTACATTTTTTAAGTTTCATTATAATTCATTTTATTAAAATATAATGTTAATTATTTAAAATATCTGTAAATGCTCAAAAAGTATCATTTAATGCAAAATTTACAAACTATGATTGAAACTTCAAAATTTCTTTAATATGCACACAAATATGCCAAAAATATGACCTAAATATGCATATTCATACTAAATATGCAGTTATATGCACAATAAAAGCCGTTCCATTTTCACCAGGATGCTTGGAATCGGGTTTAAATTAGTCGGAAACATGAAATAATGCAAAGGGGAAAAATATGACATGTCATAGAAATTCGCCCCCTAGATATTATATTTCATCTAAATTTAAAGAAATTAACAGGCCTAACTAAAGATTTTCATTAATCATTGTCAGGTTGGTAGCATGTATTATCAGAAAGATAAAGATTTACACCGTCCACCGCCGTGGCGTATGGGGCCTGGGTTCGAATCCTGTTCGGGACAAGTTACATAGATGGGGGTTTTCAGGGTTTTCCTCACCAATAAGACAAATATCGGGTAACTTTAGACCCCTGTGGTCCCCGTATATCATCTGGCCGCCGTTATCATCTTCATCCCATCCTCGCCTTGTTCGGAGTGAGTGTATGTGTGAATGGAATAAATATAGTGTTTTAAGTATTCGTGTTGTCTTGGTTGGGATGATCACCCATCCAGGGAGGCTCTCCATGTCATTGTCTGGTCAAAAAAGTATGTATGTGATCCATAGATAATCCCTCTTGCGACAGGTCGCGGTCCTGTAAGGCCCGGGCGGCGTGGGTAGCTTAAATGTCCCTAAAAGGGAGAGGTAAAGATAGATTAAAATTTACAAATAATAACATTGTATCAGTTGTTTTCATTGAAATCCGTCACAATGTTGTAATTTGAGTAAACTGTATCGGAATGGTTATTGTGTGAATTTATTGTGTTGTGTTTCTTTTTGGTAATCGGTACCATGCTATGACTTTCGAAAAATTATTTCATATCTTTACGTTTCATGCCTCCCTAGGTACGAAACCGTTCAAAAGTTTATATAGGCTATTTATGTATATCTTTACACGCTAGCGGCCGTAGTTTTGAATATATTTGAACCAAATTTTATTATGTTATTTCTAGGCCCAGTAGTTCGGACAGTTTCGTTTATGAGTTAAATTGGCCCTCGGGGAGGGGGGTTGAAATTTTGAAAAATCTATATATCGGCCCCTATGAAGTATATAGGGAAACTGTGTTTGAATAAATTTGGGTATTCCCTATGGAGTTCACCGTGACATCAACGATTCGGGGGTTTTGGGGGTACGAGTGGGGTGGGGGTGGGGGGATGGAAATTCGAAATTTTTGAAACTACGTCTTGTGGGGTATCGTTGAAAAGCTCTTGATGAGTACTCTACAAATCAATAACTACTTTCTTGATAGTTCTCATATTAGGCGAGATTTGAATGTTTGAAAAAGTGCTCTTTCCTCTTTTTTGCACTTATTATTGCGGGTTTGTCATGCCATGGCTAAAGAAGAAGAGTGTTGCGCAGCGACAATAAATTAAACCGAAAGCATTTCGAAATCTACCTCAGCCTGTAGGCCTGCCAAAAGGGATTTTTAAATTAGTTCTTTCTTGATGTTTATGATTGCCAATAAAGTTTGTTAATGTTATAACAAATGTTTACAAATGTTATAATACTTGTGGTGATTAATATCGTAAATTTAAGGTAGTTTAAAATTAGAAGCACGAAAAACATATCACAAGTTTTCAAATTAACTAGAAAATAACCCAAGTCGGAGTTCACTGCCACAAGGTATGAGATTTGAACTCGGGATCTCTCATCTGTGCATCTCGCCCAGATTGTTTTGATTTTTCTTTTCTGGGGGAGGTTGTCTAGTACTACTGTACATTCGGTAGAACATAAACCTGGCTATACCGTAGATAGCAATATCAACACGCTGGTTGATTTGCAACTGTTCAGTTGCCCTGGTGACGTGTAAAATTCCCGCCTGGCGACTGTCAAACGTTTGAGTGGTGTTCCATGTTCCCATCCACAGCCCTCTATTATTCATAAAGCGGATATCATACAGCCTATGGAGTTAATGAGGGCATATGCAGACATGACCCACTGCGAATGAAATATTCTGCTTTCCACGTTTCATATTCACGACTTGACAAACAGAGCAGGCCGTGTATAATTTTACAAAAAGTTTCGTTTAATTACTTGTAAATCCCTGCGAGTCTTTTGCATTTTCCGTTTTGGGCAAAAGCTGGAAAACTGGAATTTTCGTAATAAAGTACCGGCTCAGCCTTAAAGATATAAATACCCCTTATTGGGAATTTATGATGTTTGAGCATAATTTACCGAACATACAGGTTATGGTTTTACCAAGGACAAGAGCATGGGCGCTCATACCCGGGGTGGCGGCCCCCCCAGATCTCAGGGAAAGGAAAAAAATGTATATAAATAATTATAGTGAGGTGTTTTTCTTTTAGGACAATTATTTAAAAGTCATAGACATAAGTCATTGTAGAGGCATAAAAAGTTTGCAGAAGTTTTACCAAATCGACAACATGGAAGCAGAATCCACAGTGGATTAGGCTAGGAAGGGGGGGGGGGGGTCCAAAGAGTCCGTACCGCTAAAAATCAAAACCTAAAATTCTATTTTAAAAGATATTTATTAAATTAAACAAGATTTGTTGGTGTGTAAAATTCTAGCAGGAGCCCGCGGCTTCGCATACGATAATTAATTGAAAAATTAAAAACTAAGAGTTAATACTTATTAAAGCATTATATTTTTTAACACTTGTGCGCGAATCATTAATAAACTAAACCTTAATAATTAATGAAACAGCTGAAATTCCGGCTTTAGAGTACATTCCACGATTAGAAAGTGCCGCCTGGGAAAAATATCTCAGATTCGATTATGCAGTTCCAAAATATTAATTATAGGAAAATATTTGGGCCTAAGAGAGATGAAAATGGGGACTGGAGAAAACTGCATAACCACGAGCTTCATAACATGTACTCGTCACCGGATATAGTGAGGGTAATGAAATCACGGAGGATGAGATGGGCTGGACATGTTGTGCACATGGGGAAGGAAAGACATATCTAAAAAATATTGACGGGGAGACCCGAAGGAAAAAGGCCACTTGGAAGACCTAGACATAAGTGGGAGGACAATATTAGGATAGATTTAAGAGAAGTAGGATTTGCGAGGGATTGTTGGATGGAGTTAGCACAGAATAGGGTTGAATGGCGGGCTCAGGTAAGCGCTGCAATGAACCTCTGGGTTTATATATATATAAGTTATTAGATAATATTAATAACACACTTTAATTTTGCTTGTTCTTTCAATGTTTCAGTCCAATTTATTCTATTTTTTGTTGTAAATACTATTTTTAACCACTGGTTAATGCTAAAAAAATATTTTTATTTACATGTACTCATAAATTTAGAACTTTTTCATGTATAGTATATTGTGCAGTGATATGTAATTATATTTATATTAATCTACTATATCCCCTAAGCACGAGCGTTGCTCATATAGGGGCATGTTTGGTTTTATTTGTTTTTACTTATATTAAATATGTAATAATAATAATAATAATAATAATAATAATAATAATAATAATAACAAAATAATAATAATGTAATTTAATTAAGTAATGTTAATAAATGTAAATTTTAAATTAAAAAACAATGAACTCGGGCGATGCCGCGGGCACCTGCTAGTCTTTAATAAAATGCAATTCATCCATTCAGTTTGCAAGCTTTGTCCTCTAAGGAAAGCTTAGGTAGACTTCCTTGGGATATGCTCTCTCTCTGTAGTCATCAGTTTTACAACTGGTTTGATGCAATTCTCCAGTTCTTCCTATCTTGAGCCAGTCTCTTCATGTCTACATATTTTTTACATCCAAAATCGCCAATAATCTGTTTTGCATATTCTAATCGTGGTCTTCCCTTACAATTTTTCCCCTCTATTGTTCCTTCTAATATAGTGTTGACCAAGCCTGGATGCCTCATAATGTGCCCCACTAGTCTGGCCCTTCTTCTAATGAGTGTCGTCCATAGACTTCTTTGCTCCTCTATTCTTTCTAAGACCTCTTCGTTAGATATTCTGTCAGTCCACCTGATTTTCAACATTCGTCTATAGCACCACATTTCAAAAGCTTCTATTTTATGCCTTTCACTTTTTCCTAAAGTCCACGTCTCACTGCCATAGAGTGCTATGCTCCAAACATATAACTTTAGAAATTTTTTTCTTACTTTTAGGTCAATATTTGACACCAATAGACTTTTCTTGTTAAAGAAAGCCCCTTTTGCTTGTAATATCCTGCTTTTCACATCATCTTTGCGTCGTCCATCTTTAGTAATTTTGCTCCCCAAGTAGCAGAATTCATTCACCTCCTGTATTTTGTCATTCCGAGTTTAATGTTCTTCATGTTGCTTATGGCATTCTTGCTGCATCTGCTATACGATATAAATTTCCTTCAGGTTTTAACATACTATTCTTTAGAAGTGTAGTCTTACATGAAAACAGTTCCCATTACAAATTGATTTTCCACTTTAGTTACTGTTAGAAAGAACATTTCAGAGCATGTTTTTTTTTTTACCTCTTTGCGGGAATTTATTTGCACAGTTTCCCCGCTCCTGTGGAATAATTGCAGCGATGGCAGTGTTCCCAGCTCATTGAGCACGGATGTGAAATTATCAATTCCATAAAATCCACGAGAGCTGAATCATAACCCAGTCTCGTGTACTCTACAGGGTGTGCGAAAGAACACTATACAGTGTGTTTGATTTAGCAATGATGTGGTCCGAGCATCATTACACAGACCAACGGCCATTTTGGTGCCTTAGAATTTATACCTATTCTTGAGTATATTTAGGTCATTGATGCCAAATTTGCCATTAGTCTTGTCCTATCAGCTTTAGTTTTGGGAGATATGGTAGGCTATTACCATTATACATATTATCCCATTTTACGTTTGATATAAATAAAAAACAGTGCCTATTTTTAGCTTCTAAATCATGTGAAGAAAAAACAACACACTAACATTACATTAACATTACAATAACAATATAACATGGGTCCTTTCAAAAAATTGATATCACATATTGTACGGTCGTTTATGACTTATGAGCTGTCAATTTGAGGGCCAAAAAATAATCCACATTTTAGTTTTCCTGTACTTCGCACAGTTTTCGTCCTACGGGTCCAAAGTATGGTCAAGAACCTTCACTAGCTGTATTATCAAGCAAGATTTTGTTTCGCGAAAGAGGTTATAAGTTAATGACACTCTATAAGTTATAAAAGTAGAGCTGGTAGACAAAAACTAAGGAGACAAAGTTTAGCCAAAATCCGGTAAAACATCTGAGACACCAAACAAAATGTTTTGGGCTGTGTTATTTATAATAATTTAAGTGATATAAAGAAATAATTTTCTAGCGACATATATAAATCGGTTTAGTGCTCAGAGATGTATAGTGCACTTGTGCAAGCGAAACTCCGCTAAGAAACGGAATTAAGTTGGCAGCGCTAGCGTATAGTTATAATGTTCTGTTACAATCATTTATAAAGTAAGAAATTATAATAGTAACTCAAAACTGACCTATTTACAGAAGTTGTTGAAAATTTTTACCAGATAATACCTCTGAATTGTCACGCCATAAACACACCAACAATAGAAAACAAACGCACATCAAACGTTAATGTCAGATTAATGAATGTGATAGAATGTAGATATGATAAGACTCAGCAGATTATGATTTACATTAAAGACTGTCTATATACATTGCTGAATTATTGTACACTGCTTTATGAAAGTTATAAATTATTTCTTATAATTATCTATGGTTGGTTTTAAAAAATCTTTTAAAGGTTGTATGAAAATAGGATCTTTATATATAGGCCTAGACGAAACAAATTACTGATTAAGCTGTTATTGTAAACTTATGTGCAAACATAAAGACTAGCATAGATTGTGAATATTATTGGCAAAAATCCCGTGGACATCCTAGGTTATATTTGAGGGTATAAGATTGAAAATATTAGTATACAAAATTGAATATCACTTTTACTTTTAGGGATAACCTTCTGAAAGCAGCTCGATTTTCAAAAAGTCATTTATTTTCATCACTAAGATTAGAGCTTTAACGAGGTTTTTTTTTTTTTTAAAAATATAGCGTAATTAGGGAGACGAAGCGTGGTCTTGTGGTTAGCGTCGCAGACTACAGATCCGTCGGCCCGGGTTTGATCCCCGGTACCTCCTCGGATTTTCTGAGGTAGGGAGGTCTGGCAGGGGTGCACTCAGCCTCGTGATTCAAATTGATTAGCTACTTGATAGAGAAGTAGCGGCTCCGGTCATGAAAACCACCATTAACGGCCGTGGGTGTCGGCATGCTGACCACATGCCCCCAATCCTGCCATCTGCCTGTGGTAGATGACGCAGCGGTTGGGTGGTAGGCCAAGTCCCTCTAGGGATGTAGCGCCACGGAGTTTAGGAGTAGAGTCGAAAGTAAGCCAACATATTTTAAGGTACATAGTATTTTCAATACAAAAAACAAACAATGGAAATTTTGACAAAAAATGATGAATATTTCACCCTTAACGGTCAAAGAAACCGAGTACTGAGAATTGAACTCCTGCCCTTTCAGATAATTTCCATCGATTTCCGTCTTGAATTCGTGACTAAAATTAGCTTACTGTTATCCAGTTTCTCTGGACACCCCTGATATGCTTTACAGCAGACTAGTCTTCTATGCGAAAAGTTGGAAGTTTTAATTCTCATACCTCCCGGAGTTTTGTACGCTATACTTTTTAAAACGAGTTGAATTGCTTATCTCAAGCGCCAGTGTTTTGTTCCAGCTGAATAACGTGTTCGGAAATTAAAACTTGAATAATTATACCCCGCATTGCTCTTGCGGTAATGAGTGGGGAATTTAGTGTGGTAAGGGTGGTATTATTTTACACTGTGCAATTCAAAACGCAGGATTTACATTTTATAGGATGGCCTGCTACCATCCTCATCATTATCCTATTCCCAGCGTAACATTATTTTCCTGTTTTTAACAGTATTAAGTGGACAGCCTTTCTTTCTTTCTTTCTTTCTTTCTTTCTTTCTTTCTTTCTTTCTTTCTTTCTCGTAGTTTAACCTCTCACTTTTAGGATTTAAGCGACCCAAGCCGCCCGGGCCTTACAGGGCCGCGACTTGTCGGGAGAGGGATTATCTTTGGATCACATACATACTTTTTTGACCAGACAAGGACATGGAGGGCCTCCCCGGATGAGTGATCAGCCCAATGCCGGGGCCACCTCCGAGACAACACGAACACATAGGACGAGACTCACCATTCACACACACACTCACTCCAAACAAGGCGAGGATGGGATGAAGATGATAATGACGGCCAGATGATATCTGGGGACCACAAGGGCCTAAAGTTATCCGACATTTGTGTGAGGAAAAACCACAGAAAAAACCCCACCTAGGTAACTTGTCCCGACCAGGAATCGAACCTGGGATCCCCTGAGTGGTGGACTAAGTGGACAGCTTTCCTAAAAAAAGTCCCTTTAGATTTTACTAATAGACTAGCAGATCCCCATGGCATCCCCCACGATAATTAATTTTAAGATTAAAATTTAAGAGCAAATAGTTAAAACATTATATTTACTAACACTTGCACGTGAAACATTCATAGGCCTATACTAAACGGTTAATAATTAATGAAACGGCTAAAAATCCGGTTTTGAATTGAATTCCTCGATTAGATAGCGCGGAATGGGAAAAACAACCTCAGATTCGAGCTCCCTGGCCCAGAAAACACCTGCATAGTCAGTTTCGTCCAAATCGAACAATGTTTACCCATTTAGGCCTATTTTCATTATCCCTCTTCCGTCTATGTTGAAAATTTCAGATGTCTCCGTGCCTTGGCATTATAAACAAATGAATCGACCAGCGTGGATTTACAAAATTCAAGCGATCGCGGTGCTTTTATTTCCAAGGTATGGCAAAAAATAGGCAGAGCCGTCTGCAACTGATTTGACAAATGAAATGTATTACAGAAACTGATTAGAAAGCGCCGCCTGGGAAAATCGATCTCACATTCGAGTTCCCTGACCCAAACATTTCTGCATAGTAAGTCCCGTCCAAATCATTTAATGTTTTCCTCTTTAGGCCTACAATTATTATCCTCTTCAGTCCACCTATGTACAATAATCAGTTGTGTGCGTTCCATAACATTTTAAACAAATGAACCCATCATAGCGTGCACTAACAAAATAGAAACGATCGACAATTCCATGCATTATCTGTATGTTGGAAAAAATCGCGATGCCTTTTATTTTCAAGTTACGACAAAAAAAAAAGACAAGGCCACCTGAAATTAATTTCACAATTCAAATATAATAGCGAAAACTGATGCTTCGATAGCGCTAAAAAAGTCACGTTTTCTGGCAGTTTTTCACTCGTAACTCGGAAACGAAAGCGAAAATTAAAAATCCGGCTTCGAGGTGCATTCGGCCACTCTTCAGTCCATCTATGTTAAAAATTTCAGATCTTTCCGAGCTGTATATTTGGTTAGGAATCGCGCACAGACAGACACTTATGATGATATTTAAATAGCCTAGAAATCAGAATTAGTACGTTGAATTTTTGTTTTCCACGTAGTAACTAGAGTTGGGGACCTCGCCAAGTTCTTCGGGAAAATCTTTTTGCCGCCGTGATTTTGAGACGTACTTGGGCTTATCTGTTCGATGCACATTTGTATCAGACAGGAATACAATTACACGATAAGACTACCAGTTTATCGGTGACTAACAGGAAAACACTGAGAAATATCTGATCCCGGTGGGGGGGGGGGATAATCATATTGCAATAACAACCTCTTGGCGATAAGAAAGCCATAACAAACTTATCATTTCAATAAGAAGGAATTCACTAAATTCCACTAAGGCTAGAATAGAAAAGCTGACGTTACAGGAAATGACGTCACTACTTATGGCAGGCTATTTTATCTCAATTTATAATAACTCAAATAATTATCAGACAAGACAGTCCTACTGAACTTATGAGGTCGCCTGATTGTAGAAATTATACTTTTGTGGAACATGTCTCTCTCTATGTGTGTCTGCTTTACTTCTTAATAATAATAATAATAATAATAATTTTTTTACTACGAATTACAATACAAAAAATTTCAAATGTATTCGAAAACCGGATGCTTAGGAATACATTTGGGCCTTAGAGAGATGAAAATGGGGATTGGAGAAAACTGCATAACGACGAGCTTCATAACCTGTACTGATCACCGGATATAGTAAGGGTAATTAAATCACGGAGGATGAAATGGGCTGGACATAGGGGAGGAAAGACACGTCTCAAAAATATTGACTGGGAGACGGAAGGGAAAATACCACTTGGAAGATCTAGACGAAGGTGGGAGGACAATATTAGGATAGATTTAAGAAAAGTAGGATTTGAAGGGGATGGAATTAGCACAGAATAGGGTTGAATGGCGGGCTCATGTAAGCGCGGCAATGAACCTTCGGGTTCCATAAAATAGATAATATTCCTTTAGCTTGCTGATGAATTGTCTATTGCCATTGAGTGAGTAAGTAATAATTACAAATGTAGATTCCAACACTACTCGAGAAAGCAAAGCTTGGACTAGGATACTACTGGATTGCAGTAATATATTTACAATAATACAGAATTGATACAATAATACAAAAAGTATGAGTTAATAATATTATGTTAATAAATTAGATTACTCATTACTTGTCCTCGCACGGCGGGATCTGGGATCGATTCTCGGTATAAGTTACGTAGGTGGGTTTTTTCCGCGGATTTTCCTCATCTGTGAAACGAATGTTGTCTGATCGCTGGAGGGTGGTTTTGATACTACATTTATTATCAAATGTTGCTGTTTATTTTATTTTCGTAGAGTTCCCCCTAATACGCAACTGTCCATTTTTTTTACCATTGTAATACTATAGATTTCTCCCTTTCTTTCTGACATATTTTTACTTCCTCTGCCTGTACCATAGATACTACACGTAGAGGAAGTAGACTATTGTTTTCGATCTCAAATTCGAAGTTGAGTTTTTAACATAAATAGCCTACACGTTTTGAGTACTATTTTTGGAATCATGTACAGTCGGTCAAATAAAAAACGTCGGGACTCGTATGCAGTAAAAATTAAAGTTTTAAGGCATTAGTTCACAAGTTTCCTATAAAAAACATAAAATACAGGTCATTTTCGGAACATATGAGGCCATACGACAGGAGGGAAATAAATGAACGAGGGAAAAAAATGAACAACGCGGAAAGCTCACACATGATATTCAACTTAATGTATTGTCATAATTCATTTTGCTTTGTGTCATCGCCACATACAAATGCTAAAGTGAGAGAAAGTGTAGTTAGGGCTGTAATTGACCTGCATTTTTCGGCCTCTGAAGCAGCGAGAAGGTTCCATATTATTATGAAAGAGCAGCTCAGTGGTGCGAACTTTACTATAGGCCTAATGCGACCGGAAGTTTTCATAGGAAGCGTGGATCTGCGGAAGGCCGCGTTTTTCGATGCTAGACTGGTTGCAGAAGTTGAGCGTAAGTAATTGATTTTGCACTAGAAGTACCGGTATTATAAAATAAAATCTTTAAAAAATGCTCCTTGAATAAACATATTCCTCGCGAATCTATTAATTATTAATATAAAAATTTGCAACCAAGAATATGGCGGATTTGAGGCATAGGCCTATAGCCACAGCCTTCTATACATGTTTGTTTTGGAACAAAACTGACTAAATAATCAAGAAAATACATGGATAGACAAGAGGCGTGTGTGAACCTAACCTTAAGAGTCTTCATGTACATGCGCATATGCTCGTTCGTGATACTTAATCAAATACCGCCCGACGTTTTTTATTTGACCGACTGTATGTGTGTCTGTTTGTGTATCTGTGTGGATGTGTGTGAACAGGCTAGCTCCAAAACGGAAAATCGTATGAAAACAAAATTTCGTATTTGGGTCAGGTACCTTCTGAAGATGTGAGGATAAGATTGGCGACTATTTTCTCTTATTTTTAAGGGAACTTTACATGAAGAAATTTTTGTTTTTCGCGATTTTCTCGAAAACTGCTGTAACGATTTTCTTTAAACTTTGCACATGAGTTACTTATACTGAGAGCTGAAACTTTTATTTGAAACATTTTTTCGAACAAATTTTCTGAAGGGTAGTTATAAGCCACCCACTCTCAATTCGCGCTCTTTGCAATACGGCCTCTTGTAACGGAAAATCGTACGAAAACAAAATTGGGATGTAACAGGAAGATTGGCGACGACTTTATCTTTTTTAAGGGGAATTTGCATGAAATAATTTCGTTTGTCTCAATTTTCTCGAAAACTAGAAGGCTAAATTTTATTTGGGCAGAGGAAGTTATGTGAATTTCACATCAGATTTTTCTTATTGTGTTCCTCTGGCTGGCATGCCCTCTTCATTGCAATCTATTTCGTATCCTGGGTGCACTGATCATAGCCTAAATAGTATATTGCGACACAAGGGCGGAAAGGCACGTTTACGGGTCGAGGAAACAGATTGAAAACCCGAGGCGCAGCCGAGGGTTTTTAAGTTTTCGAGACCCGTAAATGCCTTTACGGTCCGTGTGTTACATGCTATTTTTTGCACGACGGTTACTTATATCAATTTAATTATATTAATTGTGATATTACCTGAAAATATTATGTAAATACAGACTTGAAGAATGGTGCTTATTTCAGAAAGGGATTCGCATTTGTTATTGTTTATGGCAACCGAATATTTATAAAGCGGGGAGGCCTTGGTCATTTCTGCTCGCAAATAAGCATTTGCGGGCGGTAAAGTAACTTTCCGCCCGTCGCCCCTAGCAACAATTCACTTTCCGCCCGTCGCCCCTAGCAACAAGATTGCGTGTGGTAATGTCAAGTTACGAGCCATGTAAACAACTTTCGTAAGAAACACTTACTAGCTAAGGAGTGCAAAAACTATATTCCACCACCTTCGTTGGACTTACTGACTTTAGATGTTGAAGAGCCCAGACATTTTCTATCTCTGGAAAACATTGTCTGTGTAAGGAACACGGAGTTGTTAAGCAGGTAAAAGCGAAACAAGGAGGCCTTGCTTATTAAGAAACTTGTCTGTTTCAAGAAAAACACGGAGCGTTGAGGAAGGCAATGGTTGCCATAGCAACTATATTATGCATCAGATGGTAGATGTAAAAACTTTACCACTCACACAGGGATATTTAGACACATGCCGCTTCCTTCAGACGTGGGGAATTTTACTTCTTGACTTAATTAAGTTGGAGGAAGTGTTAAATTTTTAATGAGCGCTACGTCGTTCTTCCTTAGCGGAATTAAAATACACCGGGATAAATTTCCCTTGTAAAATATTTGTATGTTTAGTGTTCATAACTTTTGTACGTTTATTTTTTACTTCCTCTGCCCGTTCCATAAGTAATATAAATAGAGGAAGTAATGTGTTGGTCCTCGAAATTAGAAGTTGAGTTTTTAACAAAAATGCACTTTTCAAGATATTCTGAATCCAAAAAGTCCCTTTAGGCAGGCCTAAATGCTGAGGTAGATTTCGAAAGCAATATCAAAGTGTACAATACATGCACCATATGAAATACTAGCATGTGCCCGCGGCTTCGCCCGCGATAATTATTTCAAAAATTAAAAATTAAGAGCATAATAGTTAAATCATTATATTTATTAACACCTAAATCACGTGGACTACATACCACGATTAGATAGCGTCGCCTGGTAAAAGCGACCTCAGATTCGAGTTCCTTGGTCCAGAAAAGCCCTGTATAGTGAGTTTCGTCCAAATAAAACAATGTTTGACCATATTAGGGCTTACAACATTCAAGCGATCGCGAAAGTTTTATTTCAAGGTATGACAAAAAATAGACAAAGCCAACTGTAATTGTGAAACTTCCATTTAATTTAATTCCAAACCCATCTGAAACCCACTGGCAACAATATGTTTTAATGTCAAATGTGATTCGGTTTCGATAATTCTGTGTAAGAAGGGATTAAGTATTCTCAAAAACATTTGCTTTTTGGCATTTAAAATCAGCATTTTTTCAAAATCCTTTCTTAGTGAGCACCTGCATTATGAAACGAAGGTACTGTCAAAATTCCAAGTCTCTACCTGTTAAAGTTTAGGCTCTACGTTGATTCCTGTCAGTCAGTCAGGACAAAGCCTTTTATATATATAGAGATAAATAAATCTGAAATTTTTTTTTTATAAAAAGAGAGTTGTTTAATATGTTTTAAATTGATATTATATTTTATTATTATTTATTTTTTATTTTGCCATTCGTTATTGTTCTAAAGGTGTGTAACTATTATTTTTAATATTTCAAACTCTATTACAGTGGTAATTTTATCCTTAGTCGGTCCTCACACATTCCTTTCGGCAGGCCTTCAGGCTGAGATATATTTTTAAATGTTATTGTTTTTCAAACATTCAATTCTCGCCTTATATGAAAGCTATCGAGAAACTAGTTATTGATTTGTAGAGTACTCATCAAGAGCTTTTCAACGATACCACATAAGACGTGGATTCAAAAAGTTTGAATTTCCATCCCCCCACCCCCACTCGCACCCCCAAAACTCCCGAATCGTTGGTGTAACTGTAAACTCCATAGGGAGTACTCTAATTTGTTCAAACAAAGTTTCCCTCTATACTTCATAGGGGCCGAGATATAAATTTTTCAAAATTTCAACCCCTCCCCGACCCCCCCTTGGGACAATTTTGCTCATTAACGAACTTGTCCAAACTATTGGGCCTAGAAATAAAGTAATAAAATTTGGTTCAAATATCTTCAAAATTACCGCCGCTAGATATTATATCACCAACATTTGTTTTGTTTTTTTTTTTGAACAGGCGTTGATTTCGTATCTCGGGAGGCATGAAACGTAAAGCTATGAAAGAATTTTTCGAAAATCATGACATGATTCCGATCCCAATAGATAGATTTTTCTTCGAAATCTACCTAAAATACTATTTTCGGAAACATGGCTGTCTGTGTCTGTGAACAGCCAGAACGGAAAATCGTATGAAAATATATGTATTTAGGTCAGGTACCTTCTGAAGATGTGATACGAAGATTGACGAGAAGTTTCTGTTATTTTTAATGGGACTATACATTAAGAAATTTTCGTTTTTCGCGATTTTCGCGAAAAAATCTCTAAAGATTTTCTTCAAATTTTGCACACGGGTTGCTTATACCAAGAGCTAAAACTTTTATTTGAAACATTTCTTCGAAAACATCTGAAGGGTAATTATAAGCCACCCCCTTTTGAATACGTGCTGTTGGCAATATTTCCTCTTGTTCTATATCATATTAGGCCTATAAGGTGAGAAAAATGTATTGGGCATGCTTAAAGTAAAGAAAGTGACGAGAGTGCATTAATCTGATTTTATTTGGGTTATGTATCCTTCGGTGATGCGATGTGAATTGGTAAGGACATTCTCTTCGGTTTTAAAGCCTATTTACATGAAGAGTATGCCATACATAGTAATTATATTATACTAAGAGGCTAACATTTATCTGGGCAGAGGAAGTTATGTGAATTTCACATCAGATTTTTTGAGTGGAACTTCTTTAGCCGCGGTAGGGGTGAATCGAGTGCTTGTGTAACGCTCAAAACCGTCACGAAATTAGTGTCACACTCAAAATCGTCACGAAATTAGTGAAGTGTGACGGAACGGACTGCACAGAAAACAATCAACTCAATGTAGGCTTATCCAAAATTTTAAAAATAAAAAAAATAAAAAATTTAAAAATCGAAAAATCCAAAATTAAAAAATCCAAAACATAAATCATTCAAAGATCCAAAATTTAAAAAATCCAAAATTAAAAAACCAAAATTAAAAAAATCAAAGATCCAAAATTAAAAGTAAAAAATCCAAGATTTAAAAAATAAAAAATCCATAATTAAAAAATCTAAATACACAAAATTTTAAAAATAAAAAAATTAGAAAAATTTAAAAATCTAAAATTAAAACATCCAAAATTTAAAAAATAAAAATTCCAAAATTAAAAATCCAAAAAAATAAAGAATTCAAAGACCAAAAATTTAAAAAATCGAATATTAAAAAACCCAAAATTAAAAAATTAAAAGATATAAAAAATTTAAAGAATCCAAAATCTAAACTTAAAAAATCCAAAAACCCGATATTAAAAGTCCAACAATCCAAAATTAAAAAATCCAATAATCCAAAATTGAAAAAATCCAAAAATTAAAACAAGTTTCACTTCTGTCGCGTGACTTTTCATGCACACTTCTTTTAATATCAGTTAACAATCACTAAACCATTTTTTAACCAAGTAATTAGTTTTTTTCAAGCTATCAGTGCATTCTACGGTACAAAATCACTAGAATTTCATGAACATTGCGTTAAATTCTCCAATCCGGCGTCATTTTTTTTTAAGAATGATTTATTGACAGCATGCCCCATTACTAGACTGCTAGACGAAGGTTACATGACTATCCTGGTGGTTACGTGTAACTTATATAATATGACCTATGGGTTACATTATTATTAGACAAGAATTAATGTCAAATCAACTAACAGTCTGAACCTTGACCTCTCAGATTTGTGTGATTTTTTTCCCAGGTATTGTACCCCCCAAAAGTAGTTTAAATTTCAAATTTCAAATTTTTCTGACTTTTGGTTTGTGAGTTACAAGGGTTTAAAAATCCAAAATACTACAGTTTTCTATCGCTTTAAGATCATTATAAAATGCTATAGCTAAAAAACTGTACCACCTAGAGAGCTCAAACTTGGACCATTTTTTCCCTCTAAACATTCCCTTTAATTTGATGTATCACACGGCCATGTTTCTTAATTTTTGAAATGTTAAAAAAGTTCCCAAAAAACTTTTTTTAAATTTCCAAAATACGTATCCTCGGATTTTGTTGGAAAAATTATATGTGTTGTCCACTCTAATTGACTACATGCATGCAAAATTTCAAGATGGGATCTCAATGGGTTCTTGTTTTAAAAAATATTTTACTAGCAGAATACATGACAATTAGGTGTGAGCAAACTTATTGTAGGCGGCTACTAGTTTACTATATGAAAAAAATTATTCATTAATAGTAGTTTTATTTAAAATAAAATAGTTATTGCTAACTTTACAAAAATGTTATAAAAGTTCAAAGAAAAAACTGCTAGAAATCTTAAAGCAAACCTTGCCTTTTGCACTTAAAAAGATCACTTACTGTTCTGATGGGAGCGCTGCCCAGCCTATAAGAATAAGAAAAACTTCCTTAATTTATGCTTCCATAAAACAGATTTTGAAGTTGAGGCAGAGTGGGAGTTCTTTGCAACATCCCATGGCAAGAGTGCATGTGATGGCCTTGGCGGGACTGTTAAGCGGCTAGCTGCTAAAGCCAGCTTGCAAAGACCATATGACCAACAAATTTTAACACCCAAAGAACTTTATGAATTTGCCTTGGAAAACATAAAAAAACACTGACTTTAAATATTCCACAACTACGAAGAGACTAAAGAATGGTTACTTTCTCAGCTCAGTGAATCAAAAGCGATTGTGGGAACACAAAAGTTTCACTCATATAAACCCCATACAGAGAGTCAAATTACTGTCAAGCCTCATCATTTCAGCCTTGCTGAATCTCTTGAATGTGTGACAACAGTGAACCAATTAACACCATCAAATTTGGAAAACATTGCTGCTGGTTTTGTGACAGTAGCATATGATGACTCTAGGTGGCTGGGATGCATTGAAGAAAAACACAATAGCGTGTACCGAATAAATTTTTTACACCCAAAAGGTTCAGCCCGTTCTTTTTGTTATCCACAACCAAGAGATTTATTAGATGTCCCAGGAAACACTCTTTTGCGATCAGTGGATCCAACTACAGCAACGGGAAGAACATACACTCTAAGTGCTGAAGAAATGAAGCTGTCTTCTCTTGATTTGGAAAAATTTCTTGAATGATCCAAAAGAAACATTCAAATTGTGTTACCCTCAGTGAAAATTTTTAAAGTGTATAAATACTATTAACTATGTATGGTAAATACCTAATATTCAAAGAAATACAGTTATATCGAAGCAAATCTCAACAAGTTAAACTTTTTCACAAGGTGAAACAACTATTACCCATTTTTTTTATATGGGACTCTTTGTAAATGATTACAAATAATGCTGAAAATCCAAGCAATAGATAACCTCTACCATTTATAACTAAAATGAGTTGATATTACTAAGAGTTTTGGATGATTCAAGGTGAGTGACTTTATTAAAATGTCACTATTAGCATGTTGTATGTAAATTAAAATTTGTTCTAATTTCTTATGTATAGTTACAGGTATAATGAAAATTAAATTAAAAACACCACCACACATCACTTAATTAAAAAACAATAAGAGGGAAATGTTACATATGAACGCAATCTAAATCATTTTGGTTTGGTAGAATTATGTGCCATTCGTAGCCTAGAAATAGTTCGCTATACACCTCACTAGCATGTATTCTGGTAGTAAAATATTTTTTTTAACAAGAACCCGTTGAGATCCCATCTTGAAATTTTTCATGCATGTAGGCAATTAGAGTGGACAACACATATAATTTTTCCAAAAAAATCCGAGGGTACGTATTTGGAAATCTAAAAAAAAGTTCTTTGGGAACTTTTTTAACATTTCAAAAATTAAGAAACATGGCCGTGTGATACATCAAATTAAAGGGAATGTTTAGAGGAAACAAATGGTCCAAGTTTGAGCTCTCTAGGTGGTCTAGTTTTTTAGCTATAGCATTTTATAATGATCTTAAAGCGATAGAAAACCTTAGTATTTTGGATTTTTAAACCCTTGTAACTCACAAACCAAAATTCAGAAAAATTTTAAATTTTAAATTTAAACTACTTTTGGGGGGTACAATACCTGGGAAAAAAATGATACAAATCTGAGAGGTCAAGGTTCAAATCTCATAGTAGAATTGGTTGATTTGACATGGAATGGAATACGAACTAGGAAATTTCTGACACTTAAATATATGAGACTAGATTTCTTACACAATAATACAAACCCATGCTGGACTGCACAGAAAACAGTTAACACAATGATGAGATCATTTGATTATTCTTGTGCCTTATTCTATGTTAAATTTACATGAAATTTAATTTTTTTAAATTAATTTAAATTGAAATTAAAGAAAAACTACCATATCCTATAGGATATATTATCAATTTAAGGATTAAATGTTTGATTGAGGCCTATATTTGTTTGTTTCTTCTTTTCTGTCTCTGGTTGAGTGTAAGAGAAGGCCCTAAGGCCTTAACTCTGCCAGATTAAATAAAAATTTATTATTATTATTATTATTTATATATTCCTTGTTTTGGATGAACTGAAATTATTTTTCATGATTACGCTAGTATCTGAATGAATATTGCACTAGGCGTTACGACGGGGTTCCCACAGTTTTACTTCCCTTCGGAAACAAAAGTCTATGTAAATAACATAAAATAAAAGTGATTATTATACCAGAAGGCCTTGAACGTGAACAGCTTTATTGCTCGTGCAGTTCTTGATGTTGCCATGGCAACGCTTTGATATTCCACGTTTGCTTGTGTGGCGAGTTGCACTTGTGCCAGGCGCTATTCACATGTAAATATTAAAAAAGAGGGAATTTCCTGACTGCGGAGGGAAATTTATTGTGAAGCTCATCCTGAATGTGTCGATATTACTCTATTCAAGTCCAACAAAGAGAGGACTTCGGGTAAAGCGGGACTAATCCGTAATGTGTGGTTAATATACCGCCCTCGAAATTCTGAACATACATTATGGATGTCAGAAAGGGAGGAAATCTCTTCGCCACACAGCCATACAGAGGACAACTCGCCAACTGAATTCTATATCAATTTCAATGTAGCCTATGAGTGAGATTAGGAACATACATAACCTAACTGAAGTTTGGATAAAGCTTTGACGGTTTTAAATACCACTTTAGAAATCTCTAAAGCTTTCAGATACATAATATAGCAAGTTGTTTTAAATTGCTGACGATCATATGCTCTGCACGAACTTTTTTGAAGTGAAACTTCTTCAGCCGCGGTAGGGGTAAATCGAGAGCTTGTGTAACGCTAAAAAATCGTCACGAAATTAATGTAACGTTCAAAACCGTCACGAAATTAGTGAGGTGTGACGGAACGGACTGCACAGAAAACAATCAACTCAATAATTAGGCTTATCCAAAGTTTAAAAAATCCAAAAAGTAAAAATTAAAAAATCGAAGTTCAAAATTTAAAAGAATCCAAAATAAAAAATCGAAAATAAAAAATAAAAAACAAAAACATTTCAAAGATCCAAAATTTAAAAATCCAAAGTTAAAATTTCCAAAATTAAAAAAATTCAAAGATCCAATATTCAAAAGTCCAAAAATCTAAAATTTAAAAAATAAAAAATCGAAATTAAAGAATCCAAATATTTAAGATTAAAAAATTAAAATATTCAAAATTTAAAAATACAAAATACAAAATTTAATAATAAAAAACCCAAAATTAAAAAAATCGAAAGTCGATAATTAAAAAATCCAAAATTAAATAAGTCCAAAAACCCAATATTAAAAAGTCCAACAATCCAAAATTCAAAAAATCCAATAATCCAAAATTGAAAAATCCGAAAATTAAAACAAGTTTCCCTTCTGTCGCGTGGCGTTCCACGCACACTTTTTTTTAAAGGAAGTTAATAAGTTACTAGTACCGAACGTGTAAACCTGAGTTAAATTCATCAACCTTTTCACTGCTACAGACGTTCAATTGCGTCGCCTCAATTTTTTTTTTTTAAAGAAGACTGATGACTAAATGCATAATTCTCTATCAACATTTTACCGCGGTAAAATTCGGATTTTACCCTGTTCATTCTCAGTTACTGGTGCATCAATCATGATCAAGTTAAACGCGGAATTTAACCAGGGTAAAACTTAACCGCTCATCTGGAATTGATCACGGTTAAATTTCCAACAAACAACAATGATGGTTTTTTTAGATTTCTTGACGGATAATTACGTACCTAGATAGTTTTAATACGAAGGAGAATCAATTGAAAACCACAAGTGACTTTTTTACACTTTTTCTGCAGGAAGAACGTTTGCTTGTGCATTATTTTTCCACATAGTCCCCTCCCAATTCAATGCACTTACGCCATCGAATAGGAAGTGCTTCGATACCGCATGAGAAAAATTATTCTGGTTGATACTATAGGCACTCATGCACCGCCGATTGGATGTCTTCATCAGATTTTAACTTCTGCCCTCCAAGGCATAGGCGTACCGAGGGGGTGGTTTGGGGGTTTGAACCCCCCCATTGATTAAAAAAAGGAAAATTGTATAATTTTTTTAAGTCTGCCCATAAATTACTTAATACAAGTATAAAGTGTGGGAAGCTTAAAACTCGTTATTTTGCGTCTTAATAATTAAAATTTTCCGGGGGTTGACCCCCGGAAGCACCCCCGGAAGCTTAAAACTCGTTATTTTGAGTCTTAATTTTTAAAATTCTCCGGGGGAGGACCCCCTCCTCTCCCTGGGGGGTATTCCCCCCCCCAGACATTATAACCTTCCCCATATGGTCGGCCTGGTTAGGCCTTTGCTCCAAGGAGCTCCTTTAATGGACTAAAAATGTTCAAATCTATTCAATCTCTTATGAGCTGTCAACTTGAGGACCAAAAAATAATCCAGCTTTTAGTTTTTCTGAACTTCGTACAGTTTTCGTCCTACGTGTCCAAAGTATGGTCAAGAACCTTCACTAGCTAGGGTATATCATCAAGCAAGATTTTGTTTCGCTAGACTAAGAATTCACGAATAAAATCTTTATAAAAGTAGAGCTGGTAGAGAAAAACTGTTTACATATTTGGAAGAAGCCAAAATCCGGTAAAACATCTGAGACACCAAACAAAAAGTTCTTTTTTTGTTGGGCTGTGTAATAATTTCCCGGCAGATACAACTCTTTTGTAAATGAGAAACGTATAAAAATGTCTATTTACATAGTGGATAAATTGCTTACCTTCTGTATTTCCTGCAGCCGATTTTGTACTTCAGCTTTCTTCATTCTGGAAATGAAACAAATACATTAGTAGGGCTCGGATTTTTAGGTTTTATAAATCCTGTAATAGTTTTTTTTTTTTTTTAAATACCAGGTGTTTCAAAATGAATATCGGGGTTTTAAGGCTTTGTAGAATTTAGTACAATTAACATACTATTATAAATAATACATCAAATGAAATAGCAACTCAAACAGTTTTTCCTACAAGTGTTCAATGTGAGCACCATTAGTCACACGGCACACATCGAGTCGATAGGCGAGTTCTTCCCAAACCTTGATTAATGTGTCTGGAGTAATTGTTGCAACAACTGCTTCAATCCTGTGTCTTAAGTCGGGTAGGTCAGTTGGTAGTGGCGGCACATACACTTGATCCTTTATGAATCCCCAAAGGTAAAAATCACATGGCGTTATATCGGGTGAACGTGGAGGCCATGCGCCATACTTGCTACTAGCGCTTTCTAATGGCATACGTAGGAAACAGTGCATGCGCACAGGAGTACCAACAAAAATGTTTGAGTTACTCTTTCATTTAATGTATTATTTATAATTGTATGTTAAATGTACTTAATTCTACAAAGCTTTAAAACCCCGATATTCATTTTGAAACACCCGGTATATTAAAATAGTGTGTTGTTTGTTTTTTTAAACATTTTAATACAAGTATTTTTTAGTTTCACTCTAATCAATACAATAAACACATTGAAAAAATATGTTGATTTCTATTTTTACTTAGGATTCCATGGCTGTGAACCAGAAAACTACAGGAAAACGTTTTGCTTCGATTTCAAAAGTTATAGTTTATAGACCACTAGTATGTGCCCGCGGATTCGCCCGCGATAATTATTTCAAAAATTAAAAATTAAGAGCATAATAGTAAAATCATTATATTTATTAACTCCTAAATCACGTGGACTACATACTACGATTAGATAGCATCGTCTGGTAAAAGCGACCTCAGATTCGAGTTTCTTGGCCCAGAAAACCTCTGTATAGTGAGATTCGTCCAAATAAAACAACGTTTGACCATATTTAGGGCTTACAACATTCAAGCGATCGCGAAAGTTTTATTTCCAAGGTATGACAAAAATAGCCAAAGCCAACTGTAATTGATTTGACATTGAAATGTATAACTGAAAACTTATGTTTTGAAAACGCAAAAAATGCACGTTTTTTGCCCGTTTTTCACTCATAACTCACGAACGAAAACTAAAATTAAAATTCCGGCTTCGCGGTGCATTTTCCGACCCTTCAGCCCACCTATGTTTAAAATTTCAGATCTCTGCGTTCAGTAGATTTCCCTGGACATCGAGGACAGTTCCTTTTATTAATATAGATAATATGAATTATAATGATACCTTCTCTAATTTGTCAAACATCCATTTAATTTAATCCAAACCCACCTATACCATTGGCAACAATATGTTCTGTGAATTTGTTTCGATAATTCTATGCAAAAAGGGATTAAGTATTTTCAAAAACATTTAATTTTTGGTATTTAGAATCAGAATTTTTCAAAATCCTTTCTTAGTGAGCACCTACATTATGAAACGAAGGTACTGTCAAAATTCCAAGTCTCTACCTGTTATAGTTTAGGCTCTACGTTGATTCCTGTCAGTCAGGACAAAGCCTTTTATATATATAGAGATATAGAGAAGAGATAGGGGGTACGCCGTAGCGTAGTGGTCGAGGCGCTGCGCTACAAACCGGAAGGTCGCGGGTTCGATTCCCGATGAGGTTGTTGAGATTTTTCAATTGACCTAATCCTTCTGGTGGCACTATGGCCCTGGGGTCGACTCAGCCTCTAACAAAAATGAGTACCAGGAGCAATCATGGGGGTAAAGGCGGCCGATGCGTAAGGCTGACAACCTTACCACCTTCATGTGCCGAATGTCCAAAATCTGGGAGCCTCAACCTCCTGGAACCCTCTGGGCCTCCATGGCCTGTATAGGGATCACTTTACCTTTACCTATAGAGAAGAGATATTTATTTTAAAGCTTCCCCTCATTTCCAACTCAATCACATAAACTCAACAAGAACGTTTCTCAATTAATCAGTCAACTTCTAGATAATTTACTTTTGGCGTCTTGCTCAAGCAAACACTGTGAATAAATTGCAAGTGTAAGATTTTTAAGAATGCCTCTAATTACCGTCTAAAGAAACCGGGGATTTTCGGCTTACTAACGAATTCCTTTACCGGGACCATGGGGTACATAATGAGAAAATTACATAACTTACTATTTATTTTATTTTTATTTATTGAGCGATTTCCTCATTTCTGAGGTCACCAACACAACAACTCTATTACAATAACATTTGTATAAAAGTTCAGTAATGAACAGTTTACTGTTTACTGAACAACTTACTATTAATTTGGTATTTTATCGTTTTTTAATATTATATAACGTGTTTAGCCATTTTTCGGTTTTATAAGATTGGATTTTTATGGTATTTCAATTATAAATCAGATCTAGCAATTTTTAGTTTTTAAGGTCTTATTTAGGTCCGCCGGCGTGGTCTTGTGGTTAGCGTCGCTGACTACAGATCCGTCGGCCCGGGTTCGATTCCCGGTACCTCCTCGGATTTTTCTGAGGTAGGGAGGTCTGGTAGGGGTGCACTCAGCCTCGTGATTCCAAATTGAGGAGCTACTTGATAGAGAAGTAGCGGCTCCGGTCATGAAAACCACCAATAACGGCCGTGGGTGTCGGCATGCTGACCACATGCCCCCCAATCCTGCCATCTGCCTACGGGAGATGACGCAGCGGTCGGGTGGTAGGCCAAGTCCCTCCAGGGATGTAGCGCCACGGAGTTTAGTTTAGGTCTTATTTAGCCATTCTTATGTTTTATCAGGTAGGACTATGTGACCATAGGCGTACCGAGGGGGGTTTTGGGGGTTTGTACCCCCCCCAATTGATTAAAAAAAGGAAAATTGTATATTTTTTTAAGTCTGCCCATAAATTACTTAGGCCTAATACAAGTATAAAGCGTGGGAAGCTTAAAACTCGTTATTTTGCGTCTTAATTTTTAAAATTTTCCGGGGGAGGACCCCCGAACCCCCCTCTCGGTGGGGGGTATTCCATACCCCAAGATGTTATAACCCCCCCCCCATATGGTCGGCCTGGTTACGCCTATGACAACGAAACCGGTAATTATATTAAAATATCACAGTTAGCTAAAAAGGAATAAAGTAGTTTAAAACCTAAGAATCCGGGCCTCACACATCAGTTTTTCATTTCTACAATTTCACTGTTATTCTCGAAGAAATTTCTTTCCTTTTTTTGTTCAATTACATTTCTTATGAATTCTTAAATGAATAAAACTATCACAGTTTTTGTTGAAGTTAGCTATCACATAGTTAGTATCCAGTAGAGATACTCGATTCAATTGCGACCCTGTATTTCCAGCATCAAATTGTCCCTCTTCAGTCCAGCGGGCCCGGGTTCCATTCCTGGTCTGCACAAGTTACCTAGGTGGGGTGTTTTCTGGGTCTGTTTGAGGCTGAATCGACACTAGGGCCAAAGTGCTACTAGAAGGATTAGGCCGATGGAAAAATTCCAACGACCTCATATCGGGGATCGAACCCGCGACCTTCCGGTTTGTAGCACTGTGCCATGGCGTAATTCCCCCCATGAGAATATTACAGGAGAAAAATTCCTCTGACGCTGGGATTTGAACCCAGGACCTTTGGCTATCCGTGCCATGTTCTACCAACTGAACTAAGCCAGAATTTACTTCACAGCGCCAGTTGGAACCTCTCTCCTATGACTGATTGTCCTTAATGGTCTACCTCACTGACAGACAAGTTATGTCATATATGCAGTAGGCCCTACTATGACGCACTTTAATTAATGATTTTTGTGACCGGGCTTCCACTGTTATTGTACAGATCATTGTAGACCATTAAGGGCAATCAGTCATAGGAGAGAGCTTCCATCTGGCGCTGTGAAGTGAACTCTGGCTTAGCTCAGTTGGTAAAGCAGTGGCACGGATAGCCAAAGGTCCTGGGTTCAAGTCCCAGTGTCAGGAATTTTTCTCCTGTAATATTCTCATGTAATGTCCAACAGAGACAATAATCTGTGGTTCATGAATGCATAAAAAAAAACTACTTACTTAGGTCAGAAAAACGCCTGTTGATTTCTCTTTGTCTAGATCTGGAAGCCTATAAAACACACTGCACAGTTCACTGTCTGAAACAGAACTGAAGTTCCAGTACTTTCTGAGCTGCACTGAGTCATTTTTGTAAGGATTGTTTCTGAGAAATGTAACATGATCGGTATAGCTTTAGAGTATAGCCAGCCAACACCGGTGGTGATTTTAATGTTCGAGTGTCAACAGTCTCATAAATATTACCGCTGTCGCATTGTCGCTGGTAAATTAATTATGTGAATGGTTTGAAAGTGTAAACATTCTTAGAATGGTCTCATATACTTTCCCATTGATTAATATAATTCCAATTCTTTTTTCTGTTGTAATAAAAGGTTGTAATGTAGCGAGAACTGAGTCACTATTGTTTTCTCAGCTGCCAAGCGGATGTTGGGTGTATTATACTCGTATTATTGTTTTGCTATTTCTACTTGTTGGGGTGCAGCATCCTGTAAGATGAAAAGTCAATGAGGTCAGAATCGGTTAGGATCAGGGCAAGGCATTTAATGACCACAAAATAATGAAAAAATGACACAAGATTAAAAAAAAAAAAGACCAAAAAATGTTGCAGCTTTACTAATAATTAGTTTTTAAAGTAATAAATTGCTAAAAGCAATTTAACAGATGGCAGTGCGTTATATATGAATTTACAATATAAAACACACCTATTTTGTTACTAAAGAATTAAGTAAATTTATAGTACTCTGACACCTTTAGCGAAAAAAGTTCTTTCTGAACCGACATGCCCATCAAATTGCCCCTAGAGAGTAGCCTATATGCCCTTTAAAAAGAAAGAAAAAATTCTGTATTGCTACAAGACAAATTTCTATGGTGTTTTACAATAACCCTGAATTTAAATGAACTTTCGACACTTGACAGAGATTCTCAAATAAAAACGATTGTCTGTTGTCTGAAAGTAAAGATTTGTACATGGAAAAGCTCTCCACTGAAATATGACCTAAAATGCCGAAAAATACCTACAAATGCAGAAAAAGACCTAGAATTACAATATATATATATCTCTTGAAAAACGACGAAATATGCAAAATGAAGCAAAAAAATTTCATTTATTTAATTAATTATTTCATGATACACGTTTATATATATATTCGAGCTATCTTTTAACCTTCATATAAAAAAGATGTAAAATCATCAAATGCCTGGCCCTAGTTATGATACGTACATTTCTCAGCACTTTTCGATGCACATTCCGTTGTTTACTCCCCATCATAGGAGTAACCAGGCCGACCATATGGGGGGGGGGGTTATAACATCCGCGGGGTCTGAGGGGTATGGAAAACCCCCCCGGGGGTCCTCCCCGGAAAATTTTAAAAATAAAGATGCAAAATACCGAGTTTTAAGCTTCCGGGGGTGCTCCCCCGGACAATTTTAAAAATTAAGATGCAAAATAACGAGTTTTAAGCTTCCGGGGGTCCGCCCCCGGAAAATTAAAAAAAATTAAGACGCAAAATAACGAGTTTTAAACTTTCCAAGCTTTATACCTGTATTAAGTTATTTATGGGCAGACTTAAAAAAATTATATAATTTTCCTTTTTTTAATCAATGGGGGGGGGGGTTCAAACCCCCAAACCCCCCCCCCCTCGGTACGCCTATGCTCCCCATGCAAAGGTAACTTCCATCCAAGCAAGAAATTTAAAGTCTGAAGGCAGTCTCAACCATTTTAAGATGAAAATTTCAAAACTTATAATTGTTTTGTCTTTTCATTTGTTTCAATCAAATTTTCTTCAATTAATAGTGTGTGTGTGTATATATATACGAGGGCCGTCCACAAAGTACGTTTCCCTAGGGCCGTTTACACAAACAAAACAAAATTTAATGGAAATGTTTATTGCAACAGATATAGCAAGTGTTCAGCTATTTTTCAACATATTCGCCACAGGAATTGAGGCATTTGTCATTTGTGGAACCAACTTTTGAACACTTGTGTCGTAGAAGTCTGCCGCCTGGGATTTGAACTGTGGGTTTAATCATTTTGTTAATTGTTTTCTTTGCAGTCCGGAATGGGTTTGTAATTACCACTCTAATGTAATCTTTCAAAGTATATTTTTTAAATAGATTTTCTTTCCTGTCCTATGGATTTTAGTCTGCTGAATCCGAATATGGCATAAAAAACTGTAACGCCCACATTTTTTTTAACAATTTATTATAAATTATAAATTAGAAATTACAAATTAATACAAAATTATTACAAATAAAAATAATATAAACACAATTAGTACAGTATGAAAAGAGTATTATTTGCCCCGCATGAGCATAGCTCGTGTTCGGGGTCAGTTCGGTCATACTAAAATTATATTTTGAACATTATATAAAAAAAAACATACATTTCAAAACTAAATATTTAAGTAAATTAAATTTGTATCATTCAACGGCATTTTGTATACTACTTGAAAATAGCCCGTGGCTTTGCCACGGTTAAAATGATGCTTAAATATGAAACTTACAGTTCTAGAATCCTGAAGGCATGACAATACATTTACAAAAGTCAGCGCAGGATTAATCAATTTTTATTTAAAATATCTCATCATATACTATCGCTTTTCCTTTAGAATATAATTCGTTCCTACCAGTACGTAGATCTCATAATTTAGTTATATCGTAAGTTTTATGCAGTCACAAAGCCACCTGTAAACTCTGAAAATACGTATTGTTTCTCAACTGTTTCTTTAAGACAGATGAATATTAAGTTATGTGAATTTTATTTGATTAATTCAGTGCAATTTTCAGAAATTATATAATGTTTCAAGGGAAGAAATGTTTTGTTTGGATTTTTATTATCAGCGATAGTTCAAGGGTTAAACCATCAATATTTTATAACATGTACCCGCGGTTTCGCCCCCCATTATTAATTGACTCCAGGATTTTTAAGGAATTTATACTGGCAGCTTATTAAAAATGTTTGTGGTTCAGAGCTATGAAAATTGTAAGTAAAAATAAAATTAGAATATTGTTCATTGTGTTCATTTCACTTAGGCCTTATAAAATAAAGAAACGGTTTTCCTAATTTTGTACTCGTCGTGAAAGTTTACACTGCAAGAGACGAACATCGCCGAGTATACCCGATGAACTCACGAAGCGGGCGAGCGAGTGAGCACGCTATTTAGGGCCGTTGAATATTGTATAAGAGTGGATTTAAATAGTCTAGGTTAAAATGGATTTCAATTAAGATGACAATGGTTTCATGGTCTGTAGTACGTGGGCCATCCCTAGGGTCGTTTACACAAACATAAAATTTCATCAAAATAATTATTGCAACAGATACAGCAAGTGTTTAACTATTTTTCAACATATCCGCAACAGGAATTGAGACATATGTCGTAACGTAGAACCACTATTGAACAGCATTTGGCTACAGAAGCAAGAAAATATCATGATACATAAATTATTAAGTGCCAGTATGGTACTTTATGAGATTGTGTGGTGGACGAAAAAATGTCTGTCCGTCTGTATGTCCGTCTGTCTGTCCGTGTGTCTGTACGCACCATAACTCAAATACGCTTTTTCGGATTTTCATGAAACTTGGAAAACACATTTATAATGTCCATGGGAAGAACCCTATTGATATTGAAGCAAATCGGTTCACCGGTACCGGAGTAATGCCCAATTTAGTGCCTATTTTAATAGATTATGGCGCCTTTCTAATATAAAGGCGCCATCACTCAAATACGCTGTATCGGATTTCCATGAAACTTGGTATACCAATTTATGACGTCCATGAGAAGTGCCCTATTGAATTTGAACCTAATCTGTTGACCGGTACCGAAGTAAAACCCAATTTAGTGTCTACTTTAAAGGCGCAATAACTCAAATACGCTTTATCGGATATTTATGAAACTTCGTATACGCATTTATAATGTCCATGGGAAGACGTTTATTGATATTGGACCAAATCGGTTGGCCAGTACCGGAATAATGCCAAATTTAGTGTTTTTATGTTAATATATAAGAAGTCGCGATAACTCAAATATGCTTTATTGGATTTTCCTGAAATTTTGTATACCCATTTATAATGTACGTGGAAAGACGTCTACTGATATTGGACCAAATCGGTAGACCGGTACCGGAGTAAAACCCAATTTAGTGTATATTTTAAAGACGCGGTAACTCAAATACGCTTTACCGGATTTTTATGAAACTTGGTATACACATTTATAATGTCCGTGGGAAGACGTCTATTCATAATGGATAAAATCGGTTGACCTGCTTCGGAGTAATGCTCAATTTAGTGCCTATTTTATGGTAATATACGTATTCGAAAGAATTTAAAAAAAAAATGAAAATCAGTTATCTTGACAACATAGCCTATTGTTTTACTGTGATCTTGTAAGGCCTTGGAAATTAAAATACAGGTAGCTATGACAAAAAACATATTGATTTACATGCGCTTATCCAACTAGACCGTTAAAATGACCCAGGTGGCCGAGATGGTAGACCTTTCTTCTTCCGTAAGCCCTGCTTAATGAATAAATCTGGAGCTTAACTTGGAAATCAATTAAAAAATATATATATTCTGTATATCATAATTGCAGTCATAACTGATTAAACAAAAACATACTGGCACTTTGTTACATCAGTTTACCTGATTTTATTTGGGTAGAAAAAGTTACATTCTTTCATTACCGTGGGCTATAATACGTACTTACCGAGGGAGGTGGTCGAGATGGTAACGTCTTGGAGTAGCATTCGGGAGGTTCAAATCCCGTGGCCGGCCAATTTGACATGTGTCTTTTTATGGTTTCCGCAGCCGTAAAGGCAAATGCCGAAATAGATCTTTACATACCATGATTCAACCTCACCATATCATCCTGTATCATATCCATTTAAATCAATATCAGTTGAAATTTACTCCATAAAAATACACCGACAATAGAATCAATTGACAAGCAATAGTTCCATGGCCTACTCTACTGTATAGACACAGATCCCGAACTCCTGATATGTCCTCGTAGCCAAAAGGAGTATAAATACAGGTAAGATCGTGTTCAGTATATGTGATATCGAGGTAAGATTTATATATACTTTTTTTTTGTAATATCGGTAACTTTATTATACAAAAGTATATTACAATTGAGGCAGCAACAGACATAAAATGCAATGGATAGTCCTTAGATTTATATTGCAAACTAATTTATCACGAATACTAATAAATCCATGCCGGACCGCAAAGAAAACAGCTAACACAATGAATAGTAGTATCACAGTTTATTTCTTGTATTTTATTCTGTAAAATATTACATGAATTTTAAATTTTCTTTCGAGGTATTTTACGTTATTTTGTTACACATTTAAGGCAAACTGTTGTGCTATAGCATGCAGTATGCATTCAAGAGATAATATGGTTATATTCATTATCTGCAAAGTAACTAACGGTAAGTAGGCCTACAATAGAAACAACTGACAAGCAATAGTTTCATGGCCTATTGTATAGACACAGATCCCGAAGTCCTGAGATAGCCTCGTAGTTAAAAGGAGTATAGATAAAGCTGAATTAAAAATAAAACACTTACTTCACTTCAGACATTTTATCACGTGTCGTGAAAGCTGGAAGTAGAGAAGTCGTGAATGAAAAATTCGTTAATTAAATCTTGCATTTACTTAGTAAGTGTCTAAAAACGCAATAAGTAATTAAGACGCTCTATGTTTCATGACGTAATTTCACACACTGTCATAAAGTAGCTCTATGGTAGCAGGTAGACTATAAAGCGAGTATTATTGTACTGTCTACAGCCAGTGGCGTACCAAGGGGGGTGCGAACGGGGCGGCCGCACCGGGCGCCGTAAAGAGGGGGGCGCCAAAATTTAAAAACATATCTTTTTTTAGTTTAAGCAAAAAAATTTCAGGTAAAATATAAGGTTTTAATGGTCAAATTTTCTTTATTACTTTGTTAAATACTGCAGTAATATTATTTAGAAATGAAATAAACGTTTCGTTTTAAACAATTTATAGACAATACGAAATAGGTCGTGGGCGCCGAGCACACAGGGAAAGTTTACGGTATAATTTAGCAATTTTATCAATTGAACGTGATGTGGCTGTATTATAAATATTATAAACAAGTTTGCATCCTTCAAGGCTAGGAAGGCACATTTTTAAATTTTTGTTATGACTCTGAAACTTCTTTCCTCTTTATTTTTTTTCAAACAAACTAACCTTATAAATTTATAATTAGGGGGCGGATTTCTATGGCCTAAAAAAAGGATATATGTATGCATTTATAACCTAAAAAATAGGATATATGCATGCATTTAAAACCTAAAAAAACATTAAAATATGACCATTAAAATTTAAAATATGACTTTACCGCTTACACACTGTGTATTTTTTTAAGTTACATTAAAATACATTTTATTAAAATAGAGTGTTAATTATATAAAATATCTGTCTATACTGAAAATATTTGCAGTTTATCACATTTCATCTCAGCTCATTATGGTTTCAATAAATGCATTTTCATATTAAAAATTCTCAGAAAGTATCATTATAATGCAAAACTTACAAAATATGATATGAAACTTCAAAATTTCTGTAATATTCACACAAATATGCCAAAAATATGACCTAAATACGCATAATCATACTAAATATGCTACAATAGTTAAAAATTTCCTAAATATGCAGTTATATGCGCAATAAAAGCCGTTCCATTTTCACCAGGATGCTTGGAATCGGGTTTAAATTAGTCTGCAACCTGAAATAATGCAAAGGGGAAAAATATGACATGTCATAGAAACCCGCCCCATACTTATAATACAGTTTTATTTCATTCATATTTTTCTCTTTATAATGTGTTAAAGTAACATAATATTACTTATTCAAAATAAATAATTGTGAACATTAAACTGTGTTAAAATTAAATTAGTGTTAAGGGGCGACTACCATCTAATTAGCCCTGGGCGCCAAGTAGCCTTGGTACGCCACTGTCTACAGCAATGATCTTACTCTGCAAAGTGTAGTGTGGGCCTTATGGTTTCTTTAACATTTATTTTTACTTCCTCTGCTCGTACCAAAGATACTGTAGGTAGAGGAAGCATTGTGTGTCAGTGAACATCCTAGCTCCAAAACGAAAAATCTTATAAAAACAAAGTCTTAGGTTCTTTTGAAGAAGTGACACGAAGATTGGTGATGATTTTCTCTTATTTTTATTGCCACTTAAATGAAGAAATTTTTCTAAAAAAACTGCTCGCACTATTATGCTATATTAAGGGCTAAAAAATTATTTGAAACTTTTTTTCGCAAAAATTAGCCTATCTGAATGGTGGTTATAAGCCACCCACTTAGCAGTAACTATGCATAAGGTTGAAACAACTGAATACACACTTCTAGCCATAGGCGTAGCGAGGGGGGGGGTTTGGGGGTTTAAACCCCCCCATTGATTAAAAAAAGGAAAATTGTATAATTTTTTAAAGTCTGCCCATAAATTGCTTAATACAAGTATAAAGCGTGGGAATCTTAAAACTCGTTATTTTGCGTCTTAATTTTCAAAATTTTCCGGGGAAGGACCCCCGGAAGCTTAAAACTTGTTATTTTGCATCTTAATTTTTAAAATTTTCCGTGGGAGAACCCCCGGAAGCTTAAAACTCGTTATTTTGCATCTTTATTTTTAAAATTTTCCGGGGGAGGGGGGCCCCCGGACCCCCCTCTCCTTCCATACTCGCCAGACCCCGCGGATGTTATAACCCCCCCATATGGTCGGCCTGGTTACGCCTATGCTTCTAGCAATATAACTCTTACTCAGTATCTGAATGTGAAGTTAGAAAGGTGTATTGCCAGGCTTAAATTAAAGAAAATTATGTGAGTGAATTAATCAGAACTATTTGGGTTGTGTATCCTTCGGGGATGGATTGCGATGTGGTAACGACATACCTGTGTCGGAGAAGTCTGCCGTCTGGGATTTGAGTCATTGTGTGGCAACTATGTCCGCCTCTTTATCATAATCTGTCATTTCTTGAGGTGTAGGAAAATATGGAAATCAATGGGAGCGAGATCCGGGCTATAGGGTGGATTTTTAAACATATTCCAGCAATTCTTCTGCAGAAGTTCGACTGGGAGGTGTTTAAACATTCACCCTATAACCCTGACCTCACTCCCAGTGATTTATATCTTTTCCTACACCTCAAGAAATGACAAGGAATGACAAATGCTACACAATGGTTCAAAACCCAGGGAGCAGACATCTCCAACACAGGTATTCAATCGTCATATGTTGAAAAATAGCTGAACACTTGCAGTATCTGTTGAAATAATCATTTCCATGAAATTGTGTTTTGTTTTTGTAAACGGCCCCAGGGAAACTTACTCTAAGGACGGCTCTCGATGGTTGCCGAATTTGTAATATCTGTCGAGGTTTATGAAATAGGGCCCCGAGGCTGAGGTGAAAAATAGGCTCTTAATTCACAATTTCCTCACAAAAGCCCAAGTAACACCGGTACTTTAATCACTATTATTTAGGGTGTGTGTAGTGAATGTAACACAAAGGAAGTGTTTGTTACACCCTATGTTTCAAGCTACAGTGCAAGTGTGAACAATGAACATGCAACAATGCCGGCTAATTGAATTATGACTTGCACTGAATACGCAAGGATCGTTATCTAGAATGCGGTGAAGTTGTTATCGAGAAGGCTTTGGTTTGAATGGAAGTAATGACGATGTCACGGCTTCCTTGAGTGCCGGGATCTTGTTAGTTCACAGCCCGCTAGATCCCTTCTGCAAACACTGTGAAAGAAAAGCAATTCTTCTTGTTGGCTTGGCAGCAGCTCTCAAAAAAAGAAAGAGATAATGGGTGATCTAGCTTGAAAGCAAGAAAGCTGTGAGAAAGGTATTGGAAAATAAAATGATCGAAAGGTAAACAAAGAGAGGTAAAAGAAAAAAATATTAGTTACACGGGAGGATGATAAATTTGCAAGCAACAGAATTGTGAATGAATTTATTTTGAGAGAACCCAGACTTTAAATTATAATTAACTAGCCTGTGCCCGCGGCTTCGCCCGCGATAATTATTCAAAAAAATAAAAATTAAGAGCATAGGCCTAATAGTTAAATCATTATATTTATTAACACCTAAATAACGCGAATTACATACCACGATCAGATTCGAGTTCCTTGGTTCAGAAAACCCCTGTAGCCCATAGTGAGTTTCGTCCAAATCGAGCAATGTTTAACCATATTTAGGCCTATATTGATTTATCCCTCTTCCGTGTAGGTTGAAAATTTCATATGTCTGCGTACCTGACATTATAAACAAATGAATCGACCAGCGTGAGCTTACAACATTCAAGCGATCGCGATGGTTTTATGTCCAAGGTATGACAAAAATTGCCAAAGCCTACTGTAATTGATTTGACATTGACATGTACTGTACTAGGAGGTGCCCGTGGCTTCGCCCACGATAATTCATTTAAAAATTAAAATTAAGAGTATAATAATTATTAAAGCATTAAATTTATTAACACTTGCACGCGAATCATTCATAAACTAAGCCATTAATAATATTAATGAAACAGCTAAAATTCCGGCTTCAGAGTACATTCTACGATTAGAAAGCACCCCCTGGGAAAACTACATATATCAGAATCGATTATGCAGTTCCAAAGAAACCTGTGAACACATAATACGTATTGTTTCTCAACTGTTTATTGACATGAACATGATGTGAATTTTATTTTATCAATTCAGTGTAATTTTCAGAAATTATATAATGTTTCAAGGGAAGGAATGGTTTGTTTGGATTATTATCAGCGATATTTCAAGAGTTAAACCATCAGTATTTTACTGCTGGTGCCCCCGGTGCTTCGCCCGCCATGATTCATTGACTCCAGGATTTTTAAGAATTTACACTGGTAGATTATTAAAAATGTTTGTGGTTCAGAGCTATGAAAATTGTAAGTAAAAATAAAATTAGAATATTTGTTCATTGTGTTCATTTCACTTAGGCCTTATATAATAGCGGTTTACCTAATTTTGTAGTCGTCATGAAAGTTTACACTGCGAGAGACGAGCATCGCCGAGTATACCCGATGTCTCACGAAGCGGGCGAGCGAGCAAGCTCGCTATTTAGGGCCGTTGAATTGTATAAGAGTAGATTATTAAAAATCGATGCTTCCAAAACACAAAAAAATCCCCGTTTTCTGCCCGTTTTTCACTCATAACTCACGAACGAAAGCGAAATTTAAAATTCCGGCTTCGAGGTGCATTTTCCGACCCTTCAGTCCACCTACGTTTAAAATTTCAGATCTCTACGTTCAGTAGATTTCGCTGGGCATCGCGGACAGACAGACACTTCCTTTTATTAATATAGATTTGACTGTTTAGCGCGTAACTAGAAAATTTTGTTAAGTCATTGCCCCATGATCCAATTATTGTAGTAATTTCTTTTTTAATTCCGCTTGTGATATTGTCGTTAGGTTCTTCTAGCAGTATGTGACTATTATTTATGGGGAAACTTGAACAATAAAGTGTATATGTCAATTTCCCATACGTTAGAAGAACTTAAAGACAGTTTCACGAGAGAAATTAACTCTTTCTCGGAAGGTGAAATATGGTCATTTTTCGTGCTTCCGAAAAGAACACAGCATTTAGAGTGCCCTAGCCTATAAAATATTTTATTTCGCGAAATACCAACGAAATAGACGAAAGTTAACAGAGAAATCAGCCATTTTATTTCACCATAAAGTACAGTCCCTACCTTACTTACTCAATGGCAATATACCATTTCTAAGCGAGCTAAAGGAATATTATCTATTTTATGGATCCCGAAGGCTCATTGCTGCGCTAACCTGAGCCCTCCATTCAACCCTATTCTGTGCTAACTCCTTCCAACCATCCCTATCAAACCCTACTTCCCTTAAATCTATCCTAATATTGTCCTCCCATCTACGTCTAGGCCTTCCAAGTGGTCTTTTCCCTTCGGGTCTCCCAGTCAATACTTTTTAGGTATGTATTTCCTCCCCCATGCGTGCAACATGTCCAGCCCATTTCATCCCCCGTGATTATTTACCCTTACTATATCTGGTGAAGAATACAGGTTATGGAGCTCATCGTTATGCAGTTTTCTCCAGTCCCCATTTTCATCTCTTTCAGGCCCTATCACGTTTAATTTCTGTAGGCCTGTAGGCGCTAATTATAACTTCATTATTACTAGAATGCAAATAAAATTCAACTTGGTTTAATCTGTTCTCTAACTAAATTAAGTACCGGTACCTTTTATTTACAGAAAGAAAGTCTACTAACCCAATACTGTTTCGGGAAGGTTTAAGTACTGAAAACACATAGTAACTTATTAAATGGAGTTTTACTATGCGTGTAAAGTTTTCTTCACGGAAATTGAATTTGTGAAATGAAGAGCGGTTTTATTCTTCAGATTTTGAGAGTTATTGATCAGAATATTTATTTTCCAAAAGAAGGATTTTTAATTCAGATAGGGAAATGGTGTGTAAATCAGTCATGGAGAGTGAGTATTGTAACTTGAAAATGAGTGAACCAATCAGAAGTTATTGTTATTTAAGTATTGCCTTATGCTCTATGGCGGCAATTATTACACTATGTTCGGAAAATTGCAGTATTTTCAAATTCTTAAATGAGAAATTTAGTTATGTAACAAAATACGCTAAAACTCTCTAGTGGTACACACCGACGTAACATACAAATTGTGACTGACAATAAGATATTGCTAAAGGGAATAATATTCCATTTGTCTGACCTTTTAATTTGGGTTTACTTTTCTATCGATTTGTATTTTTTATTCCTCGAAAACAAATGCCTAATAAGCAGGGCTAGGATTTATATATATATATATTTTTTTTTTATTTTTTTTTTTTTTTATTTATTACAAGAGGTATTACATTTAGTAATACACCCGAATGAGCAAGACTGCTCGTGCTCGGGTGCCGTTTCAAAAATATCAAAGTGAAGAAAGAGGAGAGACAAAGAAATAGAGTGTATAATGTGTTTAACTAAAAAAGAAAGTAAAACAAAAACATTAAAACATAAAAACATAAATACATAAAAGGAGTGAAACAAAAATTACTTAAAAGCTAAAAAATTACAAAAAATTCTTTACATATCTATTAAATTTAACAGTGGAGTATGCTGAGAGATCAGGATTTTTTCTGATAATTGAGTTATAGAAGCGCGGTCCAAAATTAATGCTATGCTTTAATCCTGCCGATGTGAGACATTTGGGTTCTAATAGGAGTAAATTAGTATTTCGTCTAGTTTTGTAGATATGATCACTGGAAGAGTATTTTATACGATGTTTGTGAAAATATTTTAATATAGAAAATTTGTAAATTTGGTCCAAACTTAAAACATTAAATTCCGAAAATATTAGGCTAGTTGGGTAATCAATGTGTTTTCTTAGACAGATTTTTATTATTCTTTTTTGTAAAAGGCAGAGGGGCTTAAGGGTAGTTTTCGCTAATCCTCCCCAGACGAGAATGCCATATTGAATAATGGACTGGAAAAGTGCTAGATAAACGGAACGTAAAACAGTAATGGGCATACAGTGGCGTAAAATGACAAATTTATGAATTGTTCGGCGTAGTCTATTACAGATGTAGTTAACATGGTGAGACCATTAAGGTGTTTATCAATAAAAATACCCAAATATTTCACAACGGCTGTTTCTTTCAGTGGTAAGCATTTACAATTCACATCAAAATTACAATTATGTATTATTAAATTTAAATTTGTACATTTTTTCCGCGCTATCTGACCAGTAGATGTTAATGAGAAAGGAACTAATGTTGATTTATCCACGTTTAGTGACAGAAGGTTAGAATCGAACCATTTTTTTATAATTTTCATGCCAGTATTAGCGTATTTATATGCTACTTCCCATGAATGACCACTGAAAATCACAACAGTGTCATCTGCGTATGAAAATATGGAGCCGTTTATTTGATCTAGGTTTAAATTTAGCAAATCATTTACATAAATTAAGTATAAGATTGGTCCTAATATCGTTCCTTGTGGCACACCAATATTTGATATTTCACTTATATGGTTGTCAACCTTTGTCATTATACATCTATTGCTCAGATATGATTCAAATAATTTGTAAACTGTTCCTCTAATTCCTATCTTATTCAGTTTATCTAATAGTATCGAGTGAATAACAGTATCAAAAGCTTTACGTAAGTCCAAGAAAATTCCTAAACAATTATTACCTTTGTCTAATTCTTTAATAACGTTACCTGTAACGTTAATAAAAGCATCGTCAGTAGATATGTTGCTCTGGAAACCAAATTGATTTTTTGATATAATTTCATGTTTTTGTAAATAGTTTAGTAGCCTAACTTTTATGCATTTCTCTAGTATCTTGGAAAAGGCCGGAAGAAGTGATATTGGTCTATAATTGTTTAAATCATTCATTTTCCCGGATTTATGTATAGGTATTATCACAGCATTTTTTAGAGTATTGGGGAAAACACCTTCTGTGAAACAAAGATTGAAAATATAGACAAGAGGTTTTACAATATATTTAATGATAGATTTCAATGTAATGTTTTTTATTCCATCAATGCCTGGAGCTACATTATTATTTAAGGTCTTCACAATGTTAATAATTTCGCATTCATTAACAGGACTGAGAAACATAGATGTGATTGGATTCATGGCTGTTTTATTGTACTCCGAAGAGTCTGACGATGCCTTATTAACGTTTGAGGTTACACTGTGCCCTATTTTTGAGAAGTATTTATTAAATTCATTTGCGATATCCTCTTTGTTTGTTATGTGAGTACCATTTTCATTTATTAATTCTGAAACCGATTTATTTTTTTCAATACCTATATCTGTGGCTTCATTAACAGTTTGCCAAAATTTCCTAGGGTTGTTCTTATATTCTTCAAATTTTAATTTATAATAACTAATCTTCACATTTCTTATAACAAGAGTCAGCATATTTCTATAATTTTTATAATAAATTTTCAAATTTTCATTGTTTGGGTCATGAATTACTTTTCTCGCAATCTTGTCTCTAGTACGAATAGATTTGATTATGCCTACAGTGATCCATGGCTTAATTTTTTTGAATTTATGAGGAAGCTTTTGATTGCTGGTCGAACTACTTATTATGTATTTCTTAATTAAATTATAAAATAACTGGAAAGAAGTATTTGGATCTTTACATTTATAAACAGAGTCCCAGGTTTCTCTCTCAATAAGCGAGACTAATTTGTCATTGTTAATGTTATTTGAAATGGGCAAAGATTGTTGAGTACCTGGGGATTTCGAAATGTGACCATTAGGATTTTTTAGTAGAGAAAAAACGGCATAGTGGTCAGTTACGGCGCTACAGAAAGTTCCTGGTATAAATTTCCATTTCTTTTTAGTTTTAAAAAATATATGGTCTAAGCAAGTTTCCGAGCCTGGTCTCGTAACGCCATTTAAAAAATTTACAAAACCATGTGCATGTAACATATCCATATACCTGTTTCCAGTAATATCTAAATGATTTTCAATAATCTGAATATTTATGTCGCCAACAATTAGATGGTTATCTGTTTGCTTTGAATTTATTAAAAAGCGTTCAAAATTATCAAGGAAATCATATTTACAGGTGTTCGGTGATCTATAAATAGCTGTTAATGAAAATGTATTGTTGCCAAACGTAAAATTTAAATGCAAAGAATTACATTCTGAAATTTCTATGTCAGTGAGAGTGAAGTCAATATTATTCTTGCAATAGACCACTAAACTATCGCATTTGCTGTACTTATTCATTTTAACGTTTTTTGTATAACCGGGTAAATCAAACCCAATATCATGACTTAACCAGGCTTCCGTTAGTATAATGAAATCAAAATCTTGTTTTAGGCTTTGCAAGACAGTGCAGAATTCTAAAAAATATTTATTAAGGCTCCGAATATTTAAGTGAAAAATTTTGAAATCATGGATTGTTTTGTTTATGAAACTAGAGCAGGAATCGGCATTTTCCAAGACTGTCGTTATTGAATTGTCGGAATAGTTGCTTAATTCATCTAACAAACCATCCATTGTTGGGGACAAAAATAAAAATATATACTTGATAAAATATATACAGATTTGTTTTCGGTTTAAATCTTACAACATATGTTACTTAGAGCTTATCAAGGTCCTCACACTTGTAGATTCTTTTGATGTTAGACTGTTCATTTTTCCTTACTAGAATTTTTCCGTCCTTGATCCACACAAATTTATAGTTCAGTTCCTTGGCGAAAAATATATGTAATTACATATTTCTTAATTTCACATATAGACACATTTTTTCACTTATCTCTACCTATTATGTTGTCCTCTATTCAAACAAATTTATTTTACATATTTTTCCATATATCTGACATTAGTACATATTGATATGTAAAATAAATATTTGTCCATACTTAGTTCTTTTAATGCAATATTCATACATATTTAATTCTTAAGAGTAAAAACATTATAAAATTGTCGTTTTCAGTGACAGAAAATGTGGCAGCATAGGATAAGTTTACAGTTATGTACAGAAATGAATGTGTGAAAAATGATTTGTGTTACATTGAATCAAATTTTTGTAATATAACAAAAATAATTCAGAAACTACAAAATAATAATCTCACATTACCTGGAAATATTGACATTGTGAAAAACATAATTCATGAACTCAAATGTATACGTGAACATTTAGCCGATCTTATCAAAAATGTAAAGTGGACAATGTGTTTTCAAGAAATCCAGACTTTGAAGAAATTTGTAAAATCAGTGCAATCTTAAGTGGCTCGTCAAATGTAAAACTAGAATCAGTGGATTTTAAACACGCACCAATCACTTCATGTGCAGCAGAACGAAGCTTCAGCCAATACAAATCACTTTTGAAAATTTAAAACAACATTTTGTGGCATACTGTTATGGTAGCAGAAATAATCAATGAATGAATACAAATAAATTAAGTGATCTGAAAAAAAATGAATAATTTAATTTATGAATCCAGTATTTGTAATGCATTTGTATAGGTTCTAAAAGTAACAAAATGTAGTGTCTAGTGGTTAAATTTGTTTTGATGTCCATATTTTACAAAATATATTTGCATATATATATGTACGTATTTTGACATTTTTAGTACATATATATGTACATATTTTGACGTTTTTTAGTACATATAAATCCTAGCCCTGCTAATAAGAGTATAAATTAATATTCAAATTTAAATAAATACAAAAGTAAAATCGTGTAAACTGATGTAACAAAGTGCCAGAATGCTTTTGGTTAATCAGTGATAATTGCAATTATAATATGCAAAAAATAAATTGTTATTTTTTAAATTCATTTCCGAGTTAAGCTCCATATCGTTTCATTAAGCAGGGATTGTGGAAGAACATAGGTCTAGTTTGATAAGCATATGTGAAGGAATATGTGGGTAGTGTTATTTGTCACAGCTACCTGTATTGCAACTTCAAAAGCCATGTATGAACACTGTAAAACAGTAGGCCTATGTCATGAAAATTGATTTGCCTTTGATACATTCAGTCTAATATATTACCATAATCTAGGCACTAAATTGGGCATTATTCCGGTACCGGTCAACCGATTTGGTCCAATATCAATAAGGCTTCTTCCCATGGACGTTATAAATCGTACACCAAGTTTCATGAATATCCGATAAAGCGTTTTTGACTCATCGCGCGTAAAGACAGACGGACAGACAATTTCCCTCTACCACACAATTTCAGAAGTAGGCCTACCATTCTGGCACTTCATTTTAAAAAGTGACGCGACTAAAAGAGCCCCCATTTTTTTATTTTTATTTTTTTAAACAGAAGAAAAGAATATACCAATATGTCATGGATAGGGCCCTGATTTATTGGTGAAATAAAATGGCTGATTTCGGTGTTAACTTCCTTCTATTTCGGTGGGTATTTCGTGAAATAAATTACTTTATACTACATTGGGAACATTGCGCAATGATAAACTTTGCTCCTTTATTTGCATGAACTAACCCCCCCCCCTCATTTCTATATTATTCTGCCCTTGTATGAACTGAAGTAACTTTCGATTTAGACATGACTAGAGGTAATGTTCAAATATAATTACGAGAAATATTATCGTAATTTTTATTAAATACCATCAGATAGCCATTTGCAAACAGAAGTGCCAATCATACCACTGTGGATAAAAGACGAAATCTGTTGAATACAAGTAACAAACATTCTACACTCTTCTGCTGTAATCGATCATAGGCATCGCTAACTTGGCAAAGAGATAGCAGGAAAGGAGAGTACACAACAGTACAAACCAGGTCACACACAATCTTTGCTTATATTCCGCAATCTTTGTAATCGATCACAAATATCGATATATCGGTAAATCTTCGTCAGCCACAGAAACAGCAGAAAAAAGCATGCTGCTAAGAAATAAAAAAATACAGTATGCCTACACCAAAACACAAAACCGTGATTTTAAGGCGCATTTTCGTGCTCATTTGTCACTTTACGGACAGAGGGGGTATATTTCGCGCTTATAGGCCTAGACACATTTCGCGGAATCGAGTAAATTTCGCGATATTTCGTGGATTCAATTTGGTTCATATTGGTATTTTAAGCATATAAAAGCTAAGTATAGCTAAGGGAGGTTGTTTTATAAAATTTCGCGCTTATCGTTGTTACAAAAAAATACGGCCCCTAGTCATGGAGCGTTGTTCTGAAATTTACTAAAATCGTGAGAGCCATTTTTTAAAAAATGAAAAATTTGAAAAACCTTTTTATGGAAAATCCCCTTAATATTTCAGCTATAGAAACGTAATTTTGGGCGATAAGAAAAAAATCCTTGATTCAAAAAGAAAAAACAATGAACCGTTTACTTGCTACGCTTATCCACTGACAGACACCAATCCAAAAACACTTTTTTCCGGTTTCTAGGCATCGTGAAAAATGATTTCCTGTTGATACCTCGATTTATATTTTTTGTTACGTTCACAATACTTTCTCTATAAGCTACTACGTATATGCCAGAAAGTAAAAACTGTATAACAAGGTTATAGTTAGATTATGGCAGCTCAGAAAAAGAATTTTTTCCCATAAAGCAATGGAATTACCGTTTGCTGTCTTTGACATTTCGAGTGGAAACATAATAGCTTTTCTTTTGTCTTGTTGTATAGCTGTCACATGAAAGACATTTCAAAACAGATGACAGCTGCGAGATAGTCCCTTGCTGTTCTCAGTCGTTACCAACATATGCTCACTTCACATGGGTATAATATCCCCCAGTTTACCTCTCTTCAACACGCGAATTTCCCACTCGAATTCATCACTTCATATGGTTTATGGGAAGAAATTTTTTGACGTAAGGTGTTAGTTTTTGTGTGGGGGATTTGCTGTGTCTGTTAAAGCAGACGGTTGGGGGGGGGGGTTGTAACTTTCACCACGTATTAATTGAGTCAAAGGTTTAAGTATAACTTGAAGAGCACAGAGGGCCAATGTTATGTCCAGAACCCTGTTTCATAGAATTTGCTAATGGTATTAGTTAATAATATTAGCACTCGTAATATTACTTATTAGTAGGGGACGGATTTCTATGACCTAAAAAATAGGATATATGTATGTATTTATGACCTAAAAAAACATTAAAATATGACCAATAAAATTTAAAATATGACTTATACCACTTACACATTGTGTGTATTTTTTAAAGTTTCATTACAGTTCATTTTATTAAAATATAATGCCAGTTATTTAAAATATCTGTAAATTCTCAAAAAAGTGTCATTATAATGCAAAATTTACAAAATATGATATGAAACTTCAAAATTTCTTTAATAAGCTTATGCAAAAAAATATGACCTAAATACTTATGCTACAGTAGTCGAAAATTTCCTAAATATGCAGTTATAAGCACAATAAAAACCGTTCCATTTTCACCAGGATGCTTGGAATCCTGGTTTAAATTAGTCGGAAACCTGAAATAATGCAAAGGGAAAAAATATGACATGTCATAGAAATCCGCCCCCCTACTTGTTAGTTAACAAAATCTTCTTTCACAGAGATATGAAGAGTACTCATAAAATCTTATAATATTATTAGTTAATTAGTCAGCTGATTTATTTGGAGATTATGTCTGGATTGTTATTTGTGTTTTTTTCCCTTTTTAGTATTTTTGACAATACTATTTCAAAACAGCAAGACCTACGTATATCTTCATAAATGTAACAAACTAGGAGGTGCCCGTGGCTTCGCCCACGATAATTCATTTAAAAATTAAAAATCAAGAGTATAATAATTATTAAAGCATTATATTTATTAACACTTGCACGCGAATCATTCATAAACTAAGCCATTAATAATATTAATGAAACAGCTAAAATTTCGGCTTCAGAGTACATTCTACGATTAGAAAGCGCCCCCTGGGAAAACTATATCAGAATCGATTATGCAGTTCCAAAGGAACCTGTGAACACATAATACGTATTGTTTCTCAACTGTTTATTGACATGAATATGGTGTGAATTTTATTTGATCAATTCAGTGTAATTTTCAGAAATTATATAATTTTTCAAGGGAAGGAGTGCTTTGTTTGGATTTTTATTATCAGCGATATTTCAAGAGTTAAACCAACAATATTTTACTGCTGGTGCCCCCGGCTTCGCCCGCCATTATTCATTGACTCCAGGATTTTTAAGAAATTTACACTGGTGGATTATTAAAAATGTTTGTGGTTCAGAGCTATGAAAATTGTAAGTAAAAATAAAATTAGAATATTTGTTCATTGTGTTCATTTCACTTAGTCCTAATATAATAAAGAAACGGTTTTCCTAATTTTGTAGTCGTCATGGAAATTTAGACTGCGAGAGACGAACATCGCCGAGTATAACCGATGTCTCACGAAGCGGGCGAGCAAGCACGCTATTTAGGGCCGTTGAATTGTATAAGAGTAGATAAGAACTAGCTCTAAGAAATGAATAAATGTACGCTAACAAATAAGAACTAGCTCTAAGAAATTAATAAATCTGCCAGGCGCTTATTCAAGATAGCAGTAAATTTGTGTACTAAAATCTAACCTCAATTCCTAAAAACTTGTTATGACAAAAATTCCTTTGATAGCGTATGTAAGCTTTTTCTAAATTGATAATTAAATCATAGTGATTCATTTTCCACAAATTTAAGACCACGAAATCTGAATTACATGGGTTTTAACTTATTATCCCAAATACACCTACAGAAAAAAACCTAATTTTTCAGTAAATGTTATTAGTTCTGAGTCTATGAAACAGTTTATTAATAATATTAGCAATATTTGTTAATAATTTAAGAGCCATGAAGCCATAACTAATAGTATTAAAAAATATTCTTATGAAACATGATCATGGAAACCACCTTCAACTGCCGTGGGTATTAGCATGCTGACCACATGCCCCCATCTGCCTATCTGGTCATATGTGGTCATTAAATTGTGTCTTGTTTCTGTAAACGGCCCCAGGGAAGCTTACTTTATGGATTCGCCTCCTAATACAAATTTGATACAAACTACTATAGCCCTTTGGATACATTATGAATTTTAGGAGTAGTTCTCAATACATTATTTCTTGCTATAACAACAAAAATACAGTGAAATCAACATTATACCCTTAGCAACCAGGGAAGGCGGTTGAGGCCAGGTAGGTTCCTTCACCCGCTAGCAGCCTCACATTTACAAGCAGAGGGAATTAGGACCAACCGTAATTTCATCCCCATGAGTCACCTAGTCTACTTCAATCAGTCAATCTTAGATTTTTTTAATATGTAATTTTATCTTAAAATGTTTGTTATATATATCAATTCTACACATAATTACAAGAAAAATGACACCAAACAATGTATAATTTACTTTAATAGGAACATAGAACTTGAAAGCAGTTTTCTCGTAACTTTTATTTATGTATTTGTTATAAATGTTCCTATTAAAGTAAATTATACATTGTTTGGTGTCATTTTTCTTGTAATTATGTGTAGAATTGATATATAAGAAACATTTTAAGATAAAATGACATTTAAAAAAAATCTAAGATTGATTGATTGAAGTAGACTAGGTGACTCATGGGGAGAAAATTACGGTTAGTCCTAATTCCCTCTGCTTGTAAATGTGAGGGTGCTAGCGGGTGAAGGAACCTACCTGGCCTCAACCGCCTTCCCTGGTTGCTAAGGGTATAAGCATGGCTTATAATAAAATCATCGTTACTTTTCTATGTTCTTAAGTCTCTAGTTTCTATAACCATACGGTTTGACTGAGACTTAAGATACGGGGTTAATGGTCACATTGCCCACATGTAGGATTTACCCCACATTCCCTTACACGTCACATGGTGATGGATTTGTGCAATGTCACAGCCGACTTGTTTCGATTTTCATATCCTTACAGGAATATAGCTTTTCACGCTCTGGCAAACAATTTCAAGTTGGCACTCCTGCGTGAGATTGCTAACCCGAGGGCATGAAAATATTAGCTATAAGAATCAGTTCTACGCAAACATTACCGCTGCGTCTGTAAGCTTGACTTTTTCTTTTCATTCAGGTTAGTCCGCGCACAATTCTATGAAAAAAAAAGATCCTTACACTGCCCAATGTAACTTGAAGTCATGTAACTTTATATTACATTACATTACATTACATTGTAATTGTTTTGACGCGTCCCATAACATGTACATGTTCAGCTTGACTAAATAAATCTTATCTTATCTTATCTTATCTTCGGCTACAATGCAAGAGACCCAACATTTCCCAGTGTAACTTTAAAGTAACAGTATGGTTTTCAGGTGTTTAGTTCTAATAAGAACGAGACTTATAAGTAGGGACCGGATTTTTAGGTTTTTAAAAACACTGTTTTAGATTTTCCATTAGGTGAAATAGTTTTTTTTAGGTGATTTGTCCAAAATATCGTTTTCGGGTAGAATAATTGGTTTAATGAATTTGAATGTGCTACATAGGATTGAATACATAACACTTGTAAAGTTTAGCTTAACAAAATTGACTTAAATTTATGTAAACTTGCTTTAGGACAATATTACACAATTGAAGAAAGAAAGCATAAACAATCAAAAGAAGCAGTGAAAATAAGATTGCCTCACATTTCCTGGTTACAGTATATCACTAAATATCTTTCAAGATTTTCAACTGTGAGTTGTATTGAATGACAACGTGCGTCATATACAGCAGGAGTAACTTGGAAAACAACAGGGCAGAGGTAGAAACACGCGGGGTGCAACGTCATAAAATAACCTCAGAAGAAGAAGAAGAAATTCATGTCATTGCCAATCCACTGCCGTAATAAACTTCATTTCATTTGTTTCGGCATAATTAACATGTCTTCTTAAAGCTCACAGTGTGACCACTCAGTATGAATAACAGGGTAGTACCAAAGGCAAACAAGCGCTTTAAAACACAGAAATCTATATCCTTGTTCATACACATCAACAATAGTTGTTCGTACGAATATTTTTAAAGGAATACGCCGGTACTCTTACACTTCCTCTCTTGATACTGTCCATCCTAGACGACAATGGGTTGGACGAAACGCTGGTGGTATTAATTTCAACCAGACAAAAATTGTCTCTCCGCAAAATATCGATTTCTCAACTGTCAAACAAAAAAAGACAAAGAAGTAGCCTAAGTTAGATATTTTAGGTTTTATATCCCGTTTAGGTATATTTAGGTTTTTATACCCCATTTAGGTATTTTTAGATACCACAGAATTAATGTGGGTGAATCCTATGGGCATGATACGAAAAAGTGTATGAGTGCTTTTTGTTTTGGAAGTAAGGAAAAAAATAGGTAAAAACCTAAGAATCCGGTCCCTACTTATAAGACTCATGGCCGAGTGCACCATTCTCCGGTTTTCTCAGCCGTTTCGTTACCGCGGTAAACGTAATACCAGGGTATTCTCAAAATCTCTGTGCAACATTGCGAAAATACCGCGGTTAGCTAATGCTTGGAAATATTGCGGTTACTCTGCTACGAATCCATTTTTCGTTGATGGTTTCTTCCATGGCCGCTAGGTTCTCTCTCTCTGCACGTCTGCCAGTCACGGTGACTCTCCTATAGGGTATCGGTTTTCCAAATTCAATTTATGTCTTGCCTTATTATTCAATAAAAAGATGTTCATAAGGATAAAAGGGAATATTATATTGCGTATATATGTCGTCTGAATTCATATTTTGAATTCAAGCACCATAGATACTGTACCAATCGTTTAATGAGTTTGTTTCGCCTACTACTGGTTTGGTTGAGGTGAGAAAGGAAGGTCATTTCAATCGATGTTACAGCACAGTATTTGCAAAGATATGCACCATCGTTCATTCTTCAAATAGACCCCACCTGTCTCTCATTATTCTTTATGTTCAATTAGCTTTTGGCCTAGATATCGTAAATACCGTATGATAGGCCTACATTACGCTGATCTCCATCTTGGAAAGAAAACCGCGGTTTTCTCACTTTACAGCATCTTACCGCGGTAAAAGTCGAAACCGAGCACGGTGCAACGAAAGTAGCCTATGGCTTTACCGGGGTAAACTAAGCAACTTTATCGCGGAATTCTGAATACCGAGGTTGGTGCACTCGGCCATCAAACTATTCCCTCAGAAAGCGCTAGATATAGCTTTTTATAGCTTATAGCAGATCCCCGAGGCTTCGCGCACGATAATTTATCGCAGGATTAAGTATTAAGAAACATTCATAGGTCTAAACTAAACGATTGATAGGCCTAATTAATGAAACCGCTATAAATCCAGCTTTGAAGTGAATTCCACGATTAGAAAGCGCATCATGGGAAAAAATTATCCTCAGATTCGAGTTCCCTGGCCCAGAAAACCCCTGCATAGTGAGTTTCGTCCAAATCGAACAATGTTTGCCCATTTAGGAGTATATTCATTATCCCTCTTCTGTATAGGGTGAAAATTTCAGATATCTGCGTGCCTTGACATTATAAACAAATGAATCGACCAGGGTGGGCTTACAACATTCAAGCGATTGCTATGCTTTTATTTCCAAGGTATTGCAAAGTAGACAAAGCCACCTGTTCATTGATTTGACAATTGAAATGTATTACTGAAAACTGATGCTAAGAAAGTTTTAAAAAAATCACGTTTTCTTCCCGTTTTTCACTCATAACTCGCGAACGAAAGCTAAAATTAAAAAAAAAAAAATGTACTATGCCGGAAACCTTCGCGGGAGCGTACTCAACAACTTCCCAAAAGTTTCATGGCGATCGGATGAATGGTGTAGTAGCCTAATGCATGAAGGACAAACAGACACACATTCGTTTTTATATAGATAGATCACATTTTTCTAGTGCTATATGTTTTAACCATTATAAATTATAGATGGCATGTACACCCCTGTGTAAGTATAACAAAGAAGGTCACGACGGAGTGCAAAACCAATATGCTAATGCAGCTTTTTCTGTTTCATACGCAAAGTGCAGGCTACAGGGTGTCCCATAATTCAGTGTTTTCATAAAACTTCAATAATTTGAAATATATGTCAACATAATGTACCAACATCATTAGATACTAATATGATTAGAGCCGGAAGTGAGTGGATATTAAAGGGTTAAATAGAGGTAAACATATTTCCGTAAATTTAGATACGGTATGGCCAGTTTCTTTTTTGCCTACTTTGGCTTCTGTTGCCTGTTTTAAGGTTTAAAGCCTTTCTGAATGTTTTGGATCGTTATGGATTTTTAAAACTTTTTTATTTCAGCTGTGTTTATACTCTTTTTAGCTGCGAGGCCATTTCAGGAGTTCGGGATCTATGTCTATACAGTAGGGTAGGCCATGGAACCGTTGACTGTCAATTATTTCTACTGTTAGTTTATTTTTATGGAGTAAACTTAACTGATATTAATTTAAACATGATACAGGATGAAATGGTGAGGATGATTCGTGGTATGTACAGGTAGGGGGAAAAAAAGCGGACCGATTCTTGTAGCTGAATATAATATAATTTTTGTTGGTATTATATAATAATACTAGCTTAAAAGACCCGGCGTCGCCCGGGTTTTGTATTTTGTAATTGGAAATTAGCTTATGAAGGATTTTCAATTTTAAATTCTAGGTCCTTATATAGGCATTTATAATTTGAAATAGGAAGAACGACTTATTACACTCAAACTATTCCCTCAGAAAACGTTTGATATAGTTTTTTATGGCTCATAGAGGATCTAGAATTTTGCATCCCATCGCTTGTACAGTGCACAGCAAGCCTGGTAGAGGTTTAAATAAGAAGAAACAGAAATTCCTGTAACATAAAATTGTAATATGGAGGCGGAAAATTTTATTTCCCACTCTCATGTTACCATAAAACTGTTTTGGGGATGAAATTAAACAGAAAGCATTATCACTTTCATACTTTTCTCTCCAAAAACCTGCGATATAATATAATAATATACACATTACCATACCTCGTTTTGTTTTCTCTATGTCCAGGGTAGAGAAAGTTATGTGATTCCATTATTTTAGTGGATTTCATTCTGTAATATTTATTTATAACATGAATTATTTTGATAACTTCTCTTATTTGTCAAAAGTGCATTTATTTTTTTTTTTCCAATCCCACCTGATACCATTTGGCAACAATATATTCTGTGATTTGGCATTGATAATTCTATGTAAAAAAGGATTAAGTATTTTCAAAAAACATTTAATTTTTGGCATTTAGAATCAGAATTTTTCAAAATCCTTTCTTAGTGAGCACCTACATTATGGAACGAAGGTACTGTCAAAATTCCAAGTCTTTGCCTGTTATAGTTTAGGCTGTACGTTGATTCCTGTCATTCAGTCAATCAGTCAGTCAGGACAAAGCCTTTTATATATATAGAGATTAATAATTAATATATTCAGTTATAAAGCAATGCGATTAGAAACCATATTCTGGGTTTCGAAATTGGCTAAGTCAACAGTCGACACTAGAACAAATTTCTATACATTCCCTGCTATCCTGTGAATGCCGCTAGGCATGCGCAGTGGCTCATATCGGCAACTTGGATATTTTAGTCGGTCCGCTTTTTTCGCCCCTACCTGTACATATCCAAATCGGCATTTGCCTGTACGACTGGGGAAACCATGAAAAAACTCATGTCAAATTGGCCGGCACGGGATTTGAACCTGGAACCTCCCGAATATGGCTTATTCCTTTGATCACTTACGCATTTTAAAAAGCACATAAAGAATTTCAACTTATGAAAGTGAAAACATGTTACACAGATAATGAAATGACGCATTCACGTTACAAAAATATTTATTCAGGATCTTGTTCCCTATAAATTCATTTAACTTATTTCTTTTCAGGCAGTCGAAAACTTATTCCTCAAAGGATTCAATTAAGCATCAGAAAATATCTTAATAATGGATAATTATTTATTTATATGAAAGGAAAGAGATCGACAGTGACATCTGGTGATATCCTCAATAATCCCTATAACGGGCTAGCACTTTTTTTAGGTAGATTTCGAAGAAAAATCTACCTATTGCGATCGATACCATGTCATGACTTTCGAAAAATTCTTTCATATCTTTAAGTTTAATGCCTCCCTAAGTACGAAACCACCGCCCGTTCAAAAGTTTATATATTTATATACATCTTTATACGCTAGCGGCCGTAATTTTGAAGACATTTGAACCAAATTTTATTATCTTATTTCTAGGCCCAATAGTTCGGACAAGTTCGTTAATGAGCAAAATTGGCCCAAAGGGGGGTCGGGGGAGGGGGTTGAAATTTTGAAAAATTTATATTTCGGCCCCTATGAAGTATAGAGGGAAACTTTGCTTGAATAAATTGGAGTACTCCCTATGGAGTTCACAGTGAGACCAACGATTCGGGGGTTTTGGGGGTATGAGTGGGGGTGGGGGGATGGAAATTCGAATTTTTTAAACTACGTCTTGTGGGGTATCGTTGAAAAGCTTTTGATGAGTACTCTACAAATCAAAAACTAGTTTCTCGATAGCTCTCATATAAGGCGAGATTTGAATGTTTGAAAAAGTTCTCTTTCCTCTTTTTTGCAGTTATTATTGCGGGTTTGTCATGCCAAGGCCTAAGAAGAAGAGTGCTGCGCAGCGACAATAAATTAAACCAAAAGCACTTCGAAATCTACCTCAGCCTGTAGGCCTGCCTAAAGGGATTTCTTTATTCCCAACGGGTCCAGCCCATGAAATAGAACTTTACAGGAGGAGATAGTTCTGTTAAACAATGTTTACGATTCAAAATAACCTAAGTAAATTAAAGAGGAAACAAAGTAGAAGAAATAGAATACGAGCTTAATCATTGTGTTAACTGTTTTCTTTGCAGTCCGGCACAGGCTTATAAATTATGTGAGAAATTGATTCAACATCATTAATTGATTTCACTTTCCTCTCCTCTTCAATAAGGTTACCTAATATCATTCAAATTTAATTAAACACAAAACTAAACGAAATAAAAAAAATCTGATGTGAAAGTCACATAACTTCCTCTGCCCAAATAAAAGTTAGCAGTATTCACATATCCTTGTACAGAATCGCAAGACACAATTTTACGCTGATTATCCTATAAATACCTCTTCTTTCAATGATGCGACTAAAAGCGCAGTCTATATAACAAACTTAAAAAAAAAGAACAAATGACTGCAGACGTTTATTGAACTTTCTGCCGTAAAATATAATTTGCGAAATTTATCGAATATTTCCCTCAAATACATCTTTACTCTATGCATGGCCAACAACACATCTTTCTCACTTCACATTCTTATATAGAACAAGAGGCCGTGAAAGAGCGCGAATTCAGTTGTTCACCACGTAAGACAAACTTTCTACAAACAGTGGGTGAACAGTGGGTGGCTTGTAACTACCCTCAGAGAATTTTCTCGAAAAAAATGTTTCAAATAAAAGTTTCAGCTCTTAGTATAAGCAACCCATGTGCAAAATTTAAAGAAAATCGTTAGAGCCGTTTTCGAGAAAATAGCGAAAAACGAAAATTTCTTCATGTAAAGTACCCTTAAAAACAAGGGAAATTTGTCGCCAATCTACGAATCACATCTTCAGAAGGTACCTGACCCAAATACGAAATTTTGTTTTCATACGATTCTCCGTTTCGGAGCTAGCCTGTTCACAAACTTCCACACGGACAGACACACACACACACACACACACACACACACACACACACATACACTGACACACAGACATGTTTCCAAAAATAGTATTTTTGGATTCAGGGGGCCTTGAAACGTGTATATATGCTAAAAACTCAACTTCGAATTTTGGGGTCGAAAACAATACTTCCTCTACCTATAGTACCTATGGTACGGGCAGAGGAAGTAAAAACATTTATGTACTTTCTATTTTCAATAAGAGGATTGCAAATGCACAATTGTTAGTATAGGCCTAGTATTTGTTGAATAGTATTTATATCCTAGACGCCTTGTGACAACCCACAAGACAACAGTTGTTCGAGTTTCTTATCTATTTAAATTATTATTATTATTATTATTATTATTATTATTATTATTATTATTATTATTATAAATGATTAATTGATATCATGTGAATCTAGAAAAGTGAGAGTAGTATTTGGGATGTGTATCCTTCGGGGATGTGATACGATGTGGTAACAACATTCTCTTCGTTTTTACTCCCAATTTACATGAAAAGAATGTCATACATAATTTATTATACTTTTTTATTTTGGCAGAGGAAGTTACGTATTTTTTTACTGATTTCATACGTCACTTCTTATGGAACATAACTAGCATATGTGACTCCAGATGAAATGGTGTATATTTGAAATGTTAATATGGCGGCGATGATATTTCATCCCTGATATCTCTCTAGGGACATCCCTCGTTACCCAGACATTTGACCCTAATGACGTCTTGAGATTTAGGATTGTCGTTCCGGTTCGTTACAGCGGCTTGGTACAGCTAAGAAGCGCACTTTGCTTTAATGCTCTACGCTTAAAATATCGGCGCATGCTTTAAAAAGTTCACTTTCCTGATCAACGTAAAACAGTGGAAATTTGGAACTCCATATAAACATTTACTTACTTACTTACTTACTTACTCAATGGCAGTAGACAATTCCTAAGTAAGCTAAACGAATTTATCTTATTATGGAACCCGGAGGTTCATTGCCGCACTTATCTGAACACGCCATTCAACCCTATTCTGTGCTAACTCCATCCAATCATCCCCCACAAATCCTACTTCCCTTAAATCCGTTCTAAGATTGTCCTCCCACCTACGTCTAGGTCTTCCACGTGATCTTTTGCCTTCGGGTCTCCCAGTCAATACTTTTGGATGTGTCTTTCCTCGCCCATGCGTGCAACGTGTCCAGCCCATTTCATCCTTCGTTATTTAATTACCCTTACTATATCCGGTGAAGCGTACAGGTCCTGAAGCTCGTCGTTGTGCAGTTTTCTCCAGTCCCCATTTTCACCTCTCTTATGCCCGGTTTCTACAAACTTGTGAATTACCTATGGGTAAATTACCCATGGACAAATAAGTTCCATTTAACCTACAATGGTATAATGAGCAAGGCCTTGGGAGTTGTACAGTTAATTTAATTCAGAAGGCTTTGATTCTCATTGTTATTGATCCTATGAAAGGTTAAATTTTATCCAGCCATCCATGAAAGGACAAATTAACCCAAAGATTTACCCTTGGACAGATCTAGCCCGAGTTTGTAGGAACATTTTTTCTGTCATTTTCATATTTACCTAGAGGACATTTATCTAGAAACTCGCCACAAGTGTATGTGATTGCTATCTTTAAATTATTTGTGTTTGTGTGGTGTTATTCTTGTGTAAATTCTGTGCATTAGATAATTTACCCATAGGTAATTCGCGAGTTTATAGAAACCGGCCATTAGTTCCGAATAATTTCCTAAGCCCCCTGTTTGCGAACACTCAGATTATGTTTTTCCCGAAGAGTAAGGGGCCATGTCTCACATCCGTACAATACAACAGGCAGGATAATAGTCTTATAAATCTTAATTTTTAGATTTCTGGACAGAAGACGAGACTATAAGTCTTTTTGTTTAATTCAGCTGTGTTTATACTCCTTTTAACAGCTAGGCCATATCAGGAGTTCGGGATCTGTATTTTTACAGTAGGGTAGGCCATGAAACTATTGCTTGTCAATTATTTTTATTGTACTTACCGGTAATTGTTATTGTAGATAAAGAATATAATCATATAATGATATTTCCAGTTTTCGTTGTCACCTGTCCAAAATCTCAGCATGGGTTTATAAGCATTACATTATTGTATTTCTGGCATTGGCCGGTTTTGATCTCTAAATCCAGAATAACCATTGCATTCCACATAGTGGCTAGATTTTAACTCAGCACAATTTGTTTTTTCATATTCTCAAAGACTGCAAAGTTTCGGTTGTGGGATGTGACCCACAGTTTGCAAAACTAGGTAATTGAGTTGTCTGTAGCCGTGGCGTCGGTTTAATTTTCTTAACGCTGATTACAACAATGGCAGCGTTACCATGGAAACTGCTGATGCTGGTGTTTTGTTTCAAGATTTAGCCCCTCTGCAATTAAACTGCAATTTAACTCCTGTCTGGCATACAGAGTGCTGTAAGCTACAGTTGTTTCTTTACCAAAAAGGAGATTGTATATAACTTATTTCTATTTCCACAATATACCACTTTCTTACATAGCACTGTATATAATATTGATTCTCCCACTTAAAAAAAAAAAGAAAAAAAATCTGATGTGAAAGTCACATGACTTCCTCTGCCCAAATAAATGTTAGCAGTATTCACATATCCTTGTACAGAAACGCAAGACACAATTTTACGCAAACTTCCTACAAACAGTGGGTGAACAGTGGGTGGCTTGTAACTACCCTTGAGAGTATTTTTTCGAAAAAGTTTCAAATAAAAGTTTTACCTCTCACTATAAGCTACACATGTGCAAAATTTAAAAAAATCGTTAGAGCCGTTTTCGAAAAAATCGCGAAAAACGGATATTTCTTCGTATAAAGTCCCCTTAAAAATAAAATAAACTTGTCGCCAATCTTCATCTCACATCTTCAGAAGGTACCTGATCCAAATACGAAATTTTGTTTTCATACGATTTTCCGTTTTGGAGCTAGTCTGTTCACAGACATCCACACAGACAGACGCACATACATGTTTCCAAAAATAGTATTTTTGGATTCAGGGGGCCTTGAAATGTGTATATATGCTAAAAACTCTACTTCGAATTTTGGGGTCGAAAACAATACTTCCTCTATCTATAGTACCTATGGTACGGGCAAAGGAAGTAAAAAGATTATAGTATTAAAATAATTATCTCCCTGAAGTGAACCAAACTTGGGTATTTTGATTTTTAACATTTAAATGCTCGAGACTTAATTTCTCACATAATATAAAACCATGCCCGATTGCCGAGAAAACCGTTAACATAATGGTTAGGCTAATTTTCATTTCTTGCATCTTATTCTGTAATTTCACAGAAAATATATTTTTTTCTTCCGATTTCTCTTCCATAATTTTATTAGCCTACATATTTAATGTCCGGTCTCTATAAACTCGTGAAATACCTATGGGGAAATTAATTCCTAATCTCCCACAGTGATATATTGAGGAAGGCGTTGGAGTTGAACAGTTAATTTAATTCAGAAGGCTTTGATTCTCATTGTTTAGGCCTAAATTATTATTGATCCTATGAGGGGTTAAATTTTATCCAGCCATCCATGAAAGGATAAATTAACCCAACGGTTTACCCTTGGAAAGACCTACATTTTTCTGTCATTTTCATATTTACCCAGAGGACATTTATCTAAAAACTCGCCACAAGCGTATGTGATTGTTACCTTTAAATTATTTGAGTCTGTAAAAGTGTGTAAATTCTGTCCGTTGGATAATTTACCCACAGGTATTTCGCGAGTTTATAGAAGCCGGGCATAAATAAATGAATTAATAATAGAAGACATATAAATTACGTTATCCATAGTTAATAAAGTCTTGCTTTGCGTACTTGTTAAATAAATAACTATTATTTATTTATTTATTTATTTAGCCTGTTAGAGATAAGTCCATCAGCTCTTCTCTTCCTGTAAACGAAACCGAAAAAATTAAGTTTAATGTAAAATTACAGAATCTATATATATATATATATAAATGAATGTATGTGTGTCTGTGTGTCTGTGTGTGTGTCCTTTATGCATTACTACACCATTCATCCGATCGCCATGAAACTTTGGGAAGTTGTTGAGTACAGTCGGTCAAATAAAAAACGTCGGGCGGTATTTGATTAAGTATCACGAACGAGCATATGCGCATGTACAGGAAGACTTAAGGTTAGGTTCACACACGCCTCTTGTCTATCCATGTATTTTCTTGATTATTTAGTCAGTTTTGTTCCAAAACAAACATGTATAGAAGGCTGTGGCTATATGCCTCAAATCCGCCATATTCTTGGTTGCAAATTTTTATAATATTAATAATTAATAGATTCGCGAGGAATATGTTTATTCAAGGAGCATTTTTTTTTAGATTTTATTTTATAATACCGGTACTTCTAGTGCAAAATCAATAACTTACGCTCAACTTCTGCAACCAATCTTAGCATCGAAATACGCGTCCGGCCAGATCAACGTTTGCCATGAAAACTTCCGGTCGCAAAGTTCTCACCTCTGAGCTGCTCTTTCATAAATATGGAACCTTCTCGCTGCTTCAGAGACCGAAAAATGCAGGTCAATTACAGCCCTAACTACACTTTCTCTCACGTTAGCATTTGTATGTGGCGATGACACAAAGCAAAATGAATTATGACAATGCATTAAGTTGAATATCGTGTGTTGCGCTTTCCGCGTTGTTCATTTTTTCCCTCCTTGTTCATATTTTCCCTCCTGCCGCATGGCCTCATATGTTCCGAAAATGACCTGTATTTTGTGTTTTTTATAGGAAACTTGTGAACTAATGCGTCAAAACTTTAATTTTAACAGCATACGAGTCCCGACGTTTTTTATTTGACCGACTGTACATTCCCGGGAAGGTTTTCGGCATATTACATTTTTAGTTTTTGGTTTCGTTATTGAGTTATGAATGAAAAACGGGCAGAAAACGTGTATTTTAGCGTTTTCGAAGCATCAATTTTCAGTTACACATTTCAATGTCAAATCAATTACAGTAGGCTTTGGCTGTTTTTGTCATAAAACCATTACGATCGCTTGAATGTTGTAGCTCACGCTGGTCGACTCATTTGTTTATCATGTCAAGGCACGCAGATATATGAAATTTTCAACCAACACCGAAAAGGATTATTATTAAGTGCCAGTATGGTACTTTATGAGATTGTGTGGTGGACGAAAAAATGTCTGTCCGTCTGTCTGTCTGTCTGTCCGTCCGTCTGTCTGTCCGTCTGTCTGTCCGTGTGTCTGTACGCACCATAACTCAAATATGCTTTTTTGGATTTTCATGAAACTTTGAAAACACATTTATAATGTCCATGGGAAGAACCCTATTGATATTGAACCAAATCGGTTCACCGGTACCGGAGTAATGCCCAATTTAGTGCCTATTTTAATAGATTATATTAGAAAGGCGCCATAGCTCAAATACGCTGTATCCGATTGCCACGAAACTTGGTATACCCATTTATGACGCCCATGAAAAGTGCCCTATTGAATTTGAACCTAATCTGTTGACCGGTACCGGAGTAAAACCCAATTTAGTGTATATTTTAAAGGCGCAATAATTCGAATACGCTTTTTCGGATTTTTATGAAACTTCGTACACGCATTTATAATATCCATGGAAAGACGTCTATTGATATTCGACCAAATCGGTTGGCCAGTACCAGAATAATGCCCAATTTAGTGCATTTTATGTTAATATATAAGAAGTCGCGATAACTCAAATATGCTTTATTGGATTTTCTTGAAACTGTGTATACCCATTTATAATGTACATGGGAAGAAGTCTACTGATATTGGACCAAATCGGTAGACCGATACCGTAGTAAAACCCAATTTAGTGTCTATTTTAAAGACGCGGTAACTCAAATACACTTTACCGGATTTTTATGAAACTTGGTATACACATTTATAATGCCCATGGGAAGACGTCTATTGATACTGGATAAAATCGGTTGACCTGTTTCGGAGTTATGCTCAATTTAGTGCCTATTTTATGGTAATATACGTATTCGAAAGAATTTATTTGAAAAAATGAAAATCAGTTATCTTGACAACATAACCTTTTGTTTTACCGTGATTTGTAAGACTTTGGCAATTAAAATACAGTTAGCTATGACAACACTATTGCTTTAAATGCGCTTATCCCATAACTGACCCAGGTGGCTGAGATGTTAACGTCTTGGCGTCACATTCTGGAGTTCCATGGCTCAAATCCCGAAACCGGCCAATTTGACTTTTTTTTATATTCTGCATATCATAACTGCAATCATAACTGATTAAACAAAACATACTGGCACTTTGTTATATCAGTTTACCTGATTTTATTATTATTATTATTATTATTATTATTATTATTATTATTATTATTATTATTATAAGAGGGATAATCAATATAGGCCTAAATATGGTCAAACGTTGTTCGATTTGGACGAAACTCACTATACAGGGGTTTTCTGGGCCAAGTACCTCGAATCTGAGGTCGCTTTTACCAGGCGACGCTATCTAATCGTGGTATGTAATTCACGTGATTTAGGTGTTAATAAATATAATGATTTAACTATTATGCTCTTAATTTTTAATTTCTGAAATAATTATCGCGGGCGATCGCTTGATTTTGTAGGTCCATCCTTGAGGATTCATTTGTTTAGAATATCAAGTCCCACAGACGTATGAAATTTTCAACCTACACGGAAGAGGGATATTCAATATAGGCCTAAATATGGTCAAACATTGTTCGACTTGGACGAAACTCACTATGCAGGGGTTTTCTGGGCCAGGGAACTCTAATCTGAGGTCGCTTTTACCAGGCGACGCTATCTAATCGTGGTATGTAGTCCACGTGATTTTGGTGTTAATAAATATAATGATTTAACTATTATGCTCTTATTTTTTAATTTTTTAAATAATTATCGCGTGCGAAGCCGCGGGCACACGCTAGTAAGGTATAAGAAATAAACTATGAATCTAATGATTATGTAAACTGTTTTCTGTGCAGTCCGGCATGGGTTTATACATGTGTGAGAAATTGAGTCTCGTGCATTTAAGGGATGATTATCTGATTCTATCCGTGTTCAAGTTAAGGTGGAAAGGTAGAGTCAGACTGAACAATTCAATGCCATTGCCGGGATTTGAACTAGGATTTTCGGCTCTCCATGCCGCTGCTCTATCACTGAGCTACCATGGCAACATGACGGTACAACATTAAATTCTCCAACTGACTCACAATCTTTGTATACCACCAGGCGGTTTCAAAATGAGATACGAACCCAGTGGCGACTTACAACCTGTAAGTACTTTAAGACCCGGGCTTTATAGTAAACCACTAGTAGTAGGTCACAGTGGAATGATAATTCTTTCACACCGGCCGTGTGTAGGCTAAGGTGGAAAGGTAGAATGAGGCTGAAAAATTTTATTGTGTTGTTAGATGAAATTGATAAGCTGTGTCCTTTGGCAACTTGCGAAGATGCAAGCAGCTTCATATATACAGAGTGTTAATGAATAACACCGAAATATTTTACCTGTGTATAGAGGGGACAAAGACAAGCAACTTTTGTTAGGAGATTTTTGCTCTATGGATTCAATTCTTCCCGTTATAACATAAAATATCCCAAGGATATGCACGCCACTGTCTTCTAATACTTGAAATGATGGGAAACAAAGGAACAGTGAATATTGTGTAGTGGTCGGGAAAATTGTAAAAAATGACGATCGATATCTTACAACTCTGAGGGAAAAAAAGACAAACGAAACATTTTTGTTAGGTCTGGAATTAGGAATAAAAACATAACGCAGTGGCGGGCAATCATGTGATTAGTCAGTAAATTTTGCAGATTATGAAAATTCAAAATTATGGTATAGCTGTTGATGAATTATTAAGAATCAGGTTTTTATCGATCGCTAAGAAGGCATGAAGTCAATTTCATGAAAATTTTAACCCTATTTCGCTCAATTATTGAGTTATGAGTAGAGACCGGATTTTAAAGGGAATTCCATTTTTTATATTTCATCACAAAACGTGATAAAATTGAACAGGACATTACTGAGTAAGTTTCAACTGCAAATGACCTGGTTTTAACGTCCCTTTTTTTCCTTTTTTAGGCCCATTTCTCCTTTTTTTTAGGAACTTTCCCTTTCCAGTACCTTTTTTGCTAATTTATTTTGAAAAATTCGTAAATTTCCCAGTATTTGGGAATATGAAAACATTAAAAATTGTTTTCACTGATTCACCATTGAAAAAATAATTCCTCCCAGCAGAATAGAGCGTTACAGGGAAATCACAGGCTTGCCATTGCCTAAGTTTCCCATTATAACAAGGTGGGGAACATGGATTTCGTGTGCTATTTCCTTCTGTGAGAATTTCAACAAAATAAAAAAATGTCTTCAGTCATTATATGTTACAGAATCAGCAGCTGTAGACCAAGCAAAGGCTTTACATAAAACAAACATGTATTTCTCTGTTGAATTTTTATACTCTCTTACTTTTATATCCCTTTTTTCCCACCTTTCTTGGCAATAATTTTCCTTTTTTCCCCACCTTTTTGTGGCAATAATTTTCCCTATTTTCGTCCTTTTTTGGGTGAAAATTTTCCCTTTAAAATCCGGTCTCTAGTTATGAGCACGAAATTTTAAGGACTTTAATTCCCTGTAGCATACACATTTTACGTCATAGAGCAAAAATGTCCTAATAAAAGTTGCTTGTCTATGTCCCCTCTATACACAGGTAAAATATTTCGGTGTTATTCATTAACACTCTGTATATTTACAATAAATGATTTTCTTCTACTACTATCATTATGAAATTGCAGGATTCGTTAGTTTCCTGGCAAATCATTATACTCTTATCGAACACAAAACACACACAAAATGTAAAGAAATGCCTTAATAAAACTCACTATGATAACAAGCGACATAACAATTGTGGCATCCAGTGAGAGAGTGGGCTAAGCCAGCAATAACGGAATCGAGATATTTTGAGAAAAAAATTTCCATTTAACACTTGATTTACTTCTTCTTGTAAGAATTTACACATTTCAAAGTGTTTACAAAAATTAACTTTAGACATCAGTGCCAACCCTTTATCACCTTCTTAAGGTTTTTTCCTCAGTTTTTCGATATTTTTTTAAAATTTTTCAAAACTTTGAAGCGCCACAGCTGTACGTATTTGGTTAAAAAAAGGTTAAATAATGCAAGTTGTAGGAAATTTAATGCTCTTTAACTTTTGTAATGGAATGTTTTAGGCTATAAAGTGTTGTTTAGGAGTTATAAGGGGGAAAAACTAAAAAAAAAACAACAATTTCGAGGTTTTCGGCTGCCCTGAAGTTCGCACAGGGTTTTCGAATTGGAAAACTTGGATTCTACACCACAGAATACCTAGAGGAGACAGGGGATCTCAAAAATGGCATTTTCATAAACATGTTTGTGAGTGAACTAGTGAAAAATCGTATTAAAAAATTTGTAATTTGGTTAGGTATCTTCTGAGGATGTCACGCGAAAATTGAATTTCAGTACCACTTTACCTTAAGAACATTTTATTTTTCGCGTTTTCCTCTAAAACGGCTTTGACTATTTTCTTCAAGTTTTGTAGACAAAACGCGTATACTAAGAGCTAAAACTTTTATGTGAAACATTTTTTTCGCAGAAATTCTCTGAAGGGTAGTTATAAGCCAGCCACTGTAGACATCCAGTCTTAATAGGCTAAATCTTAGCATCAAGTTGAAACAGCTTTGCAATATCATCTCTTATTTTATACCAGAATGTGAAGTGATAAAGGTGTATTGCCCATGCTTAGAACAAAGAAAGTACGTGAGTGGATTAATCAGACTTTATTTGGGTTGTGTATCCTTCGGGGATGCGATTAGAAAAGTGACGACTTTCTCTGTATTTTTACAACCTATTTTCAATAAGATGCAATTTTTATCGATTTACTTGAATGTGCCTCAATATTTTTCAAAATTTCCTACATGAATTGCATAATATGAATAATATATTATACTATAAGTTACGTATATTATGCGTTACTATTAGACCTGGGATTTTAGGCTCTAAAAAATTAGTTTTAGGCACCTAAAATAGGCTTTTAAAACAAGTAAGTAGGATTTTAAAAGAGAAAATGGGCACTTAAAATATGCTTTAAAAATGTGTAAATAGATAGAAAATAGACTTTAAAATATTACAATATACACTTAAACTGTAACATGGTCTTTTTTTTTTTACTGGAAGAAACGTGGTATACCTATTCTTAACAGAATTAACTGCAAAATTAGGCATCACGAACTATATTCACTTAAACAGATGTTCTTTCACTGGTGACTTGACACAGTAGTCCTTCCCCCTTAATCCTCCCCCGTCAGTCAGCATTCCTTTAGCGACAATTGTTTGGAATAATCATGTTTCTGTGAAAAACCCACCTCTGTTTTTCTGCTTTTCATTGAAGTTTAATTTTATTTTAAATGTACAAAATAGGCTCTTTAGGCACTAAAAGAGTAAAAATAGGCTCTAAAAGTCCAAACAGGCATTTTAGGGCACTATAAAACTCTATAAATGTAAGTGATTTATCATGAAACGTCCACATATTTAAAAATTTTCATGTTATTTCATAGGGAACAAAATAGGCATTTGCCTTAAAATCCCAGGTCTAGTTATTATATATTAAGAGCTAAGAATTTTATCTGTGTAGAGAAATAATATGTTTGGCATCAGATTCATTTAATTGAAAGATAGATTAAACTTCAAAATGTACGTTCTTGTACAAAAAATCGAAACAAAAAGTTAGCCTCCTAATTTATACACACCCAGTATTTCGGGGAACGCAAATCGATGACCGCTACATGGGAATGTACTCTATCATCTTGGAAAGTGAATTCAAAATCCAATATGCCAGCCACTTAATTATGTGACACATACATCCACTCTCAACCATTTTTCATCACCGTACACACACCACGCGATTTTCTCATTTCATTTAAGCTATAAGCGATTGGGTGTGAACTGTGAACCTTGTTGAAAAATCTGGTGCTAAACTACTTCTTGCCTAAATAAGAGAATTGACTCTTATTATAATATATTTCAAATATACTTACCGAGCGAGGTGGCCGAGATGGTAACGTCTTGGACTCGCATTCGGGAGGTCCCAGGTTGAAATCCCGTGGTCGGCCATTAAGACATAGGTTTTTTAATGGTTTCCCCAGTCGTAAAGGCAAATGCCTAATTGGATATTTACATACCGTGAATCACCCTCACCATTTCATCCTATATCATATCTATTTCAATTAATATCATATCATAATCATATCATATCATATCTATTTAAATTAAATTAATAGCACGATCAGTTTGCTCATTCGGGTGTATTTCTAAATAAATATTTGGTTCTTTTCTTTCTTTTTCTTTTCTTAAAAAGTATTGTACTATAATTTTGAAATTTGTATTTTTTTTATTATTATTTTTTATTTTATTTTTGTATTTGTATTTGATTTGATTAACAATAGGCAATAAGCAATTGAAACTGTATTGCAAATGTAAGCCACCTGTACTTAAAATAAACTTAAACTTAAGTTGAAATGTACTTCATTAAATACACCGACAACAGAAACAATTGACAAGCAAAAGTTCCATGGCCTACTCTACTGTATAGACCCACATCCCGAACCCCTGATATGGCCTCGTAGCTAAAAGGAGTATAAACATAGCTGAAATTAAAAATAAATACATATACCATACTATAAGATAATAGAAGCATGGCCCGCGGCTTTGCCCGCGATTATTTAGTCAACTGTTTGACGTTTTATTTAAATAATTTATTTAATAGAAAAATAATTATTGCATTATATTTATTAACACGCCATTTTTACATGAATTGCATGGATTACATAATTTTATTCTTCATTATATTGCTTTTATTTAAGAAGTCCAAATAATAATTAAATGAATAGAATGAATTTTATGTTTCCGTATTGGGCATAAAGATTAGAAATGATTAACACGTACCACAGACTCATGAACCTTACCCTAATCATGCTTAATCAATTAAGACAATTGGTCATTAAAAAGCTAAAATATCGGTGTCGACGTGCATTTCACGATTAAAATGCGATGCTCTAGGGGAAAAAAAATTACCTCATATTTGAGTTCCCTAGCCCAAAAATCCCCCGCATAGAAAGTTTCCTTCAAATCATCATAATTTTTTTTTTTTTTTTGCCGGTTGCTATGGCGATTGATCTGACAATTGAATACTGTCTTGTTAATAGGTAGCATTGACTGAGCGTTCATCACATGTATACTTGTAATACGAAAAGGGACCATTTGTCTGCAAAAATTTATGTTATGGTTTCAGGCAGAAGAAATGGTACCGAAAGACTCACTGTAGACACCGACTTCACATAGTTTGCTATAACGCCGCTAGAATGCAGGACGAGCCACTTTCTGAGACGGAGGGTAGTTAAAAGCCAGCTGTGTTTGTACAAACTCATTCTTTAATTCTTGTTTTGCGAACAATATTTATTTTCCCTGGGCCGAAACAATTGAATACGTACTCCCTGCAATGCGGCGTCATCCTATATAAGAGTTTGAAGTGCAAAATATTTATTGCTTATACTTAGGGTAGAGAAAGTTATGCGAGTGCAACATTTATACTTTTCTTTGAACAAAATAAACGATGATCATAATAATTTTTCAAGCTGTATGAAGCTTCTTGTTTATTGTGGGCATTATAGGCTCTGTGAAAAATATGTTGATGTTCATATTCCTCTGTTTCTCTGAAATGTTACATGAGAAACTATTTTATTTATTTGCAATGGTCAACATTCCATGCGCAGCAATGCATTCCATTTAGCCTACGCGTATGGAAAATGAGCGTGGAATTTGTAGCAACAAAACACAATAATAATAACAATAACAATAGTAATAATAATAATAATAATAGCAATAAATACAATGCAAAGAAATCCGTAAACCACTTGTAGCAAACCACTTAGCTTTAAAAAAAAGTATTCTATTTTTTCTTTCAGCTGTATTTTTACTCTTTTAGCCACGAGGCCATATCAGGAGTTCGGCATCTGTGTCAGTACAGTAGGGTTGGCCATGGAACTATCGATTGTCAGTTATTTTCTATTGTTAGTGCATTTTATGAAGTAAATTTCAACTGATATTAATTTAAATCGATATGATACAGGATGAAATGGTGAGGATGATTCATGGTATGTAAGTATCCAATTCGGCATTTTCCGGAAACCATTAAAAAAAACCATGTCAAATTGCCCGGCCACGGGATTTGAACGTGGGACCTCCCGAAAGCGATTCCAAGACGTTACCATCTCGGTCCCCGAGCTCGGTCACTTAGGTTTTGTTGATGATCTAGTGATACTAGAAAAAAATACGCATCAAACTACGAGAAGAACCTGAAAAATGTGCTACAGAAATTGGGCTACAAGTATCTTACGGAGAAAACAGAATTGATCACCAGTAAAAAAAATGTGCCTTCGCATCAAGATGGTTGACATAGTTTTTGTCTTCTACTAGACATAGCAGCTTATGGCGTTGGTCAAATAGAAGCTTCCTTTTGCTTCAAACTTGTTAAAATGCATGTTCAACACCGTTGAGCTCGATCATTGAAATAAAATAAATATCATACCAGTTGCTGCACTATGATATATTTTGTGATTTGCCGCCTAGGCCTTTCGGTGCCTTTACACCATATTCTGGGCATCTTATTTCATAAATGTGAAAGAATGCAGTTTTTATTTTAATTATTGGAACACCAACCCAGCAAAAGATGCCCTGAAGATGGTGTAAAGGCACCGAAAGGCACAGGCGTCGAATCAAAAAATATACCATAGTGCAGCAACTGGTATGATATTTATTTTATTTCCTTTTGCTTGTTTTCTTGAAACCAACGGATTTTGATAACACGAAATGAATTCATTTTAGTATGATATTAAAATTAACACGAACAAAATTTATATTATTTTTTGCACGACGTAACTAATTAGGGGTACTTACGAATATTGTTGCCGTGGATCGTAACTTGACATCCTCACACGCAATCTGGTTGCTATGAAAACAAAAGAAATCTCCGTGCTGTAAAAATTACAAAAACCATTATAATACAAGCCTTTATCGGAGACCGGAAAGAAAAGGCCCCTCAGTTCGGCTTTAACAGGACAAATATTTGGTCCCCATAACAACAAACACAAGCGAATCACTTTCTGAAATATAACATCTATTTCCAATCTCTATATATATAAAAGGCTTTGTCCTGACTGACTGAATGAATGACTGACTGACTGATTGACTGAATGACAGGAATCAACGTACAGCCTAAACTATAACAGGTAGAGACTTGGAATTTTGACAGTACCTTCGTTTCATAATGTAGGTGCTCACTAAGAAAGGATTTTGAAAATTTCTGATTCTAAATGCCAAAAATTAAATGTTTTTGAAAATACTTAATCCCTTTTTACATAGAATTATCAATTCCAAATCACAGAATATATTGTTGCCAAATGGTATATGATGGGCTTGGAAAAAACAAATGAAATGCACTTTTGACAAATAAGAGAAGTTATCAAAATAATTCATGTTATAAATAAATATTACAGAATGAAATCCACTAAAATAATGGAATCACATAACTTTCTCTACCCTGGACATAGAGAAAACAAAACGAGGTATGGTAATGTGTATATTATTATATTATATCGCAGGTTTTTGGAGAGAAAAGTATGAAAGTGATAATGCTTTATGGTAACATAAGAGTGGGAAATTTCCCGCCTCGATATTACAATTTTATGTTACAGGAATTTCTGTTTCTTCTTATTTAAACCTCTACCAGGCTTGCTGTGCACTGTACAAGCGATGGGATGCAAAATTCTAGATCCTCTATGAGCCATAAAAAACTATATCAAGCGTTTTCTGAGGGAATAGTTTGAGTGTAATAAGTCGTTCTTCCTATTTCAAATTATAAATGCCTATATAAGGACCTAGAATTTAAAATTGAAAATCCTTTATAAGTTAATTTCCAATTACAAAATACAAAACCCGGGCGACGCCGGGTCTTTTAAGCTAGTAATGTATATACATAATATTTTCAGCTAATATCTCAATTAATTAAATTAAATTGATATAAATAATCATCGTGCAAAAACTAGCATGCAATACTTGTTCCGTAAGCGCATAACGGATCTCGGAAATCGAAGAAGAAGAAGAAGAAGAAGAAGAAAAATCGGCGCAAAAAGTTTTTTCATACTCTTTCCTCGATCCGTATGCACCGCTTACGGAACTATTATCGGAATATACTATTTAAATACAGGTTAGGCAGATTTCAGCTGATACTCACAGGGTCTCAAGATCGTTCGGTATTCGATAATATTCGATTCCACGCCGATGTCATAATGTAAATGTATATAGTCATGGATATCATTATATCTTCATGGTACACTAGGCTTATTAAGAGTATTGCAGTATAGCCGAACGAAAAAATCAGAAAAAAGTTCATGCTTTCCGAAAAAAAAAAGATTAAGATTCGATGGTGAATTATAGAGAATGGAAACAGACTTCCTAAAAAAAATTCAATAATACGTAACTAAGAAAACTAAGCCAGAATTTTCAAAAAAATTCGAAGAAAACTTGGAATCACTAAATATCAGAAATGATCAAATTACAAATAGAGGAAAGTTTAGGAAAGCAAAATTTGATGCTAAGTTTGAAGAGAAGCACACGAATAAAACCGGAAGTAAATGGACGTAAGAACGGAAACAGCAACATCAGGAAAGGATGGAGAAGTTTTGGGGGGAAGTGGTACAGTAAAAAATAATATTATATTATTATTATTTGATAAAATCTTTGTAGTTTGATGAAGTAGATTTGTTTTCCAATTCTTCACACTTTAAAATACAATTTTACTGCATAATTGTATATTGAATAAGTAGCGTAGAGTTGAAATCTTATTACTAGGCATGTATTTATTACGCAACAATACAAGAGTGCATGCAATATTGTATGATAAGAACACTGGCATGTTGGTAATAATTCTAACATTTCAGCAACGTAACATGAGAAATAAAGTTTGATTGTACGATTCTCAACTTTTCCTGCACGACTACCGTTGCTATGGTAACGTTAAAGAGTTTGAACGACTCTGGAAATGTTGTAAGACCGTGTTTTGTTTGAAACGCAAACAAACTGGCTGATATTGCGGATACTGTCACCTGGAATTAGAATCAAGGCCCCCTTCTAGTGAAGTTCTGCTGTATTGTATGAGAAACAGTAGAGAAGCGGAAAAACAAATATACCAGCTAAGCTATACGCTGGATTAACTGCAGTTGTAACCTATAGACTGATACCAAAACAGCTTATACCAACCTACAATCATCGTTTTCCCTTTGCTGTAGTAGACTACTTATGAGGGAGTTAAACTTTTATGAGTGTAAAAACTGCGATTTTGAAATGACGTTTTCCCCTGTGTGGTGTACATGTATTTTTGACGTATAAATTCGAATGCATGGAAACTTTTCGATGCTTCCGATTTCTTCTAGTGTTTTGAAGTGAAACTTCTTTAGCCGCGGTAGGGGAGAATCGAGAGCTTGTGTAACGCTCAAAACCGTCACGAAATTAGTGTCACACACAAAATCGTCACGAAATTAATGTCACGCTCAAAATCGTCACGAAATTAGAAGTGAGATGTGACGGAACAGACTGCACAGAAAACAATAAACTCAATGATTAGACTTATCCAAAATTTAAAAATCAAAAAATTTAAAAATCCAAAGTTTAAAAATCGAAAATAAAAAATCCAAAACATAAAAAATTTAAAGATCTAAAATTTAAAAAATCCAAAATTAAAAAACCATAAATCTAAAATTAAAAAATTCAAAGATCCAAAATTAAAAAGCCCAAAAATCCAAAATTAAAAAGTCCAAAAAACCAAAATTAAAAAATTAAAAAATCCATAATTAAAAATCTAAATATCCAAAATTTAAAAAATAAAAAATTCATCATTAAAAAAATTCAAAAATTCAAAATTTAAAAAATAAAAATCCAAAATTAAAACATCCAAAATCCAAAATTTAAAAATAAAAAATCCAAAATTAAAACATTAAAATCCAAAAAATAAAGAATTCAAAGATCTAAAATTTAAAAAATTTAAAATTTAAAACCCAAAATTCCAAAATTAAAAGATATAAAAAAAAATTAAAAATCCAATAATCCAAAATTGAAAAAATCCAAAAATTAAAACAAGTTTTACTTCTGTCGCGTTGCGTTCCACGCACACTTTTTTCATTATTTAAAGTTGGCATTCAATCTCCTTTTCTTGTGTTCACACCAGCCAATCTCTTTTTGGCTTGACTACAAGTCCTACCATGTGCGTTATAGCCCTGAAGAACGCTCAGGCCTGCGTGAGCGGTGAAAAGGGCAGGAAGGCTCGCTCACAACGATTACGTAGACCAGCCCTGGAGTCCGACTCGTATTGGTTTGATGTCAAACATTAACCTATTAAAAAACTGAAAACAAATAAGTCATCACTAATTTTAATAATTTAAATAAAACGTTGGTGTTGTAATCCAAAATCATTTTAATAATTCACTAAAACATTATATAGGCCTAAATCCTGTGTTTTTTAAATATCAAAATCCGGCCATGATAATGACCCATAAAGTTTAAGTTCTTTGTTATTTTGTTTTTCCTGGGATTTTACTTTCCACAGTTTTAAGGTTATCTCATAGTATTTTCAGGAAGTGATGAAAATAATTATTGAAGAGGACTCAAATTCCACAAATCTCTCTCCTCGTCCGGTAAATTATGTCAAGAGCTGCGGCTCGGCAGTTGAGAAATGCTTCACTAGACTTCTACACGATGCAGTTGAAGAATAAGGATATATTACGTAATCTCGAGGGACACTTAGATCCTTGTTGCACTAACACTCACTGTTTTTGTTTTGCTGTTTTCTTGCAGGTGAGTACCATGTCTTCTTCTTCTTCTTCGTGTACTTCTTCCCCAGACTCGCTACTGGTAAGTCCCTACCACTATGACTTAAGCCATTATTTGATTATCTCTATTAACATTACGAAAAGAGAGGAAATGTTTTTTGGAAATCATAGTACGTTTCAGGGTTAAAAAAAAAATGTACAGTAACTTACATCAGATGCTAAATCATGGAACAATTTTTTGTATTATTTTCAAGAACTTCAAATAGAGGCTGCATAATAGGACAAAGTATATAATTCTAAACAGGGCCGGTATTTAAAAACAAGGTTTAAACATCGAGTTAGGTATTATTATTATTTAGTATTCTGCCTAGTGGCAGGTCCATGTCTTCGTACGGGGAATTTCTGACGCCAGTGTTCCCTATCTCCAGCTTCGTCCTTCATTCAGCCGTGTTTATACTCGTTTTAGCTACTAGGCTATATCAGAAGTTCGTGATGTGTGTCTATACAGTAGGGTAGGCCATGGAACTATTGATTGTCAATTGTTTCTATTGTCGGTGTATCCCGATTTTAGCTAATGCAGATGACGTTTGCTTGTTAGGAGATGACGTATCGAGAGAAATGCAGAAAGTCTTTTTGATGCCTGCAGAAATGTTGGATTGGAAATTAATACAGAAAAAACTAAGTATATCGTCATGGAACGTCAAAATAATGCTCTACGAAATATTATAATAGACGGTAAATCGTTCGAACAAGTGGAAAAATTCAAATATCTGGAAGCAATAATTACAGACAGAAATAATATTAAGGCAGAAGTTAAGTCTCGACTAAAATCAGGAAATGCTTATTTTTATTTTTATGCAGTTCAGAAACTCTTATCTTCTCGTCTTCTGTCCAAAAATCTAAAAATAAAGATTTACAAGACTATTATCCTGCCGGTTGTATTATAATATGGATGTGAGACATGGCCCCTTACATAATCTGAGAATGTTCGAAAACAGGGGGCTTTGGAAAATATTTGGGCCTAAGAGAGATGAAAATGGGGACTGGAGAAAACTGCATAACGACGAGCTTCATGACCTGTACTCGTCACCGGATGCAGTAAGGGTAATTAAATCACGAGGATGAAATGGGCTGGACATGTTGCGCGCATGGGGGAGGAAAGACATATCTCAAAAGTATTGACTGGGAGACCCGAAGGGAAGAGACCAACTGGAAGACCTAGACGTAGGTGGGAGGACAATATTAGGATATTTTAAGGGAAGTAGGTTTTGCAAGGGATGATTGGATACACTTGGCACAGAATAGGGTTGAATGGCGTGCTCAGCTAGGCGCGGCAATGAACCTTCGGGTTTTATAAAATATATATTTATTTAGCTTGCTAAAGAATCGTCTATTGCCATTGAGTAAGTAAGTAAGTAAGTATAGGTGTATTTTATGGAGTAAATTTCAACTGATATTCATTTAAATGGATATGATACAGGATGAAATTGTAAGGATGATTCATGGTATGTAAATATCCAATTCGGCATTTGCCTTTACGACTGGGAAACCATGTCAAATTGGGCGGCCAGGGGAATTGAACCTGGGACCTAGCGAATGCGAGTCCAAATTTTCGAGTTATTCCGTATGGTAAACTTTAATCTTTGATTGATTGTCTGGAACTCATCTTCCGTTTAACTAGAGGTTATGGCATTCGTATAAGGTTCCATCTACAGTCTCCACTTTTTCTGTCTTCGCTCGTACAGTCGGTCAAATAAAAAAACGTCGGGCGGTATTTGATTAAGTATCGCGAACGAGCATATGCGCATGTACAGGAAGACTTAAGGTTAGGTTCACACACGCCTCTTGTCTATCCATGTATTTTCTTGACTATTTAGTCAGTTTTGTTCCAAAACAAACATGTATAGAAGGCTGTGGCTATATGCCTCAAATCCGCCATATTCTTGGTTGCAAATTTTTATAATATTAATAATTAATAGATTCGCGAGGAATATGTTTATTCAAGGAGCATTTTTTAAAGATTTTATTTTATAATACCGGTACTTGTAGTGCAAAATCAATACCTTACGCTCAACTTCTGCAACCAATCTAGCATCGAAATACGCCGGCCAGATCCACGATTCCTATGAAAACTTCCGGTCGCATTATAGTAAAGTTCGCACCACTGCACTGAGCTGCTCTTTCATAAATATGGAACCTTCTCGCTGCTTCAGAGGCCGAAAAATGCAGGTCAATTATAGCCCTAACTACACTTTCTCTCACTTTAGCATTTGTATGTGGCGATGACACAAAGCAAAATGAATTATGACAATACATTAAGTTGAATATCGTGTGTTGAGCTTTCCGCGTTGTTCATTTTTTCCCTCCTGTCGCATGGCCTCATATGTTCAGAAAATGACCTGTATTTTATGTTTTTTTATAGGAAACTTGTGAACTAATGCGCTAAAACTTTAATTTTAACTGCATACGAGTCCCGACGTTTTTTATTTGACCGACTGTACTTCATATTTCTCCTCATCAAACATGTCTTTTCTTTTTTCTATGTTAATATCCTCTCTCTTTTCTCCCATTTTTTTATCCATTCGTAAGCCTTAATTTTTTCTAACTTTTATCTTCTATTCTTTTAGCCATCATCCTCTTTTTCCTATTTTCCTAATGCGTTTCTCCTCTCGTTCATTCCATTCCTTTAATTTTGTTTTGTATTCATATGTTTATTTCGTTAACTTATATAAATGTATTACTTTCTATTCTTTTTAGTCATCTTCCATATCCTTTATTTGTTCTATCCTTTTAATGCGTTGCTCCTCTCTGTTTACTTTCCATTCCTTCCCTTCCTATTTTGTGGTTATATCTCCATATCATTACTTATTATTTATTTTTTTCTAGTTTTTCTTAGTTTCTTAACTACATTACCTGATTATTTTCTTGATCACTTTCCTCTTTTTTTTTAACTTTTCTGTCTTGACTTACATTGCATCCTTCTTCCTCTCTATCATGTCTTTTTTCGATGTTAATCTGCTTTCTTTCTCTCTCTCTCTCTCTCTCTCTCTCTCTCTCTCTCTCTCACTCTCATTCTCACTCTCACTCTCACTCTCACTCACACTCACACTCACACTCGCACTCACACTCACACACACACACACACACACACTCGATATTTTTGCGTCATTCATATTAAAAATACCCCTACAGATTTTTAAAATTCATTTTCTTTTATTTTTAGCCATCGTCTTTTTGTCTATCCTTTTAATACATTGCTCCTCTTTCTTACCCTTAATTTCCTCCTTTCCTTTTTTGTATCCGTTACTTTCTCTTTCTTTCTCTGTTTCTTTCTTAAGTAATTTTTCTGATGATTTCCTCTAGGCCTATAACTTTTCCATCTTTCTCTTTCCTCTCCATTCCTGTCTTGCTCAAACTGCATCTTTCTCCATTTCTATCACTTTCTTTAAGTTAATCTCCTCTCGTTCGTCCGCTATTTTTGCGTCATTCATACCCCTACAGATTTTTAGAATTTCTCATCTTTTATTTTTAGCCATCGTCTTTTCGTCTATCCTTTTAATACATTGCTCCTCTCTCTTACCTTTTATTTCCTCTCTTTCTACTTTTTTGTATCCGTTCATTTTTTTAATCTTTACTTTCTCTTTCTTTCTTCCTTTCTTAAATATTTTTTCTGATGATTTTCTCTTTCCTCTCCATTTCAGTATTTCCTTAAACTCCATCTTTCTCCACATCTATCATGTTTTTTTTAAAGTTAATCTCTTCTCTCTCCCTCTCTCTCCCTCCCTCTCTCTCCCTCCCTCTCTCTCCCTCCCTCTCTCCCTACATTCTACTGGTTCTCGTATTACAGCCAGCAGTCGATATCGGGTCCTTGCAATTTCCTGAGTACGCCGGGTCTGACAACAAGCGCCGTGCGTTACTCAACTATTTCCTCTCATAGCTTATAGAGGATCGATAACTCCTTAAGTCCCTAGCCGAGGCTGTTTTGTTTTGTACAGAGATGCCGAAGTAAATTCAAGGCATATTAGTTCTCCGTGGATAACAAAATAAGAAGAACAGAAGATTTTAAACACTCAAGTTATATTAGACTATTCCATTCAGCTTACGCAACCTATTTGATACTAACATTACCTCGGATTTCGACCAATCACGATCGTTAATCTTACAATATGCTTGCAAGGATCGCAAGCATGCAATTTTGACTGATAAAACTTCAGCTTGTTGCTGGACACGTCACGGTATGGATATGCAGTGATTAATACGTCACATATTTATATTTATGCCAGTGAACAGAATAAAGCACATTTGGAAAATGAAACAATTTAAATGCGCATTAATGAAAAACAAAATTTATAATCGGTGCAAGCCAGTTCGTATGTTTTTACTCTTTTCTGACTTCACTTATCTTGATTGGGTTAACTATTTCTCATTTCGACTATAGGTAGCGTTTCTATGAAAATTTTACGAATTATTGTCGTCTCATAAAACTTCGGTATTGACAGGTAAAATCTGACAGCTTTTTCAAATCCTAGGTTACTGAAACAAACATATTTGTTGTCCTATTTTCAAACTTATCAAAGTTACAAAGAAACTGTCATGACATATTGACAACGTTAACTGATTTCACACAATTTTTGTCGCATTTGTCACAATTGAGTTTTATGAAATAGTGCCCTCATAAACTCCACAGATGAGTTCATGCAGAGTTGAGTTAATATATGAAACAAATTTCATGTTATTGTCGCCCCAAAGCAGATATTAAAGTATCTACTCTTATACAATTCAACGGCCCTAAATAGCGTGCTTGCTCGCCCGCTTCGTGAGACATCGGGTATACTCGGCGATGTTCGTCTCTCGCAGTGTAAACTTTCATGACGATTACAAAATTAGGAAGGAAAACCGTTTCTTTATTATATAAGGCCTAAGTGAAATGAACACAATGAACAAATATTCTAATTTTATTTTTACTTACAATTTTCATAGCTCTGAACCACAAACATTTTTAATAATCTACCAGTGTAATTTTCTTAAAAATCCTGGAGTCAATGAATAATGGCGGGCGAAGCCGGGGGCAACAGCTGTAAAATATTGATGGTTTTATCTCTTGAAATATCGCTGATAATAATAATCCAAACAAACCATTTCTTCCCTTGAAACATTATATAATTTCTGAAAATTACACTGAATTGATAAAATAAAATTCACTTCATATTCATGTCAATAAACAGTTGAGAAACAATATGTATTATGTGTTCACCCATGGCCTCCTTTATATGTTCTTTGGAACTGCATAATCGATTCTGATATAATTTTCCCAGGGGGCGCTTTAAAGCCGGAATTTTAGCTGTTTCATTAATTATTAATGGCTTAGTTTATGAATGATTCGCGTGCAAGTGTTAATAAATATAATGCTTTAATAATTATTATTATGCTCTTAATTTTTATTTTTTAAAAGAATTATCGTGGGCGAAGCCACGGGCACCTCCTAGTAGATTACATTTTGCTGTCGGAAGCCAGCAAACTAGAGAACTCAATGTTGAGGGTTTTCGCGATGATTTAAAAAAAAAATTGATTAGGTTCTTGAAATACTGAAATTTCTTCAAAAACAACTTATGATATAATATGACCAGTGGAAAACATTGTTCCTGATATCTGGCAAAATCCTATAGAGACAACACAGAGCAGGGCAACAATGCTGTCAAGACAAGAAACAGATGGCTTTGATGTAATTCCCCGCCAGGCATGTCAGCGCATGCGTAGGAATGCAATTACTGTTCTAATCAAAACGTTCGACAATTTACCGTCAATCACATTAATTAATGACGACATGGGTTGCTATGGAGATCCTGAGCCCCCTGGCTTTGGCAGGTTCTATGCGATTCACAAAATTAAGACCTATTACGATTTAGTATAGAACTTATCTATGATCTTCACTACTTCATGGTTAAATGTTCTTCTTTTGACTCATTGCATACGATTTCTTTTAGCTGCCGTGGCCATGACAGCGAGGAAAGCTGTTTAAAAGAATGGACCCACACAGTCAACAATAATAGATAGGGGGCGGATTTCTATGACATGTCATATTTTTCCCCTTTGCATTATTTCAAGTTTCCGACTAATTTAAACCTGATTCCAAGCATCCTGGTGAAAATGGAACGGCTTTTATTGTGCATATAACTGCATATTCAGGAGATTTTCAACTATTGTAGCATATTTAGTATGAAAACGCATATTTAGGTCATATCTTTTGCATATTTGTGTGCATATTAAAGAAATTTTGAAGTTTCATATATTTTGTAAATTTTGCATTATACTGATACTTTTTGAGAATTTACAGATATTTTAAATAATTAACACTCTATTTTAATAAAATGAATTGTAATGAAACTTAAAAAAATATACATAATATATAAGTGGTAAAGCCATATTTTAAATTTTATTGGTAATATTTTAATGTTTTTTTAGGTCATAAATGCATGCATATATCATACTTTTTAGGTCATAGAAATCCGCCCCCTAATAATAGATATACTAGTAGCTACCTGCGGCTTGACCAGAGTTTTTTTTATTCAAGAGCTAAGATGCTCTTTAATAATTTATTTAATAGAAAAATAATTCAAACATTACATTGACGTTTTTACATGGATTGTACGCATTACATAATTTTATTAAGTGCCAAAATGGTACTTTCTGAGATTGTGTGGTGGACGGGAAAATTTATGTCTATCAGTCTGTCTGTCTGTCTGTCTGTCTATCTGTCTTTCTGTCCGTTTGAATTTACGCGCGATAATTCCAATTCGCTTTATCAGATTTTCATGAAACTTAGTATACGCATTTATAATGTCCATGGGAAGAAGCCTATTGATTTTGGATCAAATCGGTTGACCGGTACCGAAATAACGACTAATTAACTGTCACATCTGTTACATTTAATCTGCGTTATCCGAACACCCGAAACATTTTGACTGGCTCGCGAACAGCCGATCAGTGGCCGAGCTCCCGTAACTAATGTAAACAAGTCAAGTTGAGATGTATCAGTTTCTGTAAGTAGAAATAAAAGGCGAACTTACTTATTAAAGAGCATGCTTTCATTTCCAGAAGTTCTATCCAGCTGGTAATTTACATAAGAATGGTAATTTATAAGATAGTATGGGGATGGGAATATGTCTGTCCGTCTGTCTGTCTGTGTGTCTGTACGAGTGATAACTCAATGCTCTTTTTCGGATTATCATGAAACTTGGTATACACCTTTATAACGTTCAAGGGAAGAAGCCTATTGATTCAAATCGGTTGACCGGTACCGGAATAATGTCCAATTTGGTGCTTACTTTATGGTAACATATTAGAAAGACTTTATAAAATGCAAATCAGTTCTCATGACAACATATTGTTATAGAGTGTTCATAAACGGCTTTGGAAATTGCAATAAATTTAGCTTTGACTAATAACACTTTTCCTTCATTTATGTTCATCAAACTAGACCGTTAAATTGAGGGAAGTGGCCGAGAAGGAAACGTCTAGGACTCGCATTCTGGAGGTCATGGTTCAAATCCCGTAACCGACCAATTTGACATTTTTTGTTTGTTTGTACTTTTTTTTTTTTATTTTTTTTTATTTTTTTTTTTTTTTACCTCTGTAGGCCTAAGCTATACAACGTATAGGTAGACATAGTCAAAGCACACAGTGTCTTGTAAAACAACATGACAATTAATACAATGAACAAAGAAAGCAATGATAATATTAATAAAATATGTAAAAAATACAGAGTAACTTAAATATAATAGTGAAACTTTAACTAAATACAAAAACTACAGAAATTCTAGTCATGACAAAAATTCATTAAAAGTACGAGGGGTATTCCGAAAGTAAGTTTCGTCAATGTATGGCAGGAGCGGCGTGTTCACCAGGGGAACCAAACAAACGCCAGACGAATCCCCACCCGTGGCTGGTTCCACGACGGAAGTGGCGTCAGCGGAGGAGGCATGACGCAGGCGCACTGCGCCGTAGAAGAGCGAGTCGCAGCAGACTGGCGTGCCCGCGGGTATTAGTGTACCGCTCACGATGGCACGAGAGATTTGGCGCCACTGCCATGTACCGCTATCTCCCCTCTTTCAAACGAGCCATTGCTGAAGCCGCTGAACCTTTTATTGTCCGAGATAGAGCTGTTTGAAATTGATCTCCCGATTTCCGTCCCCGCAAAGTGCGGCCTCCACGAACCCATCTCGCACAAACCTTATGGAACATCAATTTTTCACTCAAGATGGTCTGTATGGAACCTTTAGTAATGTCAGGTAGCTGAGGTGGAGCAGGCTGTGCGCCAATTCCTTGCATCGCAGGGCACCGAGTTTTACCACAGTGGGTTCTTCAAACTGATCGCACGCTACGACAAATGTCTCAATGTCGCTGGCGACTATGTCGAAAAATAGTGCACGGTGTATAGGTGATGCTGCCATGCTGTATTGCTTTTGGGTCAATAAAGTGTCCGTGTGACAAACTGACGAAACTTACTTTCGGAATACCCCTCGTATAATATGTCTTACTGCATAAAAAATGTTTTAGTTTTCTTTGAAATAAGTTTACTTCATTTACATCAATTATTTCCGTTGGTAACTTGTTAATGACAAGACTAATCGTGTGCATAGGAGATTTTGTATATTTGAATGTTTTATGTGAGTGTGCGATCGTCAAGATGTCACAAATGTGTATAGTTCTGCTGATGCTGGACGATGTTAATCAGATTTTTTTTAAAATAACTAGACCTTTGTTCTTCCGTAAATCGATCAGGAGCTTAACTCGGAAATCGATTACAAAAATTACTGCATATCATATTTGCAATTATCACTGCATTGAACAAAAGCATTCTGGCACACTTTTACATGAGTTGACCTGATTTTATTATTTTTCCATTTGACAGCATACAAACACAATATTAATTTTATAACGTTACAATAATATTGCATGGCCCACAATACATTAACTTAATACTACTTCACTTACAGTAGTACAATGAAAATGGTGAAGTAAGAATAGCTGGTGAGTCTGTGTAAGAAATCATGTGTACATCTTCAAATAGTGCTGCAATTGTTATTCACACCTCCAATACGTGCAAAAAGTCACAAATCCATCACAGTTGTAATGTTGCTGGTTTGCATGGTAGGCAGTTTCTTTTTTCTCTCCCGTAAAATTTTATTTTTTTTACTTTTGTATTTTTTGAAACAACTGATCCATTTATAGGCATAACTAAATTGCTATGGGATTTGACGTGCACAAAATATGAACGTCCAAGTTCTAGAATAAAAACAAAGAAACTTAATACCAGACCAAGAACAAAAATAGCAAAACAAGAAAACATATGAACAAGAGAAATTATCTCATATTCTCCAACTAAGTCTCTTAGATCGTCCTTTCCACCATTCAATTGTTTGTACTTAAGCACGTCACTTAATATTTTATTTTGTATCCCCGCTGAGACAATTCTTCTGATCTGCTTGTTTATTATGTTCTGCATAGGTATTCTCGTGTAAAATGCGTCGATTCCAAAAAAACCTGTTGAAATTCCCGGGGGAAGAATTTTATGGTATAATGGTATTCCTTTATAGCCACATAAAGAGTTGACATAGTATTGAAATACTTCTTCTGTGGTTACAAGAGCCACTTCACGGGTATTTATGGTATATAGAAACGCATCTACATTGTTTTCAAACTCATACGTGTTGGGTAGATCATCCATCCACCACGAACTAAGCCTTTTCTTTCCGGTTTTGAATCCCTGCTGTATCAATTCTGTGATGGAGTTTATCTGGTATTCTCTACCAACGTCTATGAAGTAGGTGGTTATATATGCCTGGTAAACCGTACAGACGGATAGAGAAAATATTATCCAAGATAAATAAATCATCCTAAGGCTTTTATCCTGCGGCATTTGATATCCGCCGGCTCCCAAAAATACTGCCCACATATTCATCATGGACTTTGAGATGTGACTTTGTTTATCATGTGAATATCGACAAAGAAACCTGAACGTAAGAGCAGTTGCCACTAGAGACATCAGGATTAAAATCCAAGTAACTCCGTCAAACACTCTTGTAATCCAGCCAGAACGAGAACGGAGTTCAGCCTTTGGTACGAAGTAACCATACTCCAAGGACAAAAACGGGGCAACACGTGGCAGCTCGCTATGTCCCTTGAGGTTTGCATATAAAATAACGTCCGTTACTTTATGGCAGTCTTCCCGTTTTGTTAGCAACTTATCCAATATCTTTGAAATTCTTGAACCAACGCCGGATGTCATAATTTCTAGTTCATAATTAGTTTCTCCGTTGGAATTCCTGTTTTCTGGGGTAATTATATGACAGCATTTCGTACTTACATCTGCATTTATGCTAGAGAAATCAATATTTTTTTCGAACCTGCCAGCTTCTTGGTGCCAAACATCTACCAAAACACTTTTTCCTCTACCTGAACAATCGCCGTTCAGAATATATGATATAACTTGTACTTCTGACGACGCTTTTTCCCATGACAAAACTAAGAACTGTTTTCCTGCACGCATATAATTTGTGCGTAGAACTTTATCAAAATCATGTAGTTGTAAGTTGCAATCCACGAAAATTAATAAACTTTTACTCGCGTGCCATATCCTGTTTGTGATTAGAGTTTTTGCCACGTATTTGTTAATATGCTGTACAGTCTCACAGTATATCATAACAATGCAGTTGGTCAGAAATATCTTGCTATTGTTTCCTGTATTTGTTAGTGAGATTGTCCAATGATTCAGTGCGTGTATTTTTTCTAGTATTGTACCATCAGTGTACGTAATCACGGATTGTATGTCTTCCTTGTAAGATAGATAGGGCTGCGAAATGGTCGTATTCTTGTGGGGAGCGAATTCCATAACTTGTATTTCTCTAGCTTTATCCAAACATAAATTCTCTAATTTGTAAGTACTTTTTTTAACAAGATTTTTGTACTTGTATTGTGTTTCATACTTTGGAAAGTATTTTTTTGAAGCAATAAATTCGATCCTATGGTCTGTCCCGAAGAACTTCTTCGCTAAGTCTTCAATACAGCTTGCCAGAACATTTTCATTATTATTGTAAGGTTCTAATGCTATAGCCACATGTACAACTAGCAGAGCGAATATCCACATCTGAAAAGAATGAAAGTTGCTCATTAAAATAATCTAATCGATGAGAACTTTAGCAAATCTACCATAACTTCGACACTATTGATGACAGATATCTGAACTAAAATTTGTTTTGAAAGGGAATTTCCAAACCTACACTGTCAAACCCCAGCTTTCTTTTGTCTATGGCTTGCAGCAGAAATGTTCTGACTAAAGTGCCAAAGTAGATAATAATTCTGTGGCTTGGTTTTTTATTTTTTTTTTATTTCTATTTTGTTATTATCCAAATTTTAACCTTATTTTACCCGAAGGTATATTAAGGTTATAGTTATTAACAATCACTTAGCATATCTAAATATTAAAGTAATATATATACAAGAGTAATGAGTCATGAGATGGCTAACAATTTAACATGAGATGACTAACACTATTTGGTTAAAGTCTAGTTTTAACAAATATATAAATTTAGAAATAGTGTATGAAATGGCTAACAACATACGCTAATAGTTAACTTAGTTGCTGATACAGTATCTGATATACATTTCTAACTATAGAACTTAACTATTGGTACAATTTTATCTTTGGAAATATTGTATTTAAAAATGATATAAGGTATTTATATGATTTACGGTTTACTAAAACATCTGTGAGAGGCTTAGAAAGTGTGCAGTCCACAGATTCCAACAGCAATCTAAGTTCGTATCTCTCACTATGAAATAGTGGCTTGGTTCTAAAAGGGCCAATGTCATAAAACTTGCTTTTGAGATAATTAACTTCGAAGCCTTTGTAGAAGTAACTTTTTTTGCTGAGAACTTCCGACACTGGCCTCTAGGGTTTCTTTATTATGTCTATTAAAAGCATCATACATTGGAACTTTTATCAGTGGCGTACCAAGGGGGGTGCGAACGGGGCGGCCGCACCGGGCGCCGTAAAGAGGGGGGCGCCAAAATAGAAAAACATTTTTTTTTTTAGTTTAAGAAAAATAATTTTTTCTTGCAAAATATAAGGTTTTATTGGTCAAATTGTCTTTATTACTTTGCTAAATACTGCAGTAATATTATTTTGAATGAAATAAACATTTCGTTTTAACTATTTACAGACAATACGAAATAGTTCGTGGGCGCCGAGCACACAGGAAAAATTTACGGTGTAATTTAGCAATTGTATCAATTGAACGTGATGTAGCTGCTACTATGGACTTCAACTGTATTATAAATAAATTTGCATCCATCAAGGCTAGGTAGGAACATTTTTAAATTTTTGTTATGACTCTGAAACTTCTTTTCTTTTTATTTTTTTTCAAACAAACTAACCTTATAATACAGTTTTATTTCGTTCATATTTTTCTCTTTATAATGTCTTAATGCTACTTATTAAAAATAAATAATTGTGAACATTAAACTGTGTTTAAATTAAACTCATTGAACCTTTTAGTGTTAGGGGGCAACTACCATCTAATTAGCCCAGGGCGCCATGTAGCCTTGGTACGCCACTGACTTTTTTATACGAAAGATAAAGACTAGCCGAGCTGAATAATGCATATATTTTATACATCTCATTTTTGCAAGAAATTCACATTGGCCCTTTTAGAACCAAGCCACAGAATTATTGTATAAACTTTTTCACCATTTCCTTTTTCGACCTTACTAGACTACAATACGCTTATTACGTCTGACGTATCTACAGGGTGTTAAAAAAATTACGTTTAAGACGTGTCAGGGATGATAGAGGAGGTAAAAACAAACATTTTATTTATCTGACAAAACTTTGGCATATGCGCCGTTTATTGTGTAGGCCTACATAAGTGTTAATTGCAACATTCGAATTTTGTTTTCTCAGTTTTGTATTTTTTTATATTCTGGTCCATGTGTACTTGTGAATATCACGATGTGGGAGTTTTGTACTCTTTACTATTAAAATTTTAGGGTTGGCAAAATTCACTAAACTAACCCTATTTTCGTTGCTGTGAAAGTGGAGACTCGTTCTCAATTGTGGACCGTTTTGACAAAACTCAACGTGTACCAAAATATAAAAATATTCAGGAGAAGGTTTCTTTAGTTTTTATTAACATATAGAAGATAGAAACACTGGAAATTGAGGCTTCAAAATGAGTTGGTTATGTTGACTTTTCTTAAGTTCTTTTTTCGCCATCTTAAAGATCTCATTTCAAAGCACCTAAAACCATTAAAAACGGAATTTGTAAAAAATTGATATGTTGAGTTTTCTCAAAAATTGAGATGTTGAGTTTTGTAAAAAAAATGAGATGTTAAGTTTTGTCAAAAATTGAGATGTTCAGTTTTGTCAAAAAATGGAAATGTTCAGTTTTGTCAAAAATTGAGATGTCGAGTTTTGTAAAAAAAATTGAGATGTCGAGGTTTGTCAAAAATTGAGATGTTGAGTTTTGTCAAAAAAATGGAGATGTTGAGTTTTTTCAAAACGATCCTCAATTGTGGGCTTGAAAATATCCTCCCTTCCTATTTTCGCATTCAAAACCCCGTTAACCATACAAATATAACAAATGTTAGTGGCTCCCTCCAAACCATTGGGATTGCAAAAGGCATTGATTTTTTCGCACCATTTTTCCACAATCTCAGTCCCTCAAAAATGTACGACATACCTTGTGTGGATCCCAGGTTTTCGTCTTCATCACGAAGCCTTATGCCGAAGTATGCGTAATAGACATTTCTCAGGAATCTATTGATGTTTTGTCTTTGTTCAGCAATTTATTCCCGGTACCTAGCTACCAGAAACATAACAGAACATGTGTGTTTGAGAAACACTTACGGGAACTCATTTCTGTAGAAATTACACTAATATAATGTACTATAATATATTTGTACGCTCATAATATTATTATGATAATACATGATAATGTATGATAATACTTTTTCACAGCACAATAGCATGTAAACAGTCAACTACTATTTCCCGCCTAACAGCTAGCTGGGTATATCTCGTGTGGTCAACTATTCCCTCTTACAAAAAAAAAAAATTCCACTCTTTCGCAATAAAAATTTCCTGTGTGAAGTTTACTGTAAATAAAAAATGGGTTCTTCATTTCCAAAAAAACCGTACTTGATAGGAAAAAAGAACTAATCGTAGTTCTGGAATCAGCGCAAAAAAAAATACTTGGGGAACACCTAAGAATACAGAATCATAAAAAAATTCATGTTGCGTAGTTAAGGATGGTAGATTTTAGCAACTACAAAATAAAGATTTAGAATTTTAAAAATAAAATTTTAGCATTATAGGCTATAGCAAATTTAACGTTAAAATTTAGCATTTTGTAGCGATTTGGATGTAACAATTTTATGAAAGGAAAATTAGACTTTACAAATTAGTGCTTTATCAAGTGTATTTTATTGATTTTTCCAGTTAGAATAATTTCAAGCATTTTAATAGGCATAAATCAACATAAACGTGTTGTGAAATTGTGAACACTAAAACACACATCAAAATATATGCACTGTTAACTTGTATTTGCCTTTAAAATCATCATTTAGAACACACATTAATAATTTAACACTGAAGCAATTTCAATAATACTCTCCTTTCACCTGTTTCGGCTATCCATAACAATTACAATTACAATTTATTGTTCCTAATTACACGAAAAATACATTAAAAAGTTGATACACCACCCGAAGAAGCAGAGCTTGTGTTCGGGGGTGGTTCAGTTCTATATATGAGAAAAACTTATACTAAATAATTACTTAAAACAATAAAAAATTTGGAGAAGTATGACAAAATATTATGTATAAAAGGTTAGAACATGTTCTATTTACAATACAAAGGTACGAGGTAATACAATAATAATACATTACAATTTATTTGTTCAAATTTTAGTAAAAAAAAAAAACAAAGAAATTAAGTTCTAACCAAATTTTATAGTTTAATATGAAAAATGTTATAACAGTAATAGTAGAAAACAGAAGTAATAATTATATAAATTTTCTATTTTTAGACCTAAATTGTTTGTTGTTTAAGCTATTTAGATCAGGATGGATGGTAATAAATGAATTGAATAGTCTTGAGCCAAAACTTGAACAGTGCTTAGCTCCAGCAGTTGTAGCATTTTTTGGTTCAAGTAATAAATTGAATTGATTCCTTCACGTGTTACATACGTGAGATTCTGAAAATAATCCAGTATGACGTACTTGTAAATTTGGTCTATGGTGAAAACGTAAAATTTAGAAAATAATAATTTGGAAGAATAGTCAGGAGGCTTAGATAAACAAATCTTTATGACGCGTTTTTGAAGACAAAGCAAAGGGCTGAGGATCGTTTTTGCAACTCCTCCCCACCCAATTATGCCATATTGAATAATAGAATGAATTAGGGCTAAATAAATCGTACGTAAAACATGAGCTGGTAAACATGAACAGAGGATAACGAATTTATAAATGACTTTACGTAGCCCATTGCATAAATATTCAAATTACAATTATATTACAATATCAAATTACAATTCATATTACAAATTAGTGCTTTATCAAGTGCATTTCATTGATTTTCAAGTAAGAATAATTTCAAGCTTTTAATACGCATAAATCAACATACTACTTGTGAAATTGTGAACACTAAAACACACATCAAAATATATGCCCTGCTAACTTTTATTTGCCTTTAAAATCATCATTTAGCACACATTAAAAATTTAACATTGAACCAGATTCAATAATACTCTCCTTTAAGCTGTTTCGGCTATTTAATTGAATTGTATTTTCTGAAAAAAGCGTTCTACATCCACGCTATTGGTAGGTGACCAAATTACCTGAATTGGTAAAGAGTGGAAATTTTATTTGAATTCCTAACAAAATTTGCAGTCAGTCAACCTCTTAATTGTCTTTTATACTGGTTATCAAATGTTTGTGAAATAAATCATAACCACATAAGAAACTTAATATGGAATATGGAATTCTTCTTTTCATACCGAACACTGCCTTAGGATTTATGGTACCGGTACACATCTGTTCAGCCACTATTGGATTAAAGAGTTCATAAACAGCTTCATAAAATTGATTTGTTTCATTTTCTGTCATATTATTTACATAAATGACCCTTACAACGTAATTTCGTACTTATTTGGAAGAAATACGTTCATTTAGCATATTATACTAATTTCTCATTTTACCGCGAATTGAGAAAAAACCCCAAAATAGACTTCATATGCTTCAAAACCAAAATATTACTTAAGTGCAAGTATGGTATTTATAAGATTGTTTTGGGGACGGGAAACTTCCTGTCTGTCTGTCCGTGTGTCTGTACGCACTACACCGCCAATTCTTGCAAAAATTCACAAATCTATCACAGTTGCAATGTTGCTGGATTACATGGTAAACAGTTTCTTCTTCCACCAGTAAAATTTTCATTTTTTTAATCTTGGATTTTTGGGAACTGCTGATTCATTTATAGGCATAACTAAATTGCTATGTGATTTGACTTGCACATAATACGAAAGTCCAAGTTCTAGAATAAAAACAAAGAAGCTCAACACCAGACCTAAAGCAAAAATAGAAAAACAAGAAAACATATGGACAAGAGAAATTATCTCATATTCTCCAACTAAGTCTCTTAGATCGTCCTTTCCACCATTCAATTGTTTGTACTTAAGCACGTCACTTAATATTTTCTTTTGTATCCCCGCTGAGACAATTCTTCTGATTTGCTTGTTTATTATGTTCTGCATAGGTATTTTCGCGAAAAATGCGTCGATTCCAAAAAAGCCTGTTGAAATTCCCGGGGGAAGAATTTTATGGTATAATGGTATTCCTTTATAGCCACATAAAGAGTTGACATAGTATTGAAATACTTCTTCTGTGGTTACAAGAGCCACTTCACGGGTATTTATAGTGTATAGAAACGCATCTACATTGTTTTCAAACTCATACGTGATTGGTAGATCATCAATCCACCATGGAACATATTTGTTCGTTCCAGTTTTGAATCCCTGCTGTATCAATTCTGTGATGGTGTTTATCTGGTGATATCTACCAGCGTCTATGAAGTAGGTGGTTATATATGCCTGGTAAACCGTACAGACGGATAGAGAAAATATTATCCAAGATAAATACATAATCCTAAGGCTTTTATCATGCGGCATTTGATATCCTCCGACTCCCAAAAACACTGCCCACATGTTCGCCAAGGACTTTGAGATGTGAATTTGTTTATCATGTGAATATCTACAAAGAATCCTGAACGTAAGAGCAGTTGCCACTAGAGACATCAGGATTAAAATCCAAGTAACTCCGTCAAACACTCTTGTAATCCAGCCAGAACGAGAACGGAGTTCAGCCTTGGGTACGAAGTAACCGTACTCCAAGGACAAAAACGGGGCAACAGTTGGCAGCTCGCTATGTCCCAAGAGTTCTGCAACTAATTTAACGTCCGTTACTTGATGGCAGTCATCCCGTTTTGTTAGCAGCTTATCCAGTATCTTCGAAATTCTTGAACCAACGGCGTATCTCATAATTTCCTGCTCATAATTAGTTTCTCCGTTGGAATTCCTGTATTCTGGGGTAATTATACGACAGCATTTCGTACTTACGTCTGCATTTATGCTAGAGATATCAATCTTTTTTTCGAACCTGCCAGCATCTTGGTGCCAAACATCCACCAAAACACTTTTTCCTCTACCTGAACAATCGCCGTTCAAAACATAAGATATAACTTGTACTTCTGACGACGCTTTTTCCCATGTCAAAACTAAGAACTGTTTTCCTGCACGCATATAATTTGTGCGTAGAACTTGGTCTAGATTACCTAGTTGTGATTTGCAATCCACGAAAATTAATAAACTTTTACTCGCGTGCCATATCCTGTTTGTGATTAGAGTTTTTGACACGTATTTGTTAATATGCTGTACAGTCTCACAGTATATCATAATAATGCAGTTGGTCAGAAATATCTTGCCACTGTTTCCTGTATTTGTTAGTGAGATTGTCCAATGATTCAGTGCGTGTATTTTTTCTAGTATTGTACCATCAATGTACGTAAATACGGATTGTGAGTATTCAGCTCGAAAGAGCTGCGAAATGCTCTGGTTGCGGTAAGCAAGTTCTGAAACTCGTATTTCTCTCGTTTGATCCAAACATAATTTATCTAATTTGTAAGTACTTCTTTTAATGTACGTTTTAACGTTCCTGTATTCTGTCTGATGGTATTTGAAGTATCTTTTGGAAGCAATATATTCGATCCTGTGATCTGTCTCGAAGAACTTCTTTGCCAAATCTTCAATACAGCTTGCCAGTACCTTTTCATTGCTATTGTAAGGCTGTAATGCTATAACCAGATGTAAAACTAGCAGAGCGAATATCCACATCTGAAAAGAAGGCAAACTCATTAAAATAGGAGGAGACAATTAGCATTTAGCACAGCTGATATCTTAACTAAAATTTGGTTTGAAAGGGAATTTCCAAGCCTTCTGATGGCACAGACAGACAGACAGACAGACACTTCCTTTTTATTAATATAGAAAGGAAGTGTCTGTCTTCCGTCTGTCTGTCTGTCCGCGATGCCCAGCGAAATCTACTCAACGCAGAGATCTGAAATTTTAAACATAGGTGGACTGAAGGGTCGGAAAATGCACCTCGAAGCCGGAATTTTAATTTTACCTTTCGTTAGTGAGTTATGAGTGAAAAGCGGGCAAAAAACATGCATTTTTTTGCGTTTTCGAAGCATCATTTTTCAGTTATACATTTCATTGTTAAATCAATTACAGTTGGCTTTGGCTATTTATGTCATACCTTGGAAATAAAACTTTCGCGATCGCTTGAATGTTGTAAGCCCTAATATGGTCAAACATTGTTTTATTTGGACGAAACTCACTATACAGGGGTTTTCTGGGCCAAGAAACTCGAATCTGAGGTCGCTTTTACCAGGCGACGCTATCTAATTGTCCACGTGATTTAGGTGTTAGTAAATATAATGATTTAAATATTATGCTCTTAATTTTTTTAGTTTTAATTTTTGAAATAATTATCGCGGGCGAAGCCGCGGGCACATGCTAGTTAAAAATAAGAAAGTATTTTATTGATATAACTTCAAAAGCAAATTAACAAAAATTATAGAAATTTGTTAAAAATTAAAAACAATATTTTATACCTGTTAAAGTAATACGAACTTAAATAGGCATTAGAGATAACAGATGTAAAATAGAAGTCTTAAAAATTTAATATAGAAATATCTAACAGTATTTTTTTGTAATGTGTACCTAAAATTCATGAATTTAATATTGTAGAAATAGTCAGTACCTTCTCACCTTAAAATGAGTGCCGCTTTCCAAGCGATACATGAAGAATTTTTTTTCACTAACAAAGCATACATAAGCTTCTAACACCCACCACAGCAAAAAAACGTTTATTCTCTTTTATTGAATTTAAAAAAGGCATTCAGTCAATAGAATGCATTATCATTAAGTTGCCCGTAAAAGTCCCCGTAAAAGTGTTTTATCAATTCCGGTCAGGGACGAATCCAGATCTTACTGAAGGTAGGTGCCGACATAAACGAAAGTTTGCAATATTATTGAGGGTATGGAATATCTTAAAAATAGTGCTATCCGAGAGTCCTCAGCCGGAACGGAAATTTTAAAAGAGCAAAATTATGAAGTAAAATGATACCTCCATATTTCTGAGCAGGAATTAATTTTTTCCAGATTTTTAATTTCTTAAGAAATTTGTCGGTTTTACATATTACATAAAAATTAAAATCATTAATTAAATGTGGCTTCCAGTGAGAGAGTGGGCTAAGCCAAAAATAACGGAATCGAGATATTTTGAGATTTGTGTTTGGCTTTCTAAAGAGAAAAAATTTCATCTTAACACTTGATTTACTTCTTCTTGTAAGAATTTACACATTTCAAAGTGTATACAAAAATTAACTTCAGACCACAGTGCCAACCCTTTATCACCTTCTTAAGGCTTTTTTCGCAGTTTTTCGATATTTAAAAAAAACTTCAAAACTTTGTAGCGCCATATCTCGGTATGTATTTGGTTTTAAAAAACGTTTAAACAATGCAAATGGTAGGAAATTTAATGATCTTTAACTTTTGTAATTTAATGTTTTAGGCTATAACACGTTATTTAGGAGTTATAAGGGAAAAAACCCCTAAAATTTCGAAGTTTTCTGCTGCCCTGAAGTTCGCACAGGGTTCTCGAATTGGAAAACTTGGATTCTACCGTACAGAATACCCACATACAACATACCAAAAAAAAATATTAACTTTGGACCTTTTTCCAGGCAAAAGAAGTAGCTACCTGGTGACTGGACTAGAATGCTTCCCACTCTCTCACCTGATGTCACAATTCCTTTTCTGTTGTGCGGGTAGTCTAAACGACTTGATCAGGCGGTTCCGTATTCACAGAACACAGAATACAAAAGGATCATTAAAATCAATGAACTGTCTATTCACTTTCAGATGCCCAGTGCATGTTTCAAATCCATTTAAATTAGCATCAGTTAAATTTACTCCATAAAATTACACTAGCAATAGAAACAATTGACAAGCAACAGTTCCATGGCCTTCCCTACTACTTGTATAGACACAGATCCCGAACTCCAGATATGGCCTCGTAGGTAAAAGGAGTATAAACACAGCTGAAAAACCAAAAATAAAAAGTAATAATATGAAAATCAATATATATTATTTCCTTTTGTCTCCTTTTTAAAGGACCACCACTCTTATGTTTTAAATGCCAATTGGATAGTCTTGAGCTCTGATATTATGAGCATGTTGAACTATTGAACTACAACGCTTGTGTATGCTACAAAGAAAGATCGAAATAACACAATGATAACTGCATAATACTCATTGCAAGTTCAAATTTTAATTGATATGAATATAGCCTAGTAGTATTTAGGCCATATTATTCTGATGTGTGCTGCAGTGCAAATCACTTGCATTTATTTACATGCATTTCCCTTCTGAAAGTAAATGCATATAGTATATTGCGATACAAGTGCCGTAAGCGGTGCATACGGATCGAGGAAAGAGTTTTTTCAAATTCCGAGATCCGTTAAGCGCTTACGGCACGAGTATTGCATGCTATTTTTTGCACGATGATTATTTATATCCATTTATTTATATTAATTGAGATGTAAGCTGAAAATATTATGTATATACATTATTGAAGATAGATGTTATATTTTAGAAGGTGATTCGCATGTGTTGGTTGTTATGGGGACTGAATATTTGTCCTGTTAAAACCGCCACAAACTGGGGGGGCCTTGGTTCCGGCCTTCCATAAAGGCGTGTATTGTGATGGTTTTTCTTTCGGCACTAGTGCTTTTTGTAATCTTTACCGCACGGAGAATTCTTTCGTTTTCATAGCAACCTGACTGCGTGCGGGAATGTCAAGTTACGATCCACGGCAACAATATTCGTAACTACCACTAATTAGTTACGTCGTGCAAAAATACTTATTCATATCTTACCGTCGAAGATAAACCAATTAAGTAATACTGCTATCTAGGCCTAGTGCATCAGCGTCATAAGTAGGGCAAGGCATTTAATGACCATAAAATAGTGAAAAAATGCAAAATAAAAATGCAATTATAACCTAAAAATTTTGAAAATATGACATAGAATTTTAAAAAATGTCCAATAAATTTACCATTATTACTTATAATTAGTATTTTTAAGTAATGAATTAATAAAAGCAGTTTAATGGATGGCAGTACGTTATATATGAATTTACAATATAAAACACACTTATTTTGTAACTAAGGAAGTAAGTAAATTTATACTACTTGGACACCCTTAGCGAAAACAAGAATTCTTTCTGAACTGGCATATCCATAAAATTACCCCTAGAAAATATTTCCCATTAAAAAAAAAAAAGAAACGTCTTTATTGGTGCAAGACAAACTCCTAAGATGTTTACAATAGACCTGAATTAAAATGAACTACGAATAATTAGCGGAGTTTCTCAGATAAAAACGATTGTCTGTTGTCTGAAAGTAACGATTTGTACATGGAAAAGCTCCTCTCTACCCCCACTGAATCATGACCTAAAATTCTGAAAAAGACCTAAAAATGCCGAAAATGACCTAAAATGCAGTAGCCTATATGACGTAAAAATTGGCAGAAAATTACCTATCTCTTGAAAATAACAGCAAATGCAAAACAAATTGGCCTTATTGAATCAATTTTTTCATTATACTTAAATTTATATTTATTTATATTTATTAAGTGCCAGTATGGTACTTTATGAGATTGTGCGTGGGGGACGAAAAATGTCTGTCCGGCTGTCTGTCTGTCCGTGTGTCTGTACGCGCCATAACTCAAATACGCTTTATCGGATTTTCATGAAACTTGGTATACGCATTTATAATGTCCATGGGAAGAACCCTATTGTTATTGAACCAAATCGGTTCACCAGTACCGGCGTCAAACCCAATCTAGTGTTTTTATTTAAAAGCGCCATAACTCAAATACGCTTTATCGGATTTTCATGAAACTTGGTATACACATTTATAACGTCCATGGCAAGAAGCCTATTAATTTTGGACCTAATCGGTTGACCGGTACCAGAGTAACGACTAATTAAAGGTCACATGTTTTTTTATTTTTGTCTACCGGTATAATTAATGACAGTTAACACTATTCCTTCACTTATGCCTATCAAACGACACCATCAAACTGACTGAGTTGGCCAAATGGTAACGCTTTAGATTCGTATTCTGGAGGTCCCCGGATCAAATCCCGGAGCCGGTCGATTTGACATGGATTTTTTTATTTTTATTTTTATGTGAGTGCGCGATTGTCAAGGTATCACAAATCTGTAGTTCTGTTGACGCTGGTCGATTTTAGTCTGAGTTAGAAAAACTTATGTTCTGCGTATCATAATTGCAATTATAATTGATTCAACAAAAACATACTGGCACTTTGTTATATCAGTTTACCTGATTTTTATTTTTATTTATATTTATATTTGTATATTCGAGCTATCTTTATCTTTCATATAAAAAAGATACAAAATCATCAAATACCTTGCCCTAGTCATAAGTATCATTCCATTTAATGAAGAGAAAAGTAGAGTAGTTTAGATCCACCACTGGCCGAACTCTTTCTTAATCCACTTGAGTGTAAACACGGGATTATCCTTATGAAAATATACAATTATTTGGATTGTTGGTAGTTCGGAAGTATTCGGTTGTTTCCGGAAGTGTTCGAGCGTGGTCCAGGGCTCGGATGCTGGGCGCGAGCAACAGTTAGCTTCGCGTGGTGGTAGAGTGGAGACAGCCTCATCTCTCCCGGTTCATGCGCTGTACGTACTTCAGCTGTCATTGTCAGTGGGCCTTGGAATATAAGTGATTACTTCTGTTACGTCATAAAACTCCCTCACGTGCTTGTAAATGTTGTTAATCTTTTCCTTCAATTCTATTTAAATTCTTTTAAGAGGTGATATTTAAAATTTAATAAAAAGCATGCTTCTGTTTATTTAATATCACGATAATAAGGCACATTATATTATTTTGGTGACACAAAGAAATGAGTGTTAGTTGTTCTGAAAAACAACAAAGTGTGGTTGCCATGCAATTATATTACGCGCACATTTCCCAGAATTTCATACAAAGTACCAAGTAAAGAACCTTGTGTAAACTAAAAGGAACAGTATAAATATTGTCTTAATAGAACATTCAAGTATTAAGTACTATAAAATCCATTTCTGGGCAGAGATACCTTGAAAAATCGTAAATATGCCCTAGGAGTTCAAAACGACGACGTTTGTCATTGGAGATTTAAAAATTATTACTTTCTTGATATATTATATAGTAATATCATCCACAATGCCAAGAATTTATTATAATAATTATATAGTTACTTACTATGGAAGACCGTTATAAAAAACTTAACAGGCAAGCAAGAAGTTAACAAAACGCTTATAACGGTCGAACATCGTACGACGTTTTATGTTATTTTGAAACGTACATTTTAAAATGAAAATAATTCCAGTTCGCTTTTCCTTAGGATAACAATAAAAAAAACTTCTTGCTAATTTCGTATGTAGCGGAATTCAGGCTCTTTTGGTTGGCAGCAATTTTTGGGGAAACAAATGACATATGAAAACAAATGAAATACTAAATTGTGGTCTATTCGTATAGACATTTATTTATAATAGCTCTCTCTTAAAGTTATAGAATAGACAAATAAAGTACTAATCTGGAAGAAATCCTTCGTTATGATACGGAATTGCAGACTTTTAATGAATGCGGGAGAAATGTAGGGCGTAAGCAATGTTTTGAGCACTACAGTTGTGCTATGTTGGCTTACGATTGTGCGTTGTCAAAAACCATCTATTAGTTATTTATGTTTATGGGGCGTATTTCTCTGACCTAAAAAATAGGATATATGCATGCATTTATGAGCTAAAAACATTAAAAAATGACCAATAAAATTTAAAATATGACTTTAACATTTACACATTGTGTATATATATTTAAATTTATTACAATACATTTTATTAAAATATAGTGTTAATTATTTAAAATAACTGTAAATTCTCAAAAAGTATCATTATAATGCAAAATTTACAACATATGATATGAAATTTCAATATTTCTTTAATATGCATACAAATATGCCAAAAATTTGACCTAAATAGGCAGATTCATACTAAAAATTCTACAGTAGTTTAAAATTTCCTAAATATGCAATTATATGCACAATAAAAGCCGTTATATTTTCACCAGGATGCTTGGAATCGGGTTTAAATTAGTCGGAGACCTGGGCCCTATTTCATAAAAGTTACAATTTTACAGGTGAAAGGTGACATAAAATTGTCTTACACGTTTACATTTTGACAATTGTGTTTTTCATAAAAGCTGACAACTTTACATAAATGTCATGACAATTTTGTAGATTTGTATGACAATTTTACATATTGTTGTTTCTCAAAACTTTTGAGTTTACAGGTAAAAGTCTGACAAATATGTCAAATCTTAGGATACCTTCCATTTATGAAACATTAATTTTGCTGACATATTTACAAATTTACAAAAAATGTAGAATTGTCATTACAGAAGTGACAGGCAATCTTTCATATGTAGGCCAACAGAGTAGGTTATGTAAATGTGTGGCATAACTTGGCAAACTTTCTTGTGATTTAAACTTTGTTAATAAACTTGCTAAATTGTCTTGTTAATAATGAACACTAGTAGTAGTGATATTGGTAGTAGTAAAAGTGGTGAAGAAATAGACATGAAACCACCCAGTGTTTTTAGGTAATGGATTAGCCTAACTTTCAATTTCAGTGACTTTGTATTAAAAGAGAAATATAATTCAATTATTTTCGATAGTAATAATCGATTGCTTAAGTATCATATTCGATGTTGAGACACGTATCTGAGAGCCATGTACAGTGTACTAAAGTAATCTTTAGGTTTGACATAAAATTGTCGCGTTTATGAAATGGGTTCTTTTAGTCTGACAATTTACATTAATTTGCCTGTAATGTAAGGAAAAGTTGTATTATTTATGAAAAATACAATTGTCATGACATATTCACAAATTTGTGAGACTTGACACAATTGTTGTGTTTGTCACACCTGTAGAGTTTTATGAAATAGGGCCCTGAAATAATGCAAAAGGGGAAAAATATGACAGGTCATAGAAATCTGCCCCCTATTTATGTTATTTTGAATTGTAAATGATTAAAAGGTACACGATAATAGTAGCGGTAGAGATAAAAGTATTTGTAATGGTTAAAATGAAGGAAGTTGATAGTTATTAATTTGTACGAAACGGAAGTGAACGATAGTGACATCTGGTGATATCTTCTATAATTTTTAGAACATGCTAGCACAAAAATGTATACCTTAACGGGTCGGTCTGTAAAATGAAACTTTACATAGACGGAGATAGTTCTTATAAACAATGTTACGATTCTACATAACATGCAATTGAAAGTATTACTACTGAGAGAGAAATACTTCAATAATGCAAAGTTATTTGTCTGGAAACCCAAGTGACTATATCTGACCTAGCCAGGAAAACCCAACCATAAGTTGAATTAATTCCTCTTCAGTACAAAATTCTAAGCATAAAAAAATCAGGCAAACTGTTGTAACAAGGTACCAAAATTCATTTGTTTAATCAGTGATAATTGCAATTATGATATGCAGAAAATAAGTTTTTTTTTCAAATCGATTTCAGAGTTAAGTTCTAGATCGATTCAATAAGCAGGGCTTACGGAAGACAAAGATCTAGTTTGATAAGCATATGTGAAGGAATATGTGGGTAGTGTTATTTGCCAAAGCTACCTGTATTGCAACTTCTAAAGCCGTATATGAACACTGTAAAACAATATGTTGTCATGAGATCTGATTTGCATTTTATACATTCTGTCTAATGTATTAACATAAAATAGCCACTAAATTGGGCTTTACTCCGCTACCGATCGACCGATTTGGTTCAATCTCGATAGGCTTCTTCCCATGAGCGTTACAAATGCGTATACCAAGTTTAATCAAAATCTGATAAAGCGTATTTGAGTTATTTGAGTTGGACGGACAGACAGACATATTCCCGTCCCCCACACAATCTCATAAAGTACTATACTGGCACTTAATAATGATTCAGTTTCTAAGTCAGATCCGGAAGACTTCGCACGAACATACAGGACGAGATACAATATTCTCAGACACCTTCACTCTAAGCAAGGCGAGGATAGGATGAAGATGATATTGACTGCCAGATGATATATGGGGTCCACAAAAGCCTAAATTTACCCCACATTTGTCTCATGGGTGAGGAAAAATCCTGGAAAAAACTTCAGCTGTTACTTGTCCCGACTAAGATTCGAAACCGATGCTGCTTGAGAGAAGCAAGCACCTTCCCTGCTCCACAGCGGTGGAGTAGTCATGCATATTAAGGAAAAATTGAATATGGTTTATATTAGATATAGGATATAATTATATATTTTTTTGGCTCCGCCTTCTACCCCCTGAGTACCTAAACCTCTTGATCATAGAACGCAGGGAAAATGTTTGTTGAATTGACTTTGGCATTTTACGCTTGTTCATCTGTCTGTTGTCGCAGGGGGCGTGTCCCTGATCTGGTATTCACCTGATAGAGTGAGGGAAACCCCGAAAAAACCTCACTCGAAGCAATTCCGCAGCAGATATAGGAATTAGGCGTTTTTCTAAAAATTCATATTAAAATGATGGAAGAAAATCTGAAGAAAATTAAATCTCATCAACATTTTCCGAATAAGATAGAACAATCATTGCGTTAATTGTTTTCTTTTCAGTCCGGCTCGGGTTCATGTTATTGCGAGATAATTGTTATAAGAGATATTGTTATAAGATTAAGTTAGTTTATGCTTCCAATGTTTGCAGAGACAGGTTAAATAAAAGCTTTCATTACAGTGGTTGTATATTCACCATGTATGGGACGTGAACAAGTGTCGAACATGGATACAAGCTCTCTCATAACAATAAACATGTTCTGTACAGTCACAGAAACAAATGAACCAGTAAATAATCGACAGACTGTGAAACCTAGTATCATTTCACAAAATTACATTACATTGCATGAAATGGTTAGGGAAAAATATCCTTTTGATAACAGAACTCTACCATTCGACCTTCAGCTAAGGGAAAAAAATGGTAATGAAGTTATAGTTATGGCCAGGAAATGCCAATAACGGACGTGGTATTAATTAGGCCGACCGCTTCTTCCCCACTGATGTAGATATATGACGCAGCGAATGGTTTGGTAGGCCGACTATCTTCTTGGGATACAGAATTGATGTGGATTCATGTTTATTTAATGAGGATTGGAGGTTGAGTAGTGGAAACACATCTATAAAATCAAGGTGAATTACTGGAAGTTCAAATAGCTTTTGTTGGATATCCAGCATACTTCAGAGCCAATAGGAGACTTCTATCACTACGAGTGACTTCAAAGTAACCAGAGGAAATTAAGCTGGCTCTATCAGCCGGTCTAAAATGAATTTTGGATCTGACAGAAAGCCAGTGATTAAAAATAATTCAATAGGCCTAACTTAAAATTATTCTTGATTCACAATAATTCCATACCGAAAAGGAGCAAGATGGGTCAAAGCCTGTCACTTGTTCTTCACTTCCGGTGGAGGTTTAATCATGCATTACACTCAATATATTCATCATATATATATAACTAATATATAATAATAATATTACTAATTATATACAGAGTGTTAATGAATAACACCGAAATATTTTACCTATGTATAGAGGGGACATAGACAAGCAACTTTTATTAGGAGATTTTTGCTCTATGGATTCAATTCTTCCTGTTATAACATAAAATCTCCCAAGGATATGCCCGCCACTGACTTCTAATACTTGAAATGATGGGAATCAAAGGAACAGTGAATATTGTGTAGTGGTCGGGGAAATTGTAAAAAATGACGATCGATATCTTACAACTCTGAGGGAAAAAAAGACAAACGAAACATTTTTGTTAGGTCTGGAATTGGGAATAAAAACATAATGCAGTGGCGGGCAATCATGTGATTAGTCAGTAAATTTTGCAGATTATGAAAATTCTAAATTATGGTATAGCTGTTGATGAATTATTAAGAATCAGGTTTTTATCGATCACTAGGAAGGCATGAAGTCAATTTATTGAAAATTTTAACCCTATTTCGCTCAATTATTGAGTTATGAGCACCAAATTTTAAGGACGTTAATGCCCTGTAGCATACACATTTTACGTCATAGAGCAAAAATCTCCTAATAAAAGTTGCTTGTCTATGTTCCCTCTATACACAGGTAAAATATTTCGGTGTTATTAATTAATACCCTGTATAATAATTACTTATTATATATAATAATAATAATAATAATAATAATAATAATAATAATAATAATAATAATAATAATAATAATAACTAATATATATAACTAATAAACTTTTGTGTTGACGATTGTTTTGGGGTCTAAGGAATCATAAAACCTAAAGTCACTTAGAGGTTTTCCATGGTAACGATTGCAGTAGGTAGGCCTAGTTTTTCCATAGGCAGAAAAAAATCTTTATTTTTTCTAATCTGCAAACTCTTTAAAAGTGGTCTTATGAGGGGAGGGCCTTGTAACGGAAGCACGTCAAGTTGGGACAAATGAATGCAGAAACCACGGCCTCCTTAGACTTATTCTATTCTTTATACTAAATGCAGAGGGCCTTGACTACAATGCAGTCAGATGTTTGTAAATTGTGTCACGCCTTGCTTTAGATGTAGAAATTTAACAGGTATTATGTTAAATAATAATAATAATAATTTTTATTATCTGTTTGCCGTGCATACAGTACAGATAGAATCGTCAAATAAATAGGGAAAAAATAAATTTAAGTCGCACCTTGGATGAATGTTCCCATCCCCCGCTCCCTCGCGATGCACTTTCTTTTATACCACTTCTTCTGTCCTCATATTACGTAGAAACTCGTGATTGGACGTTGGTAGTGTGACGTCATACCGGTAAACAAAAGCCTCATGTCTTACGTAAAAGTTGACAGGCTTACTAACGTCTGGAAGATATAATATGCCACATTTTCGAAACCTACAAACAGTGTATCGTACATTATTCTAAAATGCAAGGGCGCTTCGCTTCGGCTGCCGCCTCCGCTCGCGCACTTAACTAATGTGGTTAGTGTTTTGCATTATTTAGATTATGTGAAGAGGTGATTGTGGTCTGGTCGGGAGTGCCGAGTAAGCTAGAGGGTTGTCATTTTGGTGTATGGGTTGGTAGCTTGTATTTGGTACGATCGGGAGTTTGGAGAGAAGGAACGATCGGGTGTGCCGAGATAACAAGCGAACAGCAACGCATTGTTCGGAGCGTAAGGGGCGACTTAATCTTATCTTTAGCCAATAAATAACATTAAAATAACAAATACAATACAATACAATTAAAAACTAAAAAATTCATTTAAATCATAAAACGAATTCTTACATAAAACTGTCTTTAGTCTTAACTTGTACAGATGAAGATTACTAATACTAGAAATTCTGTTTGCAAGTTTGTTTACTGTCCTACTAATGATGCAAACTGGAGATTTTTATACTTTGTAGTTGAGTAGTGAGGTATGTGCACATGATTTCTTTGTCTGGTTTCATAATTATGTATATCCATATTAAGTCTAAAATTTTGGAGATTTTTCTTATAAAACACACCAGCTTTAAAAATTAAAATGCTTGTGAAAGTTAGAATGTTATGTAATATAAAATACTCACGTAAAGAATCCCTAGGTTTAAGATCAAATATTGCTCTTAAAATTCTTTTCTGATTTGTAAAAACCCTCTGAATATTAGATGCACAACCCCATACTAATATATTATAAAAAATCGTAGTTTGTACAGAAGCAAAGTACACACTTAGTAAATAATTTATATTAAGAGAATTCTTTAAACATTTGACAGCATAACCTGCTTTGTTTAATTTACAACAAACATGATCATCAATCTGAAAATTCCAAGTTAAATTAGAGTCCAAGTAAATACCTAAAAATTTACATGGATCTGAAGAATTTAAAATAAAATTGTCGCACTGAACAGGCAGTTGAGTGATATTTCTATTTTGGAATAGTAAACAGACAGGAATGATTGACAGGCTGGTGGAAACAGGAAGAAAGTATGGAATGGAAATCAGCATAGGTAAATCGAAGGTGATGAGGATATCGAAGAGAGAAGAGCCGCTTCAAATTATCATGGGAAATCAAGAATTAGAGAACGTGAACCAGTTCAAATACTTAGGAAGTGTACTGACGAAAGATGCCTATTGCACCAAGGAGATAAGATCAAGAATTGCCATGGCCAAGAAAGCATTTATGAAGAAGAGAACTCTGCTAACTAGTAGTCTGAACCTAGAGCTACGTAAAAACCTGGTGAAGTGTTATATTTGGAGTATTGCTTTGTATGGATCAGAGACATGGACTTTGAGGAAAGTAGAGAAGAAATATTTAGAAAGTTTTGAAATGTGGTGCTGGAGACAGATAGAAAATATAAAGTGGATGGACATGGTGACAAACGAAGAGGTTCTGAGTAGAGTGGGTGAGAAGAAGTCAATCATACACACAATTCGTCAGAGGAAAGCAAACTGGATTGGGCACATTCTCAGAAGGAACTGCTTATTACATGATGTCGTAGAAGGAAGATTAGAGGGTACAACTAGACTTGGAAGAAGAAGAATTCAGCTGTTGGACGATTTAAGGGAAAAGCGGAAATATTGGATGCTGAAGGAGGAAGCAGAGGATAGACAGTTTTGGAAAACAAAATTCGCGTACCAAGTTTGAAAACCTGCCGGAAGGCAGAATACTTACTACTACTACTAAACAGACAGGCAGCTATATTAATTTTAAAGTACTAACTAAACAGTTTCTATAACTTACGATAAGCGAGAGTATAAAGTATACTGCCTTTTCTATTTATAATATGAAAATAAATCTTAACGTAGCCTACATAGCGCACTTTATGTGGGCAGCAACCACAAGACGTTTCACGTACAGCCTACAAGACTTTTTAAAAAAATATCATTCTCAGGCTTATTAATATTCGTAATATTTTGTATAATTGCTAAAACTGTTGCTATTACTATTGTTTTTATTCTTATGATTAGTATCTATTTATATCTCAGCAGATATAGATGGCCTTGTTCATGTTTGTTCAAGCGTGGAATCTAGTCCAAGTGATTTTCAGTAAAACGAGAATTCCCACGCAAGCATTTGGCAGGGGTTCAAGTCTCATGAGGGGTATATTGATTCCATCATCTAGGTGTTCAACAGGTTCCTCGTCACTACGTAATTTCAATTAAGACCATCTCTTTCCTTCAGCTACTTATTCCGGATGCCTTAAAATGTAACAACGTCGCTTCAACAGAATTCTACGCCCCACATTAAAATTAGAACGACCGTTTGTAATTTGTAAGCAGACAGACCAGTGAACTCCAGCTGGATTCGTGGTTGCCATGGATACCTTGGGGTTTTCTTCATTCTCGTGTCATAAAACGAAAGAATATCGCCAACAGTGAACTAAGCCACACATTAAAATTAGATCGCCCCATTCTGTTTCGGGAAAGAGAAGAGCTACTATGGAATGCTCTGCGTTTCTGGTTGCTATGGATACCTGAATTTTCTCGTCTTTCTTTAGTCTCATTACCTGTAACACACACACATATACACACGGAATAATAAATCAATACACTGTGTAAGTACAGTTTGGTCCAAAACACACTTCTAGCAAATTCGTATGCCAGTCCTTGCCAATGATTAAAAAAAATATATCTGTGCGAATTTCTCCTTTCAATATGCTCATAAATTCATAATCACACTTAAATGCATAAACACATTTGACCACATTTAAAAACAAAAATTATTAATTTTTTTCTTAATTCAGCTGTGTTTATAGCCTACTCCATTTAGCTGCGAGGCCAAATCAGGAGTTCGGGATGTGTGTCTATACAGTAGGGTAGGCCATGGAACTATTGATTGTCAGCTGTTTCTGTTGTTCGTGTATTTCATGGTGTAAATTTCAACTGATATTAATTTAAATGGATGTGACACAGGATGAAATGCTGAGGATGTTTCATGGTATGTAAATAACCTTAGGCGTAACGAGGGGGGGGGTTTGGGGGTTTGAACCCCCCCCCCCCCATTGATTAAAAAAAGCAAAATTGTACAATTTTTTTAAGTCTGCTTATAAATTACTTAATATGAGTATAAAGTGTGGGAAGCTTAAAACTCGTTATTGTGCATATTAATTTTTAAAATTTTCCGGGGGAGGACCCCCAAGATGTTATAACCCCCCCATATGGTCGGCCTGGTTACGCCTATGTAAATAACCAATTCGTCATTTGCTTTTACGACTGGGGAAACCATGAAATAGCCCATGTCAAATTGGCCGGCCACGGGATTTGAACCTGAGTCCTCCCGAATACGAGGCCGTTGGCGTGTAAACTCTCCGGTTAGGTTCTCGGAAAAAGCTAAACCTGAATCTGAGATAGAATCCGAATATTTAGATTGTCATAGGCTTATCGTTTATTCACAATAAAACTATTAACGAAAAATTTCGGGACTAAATTGTTAAACATTGACACTATCTTTTTTATTATTTTTCTGTTGGTTTCATTTTGCCAAATTCCAAATTAATTGCTCATTTGGATGTTGGTAAAGATTGTCAGGCAGTGAACGTAAACCTTAACTTTTTCAGGGGTAAAAGATTATAATTTTTCTGTCGGTTACAGTCTAAAAGCTATAAGTTTGCAAAATTTTAGTTTTTTTTAGGTATTCGGAGGTAGTTAAACATTGGCAGTGAGTATAGGAAAGCGTTTTAATTTTTTTCGGGGGTAAATTAAAGGTTAAAATTTTGAACAACTTGGGATTTTCCCGTTATATGCTAAAAAGCTAGAAATTCGCCAAATTTCAAGCTTGTACCACGTCTCGTAGTGTGGCAACTTTGTGAGAAAGTGAATCAGCCATGTGGCTTCGTCTCCTCTCTTCGTCTCCTCTCTTCGTCTCTCTATACAGTAGCCTATACAGGGTGTTAATGAATAACACTGAAATACTTTACCTGTATATAGGGGGAACATAGACAAGCAACTGTTATTAGGAAAATTTTGCTCTATGGATTCAATTTTTCCTGTTACAACAAAAAAGATCCCAGGGCATGGCCGCCACTGACTTCTAACATTAGAAAAAAATGCAAAACAAAGGAACTTCGTTGTTAAAACTGTAGTGAGTAGTTATGAATTTAAAAAAAAGACTAATGCAGTGGCGACCAGTCATGTGATTAGTCTGTAAATGTTGCAGATTATGAAAACTCTAAATTATGTAATAGCTGTTGACGATTGATTAAGAGTCAGATTTTTATCGATCACTATGAAGGCATGAAGTCAATTTAATGAAGATTTTAACCCTATTTAGCTTTATTATTGACTTATGAGCACCAAATTGTAATGACTTTAATGCCCTGTAGCATACACATTTTACGTCATAGAGCAAAAATCTCCTAATAAAAGTTGCTTGTCTAAGTCCCCTCTATATACAGGTAGAATATTTCGGTGTTATTTATTAACACCCTATATAAGAGGCTTTGTCCTGACTTAATGACTGACCGATAGAGAATCAACGTAGATCCTAAACTATAGGCCTAATAGGTAGAGACTTTGAATTTTGATAGTACCTTCGTTTCATAATGTAAGTAATAAAGGATTTTGAAAAATTTTGATTTTAAATGCCATAAATTAAATGTTTTTTAGGATACTTAATACCTTTATACACAGAATTATCAAATTCCATGTCGTCTACAGTTAGGCTTATGATGACAGTGTATTGTTGGCAGTGTTCACAGGTAGCTTTGGCAATAAAGGATACGGGACTTTGACAAATTAGAGAAGCTATCGATAGCATTCATTGGTGTAAATATATACTGAAGAATGAAATTCACGAAAATAATGCAGTCACATAACTTTCTTTACCCTGGACATAGAGAATACCATTTTGTCACTTCACAATTTGATGTAAAATAAGAGGTCGTCCAGCTGCCTCAGTCTGTGTGTCAACGGGTAAGTTATATCAACCGTTTTCTGAGGGAATTGTTTGAGTGTGATAAGTCGCTCTTCTTCATTTCAAATTCTACATACCTATTTAAGAACCTAGAGTTTGAAAATCGAAAGTCCTTCATGAGTTAATTTTCGAATGTCAAAATACAAAACCCGAGCGATGCCAGGTCTTTTAAGCTAGTAGTTTTATAGGTATGATTCACGATAGCTTCATAAATATATACTGAATATGTTTTAGGGCTATATTGAATTACTTTCCTTGTCAATAAGTATTCTCATATTTTGTTGTGGAGAGATTAGCTACATCCAGGAAATCTCAAAGGTCCTGATTGAATCATAATAGCTTAGGACTGCTGCTGAAAACATGTTTTCCAGAAAGTCGGAAAGGAGTTAAATCCCAAGCAGAGATAGATGCTCTCAATTCCATGGCCTCCTTCTGTCAACTTCAAGACTTCAAGGTCGTCACGAGAACTGTGGCTTGGTTGTCATGGTTACCAGTATTACCACTGCCTTCTTGAATCTCATCCATTCTCCATCTGTCTCCATGACAACGGGATCCAAACAAATCCGTGACTCTGCCTGAATGTAAATAAACTATATTGCATATACTTTCGACACTTCCTGTGAATTAACCGATAATTATTTATAGGCTGTGTGCTTGCGTTTGATTAAACTGAAATGGTATGTGTGTCACAGAGAACGATATCGTTACTGAACTTCGTGTTGGGATAACAAAGAACTCCGTGGCGCTACCATCCTTGAAAGGACTAGGCCTACCACCCGCCTGCTGCTTCATCTACTGTAGACAGGATTGGAGGCGCATGGTCAGAATGACGATACCCACGCCTATGGTTTCCATAATCAGAGTCACCTCGGCTCGAATCACGAGGCTCAGTGCGCACCGTTCCAGACTTCCCTATCGAAAACGTCTGTAATTATTAAGTGCCAGTATGGTACTTTATGAGATTGTGTGGGGGACGAAAAAATGTCTGTCCGTCTGTCTGTCTGTCTATCTGTCTGTCTGTCTGTCTGTCCGTCCGTCCGTCCGTCTGTCCGTGCGTCTGTACGCACCATAACTCAAGTACGCTTTTTCGGATTTTCATGAAACTTGGTATAAACATTCATAATGTCGATGGGAAGAACCCTATTGATATTGAACCAAATCGGTTCACCGGTACCGGAGTAATGCCCAATTTAGTGGCTATTTTAACAGATTATGGCGCCTTTCTCATAGAAAGGCGCCATCACTCAAATACGCTGTAACGGATTTCCATGAAACTTGGTATACCCATTTATGACGTCCATGAGAAGTGCCCTATTGAATTTGAACCTAATCTGTTGACCGGTACCGGAGTAAAACCCAATTTAGTGTATATTTTAAAGACGCGGTAACTCAAATACGCTTTACCGGATTTTTATGAAACTTGGTATACACATTTACAATGTCCATGGGAAAACGTCTATTCATAATGGAAAAAATCGGTTGATCTGTTTCGGAGTAATGCTCAATTTAGTGCCGATTTTATAGCAATATACGTATTCGAAAGAATTTATAAAAAAAATGAAAATCAGTTATCTTGACAACATAGCCTATTGTTTTACTGTGATCTTATAAGGCCTTGGAAATTAAAATACAGGTAGCTATGACCAAAACACTATTGTTTTACATGCGCTTATCCAACTAGAACGTTAAAATGACCCAGGTGGCCGAGATGGTAGACCTTTCTTCTTCCGTAAGCCCTGCTTAATGAATAAATCTGGGGCTTAACTTGGAAATCAATTTAAAAAAAAAAACATATTCTGCATATCATAATTGCAGTCATAACTGATTAAACAAAAACATACTGGCACTTTTTTACATCAGTTTACCTGATTTTATTTTGTTAGAAATTTGTACATGAGGCCCGTATAGTAAGAGCCATAACTTTTGTGTGAGAACTTTTTATAAAGCAATTATCTGAATGTACAAACTCATTCGAACCGTAGGCCTACACTCTTTGCGTCAGGCTGAAACAATTGAATACGCTCCCTGCAGTACGGCCTCTTATTCTGTATCAGAATTATTTGAAGTGAGAAAGTTGTATTGGTCTTGTTTTACGGTAGAGAAAGCTATGTGAGTATATCAAATAAGATTATTTACTTCCTCTAACGTACCACAGGTATAACCGATGAGTTGAGACAGGAATCATGGTTTGAAAATGTGCGGTAGCAACACGAGTTTATGGAGCGGCATTCTCTCGTAGGTCTTACCTCATCAGTTATACTGTATAGAGAGAGGAACTATTGTATTGAACCCGGAAATTCGATGTAGAGTTGTAAACCATTTATGCACGTTTTCAGTTAACCTGAATCCAAAAATAACCTACTATTTTCAGAAACATTTGTTTGTGTTTTTGTGTCCTTTACTCTTGATTCTACTGTTATCTTATTTTATTTTTATTAAGTGCCAGTATGGTACTTTATGAGATTGTGTGTGGGGACGAAAAATGTCTGTCCGTCTGTCTGTCCGTCCGTTCGTCCGTCCGTCCGTGTGTCTGTACGCGCGATAACTCAAATACGCTTCGTCGAATTTTAATGAAACTTGGTATACACGTTTATAATGTCCATGGGAAGAACCCTATTGATATTGAACCAAATCGGGTCACCGGTACCGGTGTAATGCCCAATTTAGTGCCTATTTTAATAGATTATGGCGCCTTTCTAATAGAAAGGCGCCATAACTCAAATACGCTGTATCGGATTTCCATGAAACTTGGTATACTCATTTATGACGTTCATGAGAAGTGCCCTATTGAATTTGAACCTAATCTGTTGACCGGTACCGGAGTAAACCCCAATTTAATGTCTACTTTAAAGGCGCAATAACTCAAATACGCTTTATCGTATATTTATGAAACTTCGTATACGCATTTATAATGTCCATGGGAAGACGTCTATTTATAATAGATAAAATCGGTTGACCTGTTTCGGAGTAATGCTCAATTTAGTGCCTATTTTATGGTAATATACGTATTCGAAAGAATTTATAAAAAAAATGAAAATCAATTATCTTGACAACACTGCCTATTGTTTTAGTGTTATCTTATAAGGCCTTGGAAATTAAAATACAGGTAGCTATGACAAAAAACACTATCGATTTACAAGCGCTTATCCAACTAGACCGTTAAAATGACCCCGGTGGCCGAGATGGTAACGCTTTGGCCTCACATTCTGGAGTCCATGGTTCAAAACCCGAAACCGGCCAATTTGAATTTTTTTTTTTGACATTTTTATGTGAGTGTGCGATTGTCATGATATCACATATCTGTACAGTTCAGGTGATGCTGGAAGATTTTAATCTCATTAAAAAAAAACTAGACCTTTGTTCTTCCGTAAGCCCTGCTTAATGAATAAATCTGGAGCTTAACTTGGAAATCAATTTTTTAAGAAAACATATTCTGCATATCATAATTGCAGTCATAACTGATTAAACAAAAATATACTGGCACTTTTTTACATCAGTTTACCTGATTTTATTTATTTTACTTTTATTTATTTTCTTGAGAATGTAAATAGGCTCATTGCCTAATTACAGTATTCTCTTATATTAATTACACCAGTTTTACAACACTAATATTACATGATTAATTTCTCTCTCTCTCTCTCTCTCTCTCTCTCTCTCTTTCTCTTTTTCTTTCTCTTAGTTTTACCTCTCCCTTTGAGGATTTAAGCAACTCAAGCCTTACAGTTTATTACAGTATTGGCCTATCAGTGGATCAGTGATGCACATGGCACAGATAGTATTATTTTATGAATAAATATTTTAAATTCTGTTTTGTAGTGTATTACCTTATTTGTGCATAAATAACTTTCATTTAATTCCTTCGAATACTGTTATCAGTCGGTTAATATTATCAGATTAGCTGCGTCCCGAAGTGCTCACAATAAGCGAAGTGCACTGTAGCCTACCAACCATCTTGGAAAGAGGTTGAGACAACTGCAATACAGCTTTTTACTCTATACTGTAGAGAAAGCTATGTGATCGAATCACATGAGATTCTTTTTTAAAATAGTTATGACTGAGTAGTCAGGTGTTAAGGTCGCGTGATGCTGGTCTTGATTGATCTCAGTCACGGCCGTGTGTTCGTAGAGTTCACACTGACATGCACAGTCTGGCTTCAGGTAAGTCTTACTCTACACAGATCACAAGTAGGCCCGGTTTCGATCCAGACAAGGTATGTGAATGTGTGTGGCACGTATTGTTAGGTTCCCGCCTTTGTACTTGTCAGTATTACAGTAGGCCTTAGGCCTACTCAAGGCCGGATATTATCTAAGAAGAATGGATCGTATTCTTCAACACATAACAACAAACTAAATAAATACAGGGTCCGGCAGAGAAACCTGACGGTTTTTAAACAGAAATTACGACAAAACTGTATCGTTTGCGCACATTATTTTATTTAAGAATTACAATACATCTCAAAGTATTTTACCTACATCAATTCCGGGGTGCGCGGGCAAAGAAAGTTAAGTCCACTTTCTTGTTACTGAGAATTAGAGTGACTTAACACACTATACCAGCCCAACATAGCTTTAGAGATGGATAAACCCATGAGGCACACATCCATGACTACCGTACAATTTTGAATATGACTTACTGGACTTAACACAAATGTAGAGAACATTTTTATCTACAACTCTATGGACATATCTAAATATTTTAGGATGGTGGACTTAACTCTCTTTGCCCGTGCACCCCGGAATTACTTTCCGAAAATTGTATTCCTACTTCAATCCACAAAGCTAAATAAGCCCATTGTATCAAAATTATTATTATGGTTTCGTGAAAAGTTGGAATCAGCCGAAACTTCGTAGTGTCGTAACTCATTGTCGCCAGTACATCTCGCGCTTGAGCATTCAAGTAAAAAACAATTGCGAAACTTAGTTGTATAACCTACGTGTAAACAAGATTTCATGAGTTTCGCCGCCATTTCAACATTCATCAAAATGAGAATATTCCATGTCGGATTACCATACTTTTGTGGGTGGCAATTGTTTTTTACTTGAATGCGCAAGCGCAAAACTTACTGGTGACAATGAGTTACGACACTACGCAGTTTCGGCTGATTCCAACTTTTCACGAAACCATAGTAATAATTTTGATGTAATGGGCTTATTTAGCTTTGTGGATTGAAGTAGGAATACAATTTTCGAAAAGTAATTGATGTAGGTAAAATACTTTGAGATGTATTGTAATTCTAAAATAAAATAATGTACGCAAACGATACAGTTTTGTCGTAATTTCAACTTAAAAACCGTCAGGTTTCTCTGCCGGACCCTGTACAATTAATGTAAAACTTCAGAACATTATTTAAATGCGTTGAATGTATGGAATTTCAAAGTAGAACACAATACCTTCCTCTACCTCTAATAGAAAAAGTAATTTTTTAGTACACGCACTCTAAAACAGCTGCTTGTCGGACTGGTAACACCCCGAAAAATTGCAATTTAGCAACCAAGGCAGCTAAAATTGCACAAAACTGCATTAAAAATGCAGTGTTATCGGCCTAGTACGCTAAAGTCGTCAAGGCACTCTATAAACCAAATCCAGATGTCATTCACCAGACACACCAATTTTAACGTGTATTTAAGCAGATATTTTCTCATAAAACAACAAATTTAAGCTAACGTGTTTCCTTATGATAGGCATATACATAGGCGTAACAAGACCGACCATATGGGGGGGGGGGGTTATAACATCCGCGGGGTCTGGGGGGTATGAAATACCCCCAGCGAGAGGGGGGTCCGGGGGCCCTCCCCCGGAAAATTTTAAAATTTAAGACGCAAAATAACGAGTTTTAAGCTTCCCACGCTTTATACTTGTATTAAGTAATTTATGGGCAGACTTACAAAAATCATACAATTTTCCTTTTTTTAATCAATGGGAGGGGTTCTAACCCCCAAAAACCCCCCCTCAGTACGCCTATGGGCATATATAGCCTAATCAGAAACTTTACCAGGGTTTTTCGCAAAACATGTTAACTTACTTCATCATATAACAACAAATTTAAACCAACATCTTTTCAAATCTTGGTTCATAAGAGAAACATTGCTTACCATGGATTCACCAGCATTTAAATGCAATAATATATTCCTTCTCATAGTCTACTGCTTCCGTGATTTTGTTGGCAGCAGCTTCGATTCAATGTTTCTGGCTTGGATTAAAATTTCCTCGGGATTATCACTCATATTTTCACAAGCTTTTCATAAAATTAATACTAGTTCTTATGCATTATTGTTTACAAAAAGCGACTCATATATAATGAATCTACACCGCATTTCTTATTGTAATGTACGGTTCATTGTTCTGTGATTTAGGTGGCTGTGAGAGCATGACGTTAAAAATGGCTGACTATACCTTTCTTTATAATTAACTAGCTGAAAAGGCCCGGCGTCGCCCGGGCTTTGTATTTTGTAATTTGAAATTAACTTTTGGAGGACTTTCGATTTTGAAACTCTAGGTGCTTATATAATATGTATGTAAAACTTGAAATGAAGAAAAAGATTTATCACACTCAAACTATTCCATCAGAAAACGCTAGATATAGCTTTTTATGGCTCATAGAAGATGTCGAAAGCTGCATTCCGTTGCTTCTACACATCATGCTTGGGAGGATTTGAAATAAGAAGAAACATAAATTAAATAAGATTGTATTGACTTGACGGAAAATTTTATTTCTCATTCTCATGTTACCATACAACCGTTTCGGTTCTGAAATAAGAGAAATGCAGTATCACTTTCATACTTTCCTCCCCTAAAACCCGGGACATAAAATACTGCGAGCATAGGACTCAAAATGTTCCATCCCATGCTTAGGGCCTATGATAAACATCCCTATTTCTCAACTAATACAAAGCATACAGCTATGGATAACGTATAAGCGGAAAGGATTGTTTACCTACTTCTGATATAGCATACTCACACACTTAAGTTATCCCAGCAATACGACCTCTTATTCTACATCAAAATGTGAAGTGAGAAAATATTTCTTGTGTCGAGGGTAGAGAAAGTTATGTGACTGCATTACAATGTGCTTTATTCTCGTGGATTTTATTCAAGAATTATTTTCACAAAACGTTAGCATCAGAATTCGTTAAAGTCCAATAAATTATTATGTAGTGTCCAGAGCCCCATGTGAACTGTGTAAACAATACACTGTTGTCTTGACAACTGAATGGGATTTCATTTTGTTTGCATAATATTCTCAGAAATTATATAATTTTCAAGGGAAGGACTGATTTGTTTCAATTTTAATGTTGACAGCTATACTTCCCAGGCTTAACTGGGTATGTGTGCAAAGTGTCGTGTAAATTGGTAAAGAAATGTAGATTTGTATAAGGAACAAACATACATACACACTTTCGATTTTATATATTAGATTATACGGTATTCTTATTTCATTTCATATACTTTAGAGACCTTTTACTAAAAAAAAAATATTCTATGGACCACGTACTTAAAAACTTTATCGGACTCATCCAGTATTTCGGCCTCGGTTTTCGCCTCGGCCACCATACAAGATTCGTCCGCCAAAGCGTTATTTTGCGTACTTGATACTAGCTATTATTCGGTTTTTATTTTACATGCCGCTTCAACCCACAGTCTAGTAGAGGACCTAAGAGTTTTATTTTTTTCTGTCTGCCTGTAAACCCTGATGCGATAAATGGTGCATCGGATACAATAAAGTTAATATAATGAAGTTTGTTTCATTTTCCCTTGAGTTATATATGTTTCTACGTTAAAGTAAGGATTTTTTTTTTGTTTGTAACTACTTTTTTTTTTTTATTGGATGAAGAGGTTTGCTAATTATTGCTAATAAGCAGGCTTTAAAACTTAGTGCCCGATCGAATATGTTAACAGCAACCGAACTGTACAGACTTTGCTCGGCGTATGCCCTAGCTACCATATGCTAGTTCACGTGATAGTAAACAAACCTTGAATACAGATATAGGAAGACCACAAAATAACTTCTCATTATCTAAACTCACATTACAAGCACGCAAAACGATACTTTCTCCTGTTTGTCCCTCCCAAATGTTTCAATAATATGTTTGCGTTTTAGAACATTTTACTTTGGGCATGCCGAACACGTATTATAAAATTAAACACGCACAATGACAAGGTACACTGTTGACCAATTTGAGAGGCACCATACTACGAGCGCATTCCCTTCTCGGTACTTCTATCAATGACTGTCTTATCAGCCTACGCAATCACCCTCCACCCCCTATACTCAGGTTGTTGGTAACCGGAATCAACTCCCTCTGTGGGTTCGGGCACTAAGTTTTAAAGCCTGCTAATAAGACAGCAAAGTTATATTAGCGCTTAAATGTATAATGTATTCTGCAAAAAAAAAAAAAAAAAAAAAAAAAAAAAAAATTAATAATAATAATAATAATAATAATAATAATAATAATAATAATAATAATAATAATAATAACAAATCTCAAGAAAATTTAAAATGCATGCAAAATTATTGAAAAGTTTACAAATTTTTTTTTGAGCCTTAGGCCTATTATTGTGTTAACTGTTTTCTTGGCAGTCCGCCAAGGATGTATAACTCGCGTGACAAATTCAGTCTCTTTAAAATAGTAAAAATATTCTGGTAGGCTTCCATGAACAATAATAATCTTGACTGTCCGGGTGGCCCCGTGTCATCATGTCTCAAACCGACGTTTCGGCCCTCATGTTGTGGCCTTCTTCTGGGTTTACTGAACTATGATGTTTTGTTTTCTCGTTTTTGTTTATATGGTTACGGTTTGATTAGTCATTCGGCCGCTAGGTCGCGCATGAGGTCATTATTCGTTGTCTGGCGTGAAGATGACCACAACATGAGGGCCGAAAAGTCGGTTTTAGACATGATGACACGGCGCCACCCGGACAGTAAAGATTTTTATTGTTAATAAGCTCGTTTTTTTATTTATTCATAAACATCCTTTAACAGTGCATTATAAACAAAGAAAGATACACACATACTGTATACGTGATTACTGTATATGCTGCCCTACTTTATCCCTAATTGATTGTTTGGACACCAATTGTGTGTTCTAAAATATAACCCAACTTGAATCAGAAGTCCGGCTGTCAGACGTGAATCCCGTTTCTCAAACTGCACTGACAGCAAAACTGAAGTTTAGTGTAATATTATTGAAGTCAAGGATGCCAATAAGGCATTAAAAAAATAAAACCATTATACAGGGTGTTAATAAATAACACCGAAATATTTTACCTGTATATAGAGGGGAGATTTTTGCTCCATGACGTAAAATGTGTATGCTACAGGGCATTAAAGTCATTGTAATTTGGTGCTCATAAATCAATAATTACGCGAAATAGGGGTAAAATGTTCATTAAATTGACTTCATGCCTTCCTAGTGACCGACAAAAACCTGATTCTTATTCATTCATCAACAGCTATATCATAATTTAGTGTTTCCATAATCTGCAAAACTTAATCACATGATTGGTCGCCACTGCATTATTCTTTTTTTTTTTTAATTCATTACTACTGACTACAGTGTTAACAACGAAGTTCCTTTTTTTGCATTTTTTTCTAATGTTAGAAGTCAGTGGTGGCCATGCCCTGAGAGTTTTTATACTGTAACAGGAAAAATTGAATCCATAGAGCAAAAATCTCCTAATAAAATAAAAGTTCCTTGTCTATGTCCCCTCTAGACACAGGTAGAATATTTCGATGTTATTCATTAACACCCTGTATATTATATGCCCTGCTTAAGTTGTGATAAAGATTATAGTAGATGCATTTACATCGAAATGAGGCCACCTAGGGTCTGAATAAGGGGTTTTGAACTAGTGGCCCGAGGGTCACATGTGGCCCTTGGAAGTTGTTATTGCGGCCACGAAACAAAACTTATGAAGATATTAGCATATGTTATAAACTTGTAAGGGCACGCTTTACCCTAAGTGTTAAGGTGCAGCTGTTAGATCAAATTCAGATAACATAATTTGGCACATATTTCCATGTTTTATCTTGGGCTCGCATTCGTTGTGTCCTAGGTTCAAATCCCGTGGCCGGCAAATTTGACATGGTTCTTTTTTAATGGTTTCCTCAGTCGTAAAGGCAAATGCCGAATTGGATATTTATATACCATGAATCATCCTCACCATTTCATCCTGTATCATATCCATTTTAAATTAATACCAGTTGAAAGTTAATCCATAAAATACACCAACAATAGAAAATAAATGACAGTCAATAGTTTCATTGCACACGTGCAAAACTGATAAATTTTCGTAACCCATATCATTTCAAGAATGACTTACTTTTGAGGTAGGTAGCAGAAAAGTATATTAAACGCCCGAGATGCATATTACGTTTACTTCTTTACTTACTCTATGGCAAGGTAAAGGAATATTATCTATATCTATTTTATGGAACCCGAAGGTTCATTGCCGCGCTTACCTGAGCCCGCCTTTCAACCCTATTCTATGCTAACTCCAATCATCCCTTGCAAATCCTACTTATCTTAAATCTGTCCTAATATTGTCCTCCCACCTACGTCTAGGTCTTCCAAATGGTCTTTTCCCTTCGGGTCTCCCCGTCAGTATTTTCGAGATAATGTATTTCCTCCCCCATGCGAACAACATGTCCAGCCCATTTCATCCTCCTTGATTTAATTACCCTTACTATATCCGGCGACGAGTACAGGTTATGAAGCTCATCGTTATGCAGTTTTCTCCAGTCCCTATTTTCATCTCTCTTAGGTCTGAATATTTTCCTAAGCCCCCGTTTTCGAACACTCTCAGATTAGAGTTAGTGGCCATGTCTCACATCCATATAATACAACCGGCAGGATAATAGTATTATAAATTTAATTTTTATATTTATGGACAAAAGAAGAGAAGATAAAAGTTTCTGAATTGTATGAAAGCAGGCATTTCCTGATTTGAGTCTACACTTAACTTCGGCCTTAATATTATTTGTATATGTAATTATTGCTCTCAGATATTTGCACTTCCCCACTTGTTCGAACGATTTACCGGCTATTCTAATATTCTTTAACGCAGTATTTTGACGTTTCATGACCGTATATTTAGTTTTTTCTGTATTAATTTCTAATCATTTTACTCTATATTATTTAACTTAAATTTAAATTTCATTTTTGTAGTAATGCAAATTATTCAGTAATAATAATGATGATGATGATGATAATAATAATAATAATAATAATAATAATAATAATAATAATAATAATAATAATTTTTATTAAGGAATACTCCACAGTAGGCCTACATTGGTTTCCCTTCATCCCACAACAATCTTTGGCTCCATAATTTCCTGTCCATAGCATCTTCACTTAATTCTTTTCTCTCCATACTCCTTTTCACCCCATCCATCCAGCACTCTTTGGACTTCCCTCTTCTGTTTCCTTCTACTTTCCAATCCAAAATTTTCTTGGGTATTCTATCCTCTGTCATTCTGAGTACATGTCCATACCATTTCAAGCGTCTTTCTTCTACAATTTTGAAGATATTCTTTTCAACTTGCATTATTTCCCTTATTCTATTCGAATTTTTTCTTTCCTGGATTTTCGTGCTGAACGTCTCCAAAAATACATTTCTAATACCATTAGTAATAATAATAATAATAATAATAATAATAATAATAATAATAATAATAATTATTATTATTATTATTATTATTATTATTATTATTATTATAAAAACAGCTATATAGAGTAGGTAGGCCTATATAACGAGGTGACATGGATACAAAATAAATGACGGTCACACGTCAACAAGTTGAAGGATTTATGGACAAATGAGAATCTATGTTTTTATTTTCATGATTCATTACACCGGTATTTTTAATGACAGCTCCTGTCACCGCAATGGAGTTACGTCACCATGTACCAAATATTCATTGTTCTGCCTGTGATTAAGTCCGTGGCCTGGGAGCTACAGGGACTTAAGTGACCCACTATAATTCATGCAGTATGCAATTGCCAATGGAACATACCAGGTGTTAGTGGAATACACTGCTAAAAATGCGGATAGTAGAGAGGATTTTTAATATTATTGTTGGTATATACAGGGTGTTAATGAATAACGCCGAAATATTTTACCTGTGTTTTGAGGGGACATAGACAAGCATCTTTTATTAGGAGATTTTTGCTTTATGACATAAAATGTGTATGCTACAGGGCATTAAAGTTATTAAAATTTGGTGCTCAAAAGTCAAAAGTGAAGCAAAATAGGGTAAAAATTTCATTAAATTGACTTCATGCCTTCTTAGTGATCGATAAAGCAGGATTCTTAATCATTCATCAACGGCTATATCATTATTTAGTGTTTCTATAATCTGCAAAATTTACAGGCTAATCACATGACTGGCCGCCACTGCAATAGTATTTTTTTTTATGTATTCATAACTCCAGTGTCAACAACGAAGTTAATTTGTTTTGAACTTTTTCAAATGTTAGAAGTCAGTGGTGGCCATGCCCTGGGAGAAAAATCCTCCTAATAAAAGTTACTTGTCTATACCTCTTCTATACAGGTAAAATATTTCGATGTTATTCATTAACACCCTGTATACCTTAAGGGATATCTATAACCCTATGGTGAAATTCCACTCTTCGTAAAGTGCGAAGCGTTTATTGAAAAAAAAATGAAAAAAATACACCTCTCCCTCACTGGGGGCTTTGGAGGCAGTGCCCCCAACGAGCGAAGCAAGTAAGTATATAGCCTACTCCAGGTCGTGACAAAGCCCCATTTTTATTTTGAAAAGGGTTGAGAAAAGTGCAAGGCAAAATTTTATGTATTAAGATTATGTGGAACTGGTCGGTAGTTCCTATTGACGTTGTAGTTTAGGGCCCGATCTACCTATTAATAATAATAATAATAATAATAATAATAATAATAATAATAAGCCTCCGTAATATTAAATTTATCCTATGTAGGATTACCATGACAGTGTGCATGTTCCCTCAAACATTTAGGGTTGGCGATGACCAGAAAGTCAGGGACTTTGAAATTCACAAACAAAACACAATCTGCTTGCAGCGTTGGGGAGTCATGTACCATTGTGCGTAGCCATGGCAACGAGGTAGAGTTGAGTTTCAGCTGGCTTTTGAATAGAATAGAATCACTGAACTATACTATTAGCCCGTAGCCTGAGCAGTAACATAGGCTACTCTATATTTACGAGAACTTGAACATTTTAGCTGTGAAAAGATTAAAGCAATTCGAGGTAGAAGATGGCTCAAAATGATACACAATATACAGTATAGGAGCAGATGGCAAACCTCGGACCAAGGGGATAGCAGGGACGTAGCCAAGTTTTTTTTCGGTAGGGTCTTGGGATACTCCCCCCAATTTTTTTGTAAAATTAAGCCTTCAGATTGCTCGCAGGATTATTCCTACTCGCAGAATAAAATCTCGCTTTTAACACTTATACCATAAATATCTATTAACATTTTCAATTTTTATCAAACTAAGTCTATTTAATAATCACATGCATTCTTAACTCATAATCTGAGAGTATTCGAAAACAGGGGGCTTAGGAAAATATTTGGGCCTAAGAGAGATGAAAATGGGGACTGGAGAAAACTGCATAACGACGAGCTTCATAACCTGTACTCGTCACCGGATATAGTAAGGATAATTAAATCACGGAGGATGAAATGGGCTGGACTTGTTGCGCGGATGGGGGAAGAAAGACATAGGCCTATCTAAAAAATATTGACTGGAAGATCCGAAGGGAAAATACCACTTGGAAGACCTAGACGTAGGTGGGAGGACAATATTAGGATAGATTTAAGAGAAGTAGGATTTGAGAGGGATGGTTGGATGGAGTTAGCACAGAATAGGGTTGAATGGCGGGCTCATGTAAGCGCGGCAATGTACCTTCGGGTTCCATAAAATCGATAATGTTCCTTTAGCTTGCTGAGGAATTGTCTATTGCCATTGAGTAAGTAAGAAGGTAAGTGAGTAAGTAAGTAAAAGGTAAAGTGTTCCCTATACAGGCCATGGAGGCCCAGAGGGTTCCAGGAGGTTGAGGCTCCCAGATTTTGGACATTCGGCACATGAAGGTGGTAAGGTTGTCAGCCTTACGCACCGACCGCCTTTACCCCCAGGATTGATCCTAGTACTCATTTCTGTTAGAGGCTGAGTCGACCCCAGGGCTATAGTGCCACCATAAGGATTAGACCACTTGAAAAATCTCAACGACCTCTTCGGGAATCGAACCCGCCACCTTCCGGTTTGTAGCGCAGCGCCTCAACCACTACGCTACGGCGTACCCCCTAGTAAGTTAGTATAGTGTTATAAATTCTACTTTTAATTCAAGCTGACTAAAAATATTATTCTATAGTTAACAAGTTTTTGTTACATCAGTAGAACAATTAGTTAATTAAAAAGCCCGTTAGTGACACTGGTTTATCTAGCAGTGAATGATGTAACGCAATTATATTTAATTTCGCAAATTGCCTTTGGGATTGTTATATTAATGAAAAATGGTTCATTACGCTAACAGCATTTATATGTTGTATAGTCATAGGCTACTCTATGTACGGATAAGGGTAACACGAAAATCAAAAGAGTTGATATAAAGGAAAATGTAATTTTAAATTTATTTCTGTGTGTAGGTACAATTTCTAGGCCTACATACAGATGACAAGACTTTCCATACAGAAATGAGGATGGATCGAAAAAGTAACGCACAATATATATATATATACTAGCTTAAAAGACCAGGCGTCACCCGGGTTTTGTATTTTGTAATTGGAAATTAGCTTATGAAGGATTTTCAATTTTAAATTCTAGATCCTTATATAGGCATTTATAATTTGAAATAGGAAGAACGACTTATTACACTCAAACTATTCCCTCAGAAAACGCTTGATATAGTTTTTTATGGCTCATAGAGGATCTAGAATTTTGCATCCCATCGCTTGTACAGTGCACAGCAAGCCTGGTAGAGGTTTAAATAAGAAGAAACAGAAATTCCTGTAACATAAAATTGTAATATCGAGGTGGAAAATTTCCCACTCTTATGTTACCATAAAGCCTTCATACTTTTCTCTCCAAAAACCTGCGATATAATATAATAATATACACATTACCATACCTCGTTTTGTTTTCTCTATGTCCAGGGTAGAGAAAGTTATGTGATTCCATTATTTTATTTTGATAACTTCTCTTTTTTGTCAAAAGTGCATTTCATTTGTTTCTTCCTAGCCCACCTGATACCATTTGGCAACAATATATTCTGTGATTTGGAATTGATAATTCTATGTAAAAAGGGATTAAGTATTTTCAAAAACATTTAATTTTTGGCATTTAGAATCAGAATTTTTCAAAATCCTTTCTTAGTGAGCACCTACATTATAAAACGAAGGTACTGTCAAAATTCCAAGTCTCTACCTGTTATAGTTTAGGCTGTACGTTGATTCCTGTCATTCAGTCAATCAGTCAGTCAGTCATTCATTCAGTCAGTCAGGACAAAGCCTTTTATATATATAGAGATATATATATATTAGGGATGGGTCCTCGATACTTTCGATACCTCGATACTCTCGATACTTGCATGGTATCGATATCGAACAATACTTCAGAAAACTCGCTCGATACTTTTTCGAAACTTTTGTAATTCTGCAATTAAGTGAGAATACTAGTATTTTTTTACAAAAACTTGTAAGTGGACTGTTTAAAAAAACTAATTTTAGTTTTTATATAGAGTTTAAAAATAATTATAGGCTACTGATGATATTACATTTTGTCTCATTATATATGCAGACTTAATTAATTTAGTTGGTATTACACAGTTCTCTCAAATTTTAATTTTTAATGTAGGCCTATCTATTTATTGAAACTGGAAATTTTGAAGGTATCGAGGAAAAAATCATGTATCGAGTATCGAGAAAATTTGGTATCGACCCATCCGTAATATATATAGAAAGTAGGATACTCGAACTGATTACCACTAGTAATTAGGCTAATATTGTGTAATTAACCGCCATATTTTCAAACTAACAATATTTTCTGGCAGTAGCCCACGATTATTTACTCAACTGCTAAATTTTATTTAAATAATTTATTTAACAAGTTCGTTAATGAGCAAAATTGGCCCAAGGGGGTGGTCGGGGGAGGGGGTTGAAATTTTTAAAAATGTATATCTCGGCCCCTATGAAGTATAGAGGGAAACTTTGTTTGAATAAATTAGAGTACTCTCTATGGAGTTCACAGTGACACCAACGATTCGGGGGTTCGACTGAGGGTGGGGGTGGGAGTGGGGGATGAAAATTCGAAACTTTTGAAATCACGTCTTGTGGGGTATCGTTGAAAAGCTCTTGATGAGTACTCTACAAATCAATAAATAGTTTCTTGATAGCTCTCATATGACGCGAGATTTTAATGTTTGAAAATAATAACACTTGAAAGAATTATTATAATATCATAATTTTGTCTTGTTTAGCGGCTTTGCTAATTTTATTCATTGCTGATCTTGCGCACGGCCTCCCAGAATATTATATCCTATTATTGTTGTCAAAACAATTGATTGTAGGCTCTTCCTCTTTACTGCAGGTTTGCCATGCCAAGGCTAAAGAAGAAGAGTGCTATGCAGCGACAATAAATTAAACCAAAAGCACTTCGAAATCTACCTCCGCCTGTAGGCCTGCCTAAAGGGATTTTTAAATATTAGCATTGACATCGTTCTTTTATAAATAGCACGAATTACGTAACTATTTTGCACGACGTAACTAATTAGTGATACTTACGAATATTGTTGCCGTGGATCGTGACTTGACATTCCCGCATGCAATCTGGTTGCTATGAAAACAGAAGAAATCTCCGTGAGGTAAAAATTACAAAAAGCACAAGTGCCGTAAGTAAAATCATCATAATACAAGCCTTTATGGAAGACTGGAACCAAGGCCCCCTAGTTTATGGCGACTTTAACAGGACAAATATTCGGTTCCCATAACAACCAACACATGCGAATCACTTTCTGCAATAAACACTTATCTTCAATAATGTATATACATAATATTTTCAGCTAATATCTCAATTAATATAATTAGATTGATATAATCAATTATCGTGCAAAAAATAGCATGCAATACTCGAGCCGTAAGCGCATAACGGATCTCGGAAATTGAAAAAACTCTGCGCAAGCGCCTAGTTTTTTCAAACTCTTTCCTCGATCCGTATGCACCGCTTACGTAATAAATATGAATAATTATACGAACCTTGTGCTGCATACGGATACGAAATGATACGATTAAAACGTATCACAGTTTCTTGACCCTTATCCGAATGATGCATAAACAGTTAAAACAATTGATAATTGAAAAGCTAAAAATCTGGCTTCGAGGTGCATTTCACGATTAAAATCTGACAACCGGGGGAAAAATGACAAGACCCACAATGCCAGGAAGAGTTTAACCCTTAAATGCGCGAGGTTTAATTTCTCACCCAAACTATAAATCAGTTTCGGACTGCGGAGAAAACTGCTAACACAGTGATTAGGCTTCCTGATTACTTCTCGTACCTAGGTCAGTAAATTTAAGTTCTGCTAGGAGGTGTTTAAACATTCACCCTAAAGCCCGAACCTCGCTCCCAGTGATTTCCATCTTTTCCTATACCTCACGAAATGACAAAACATTACAGAGAATGACAGAGAGACGAAGAATGTTATCACACAGTGGTTCAAATACCTGGTGGCAGACTTCTACGACACAGGTATTCAAAAGTTGGTGCCACGGTAAGACAAATGTTAAAATTCCGGTGGCGTATATGTTAAAAAATAGCTGAACACTGGCAGTATCTGTTGCAATAGACATTTCCTTGAAATTGTGTTTTGTTTCTGTAAACAGCCCCAGGGAACTTACTTTATGGACGCGCCTCTACTTCCATCTCGGCCATTTCGCTCTAGGTTATTAAAGGAACACCGTATTGTGCTTTATGTTCTTGTTAATGGTTACTGGAGTATGAATCTTATAGCTATGTTTCGGCATTCACTACAGATATCGGCAGTTGGAAATGTTTTACTAATTCTGTGGTGGAGAGCCATTAGCTGCTAAGTGATTTAACATTTCAAAAGCCGCATTTTGACAGATTGGCAAGCTTCCAAAAAAATTAATGTTTTAGAATTGTAGATATGCAATTTTTCACGAAATCTGATCAGCAACGAAGAGTTCGCCAACTTCCAGGATTCACATTAAGGGGGTACAGTCGGTCAAATAAAAAACGTCGGGACTCGTATGCTGTTAAAATTAAAGTTTTGACGCATTAGTTCACAAGTTTCCTATAAAAAACACAAAATACAGGTCATTTTCGGAACATATGAGGCCATGCGGCAGGAGGGAAAATATGAACAAGGAGGGAAAAAATGAAAATCGCGGAAAGCGCAACACACGATATTCAACTTAATGCATTGTCATAATTCATTTTGCTTTGTGTCATCGCCACATACAAATGCTAACGTGAGAGAAAGTGTAGTTAGGGCTGTAATTGACCTGCATTTTTCGGTCTCTGAAGCAGCGAGAAGGTTCCATATTTATGAAAGAGCAGCTCAGAGGTGAGAACTTTGCGACCGGAAGTTTTCATGGCAAACGTTGATCTGGCCGGACGCGTATTTCGATGCTAAGATTGGTTGCAGAAGTTGAGCGTAAGTTATTGATTTTGCACTAGAAGTACCGGTATTATAAAATAAAATCTTTAAAAAATGCTTCTTGAATAAACATATTCCTCGCGAATCTATTGATTATTAATATTATAAAAATTAGCAGCCAAGAATATGGCGGATTTGAGGCATATAGCCACGGCCTTCTATACATGTTTGTTTTGGAACAAAACTGACTAGGCCTAAATAATCAAGAAAATACATGGATAGACAGGAGGTGTGTGTGAACCTAACCTTAAGTCTTCCTGTACATGCGCATATGCTCGTTCGTGATACTTAATCAAATACCGCCCGACGTTTTTTATTTGACCGACTGTACATACAGCTTTTGATGAAATTCATTGGTGAGAAATATGTGAACTTCATTATTTTTTTTTTCTCAGCAATGGATTGCTCTACAGTTTTGAAATCTGAAATACTCTTTATTGACCATTTCTACTATTGCATACAATTTTCAAAATTAATGAAACTGTTACAGTTACGGGTAATTATCGTTTCAAAATGGCTGCCACGTTTCATGCACTAAACAGCCGTTCCCCTGATAACTTTCACAAATATAGATATTTCTGAGTGATTATTTTTCGGTTAATATCATGTGAACAACATAATCTAGGATCTTTGAAATATCTTCAGTATAAGAACTTTTTAAAAATATATATAATTTAACGAAAAAGAAAATAAAAAAAAAATTAAAAAAATACTTGGACTATATGAAAAACTGACACAGTGTTTCCCTTCTTACTATATACCTGCTACTTGTTGTTTTGAGCGAATCCTCTCCCGTCAGTCAGCATTCCTTTGGCGACAATAATTGTTTGGGAAAATCAAGTTTCTGTGAAAAACCCACCCTTTGCTGTTCTGCCCTTCATTCAGGGATGTCCATTAAATGATTGTAAAAGTTACAGAATTTGAATTTTATTTTAAATGTACAAAATAGGCATTTTAGGCACTGAAATAGTAAAAATAGGCTCGAAAGGTCCAAGTAGGCATTTTAGGGCACTATAATAAAACTCTATAAATATAGGCTAAGTTATATATCATGAAATGTCAACATATCAAAAAATTTTCATGTTATTTCATAAAGAATAAAATAGGCATTTGCCTTAAAATCCCAGGTATAGTTATTATTTAGTTAGGCCTATGCCAAATCGTTTTTTACTCTCAAAAGGACCCTCGTATTGCATTATTTATATCACCTCTGTACTAAAAACTTGAAGGTTCAACATTTCACACGTGGGGTGCTATTTATAAACAGAAATCCGCGTGGTGACAAGTGAGAGTGAAAGTGCGGATGTGAAGTGAGTGACGTCATCAGCCTGCGGTTACCAAGGAGACAACACAATGTTTGCTGGCAAGAAGCGAGGTGAGTAAAATCATGTGACAGTTGCTACGTTTACACGAGTCAAAATGTGTGCAAAACAATCCGCGTTTACATGGTAAATAACCCAGCATTGTGTAAGGTTTGTGTCGGCCTTGCAAAAAACAAAAACCGGCGAAGTAGCGAAAAAGAAAGATAAGAAACAGAGCATTATTGATGCTTTGAGCTTCATTTCTTAGTCCGATGTTCCATTGTCAAATAACTTATGTACAAAATTAAAAGACGATATTTTAATGGAAGATTTATTATACTACATCAAAGTTCTTTGACCAAAACCACTTTCTGTGTAGAAATGCTAAGGACTATAATTTTGCTGTTTCATGTCTACATCCTGGCATCTCTTGCTTCAATCGGAAAGTAAGGCATAATGGTTTTTTTTTTTGTTTTTTGTTTTTTGTTTTTGTTTTTTTTTTGTTTGTTTGTTTTTTTCCCCTGCGTTTGTACTATGGCTAGGAGGTTAAAATTTAATGGAAATAAAATGAAGTTTGATCTACAGGCAATGATTAAAAGAATTCAAAACCTTAAAATTATTCTTGACTAGCATGTGCCCGCGGTTTCGCCCGCGATAGTTACTTCAAAAATTAAAAATTAAGAGCATAATAGTTAAATAATTATAATTATTAACACCTAAATCACGTGGACTACATACCACGATTAGATAGCGTCGCCTAGTAAAAGCGATCTCAGATTCGAGTTCCTTGGCCCAGAAAATCCCTGTATAGTGAGTTTCGTCCAAATCGAACGATGTTTAACCATATTTAGGTCTATGTTGATTACCCCTCTTCCGTGTTGGTTGAAAATTTAATATGTCTACGGGCCTTAACATTCTAAACAAATGAATCGACCAGTGTGGGCTTACAACATTCAAGCGATCGCGATGCTTTTATTTCCACGGTATGACAAAAATAGCCAAAGACAACTGCAATTGATTTGACATTGAAATGTATTAGGCCCTACTGAAATCTGATGCTTTGACAGCGCGAATCACGTTTTCTGCCAGTTTTTCACTCATAACTCGCGAACGAAAGCTAAAATTAAAAATTCGGCTTCGAGGTGCATTCGCCCACCTTTCAGTCCATCTATCTTTAAAATTTCAGATCTCTGCGTTCAGTAGATTTCGATGGGCATCGTGGACAGACAGACAAACAGCATGTGCCCGCATGTGCCCGCGGCTTCCCCCGCGATAATTATTTCAAAAATTAAAAACTAAAAATTAAGAGCATAGTTAAATCATTATAATTATTAACACCTAAATCACGTGGAGTGCATTCCACGATTAGGTAGCGTCCCCTGGTAAAAGCGACCTCAGATTCGAGTTCCTTGGCCCAGAATACCCCTGTACAGTCAGTTTCGTCCAAATCGAACAATTTTTGACCATATTTAGGCCTATATTGATTATCCCTCTTCAGTGTAGGTTGAAAATTTCATGTCTTCGGGCCTTGATATTCTAAATAAATGAATCGTCCAGGATGGACTTACAAAATCAAGCGATCGCCCGCGATAATTATTTCAAGAATTAAAAATTAAGAGCATAATAGTTAAATCATTATATTTATTAACACCTAAATCACGTGGACTACATGTCACGATTAGATAGCGTCGCCAGGTAAAAGCGATCTCAGATTCGAGTTCCTTGGCCCAGAAAATCCCTGTATAGTGAGTTTCGTCCAAATCGAACGATGTTTAACCATATTTAGGTCTATGTTGATTACCCCTCTTCCGTGTAGGTTGAAAATTTAATATGTCTAGGGGCCTTGACATTCTAAACAAATGAATCGACCAGCGTGGGCTTACAACATTCTAGCGATCGCGATGCTTTTATTACCACGGTATGACAAAAATAGCCAAAGCCAACTTCAATTGATTTGACATTGAAATGTATCACTGAAATCTGATGCTCCGACAGCGCTAAAATCACGTTTTCTGCCAGTTTTTCACTCACAACTCGCGAACGAAAGCTAAAATTAAAAATCCGACTTCGATGCGCATTCGCCCACCTTTCAGCCCATCTATGTTTAAAGTTTCAGATCTCTGCGTTCAGTAGATTTCGCTGGGCATCGTGGACAGACAGACAAACACGTCCTTTTATTATTTTAAGATAGCATGTGCCCGCGGCTTCGCTCGCGATAATTATTTCAAAAATTAAAAATTAAGAGCATAATAGTTAAATCATTATATTAACACCTAAATCATGTGGACTACATATCACGATTAGATAGCGTCACCTGGTAAAAGCTACCTCAGATTCGAGTTCCTTGGCCCGGAAAACCCCTGTATAGTGAGTTTCGTCCAAATCGAACAACGTTAGACCATATTTAGGATAATATTGATTATCCCTATAATAATAATAATAATAATAATAATCCTCTTCGATGTAGGTTGAAAATTTAATATTATGTTTTCGTGCCTTGACATTAAAAACAAATGAATCGACCAGCGTAAGCTACAACATTCAAGAGATCGCGATGCTTTTATGTCGAAGGTTTGACAAAAATAGCCAAAGCCTAGTGTAATTGATTTGTATTACTGAAAACTCATGCTTCGAAAACGGAATAAATACACGTTTTCTGCCCGTTTTTTATTCATAACTCACGAACTAAAGCGAAAATTAAAATTCCGGCTTCGAGGTGCACATTCCGACCCTTTAGTCCGCCTATGTATAAAATTTCAGATCTCTGCGTTCAGTAGATTTCGCTGGGCATCGCGGACAGACAGACTGAAGACAGACAGACGGAGGACAGACACTTCCTTTTATTAATATAGATTCACAATAATTCCATACCGAAAAGGAGGTTCAATCATGCGTTAACACTCAATCATTCACAATGAGTAATTTTTTTAAAACAAATATTAATTATGTTATTGCATATTATTGTGGATCAAGCATAATTTTAAGGTTTTGAATTTTTAAAATCATTGTCAGATCCAAAATTCATTTTAGACCGGTTGGTATAGCCAGCTCAATTTCTTTTGGTTACTGTAAGGCAGTGGTTCTCAAAGTGGGGTCCGCGATGGCGTTTCAGGGGTCCGCAGACGGTTTAAGAAGAAATAGGATATCCCGTAATTTTGAAATGCTTAAATGTGTTCCCCACTACTTATGTATGTGAAACAGCACTCTCCCACCTCACGTACTTGAAATCAAAGTTGAGAAATAAACATGAAGTTGAAAGTGACTTAATATTGAAATTATCAGACATTAAATCTAACATTGCAGAGCTAATTAATCAAAAGCAGCTTCACTGTTCACATTAAGGAGTAAAGTCTGTTTGTTACCATTGATATTGTTATTTTGTCTATTGAATTTAATACATTTGAATCAAAGTATTTATTTAGTTTTTTATTTCAAAACCCAGAGGGGGTTCGCGAAATTTTAATTTTTTTTTCAAGGGGTCCGCGGACTGGGTATGCTGGTTATCGAACCAATGTCCAACAAAAGCTATTTGAACTTCCTTCATTTTATAGATGTACTAGCATGTGCCCGCGGCTTCGCCCGCGATAATTATTTCAAAAATTAAAAATTAAGAGCATAATAGTAAAGTCATTATATTTATTAACACCTAAATCACGTGGACTACATACCACGATTAGATAGCATCGTCTGGTAAAAGCGACCTCAGATTCGAGTTTCTTGGCCCAGAAAACCTCTGTATAGTAAGATTCGTCCAAATAATACAACGTTTGACCATATTTAGGGCTTACAACATTCAAGCGATCGCGAAAGTTTTATTTTCAAGGTATGACAAAAATAGCCAAAGCCAACTGTAATTGATTTGACATTGAAATATATAACTGGAAACTTATGTTTTGAAAACGCACAAAATGCACGTTTTTTGCCCGTTTTTCACTCATAACTCACGAACGAAAACTAAAATTAAAATTCCGGCTTGGAGGTGCATTTTCCGACCCTTCAGCCCACCTATGTTTAAAATTTCAGATCTCTGCGTTCAGTAGATTTCGCTGGACATCGAGGACAATTCCTTTTATTAATACAGATAATATGAATTGTAATGATACCTTCTCTAATTTGTCAAACTTCCATTTCATTTAATCCAAACCCACCTGATACAACTGGCAACAATGTGTTCTGTGAATTTGTTTGGATAATTTTGTGTAAAAAGGGGTTAAGTATTTTCAAAAACATTTAATTTTTGGCAGTTAAAATCAGAATTTTTCAAAATCCTTTCTTAGTGAGCACCTACATTATGAAACGAAGGTACTGTCAAAATTCCAAGTCTCTACCTGTTATAGTTTAGGCTCTACGTTGATTCCTGTCAGTCAGGACAAAGCCGTTTATATACAGGGTGTTAATGAATAACACCGAAATATTTTACCTGTGTATAGAGGGGACATAGACAAGCAACTTTTATTAGGAGATTTTTGCTCAATGGATTCAATTCTTCCTGTTATAACATAAAATCTCCCAAGGATATGCACGCCACTGACTTCTAATACTTTAAACGATGGGAAACAAAGGAACAGTGAATATTGTGTAGTGGTCGGGAAAATTGTAAAAAATGACGATCGATATCTTACAACTCTGAGGGAAAAAGACAAACGAAACATTTTTGTTAGGTCTGGAATTAGGAATAAAAACATAATGCAGTGGCGGGCAATCATGTCATTAGTCAGTAAATTTTGCAGATTATGAAAATTCTAAATTATGATATAGCTGTTGATGAATTATTAAGAATCAGGGTTTTATCGATCGCTAAGAAGGCATGAAGTCAATTTAATGAAAATTTTAACCCTATTTCGCTCCATTATTGACTTATGAGCACCAAATTTTAAGGACTTTAATGCCCTGTAGCATACACATTTTACGTCATAGAGCAAAAATGTCCTAATAAAAGTTGCTTGTCTATGTCCCCTCTATGCACAGGTAATATATTTCGGTGTTATTCATTAACACCCTGTATATAGAGAAGAGATAGCCACTATAAGCTTCCAACTCTTGTATATGTCGGTCAAGTTTGAACATCCTAGCCACAATACCAACGCAGAAAAAAATATTGTGCATTATTTTCCGATCCACCCTCGTATTTTTTTTTTTTTAAAGAAATAGTAGCAATGCTTCTACTGTAGTTTATGCAGGTTTTATCTTGTTTCCAGATTTGCCTTCTCTTTTATCCACTTCCATCTTTTCACCTTTGAGCTGTACAGGGTGGTCCTAAACTATATGTCAAAAATGTAAAAGTAGGTAGAGGGGACGTAAATAAGCAGATTTCGTAGATGATTGTGTGTGTTGAAACGTCAGGAATCGCCTGGACTTTGTCTACGGCCAGCATTGGATAGGACTGGGCGGTCTAGTTCCATGGCCACCGCGTTCTCCTGATTTAACCTACGTGGGTTTTTTTTCTTTTGGGGTCATATTGCAAGCCTTTCGAGTACCTCTTGCAAACTGTTAATAAAATATTTTCTTTTGTCTTTACTTATCTTTTCAGTTTCCTATGATTCATACTGCTTTGCAAGCTAGCGATTTAATGTGTCATTACTAGAGTTCGGACTTTTAGGTAGCTAAAAATGCTGTTTTAGGTACCTAAAATAGGCTCTAAAAATTGGAAAATAGGTTCTAAAAATCCTAAAGTAGTCTCTTATAAAATCGTTAAGTTGCCAATTTTGTGAAATATCTCAATTGCAATGCAGAATATTATATAGTATTCATTGAAGTCACCATTAATCAAGAATCATGATAAAACACAGATAAAGGCCTATGGTACACAGAATTATACAGACCTATTACTAGGGCCTGTATTACTACCACAACAGTGAAAACCTAATCCCTGCGTCCAGAAGCTACGAACCCCTTGTACCCCTCAGTGATCCAGAGAATTTTTTCTTTTTTTTTTCTGGATATGAAAGTCGGGAGAAAAACATTTTCTTGGGAATTCCAAGGAATTTTTCTACAGAAGATGAAACATTTCTTACTATTTTACCATGTCACAAATGTGTCATGCACCAAATTCCGAGCTAAAAATTTAGTACGAACTGAAAATAAATGCTAGAATTTATAACAAAAAGTAACTTATTTTGAACTTTAGAGGAAAAACAAACAAAAAGGCAATATTAGGCTCTAACGTAAAAATAGGCTGTTTTAGGTTCTATAAAAGTATCAGTTTTAGACATAGCACTTATGAAACATGCATATACAAGTTTTCGTCCATATATCATTTAAGGATTAAAATAGGTTTTTACCTAAAATCCGAAGTCTAGTCATTACCGCACACTCATTCCTGTACGAAATATACTTATTTAGGTCCCCTCTACCTACCTTTACACTTTTGGCACATAGTTTAGGACCACCTTGTATAACCAGAGTGAACCTGAAAATAAGACAATTATTTTCGTCATCAATGAATAAACCATCTTCTTGTGAGACAGAAACGACACTATGACTTAACTCTTGAAAATCAGTCCTGATGCCATGTAAACGTAGTAAATGCGTTGACTGGAGTGCCACAGGTTGACACACTTATATACTTCCTACCTCATGAACATTGCCATCACGCCCTCACAGGGATATTTTTCCATGTCGTGGGCCATAAATCAGATGGCAGCACTGCGACAGGCACAAATTGAATAAATTTGCGGTTGTGTAGGTAAGCATCCATCATGGCAGTTCACTTGCACAAGTTTGGCAACTCATGGGGCTTGGGACCGAAGTGGGGTCACTTATATCTTCTGGCATTAAAAATGTTATAAAATGTAGGCCTATTCTTTTTTTTATTTTCATAAATATCACCGAAATATTTTACCTGTGTATAGAGGGGACATACCCAAGCAACTTTTATTAGGAGATTTTCGCTCTATGGATTCAATTATTTCTGTTACAGCATAATATCTCCAAGAGCATGGCCGCCACTATATAAATATCACAATTTTCTTTTTTTTTTTTTTTTTTTTTGAACAGGCGGTGGTTTCGTACTTAGGGAGGCATGAAACGTAAAGATGAAAGAATTTTCCTAAAGTCATGACATGGTACCGATCCCAATAGGTAGATTTTTCTTCGAAATCTACCTAAAATATATTTTTGCACGATGTAACCAATTAGTTTTACTTACGAATATTGTTGCCGTAGATCGTAACTTACGCAATCTGGTTGTTATGAAAACAAACAAAAAATCTGAATTCCGAAGAAATTACAAAAAGCACTAGTTCCTTAAGTAAAACCATCACAATACAAGTCTATATTCATTATCCCTCTTCCTACTATGTTGAAAATTTCAGATGTGTGTGGGCCTTGGTATTATAAACAAATGAATCGACCAGGTTTTGCTTACAAAATGAAGCGATTCTTTTATTTCCATGTAGTAGTAGTAGTAGTAAGTATTCTGCCTTCCGGCAGGTTTTCAAACTTGGTACGCGAATTTTGTTTTCCAAAACTGTCTATCCTCTGCTTCCTCCTTCAGCATCCAATATTTCCGCTTTTCCCTTAAATCGTCCAACAGCTGAATTCTTCTTCTTCCAAGTCTAGTTGTACCCTCCAATCTTCCTTCTACGACATCATGTAATAAGCAGTTCCTTCTGAGAATGTGCCCAACCCAGTTTGCTTTCCTCTGACGAATTGTGTGTATGATTGACTTCTTCTCACCCACTCTACTCAGAACCTCTTCGTTTGTCACCATGTCCATCCACTTTATATTTTCTATCTGTCTCCAGCACCACATTTCAAAACTTTCTAAATATTTCTTCTCTAATTTCCTCAAAGTCCATGTCTCTGATCCATACAAAGCAATACTCCAAATATAACACTTCACCAGGTTTTTACGTAGCTCTAGGTTCAGACTACTAGTTAGCAGAGTTCTCTTCTTCATAAATGCTTTCTTGGCCATGGCAATTATTGATCTTATCTCCTTGGTGCAATAGGCATCTTTCGTCAGTACACTTCCTAAGTATTTGAACTGGTTCACGTTCTCTAATTCTTGATTTCCCATGATAATTTGAAGCGGCTCTTCTCTCTTCGATATCCTCATCACCTTCGATATCCTCATCACCTTCGATATCATCCTCATATCCTCCATATCGTGACAAAAGTACGCAAAGTCATCTACAACTGCTTTGGCAATTGAAATGTATTACTGAAATCTGATGCTTGGATAATGTATATACATAATATTTTCAGGTAATAGCCTATCTTAATCAATATAATTTGTTTTATAGATTGATATAAATAATCATCGTACAAAAAATAGCATGCAATACTCGTTCCGTAAGCGCATAACGGAACGAGTATCGCAATATAGACCCTACTATTTAAATTTTTAAGGAAACCTCTAAGAAAATCAAAAGAATGATTATTATTTGCTGTTACAGAGAATATCTATGGTTATAAATTATTCATGAACTTAAACCATCAGTGGGTTTTAATTCTGAAGACAACAAATAACATTTTATTAGAATTGCTGGTCTCCATAAATAAGAAATTTCACATGTGGATAAAAGTTTTCACATTTTAAATAAAGCCTTACTCTATTAGTCTTATATATCTGCTTTTAAAAAACTTTCTAATTGACGCATTTATATATCAGTAGCAGTGAAAAGATTGAAAATATTCACCAATTCACACCTTTAGAAGGATTAATTTAATATCGAATTGGCCCAAGATTTAGTGGTATTAGAGATATAAATTATATGTGTAAACATAAGTTATTTAAAATATTGTAGAGAGTCAAAATTAGCTTCTTTTTCTAAATAGTGAGACATATTATTTTCTTATGTGCTGATATAATACAGTCCCATCAATACGTCTCTCCGCAGCTCTGGTTATGTTCGCCACCCATGCGAAGGTTGGTATTTCTCCCCAGCTTCCCTTCAGACTTGTAGCAGGTATACCAGAGTAGGCCATATTAACTAATGTTGTGCATCTGTTTGTTATTGATGGTGAGTGGAAAAATTGGAATAAGTAATTCATTAATTTAATTCAAGTTTTCGAAAATAAATTAATCCACTTCTCCAAGAAAGCGATAAATATATTCATCTTCATTAATTAGACGAGTTTTATGTTAACTTTATTTATTAAGTGCCAGAATGGTACTTTATGAGTTTGTGTGGGGGCGGGAAAATGTCTGTCCTTCTATCTGTCTGTCCGTGTGCCTGTACGCGCGATAACTCGAATACGCTTTGTCGGATTTTCATGAAACTTGGAATACGCATTGATAACGTCCATGGGAAGAAGCCTTTTGCTTTTGGACCAAATCGGTTGAACGGTACTGGAATATTACCCAATTTGGAGCCTATTTTGTAATAGTAGGCTGTATTAGATTGAATGTAGCAAATGCAAATTAGTTCTCATCACAACATATTGTTTTACAGTGTTCATATACGGCTTTGGAAGTTGCAATACAGTTAGCTTTGACAAATAAAACTACCCACATATTCCTTCACATATGCTTATCAAGCCAGACCTTAGTTCTTCCGTAAGCCCTGCTTAATGAATCGATCTGGAGCTTAACTCTGAAATCGATTACAAAAATAACTTATTTTCTGCATATCATAATTGAAATTATCTCTGATTAAACAAAAGCATTCTGGCACTTTGTTAAATCAGTTTACGTGATTTTATTTCATCAATGCTTGTAACAGAATATTATAACCATACGCTAGTGTTGCCAACTGAATTCCGTTTCTAAGCAGATTATCGCCTGCAAAAATGCTGCAGAGAGACTTTTGCTGGCACTGTGTTTGAAGTTACACCACCATTGTAACCCATAGACGATTTACCATATTGTGCATGTCAAAACAAATAAATTCCCTTTGTCTTCTCAAAATAACACTTTGATAAAAATTTATGAAGCATCATTGCAAAATGCTGGACCACTCACAAAATATTTTCTGCTTTTGATTTTATAACAAAGGGAAAACTGTCATCAAGAAAAACAAGCATAAACCTCTGTTTGGGGGGGTCATTAAACCTTACGTCAGTTTTGCACTCTGCATGCGAAATGTTTCTACCACTGAGGTCGTAAAGAAGTTGACTGACGATTTAATATGGCGCGGCTGCGTGCTTTACGGCTCTTGCGACAAATTGCAAAATGGCGCACTGCTATATTTGTTTACAGTGATATGAACCGTAACTAATTTCGCAGTAAAAGCATTCTAAATGTAACCTTTTATGATTAACCTACTTTCTTGTGGAACATTAACAACTTAGCATAACATACAAATTCCAGTTCAGATGTTTAGGAATGTAATTTAACCCTAGAATAGGCTTTTCCAGGCCAATAAGCCCCTCGTATACAAAATTTAATATTTTTTGCACGACGTAACTAATTAGTGGTAGGCCTACTTACGAATATTGTTGCCGTGGATCGTAACTTGACATTCCCGCATGCAATCTGGTTGCTATGAAAACAAAAGAAATCTCCGTGCGGTAAAAATTACAAAAAGCACAAGTGCCGTAAGTAAAACCATCATAATACAAGCCTTTATGGAAGACCGGAACCAAGGCCCCCTAGTTTGTGGCGACTTTAACAGGACAAATATTCGGTCCCCATAACAACCAACATATGCGAATCACTTTCTGAAATATTACATCCATCTTCAATAGGGTATATACAAAATATTTTCAGCTAATATCTCAATTAATATAAATGAATTGATATAAATATTCATCGTGCAAAAAATAGCATGCAATACTCATTCCGTAAGCGCATAACGGATCTCGGAAATTGAAAAAACTCGGCGCAAGCGCCTCGATTTTTCAAACTCTTTCCTCGATCCGTATGCACCGCTTACGGCACTTGTATCGCAATATACTATATTAAACGTAGTTTCTGATATAGCCTACTCATTATAAATGGAATTCGTGACTTTTGAAATCTACAATAATAAAAGAGTGTTTGTCTTTCTGTCTGTCTGTCTTCCTTTCTGCCTCTTTGCGATGCCCAGCGAAATCTACTGAACGCAGAGAACTGAAAATTTAAACGTAGATGGACTGAAGGGTGGGCGAAAGCTCCTCGAAGTCGGATTTTTTATTTTCGCTTTCGTTCGCGAGTTATGAGTGAAAAACTGCCAGAAAACGTGATTTTTTACGTTATGCAAGCTTCAGTTTTGAGTAATACAATTCATTTGTCAAATCAGTTGCGGGTGGCTTTGTCATAATCTGGAAATAAAAGAATCGCTTCATTTTGTAAGTCCACCCTGGTCGATTCATTTGTTTATAATGCCAAGGCCCGCAGACATTTGAAATTTTCAACATAGTCGGAAGAGGGATAATGAAAATAGACCTAAATGGGCAAACAATGTTCGATTTAGACGAAACTCACTATGCAGGTGTTTTCTAGGCCATGGAACTCGAATCTGAGGTTTTTCCCATGCTGCGCTTTCTAATTGTGGAATTCACTTCAAAGGACGATTTTTAGCTGTTTGATTAATTATCGTTTAGTTTAGGCCTATGAATATTTCGCGTGCAAAGTGTTAATAAATATAATGTTTTAATTATTTTGCTCTTAATTTTTAATCTTCCAATTAATTATCGTGGGCGAAGCCGCGGGGATCTGCTAGTCTCAAATATTACCTAACGAAACTCGATATCAAATTCCGGAGTCGAACCCAGTACTTCATCCACTGTCAGTATATATTTTACGGGTAGAGAAATTCTTGGAGAAAGATTATTATATCGTTTCCTGTTTCCGTAGTAAGACCCTAAGATATCATCCGTATGATTTCATCATAAACGGAACCGAACCCATGGTCTCCCGGCTTGAAATGATTTACGAGTCTGAACGAATGCCAGATCTGATCTCCATTTTATAGAGACTTGCCCAGTATGCCCTTTCGTTTGCAAACGCATTCTCAAATTGATGCCCGAGCGGTCTGGAAAGGTTCCAGATTTGCAATAAAGTTTCGTCGTTACTTTGTTTTGTGATCGCTGCTCAGCTGTTTTATGGAGACTGTGCAAACAAATTTGCTTTGAAACGAGCGATGTTCATGTGTTTGCGCCACGGCCACCTGTGTAGTGCGTAGCCCGCACGTGTTGCCTGGCAACGCATTTCTGCAGGGGCCAATAGCTCTCAATTTCGCAATCAATTCATCATAAAATGAAAGAAAACTGCCATTTTTAAACTCATAAAAGGAAATGTGTATTATTTCATTTGACTATACCGGTACCTTTTCTGTAAGAAAAAAACGAAACAAGGGTTTCTGAACTGCATTGTAATTTATTAAGTGCCAGTATGGTACTCATACGAGATTGTGTGGGGGACGGGAAAATGTCTGTCTGTCTGTCTTTCCGTCCTTCCGTCCATGTGTCTGTATGCGCGATATTCAAATAGCCTACGCTTTATCGGATTTTCATGAAACTTGGTATACGCATTTATAACGTCCATGGGAAGAAGCCTATTGATACTGGACCAAATCGGTTGACCGGTACCGGAATTATGCCAAATTTTTGCCTATTTTATGGTAATATGTTCGAAAGAATTATATCAAACGCAAATTAGTTCTCATGACAACATATTGTTTTAGAGTTTTCATAAACGGCTTTGGAAGTTGCAATACAGTTAGCTATGACAAATAACACTATTCCTTCACATATGCTTATCAAACTGGACCGTTAAACTGAGCGAGTTGGTCGCGGTGGTAACGTTTTGAACTCTCATTCTGGAGGTCCCTGATTCAAGTCCCGTAGCCGGCCAATTTGACATTCTTTTTTTGTTTTTTGTGATTGTGCGATTGTCAAGATGTGACAAATCTGTAAAAATCTGTTCATACTGGACGATGCTAATCTGATTAAAAAATTAAAATTAAAAAACTAGACCTTTGATCTTGCTTAAGCCCTGCTTAATGAATCGACCTGGAGCTTAACTCGGAAATCGATTTAAAAAATAACTGCTTATCATAATTGCAATTATCACTGATTAAAGAAAACCATTTTGGTATTTTGTTACATCAATTTACCTGTTTTTATTAGAACTCAAATTTGAGGAGTTGATAGACGAATTCTAAACTTAGGGGGCTTTTCTCTATGATCCTCCCGTTTCCTCTCTCATTCCACCAACACACACTCCACTTCACCTTCAATCTCCCTCCCATTATCATCCCGTTGCTAGTGGCGGGCTAACAATATCGAAACGATCGACAATCGACAATCGAAATGTTAAACTGCAAAAATCGATATGAGATATACTCTTTCTTTCCAGGTTTTCTGTCAATTTTCGATCAAAACTCGCGTTAAAAATTTCAGATCTCCGCTTTGCCCTAGGGCTGGGCATCGCACACGGACAGACTGTAGCTATACAGGGTGTTAATAAATAACACCGAAATATTTTACCTGTGTATAGAGGGGACATAGACAAGCAACTTTTATTAGGAGATTTTTGCTCTATGGCTTCAATTTTTCCTGTTAGAGCATAAAATGCCCCAGGGCATGGCCGCCACTGACTTCTAACATTAGACAAAAATGCAAAACAAAGGAAGTTGGCTGTTAACACTGTAGTCAGTACTTATGAATTAAAAAAAAGACTAATACAGTGGTGGCCAGTCGTGTGATTAGTCTGTAAATTTTGCAGATTACGGATACACTAAATTATGATATAGCTGTTGACGAATGACTAAGACTCAGGTTTTTATCGATCGCTAGGAAGGCATGAAGTCAACTTTATGAACATTTTAATCCTATTTCGCGTAATTATTGATTTATGAGCACCAAATTATAATGACTTTAATGCTCTTTAGCATACACATTTTACTCATAGAGCAAAAATCTCCTAATAAAATTTTCTTGTCTAAGTCCCCTCTATATACAGGTAAAATATTTCGGTGTTATTCATTAAGACCCTGCATATTTGGTCAGCTCTTATAAACATACGAATAACGCAGATCTTAGACGCGAAACTTGGGAGTAACAAGATGGCCATGGCTGTTACCATAGCAACAAAGATTGTGTGAGATATCACAGAGTTTGCTCTGGAACAATGCGTTCAAGAGGCCCATTGTGATAACTGTCAGGACTATCTCTAACCGGAACAGCAAGGCTGTAGGTTCGAATCTCATGATACAAGTCACTGCCCCCTCTGTCTGTGGTATCGGATGATAACTGCGTTGCGGTTCTCCGCTTATCAAGTGATATAGTTGGAAGCATTTTGATCTGCTGAAGTGAAAAATATCAGCCCGACCACTTAAAGGATGGCAGAAGTGTTTAGAGTGATTTTCCGAACGGTTTTTGCTATAAACTTGAAACTTGACACACTTAACTAAAACATGAAGAGAAAATACAGTTTCAAATTTCAGTTTATTGTCACAATATGTTTTTTGAGATATTCATTAATTTAATTGGTTTCAAAAATAAAATTGAAACCTATCTCCGAAAAATATTAAAATTGAATCTGAATTTTTTAGGTAACATTCTTTGATGCCTCCTTTACAAAAAAAAACAAACTGACGTTTTCCTTTCTTATTTATATTTGTTTAAAAAATATAATAAAATAAAAGATTTGAAAAGAATTTACGCGTGAGGTATGGAATATACTCTTACTTCCTTACTAACTTACTTAATGGCAATAGACAATTCCTAACCAATCTAAAGGAATAGTATCTATTTTATGGAACCCGAAGGTTCATTGCCGTGCTTACCTGAGCCTGCCATTCAACTCTATTCTGTGCTAACTCCATAAAACCATCCCTCGCAAATCTTACTTCGCTTAAATCTATCTGAATATTGTTCTCCCACCTACGTCTAGGTCTTCCACGTGTTTTTTTTCCTTCGGCTCTCCCAGTCAATACTTTTGAGATATTCTTTCCTCCCCCATGCCCGTAACATGACCAGCCCATTTCATCCTTCGTTATTTAATTACCCTTACTATATCCGGTGAAGAGTACAGGTCATGAAGCTCGTCGTTGTGCAGTTTTCTCCAGTCTCCATTTTCATCTCTCTTAGGCCCAAATATTTTCCTAAGCCCCCTGTTTTCGAATACACTCAGATTATGTCCTTACCGAAGAATAAGCGACCATGTCTCTCATCCATATCTTAAGCCATTACATAAATAAGTAAATAAAAACAGAACTTTGTCGTACAGTTCTAAGCATCAGACTTATCAGACTTAAGTCTGATGCTCAGAGATTGTTCCAGAGATTGTTCCCATATCAAACAATGCCTCTTTCATCAAAGAAACAATTTCCACCAATAACTCATTTTCACAAAAAATTTACTTAGCCTATTTCTTTTCACAAATAAGCGAATAATCGCGGGAAAAAGTGCTGACACTTACTAGTCAGCAATATTTGAAATCATATTTCAATTCTCATTTCACCGCCTTCTTTGATAGCCATTTTATAGAAAGTACTTTCCCCTTGCGCAAATAATAAGATGTGAAGAAAGTTAATTATTTATTCTAGGTTTTCATTTAGATGCATTAAAGCCATATGATAACAGACTCTTTGGTTGCTTAGCAACGCTGAGTTCTGGTGTGTCTGATCAATCCATAGCTTTCGAAACGCTAGAATCAAGCAGAAAGCCATCTGAAAGCTCTTACGGAAATTAAAAACAGAATCCTAGAACTCATATCTCCAATCTAAGAGACTTCTTTTCTCCATGGACATTTATTTGCTCTATCGGGATTTTCCTCGATTCGACTTGTTGCAGAATTTCCACTCAAGCGCTTGCGTGTTTAAATTAGCTTCCGTCGGAGAAAATTCTCCGACGTTTCTGTGAGGGAATATAGGGCCTTGAAACATAGGCGTACCGAGGGGAGGGTTTTGGGGGTTTGAACCCCCCCCCCATTGATTAAAAATGGAAAATTATACATGGTGTTTCAAAATGAATATCGGGGTTTTAAGGCTTTGTAGAATTTAGTACATTTAACATACAATTATAAATAATACATCAAATGAAAGAGCAACTCAAACAGTTTTTCCTACAAGTATTCAATGTGAGCACACCATTCATCACATGGCACACATGGAGTTGATAGGCGAGTTCTTCCCAAACCTTGATCAGTGTGTCTGGAGTAATTGTTGCAACAACTGCTTCAATCATGTGTCTTACGTCGGGTAGGTCAGTTGGTAGTGGCGGCACATACACTCGATCCTTTATGAATCCCCAAAGGTAAAAATCACATGGCGTCAGATCGGGTGAACGTGGAGGCCATGCGAAACAAGCTCTGTCATCTGGCTCCTTCCGGCCAATCCAGCGGTCGGATACAACATTGTTTAACCATTCGCGTACTGAATGATGCCAGAGGGGTGGTGCACCATCCTGCTGCCAAATACCACGTTCTCTGGTTCACCTTCTTCCAATTGAGGAAAGAGCCATAGTTGTAGTGCATCAAGATAAGAATTTCCAATTACACTTGCTTCAAGGAAAAAGAAGAGCTCATAAACTTTCCGCCGGGATATGGCACAAAAAACATTCAATTTAGGGGAGTCTCGTTGCAACTGTACCATCTCGTGGGGATTTTCGTGTCCCCAGATGCGAACATTATGAGTACCAACAAAACTGTTTGAGTACCAACAAAACTGTTTGAGTACCAACAAAACTGTTTGAGTTGCTCTTTCATTTGATGTATTATTTATAATTGTATGTTAAATGTACTAAATTCTACAAAGCCTTAAAACCCCGATATTCATTTTGAAACACCTTGTATAATTTTTTTAAGTCTGCCCATAAATTCCTTAATACAAGTATAAAGTGTGGGAAGCTTAAAACTCGTTATTTTGCATCTTAATTTTTAAAATTTTCCGGACGAGGACTCCCGGACCCTCCTCTCCCTGGGGGGTATTACATATTACATACCCCCCAGATCCCGCGGATGTTATAACCCCCCCATATGGTCGGCCTGGTTACGCCTATGCCTTGAAATAACATGTAATATCGCTCAGTGTTGCCAATTTCAAGCGTTGGTATCTCCCTAACCTATGCTGATTTTTCTAAAGAAATTTTCCTTAAATCTTTACAGTACTTATGTATCCTATAGGATAAAATGGTTTGCCTTAATTATGTAATTAAATAACGAAAAATAACTCGACACAACTGAAAGCATTATCTATGCAAAATATACAGAATAGAGTACAAGAAATGAACTATAAGCCTAATCTTTTCGTTAACTGTTTTCTATGCAGTCCGGCACAGATTTATAAATCGCGTGAGAAATTCAGTCTCGCCAAATAATGGGTCTTTCCTTTTCGGTTTTCCATGTGATATTCTCTTTTTAGGTAGATTTCGAAGAAAAATCTACCTATTGCAGTCGATATCATGTTATGATTTTCGAAAAATTCTTTCATATCTTTACGTTTCATGCCCCCCTAAATACGAAACCATCGCCTGTTCAAAAAAAAAAAATTGTGATATATATATTTTTACACGCTAGCAGCCGTAATTTTGAAGATATTTGAACCAAATTTTATCATGTTATTTCTAGGCCCAATAGTTCGGACAAGTTCGTTAATGAGCAAAATTGGCCCAAGGGGGTGGTCGGGGGTGGGGGTTGAAATTTTAAAACATTTATATTTCGGCCCCTATGAAGTATAGAGGGAAACTTTGTTTGAATAAATTATAGTACTCCCTATGGAGTTCACAGTGACACCAACGATTCGGGGGTTTTGGTTGGTACGAGTAGGGGTGGGGGGATGGAAATTCGAAATGTTTGAAACTATGTCTTGTGGGGTATCGTTAAAAAGCTCTTTACGAGTACTCTACAAATCAATAACTAGTTTCTCGATCGCTCTCGTATAAGGCGAGATTTGAATGTTTGAAAAAGTGCTCTTTCCTCTTTTTTGCAGTTATTATTGCGGGTTTGTCACGCCAAGGCTAAAGAAGAAGAAGAGTGCTACGCAGCGACAATAAATTAAACCAAAAGCACTTCGAAATCTACCTCAGCCTGTAGGCTTGCCTAAAGGGATCTTTTTATTTCAGCTGTGTTTATACTCCTTGTAGCTTTGAGGCTATATCAGGAGTTCGGAATCTGCTTCTATAAAGTAGGGTAGGCCATGGAACTATTGCTTGTCAATTGTTTATATTATTTGTGTATTTAATGGAGTAAACTTCAATTGATATTAGTTTAAATGGATATGATAAGAGGATGAAATGGTCAGGATGATTCATGACATTTACCTTTACGGCGGGGGAAACCAAGAAAAAGCCCATGTAAAATTGGCCGGCCAATTGCGAGTCTAAGACGTTACCATCTCGGCCACCTCGCTCGGTATATTCAACTTAGACAATAGACAACTTCAAATTCTCCGCAGCTCTTATCCATGAATCTTTTAAATGTTAAAATATGTCTATGCTGTAATAAGATTGACAAAATAGCGTCTTTCAGCGGCCCAAACAAATGAAAGTCCGACGGAGCAAATTCTGGACTGTAAGGTGGATATTCCAGCACCTCCAAACCCAATTTGTGGATGGTTTTAAGAGTGTGTAGAGCCGTGTGAGGGCTGGCATTATCGTGCAATAGCAACACTTTCCATGACAAAAGACCTCGACGTTTGCTGCAAATTGCTGGTTTAAGGGGAGATGGTAGTTAACGCTAGCAAAGTGATAGAAAATATAGCGTATGTTCGGATTTTAAAAGTCAGATTTAGTTGAATTTTTTTATACTTTGCAAGTGCACTCTGTAGTTTAAAATAAGCAGAGAATGGTTGTTCTAGAACTCGCTGTTTGGTAGGAAAGAATTTTTTAACACATAGGTGATAATTTAGTTTTACAGTTACTTCACTTGACATAGGTACGCTTTATTCAAATTCTGTAGCTTAGATTTTTGTGAAACTTGGGGAACTTACTAACAATAGGTTCTACTATTTTCCCTAGCACAATCAGTCTAATATGTACAGCCGGTCAAATATAAAACGTCGGGACTCGTATGCAGTTAAAATTGAATTTTTAACGCATTAGTTCACAAGTTTGCTATAAAAAACATAAAATACAGGCCATTCTCGGAACATATGAGGCCATGCGACAGAAGGGAAAAAATGAAGAACGAGGGAAAAAATGAACAACGCGGAAAGTACAACACACGATATTCAACTTAATGTATTGTCATAATTCATTTTGCTTTGTGTCATCGCCACATACAAATGCTAAAGTGAGAGAAAGTGTAGTTAGGGCTGTAATAGATCTGCATTTTTCGGCCTCTGAAGCAGCGAGATGGTTCCATATTTATGAAAGAGCAGCTCAGAGGTGGAAACTTTACTATAATGCGACCGGAAGTTTTCATAGCAAACGTTGATCTGGCCGGACGCGTATTTCGATGCTAAGATAGGTTGCAGAAGTTGAGCGTAAGTTATTGATTTTGCACTACAAGTACCGGTATTATAAAATAAAATCTTAAAAAAATGCTCCTTGAATAAACATATTCCTCTCGAATCTATTAATTATTAATATTATAAAAATTTGCAACCAAGAATATGGCGGATTTGAGGCATATAGCCACAGCCTTCTATACATGTTTGTTTTGGAACAAAACTGACTAAATATTCAAGAAAATACATGGATAGACAAGAGGCGTGTGTGAACCTAACCTTAAGTCTTCCTGTACATGCGCATATGCTCGTTCGTGATACTTTATAAAATAACGCCCGACGTTTTTTATTTGACAGACTGTACAATATTACTGCGTGAAAACTTCACGACAAAAGAAAAAAAGACTTTTTTAAAATAAAAATGGTTGAAAATTCTGTATTTTCCCATAATTCTGTTAAGGGAGATTTGTCATCCATTTATAATGAAATCCTGAAAGTTTCATTATTTTAGCATGAATAGCTTTTCAGAAAATGGTACCTGAAGTACAAAAAATGTAATTTTACAGGCGAGCGAAAAAAAAAAAAAAAAAAAGACATGCATGTACTAACCTTATGGTATTTTATCCATCCAGGTCGCTCTGCTTGGCTTAATAATAATGCAACATATAAGACCAATATATCAAAATGTTCAGAAAGCTATGATCTATTACATGAACCTAAGGGAAAAAATCGATTTTTTGGCACTGATAACTACCATCTCCCCTTAAGTTTGTTAGTCAACAATGCACAGTAATATTCTTTGTTGATGGTTTTCCTCAGAAAAAGAGGTGCAGGAAGCGGTACATCAGTGGCTTTGCAACCAACCGAAAAACCTTCTTTTCGGCAGGAATACACAAGCTTGTAGACCGCTAGACCAAGTGTATTACAAAGAATGAATAACCATGAGATTTTCTGATATATTAAAAATAAATGGCACTAAATTGGGCAATATTCTGGTACCGGCTAACCGATTTGGTCAAATATCAATAGCCGTCTTCCCATAGACATTATAAATGCGTATACCAAGTTTCATAAAAACCTATAAAGCGTATTTGAGATATCGCGCCTTTAAAATAGACACTAAATTAGGTTTTACTCCGGTATCGGTCAACCGATTAGGTCCAAATTCAACAGATTGTTTCTCATGGACGTCGTAAATGCGTATACCAAGTTTCATGAAAATCCGATGAAGCGTATTTGAGTTATGACGTCTTTCTAATATATTCTATTAAAATAGGCACTAAATTGGGCATTACTCCGGTACCGGTGAACCGATTTGGTTCAATATCAATAGGGTTCTTCCCATGAACGTTATAAATGCATGCAAGTTCCATGAAAATCCGATAAAGCGTATTTGAGTTATGGCGCGTACAGACACACGGACAGACAGACGGACAGATATTTTTCCGTCCCCCACACAATCTCATAAAGTACCATACTGGCACTTAATAAAGTGTTTTTATGAAAAGTCTGGATAATTGTTGACTCGCCCTCATATGCATCGCTCTTCAGCCGGAATCAAGAATGATAAATAATATATATGTGGTCATTTGGAAGTTGGCTCATATGCAAAGGAAAATGTTGAGAACTTTATTAATGTAGGAGAGGTCACGCTTGCAAATGTCGTCGCCATGGTAACTAAAAGCAGAGCAGGTATCAGCAGGCTCTGGTGTCTGTCACTATCATGTGTGTGACGTAGCGGCCAAATTAAAAACTAGCTAGTAGCGATATTTCAGTGACAAATGAAAGTCGGTCTGACTCATTTCCTGTTCGTCCCCAGCACAGCCTAAATTCCAATTCTGATAAAATCACTGCAGCTGATCGTATTCTATTTTAAGATAAGTAGAAATACGCAATTTAGGATTTGCTAGTTTGAAGCCGCTTCTTTTCGTGCTGAAGCAGAGATAGGATTTAATGAAAACTAGTTAATCCATCTATAAGTTAATAATAAAAGGAAGTGTTTGTCTGTCTGTCTGTGCGCGATGCCCAGCGAAATCTACTGAACGCAGAGATCTGAAATTTTAAACATAAATAGACTAAAGGGTGGGCGAATGCACCTCGAAGCCGGATTTTTTATTTTAGCTTTCGCTCGCGAGTTATAAGTGAAAAACTATCAGAAAACGTGATTTTTTTTTCGCTATCCAAGCATCAGTTTTCAGTAATACATTTTATTTGTCAAATCAGTTGCAGGTGGCTTTGCCGTTTTTTGTCATACCTTGGAAATAAAAGCATCGCGATGGCTTGAATTTCGTAAGCCCACACTGGTCATTTCATTTGTTTATAATGTAAAAGCACGCAGACGTCTGAAATGTTCAACCTAGACGGAAGAGGGACAGTGAAAGTAGGCCTAAATGGGCAAACATTGTTCGATTTGGACGAAACTCACTCTGCAGGGGTTTTCTGGGCCAGGAAACTCGAATCTGAGGTTGTTTTTCCCATGCTGCGCTTTCTAATCATGGAATTCACTCTAAAATAGGAATTTTAGCTGTTTCATTAATTATTAATCGTTTAGTTTAGGCTTCTGATTGTTTCGCGTGCAAGTGTTAATAAATATAATGTTTTAATTATTTTGTTCTTAATATTTAATTAATTATAGCGGGCGAAGCCGCGGGGAACTGCTAGTTTATAATAAGAGCAAGTGTTTGTCTTTCTTTCAATCTTTTTTGTATGGTTGTAATGCCCAGTCAAATTTACGGCACACAGAGTTCTGAAATTTTGAACATAGATGGCCTGAAGGGTGAACTAGGGCATCTCAAAACAGGATTTGTAATTTTAACTTTCTTTCGGGAGTTATGAGCGAAAAACTGGCAGAAAATGTGATTTTTGCTCTATCGAAGCACCAGTTTTCGCTATTGCGTATCAGTTGTAAAATTAATAAGTTGCAGGAGGCCTTGTTCTGCTGCCATAGCAACCGGTAAAGCTAGAGCGTCGCTCAAATCACTTTTTTCAACATAACGCATGGAATTGTCGATCGCTTCGATTTAGTTAGCCCGCTCTGCTTGATTCATTTGTTTATAATAATTCGGCACGTAGAGATCTTAATATTTTTTCATAAGTGGACGGATGGAAGATCATGGATGTATTCCTCAATAAGAAAACATTGGTCGACTTGGACGAAACTTACTATGCGGGTTTCTTTTGGGGGGGGGGGGACAGGGAACTCTCATCTTAGGTAGTTTTTTCCCGGGCTGCGCAGTCTAATCTTGAAATTCAACTTTAAGCAGGATTTTTAGCTTTTTCATTACAGTTGCTTATGAATTATTTAATATAAGTGTTAATAAATGCATTGTTTTAATTATTTGCTGTTAATAAATGAATTTAAAACAAATGACACTGAAGCCATGGAGACCTAAATTTTGAATAAATCAACTTAGAAGTTTCTCTAAGTTAGAAGTTACGAAATTAAACTTTTTACCAAAATCATTGGAACCATTTCTTTGTAAATCAAAATTTGGAAAAAAGAATTAATGAAAACTATTCTTAATACTTTAGCAATAGAAACCAATTCTAGGGACGGCAATAAGAATCTAACAAACGCCGTAATAAGAAATATTAACTTATTAAAGTCGACACACATTCTGTTTTGTAGGAAGAAAAATACAGCTAATATTCTGTTATGTTTCCAAAATATTTCTGTGTTATTGAAAGTGTTGAACTTTATTTACTGGTGCTTTATCCTGTTATAACCACTCTGTATTTAGTATCGTACTGCTTGGTGTGTGTTACTACGGCAACCAATGTGATCACAGGTGGCAGAGAAAAGCAAACAAATAGCCGTTTCCCAGGTGATGAAGAGTGGATGGAAGTCAGACAAAGCCTTCTGCAACACTTGACACTGTAGTGCACATTCGAGAGAGTATAATATAATACCAAGAGATAGCTTTACCTTGAATTCCTGAAGAGACAATGGCCCTCTCTTCATCTCATAGCTCAATGCAGCTCCGGTAAATTAAATGTCAGGTGTAGTCTGCTAATGCAAGCATCTGCAAAGAACGAGGATTAATGATGTATTTCATTCAAAAATTCAAATATATTAAGACATATAAAATACAGAATAAAGGTAACGCCTAATTGAACAGTGATAGTGTGGGTACCGTTCAATAATAATGGCAAATAAATGCCGTTAATAAAAATAATTATTTATTTATTTATTGTACTAAGAATATTACAGGCTTATTCTCGCTTATATTAATACACCAGTTTCTAATATTAAATATTTAAAGTGATATTCATAATAATTAAACTAACAATATAGCCTAACTATAAAAAAGCACAGAAAAGAAAAACATAAACACAAACAATATGACAATTACACAATAAAACAAATATGAAAAACAAATAATAATATAAATAATAATATAATAGTTTCGGAGGAAAAAAAAATATATAAAATAATATTATATATAAAATATTATATATAAAAAATATTATATATAAGATATTATATATATATATATAAAATAATAACTTAGCAGGACAAACAAAAAAATATGTATATATATATGTGTGTATATATATATGTGTATATATATGTGTATATATATATATATATATATATATACATCAGAAAGATTGAAATAAAGAAAATGACATGGAGCATATTTTAATAATTATTATTTTAAAATTAAAAAAAATCACATTTTTAAACCGCTTATTGATAGTATTAAAAATATCTATATTGTCCATTTTGTGCAATTGATTTTATAGACGGAGTACATTATAAAGAGAAGAATTATTATGAGAGTGTTTGCTTTTGGGATAAAAAAAAGATTATGCAATTAATAAGATCTAAAACGTGGAACATAAAAAATATATTCCTTTCAGAATATTAATACCATCTATTTCATTATTAATTAATTTGTATAAAAACAACAATGCATGAATATTTCGTCTGTGTGATAATTCACGGATATTGAAATACTGTAACATAGTTGAATATGATTCAAATTTAGGATAGTAGTTAAACTGTCTGAAATACGTATATTTTAGAAATTTATTTTGAATGGACTCTATCAATTTATGCTATTACCTCTAAGTAATTGTTAAGTAAAACTATAAATAAATTTGATGAAAAGAGGAAAATTTACAAAATTAAGAGTCGCGTCCATAAAGTAACTTTCCCTGGATCCGTTTACAGAAACAAAACACAATTACAAAGAAGTAGTTATTACAACAGACTCAGTCAGTGTTCAGCTATTTTTCAACATATTCACCACAGGAATTGAGACATTTGTCATACCGAGGGACCAACTTTTGAATACCAGTGTCGTAGAAGTATGGCGTCAGGGATTTGAACCACCGTGTGACAACCATCTCCGCCTCTTTGTCATTCTCTTCTTTTTTTTTTAATGATCAGTAGTATTTACTGATAAATTTAAAGTATTTCTTAATGTTGACAATGTTCCACAATAAAATCAATTTGGGAGGTCCAAGGTTCAAATCCCGTGACCGACTAATTTGACACGGGCTTTTTCATGGTTTTCCCGGGCGTAAATGCAAATGCCGAATTGGATATTTACATATCATGAATCATCCTCGCTATTTCATCATGTATCACATCCATTTAAATTAGCATCAGTTGAAATTTTATTCCGCAAAATTCACCAACAATAGAAAATAATTAACAATCAATAGTTTCATCGTCCACTGTATAGACACAGTTCCCGAACTCCTGATATGGCCTCGAAGCTGAAAGGAGTAGCCTATAAATACGCTGAATTTTACAAAATGTATTTTATATAGATTTTTGTCATTCGGTAGCAACAGGAGTTTGGAAACAATGAAACAGAATGGTCAGTGTGCAATTAGCTTCGCCTGTGCTGGTGCTGCCACTGACAGTAGTACCACTAGGCTACACAGATTTATTACCTCTCCGTGGAAATAAAAAAAACTTCTCGTAGAAACAAAAGCGCATGATGAATGATACGCGTTAACAGCGGGCCGTGTCTTGCTGACCATACGGTTGCCGTGGTAACCAAACTCTGCCATTTCTTATTGTGTAGAGTTTCTTTTATTAGATGAATAAATTATGCAATATTGGTGTAAAAAGTCTGTTGATATTGGGATAAAAGTAGTGGAATATATAAAATGTTTATTTTTCCCATTCTGAAGTTTGCAGTAATTAATAATATTAACATTTGTCATAGGTAATCCCACGAGAATTGACTAGTTTATCGATAGTTTAGCGACTGCACAGCAGGAGCGAATTTATCTGATGAAACTCGTCAACTCGAGTTGGATTTATTAAGACTATTCCATGAATAAAATATAACGGATTATACAAATAATAATTCCTTCCGTGCTTTGTTGTATAAAAACAAAACTAACAGCTGCGAGATCACGGCCTACTATAAATCAACCATCCATGAATCGATTCGAGTTACCATGGTGAGACCAGTGCTTACCAATGGTAAGACATAGTTAACTTCATTTAGGTAAGCTAACAGCAGAACAGAAAAAAAGCACACGAACTGGCTTGCACCGAATCGAAATTGTGTTTTTAATCAATGTACATTTCTATTATTTCACTTTCCAAACAAGTTATGTTGTATAAAATAATGTTTTCATGCTGTTTAATGGCATATTTACTAATGCCAAGGCCTATATTTCTGAGATATGCCTTTCCTCCCCATGCGCGCAACATGTCCAGCCCATTTCATCCTCCGTGAATTAATTACCCTTACTATATCCGGTAAAGAGTACGGGTTATGAAGCTCGTCGTTATGCAGTTTTCTCCAGTCCCTATTTTCCATTTTCTCCAGTCCCCATAAATGATTTAAATAAAAGTCTTAACAGGTGAGTAAATAATAGCGGGCGAAGCTGCGGGCATCTGATAATCTCTATATATATAAAAGGCTTTGTCCTGACTGACTGAATGACTGAATGACAGGAATCAACGTACAGCCTAAACTATAATAGGTAGAGACTTGGAATTTTGACAGTAGCCTACCTTCGTTTCATAATGTAGGTGCTCACTAAGAAAGGATTTTCAAAAATTCTGATTCTAAATGCCAAAAATGAGTGAAAAACGGGCAGAAAACGTGCATTTTTTGGGTTTTCGAAGCGTAATATATTTCAATGTCAAATCAATTACAGCTGGCTTTGGCTATTTTTGTCAAACCTTGGAAATGAAACTTTCGCGATCGCTCGAATGTTGTAGCTCACGCTGGTCGATTCATTTGTTTTTAATGTCAAGGCACGCATACATATGAAATTTTCAACCTAATCCCGAAGAGGGTTATTCTTCTTCTTCTTCTTCTTATTATTATTATTATTATTATTATTATAAGTGGGATAATCAATATAGGCCTAAATATGGTCAAACGTTGTTCGATTAGGACGAAACTCCCTATACAGGGGTTTTCTGGACCAAGGAACTCGAATCTGAGGTCGCTTTTTCCAGGCGACGCTATCTAATCGTGGTATGTAGTCCACGCGAATTAGGCCTAGGTGTTAATAAATATAATGATTGAACTAACTATATTATGCTCTTAATTTTTAATTTTTGAAATAATTATGCTAGTATTATATAAATAACAGTTATTTATAATTTTAGTACCTATATATCTTTTGCAAAGTTTGTTTGAAATGTACAGTGCTTTTGGAAGAATAATTAGAGCTAGAATTCACAGGAGGCCATGCTTTGAGTTGTTAAGAAAATGCGTGACGCGGGAAACACAAGCCATTACCAGGATTACTCAGGGGTGTACAAAACCATATCAGTCTTACTATCAAAATTGAAACGGTCAATGGTTGGTTTTGTGATTAAATGTTATGTAAGTACGAGGGAGAATCAAATGAGAACCGCAATTAATTTTTTCCCACTATTTTTCTGCAGGAAGAATGCTTGTTTGTTCATTATTTTTCTACATAGTCCCCTCCCAGTTCTTACCATGCCATCAGATAGGAAGTGCTTCGATACCGCGTGAGAAAAGTTATTTTGGTTTACGCTGTAGCCACTCGTGCACCATCGATTGGACGTCTTATGGCCGGTTTCTATAAACTGGCGAATTACCTATGGGTAAATTATCCAATGGACAGAATTTACACAAGGATAACTTTTACAAACTCAAATAATTTAAAGGTAACAATCACATACACTTGTGGCGAGTTTCTAGATAAATGTCCTCTGGGTAAATATGAAAATGACAGAAAAAATGTTCCTACAAACTCGATCTTTCCAAGGGTAAATCTTCGGGTTAATTTATCCTTTCATGGATGGCTGGATAAAATTTAACCTCTTTGTAGGATTATAAAGGGTTCTGAATTAAATTAACTGTACAACTCCAAGGCCTTGCTCATTATATCATTTATGTTAAATGGAACTAATTTGTCAATGGATAATTTACCCATAGGTAATTCACTAGTTTGTAGAAACCGGGCATTAATCAGATTTGAACTTCTGCCCTCCATGGTGCTCCTTTAATGGGCCTAAAATGTGGAAGTCTGATGGTGCCAAAGCGAAGGGGATTGCTGAGTGCAGGTGTTTTGCTTCAACATGATAATGTCCGTCTTCATTCTGCTCGTGCAACCATGAAAACCATAGATGACATTCGCTTCAAGTGCTTCCCACATCCGCCATACTCGCCAGATCCGTCACCATCAGATTTCCACATCTTTGGTCCATTAAAGAAGCACCTTCGAGGGAGGAATTTCAAGTTTGATGAAGACGTCCAATACGCGGTGCACGAGTGGCTGCAGCGTAAAAAAACATTTTTTTTCTCACGCGGTATCGAAGCACTTCCTGTCAGATGGCGTAAGTGCATTGAACTGGAAGGGGACTATGTGGAAAAATAATGTGCAAGCAAGTATTATTCCTGCAGTAGAATAGTGGGAAAAAATTAGTTCCGGGTTTCATTTGATTTTCCCTCCTAATAAAACTTATTTTGTAACACCCTGTGTAGAGACACGAATATATTTTACACTTTTATTTCACATAAAAGAAAATCAATTAGTTAAAGTCATAAAACGCAAAGCAACTAAAATCACATCTGATTATTTTTTCTTTTGTTCTGAGACTCGTGCACCATCTGTCGGGACATGTGACATATTCTGTTATTAAAACTCAAGTCAGACAAATGAGAAACGTGATTTTTTATTAAAACAAAGAACATCTGCGATACGAAAGTCCGCAGCGTTATGTTTGCTGGTGCGGGAAAAAAAACTGATCGTTTAAAACCAAGACTCAACTTTTTCGCAATAATGCAATAAAGATTCATTTGTTTATGTACAACTTCACCATTTCTCATGTTCCTTGTTATTAATTAATTTTTATTTCTGGACTTCCGGTTTCGTATTATCATGACTAGGGCCCGGATTTGAAGATTTTAACCTATTTTTTCCCCAGCTTCCTAATTTGAACATTTTAACGTACCTTAATTTTCCGTTTAGTGCCCCTTGCTTTCGAATATAATAATAATAATAATAATAATAATAATAATAATAATAATAAATCTTTATTTAATCTGGCAGAGTTAAGGCCTTAGGTCCTTCTTGAATCTTATAGAACCTAAAAAGGGCTAAATCGGAGTATAAGGCCTAAAAGGGGGCTAATGCGGATTTTTTCTGAAAAACTGGGGGCTAAAGAGGACTTTAGCTTAAAAACTAGGGGCTAAAGAGGACTTCTGCAGAAAAACACGATTTTTAATTAGATTTTCCAATTAATGCCAAGGAAAATAAATATATGAAGTTGTGCATTTTAAGAAAAGATATAATAAAAATAAATTTATACAACGCACTGAAATTAACAATTTATGTGTCGCTTTGTCCCTTGTCTTTGTGTCTCGAAAATGTGCCGCCTCGCCGTCGCAGGAAATGAATCTTAAGCCGTCTGCAATACTTTCAAATCTGCAACTAATCTATTGTCGTTTCAACTTTGAAATAGCAAGTTGCCGATCAAAGACAGAGTAGTATATTAAAGGAACAAATTTGTGACACTCTAGTCTACTTATTTTTGTGGATCGGAAGTGAATTGAGTGGTGTATTAAATAATTTTATCATTAAAGGGTAAATATCTCAATTGTTTATGATATTTTTCGAGTGCCGTTATAAGGAATAGTTGTTTATTTTGTAAAACAAAACTAGAATAACTGTGTCAAAATTAAAATACAAATTCGGTGTTAATATTAGTGTTCATTATATGTTTTATTAAGACTGCTAAAATCGTTTGTTTAAAGCCTAAAAAGAGCTATTCCACGAAAATAAAAGGCTAAAATACCTTTTATAAAAGCCTAATCATGACAAGAAACATTCGTTGAGCTCGATTATAAAATCACCATTAATGCCTGTTGTCGACCAAGAGCTAAGCTAAGTTGGTTTAGCTTAGCTCACATACAGTGCGGGATTTCATATGTAGTTGTGCCGACAAAACTACATATGAAATCCTGCACAACTATAGCCTATATGAAATCCCTCACTGTATGTGAGCTAAGCTAAGCTAAGTTAGCATAAAACTGTGAGCATTCGTGGTAGGTCTATTATTGTAGATAGATAGCAAATATATTCTGTAGTAAACTGAATTTGAACTGTATCCCTTGATTGACGATTAGATGGTCTGTTCTTCTCTGTGTAGTTGCTAGGCAACAGATGAAAAACAAATGAGCAACAATCTTCTCCATTAATGGCCGTGCTTGAAAATACCCATGGGGGTTTTTAATGTTATTCCAGTTAAATGCCTCAGATTGCCTTCGTCAGGTAACATTGAGCAATTATCTGAAACTTAGCCTCTCTATTTGAATACATCAACGGCACAAGCGACACTTTCACTGCGGGACACGAATATAATCTAAACATTTTAGCGGTATGAATGTAAAAGTTTCCAGATTTAGGTTTCTATAAGAATCATGGTCAGAAATCTAAAAATAAAAATTTATAAGACAATTATCCTGCCGGTTGTATTATATGGATGTTCGGAAGAACATAATCTGAGAGTATTCGAAAACAGGGGATTAGGAAAATATTTGGGCCCAAGAGAGATGAAAATGGGGACTGGAGAAAACTGCACAACGACGAGCTTCATGACCTGTACTCTTCACCGGATATAGTAAGGGCACTTAAAATCACGGAGGATGAAATGGGCTGGACATGGGGAGGAAAGACAAATCTCAAAAGTATTGACTGGGAGACCCGAAGGGAAAAGACCACTTGGAAGACATAGACGCAGGTAGGGAGGACAATATTAGGATAGATTTAAAAGAAGTAGGATTTGCGAGGGATGATTGAAGTTAGCACAGATTTGGGTTGAATGGCGGGTTCAGATAAGCGCGGCATTGAACCTTCGGGTTCCATGAAATAGATAATATTCCTTTAGCATGCTGAGGAATTTTCTATTGCCGTTGAGTAAGTAAGTAAGTAAGTAAAGAAGTCTGAAATGGGGTGCGATTAGCTTCTTGACACCAAATGAGAAGCTGTTTAATAAAGAAGTAGCGGCTCTGGTCGCGAAAACCTTGAATAATGGCCGTGTGAGTCGGTATGCTGACCACATGACCCCAATCCTGTCTTCTGCCTACGGTGGATGAAGGTCCCGTGTTCTGAGGTAGGGAGGTCTGGAACGAGGTGCACTCAGCCTCGTGATTCAAATTGAGGAGCTACTTGATAGGGAAGTAGCGGTTCCAGTCATGGAAATCACCATTAACGGCCGTGAGTGTCGGCATGCTGACCACATGCCCCCCCCCAATTCTGCCATCTGCCTATGGTAGATGACGCAGCGGTCGGGTAGTAGGCCTTGTCCCTTCAGGAATGTTGCGCCAAAAAGTTTAGTTTAGACGTTCTTCCGGAGTTGGAATTGGTTTTTCATTTTTTTGGTAAGCTACTTGTTAATAACATTGTACAGGATTTCATCAGATTTTGATGAAAAGCCAGTACAATGTCGTCTGTGCAAGAAAATGAGTTTTATTAAGCCTGATAAATGAGATTAGACTTTCATTCTGGTTTTTTGTGTCTTTCGTTTTTGTTCATTTTTCTAGGAGGTTATTATGTTTTACAGTTGATTCTTAAATTCTTTACGTACGGTAAGTGTGGGACGCAGTAGTTTTCTTAATATTCATATAAAATGCTCGAAGAGAAATAGAAAAAATAAATTTCATGAAAAATTATAGAATAAAGTACAGGAATTAAACTATGAGCCTAATCGTTGTGTTTAGTGTTTTCTTTGCAGTCCGTCTTGGGTTTCTATATTGTGTGAGAAATTGAGTCTCGTACATTTAAGGATTAAGATTTCACGATTCTAACCTATTGTGCAGTTGGAACCAGCTCTTAAACGGTTTTAAAATACTTTTTTTTTTACCAAAAGAACGGAACCGATATAAACTAAAAGCGCAACTCTATCTATCTGACATCTGACATTTTCATATATATGTAAACATAGCTCGCTTTTGCTCTCAGATTGACACGTTTAACGGTAATGAGATGTTTTAGAATCTTTACAAGGCCTCCTGTGCAATCTGGTTGCCATGACAACGAGCACTGCAAATTAAAACGTTACGCTATATAAATAGCAGCAGCGGTTTTAATACGCTATTACAGCTACGTCATAATTACTCCATGACGTCACTTTAAAGCGAATTTCAGGAGGCCGTGATTTCTGCTGCTTTTTTTGTTGAGTCGTGTTTCCCTTCTATTTTTCTGTTTGAATTTCCGTCTATACAATATTTATCTACCACCGGCTCCATGGCGCTGAAGTTAGCGTCGCGTAACTATTTTATACCTTATTGAAGAGCAATTCAGCCTGGCCCATCAAATTGAATGACGTTTCGCTGCTAAGCGCAACAAACTAATAAACGATGCAATCATCTCACAGCGCGAAAATGTGATTTGAAATGTTGAAAGTTGGAACGCTCTATTGAGCGCCGCCTTAAATACGAGGGTGGTTCGAGGGTACAATTACAAACAAATGTACACATAAAGGGACGTCTTTTGTCTACATTTTTCTATATAGTCGCCAAGTTTCTCAACACATTTCTCCTATCGTGATATCAGTTTCAAAATACCCTGTTCATAGAAGTCCGTTCGGTTGAAGTATAGCCATCTGCAGGAATATGCAGGTTTAGTCAGTATCTCTATATATATAAAAGGCTTTGTCCTGACTGACTGACTGACAGGAATCAACGTAGAGTCTAAACTATAACAGGTAGATACATGAAATTTTGACAGTACCATCGTTTCATAATGTAGGTGCTCACTAAGAAAGGAATTTACAAAATTTTGATTTTAAATGCCAAAAATTAAATGTTTTGACAATACTTAATCCCTTTTTAAACAGAATTATAAAACCCAAATCACAGAACATATTGTTGCTAATGGTATCAGATGGCTTTGCAAAAAAAAAAAAAAAAAAAAAAATGCAAGTTTGACAAATAAGAGAAGGTATCAATTTATAATTCATGTTATAAATAAATATTAAAGAATGTAATCCACGAAAATAATGCAGTCACATAACTTTTCTCTACCCTGGACTTAGAGAAAACAATACGAGGTATGGTAATATGGTATATTGTTATATCGCAGGTTTTTGGAGAGAGAAGTACGTATGAAAGTGATATTGCTTTCTGTTTAATTTCATTCCCAAAACAGTTTTATGGTAACATGAGAGGGAGAAATAAAATTTTCCGCCTCGGTATTACAATTTTATGTTACAGGAATTTCTGTTTCTTCTTATTTGAACCCTTACCAGGCTTGCTGTGTACAAGCGATGCGATGCAGAATTCTACATCCTCTATGAGCCATAAAAAAGCTATATCAAGCGTTTTCTGAGCGAATAGTTTGAGTGGGATAAGTCGTTCTTTCTATTTAAAATTATAAATACCTATATTAGGACCTAGAATTTAAAAATCGAAAGTTCATTTCCAATTACAAAATAAAAAACCCGGGCGACGCCGGGTCTTTTAAGCTAGTATGCATGTATAGTAGGAACTTCTTTAAGTGTATTAAATCGAGCTGCATTAAATCAACCAGAATCTTTAATTGGAGATGATCAAATTGTCGCAGCTCACGCATTTATTATAATTTTCATCATAGTTACACCTATTCTAATTGGTGGATTTGGAAACTGACTTGTATCTTTAATATTAGGAGCACCAGATAAGCCTATAGCCTTCCCCCCAAAAAATAACATAAGACTTTGATTGTTACCCCCATCCTTAACACTCCTTCTTATAAGAAATTTAGCATCTGACGCAAAGCGTTTACCAGCCAGGAATTTATTCATGGGACCAAACAAATAAAAATCCGACGGTGCCAGATCTGGACTGTATGGAGGATGCTGGAGCACCTCCCAACCAAACTTGTTGATTTTCTCACGAGCATAAAAAAGTATTTACCTTCAAATTTCATTTAACGTATTTTTATCAATTGCAAAATGTTTGCTTTTCTTAAATACAAGCTTACTACACATTTTACCGTTCGTAAATAAAATTGTACTTTGCAAATTTATTCTTCGGGTGCCGGTCACCATCCCTGGCTACAACGATCTTATTTATATAGGCTAAACGTTCTAGTAAAGTAAGCCTGGGCTCTATTCATGATTCATTCTTCAACCCGTCTGTTGGGCAAGGATTCGCCAGTTAACAATGATATAGCCCAAGTGTATAGAATGACTTCTGGAAACATAACAGATAGGCTATATTCAAATACAGAGGTGTGGCTCAATGCTTGTATACGACAGGCAGATGTTCATGTGATCGTAAATCAATCTCAGCGCTTCCAAGCGTCAAAACACGGAACCAGACTGCTCTATCATCCTTCTGAAGGATGCTGAGTTATAATAGCACATGTCATGAAGTTGTAGACTTACTGTCATAGATATAGGATGTGCCAATATTAAATTTAATGAGCAGGGTTGGGGAGGGGGGAATACAAATACCAGTATCGACTATTTCGTAGGCATCTTTAGCCAATTTATAAAAAATTGTAGTAATTTTGTAAATATGTATTTTAGCTCAGTGATTTTGTAAATGAATTTTAACTAAAGGATAATGAATAAGACCGAATTATTTTACCTGTGTAGGTAAACTATCGAAAGTGCTCTTTACGCAATATCTGTGGCTTGGTTCCAAAAGGCCAATGTCATAAATCTTGCTTATGAGATAACTGACTTTGAAGCCTTTGTAGAAGTAATATTTTTTGCTGAGAACTTCCGACATTGGCCTCTAAGAGGGGACGTAGACAAGCAACTTTTATTAGCAGATTTTTGCTGTATGGATTCAATTTTTCCTGTTACAGCATAAAATCTCCCAGGGCATGGCCGCCACTGACTTCTAAGATTTGAAAAAATGCAAAACAAAGAACTTCGTTGTTAACACTGTAGTCAGTAGTTATGAATAAAAAAAAGACTAATGCAGTGGCGACCAGTTATGTGATTAGTCTGTAAATTTTGCATATTATGGAAACACTAAATTATGTTATAGTTGTTGGTGAATGACTAAGAATCATGTTTTTATCGATCACTAAGAAGGCATGAAGTCAATTTAACGAAAATTTTAACCCTACTTCGCTTTATTATTGACATATGAGCAAGAAATTGCAATGCCTTTAATGCCCTGCAGCATACACATTTTATACAATAGAGCAAAATTATTCTAATAAAAGTTGCTTGTCTATGTCCCCTTTATACACAGGTAAAATACTATTTCGGTGTTATTCATTAACACACTGTATAATTAATTGCTATTACTCGAGCAATCCTGCAACTCTCAATATATAGGGGTATCATGGAAGAAATCCTTGACTTTTACAGGGTACAAGGCTTACAAGCCCCTTGTGCTACACTATTATCGTTCCCTCAAAGAACAGTCGAAAACTTTATCAATTAGACTTTAACCAAAATCCAATGGCAGTACAATATTTTTGAAAGGTAGGCTCACAAAATTTAATACACAATTTTTCAATCTTGACACACGCTCTGACATTGACTGGATATAAATTGAGGTTATGTACGGACAATCCTTCATTTTTTATGGGGAAGCAATCTGTGTGTTAGTGCAGCCATTTCCCGCCAGACGGCAGCTGCGGTCCCCTGGGAGCCGTAACTGTTCACAATTACTGCATTGATATACACCAGTACGCGTTCAGCACTGTAAAGCTATGCTTAGTTCAGGGTAGGAAATTTCAAATCTGAAGACAGTAGGCCTAGTTAAATTAAGAATTCTAGTCTCCGTTACTGTTATATAGGATATAAGTATTAAGATGTATATACACCATCAGATATAAACATTTTATTTTTAAACATTTTAAACTTTCTAATTTTGGGGTCAGGGCAGGTTTTCTCGGGGTGCTTCTGTTTCCCCTGCCATATATCATTCCACCAGATCTCAATTCACTATACTATGGCCATTGATTACAATAAAGGTATTATACATACATACAGTATATGTATAAGTTATATATATTATTTTATGTATTAAAATATTTGACTGAAAAATGTTTTGTAATTGTTTATAATTTGCTTATAATTTTTTTTTGTTTACTTTAAATTTTTCCTATAAACTTGCAACCTGATTACATCAAAACTATGAATGATAAAAACACAAAATATTCACTATTTGTAGATATAATGGGTCTTCAGAGCCTTTCATTTAGTTTTTTATTAATTAATATTTAAAATTTTCACGTAGTGTTTGATAAACTGCAAATGTTTTTCGTTCATATCATTAGGCTATAAACAAAAATTTAGAACACAGAAGAGAATAGGCCTATACATACATCAGAAAGGGTGTATGTAATCTGCGCCACGGTTGACACCGAATTTGAAATAGAATAAAAATGAGATATGTAAACTGCGCCACGGTTGACACCGAATTTGAAATAGAATAAAAATGAGATATGTAAACTGCGCCACGGTTGACACCGAATTTGAAATAGAATAAAAATGAGATATGTAAACTGCGCCACGGTTGACACCGAATTTGAAATAGAATAAAAATGAAATATGTAAACTGCGCCACGGTTGACACCGAATTTGGAATAGAATAAAAAATTAGATATGTAAACTGCGCTACGGTTGACACCTAATTTGAAATAGAATAAAAATGATATATGTAAACTGCGCCACGGTTGACACAGAATTTGAAATAGAATAAAAATGAGATATGTAAACTGCGCCACGGTTGACACCGAATTTGGAATAGAATAAAAATGAGATATGTAATCTGCGCCACGGAAATATGTAGGTCATTTCACGCAAAATATAAATCTATGTTTTACCACGCTTCTCCCAACATCTTCCTTGTGTTAGATGCACTTCTCCAGTTTGATAAACTGCAAATGTTTTTCGTTCATATCATTAGGCTATAAACAAAAATTTAGAACACAGAAGAGAATATACATACATCAGAAAGGGTGTATGTAATCTGCGCCACGGTTGACACCGAATTTGAAATAGAATAAAAATGAGATATGTAAACTGCGCCACGGTTGACACCGAATTTGAAATAGAATAAAAATGAGATATGTAAACTGCGCCACGGTTGACACCGAATTTGAAATAGAATAAAAATGAGATATGTAAACTGCGCCACGGTTGACACCGAATTTGAAATAGAATAAAAATGAAATATGTAAACTGCGCCACGGTTGACACCGAATTTGGAATAGAATAAAAAATTAGATATGTAAACTGCGCCACGGTTGACACCTAATTTGAAATAGAATAAAAATGATATATGTAAACTGCGCCACGGTTGACACAGAATTTGAAATAGAATAAAAATGAGATATGTAAACTGCGCCACGGTTGACACCGAATTTGGAATAGAATAAAAATGAGATATGTAATCTGCGCCACGGAAATATGTAGGTCATTTCACGCAAAATATAAATCTATGTTTTACCACGCTTCTCCCAACATCTTCCTTGTGTTAGATGCACTTCTCCAGTTTGATAAACTGCAAATGTTTTTCGTTCATATCATTAGGCTATAAACAAAAATTTAGAACACAGAAGAGAATATACATACATCAGAAAGGGTGTATGTAATCTGCGCCACGGTTGACACCGAATTTGAAATAGAATAAAAATGAGATATGTAAACTGCGCCACGGTTGACACCGAATTTGAAATAGAATAAAAATGAGATATGTAAACTGCGCCACGGTTGACACCGAATTTGAAATAGAATAAAAATGAGATATGTAAACTGCGCCACGGTTGACACCGAATTTGAAATAGAATAAAAAATTAGATATGTAAACTGCTCCACGGTTGACACCTAATTTGAAATAGAATAAAAATGATATATGTAAACTGCGCCACGGTTGACACAGAATTTGAAATAGAATAAAAATGAGGTATGTAAACTGCGCCACGGTTGACACCGAATTTGAAATAGAATAAAAATGATATATGTAAACTGCGCCACGGTTGACACGAATTTGAAATAGAATAAAAATGAGATATGTAAACTGCGCCACGGTTTACACCGAATTTGAAATAGAATAAAAATGAGATATGTAAACTGCGCCACGGTTTACACCGAATTTGAAATAGAATAAAAATGAGATATGTAAACTGCGCCACGGTTGACACCGAATTTGAAATAGAATAAAAATGGGATATGTAAACTGCGCCACGGTTGACACCGAATTTGGAATAGAATGAAAATGAGATATGTAAACTGCGCCACGGTTGACACCGAATTTGGAATAGAATAAAAATGAGATATGTAAACTGCGCCACGGTTGGCACCGAATTTGAAATAGAATAAAAATGAGATATGTAAACTGCGCCACGGTTGACACCGAATTTGAAATAGAATAAAAATGAGATATGTAAACTGCGCCACGGTTGACACCGAATTTGGAATAGAATGAAAATGAGATATGTAAACTGCGCCACGGTTGACACCGAATTTGGAATAGAATAAAAATGAGATATGTAAACTGCGCCACGGTTGGCACCGAATTTGAAATAGAATAAAAATGAGATATGTAAACTGCGCCACGGTTGACACCGAATTTGAAATAGAATAAAAATGAGATATGTAATCTGCGCCACGGAAATATGTAGGTCATTTCACGAAAAATATAATTCGATGTTCTACCACGCTTCTCCCAACATCTTCCTTGTGTTAGATGCACTTCTCCAGTTCCAAACAAGTGCCTACATAAAACTGAGAAATATTGAATAAGGGGTACCTGTAAGAAAACAGCTAAAATAAATGACAAGTATTCTCGTCCACTGAAGTGGAGAGAACAATAATATAAACAATGAAATATCCCTTTTGATTTTATTAAGAAGGCGTCATATGAGAACAAAGTGCTCATGCAAAAAAATTAATAGCGTTCATGCTATTGACGAAGCATTCATGCAATAGTATATTGCGATACAAGTGCCGTAAGGCACGTTTACGGGTCGAGGAAACAGATTGAAAACCCGAGGCGCAGCCGAGGGTTTTTAAGTTTTCGAGACCCGTAAATGCCTTTACGGCCCGTGTGTTGCATGCTATTTTTTGCACGATGATTATTTATATCAATTTAATTATATTAATTGTGATATTACCTGAAAATATTATGTAAATACATTCTTGAAAATAGATGTTTATTTCAGAAAGTGATTCGCATGTGTTTGTTATGGGAACCGAATATTTGTCCTGGGGGCCGTGGCCATAAAGGCTTGTATTATGAAGTGTATCGTAATGAATTATGACGTAGCGCTTGGACCGTAAGTGTTTTAACCTCATCGCAACCGGCCTTAGCAACAAGACTGTGTGGGAATGTCAACTTACGATCCATGTAAACAAAGTTCGTAAGTACCACTTACTAGCTAAGGAGTGCAAAAAAGAAATTACGGTATTGTTTTTAACATTTTTTTTTTTTTTAAATGACAAAGCTACTAAGCCTAACAACTGAATACGCGCTCTATATCAGAATGTGAAGTGACAAAGATGTATTGCCCATACTTCGAGTAAGGAAAGTTATGTGAGTACATTAATCAGATTTTATTTTATTTGGGTTTATATCCTTCGGGGATGCGATTTTTACAACCAGTTTACATGAAGAGATTATCATATATAATAAATTAAACTTTTATTTGGTCTGGTTAAGTTATGTGAATTTCACATCAGATTTCTTTTATATCCTTTCAAATTCCCTTGATATAATAACTGAATATTGCTTCAATAAAGTTAACTGCATAAATATTATTACAGAAGCGAATGCTTCCTTTGAGAGTTCTAGTTTTACTGCTCTCTCGTCTAATTAATTTGCTGCTTTAATTGCGATTTTCTTTTGTTTATACATCTCCCTCCAGAGGGAACTTGATTCACCTTACTCCCAGGTTTTGTTTCCTCTCCTAGCTCATAATAACAAAGTTCTGAAAACTCGCTCGGATGTTATGGATTCCTGCATCAAGTAGTTTCAAGTATTGGTGTTCCAGTGTGGATGTGCTTTAATAAAAATGAAGGGGTATGATTGTATACTAGCCTATAGCAAGAGATGTAAAACACTCGCATAACTTCCTGTGCCCAAATAAAAGTTTTACCTTTTAGTATAATCCGAGGCGCGCCAATAAAGTAAGTTTCCCTGCGGCCGTTTACAGAAAAAACACAAAATTTCTTGGATTTATGCATTTCAACACATACAGCAAGTTTTCAGCTATTTTTCAACATATTCGCCACCTGAATTGAGACATTTCTCATGCCGTGGCACCAACTTTTGAATACCTATGTCGTAGAAGTGTGCCGCCTGGGATTTGAACCACCGTGTGACAACCACCTTCGCGCCTCTATCATTCCCTGTCATTTCTTTAGGTGTAGGAAAATATGGAAATCGTTGGGATCGAAGTCCTGGCTGTAGGGTGGATGTTTAAACACCTCCTAGCAGGTCCCCTGAAAAAGTTCGGCTAGGAGATGTTTCTGCATCCACCCTATAGCCCGAACCTCACTTCCAGTGATTTCCATCTTTTCCTACATATCAATAAATGACAGAGAAGCGGAGATGATTGTTACACAGTGATTCAAATCCCAGGCGGCAGACTTCCATGACACAAGTGTTCAAAAGTTTGTCCCACGATATGATAAATGTCTCAATTCCTGTGGCGAATATGTTGAATAATAGCTGAATACTTGCTGTAGCTGTTGCAATATGTGTCCACGAAATTGTGATTTGTTTCTATGGCACCAGGGAAACACTTTGTGGACGCGCCTCATAATATCGGGAGAATTTATAGGTGAGGAGAGCCGAAATCTCAGTATGTCGAAGACCCTTTTGTAACTGAAAACCCAGGACCGAATGCGAATAGAAGCCGGAGCCCGTTGAGTCAGGGAAGCGAACGCATATCACTTGCTAAAACAGCATGTAGCGGAAATATGTCAAGTCTGTACAATTGAACATAGATGAATGGGATGCATTGTACAGTAGTACATTACTAAACCACTCCTGCGACGTTATTCCTTCATTCATTTTGCTGTCAATGAGTAAATTAAACAGTTGAATACGATAGCTCTTTCCACTGTTTCAATTTTTAAACCGAGCTGTGTAGTCATGACGACATGGGAGTTACTGTACGGAGCTCAAGAGAAGACGAGCGGGGTATGAGGAGAGGGGAATATTGTCGCTGTGATTCCCCGTTGCACGTGCGGACCATGCATTGAAGTGTACTAATCATTCACAAAGCCTTGTACTCTTGCACATTCGAGTGTTGCGGTTGTGTTTCATTTTCATTTCAGTGTTTATAAAGATTGTGTTTTATTCATCAACGTAACTAAGTTAATGGTAATAATTATTAGTAGGCCGTAGTCAATTTCGTTTACAGCAGGGGTGCCCACCCCCCAAACTTCAAGACTCACCCCCCAAAAACTTCATTGCTCACCCCCCAAACTTCAATACTCACCCCCAACCTGATTGGCTGTCGACAAGGGCGCCCATATGATATTTTCTAGAGGGGGGGGGGGCAAATTTTTTAATTAATTAATTTTTTGTCGCTTTAACTTCTTGGACCATTTTGTAACATTATATTAATAATATAATAATAATATAATAAGTGCAACAATGACGTAGCCAGATAATAATTGCGGGGAGGGTCGAAAGTGCCGGGGGGGTTTGGAAAACTCCCAAAAAAGGGGGTCGGGGGTCCATCCCCAGAAAATTTTTAAAAATTGACCCAATGAAAATCACATTTTACGCTATTTTAGCACAGAAAAACTAGTGAGGTAATTTGTTTACCATACTCTAAGACATGCCAATGTAAATAAGAAATTGTTACCTAAGCGGGGGGTCCACCCCCGGAAAATTTTTAAATATTGAACTAATGAAAATCACATTTAATGCTACATTAGCACTCAAAAACTTAGGAAATTTGTTTACCATACTCTAAGACATGCCAATGTAAACAAGAAATTGTTACCTAAGTCGGGTATCCACCCCCGGAAAATTTTTAAGTATTGAACTAATGAAAATCACATTTTATGCTATTTTAGCACTGAAAAACTAGTTAGCAAATTTGTTTACTATACTCTAAGACATGCAACTTAAACAAGAAATTGTTACCTAAGTTATAGACTAATAATTATTACTATTTATAAGAAAAGTTGAATAACACATGGAACAGTGGACATAATAGGCCTACTCATTATGTTATGAGAAGAAAACAACTGCTATATCACATTTGACACACCAACAAATCTTGTTTAATTACCGTAAATATTTTTTAAAAATACAAATATGGAATTTTAGGTTTTGACTTTAGGGGGTCAAAACCCCCTGAACCCACCTTTCCTAATCCATTGTGGATTCTGCTTCCATGTTGTCGATTTGGTAAAACTTCAGCAAACTTTTTATGTCTCTACTGACTTTCAAATAATTGTCTTAAAATAAAAACACCTGATTATAATAATTATTAATATACATTTTTTCCCTTGCGCCCCCCACCCCCGGGTATGGGCACTAATTTATTTACTATTCACTTTTAAAGAATTAGAAGAGACCTCTTAAAGTTATAAAACTTGACCGTTATTATTTTAACATATAAAACTCTAATTTTTCAACAATTTTCAACCCCCCCCCCAGAAAATTCATAAAACGATAATATTTTGCCCCCCCCCCCAGAAATTTCAATGGCGCAGTCTGCGTCTTAACCCCCCCCCCTGTGGGCACCCCTGTTATACTATTACATTAATTATTTTTTGCAGATTCAATTATTCTTAAATTGTCGAATTCCTGAATAAAGTAACGGAAGAAAATTAAATTGAAGTAGTTATAGTCTTTGAGAATAACCGGTAACTTATAACTTAATAATTTTAGGCCTAATTGTTAACGGTTAAAAAGAAAATTCTTTCACATTAAAACGTTGAACTAGAAACGCGACTAATATTTTCAGGACAGGTAGTATTAAGATGCGATGGCAAAACATGCTGAGACTTTGGTCTTATTCAGCACATTCCTTCCGTTCGTCATCTCTTGAGCTCCGTACAGTAACTTGAACAAAGTAACGTGTACAACAATGCTCTTGTGTTCATTCGCGTCATTGTTTTGTCTCTCTATTTACTTTGCCTGTCATTTGTTTCAGTTGACATCTGAATGCGTGCCCTCCTAGCGGCGGCACTGGTCATTAATTTAGGGGCAGGAAATAGAAGTGTCCCGGACAGGAGGAAGTACATTTCTTACGTCACGATGTAGCATTTGTTTGGCGGGTGCATTAAGGCGATTTTGTTCCTAGCAGCTACATCAAGCTTGGGAGAATAAAAAGTTGCAGAACTCTAGAATTTTGTGTAAACCTATATTTGGACCAGAGCTAGAAAATGTGTTGCGAATTTTTCTATAGCAGGCCTTGAGCCAATCTCATGCGGTTCTTGAAACCAAGCTAAGAGTAAATATGATACAGATTTTAAAAGTACATGTTTTATGCAGGGTGTTAATGAATAACACCGAAATAGTTTACCTGTATATAGAGGGGACATTGACAAGCAACTTTTATTGAGAGATTTTTGCTCTATGGATTCAATTTTTCCTGTTTCAGCATAAAATCTCTCAGGGTTTGGCCGCCACTGACTTCTAACAATAGAAAAAATTGCAAAACAAAAGAACTTCGTTGATAACACTGGAGTTTTGAATAAAAAAAGACTAATGCAGTAGCGACCAGTCATGTGATTAGTCTGTAAATATTGCAGATTATGTAAACATTAAACTATGATATAGCTGTTGACGAATGATTAAGAGTCAGGTTTTTATCGATCACTAGGAAGGCATGAAGTTAATTTAATGAACATTTTAACCCTAATTCGCGTAATTATTGATTTATGAGCACCAAATTATAATGACTTTAATGCCCTGTAACATACATATTTTACGAAATAGAGCAAAAATCTCCTAATAAAAGTTTCTTGTCTAAGTCCCCTCTATATACAGTAAAATATTTCTGTGTTATTTATTAACACCCTGTATAATTTAATGAAAACATGTTACGAGGAAGTGAAAATTTTATTTATGATTTAGCGCAGAGTATATTTAATTTTCAAAGTAGATTAAGACTCTTTCGGAAAGACTTGGAGAATAAAGCAATTCGGTCATTTCAATTCTTTGAAGAAAATTAATGAAAGCCTTCCTGACGTTCAGGTGGAAACAGAAGATTATTTGTGTAAAATGTCTGGTCTTGCTAAAGAAATCAATGGCAGATTTAATGATTTGAGAACACTTAAACCTCCATTTTCATTCCTGGAAAGGGAAAAGGTAATCTGCGCCACTTCTACCTATTCCCACAATCTACACGATGTAAACTGCGTCACCGACATATGTAAACTGCGCCACCGACATCTAAATGACGTTACCGTCATACTAACGCACTAACATTTTCCTTCCCACTTCTTCCTTCCCAGACTTAGGACTGGCTATGAAATTGCGTAGATGTGGTTGAAAATGTTAGGCTTAGTAGCTTTGTCATCTTTAAAAATGTTAAAAACACTACCCTAATTTTTTGCATGAGCACTTTGTTCTCATATGACGCCTGCTTAATAAAATAAAAACTGGATATTTCATTGTTTATATATTGTTCTCTCTACTTGAGTAGACGAGAATACTTGTCATTTATTTTAGCTGTTTTTCTTAAAGGTATCCCTTATTCAATATTTCTCAGTTTTATGTAGGCACTTGTTTGGAACTGGAGAAGTGCATCTAACACAAGGAAGATGTTGGGAGAAGCGTGGTAGAACATCGAATTATATTTTTTGTGAAACGACCTACATATTTCCGTGGCGCAGATTACATATCTCATTTTTATTCTATTTCAAATTCGGTGTCAACCGTGGCGCAGTTTACATATCTCATTTTTATTCTAAAATTAGGTGTCAACCGTGGCGCAGTTTACATATCTCATTTTTACTCTATTCCAAATTCGGTGTCAACCGTGGCGCAGTTTATATATATCATTTTTATTCTATTTCAAATTCGGTGTCAACCGTGGCGCAGTTTACATATCTCATTTTTATTCTATTCCAAATTCGGTGTCAACCGTGGCGCAGTTTACATATATCATTTTTACTCTATTCCAAATTCGGTGTCAACCGTGACGCAGTTTACATATATCATTTTTATTCTATTTCAAATTCGGTGTCAACCGTGGCGCAGTTTACATATCTCATTTTTATTCTATTTCAAATTCGGTGTCAACCGTGGCGCAGTTTACATATCTCATTTTTATTCTATTTCAAATTCGGTGTCAACCGTGGCGCAGTTTACATATCTCATTTTTATTCTATTCCAAATTCGGTGTCAACCGTGGCGCAGTTTACATATCTTATTTTTATTCTATTTCAATTTCGGTGTCAACCGTGGTGCAGATTACATCCCCTGGAATATCCTTTTGCTGTTGACGTTGTGGGCGATGGCTGTCCTGTTTCATCACCAATTACAAAGGATACTGTTGGAGTCGAGTTAGAGCTACTTGAACTGCAAGAGGACGATGGACTAAACGGACTTAAACGAAGTGGTGTTTCGGCCATAGAATTTTGGAGGAAAGTTCCAGAAGATAAATACCTACTATCAAAAGAATGTGATAATATACTTATCGATATTTGGGACTACTTGTTTGTGTGAATCTCTGCACTGAACGCTAAGTTCGTTAAATCTAAATCTAACTGATGAACATTTAAGTGAATTCGTACGAACTGCGCTTACCAATTATTATCAGCCAGTCAAACAACTAACAGCAAAAAATGAACACACGAAAAAGCACTTCTCGAAAGTAAAATCTTATTTCTTGTTGTGTAATTGAACAATAATGTTTGTGTCTATAGTAAAAACAATGTGGTTCGCTTCGAAACAGCTTCATAAATTTGCGAGTCTCAAAGTTAAGATTATTGGCCACACCTGGCCTATAGCAACAACTTTACTAAAGCTCGTTTTTGTGCCGAAATCGCGGTTCTATCCTAGGTCTATGACATTTTTATTTGCACATAAAACTGGTGTCCGCCCTTATTCCACCGATCCACTCAATACATTGATTATTATTATTATTATTATTATTATTATTATTGTTATTATTATTATTATTATTATTATTATTTCTACTACTTCTTGTATTAGGCCGTGGTTAATCTGAGTTTTTGTTAGGTTCTACATGTTACTGTAAGCCTTTCTTGTCAGTGTTTCTGTACAAGGCCCCAGGTGTTTGAAATTAATTCCACAGCCTACTGTACTAATACCTGTCGTCTTATCTCTGACAGACAGCATGGATTTAGTAGAAGCAGAGGTGTCATTGACGATAACAAATGCCATTTTATAAATGACAAAATTAAATAGCAAAAGTTGGCTCGTCTGATGCCTCTTGACAAAATGTCAAATTATCAGCAAGCCCAAATGACAGTACATAAATTGACGAGGGTTCATATTCTGACATCCTTGGGAAGGGTTTTACAATGTTATTCATTTGTGTAATAATAATAATAATAATAATAATAATAATAATAATAATAATAATAATAATAATAATAATAACAATAATAATAACAATAATAATAACAATAATAAACTAAACTAAACTAAACTCCGTGGCGCTACATCCCTGGAGGGACTTGGCCTACCACCCGACCGCTGCGTCATCTACCACAGGCAGACGGCAGGATTGGGGGCATGTGGTCAGCATGCCGACACCCACGGCCGTTAATGGTGGTTTTCATGGCCGGAGCCGCTACTTCTAATAATAATAATAATAATTCCATTGGACACTCAGAAATTTGGCTGTGACAAGCACTTTGAAATCTGTGGCATACAGTATGAGAACATTCTTAAAGAGAAACTAAATATCTTAACCATCTATCGATCTCCATCTGCAGACTTACAAACATTTTATGATAAATTATATGAAATCTTGGATTCTTTATTTCATCCTAATGTGAAGATTCTTGTTTGTGGTGATTTTAATATTGACGCGTACTCTGATAATCCAGACTATAATATTTTAACAAACATATTATCTGAGTATAACTTATGCAATAAGGTTCATTGGCCGACTAGAGTTACGAAATCCACCGTAACCACATTAGATCATGTTTACACAAATTTTAACTCTGGTATTTCCTGTGCTGTTGATAATATCGTATCCGACCATCGGACTGTTTTGTTTGATTCAACTCTTATTGACCCTAAAGTGATCAACGGTGTATCATCTTTTTCTAGGAGCTTCAATGAACAATCAATTCAACAGTTTGGTAATGATATATTCTTGGAAAACTGGAGTGAATTATACTCTATAACTGATATCGATAATGCTTTTAAATATTTTCATGAAGTAATTATGTATTATTACAATAAGCACTTTCCTCTTCGGAAACATTCAAAGAATATAAATTGCAAAAGCTGGGTCAACGATTCTATAAGAAGCTCAAGTAGGCAACTAAAAGACCTTTATATTTTATTTAAGAATCTTCCTGAATATAAAGAGGTGTATTTGAAAGCCAAGAAACAACATAGGATATTAGTTGATACCACTAAGAAACTATTTTATCAAAATAAAATATTAAATTCAGGTAATTCCAATAAATCTCTCTGGAAGGTAGTTTCCGGACTAACCAAGGATAAAGGTAAAATGTCTAACTTATCTATTAATGTTGATGGCTGTGTTACGTCAAATCCTTATATCATTGCTAATTCTTTTAATACGTTTTTTAAATCAGTACCAGAACAAATTGTTAGTCAATTATCCTCGCATGATGAATCTGTAGTTAATATTGATGCCAATATTAACCCAAACGACTTTTTCCTCTATCCATTCACAGAAGAGGAATTTTATGAATTAATGAAATTGAAACTGAAAAATAAGTATTCTTCGGGACCCGATGAGATACAGTGTTTTTTGTTGAGACGAATTTTAAATGTTATTGTGAAACCTGTCACATATTTAATTAATCTTTCCTTTTGCTCTGGAAAGTTTCCACAGATTCTGAAGTTAGGAAAGGTTGTTCCAATTTATAAGAAGGGAAGTCCTCTTGAGAAAACAAATTATCGGCCTGTAACTGTACCTTATTGCTTTTCCATTATGTTTGAATACTGTTTTCTTAACAGACTGGTTAGTTACCTTAATTCCAAAGGTATTTTATCTGACTATCAACATGGTTTTCGTACTAATAGATCTACATTATCTGCAATAAATTATTTTTATGACAAATTGATATCTTATATTGAGAATGGTGAATGCCCAATTGGTATATTCTGCGATCTTAGTAGAGCTTTTGATTGTGTAAAACATAATTTATTGTTGTCTAAATTGTCAGAATATAATATAAATGGTGTCCCACTTAAATGGATTCAATCCTACCTTTCTAATAGAAGTCAATATGTAAAACTGTTTCATTACAAGAATGGTTTGATGTCGTCTGTAATATCAAAAACTGTGAATGTTGACCTTGGAGTTCCTCAAGGCTCCGTTTTGGGCCCTTTATTATTTATTTTATACGTAAATGATATTTTTAAAGCCATTCCTCAACATATTTCATGTACTATGTATGCTGACGACTTTTCTTTAATTCTGTCACACAAATGTCAAAATTCTCTAACTGATATATGCAATAACTTATTAAATGATGTTTACAAGTGGTTTTGTACAAACTCACTGCATTTGAATCCAAGTAAGACGTTATTTATGCATTTTCATAATTCACAAAAAAAGTTAGAAGACATCAATTTATATTTAAACGGTAACTCCCTTCCAAACTCGAAGTCTGTTACATTTTTAGGGCTGATTATAGATGAAAATTTGAATTTTAAAAATCATTGTAAGTCAATAATATCGAAACTCCATTCTATAGTGTATATTTTCAGAAATGTGAGAAATGTACTAAATCAAATACAGCTTCTATCATTATATTATGCTCATGTTGAGAGTCGTATGAGGTATGGCATTGGTTTTTGGGGCTGGTCCACTTTAGCTCCTAATGTTTTTCAGGCACAAAAAAGAATCGTTAGATGTATGGCTCGTTTACACCCAACACAATCATGTAAAGAGTATTTTAAAAGTCTTAATATAATGACCATGCCTAGTCTGTTCATATATGAATTGTGTATGTATACATTTCATAAACGAAATGAATTTACATTGAATATGAGTTTACATAATTTTAATACAAGACACTGCAATGATTTTCATGTACCTTTTAGAAGGCTTAAATCAGGCTGTAAATCTCCGAATGTACTTGGTCCTAAACTATTTAACAACCTTCCAGTGGTTATTAGGAATGCAAATAATGTTTCAGTCTTTAAGAGGAATCTAAAAGAATTTCTGATTGAAAAATGTTTCTATTGTGTTGATGATTACTTAAACCTCCATTAATTAATTATAGACTAGGCTTATTGACTATTCCTATGCAATGTATATTGTCTATTGGAAAATAAACTGATTGATTGATTGATTGAATAATAACAATAAATTACATGTCATCGAGCAAAACAAATGCTTTTGACATTGTCCTAGTGTTAAAATTAGAGCTGTATATCTACCTGTAAGTTATATTTAAAAATTCATCAACATTATAGGAAGCCCTCTGATTGTGAGTTTGCCAATCAGAGATACGACTTCTTAATATTTTTCTATCCGATTGATAGACGTCGTTTGGAAACTTGTTGCCTATTTTAGTGACCATTGCTGAGAAATTACTTACAGCCTTACTAATAAAAGCTGCTTATATTTGCGTTGAACGGTTGTTTGGTTGTTCTCCGCGCAACTTCTACATAAGCCGTCTTACCAATAAACGCAGTTAACCTGAGCAACTGAGGGGAAACGTTTTAGTCCCCCATCCACTCTGTGACGTATGAAACCTGCTCTTCATGTTCAGTGTCACATCGGTACTGCTTTATGCTGTCGTCAAGGGCGACTGTAGTGGGAGACATTACCCCACCGCACAGTGGCACAATGTGCCACAGCTGCGCATCCGTCATAACTGCCAAGGTTTACACCGGGTTTGTACGTGGAACGTCATCAACACGTCACTCTAGTCATGACATTACTAGCCTTTGGCTATGAAGGACTGTGAACGCCATCTGTCGGAGTCGTGGACAAACAGCAACACGTCGTCTACCGAGAGTAAATTTAGTTTCATTATTTCATTATATTGTTTTCAGAAAGCTGTAATCACGGGTACAAGTATGGAAATATGTCCCGCAAACAAGGAACAATGTTTATAATTCCGCAAAAGCAGCTCAGAATATGCATAGCCTCAAAATTCAATCTCAGACATCTACGAAACGACCGGCTGTTGCGGATATCGGTTCTGGAGATGCTGGAAATAATGTTCCTCAAAATTATACTCAAGAAGATTTAGATAGGATTTACAACATTTGCTTTGAAGACATCGGTAAGAAACAAAACCAGAGTGACAGACGGTATTCCCTATTAAATACTTGCGATCATATATTCTGTCTACGTGCAGACAAACATTTGACTCGTATTTCAGTTCTAAAGTGTTTATGAGAGGTTTGCCGGACTGCAAAGAAAACAATTCACACAATGACTGGGCTCATAGTAATCATAGTTCATCGCATAAGTAGCCCAAGTAGTAAATTGTGAAAAATACTTGAACGATAGAACTTACTTTATTGGTTCCGGAGCATATTTCGTCTTCTGATACAGCATTAATGGCTTCCGGGCCTTAGACATGACCTATGTAGTTAAAAGAAGTATAACCAATATTTTACCATTTTAAAATGCACAGTCGCACTGATATGAATACAGACATCTAAATGGTTGCCACTAAAGGGTTAATAATGAACTGTTGTGGTTGATGACGTCACTCCGCTATTGCGGTTATGGTCAAACAAAACGCAATACAAAACTCCATGGGACGGAACCATGCGAAAGCCACCAAAACAAACAATGTGGTCATGGCAACAGGGAGCATGGTAATACATCAGAATAATAATAATAATAATAATAATAATAATAATAATAATAATAATAATAATAATAATAATAATAATTTCAATTATTTATTTAAAGAAGCTACAAACAATTTTTACAAATTTTAAACAGTAGGCTTCTAGATAATATTAGAATGATTTATGATACAGGAATGGTATTGATGATTATGATAATGATAGTGATATTAATAGTGATAATAATGTACAATAATAATTGAATGACATATACAACAGGAATTACATAATTAAACATCTGACTGTCTGACTGTCGAGTCTGTAGTTTTAACCTCATTGATTGTGTGGTCATTAAGTTGAAACATAATAATAATAATAATAATAATAATAATAATAATAATAATAATAATAATAATAATAATAATAATGATGATGATGATAATGATAATAATAATAATAATAATAATAATAATAATAATAATAATAATAATAATAATGATAATACAAATAAATCTGACCCCATATATGAAGTACTAGCTTAAAAGACCCGGCATCGCCCGGGTTTTTTATTTTGTAATTGGAAATTAACTTATGAAGGACTTTCGATTTTTAAATTCTAAATCCTTATATAGGTATTTATAATTTGAAATAGGAATAACGACTTATCACACTCGAACTATTCCCTCAAAAAAACGCTTGATATAGATTTTTATGGCTCATAGAGGATGCAGAATTTTGCATCCTATCGCTTCTACACACCAAGCCTGGTAGGGGTTCAAATAAGAAGAAACAGAAATTCCGGTTGTATAAAATTGTATTGTCTTTGCGGAATATTTATTTCTCACTCTTATGTTACCATAAAACCGTTTTGGGGATGAAATTAAACAGAAATGCAATATCACTTTCGTACTTCTCTCCCCAAAACATATTACCATACCTCGTATTGTTTTCTCTATGTCCAGGGTAGAGAAAAAGTTATGTGACTGCATTATTTTCGTGGATTACATTCTGTAATATTTATTTTCAACATGAATTATATTGATAACTTCTCTTATTTGTCAAACTTGCATTTCATTTATTTCCAAACCCATCTGAGACCACTGGCAACAATATGTTATGTGAACTGCGATTTGGATTTGATAATTCTGTGTAAAAAGGGATTAAGTATTCTCAAAAACATTTCATTGTTGGCATTTAAATTTAAAATTTTGCAAAATCCTTTCTTAGTGAGCACTTACATTATGAAACGACGGTACTGTCAAAATTCCAAGTCCCTACCTGTTATAGTTTAGACTCTACGTTGATTCTCTGTCATTAAGTCAGTCAGTCAGTCAGGACAAAGCCTTTTATATATATGGAGATTTGAAAGGACATGAGATAATACAAAGTGAGCTTTTCAAGACAAACTAAAAGAAAAGAAAATGGAATTTATGAAACTTGAAATATCATGACAGATTATTTGATCATTGCAAATATCCAAACAGTAACAGCGGTTTAGGTTTTTACAGCGGTCACCCAGACCTCACGTTCTCGATTAATGGTTATGCTAAATAAAATGTATTAGTTTGCTAGAAATGTTTAACGTATAATGTTGTTAATAAGACTATCCCACTCATTACGCCGCGTGTTTGATATTGGCCAATAACGTTCAGCAACTCCTCGGATATAGACCAATCACGATCGATTATCTAATAAAATGATTGCTATTAATGTGAGGGAGGGATTTTACCTGATAAAATGGTCAGGTCGTTACTAGACAGATAAGTATCAATGTGCCGTGATTAATACGTTACATGTTGCCATTAAGCAGCACGAAAACATTATATTATACAACATAACTTGTTTGGAAATAGAAATAATATAAGTACATAGATTAAAACACAATTTCGATTCGATGTAAGCCAGTTTGTGTGTTTTTATTCTGTTCTGCTGTTAGCTTACCCGAATGAAGTTAGCTACGTCTTATATGCACCACCGGTAGCACTGGTCACAACATGGTAACTCAAATCGATTCATGGATGGTTGATTCTTAGTAGGCCGTGATCTCGCAGCTGTTGCTTTTGTTTTTATCTAACAAATCACGAAAGTAATCATTATTTGTATAATCCGTTACGTTTTTATTCACGGATTAGTCTTAATAAATCCAACTCGAGTTGACAAAACTATCGATACACTCGTAAACTCGAGAGGGATCACCTACGATAAAGTACTGAGAATTATTATTATTATTATTATTATTATTATTATTATTATTATTATTAGGGATGGGTCCTCGATACTTTCGATACCTCGATACCTCGATACTCTCGATACCTGCATGGTATCGGCATTGAACGATACTTCAGAAAACTAGCTCGATACTTTTTCGATACTTTTGTAATTCTGCAATTAAGTGAGAATGCTTGTATTTTTTAACAAAAACTTGTAAGTGGACTGTTTAAAAAACTAATTTCAGTTTTAATGTAGAGTTTAAAAATAATTATAGGCTACTGATGATATTACATTTTGTCTCATTAAATATGCACACTTAGGCCTAATTAATTTAGTTGGTATTACACAGTTCTCTGAACTTTTAATTTTTAATGTACCTATTTATTGAAACTGAAAATGTTGACGGTATCGAGAAAAAAATCATGTATCGGTATCGAATATCGAGAAAATCTGGTATCGACCCATCCCTAATTATTATTATTATTATTATTACTAAACTCCGTGGCGCTACATCCCTGGAGGGACTTGGCCTACCACCCGACCGCTGCATCATCTCCCGTAGGCAGATGGCAGGATTGGGGGGCATGTGGTCAGCATGCCGACACCCACGGCCGTTAATGGTGGTTTTCTGGACCGGAGCCGCTACTTCTCTATCAAGTAGCTCCTCAATTTGGAATCACGAGGCTGAGTGCACCCCTACCAGACCTCCCTACCTCAGAAAAATCCGAGGAGGTACCGGGAATCGAACCCGGGCCGACGGATCTGTAGTCAGCGACGCTAACCACAAGACCACGCCGGCGGCTATTATTATTATTATTATTATTATTATTATTATTATTATTATTATTATTATTATTATTATTATTATTATTATTATTATTATTATTATCTTTCTGAAAATACAGATCGCCAAATTGATAAAGATGTACTAATCAATTTACAAATGTAGAATATACAGATCACTAGTATAGTGATATTAAGAAAATAGTAAGTTTTATTATTAGCGTCATGGCTAGTTGCTATAACCTTGCTTCATAGTACACAAGACGTAGGCCTACCATTTCTTTATACACCAGTAATATTACAGGAGAGAAGCTATTTTCTCCTCACTAATACAGTATCGGTATTCAGGGAAGCCGAGATGGGAAAGTTTGAGCGAGTTTTTGTGTTCAGAAGTTGTCAACTTGATAATGTCTTGATTCCATTGTCACGTTGATAACAGCTGACATTTCATTTTTATTAAATACGGACGACGAAACAAGTGAAGGTGACGAGAAGATTATCAAGGGTTGTCCATCATATGCGTGTATTATACAGGGTGTTAATAAATAACACAAAAATTATTTATCTGTACATAGAGGGGACTTAGACAAGCCACTTTTATTAGGAGATTTTTGCTCTAATAGTCGTAAAACGTGTATGCTACAGGGCATTAAAGTCCTAAATCATTAATCTCAATAAATCACTATCTGCGCGAAATAGAGTTAAAATGTTCATTAAATTGACTTGTAGTTTCTGTGTGTCTGTGTGGATGTCTGTGAACAGTCTAGCTCAAGAACGGAAAATCATATGAAAACTAAATTTTGTATTTGGTTCAGGTACCTTCTGAACATGTGACCCGAAGATTGGCGACAAGTTTCTCTTATTTTTAAGGGGACTTTACATGAAGAAATTTTCGTTTTTCGCGATTTTCTCGAAAACGGCTCTTACGATTTTCTTTAAAATTTGCATATGTGCTGCTTATAGTAAGTTCGAAAACTTTTATTTGATACATTTTTTCGAAAAAATTCTCTGAAGGGTAGTTATAAGCCACTCACTCAGAATACGCTCTCTTTGCAATACGGCCTCTTGTAACGGAAAATCATACGAAAACAAAATTATACAATTGGGTTAGGTACCTTTCGGGGATGTGACGCGAAGATTGGCGACGACTCTTATTTTTAAGGGGGCTTTACATGAAAAAAAAAGTGTGCGTGGAACGCTACGCGACAGAAGTGAAACTTGTTTTAATTATTGGATTTTTCAATTTTGGATTATTGGATTTTTAAATTTTGGATTGTAAAACTTTTTATTATTGGGTTTTTGGATTTTTAAATTTTGGACTTAAAAAAAATTATATCTTTTAATGTTTTAATTTTGGAATTTTGGGTTTTTTAATTTTCGATTTTTTAAATTTTAGATCTTTGAATTCTTTATTTTTGGGATTTTCAATTTTTTATTTTTGGATCTTTTACTTTAAAATTTTGGATTTTGGATGTTTAAATTTTGGATTTTTATTTTTTAAATTCAGGATTTTTTAATTTCTAATTTTTTAATTTTTAAAATTCTGGATATTTAAATTTTTTGATTTTTGGACTTTTTAATTTTGGATCTTTGAATTTTTAAATTTTGGAATTTTGGTTTTTAATTTTTAATTTTTTAAATTTTGGTTTTTAATTTTTAATTTTTTAAATTTTGGATCTTTGAATTTTTATGCTTTGGATTTTTTAATTTGGGTTTTGGATTTTTAATTTTTTGTCTTTTTAAAATGTTGAAAAGCCTAATCATTCAGTTGATTGTTTTCTGTGCAGTCCGTTCCGCCACACCTCACTAATTTCGTGACGATTTTGAGTGTGACACTAATTTCGTGACGATTTTGAGCGTTACACAAGCTCTCGATTCACCCCTACTGCGGCTAAAGAAGTTTTAGGCCTACTTCAAAAATCGTTTGTCACGGTTTTCTCCGTACTAAGATTCTAATTTTTATTTGGGCAAAGGAAGTTATGTGAATTTTTCATCAGATGTTATAAACGTAATGGGAGGGAACGTTCTAAAAACTTAACGTATTTACGGGACATTTACGTGGTAGGCCTATAGGTTCTACTTGGAGATGGCGCTGGTCACAATCTCGGCCTGACTAATGTAGTCCTGAATAAGTAAACATGTGTTGCCTGGCAACGGCACAAAAGAAGATCGCGGAGTCGATACAAAGCCCTCTGTCATTATTAATGTAGCTTTGTAGTTAAAATTAAAACAAGCGCGACGCGAAAACAAGAAAAGCAGGAATTATTCAAGTCAACTACACAAGGAAATGAAATAAAAATGAAGAGAAGGCTTAGAATGGAAAGAGCATACAGGGCGTTCAAAAATGACAACAAGATTTAGCGGATAGTAATACTTCGAATGGAGAGAGTATACAGGACGTTAAAAAGTGCGAATACACACTGAAGAATACTAAAATTTAGTTAAGAATCATGCTCCTGTATTGGAATCATATTATTTAGTCAAATAAAACGTGCAAGTAATTTTACGATTTGCACAACACTAACAATCTCATCAACCCTCCATTTTCCTCATTCTATAGGCCTACGGTGTTAGGGTGTAAGGCCTGAAAAGTGGCGCTAGTACGAGGGCCGTCCACAAAGTAAGTTTCCCTAAGGCCATTTACAGAAACAAAACAAAATTTCATGGAAATATTTATTGCAACAGATACCGCAAGTGTTCAGCTATTTTTTAACACATTCGTCACCGAAATTTGTCATTACGTGGGAGCAACGTTTGAATACATGTGCCATAGAAGTCTGCCGCCTGGGATTTAAACCATTGTGTGATAACCTTCTCCGTTTCTCTGTCAATCTCTACCATTCTATGTCATTCACTGTAATTTCTTGAGGGGTAGGAAAATATGAAAATCTCTGGATGCGCGGTCCGAGCTGTAGGGTGGAGACTTCAACACCTCCCAGCAAGTCTCCTGCAAAAGTTCGGCTAGGAGATATTTCAACATCTGCCCTACAGCCCGAACCTAGCTCCCAGTGATTTCCATCTTTTCCTACACCTCAATAAATGACAGAGAAGTGGAGATGATTGTCACACAGTGGTTCAAATCCCAGGCGGCAGACTTCTACGATACAAGTGTTCAAAAGTAGGTCCCACGGTATGACAAATGTCTCAATTCGTGTGGCGAATATGTTGAAAAATAGCTGAACACTTGATGTATCTGTTGCAATTAATATTTCCATGAAATTTTGTTTTGTTTTATTAAACGGCCTTTGGGAAACTTACTTTGTGGACGGCCCACGTAGGCTATAGTGAGTGGAATCTACATTACTTCTTAGCAACAATTGCAAAGTATTATGTAATTTATATTATACTAGCTGAAAAGGCCCGGCGTCGCCCGGGCTTTGTATTTTGTAATTTGAAATTAACTTTTGGAGGACTTTCGATTTTGAAACTCTAGGTGCTTATATAATATGTATGTAAAACTTGAAATGAAGAAAAAGATTTATCACACTCAAACTATTCCATCAGAAAACGCTAGATATAGCTTTTGATATAGCTTTTTATGGCTCATAGAGGATGTCGAAAGCTGCATTCCGTTGCTTCTACACATCATGCTTGGGAGGATTTGAAATAAGAAGAAACATAAATTAAATAAGATTGTATTGACTTGACGGAAAATTTTATTTCTCATTCTCATGTTACCATACAACCGTTTCGGTTCTGAAATAAGAGAAATGCAGTATCACTTTCATACTTTCCTCCCCTAAAACCCGGGACATAAAATACTGCGAGCATAGAACTCAAAATGTTCCATCCCATGCTTAGGGCCTATGATAAACATCCCTATTTCTCAACTAATACAAAGCATACAGCTATGGATAACGTATAAGCGGAAAGGATTGTTTACCTACTTCTGATATAGCATACTCAATCCCAGCAATACGACCTCTTATTCTACATCAAAATGTGAAGTGAGAAAATATTTCTTGTGTCGAGGGTAGAGAAACCTATGTGACTGCATTACAATGTGCTTTATTCTCGTGGATTTTATTCAAGAATTATTTTCACACAACGTTAGCATCAGAATTCGTTAAAGTCCAATAAATTATTATGTAGTGTCCAGAGTCCCATGTGAACTGTGTAAACAATAAACTGTTGTCTTGCCAACTGAATGGGATTTCATTTTTTTGGCATAATATTCTCAGAATTATATAATTTTCAAGGGAAGGAGTATTTTGTTTGAATTTTAATGTTGACCGCTATACTTCCCGGGCTTAACTGGGTATGTGTGCAAAATTCCGTGTAAATTGGTAAAGAAATGTAGATTTGTATAAGGAACAAACAAACAAACATACATACATACATACATACATACATACCCACAAACACACATTCGACTTTATATATTAGATTGAATTAGTTTCAACATATAGGTCACATCACGTAATAGTTTTGTAGATGTATCAGTAGGCCTTAACTATTTATGCACATCTTTTTTCTCCCCCCCCCCTGGTTGGTGTGTTATTATTGAGAACTAATGCAAAACTGAAGAAAACAAATTACAGGATAACGAAAAATATTACTAGTAGGCCATGTTTGACTTTCTTTTGTTCCTAATTTTCATGGAGACAGGGCACTAACTTGAAAACTGCAGCAGGCCATGCTGATGACATCACAAGAAGCAATTTTGTTTCGCTTACTGACACTAGTTGCAAATGTTTGTGATTCCTCCCGTCCTGTACTAAGACAAGCTTCTTTCTTTTGTTTCAGGTATGTTGACACCCTAGAGCTAACTTATCGGTGAGTGTTGAATTATTCATAGCAAACAAATAAACTGCCATTGCAGGTATTTTAGTGGACTCAGTATATTCAAAATTAAAAACGAAAATTTAGAGGAGGAAACACAATTACATGTAATTATGTGTAAATGTGGTTTTTGCGGAATGTGACATGACTTTAAAAAACTATAAGAAATTTACTCTAAAAGCAAAAATTTCGAATACAAAAACCATAAAGCATAAGTAGGAAGAATAAATTTCACCTATGGTTTCTCTCTTATTGTGTTAGTGATGTGTCTAAAAATATGTAATTTTTAAAGCACGATAATTTAGGAATATAAGCATAATGCTTAAAGATTTATGTTGTAACCATGTATTTAATAAACTAGTTTTAAACCGAATGCCTAGTTTCAAAATGTAGGCCTAAATGTAAAATTGTTAATATAGCATGGGGTCTGGACTTTTGCGTCCCAAAACCACTAAACCGGGACTTTTGTGTCCCAAAACCACTAAACTAGGACTTTTACGTCCATAGATCCTCAGATCCAATGACCCGTTTGCGTCCCGGGTCTCTCTAGAGCAATGACCAAAATGCGTCCCACGGAATAAGTTACAGGTAAAATTAATAATTGGTACCCTGCAGTTCGTTTAGCATTACCCAGGGTGCACCGCGAGGAAGCGAACTGCTACACGCCTCAAAAATTTTATTCCTTGCAATACTGCCAATATTAAATAAAATTGAAGCGGAGGATGAAGTTGCTCTTTGTCTTTTGGCTACCAGTTTACTTTCTTGTGGTTGGTAGGAACTTAAATTATACTAAAACACAATAAAATAAAAAGAAGTTATATAAACAGTGGAGTATACTGTTAAAATCCAAAATTCTGAATGATAAATACACTTTATTCTCCACTTACATCACTTTTAATAACACAGGACTAGTTTCAAGAGCCTTATTCGCTCCCATCATCGGCTGGTGGTCGACTGTTATTCTGGTTGCCATGTTGGTTTGTATATATGCATTGTTCTGTGCTGCCCTCTCGTGCCGTTTTTGTAAGTCGCACTACATCGTCTATAGGTGGGATTTCAAAGTTCATAACCTTGTCTTCTTTCTTAGTGATGAATATTTTCTGCCATACGTTCAGTTCGGATGGTTTCTTAACGTGTTTTAATAGTTTAGTTTTGTAGTGCGACTTACAAAAACGGCACGAGAGGGCAGCACAGAACAATGCATATATACAAACCAACATGGCAACCAGAATAACAGTCGACCACCAGCCGATGATGGGAGCGAATAAGGCTCTTGAAACTAGTCCTGTGTTATTAAAAGTTATGTAAGTGGAGAATAAAGTGTATTTAACATTCAGAATTTTGGATTTTAAATTATACTGTTCGCACACATTCCAGTCTGCTGAGTGCTTCAGTTCTATATTCAACCATTTTTTTCTACCAAGAAGGCATCTTTTTCATTTTTCTTGGCATTGACAACGGTTGTTCAAGACGAGGGTTGTTTACGTCAAATTGCACCGGACGCACGAGGGTTGTTTTGATGAAGCGACCACTCGCTTTTGGACGCAAAAAGGTACGACCCGATCAATAAATTGTGAAATTTAAAGTTAAAAGAACTTACAAGGCTTCATTAAAAGAATGTTGTAAACAGCAGAAACTAATTGCCAGTTGCTTTTAAATGTTGAGGACATTTCCTTCTGTGTCAGCTATAAGTTACAAGTCAGCAGAATGCTTTTGTCAAATTAATTTTACTTAAAAAAAAAGAATAATATATATTTTTAAAGCCAGTGAAATAATTTATGAAATGTTTACACTCTGTATTAAAGGTTGTGATTATGGAACGGTTTTATAAGGTTTCATCATCTTATTACCATAAAATCCCATCACAATTTTTTTTATCAAGTGTCAGAATGGTACCGTTCTTTATGAGATTGTATGGGGACGGGAAAATGTCTGTCATTTTGTCTGTACGCACGATAACTCAAATATCCTTTATCGGATTTTCATGAAAGTTGGTATACGTATTTATAACGTCCATGGCAAGAAGCCAATTTATCAAATCGGTCGACCGGTACCGAATAGTGCCCAATTTAGTGCATATTTTATGGTAAAATATTAGAAAGAATTTATCAAATGAAAATTAGTTCTCATGACAACATATTTTTTTACAGTATGCATATACGGCTTTGAAAGTTGCAATACAGTTAGCATTGATAAATATAACTACCCATAAATTCCTTCACATATGCTTATCAAACTTTAGACCTTTGTTCTTCCGTAAGTCCTGCTTAATGAATCTATCTGGAGCTTAACTCGGAGATAGATTACAAAAATAATTTATTTTCTGCACATCATAATTGAATTTATTACTGATTTAACAAAAGCATTCTGGCACTTTGTTATATCAGTGTACCTGATTTTATTTCTTTCGAACGCTATCAAAATACAAGAAAACACCATATTGTTTCATTTTGCAGAAACAAGATACAATGGAAAATTATACGTTCAATATTATGGTTGGAAAATCTATAATGTTCTTATTTTATAAACTACATTATAAGTTAAAAATTGAGGGAATTTAATAATAATCAGTAGTCTGTAACAATAAGCAGTGCCTCCTCTGATAACTCTATTTTACTTGACCGTGCTTTATTTAAATAGAGGGCCATGACTGAATTATATTCCCATCACAGTGTTATTGTTTGTTGCCATGGTAACGTGGCCAGTTATATATATTTTAGCAGAGTGAAAAATTAAAACATAATCCCTGAACAATCGCTCAAAAACTAATCAAAAAATGTTCCGCGCATCTATAGGATGCTGTATATCTCGTACCATCTCTCTTTCCTGGATTTCACTGTGAATTGATTCGTGGCCTGTTTTATTACATTCAGCGAAGCGCTGGATCTTTTGTTTCTCCAAATAATGAGACTTGTGCCACTTTTGTTGTACACTATAGCTCATGAAATATTGACTGAGGATAATGTATTCTTGGATAATAGTCCGCAGGTATTGAGGGAGATAATTGCTTTACAGTTTTTTTTATTTCAACCCTAGGATTATGTAATTGCCATGGCGGTGATTTAAAAATACCATCCCTGGCAATTAAATTCAGATTGGCAATTAAGTAGAGTTCATATTTGGTACTGCAGATGTCTCCTTTTATTTCTTTTCTGTTCATCTTTATACATTTCCTGTTATAACTTCATATTCCTGGACTTAGTAGCCGAAAATTATGTGACAAAATACCACATTGCACTAAATGAATGTTTCTTGATAATTATATCTATACAATAGTCTTAAAAGTGTTGTAACCAAGTAGGCTTATCTACTTCTATTGGCTTTACCAGTAAGCCATGAAATATTGATGTTCATCTGTTTATGTTATTATGTTATCATGGCTGGTGTTCGTGTTAACTGATATTGAATTTTAATCATTGTGATATTAAGCGAAATATGGAAAATGAGTCAACGACTACAGCGCTATAATATCTCCTGTTATAAAAACTATGTTCATACAGAATTTCGGCTCTATCGGGCTTGTAGTTTTTGCGACAAATCGGAACAGCCGGCAGCGCCCGGGCTTTGTATTTTTTAATTTGAAATTAAGTTAAGGAGGACTCCCCTAAAACCCGGGACATAATATACTGCGAGCATAGGACTGAAAATGTTCCATCCCATGCTTAGGGCCTATGATAAACATCCCTATTTCTCAACTAATACAAAGCCTACAGGTATGGATAACGTATCAGCGGAAAGGATTATTTACAAACTTCTGATATAGCATACTCACACACTTAAGTTGTCCCTGCAATACGACCTCTTATTCTACATCAAAATGTGAAGTGAGAAAATGTTTCTTATGTCGAGGGTAGAGAAAGTTATGTGACTACATCACACTGTGCTTTATTTTCGTGGATTTCATTTTCAGTAATTATTTTCACCAATATATTACATCGATGGAATCATAATTCGTTAAAGTCCAGCATTATATAGTTGCCAAAGCCCTATGTGATCACAGTAAAAAATACACTGTTGTCATGTGAACTGAACAGCATTTCATTTTTTTCAGTATAATATTCTCAGAAATTATATAATTTTCAAGGGAAGGAGTATTTTGTTTGAATTTTAATGTTGACCGCGTTACTTCCCGGGCTTAACTGGGTATGTGTGCAAAATTTTGTACAAATTGGTAAAGAAATGTAGATTTGTATAAGGAACATACATACATACATACATACATACATACATACATACATACATACATACATACATACATACATAGATACATACATACATACATACATACATACATGGAGTGATAACAAAAACTTTCATCCCAAAAATAGCAGAGAGACTAAAATACAAAATTAATTTAACCCCTAATGTAACTGCAATGATAACTGGTCACGGCAAGACTAGAGCTTACCTACACAGATTTAAAATTATAGAAAACCCCACATGTCCTTGCGACGACGACCTGCAAACAGTAGACCACCTATTATATGACTGCAAATTAATCGAAACAGAAAGAGACTCACTAATCGCAACAGTACTAAAGACTGAAAACTGGCCCAACAAAAAAGAAGATTTACTAAAAAAATACTTCAAGAACTTTAATAAATTTGCAAACAGTTTACCTTTTGGCACCATATTGTAATCAAATTTTATCTCGATCAAAGTTAGTTTATGAACAAACAAAATTGTAAAATAGAACAAAAACAGTTGTAGAAGATAAAGAAATACATGTAGTATTACCTGTAATGGAACATGTAGTAAATAAAGTGAATTTATAAAAAAAAAATACATACATACATACATACATACATACATACATACATACATACATACATACATACATACATACATACATACATACATACATACATACATACATACATACATACATACATACATAGATACATACATAGGCCTACATACATACCCACAAACACGCATTCGACTTTATATATTAGATAAGGATAATGATGGTAATAAAAGTTGCATTTCGCCTGTCTGAACTGTTTAGACTACCCGCAAAACCTTCATATGCGTGATACTCTAAACAGTGCAGACAGGCGAAATAGAATTTTATATGTTATAACAGGAGAAAGTCAGGGAAGGTTCTACAAATATGTGGAATAGTCAGGGAAAATAACTAGGCTACCCCTAGTGAGGGAAATGTGAGGGACGCGTGCTATGGTCCACTCTGCTGTAACCCAGAATGCGTAAGCATTTTTCTTTTCAGTTCTTGAACTATCATTTCTTATTTTTGTTATGATGATGGAAGAGGCTGGATTTTTTCCCTTATTTTGTTTACTAATGTACGCCTTGAAAATATTTATTCTTGAGGTCAGGAAAATGTAAGTCTCTCTTCATGGAGAGTTAGGGAAAAGTCAGGGAAACTTATTTCGGAATTTCTGTGGACACTCTGTTTAGTTTTGTAATTTTATATTAGGGTTAGTTTTGAAGAAATGCTTCCACCTTTGGAAGCAAGAAATTGTGTGAATCCACATTTTCCATTATGAAATCAGTTAATTCACAATAAAACAGACTTACCGATGTCCATCTTCAGGAAATGGTAAAAATATCAACAGCATCTTTGGAAATTGACTTTTCTGAAATTGTTACTTCCCATGAGCGTCCACTGTGCTCTTATTAATGTGTAATGCATTTTAATAAATAACTACCCTTCAGAGAATTTTTTCGAAAAAATGTTTCATATAAAAGTTTTAGCTCTTAGCGTAAGCAACCCATGTGCAAAATCGTTAGAGCCGTTTCCGAGGAAATCGCGAAAAACGAAAGTTCTTCATGTAAAGCCCCTTACTAATAAGATAAACTTTTCGCCAATCTTCGGGTCACATCTTCAGAAGGTTAGTGTTAGTGTTAGTGTTAGCCCATAGGGTCCCCGTGGGGCACGGGTCTCTCTCCTGAGAGAGGTGGCTTGGTTTTAGCGATCCCGGTTAGCCATTCCGGGAGGGATCCTCCTGTTGGTACTTATGCCTGTATACTATCTGTTTCTGTATATAGTCTATCACTTAAGGTCCAATTATTTTACTCTGTACTGCGATGTTAGTCGCACATTTTTCCGTGGAGCACTGGTTCCTTATGTCCTGCTAGTTGTGCTGTCGTCGTCCTGTGTTGTTGCTCTGGATTGCCGTCTCGATTAGTAGTTGCCATTTTCCTCCGTCCTTAGCTGTAGTGGTCCAGTTGTTGCCGAAAGTTGTCCTGAGTTCGTCCGCCCATCGCGTCCTCTGTCGTCCCACTTTTCGCCTTCCCGTCCTTGGGTCCCATGTCGTTATTCTGTGCGTCCATCGATTCTTCAGAAGGTACCTGACCCAAATACAAAATTTAGTTTTCATACGATTTTCGATCTTGGAGCTAGGCTGTTCACAGACATCCACGCAGACACACACACAGACATGTTTCCGAAAACAGTAATTTTGGATTCAGGGTACCTCATCGTGTATTTATGTTAAAAACTGAATTTCGAATTTGGGGACCGAAAACAATACTTCCTCTGCCTGTACCATAGGTAGGCCTACTATAGTATATACTACGATTTTTTTAAACTAGTTATTTCAAATTCTCTAAAGAAAGAACGGCTCTGGAAATAAAGTATGTAATACTTCTCTTGAGAGTTTAGAGCTGTTTCTGTAACCCGTGTGGAGAGAGTAGAGAAGAAGAAGAAGAAATGAGCCGAGAGCCCCATCACTCCTGCTTACACCCTGGTGTGAGGTAATCTAAACAAATGCTATCAGCAAGAAACACCAGGGCTTCTCAAAGAATCACTCTTTCCCTGATGAATGTAATCAGCTGCTTGTTGGTAGAAAACAAGACCCACTGCAAGAGAGAGCTATGCCTCAAAATTAACAAAAATTAAATTAATTCATTTTCGTAATGAGAGATTGCGATACTGTCTCTTTTATTAAGTGCCAGGATGGTAGGCCTACTTTATGAGATTGTGTGGGGAAGGGAAAATGTCTGTCCATCTATCCGTGTGTCTATACACGCGATAACTCAAATACGCTTTATCGGATTTTCATGAAACTTTGTATACGCATTTATAACGTCCATGGGAAGAACCCTATTGATATTGGACAAAATCGGTTGACCGGTACCGGAGTAAAGTCCAATTTAGGGCCTATTTTATGGTAATAAATTAGACTGAATTTATCTAATGCATATTAGTTATCATGGCAACATATTGTTTTACAGTATTCATATACGGCTTTGGAAATTGCAATACAATTAGCAATGACAAATAACATTATTCCTTCACATACGCTTATGAAAGTAGACCGTTAAATTGAGCGAGGTAGCTGAGATGGTAACGTCTTGGACTCACATTTTGGTTGTTCCTGGTTCAATTCCCATAGCCGGCCAATTTGAGATATCTTTTTTGTATTTTTATGTGAGTGTGCGATTGTCAAGATATCACAAATCTGTATACTTCTGCTGATGCTGGACGATTTAAAGCTGATAAAAAAACTAGACCTTTTTTCTCCCTGAAGCTTTACTTAATGAATGAATCTGGAGTTTACCTCGGAAATAAATAAAAAAAACTTATTTTCTCCATATCATAATTGCAATTATAACTGATTAAACAAAAGCATACTGGCACTTTGTTACATCAGTTTACCTGATTTTATTCATTTATGTCCTTGTATTGCATACAGCGAATAATCACAAATACAGGGAATCCATTTTATGCGGAAACTTTTTAACAGCGTTGCCCCTGCTCACACTTTCCCCGCTGTTGTGCTTGTACCGGCGGGGACCGTGTTCCGTTACTACCGGCAAATCGGCAAATCGGCAAATCAAGCCTTTATTTATTTTATTTATTTATTTATTTATTATTTATTACATTACAATATTACATTATTACATAGAATTGCAAAAACAAATACAAGTACAAATACATATTTATACAAGTAAAATAAAACAATTTTCAAAATTCAAAATTAACTACAACTATTTAAAAAGAGGAAAAGAAATATAGGCTATATCTTCACAAGAAGTATTACATTTAGTAATACACCCGAATGAGCAAGACTGCTCGTGCTCGGGTGCCGTTTCAAAAATATCAAAGTGAAGAAAGAGGAGAGACAAAGAAATAGAGTGTATAATGTGCTTAACTAAAAAAAGAAAGTTAAAAAACATTAAAGGAAGGGTAAACTAAAAAAATACCATTTTCTTATTTTAATCTCATCGCACGGAGCTTTGAATTACGAAACGAATGGTGATCTCGTGAACTTCAGGTGCCCAATATTACGCCTTGTACGGGTGAAGTGAAAAGCTGCTGTGACGTCACACCTGACTAACTCGCTAGCAGGACAACAGCTGCTGTAATGCTCGCGCGTGTGTTTCTAATACACCACCAAGTCTCATTTGTGTTTGTTGTTGACAGAGATGCCTGCAATGTTACCTTCTAAGGACAAATCTCGGTATTCACAAATTAATATCACACGAAAAGAAAATGACAAGGAATTATTTAAAGAATTGCAAGGAAGAAAAGAAAATACGGAATGGTGTAAATGTGGGCTGTGTATACATATGAAAACGGGCCACGAAAGTGTGTGTTGTTGGGACTGTGAAGTAATTTGTGAACAGAAGGGGGTTGTAGACTGTATAACACGACATTGCTCATTCGATAGCGTTATTATAAATAAAGATACACTAGTTGCCAGGCGTTATCAGTTAATACTTAGATCTAATACAGTTCAAAAACAAAATATTTTTTCAAGATACGAACAGAGTCACATTCAGATTCAGAATCATCTTTTGCGGTAGTAGAAATTTCTGAAATGCTAAAAGAGCTATCTAATCCAAATCACAATTTCTAGAAGAAACATTCAATGAATCTGTGCAAACATTGACATAAGTTTAGAAACCATACAAAATAAAATAACCCAACCAATTTATTATCAAAATAGGCCTACATGTAGAGGCTTATTACTCACCATTTTGTAGGGGTATTTACGAGAAAATCTCCGAACGCGCCTTCTATAGTTATTTCTCAATAAGTAACATTCCACTAAATAAATTCGCTGTTCAACGGTATATATTTTCGATTATTGTCTTATGTAACACACGACAACAATAGACAAGCGTCTCACTACAAGACACCCAAGCAACTAGCCGCTTGTATGCTTTGTACAATGCTAGCGCGGCAATGCGGCAGTGATGCGAGGTTTCCTCATAAAATGGACTCACTGTATTACTTAGGTGAAAATAATATTGATCCCTGAAAGCTGTTCAAGATGGTGTGAAGTTGCAAAGGTAGCAATCTTAAAAAGTAATGACTGTTTTAATCTCGGTGGCGATCGATAAATCAATTATTAAACGCAGGCTCAACTAGTCACATCATACTTAACTGCTGGATAAATTAAATCGTAAGTTAACATCTATATAATAGGAGGAAGTGTCTGTCTGTCTGTCCGCGATGCCCAACGAAATCTACCGAACGCAGAGATCTGAAATTTTAAACATAGGTGGGCAAATGCACCTCGAAGCCGGAATTTTAATTTTTGCTTTCGTTCGTGATTTAAGAGTGAAAAACTGGCTGAAAACGTGCATTTTTTTGCGCTTTCGAAGCATCAGTTTTCAGTAATACATTTAATTTGTCAAATCGATTGCAGGTACGTTTGCCTATTTTTTGTCATACCTTGGAAATAAAAGCATCGCGATCACTTGAATTTTGTAAGCCCACCCTGGTCGATTCATTTGTTTATAATGTCAAGGCACGCAAACATCTGAAATTTTCACACTAGACGGAAGAAGGATAATGAAGGCAAACATTGTTCAATTTCAACTAAACTCACTATGCAAGGGTTTTCTGGGCCATGGAACTGAAATCTGAGGTTATCTTTCCCATGCTGCGCTTTCTAATCGTGGGATTCACTTCAAATCCGGATTTATAGTTGTTTCATTAATTAGGCCTGTCAATCGTTTAATTTATACCTATGAATGTTTAGTGTGCAAAGTGTTAATAAATATAATATTTTGCTCTTAATTGTTAATCTTTTGATTAGTTATCGTGGGCGAAGCCGATTTGCTATAAGCCATAAAAAACTATATTTATCGTTTTCTGAGGGAATAGTTTCAGTGTGATAAGTCGTTCTCCCTCTTTTCAAATTCTAAATACCCATATAAGGACATATAAGTTATTTTCGAATTGACAAAATACAAAACCCGAGCGACGCCTGGCCTTTTAAGCTAGTTTGAAATGAAATATTATAAAAATTTTTTAAGAAACGTTTAAAATTTCATGTAGAAATCCAGAAAACAGTACAAGAAAATAAACTATAAACTTGGGGCTTAATCATTGTGTTAAATGTTTTCTGTACAGTCCGATACGTGTTATATATTGTGTGAGAAATTGAGTACTTACATCAGGATTAAGTGTTGATCGTGATTCGAGCAAAACTTATTTTGTATTACTTAATATTAAAAGTCTAGCTAACATTAAATAATTACTTTAGAGCTAAGAATCTCTCATAGCAAATATAAAAGAGACCACCGCCTTCTTAACGTGACTTTTGTCCGCTTAATGCAGTGCAATGCCTGTTAAACAGAACAAACGACGAGAGAAACAGAACACAGTCTGAGTAATTAAAAGTTATGGAATGAGTAGCGAGGGGCCGTGTCGTGGCGAGTTTCCTCAGAGCTATAAAACTATCAGGTGGAACAACTCACTGATTATACTATACACTTCCCTATGTGCTTGCTAATCGCCACCAGGTGCGCTGGTGGTTTGGACTTCTGCTTTTACAACCTCTGTTTTTACAAGAGCAGATGTTCCGAAGTGATTTACCGAAGCTCGTTAGAGTTTTTTTTTTCTATATTCTAAGCACATAAAGTCTTCTGTATCTATGTGTGGGAGAAGAGAAAATATTGCGACAGGAAATTAATGAGGTAACCGAGTACAAAAGACAAATGCAGCCAAGTCCACTAGTTTTTCCTCTTGTTGTTCCGTTTTACAGAAAAAAAAAGCATCTGGTGATTTATTTTAACAGTTCACGATCTGAAATTAAAAATGTTTAAAATGTTTAACAATCTCTCTTAAGACTCATTTGTTCTCACATCTGTCAAAATAATTCTGCTAAAATGTTGAGAGTGCAAAACAAATCATTAAAAAACCGCAAAAGAATTGTTGTTTATGCTTTTAGAATTTTAATTTTAGAAGAGGATGGAATTCTTCTCATTATGTGCCAACAATGTTTTTGCTAACTCCAGATGAAGCATCAGCTGACACTAAATCCCTGGAATACAATATAATCATTTTACAGTACAACCTCTCACATCCGGCCATCTAATATCCGAACACGCTTTTGTCCTTGGCATCTTTAACCTATAAATATTGAGTTTAATAATAATAATTATTAAATTATTATTAATAATAATTTTTTATTAAGGAATATTCCAATGGTTTTCCTTCATCCCAAAACAAACTTCTACCTCCATAAGTCCCTGTCTATAGCATCTTCTTCACTTAACCCTCATCTATCTCTATATATAAAAGCCAAAACCCACTGACTCACTGACTGATCACAGTTTCTCAAAAACTATACAGCCTAGGAATTTGAAACTTGGTACACATATTGCTCCTAGACTCTGGATGCGCACTAAGAAAGGATTTCAAAATCTTTGGCCTCTAAGGGCCTCTAAGGGCCAAAATAGGGTTGTAAAGTTATGAAATTCACCAAAAGGAATTCATACTGCATGTGCACAATCCCCATGGCAACATTATTTTTTTAAACTACACAGGTGGCTTTGCATGGCACTGTGATTTAATGTAGACCTAATAGATATAAAATTATGAGAAAGGCTATCAATAGAATTCCTATAAATGATTATCAACTATTTTGTGACACGAAGTGAATTTAGGAGGTCCTGGGTTCTATTCTGAAGAGTTGAACTCTTTTCTTATAGTTAGCCTAGGACTGAATTGCGAAAGATAGTTCATACAATATCAATAGATATAATTTCCTGATTAATTTCTATTTACCATATTATCTATCTATCTTTACCTTAGTTTTTACTTCTCTCTTTTGGGGTAATTTAAGCGACCCAAGTTGTCCGGGCCTTACAGGGCCACGACCTGTCGGGAGAGGGATTATCTATGGATCACATACATACTTTCTTGACCAGACAAGGACATGGAGGACCTCCCGGATGAGTGATCAGTCTAATGCCGGGGCCACCTCCGATACAACACAAACACATAGGACGAGAGACACCATTCACACACTCACTCTGAGCAAGGCGAGGATGGGATGAGGATGATAATGGCGGCCATCTGGGGACCACTAGGGCCTAAAGTTAGCAGACGTTTGTGTCACAGGTGAGGAAAAATTCCGGAAAAAACACTACCTAGGTAACTTGTCCCGACCAGGATTCGAACCAGAGTCCACTGCGTGAGAGGAGCGAATGCATCCCCTATGCCCAGCTTTTTGCTGTATGTTTTCCAAAATTGAAACAGAACGATTAATTTTTTTAAGACATAATCAGAGTAAACTACGGGTGAAGGAATATGTGGAATATAAATACGTCTACCGCGTTGGCTGGACGGCTGATGATTTATAGAAGTACATCAAATCAACTTTAAATTGTGTTCACTTAACCTATATATGGGTATACATAAATCTAACAATGCGAAGCATTGATGGGTAAGCTAGTCTCTCCATACTCCTTTTCACCCCGTTCATCCAGCACTCTTTGGGCTTCCCTCTTCTTCTTTTTCCTTCTACTTTCCAATCCAAAATTTTCTTGGGTATTCTATCCTCTGTCTTTCTGATTACATATCCATACCATCTCAACCGTCTTTCTTCTACAATTTCCAAAATATCCTTTTCAACTTGCATTATTTCCCTTATTCTATTATTCAGAATTTTTTCTTTCCTGGATTTTCTTGCTGAACGCCTCCAAAAAATCCATTTTTAATACAATTAATTTGTTTGCTTTTTGTCTACTTATGGTCCAAGTTTCAGCGCCATATAATGTTGTACTTTGGAATACTGCCTGATATATTAATATTTTAGTTCTATGTAAAATAATAATAATATTAATAATAATAATAATAATAATAATAATAATAATAATAATAATAATAATAATAATAATAATAATAATAATAATAATAATAATAATAATAGGAGGATTTGCCAGTTAGAACCTTTTCTTTCACTTCTACTACTAAAATTAAATGTTTAATATTATATTTCTTCAACTGGCTAATTCCGATTAGACTATCATACATTTTATACCCATCATGTTAGTTTTATCTTCACTACAAAACAAAAATATATTATTTATAAAATACCTTAACGTTTATAGTAAAATTGAAAATTAAACCATCATTTGAAAATCACTGTCATTAATATTGTTTAAATATTTCTGTAACTTATTCATAACTGATTATTTTATGTAAATGTACAGTCGCGATTAAACTCTCACGAGTCAAAGCGACTAAAAATAAATCACATTTTAAAAACATTATCATAGCATCGAACATCTGCAGGAGACTTGCTGGAATGTGTTTAAAAATCCACCCTACAGCCCAGATCTCGCTCCCATTGATTTCCATATTTTCCTACACCTCAAGAAATGACCGAGAATGGCTGTCATGGTTGCCACACAATGGTTCTCCAACACAGGTATTCAAACATTAATCCCACGGAATGAAAAATGTCTCAATTCCAGTGGTGAATATGTTGAAAAGTAGCCAAACACTTGCTGTATCTGTTGCAATAAACATTTCCATGAAATCGTGTTTTTGCCCCAGGAAAACTTACTTTATGGACGGCCCTCGTATTTACACGGATATTCATAACGGAATTGGACATACATTCTTAAGATACACAAGCCAACTTTATGATAATCTCTACTGCGAGCTATGACTGACTTTAGTTTTGACAGATGCGTATATCTTTGAGGTATGAATGCTACAACTAGAATGGAACATAAATCAAAGCCTTCTGAAACATATTGTAATGATTTATTGTTGCTATGGCTACAGAGAAATGAAATACATCAAAGCCTCTTGGAAATATTATGAAACCTATAAATCACGGTCTCCTGAATTCATATCGATGACAGAAATACAAAGCTTCTAGATTGAAAGAATATAAAGCATGTTAGTAGGACCCCGAAGTTTTAAAAGTTTTATAAGTTCTTGGCAGGCATCGACTTCTGAAAATCTTGGCGTTTCTTCCCCTCTCGAAAGGCTTCCATGTGAGTACTTTTATGGGAGGGATTAAGCTATGGAGCAGTACCAGACAGTACATAGACTCCCTGGCGAGGAATCAGCTTAAAACAGAGCCTCCTCTGAAGAAAGCACAATCATGGACTGATTTTACTTACTTACTGACAATTCGCAAGCGTCGGGCATAGGATGGCATTCACTGAATGTTGATGGAACGAACGTAATATACCGGGTGTTCCCAAATTGCTGTCAACTTTTTTTTAAAATAGGCAACCCAAATAACAGCGTGAATACTAACAAAATCTACTTTTATACCATTGCATTAACATATTAAGTAGGACTATAGACTCTCATATCATATAAATGACAAATCGCGCTTTAGAAAACTATTAAAAAATGTAATGTGAAAAACGTAACTTCCAATGCCAGATAATCATTTTTTCACTTAGTATTAGGCCTATATACCTATTATCTAGGCCTATGATATTCAAATTTGTTGTAAAAGTGAACAAAACCATACTTTGTATTTCCTGACAAAATAGTCCTAAATATTTTGTGTATTTTTCTTTAACTTTGTAAACTAAGAGATATATGTAAGTATTCATGAACCACAGATTATTGTCTCTGGTTGGACATTACATGATAATACTATAGGAGAAAAATTCCTCCGACACTGGGACTTGAACCTAGGACCTTTGGCTATTCGCGCCAATGCTCCAACTCCGGCTTAGCTCAGTTGGTAGAGCATTGGCGCGAATAGCCAAAGGTCCTAGGTTCAAGTTCCAGTATCGGAGGAATTTTTCTCCTATACTATTATTTGTAAACGAAGTTACAGGAGAAACCTAGTCAAAGAAAGCTTGTAATTTCTAAAATTTCTTGTGGGTGTTCGCCTACTTGTACCTTTAACTGGGTGTGTAAAATATAAAAAACAAAGATGGGATAGAAATAACGACGAAAATGTCATGTAATGAATATCATGACAAATAGAAAAAGTTAATAAAAAATAATTAAGAGTCAGATAGAAAATAACCCTCTGAGCCTCCATGGCCTGTAATAGGGAACACTTTACTATAGAAAATAAATAAATCTTTTGAAGTGTGTAAAATGAATCTCATAATCTGGATTAGGGAGGCCGTGGTGTGGAATAAAAACAGCTGAAGGTAGAGACTCATTAGTTGATGAAACAATTGCGACCTCTGCTCTCGGCGAATCGATATCTCACATCGCAGTGAGTAGTTACCTGCCCTCTTAAGTGACTTCATCTACGGGGTGTTCCACAAACTTTTTATTTTCATGTAAATTACACTGAGACAGGATAATGCACAAACATTACTTTTCATGCTACTGACGTGAAAATTCGTTACATAAAGTATTGTGTCGTTTTGCCTGACAATCTTCTTTTTAAAATAAATCTCTATATATATAAAAGGCTTTGTCCTGTCTGACAGGAATCAACGTAGAGCCTAAACTATAACAGGTAGAGACTTGGAATTTTGACAGTACCTTCGTTTCATAATGTAGGTGCTCACTAAGAAAGGATTTTGAAAAATTCTGATTTAAATGCCAAAAATCAAGTGTTTTTTAGAATACTTAATCCCTTTTTACACAGTATTATCGAATCCGAATCACATTTGACATTAAAACATATTGTTGCCAGTGGGTTTCAGATGGGTTTGGAATTAAATTAAATGGAAGTTTGACAATTACAGTTGGCTTTGTCTATTTTTGTCATACCTTGGAAATTAAACTTTCGCGATCGCTTGAATGTTGTAACCCCTAATATGGTCAAACATTGGTTTTCTGGACCAAGGAACTCGAATCTGAGGTCGCTTTTACCAGGCGATGCTATCTAATCGTGGTATTTAGTCCACGTGATTTAGGTGTTAATAAATATAATGATTTAACTATTGTGCTCTTAATTTTTAATTTTTGAAATAATTATCGCGGGCGAAGCCGCGGGCACATGCTAGTCTCTATATACATTAGAAGCTTTATCCTGACTGACTGACTGACTGAGAATCAACGTAGAGCCTAAACTATAATAGGTAGAGACTTGGAATTTTGACAATACCTTCGTTTCATAATGTAAGTGCTCATTAAGAAAGGATTTTGAAAAATTTTGATTTCAAATGCCAAAACCAAATGTTTTTGAGGATACTTAATACATTTTACACAGAATTATCAAATCCAAATCACATTCCATGTACAGTTCTCATGACGACAGTGTATTGTTGGCAGTGTTCACATGTAGCTTCGGAAATAAATTATACGGGACTTCGACAAATTAGAGAAGCTATCAATATAATTCATTGGTGTTTTATAAATATTGAAATCCACGAAAATAATGCGCAATGTGATGCAGTCACATAACTTTCTCTGCCCTGGACATAGAGAATACCATTTTCTCACTTCACATCTTGATGTAGAATAAGAGTTCGCATTGCAAGGACAGCATTTTCAGTTTTTTCAATCTGAGTGTGCCAACGAAAATGTTACGTCAGAAGTCGGTAAAAAATTCTGTATTCATAGCTGTAGGCTTTGTTTTTTTAGTTGAGAAATATGGAGACAAAATAGGATGGAACATTTATATAAAAAACGATGTCAGTGTTAATAATCATGTTTTTATTATTTTTATGTTAAATAAATGATTTAAACAAAACATCTAGCAGTTGAGTAAATAATCGCGGGCGAAGCTCGTCTTTTATAAACTCCATGTAGCCTATAAGTTCTTCACAATTCATCGTGATCATTTTCTTCCCCAGTTTCTGGAACACCTGTCGCCTCCATTTTTATCCTCCTCAACACACTCTCTAACTTCATTTGTTTTGCTTCTTTCTTCTTGTTTCTTCTCTCTTCATCATCTTGGTGCTTCCTTCAATTGCGGGGTGCGCGGGAAAAGAGAGTTAAGTCCACCATCCTAAAAAAATTGAGACATGTCCATAGAGTTATAGATAAAAATGTTATCTACATTTGTGTTAAGTCCAGTAAGTCATATTCAAAATAGTACGGGAGTTATGGATGTGTGCCTCATGGGTTTATCCATCTCTAAAACTATGTTGGGCTGGTATAGTGTGTTAAGTCACTCTAATTCTCAGCAACAAGAAAGTGGACTTAACTCTCTTTGCCCGCGCACCCCGGAATTTCTTTCCACCTTCGAAAGAAGGCCTCCATACGTCCTCAACAACTTGTCCGGCATGTTTAGGATCATTTGCGATCAAGACATTGTCAATAGCATTTCTGGACGTACCCATGGTCCCTTGCAATTGGATTGTCAGTTTGCATTGTTTTGCGCTCTACCTTGCAATCATGATTCACCATCCATCTCCCCTAGGTTGCGGGTTCGATCCCAGCACAGGTCGATGTCATTTATGTGTGCATAAATGTGACAGGCCCATGTCAGTAGATTTACTGGCATGTAAAAGAACTCCTGCGGGGCAAAATTCCAGCACACCGGCAACGGTCAGAAGCCTGCGCTCAGGTTTGCTGGGATCAGGGTCAGGAAAAAATCCTGGCTTGTCCCAGTCTTCTGGAAATTGTATATTAAGGGATGATAGAAGCGTTGATTGAGCCATTTTGGTAACAAAAATTGCGATTTATGGATTTTAATGTGAAAAATCAAGGACACCCCAAAGTATAGCTGTGCAAAATATTATGCCATTTCGACGCCTGGAACAGGTGCTTCTGAAACCATTTTTGAACCTCATTGTGCTTCTAACTGCCAGTGCATACAAATTTTAATCGCCTGTTTTCTCAGCTTCAATTTTCTTGTTACGAAGGTCGCCCTGAAAGTAATACACCACATTTTTTCTTAAACAGTTATTTACTGAACACAATGTAACTTACACACAACAAAGAATATTTCTTCTACACTCCCTATTTTTCCACGCAATCTCTCCATTCTATGGCCTTCCTCCAGCGAGAAACAAGGTATGCTCTGTCGGTACCACTCCTTGTTCTGGTCACGAAGCCGTTTCTGCACTGTGCGAATCACCTCATCCTCAAAATGTCTTCCGCTAATAGCATCCTTTAATGGCCCAAACAAGTGGAAGTCTGAGGGAGCTAGGTCAGGGCTATAGGGTGGATGGGATAACACTATCCAACTGTTCAACCCTGGGTTGTTATGGCGCCGAAGTCGCTGGAATCGCTTCTTGAGTTTGGTTAATGTCTTCACATAAGCTTCACAATTAATATTTGATTCTGAGTGAAGGTTTCAGATTCTTTGCCAGGAAATCCTCCGCTCTTACATAATATTTGATTCAACATAACGTTCGGCCTCACACAAGTTTTCTTTAGGCACCCTAAAACCTCATTACCGTAATAAAAATATTAACACGCCCATGGGCGTACGTTGAAATTTTGTTCGGGAGGGGTTGAATGTAAAGTCGTCTCAGCTCCATGTCCTTGCGCATATTGTGAATTAATATTTATTTTTAAATTTCTAAACAGTTGTATTGTAAATAATTAATACACTGTAATAAGTTAATATGCAGCTCAGTATTTGAATCTGTTTTTCTTGAGATTTCTATCCATTTCACGTTTAAGCTAGAGTCTATAAATAAAAACTTTCTTTTGAAAAATTATCATAATACTGTATCGTGTTTAGGGCACGTTTTTAAAGTCATCTGTAAATCCACCGGTGGAAAAGTCCGATTAATGCCGATTACTTCATGATAATTTTGTGATGAGCTCGTGATTACTGTTGGCTTTACAAACAGGTTGATGGATTTCGGCGGGAGTATTCGAGTAGTCGTTTGACAGAATCCAAAGGGATATTTGTTTACTAGTAATACATCACTGTTATTAAGCTGAAAAACTATCAACACCACGAGGTTTTGAAATTTGAATCTTAAATAAATTAGGATAAATCTTAAATAATTATTTGATATCTACGAAATTGTAAAATATGTAACAACCTAATCAGAGTTTTTCGTTCCATGATTTATAATCTTCAAAATATTGCAGATATTTCGGGAGGGGTTTCAACCCCCTGAACCCCCCCCCTTACCGTACGCCCATGAACACGCCTATGAGAGAAAGCTTTTGTAACATTTTTCCCTCTTTTTAATTTTTTTTATAGTCATCCTGGTTCTGTTTTTGTTAATATAGGTTAAAATTGTTTGGTCTCCAATAACAACAATAACTATAGTAATAATAGCATATGTGACGTCACCAGGGGAAACAACAGAGTGCATAATACACTTTCAGCTTTTAATTTTAAACTTACACGTTCACTTGTTATCAAAACAAGACACGCTCGTGTTCACTCAAATGCGTTGCCATGGTTACTCTAAATAATATAAACCTGACACAATGCCCCTTTTTGTTTACTCTGAAGCATGCATGAAACTGCCGAGTGCTACATTAATGCCTGTTCTATTTAAAATCCAGATGTTTGCTATTTTAGTAGGATATTAATTCCAGAAAAAAATACAGTGCGTTATAAAAATTATCCTGTTATGAAACTTTTACATACATACAGCGTTATCATGTAGATTGCCATTTTACAAATGTATCCTTAAACCAATATGGACATATGGAATTCAACTTTGGGGTACATCAAGCAACTCCAACATAGAAATTCTAGAACGTTTCCAATCCAAAACGATACGAGCTATTGGTAAAATTCCCTGGTACATCAGTAACAAATATATTTATCAAGATCTTGAAATACCAACAGTAAAACAGGAAATAAGTAAATACAGGATGGCCTACCAGAATCGTCTAAACAAACACCCCAATTCATATGCAGTGAACCTCCTGAACAATGGGACAAAAACTTGTAGGCTCAATAGAAATAGAGTTATGGACTTGATCTAAAGATTTAATTAAATGTCAAACATATTTTTTATGTTATACAAATATTAGCCACTGGGCTATATTTGTAACATGTTCATTCTTGTATCCTTGTTACTTATTGTTCATTGTAGAACAGATTCCCTAATGTTGAAGAAAGATTATTACAAAAAAAAAGTGTGCGTGGAACGCCACGCGACAGAAGTAAAACTTCTTTTAATTTTTATTTTTTCAATTTTTTATTATTGGATTTTTCAATTTTGCATTATTGGAATTTTTAATATTGGGGTTTTGAACTTTTTTAATTTTGAATTTTGGATTTTTAAATTTTGGATCTTTGATTTTTTTATTGTTTGGATTTTTTAAGCGCGGTAATGAACCTCCGGGTTCCATAAAATAGATAATATACCTTTAGATTGCTTAGAAATTGTCTATTGCCATTGAGCAAGTTAAGTATTATTATTATTATTATTATTATTATTATTATTATTATTACTACTACTACTACTAACTTACTACTACTACTACTACTACTATTACTATTACTATTACTACTACTATTCCCATTTGCAGGTCCTCGTACTAGGTCTGAAAAATTTCCTTTGATTACTCCTAATCATTGAGTTGATTGTTTTCTGTGCAGTCCGCTTCGAAACACTCTAGTATTTTCATGACGGTTTTCAGTGTGACACTAATTTCGTGACGGTTTTAGTGTGACACTTATTTCGTGACGGTTTTAGCGTGACACAAGTTCCCGATTTACCCCTATCGCCGCTAAAGAAGTTTTACCTAAAAAAATTTGAGCCCGAAAAAAAAAGACCGTCTCATCCTCAATCTCCAAAGAAGAAAAAAATTCAATGCAACTGCTTCCGCCGGTGTTTTGGGACTGTGAGGGTGTCATACTCATTGATGTAATGCCAGGAGGCAACACCATTAATTCTGAAGCTTATGTGAAGACATTAACCAAACTCAAGAGGTGATTCGCACAGTGCAGAAATGGCTTCGTGACCAGAACAAGGAGTGGTACCGAAAGGGCGTAAACGCTCTTGTGTGGCGTTGGAGGAAGGACATAGAACGGGACAGAGATAACGTGGAAAAATAGGGAGTGTAGAATAAACATCATTCTTTCTTATTTGTAAGTTTCATTGTGTTCAATAAATAATTGTTGAAGGAAAAAAATGTGGTGCATTACTTTCTGGGCGACCCTGGTATTTATCGTATTTTACGGTTAGGTACCGTACTTAAATTTAGAAAGTTTATTATTAATTAATAGACCTGGGATTTTAGGCTCTAAAAAAATTAGTTTTAGGCACCTAAATTAGGCTTATAAAACAAGTAAATAGGCTTTTTAAAGAGACAATAGGCACTTAAAATATGCTTTGAAAATGTGTAACTAGATAGAAAATAGATTTTAAAATATTACAAAATACACTTAAACTGTAACATCGTCTTTTCTTACTGCAAGAAACATGGTATACCTATTCTTAACAGAATTAACTTCAAAATTAGGCATCACGAACTATATTCACTTAATCAGATGTTCTTTCACTGGTGACTTGACACAGTAGTCCTTCCCCCTTATATCTCCCCCGTCAGTCAGCATTCCTTAAGCGATAATTGTTTGGAATAATCAAGTTTCTGTGAAAAACCCACCTCTGCTGTTCTGCTTTTCATTGAGGGACGTCCATTACAAGATTGTGAAGTTGAATTTTATTTTAAATGTACAAAATAGGCATTTTAGGCATTAAAATAGTAAAATAGGCCCTAAAGGTCCAAATAGGCATTTTAGGGCACTATAAAACTCTATAAATGTAAGTGTTTTATCATGAAACATCCACATATTTAAAAAAATTAATGTTATTTCTTAAGGAACAAAATAGGGATTTGCCTTAAAATCCCAGGTCTATTAATTAATGAATTTCAATATAATTAATTCATTATTTATAAGAGTGGTAGCACTCAGTTATTAGTTCACTGCCCATCGTATATTAAAATGTGGAAGTGAAGAAGAATGATAATAGAGAAGACATGTGAAACGACATACAACATAAGCTTTTTTTTCTGAGATACTGTAAGTAATGGCCAAACGGAATGGAAACAGAGGCTTCCCTATCAATCCAGAGATCTTAATCCAGATTATCCCTCACAACCCTGCGCTTTGTCTGCCCTTCAATTTGTCTTAGCAGCCACAAGACGTTCTCGTAATAAGAACAGATAAATCTGTCAGGAAAACTTCACGATTCATTAACGTACCGAAAATAAGTGTTGTTACGATGATGATTGCACAGAAAATATTATACAGGGTGTTAATGAATACCACCTGAATATTTTACCTGTGTATAGAGGGGACGTAGACAAGTAACTTTTATTAGGAGAATTTTGCTCTATGGATTCAATGCTTATGCTACAGGGCATTAAAGTCCTTAAAATTTGGTGCTCATAAGTCAATAATGAAGCGAAATAGGGTTAACTAAACTAAACTAAACTCCGCGGCGCTACATCCCTGGAGGGACTTGGCCTACCACCCGACCGCTGCGTCATCTCCCGTAGGCAGATGGCAGGATTGGGGGGCATGTGGTCAGCATGCCGACACCCACGGCCGTTAATGGTGGTTTTCTTGACCGAAATAGGGTTAACATTATCATTAAATTTACTTGAGGCCTTCTTAGTGATCAATAAAACCTGATTCTGAATCATTCATCAAGAGCTATATCATAATTTAGCGTTTCCATAATCTGAAAAATGTACAGACTAATCACATGACTGGCCGCCACTGCATTATGTTTCTTATTCATAACTACAGTGTTAACAACGAAGTTCCTTTGTTTTTAGTTTTTTTTTTCAAATGTTAGAAGTCATTGGTGGCCATGCCCTGGTATATTTTATGCTGAACAGGAAAAATTGAGTCCAGAGAACAAAAATCTTCCTAATAAAAGTTGCTTATCTATGTCCCCTCTATACAGAGGTAAAATATTCCGGTTTTATTCATTAACACCCTATATTTAAAAAGTAATAAAACTTGTGAATACATTCTTAGTAATGCTAAATATTTATGCTATAGGATAGAGTTTTGTTGTTCACTTAGAATTGTTAAGACATACTCAGAAATATTCGTAAGTCTGAGTCTATGCTCAGAAGATTGCAATAAATAGTGACTAAGAAAAAATATAAATATTGCACCAATCTCAACATTTACAAAAAGAGGGTTAGCATCACGGAGGAAAGAATACACGGAGACGCCGTGCTTGCGGTGTTGTATGGGAAACAGATGAAGCCAATGACCACGTCCCTTTAGAGTACCAAAAGGGAGGCTTGCTATATACAATATCACACAAATACTCCAAAGTTTCACTGGTTATAACAACGTAACGGTAGGGAAAATATGTAATATCCCAATTTCATATATTAACTACATACTCTGACATCATAATAATCCCGGTAGTAAGCATTAACCTATCTCAGAAGAGCCAAAAATGTAACTTTGAAATGAGCAACTTTACATGTGCGAGTATAAATAATGAGTCAGAAAATACATAAGTGACCGTGCGACTATGATAATTCAGAACGAGAAAAATATTCTGGACAGTTATATAGCTACACCATGTGGTTATGGACTCTATTAAACGCAATAAATGACAACTAATATAAATATTGGAAATCTAAAGCAATAAATTACTTACTATTACTAATAATTCAGATAAATGCACTTTATTTGATTAATTACAAGTAGCCTAAGACAGTTATAAAGAAAATACATCAATAATTAGCAGCCTAGTGTAAAATACAAGTAAATTATGCTTAGCAATTATACCCATATTCATTCATCCCAAAAATTGACTATTTTCAGTACCTAAATTTTACAAAATTATTAATTTTTAAGGTAAGTTCATAGAATAGTGCACAACATGCACTCATTTTCACTTCTGAATTGTTCAAAACAAAGAAACAAAGACGAGTAACCACGCTATCCGTGCACACTATCTCTATATATATAAAAGGCTTTGTCCTGACTGACTGAATGAATGAATGACTGACTGACTGATTGACTGAATGACAGGAATCAACGTACAGCCTAAACTATAACAGGTAGAGACTTGGAATTTTGACAGTAGGCCTACCTTCGTTTCATAATGTAGGTGCTCACTAAGAAAGGATTTTGAAAATTCTGATTCTAAATGCCAAAAATTAAATGATTTTTAAAAAACTTAATCCCTTTTTACATCGAATTATCCATTCCAAATCACAGAATATATTGTTGCCAAATGGTATCAGGTGGGCTTGGAAAAAACAAATGAAATGCACTTTTGACAAATAAGAGAAGTTATCAAAATAATTCATGTTATAAATAAATATTACAGAATGAAATCCACTAAAATAATGGAATCACATAACTTTCTCTACCCTGGACATAGAGAAAACAAAACGAGGTATGGTAATGTGTATATTATTATTATATCGCAGGTTTTTGGAGAGAAAAGTATGAAAGTGATAATGCTTTATGGTAACATAAGAGTGGGAAATTTCCCGCCTCGATATTACAATTTTATGTTACAGGAATTTCTGTTTCTTCTTATTTAAACCTCTACCAGGCTTGCTGTGCACTGTACAAGCGATGGGATGCAAAATTCTAGATCCTCTAAGAGCCATAAAAAACTATATCAAGCGTTTTCTGAGGGAATAGTTTGAGTGTAATAAGTCGTTCTTCCTATTTCAAATTATAAATGCCTATATAAGGACCTAGAATTTAAAATTGAAAATCCTTCATAAGCTAATTTCCAATTACAAAATACAAAACCCGGGCGACGCCGGGTCTTTTAAGCTAGTAAACATATAAACACAGTGACACGCCCCCTTAGAGTACCAAACGCTCGGACAGTTGGCTTCACGCTTGCAGTCTCAGGGCATCTCCGTGTTTAGCATTATCTTCCCCCGACCCCTCCAATTCATACCGTACCATGGAGAACCACCAAGACATGGTTCATGTTCCTTCTAAAGTGAAAGTGTGGGGAAGTATTAGTTGAATCACCCTGTATAACATGCTAAACAGGTAGCCAAGTGTTTCCAAGCATAATTTAAAAAATATAAGTTGAGCTATGCCAGTTGGCAAGCTTGGCAGGTTGCAAATTATATTCGATGTTGTTGCGTTTCTATTAATATGAGAAGGTGCCGCCAACACCTGAGCATCGCATTGCGTTATGGACCTGGCTGTCAGATTGTGGAGGAATTTCGTGTTACAATGTTGCACAGACGAACCGGAACAGGAAGACCCGGAAGAGGGGAAGCAAGATCACTCCATGACAGGTATTGAGCATGCGTAGGAGTTTTCTAACCCAGTTAAATCGAACCTAACCCCGAATTCACCTTTGCTGGATCTTTCAAACTTGTCACAAACTGACTTCTTTTCTCACATTGAGTCTTGCATGATGATCAAATTTTAGAAATTAACACAATTCCCCATTGTCACCATCAGTGGCGACTCCTGGTTTTTTAATTGTGTAGGATGGTGTGGAGAGAGCGAATTAACCCATTCACTGCTATTGACGTACATATGCGTCGCCGTAAAAAATACATACAGGCTGAGATGTAAATTTAATACAATAATGCTTTATCCTAAAATATGAAAATATTTAACCACGTATGAAATCAGCTATTCCGCTATAATTTTCATAGTTGATATCAAACTTGATATTACTCCAGGAATACTTATATTGAAATATAAACAGCACTGTAAAGTTTAATAATAGCTAGGCCTATAATATATACCAAGAAATGAAATAAATAAATATTAATAAAAATATTATCATTCCCCTCTTAGAAAACAAGCTATCCAACGTGAGGAAGGACTGTACTGTAAGACGTCCTCAACTTCTTCCATATGAAACTAGCTTCTCACCACCTTTCCCTTCCCTGCCTGCCCCTTCAAATGCCCATAAGCTTTAACAACGGTATGGACTACGTAACATCAACACTGAGGACATCCTCGCAAATACCAACCTGCTCAAAACAGAACCGCTAACTTCCTTCCCGAGTGCTCTACAATAACGCTGTTTTGTCATTTTATTGTTTTAATTTTGACAATGAATGCTAGTAAACATTTATGTAGATGAATTATGAAGTGTAGGATGATCCTCACATCCTATATGGAATAATCGCCACTGGACTCACCATCATTACCAATTTCATAATTTATCATCATACAGTTAGTGACAGTATGAGACTTTAACAGATAGTATAGTGAACGGCATAACATGTCTGTTGGTCTGTCTGTGTGTCTGTACTCGCGATAACTCAAATACGCTTTATCGGATTTTCCTGAAACTTTGTATACCCATTTATAATGTACATAGGAAGACGTCTACTGATAGTGGACCAAATCGGTAGACCGGTACCGGAGTAAAACCCAATTTAGTGTCTGTTTTAAAGACGCGGTAACTCAAATTCGCTGTATCCGATTTTCATGATACTTGGTATACGCATTTATAAAGTTTATGGAAAGAAGCCTATCGATTTTGGATTAATTCTATTTACCGGTACCGGAATAATTCTCAATTTAGTGCCTATTTTATGGTAATATACTGTATTTAGACAGAATTTATCAAATGCAAATCAGTTATAACGGCAACATATTGTTTGCAGTGTTCATATATGGCTTTGGAAGTTGCAATACAGTTAGCCTTGACAGATAACACTACCCACATATTCCTTCACATATGCTTATCAAACTAGACTTTTGTTCTTCCGTAAGACCTGCTTAATGACTCGATCTGGAGCTTTACTCTGAGATCGATTACAAAAATAACTTATTTTCTGCATATCTTAACTGCAATTACCACTGATTAAACAGAAGCATTCTGTCATTTTGTTATCAGTTTACCAAAATGGTACTTTATAAGATTACTCTATGAATCCGGAAAAATGTTTCTCCGTCTGCCGGTGTACCTGTACGCGCGATAACCGGAATTTGACTTATCAGATTTTCATGAAACTTAGTATGCACACTAAAACTCCCACAGGAAGAACGGTATTGATTATGGACTAAATCGGTTGACCATGTAACGATCAATTACACTGTAAAACATAAAAAAATGTCTTTAGAAGAAAATATATGTCTTGTATATTTTTGGCTGAAGGGAAAAGACCACATGGAAGACCTAGACGTAGATGGGAGGAAATTATTAAGATGGATTTAAGGGAAGTAGGATTTGCGAGGGATCAGTTATTAATATTATTGTTGTTATTATTATTATTAGGGGCGGATTTCTATGACGTCATATTTTTCCCCTTTGCATTATTTCAGGTTTCCGACTAATTTAAACCCGATTCCAAGCATCCTGGTGAAAATGGAACGGCTTTTATTGTGCATATAATTGCATATTTAGGAAATTTTCAACTACTGTAGCATATTTAGTATGAATATGGATATTTAGGTCATATCTTTGGCATATTTGTGTGCATATTAAAGAAATTTTGACTTTTCGTATCATATTTTGTAAATTAAACTGATACTTTTGAGAACTTACAGATATTTTAAATAATTAACATTATATTTTAATAAAATGAATTGTAATGAAACTTAAAAAAATATATATACATAATGTGTAAGTGGTAAAGTCATATTTAAAACTTTACTGGTCATATTTTAATGTTTTTTTAGGTCATAATTAAACCTGGGATTTTGTTCCTTATGAAATAACATGAAAATTTCTACATATGTGGACGTTTCATGATAAATCAAGTATATTTATAGAGTTTTATAGTGCAATAAAATGCCTATTTGTACCTTTAGAGCCTATTTTACTATTTTAGTGCCTAAAATGCCTATTTCGTTTATTTAAAATCAAATTCAACTTCTGTAATTTTTACAATCTTTCAATGGACATCCCTCAATGAAAAGCAGAACAGCAGAGGTGGGTTTTTTTCACAGAAACATGATTATTCCAAACAATTGTCGCTAAAGGAATGTTGACTGACGGGGGAGGGGTAGGTTTAAGGAGGAAGGACTACTATGTCAAGTCACCAGTGAAAGAACATCTGTTTAAGTGAATATAGTTCGTGATGCATAATTTTGCAGTTAAATCTGTTAAGAATAGGTTTAGCACGTTTCTTGCAGTAAGAAAAGACCATTGTAGTATTTTAAAGTCTATTTTCTATCCATTTACACATTTTTAAAGCACATTTTAAGTGCCTATTTTCTCTTGTAAAAGCCTATTTACTTGTTTTAAAAGCCTATTTTAGGTGCCTAAAACTAATATTTTTAGAGCCTAAAATCCCAGGTCTAGTCATAATGCATGCATTTATCCTATTTTTTAGGTCCGAAATCTGCCCCCTAATTATTATATTACTGTGTATTGACCACGTGTTCAATATTGATGAGAGGGAAAGTTTACTATAAGAAGTGGCAATGTGGTCTGCATCACATCGGCTCGCACGCACTTGTCCGCCTCTCAGCGTCGCCATGACGCCCGTGACGTCATCACGCACAATTTCCTCTCCGCCTATCTTCATTTGTTTTTATACAAAGCAGCCTGGGAAGCTGGCACCTCTCGCATTGAAATCAAATTGAAAACCGATCAGTCATTGATTATGAGTAAAATACACTTTTCATCGTGCAGTATTACACCATTGAACCTTTTACCTCTTTCTGCCTATTGGAAAAACAACCTATGGTTTACACGCTTGCTTCTTTGCTATATAGGGTGTTAATGAATAACACCGGAACATTCTACATCTGATTAGTTTGATAAGCAGGGCCCGGATTCTAATGACATTTCATCTTTTTATTGATGCTGCATAGACATTGCCAACTTGTGGATAAATCCTAATCATGGCCTCTAGATTATAGAAATGCATTCTTACTAGGTCATTTTTTGTCATTTTATACAATTTTATATTTTTAGGGTATTTATTTCAATTTTAGGTCATTATTTTGTCATTTTCGTGCCATTTGCTTCCTTATTTAGTCATTTTCATATATTTACATTGAGTGTATTCACTTTTTTTCGTCGCTAGTGGTGCTGTCTTTGAAGTATTGTTTGTTTAATGCAAGAAGGAAAAATTCGGCGTTAAAGTGTTGACATGTCTCAGTCGGAAGTGATAATCAAAGAAACGCCAAAATTTTGTATTAAATTACTATTGTTATTAGATTGACTTGGCACCAGAGTCAGCCACCTGCTTGGATCTGAGAGTGCAAACTACTGTTTACCCTTAATAAACAACAATATAATCCCGCAGACTACAAAAGGATGTGCCGAATTTTGACTCACCAGTGCCTCAGTGCCAGTATAAATTTCCGTGAGAAAAGAACTTTCACAACATCACAGTTATTTACAGTTTTTACAATTATGTACAAACTAGTCTATAACATTGTGTGTACAATAATATTTTTTTTATAAATAAAATGCCAGTTTTTAGGTCATTTTTTATAATTATTAAGTCATTTTCTTTAAAATTTAGGGTCAATTTGAACATTATTTACATTACTTTTCATTGGTTAGGACTTTTTTTTAGACTTTTTTGGTCATCTAGTAAATGATTTAATTTTTACCGGGACGTGAAGTAAACCGGCCGGGACACCGGAATTTTGTCTGAAAACCGGGACATCTGGGAAGCCTAATTATGAGTACCATACACTGTTCATCATGCAGTATTACACCATTGAACCTTTTACCTGTTTCTGCCTGTTGGAAAAACAACCTATGGTTTATACACTTCTTTGCTATAAAGGGTGGGTGTTAATGAATAACACCGAAATATTCTACATCTGATTAGTTTGATAAGCATATGTGAAGGAATATGTGGGTAATGTTATCTGATAAAACGTCAGCTCGTTATTGGACACGGAAAGCATCAACGTGCTGTGATTAATACGCCATAATTATGCTGCCAGTGAACAGCACGAAAACAGATTATTTTATACAACATAACTTGTTTGGAAATTGAAATATAAATGTACTTCGATTAAAAACACAATTTCAATTCGGTGCAAGCCAGTTCGTGTACTTTTATCCTGTTCTGCCGTTAGCTTACCTGAATAAAGTTAACTATGTCTTATATGCACAATTGGTAGCACTGGTCACAATATGGTAACTCGAATCGATTCATGGATGGTTGATTCATAGTATGCCGTGATCTCGGAGCTGTTTTAGCCCATTCATAATACTGACGTTTTACAGGGGAATTGATTAAGCGTGCTGTGTTCACTTACGTGTTATTTTCCAATTCAGGTGGCAATGTTAACGTAAGCCAGAACTGCCACCTAATTAATTAACAGTTGAACTATGACTTTGGGTAATATAATATAGCTTGTAATGTTGGAGAATTCATACAAGAGGGCCAGGATTTCCAGGGTCTTCTTAATCATGCATTATACCTGTCACCATGACAACGCATTGTACGGACCGAAGCTCTATTAAATATTCTCGCTGTAAGAACGCAAGGAAGCCTTGGAACCAAAGCCTCCCTCTCCAGATTAATTCATGATGTATAGAGAAGCAAACGTGTGTTAACCCTGCACTTTCTGGACCCCTAAATCCTGGCTATCACACCATAACCCAATTTCGTAGAACAGTCCAGCTATTTTAGGGGCTATATACTTTATATGACGCTAACCGAGATCTGATATCACGGCCTTAAACACGAAATCCTGCAGCAGTGGCCATCTTTAACATGAAAACGTTATGCATATCGTTTATAAAACCAGAAGAGCGATAAATTCAGAATCATGAGACCAAAGAGCGGACCTTGAGTTTTCAAACTCGACTATAAATTAGAACAGTGTTTCTCAACTTATGGTCCGCAGACCACCCGCAGACATAATTTATTTAAAAAATATCATAAAGTAAGTGGAAAGTAAAGAAGTACAAATTTTTCACATAAAATGGACATTAGAAGTCAAAGTTTTTAAAATCTTCGAAGACATAGGTCCTATTGCAAGTTTCCTTACTTTTGCAGTTACGAACCACGGTTTGAAACTCCTGATGTACTGACGTCTATGATTCCCTCTTTCATTCAATGTAAAACAAACAAATTTCAGTGAGAAGTGAATTTCCAGAAGCATTGAAAATTGTCATGCAGTTTTCAACAACCTATGTTTGTGAGAAGGGACTTTCATCGCTCGTTCAACTAAAAAAAGTGTGCGTGGAACGCCACGCGACAGAAGTGAAACTTGTTTTAATTTTTTGATTTTTTCAATTTTGGATTATTGGATTTTTTCAATTTTGGATTGTTGGACTTTTTAATATTGAGGTTTTGGACATTTTAAATTTTGGATTTTTTAAATTTTTAATCTTTTAATTTTTATAATTTTGGAATTTTTTATTTTTTAATTTTTAATTTTTTAAATTTTAGATCTTTAAATTTTTTATTTTTGGGATTTTCGGTTTTTTAATTTTGGAGTTTTCGATTTTTTAACTTTTTATTTTGGATTTTTGGATTTTTTAAATTTTGGATGAGCCTAATTATTGAGTTGATTGTTTTCTGTGCAGTCCGTTCCGTCACACCTCACTAATTTCGTGACGATTTTGAGCGTTATACTAATTTCGTGACGGTTTTAAAGCGTTACACAAGCTCTCGATTTACCCTTACCGCGGCTAAAGAAGTTCCACTTAAAATAAATAAATAAATACAATTTTAAAAAATACAGAAACCGACTTAATGTATCTGCTGATCTTCGACTAAATTTGACTAATATTGGGCCAGATATCCATGAACTGTGCAAGCTCAACCGTCTCATTAAAAGTGAGTAATAACATAATTACCAATTTTGTTATCAAATTGGTAATACATATTAAAGTCTGTTCAAAATATAATTTTACTGTCAATAGTTTACTTCCAATTCAATAACTGTGTTTCCATCGAATTAAAAAAAAGTATTTCGATTTATTTCGTTATAATGACCCCAAATATTAAGAATATAGGCCTACATACAGCCTACTTTAAAAAAAGGGATGTAAAATTAGGGGTCCGTACATTTTTTAGACATTTTACAGGTCCTCCGTTTCAAAAAGGTTGAGAAACGATGCCCTAGATGATGTGTTTATGGAGAAATATGCAATACTTTTCTGTTTGTACCGCGTCAGTCGTTGATCTACTTGATTTTCATGCGAAATATCGTAGAAATTGTGAATTTAGTTCAATAATTAAAAAAAATTATTATATCACTACAAAACGGGAAAAATTGAAGAACAGAAATTATAGTACATTATGCAAAATTACACTGAAATTAATCCAACTTTTATAACGGTAGCCTACATTTATTATTTTAATGACCGTAAAAAGAGGAATATTATTATTGGTACTGTTATGCCCTTGCATATACCTTGCGTAAATTAGAATATACCTTGGATATCCCGATTATCATTGTCATTGCATCTCTTGTATTATAACAGAAACGTTATAATATTGGAAGAAGAAAGACATGGGTCAAAGAAATTAACATGATACTGATGAAACTTTAAGATATGGAAATTACATATTCATGGATATTGCCTTATGAAACCACATTAACATGGCAAAGATCTCGCTCATACAAGATGTGAAGCATCACATTACATTCATTGTCAGCCCATCTATCTACTCTTATACAATTCAACGGCCCTAAATAGCGTGCTTGCTCGCCCGCTTCGTGAGACATCGGGTATACTCGGCGATGTTCGTCTCTCGCAGTCTAAACTTTCATGACGACTACAAAATTAGGAAGGAAAACCGTTTCTTTATTATATAAGGCCTAAGTGAAATGAACACAATGAACAAATATTCTAATTTTATTTTTACTTACAATTTTCATAGCTCTGAACCACAAACATTTTTAATAATCTACCAGTGTAATTTTCTTAAAAATCCTGGAGTCAATGAATAATGGCGGGCGAAGCACCGGGGGCACCAGCAGTAAAATATTGATGGTTTAACTCTTGAAATATCGCTGATAATAATCCAAACAAACCATTCCTTCCCTTGAAACATTATATAATTTCTGAAAATTACACTGAATTGATAAAATAAAATTCACATCATATTCATGTCAATAAACAGCTGAGAAACAATACGTATTATGTGTTCACAGGTTCTTTGGAACTGCATAATCGATTCTGATATAATTTTCCCAGGGGGCGCTTTCTTGTCGTGGAATGTACTCTAAAGCATGAATTTTTGCTGTTTCATTAATTATTAATGGCTTAGTTTATGAATGATTCGCGTGCAAGTGTTAATAAATATAATGCTTTAATAATTATTATACTCTTAATTTTTAATTTTTAAATGAATTATCGTGGCGAAGCCACGGGCACCTCCTAGTTAAGTACAGCACATCTGCGTGTATTATTCTCAGATCGAATCAGACAAAGTTTCCTATTAGTGACCTACTAGTGGTTTACTACCCCAAAGCCCGGGTCTTAAAGTACTTAGAGGTTGTAAGTCGCCACTGGGTTCGTATCTCATATTGAGAACGCCTGGTGGTATTCTTTGATTGTGAGTCAGTTGGAGAATTTAATGTTGTACCGGCACGTTGCCATGGTAGCTCAGTTGGTTAGAGCATCGGCACGGAGAGCCGAAGATCCTGGTTCAAATCCCGGCTATGGCATTGAATTTTTCATTTTGACTTCACGTTTCCTATTGGCTATTGATGAGATAATTATGTCATTATTTTTCCATTGCTTGATATAAGATTTAAGCCTTTATTGGATTTAGCAATTCAGCAATATTTATATTGTGTTCAAGCAAATAATACGGTATTTGCATACAAGAAAGGCATATAGTGTTTGCTCACGATTTTTGACCCGAGGTTTGGGTGTGGCAAAGATGGATATATAAACTGGCCGAAACAGGCCTCAGTCAGTTTACTTCACTTGACTTCACTTGACTTCACGTCACTTCTTTTTACTCTTTACTCTCCATGAAGTTGTTATAAGTGCATCAGCGTCGCTAGGCGACGAAGTAACGAAGTTGAGGATGGCTGTGGAAATCTCCATGAAATGTAAGTTCAAGAACACATAGGCTACATTAACTCACTGATTTTAGAGAACTTAGAATAAACATGTAAATTATTTTCCACTTGTTTTCTTTCGAGAGCATAAGATCCTGATCCATCACTATTTATAGTTTTTTTGTTTAAGTAAATAAGTATAAGAGTAAAATCATTATTTTAGGTGTTAGAAATAATGTTATTTTAGAAGTACGAGGTTCGTTCAATAAGTAATGCAACACATTTTTTTTTCTTGGCCAATTTTGTTTGAAAAAAATTGAAATTTTTTGGGGACATCTTTAAAATATTCCTACTTCATCTCATATGGTTTCATTAATTTCCTATAGGTGGCAGCGCTATAACTAGCCTTCAAAATGGCGTCTGTAACGGAGGTGGGTTTCGAACAGAGAGCAGTAATTGAGTTTCTTTTGGCGGAAAACCAGAGCATCACAGATATTCACAGGCGCTTGCAGGATATCTACAGAGACCTGGCAGTGGACACTTGTCCACCAATCGGGGTACTCAAAGGTTTGTTCCCGCTGGGTTCCTCGACGCCTAACTGAAGACCACAAAGATCAAAGAAGGTCCATCTGTGCGGAATTGCTTGCTCGTTATGAGGCTGATGGTGACAATTTTTGGTCAAACATTGTCACAGGCGATAAAACATGGGTTCATCACTTCGAACCAGAAACAAAATGGCAATCCATGGAGTGGCACCACACCAACTCGCCTTCGAAGAAAAAGTTCAAAGCCATACCCTCAGCTGGTAAAGTCATGGCTATGGTCTTCTGGGACTCTGAAGGGATTATTCTGTTCGATGTCCTCCCTCATGGTGGAACGATCAACTTTGAAGTGTATTGTGTGTGCTACTCTAAGGAAACTGAATGCAGCAAGACGTTGGCTCTCACGGGGGTGCCACTTGGCCATGTATTCAAACTTTCTCCAACCGCGCGGTTTTGGCTTGTGACGTCATTAGGTTGGCAGATCAACCCTCACCCGTAAGAGTGAATGGAAAACAGCTGATTTAAAAAAATAATATTTAATTATAGGCAGCAAGTATCTCGTGTTGTGAGATGTCAACCTGAAGTTTAATAACTGTTCTATTAGGCCATGTGGGAGAAATAGTAAAAGTCTTTATGGTTTGGTTTAAAAATTGTATCTTTTGAAGCTGTTTTTAGAGGTTTAGATTGAGTCTGCAGATGATGTCCAGCTAACTTAATGTATTATACTTTAAAGAGACAAGACTATTCTATCGTTGTTATTCGAAATAGGGAGGAAATGTTATTTTTTTCTTAATCCTTCACTAACTACAGCTTTACCGTTATTAATATCATAATACTGTAAATAAGTAATATCAATTTACTTTAATGTGGAGTGTGTACATCATTTCTTCGCCATTCAAAGCACGGTTAAAAAAACTGTGAGTTATAATTATTTATAACTAGCAAATATAAAATACATATGTGTATGAAAGTGCTTTTCACCTTTGAAAGCCATTAAAAAAGAGAAATGGCATTGAAAATAATTTACTAGAATCAAACTTAAGACTGTGCAAGGTATGTCAAATGAGTAATTTCAAGTTTCCATGAATGATTTCCAGTTTAGATAGATAGACAAGTACAACTTTACCTCGGGTAATGAAAGCCTGTGTCACACTGCTCTATTATTTTCTTATAGACACTCCTATACATAATTTTCCTTTTTATAGCTAAGACGCGAGAATCACGTATTATTAGTTCAAATTAGGATTTATTGTACACTAGCATGTGCCCGCGGCTTCGCCCGCGATAATTATTTCAAAAATTAAAAATTAAGAGCATAATAGTTAAATCATTATATTTATTAACACCTAAATCACGTGGACTACATACCACGATTAGATAGCGTCGCCTTGTAAAAGCGACCTCAGATTCGAGTTCCTTGGCCCAGAAAACCCCTGTACAGTGAGTTTCGTCCAAATCGAACAATGTTTGACCATATTTAGGCCTATATTGATTATCCCTCTTCCGTGTAGGTTGAAAATTTCATATGTCTTCGGGCCTTGATATTCTAAACAAATGAATCGTCCAGGATGGACTTACAAAATCAAGCAATCGCCCGCGATAATTATTTCAAGAATTAAAAATTAAGAGCATAATAGTTAAATCATTATATTTATTAACACCTAAATCACGTGGACTACATACCACGATTAGATATCGTTGCCTGGTAAAAGCTATCTCAGATTTGAGTTCCTTGGCCCAGAAAATCCCTGTATAGTGAGTTTCGTCCAAATCGAACGATGTTTAACCATATTTAGGTCTATGTTGATTATCCTTCTTCCGTGTAGGTTGAAAACTTCATATGTCTACGGGCCTTGACATTCTAAACAAATGAATCGACCAGCGTGGGCTTACAACATTCAAGCGATCGCGATGCTTTTATTTCCACGGTATGACAAAAATAGCCAAAGCCAACTGCAATTGATTTGACATTGAAATGTATTACTGAAATCTGATGCTTCGACAGCGCTAAAATCACGTTTTCTGCCAGTTTTTCACTCATAACTCGCGAACGAAAGCTAAAATTAAAAATTCGGCTTCGAGGTGCATTCGCCCACCTTTCAGTCCATCTATCTTTAAATTTTCAGATCTTTGCGTTCAGTAGATTTCGATGGGCATCGTGGACAGACAGACAAACAGCATGTGCCCGCATGTGCCCGCGGCTTCCCCCGCGATAATTATTTCAAATTATAATTATTAACACCTAAATCACGTGGAGTGCATCCCACGATTAGGTAGCGTCCCCTGGTAAAAGCGACCTCAGATTCGAGTTCCTTGGCACAGAAAACCCCTGTATAGTGAGTTTCGTTCAAATCGAACAATGTTTGACCATATTTAGGGTTGATTATCCTTCTTCCGTGTAGGTTGAAAATGTCATATGTCTGTGGGCCTTGACACTCTAGGCCTGAACAAATGAATCGTCTAGGATGGACTAACAAAATCAAGCGATCGCGTTGCTTTTATTTTCAAGGTAGGCTATGAGGTATGTTGACAAAAATAGCCAAAGCCATCTGTAAGTGATTTGATATTGAAATTTATTACTGAAACTGATGCTTCTAAAACTAAAAAAAAATGCATGTTTTCTGCCAGTTTTTCACTCATAACTCACGAACGGAGGCGAAAATTAAAATTCCGGCTTCGAGGTGCACATTCCAAACCTCTAGTACGCCTACTTATAAAATTTCAGATCTCTGTGTTGAGTAGATTTCGCTGGGCACCGCGGACAGACAGACGGAGGACAGACAGACAGACGGAGGACAGACACTTCCTTTTATTAATATATAGATTAGATTGTGCAGAAGTAGGTCTACAATAATATTTGTGGTATATGTAGTCAGTATTACGTTAATATTCATTTTAATTGATAGTAGTCATCTATATTAATAAAAGGAAGTGTCTGTCTGTCCTCCGTCTGTCTGTCCGCGATGCCCAGCGAAATCTACTCAACGCAGAGATCTGAAATTTTATACATAGGCGGACTAAAGGGTCGGAATGTGCACCTCGAAGCCGGAATTTTAATTTTCGCTTTAGTTCGTGAGTATTGAGTGAAAAACGGGCAGAAAACGTGTATTTATTCCGTTTTCGAAGCATGAGTTTTCAGTAATACAAATCAATTACACTAGGCTTTGGCTATTTTTGTCAAACCTTCGACATAAAAGCATCGCGATCTCTTGAATGTTGTAGCTCACGCTGGTCGATTCATTTGTTTTTAATGTCAAGGCACGCAAACATAATGTGAAATTTTCAACCTACACCGAAAAGGATTATTATTATTATTATAGGGATAATCAATATTAGCTTAAATATGGTCAAACGTTGTTCGATTTGGACGAAACTCACTATACAGGGGTTTTCCGGGCCTAGGAATTCGAATCTGAGGTCGCTTTTACCAGGTGACGCTATCTAATCATGATATGTATTCCACATGATTTAGGTGTTAATATAATGATTAACTATTATGCTCTTAATTTTTAATTTTTGAAATAATTATCGCGGGCGAAGCCGCGGTGCTCATGCTATCTTAAAATAATAAAAGGACGTGTTTGTCTGTCTGTCCACGATGCCCAGCGAAATCTACTGAACGCAGAGATCTGAAATTTTAAACATAGATGGGCTGAAAGGTGGGCGAATGCGCATCGAAGCCGGATTTTTAATTTTAGTTTTCGTTCGCGAGTTGTGAGTGAAAAACTGGCAGAAAACGTGATTTTAGCGCTGTCGAAGCATCAGATTTCAGTAATACATTTCAATGTCAAATCAATTGCAGTTGGCTTTGGCTATTTTTGTCATACTGTGGTAATAAAAGCATCGCGATCGCTAGAATGTTGTAAGCCCACGCTGGTCGATTCATTTGTTTAGAATGTCAAGGCCCGTAGACATATGAAATTTTCAACCTACACGGAAGAGGGGTAATCAACATAGACCTGAATATGGTTAAACATCGTTCGATTTGGACGAAACTCACTATACAGGGATTTTCTGGGCCAAGGAACTCGAATCTGAGATCGCTTTTACCAGGCGACGCTATCTAATCGTGACATGTAGTCCACGTGATTTAGGTGTTAATAAATATAATGATTTAACTATTATGCTCTTAATTTTTAATTCTTGAAATAATTATCGCGGGCGATCGCTTGATTTTGTAAGTCCATCCTGGACGATTCATTTATTTAGAATATCAAGGCCCGAAGACATGAAATTTTCAACCTACACGGAAGAGGTATAATCAATATAGGCCTAAATATGGTCAAACATTGTTCGATTTGGACGAAACTGACTGTACAGGGGTATTCTGGGCCAAGGAACTCGAATCTGAGGTCGCTTTTACCAGGGGACGCTACCTAATCGTGGAATGCACTCCACGTGATTTAGGTGTTAACAATTATAATGATTTAACTATGCTCTTAATTTTTAGTTTTTAATTTTTGAAATAATTATCGCCGGGGAAGCCGCGGGCACATGCTGTTTGTCTGTCTGTCCACGATGCCCATCGAAATCTACTGAATGCAGAGATCTGAAATTTTAAAGATAGATGGACTGAAAGGTGGGCGAATGCACCTCGAAGCCGAATTTTTAATTTTAGCTTTCGTTCGCAAGTTATGAGTGAAAAACTGGCAGAAAACGTGATTTTAGCGCTGTCGAAGCATCAGATTTCAGTAATACATTTCAATGTCAAATCAATTGCAGTTGGCTTTGGCTATTTTTGTCATACCGTGGAAATAAAAGCATCGCGATCGCTTGAATGTTGTAAGCCCACGCTGGTCGATTCATTTGTTTAGAATATCAAGGCCCGTAGACATATGAAATTTTCAACCAACACGGAAGAGGGATAATCAATATAGGCCTAAATACTGTATGGTGAAACATTGTTTGATTTGAACGAAACTATACCAGGGTTTTCTGGGCCAAGCAACTCGAATCTGAGGTCGCTTTTACCAGGCGACGCTATCTAATCGTGGTATGTAGTCCATGTGATTTAGGTGTTAATAATTATAATGATTTAACTATTATGCTCTTAATTTTTAATTTTTGAAATAATTATCGCGGGCGAAGCCGCGGGCACATGCTAGTATAATATAAATGTATTGTAATAATTTTATGTTTTTAATCATTGCTCAATATATTGATTCAAGACTGCAGAAAATATAAATACCTATATCTTACTGACCTCCAGTCACAACTTAATAGAAACTAGCTTTGCTTATTCTGGGCTCTGTCCCAAAATCTCCGGGAAAATTCTCGCGAAAGTTGTTTCATGACACTGTATCGGAGTAGAGTTCGTCTATTTAGACTGCCATGGAATTAAGTTTAGCCACAATAGACCTAAAAAATGTGGATCTACTTTGAGGTTTTGATGGGGGTAAAAAAATTAACAAAAATACTTTTAGCAATTTTCCCTTCGGTTACAGGCTAAAAGCTGTAAGTGTGCCAAATTTCAAGCTTTTATCTCATCTGGAGGTGGGTAACATTTATGGCAGTGAGTGATTGGAAACCCTAAATTTTTCCAGGGATAAAAAATGAAAAATTTGAACTGTTTGGAATTTTTCGTCGTCTAAGGGCTAAAAATGAGTTTGCAAATTTCACGTTTCTATTTCATCTTGAAGTGGGTAAACCATACGATTGAGTGATTGAAAACTTTCAAAGTTTTATTGCGGGTTAAAAACTAAAAATTTGAACTTTTCGGAGTTTTCCTGTCGGTCACAGGCTAAAGAATCAAGTCATATTTCAAGTTTTTGGCCCATCTTGAAGTGAACAAACAACTGAAAGTTTGGTAATGCGTCTGTTGACGAAATTGATATCATCAAAAAGGAAACTAAACCACATAAAACTGAAAGAAATATAAAATGAATATGGATTCAGCTCTAAAAGTTTTGTGAAGAACCTAAGTACAATTGAATTGAATTGACTAGTGGCCGGTTTCTATAAACTCGCGAATTACCTATGGGTAAATTATCCCATGAACAGAATTTACACAAGGAAAACTCTTACGAACAGAAATAATTTAAAGATAACGATCACACACAGTTATGGCGAGTTTCTAGATAAATGTCCTCTAGGTAAATATGAAAATGAGAGAAATTCTTTTTCTATAAAACAGGGTAAGATCTCTCCAAGGGTAAATCTTTGGGTTAATTTATCCTTTCATGGATGACTGGATAAAATTTAACCTCTCGAAGGATCAAAATGGCGGACGTGCGCAGCTGATTGCAGTACCTGTAAAATACAGTTTTAGAAATGCTGATATGATCTGTAGTGTTGACTTTGTTTCTCTGTAATAGGATAGGCTTAGCAGAATTTATATACATATTTCTTATTGAAATTTCCATGTACCGTACATTGTAGCTAATGACTGTATTTGCCGGTATTTGGTAGCACTGAGTGTGCAAACATTGCAAACTTGAGTCGTATTTCTAATTTTTCCTTCCTCTCACGCATTAGATCTTGACAATAGTAGTATTTATCTGAACTAATTAGTATAATGTATATTGCAAAACCATGTCTTGACTTGCAGTAGTGGAAACATAGGATGAAACAATCTCATCTCCGTTATTCAACATCTATTCTGTGTTCACCGTAGCTCATTGTCAGCGTGCTGGATTACGGTTCAAGAGGTCCACTGTTCGATCCCCGGCATGGTAGTTTATATAATTTTTTATTTCCTCATTATACCATTAGTGCTCTGGTGGGTGATTCTGGAACTAAGTTGTCCATTGGATAATTTACCCATAGGTATTTCGCGAGTTTACAGAAACCGGGCATAGGGCAGCTTAAACGCAGCAGATTAGGCTATCAATATGAGAAAATCCAACGGAGAAGAAACTTATGTCTTTAACCAATGCACATTCAAGTAGAGTGGCAATTTACAGATAGATTAAGCCTACGTTATTGAAAAAAAAAGTATTTTTATTTTGTTCCGATTTTAAATTATCTTAATTTTGAGGTTAACTCTATTCTCACTACTTCGTTGGTGGCATTGCTTAGTATTTCATAATGAAGTTTGTTAATTAATTTAGTATTGCCGTGATGTGACAATTGACACTATTAACGATTTTATCTACTCTTATACAATTCAACGGCCCTAAATAGCGTGCTTGCTCGCCCGCTTCGTGAGACATCGGGTATACTCGGCGATGTTCGTCTCTCGCAGTCTAAACTTTCATGACGACTACAAAATTAGGAAGGAAAACTGTTTCTTTATTATATAAGGCCTAAGTGAAATGAACACAATGAACAAATATTCTAATTTATTTTTACTTACAATTTTCATAGCTCTGAACCACAAACATTTTTAATAATCTACCAGTGGAATTTTCTTAAAAATCCTGGAGTCAATGAATAATGGCGGGCGAAGCCGGGGGCAACAGCTGTAAAATATTGATGGTTTTATTTCTTGAAATATCGCTGATAATAAACCATTCCTTCCCTTGAAACATTATATAATTTCTGAAAATTACACTGAATTGATGAAATAAAATTCACATCATATTCATGTCAATAAACAGTTGAGAAACAATATGTATTATGTGTTCACCCATGGCCTCCTTTATAGGTTCTTTGGAACTGCATAATCGATTCTCATATAGTTTTCCCAGGGGGCGCTTTAAAGCCGGAATTTTAGCTGTTTCATTAATTATTAATGGCTTAGTTTATGAATGATTCGCGTGCAAGTGTTAATAAATATAATGCTTTAATAATTATTATTATGCTCTTAATTTTTAATTTTTAAAAGAATTATCGTGGGCGAAGCCACGGGCACCTCCTAGTTTTAAACAAACCAGAAATAAATATTTATATTATAATATATTATTTATAAAATCCGTTATATTTTATTAATGGAATAGTCTTAATAAATCCAACCCTGCTGCGCAGTCGTGAATCTATCGATAAACGCATAATCTCTCGTGGGATTACCTATGATAAATACTAATATAATAATTTTAATCATTGCTAAAATTTAGTTTACGTAGTAGGCCTGGGTGGCGCAGTCTGTATGGCACTAGCCTTCTGTTCCCATGGTCGCAGGTTCAATCCCGATCAGGGTCTGTGACATTTATATGTGCATGAATAAATCATACCTATGTCTCTAGATTTACATCCTCCCTCTACTGAGAGAGAAAATTCCGGCTCACCGGGGACGGTTACAAGGCTAAACTATAGTACTCGTACATTCCTGTCATTAAATAGCGTAAAAACGAACGAGTTGGTGCGTAGTATAAAAATAGTTCCATTGTCTGGTGAAAGTGTACCCTACTAGCTACATTACCTTATGACAATTCAGAAAACTAATACAGACCTAATTAATACTATATTCCTAGATTAATTCTTCCATTTTTCCTGCAAGTAGTGTATAAATATTTATAACTTACAGCATTTTAATAGTGAAATATTAAAATTAATTTAACAATGTGGATCGAATAAGAACAATAGAAATAGTCCTGTATTATTATAGTCTCATGAAACACTAATACATTCAAATTATCTTGACATTACCTGCAGATTTGATTTTAGCCTCTAAAAACAGCTTCAATAACTACGATTTTTAAACCAAACCCGATCGATTTTTACAATTTCTACCACACAGCCTAACAGAATAGTTATTATACTTTCGGTTGGCATGTTAGAACACTTGATAGTCGCTGCCTGTAATTAAATATTAAAGTTTAAAAACCATCTGTTTTCCATTCACTTCTTATTAGAGAGAGGCTGCCTGCCACCCTAGCCACGTCACACCCCTCAGCTAATGACCGCTCAGGGTGGCAAGTGGACTAACCTTTAGTATTTAAGAACCTTGGTTGGCTCTGACATGGACCAGTAGAGTGGTACCATGCAGGCATATAGGCCCTCGCATTAAGGTGGCGTAAGGCTGTAGCATTGAACGGAGATTATGTTGAAAAGTAGGGTTTTGTAGCCAAAAGATTGGGGAATAATGTGTTGTATTTGAATCCTGAATAAAACCAACCTGCTTTAAGGAAAAAAAATGTGTTGCATTACTTATTGAACGCCCCTCGTATATTAAAGTTAAGTAAAGAAGAAATTAACGGACGCAGAGCCGACCGCTAGAAATTTCCTGACGTGCCGCCTCTCAGGCCAGGGCACAACAGTAGCCTACTATATAAATTTTCATATTTTGATTAGAACAAAAATTAAAAATAAAATTAGTAATTTCAAAAAATGTGAAACGTCTCACGCTTAACATCTCACCTTGTGCAGGGACAATGTTAATCTTCTCTGTAACGTTTCTAATGCTTTAGTACCGTACCTCACGAAGTCTAAACTTTCGCTTTGTATATGCGTACCCCTCTGATGGGTACACATACATTCACATTTCGAAAGTTGTATATATAGTTACCATGGAACAAAAATTTGTGTTTCTGGATTTCCGCAAATTTTCGGGTTCAATAGTTTTAAAAGTACGAAGAGATGTTATCGTTCAGTACCATCATTACCTTCAGAAAAATATAGTCAGATCATCTTTTCCAACAAAATTGTTTAATTTTAAGGAATAAATTTTTTAGAGCTGTCCAAATTTCGAGGAAAAACGATACTTTGAACCTGTGATCGAGCGGAAAAAGCCACAAATGTCCTCACCCATATCCTCTTAGGCTAAACTAACGTTACAATGTAAGTTTCCTCTTTAGTCGACCCAGCAATCATGACAGTCATTGAATTAGATCTGGTTTTTATTCATTACTTGTTTAAATACATATTAGTTACTTGTTTAAATAAATATATTACGTCACATGATGAGAATTGTTATGTTATGTTTGTAGAATTGAAGCATGTTTCAATATTTTAAACAAGAAATTAACTGCAGAATATAATGTCCCAAAACTTGCTAAAGGAATACTACGAAATAATATATAAATGCAGATACATTGTTAGGGCTTATTTTCCGGTACTCTACAGATATTAATCAATATCAAAATAACAAAGGCATTCCGTACAACATCATATGAAGCATTGTGTACGCTAACAAACACTACCCCAATAATTCTAGAATTGCAAAAGTTGGCAACACTATATGAAATCAAAAAAGGAAACCAGAAGGACACAATTGAAAGGCCAAGACACTATTCGAAATGGCCACATCCAGCTGATATATACACCATAAAAACAAAGGAAGATAACATGGAATACAGAGTGGACATTTATACTGACGGCAGCAAAGGAGACACAGGAGTAGGCGCAGGTATAGCAATATTTGTCGATAAAAAACCAGCCATCCAGCTACAATACAGGCTAAAAGACCACTGCTCAAACAATCAGGCTGAACAGCTTGCGATCTTAAAGGCCCTAGATATTTAGAAAAAGATCAGGACAGACCAAAAAATAGCAGCTATCCATACAGATAGTAGAATAACTTTAGATTCGTTAAAAATCCAACCAATCAACTTAACTTAATAGCATCAATCAGAGTTACCTGCATCAAGGCACACAACGGGAATACCGGTAACGAAACAGCTGACCGTCTAGCAAAAGAGGCTGCAGGGAACGACGACATACCAGTGAGTTACGATCGTAAACCACTAAGTTCATTGCTAAACGAACTACAGACAATAAGTGTTAATAAATGGGAAGAAGAATGGAACAGTACAAAAAAACGGTATAGTGACAAAGTCGTTTCTCCCCAGTATAAAAGACAGGTTAAAAATAAACGTACCGCTAAGTGGAAAAATAACTAGCTTCTTAACAGGCCATGGGAAAATGAACTCATACTATTTCCGATTTAATATAACAACCAGTCCTATGTGTACATGTGGAAACGAGGAACAAACAGTGGATCACCTACTATTTAAATGTATCAAACTTGAAAGGGAAAGACAAATTTTTAAGAACAATACGATAAATAAACATGGAGAATGGACATTTGACAAAATCAAATTAATGCGCTATTATACACAAGAACTAATCTCATTCATTAATTTGATAGATTTAGATAAGCTGTAAAAAAAAAATGAAGTAGTAATACAAGTAGTTAACTAATATATTAAAAATACAGGTGATTAACTAATATATTAATAGAGTGTACCTACATTTTAAGTAATATTGTAAAGGATAGTATGAAAATTTAGATTTAATAAGGTAATGAATAAGTTCCACAGTAACCAGCCATAGAATAAGGAAGATAAAAGACCGTATATTATATGCATTAAAATGTAATATTAGTAATTAGTGCATGTAGTATTGCTCTCATTGTAATGGGACATGCAGTTAATAAACAAATTAAAAAAAAAACTCTAAGGGAGCATTCACACCGAAGTAGCTAGATAGTAATCGAAACTAGTATGAAAAAAGCCTGGATTAAAATTGCTGAAACTATATCCTCTTTAGGTAAATTACATTACTTTAAATGGGTTTCTCAATTGTTCAAGTGAATACATATAATGTTCGTTAAACTGCAGATCGCATTCGCTACTTCGGTATGAATGCAAAACTGTGAACCTTGCAACTCGATGAGCAGCCTGCATCCAGGTAGTGCGATTCGCATGCTATGCTACTTCGGTGTGAATGCTCACTAATAGAATCAAAAATATTAATGATGATAGACGCAGATTCTCACGTTCAATAATTTTAAGAATTTATTATGCATAGGCCTCCTTTTCGTTATGGTAATTGGTGAAACATAAGACGATAACAATTAAAGAATCTGATGTGATACACTCACATAACTTTCTCTACCTTAAAGGGCCGTAGCAAGGTCCTTCTGCGCCCTTGGCGAGTTTTACAAGTCTGCGCCCTCCAATACTGGGGGTCTGAGCAATTTTTTTCTTTTAATTTCCGTAAAACTGTTTATTATTTTAATATAAAAACCACTGTTATTATCAAAGAAAACCCAAACCTGAATTTGAAAATTAAATAAATGTTGGACTTTCAAGGTACTATAACCTTATTTTCAGACGATTGAACTACTTAAAAAATAATTAAATCATAAAAAAATCTAGTATCAAAAGTAAATTACATAATAGGCCTGAGGCCTACTAAAATATTTAACGCATTAGTATAGGTAAAAGTATTTTTTCGAATAGTAACTTTTTAAAATAGCTTCTGCAACATGCAATGAGAAAATGAAAAAAATGCATCGTATTTTTTATTAACAGTTAAATCGATCTGTAGGCCCGGGTTCGATCCCCGGTACCTCCTCGGATTTTTATTGTCGTTATATCTTTCGATACTGTTCATGATTTATGTTATAGTCTGTCAATAAGAAACGTGTTAATTAAAGAACGTTGCATGACTGCTTTTTATTTGTAGACAATCGGCATAATACTACACATAGTTCACATGCGGTAATTTTTAATAACCTGAAAGATTTCTTCCATTAACGTGGAATTTTTATTGCTTGACAAATTGACCATCTGAAAGAAGCGAAATTTTTCATGGTTAATTTTGCGCCCTCTTTGTGTCTGCGCCCTTGGCGGGGGCCCATCTCGCCACCGCCTAGCTATGGCCCTGCTACCTTAAAGCATGGGCAATACAACTTGCTCACTTGAAATAATTGTGATACTCAAGAAGAGGTCCAGGGAGAGCATTCACTTGTTTCAGCATGATTCAAATTATTATTATTATTTTTGAAGTGAAACTTCTTTAGCGGCGGTAGGGGTAAATCGGAAGCTTGTGTAACGCTCAAAATCGTCACGAAATTAGTAAGGTGTGAAGGAACGGACTGCACAGAAAACAATCAACTCAATGATTAGGCTTATCCAAAATTTAAAAATCTAAAAATCCAAAATCCAAAATAAAAAAATAAAAAAAATAAAAAAATGGAAAAATCCGAAATTTCAAAATAAAAAAATTCAAAGATCCAAAATTAAAAAGTCCAAAAATCAAAGATTAAAAAAATAAAAAATCCAAACTTAAAAAATCAAAATTTAAAAAAAAATTAAAAATCCAAAATTAAAAAAATTAAAAATCCAAAATTTAAAAAATAAAAAATCCAAAATTTGAAAATAAAAAATCCAAAATTTAAAAAATAAAAAAATCCAAAATTAAAAAATTCAAATTGAAAATTTAAAAATAAAAAATCCAAAATTTAAAAACCACATTAAAAATCCCAAAAATAAAAAATTCAAAGATATAAAATTAAAAACCTAAAATTACAACATTAACAAAATTAAATATAAAAAATTTAAAAAATCCAAAATCCATAATTAAAAATGTCGAAACCTAATATTAAAAAGTCCAACAATCCAAAATTGAAAAATCCAATAACACGAAATTGAAACAAGTTTCACTTCTGTCGCGTGGCTTTCCACGCACACTTTTTTAAATGATTTATTTTTTGTCGCTTTGAATCATGGGAGTCTATTCGCGACTGTACATATATTAACATTACATATTACATTACATTACATTACATTACCATAAATAAAAAATAGAAAGTTGTCATTGTCATATACATTAAACATTAGAACTAAACACTGGCCATGGCCTACTCAGATCCTGCAAATTATTATTGTTCGCCACGCAAGACGCAAATCCTGAGTTTGTGCAAAAAGATGGCTGGTTTATAAACTACCCTTATGAGAATTTTTAAGAAAAATGTTTCAAATAAAAGTTTTAATAATAGTAAGAGAGCGCACAAGTTGTGCATAATATTTGTCACTCATGTTGTGCACAATTTTATCACCGATACTTCGCGATTGGAACAGCTTAAGATGTGGTATCGATCACAGATATTACCGCACAGAACACACTCGCATTGGACGTCCGGTTCATGGAAGGACTGGTTTGCGCACATCTTGTGGTGATATCCATGGACCGCCATCGATGTCACAAGGTGTCTGAGTCCCTGGTTTGGGCTTGTCCATATCCGGTTCATCATGGCTTCCGTTGTGTAAAATTCCTCCCAGATGTCTTCCCTTTTCCTTTTCCTCTCATCTAGAGCTTTCTTCCAACTGGGGGTGGCGGGGAGGTCGAGTTTCGTCCTGAGTTCTTCTATCAAGAAGGTTTCTCGGGTGAGCACATAAACCAGTCTAGATAGAGTGTATTTAGGCACTCCTTTCAGGAAGCGGGCTTTGACGTTCTCTAGAGTGTGGAGGTCCTTCGTGCGAAGTTTGTGCCAGGTTAGCTCTAGCCCATACGTGAGTATGGGAATTATCTTGGTGTCGAATATTGTCATCGCACTTTTAAGGGATAGTTTTGTTAAACCTCTGATGTCTTCTTGTACAAAATTTTATTATGATATTGGGTGACATTGCGGCGATGAATTATGGAAAGTAAACAAATTCTACAAATCCGGCCTTTGCCTTTGCAAATGAAGAAACCATGAAAAACCCAAGTAAAATTAGCTGACCATAAGATTAGGACTTCTTACCTGAATATTTCAGTCATAGGTAGAATTTAATAAGCAAATTATAATAAATTTAAGGAAAGTAAGATTTGCGAGGGATGGCTGGAGTTAGAACAGAATAGGGTTTAATGACGGGCTAAAGTAAACGCGGCAATGAACCTCCAGGTTCCATAAAATAGATTAAATTCGTCTAGCTTGTTTAGGAATTGTCTATTGCAGCGTTTCTCAACCTATGGTCCGCAGACATAATTAAAAAATATCATAAAGCAAGTGGAAAGTAAAGAAGTAAAATTTTTCACATATTTCGTTATAATGACCTATAGCTAATACCCCAAATATTAAGAATATAGGCCTTCTTTTAAAAGTGGGATGTAAAATAAGGGGTCCGTAAAGTTTGTTAGACATTTTAGAGGTCCTCGGGTTCAAAAGGTTTGAGAAACGCTGAATTAGGACAATCTATGGAAGTACTTAAGTTCGACGAGCATCTATTGTGGCTACTTCTCGAATAAAACATATTAGAGGATCATAAACGTATACCATTAAAACCATCTCTTGTATTATACATGTACTTTAGCCGCCTCTATATCTGATAACATCTTAAAATAGGGCTAATATATAGTAAAAATTGTTTAGATGTTTTATTTAAACTATTTTTATATGTTACCCATTTTTTACCATCATTTGAACTATTGTCAAAAGTGATTGATTGGTATGCTGTGTCTATGGCAACTTGCTTGAAGCAGCTCATTTTGTTCAATAAAATGTATTCTCTCTGTCTTCTGCTGGTACGTAAACTTTATTAAGTGCCAGAATGGTACTTTTAACATTGTATGGTGGACGGAAAAAAATTTCTGTCTGTGTGTATATTCGCTCGATAACACAAGTAGGCCTACGCTTTATTAAATATATATTAAATTTATTAAGCACTTCTTTCGGGCTTGTAGGCCGTGGTCTATTTGACATTTCTGTGCCAAACGTTTCGTCCGCGACTGCGGCGGACATCCTCAGTGGCGGTGGAGTCTCGGGCGAAGCGTTCTGGTCGGCGGCTGGCTGTTGACTGAGTTGTCACCATGCTCTGCGGCAGTATTTATAGTCCTTGGAGTGGGGCAGGGATTTCGTGCGCTAACTTCCGATTGGTCGGCGATGAGTGAGTTAGTGTGTGAATTGGTTGGACCGGGGCAGGCATCTCTGTTTCCAAATGGTTTTTTCTTGGTATTAGCTAATACTGGAAACCAGAACGCTTCGCCCGAGACTCCACCGCCACTGAGGATGTCCGCCGCAGTCGCGGACGAAACGTTTGGCACAGAAATGTCAAATAGACCACGGCCTACAAGCCCGAAAGAAGTGCTTAATATTGACTCCGGCCGTGAAAGCCTACAGTGTTTTATATATTAAATTGTTTATATAAAATATTATACGTACGTTTCAAACCGTATTAAGTCGACTTTTGTAAATTTTTCAAGATAGAAGATGAACTGTTTAAATGTAAACTTAGGGATGTAAGAACACTTAGTTTTATGCATTATCGGTAATAAAAAAACTTTCTCCTTTCATATCTGATACAACAGTTTCTATGAAATATGTAATAAAATAACGTAAAAAAACTAAAAAAAAAAAAAATATCGACGTAAAATTTATAAAACTGGGTACATGAAATCAACTAAACAAATAACCATTGCATTAACATTAACTGTTTTCTTTGCAGTCCGGCAGGGATTTATAATTTGCGTGATAAATTGAGTCTCGAACATCTGTGTGGCCAAATTTTTAACCTGAAATTTTTAACCTGAAAGAAATCAAACATTTGTATAACATTCTTTATCATGATCAGGGCTCCCCGGATTTTGATGACCTCAAAATACTTAAACTATGAGCTATAAAATGTCTACAAAAATACAAAAAAATGACCCGAAAACTGACAGAATTTACTCAAAAATTTGTATGAAAATACTAGTTTATTCATCAGATTTGTTTCCTTTCTGCATTTAAGTTGATAGCCCAAAAAGGCAAGTGGCAGAAAACATCATTGCTGACTCAGTGGGCAATTATTTTGAAGCGATTTAAATTAACTTAGACGAAAACAGATTTCACAGGATGATAAAGCATACTCGGAAGTCGGAACTGTACGAAATCATATAAAACTCATTTTCGTCCGTGAGTGGACTTAATACAGTTTGAAACCTACCTCTTCATATTATGAAATTTGGTGTACACATTTATAACGTCCATAGGATGATGCCTGTTGATTTTGGACCAAATCGATTGACCGGTACCGGAGTAACGCCCTATTAGGGGCCTAACTTCTTAAAATATTACATCATCAATTAATCAAATGCAATTCAGTTCTCGTGACAACATTATTATTTGAAGTTTGTTCGGGATTTGAACCAGGGACCTCCCGAATGCGAGTCCAAGACATTACCATCTCTGCAAGAAACATTTTGATATCCAGTGGATAGACGTTTATAATGTAACCCATTGCTGTACTTATGTTCGGAGTGTTGGCACTGCAGGGAATTGAGGGAAATGTAACTGGTAGCAGAGGGATATTTAATTTGCAGAGAGGTAATTTTCCCCTGCAGACAGAACAACCTGATTACTTAAATAGCTCCATCAATCCGGTTCTCTGAACTCTCACAGCTTTCTCTTTCCTGGAAATTTTAAACGAGTAATTGGTCCGAATCTGAGAACAATTCCAAAACACGGGGCACTGGAAAATGTATGTTCGTGTGTCTGTAATCGTGATAACTCAAATACCCTCTATCAGATTTTCATGAAACTTTGTATACGCATTTATAACGTCCATGGATAAATCTTTTTGATTTTGGACCAAATCGTTTGACCGGAATCGGAGTAATGCCCAATTTAGTGCCTATTTTATGGTAATACTAGCTTAAAAGACCCGGCGTCGCCCGGGTTTTGTATTTTGTAATTGGAAATTAACTTATGATGGATTTTCAATTTTAAATTCTAGGTCCTTATATAGTCATTTATAATTTGAAATAGGAAGAACGACTTATTACACTCAAACTATTCCCTCAGAAAACGCTTGATATAGTTTTTTATGGCTCATAGAGGATCTAGAATTTTGCATCCCATCGCTTGTACAGTGCACAGCAAGCCTGGTAGAGGTTTAAATAAGAAGAAACAGAAATTCCTGTAACATAAAATTGTAATATCGAGGCGGGAAATTTCCCACTCTTATGTTACCATAAAACCGTATTGGGGATGAAATTAAACAGAAAGCATTATCACTTTCATACTTCTCTCTCCAAAAACCTGCGATATAATATAATAATATACACATTACCATACCTAGTTTTGTTTTCTCTATGTCCAGGGTAGAGAAAGTTATGTGATTCCATTATTTTAGTGGCTTTCATTCTGTAATATTTATTTATAACATGAATTATTTTGATAACTTCTCTTATTTGTCAAAAGTGCATTTCATTTGTTTTTTCCAAGCCCATCTGATACCATTTGGCAAGAATATATTCTGTGATTTGGAATTGATAATTCTATGTAAAAAGGGATTAAGTATTTCCAAAAACATTTAATTTTTGGCATTTAGAATCAGAATTTTTCAAAATCCTTTCTTAGTGAGCATCTACATTATGAAACGAAGGTACTATCAAAATTCCAAGTCTCTACCTGTTATAGTTTAGGCTGTACGTTGATTCCTGTCATTCAGTCAGTCAGTCATTCATTCAGTCAGTCAGTCAGGACAAAGCCTTTTATATATATATAGAGATATTAGAAAGTATTTATCAAATGCAAATCAGTTCTCATGACAACGCATTATTTTATAGTTTTCACATATGGGTTTGGAAATTGCAATACACTTAGCTTTGACAAGTAACACTACCCACATATTCCTTCACATAGGCTTATCAAACTTAGACCTTTCTTTTTCCTTAAGCCCTGCTTAATAAATCGATCTGGAGCTTAACTCGGAGATCGATTAAAAATAACTTATATTTTGCATATCATGATTGCAATCGTTACTGATTTAACAAAAGCATTCTGGCACTTTTTTTTACATCAGTTTACCTGCTTTTATTGTTACTAGCCTTGAGGAATGACTTATTGAGGAATGAATCCTGCATTCCTTTAACTATGAAAATTGTGATCATGATGGTTAGAATGGTGACAAGTTGTAGTCTGTTTTTCGTAATCACTATCGTGTTAGCAACTTCAAAGACATGCCGTTTTATACACATGAGTTTGAGCAAAAAGGGACTAAGCGGAGCTTGTGTAATCGTTGAGAGTGCTGTCCCATTAATTATGGAGGTTCCCTTAAACTTTAAAGCGCTGTCCTACATGTCTGTTATGTGTGTCACGGGGATCAACATAGCATATTCCATTCACACATGTCTCTGTACTCTCTCGTAAGAAAAGCATCTTAATAATTTCTTTTTGTATGGAAAATATCTCTATGTATATAAAAGGCTTTGTCCTGACTGACTTAATGACTGACTGAGAGAGAATCAACGTAGAGCCTAAACTACAATAGGCAGAGACTTGGAATTTTGACAGTACCTTCGTTTCATAATGTAAATGCTCACTAAAAAAGGATTTTGAAATTTTTTTTATTTTAAATGCCAAATATTAAATGTTTTTGAGAATACTTAATCCCTTTTTACACAGTATTATCAAATCCAAATCACAGTTCACTTGACTACAGTATTGTTGGCAGTCTTCACATAAGGCTTTGGAAATAAATGAAACGAGACTTGACAAATTAGAGAACTATCAATACAATCCATGTTAATAAATAAATATTAAAGAATGAAATCCACGAAAATAATGCAGTCAGATAACTTTCTCTACCCTGGACATAGAGAAAACAATACGAGGTATGGTAATATATATATATATATATACACATATATATATTATTATATCACAGAATGGAATCCACGAAAATAATGCAGTCACATAACTTTCTGTAGCCTGGAAATAGAGAAAACAATACGAGGTAAGGTAATATGTTTTGGGAGGAGATGTATGAAAGTGATAATGTATTTCTGTTTAATTTCATTCCCAAAACGGTTTTATGGTAACAAGAGAGGGAGAAATTAAATATTCCGCAAAGACAATACAGTTTTATGCTACCGGAATTTATGTTTCTTCTTATTTGAACCCCTACCAGGCCTGCTGTGTACAAGCGATGGGATGCAAAATTCTACATCCTCTATGAGCCATAAAAAGCTATACCAAGCGTTTTCTGAGGGAATAGTTTGAGTGTGATAAATCGTTCTTCCTATTTCAAATTCTAAATACCTATATAAGGACCTACATCATTTAAAAACTGAAAGTCCTTCATAAGTCCCGGGGGACGCCGGGCCTTTTAAGCTATATATATATATATATATATATATGATATTTATAGATCTGAAGGTCGCGGATCAAACCCGGCCGCTGTCGATGGATTTTGCAGGGCACGGAGTCCTCTGGGAGGGACTTTAAGCTATGGGAACGTGTCGTAGATTTACGGGACGTAAAGCCTAAATTAGAGTCTCTGGACAAAATTTCTTGGCCCTTTCACGTCCAAGTAATATCTTAGTTACCGGGGGGTTGTGAGGCGATTGGCTTACCACCTGTCACTCTGCCCTCTATCGGGAAATAAGCGTAACTAAATTGTAAAAAGCAGCAGTAACCTCCACCGGTCATACGCTTCACTACTGTGGGAGCAATATCCAAACATGATAATGGTATCGAGGTTAGGTCTCTTTCATGTTTATAACCAAATAATCAATAATAATTTAGTACAACAAATCTGTGTTTCATACTCTTATACGATATTGGTCAAAATCGAAAGAAAATATATACAGTATGTGGCATTCTTTCTTTCTTTCGAAGACGAATACAGTGTAGAAGTATCATTCTATATATGTAGAATTTTCCTTCTACATGATTTGTTCTGAAAAACTGGAAACATAACTATTTCCCATGGTCACTTGAAATTGCACTGTAGGGTAGTGAGAAATTAAAGTGGACGGAGGTAGAAATGAGGAGACAGTCAACCATGCAAGTTACGGCATCGCCTGCCGGTATTACGGCGACCACTTCTCCGACATCAGAGTACTGCGTGAAGTCTAACTTAACTCGGCAGGCGCTCCGTTCAACAGGACAACCACAAGCGACAAAAACGATTTAAACACGCAAATAAATCAGCATTCAAATCGTTTTACTTTCTATACCTGTACCATAGGTACCATGGTAATGGTAATAAGAGGAAATGTTTGTCTGTCTGTGCGCGATTATCTCTATATATAAAAGGCTTTGTCCTGACTGACTGACTGAAAGAGAATCAACGTAGAGCCTAACCTGTAATAGATAGAGACTTGGAATTTTGACAGTACCTTCGTTTCATAATGTAGGTGCTCACCAAGAAAGGATTTTGAAATTTTTTTATTTTAAATGCCAAAAAATATGTGTTTTTGATAATACTTAATCCCTTTTTACACAGTATTATCAAATCCAAATCACGTTTATTGTTGGCAGTCTTGACATAAGGCTCTGGAAATAAATGTAACGAGACTTGACAAATTAGAGAACTATCAATATAATCCATGTTATAAATAAATATTTAAGAATGAAATCCACGAAAATAATGCAGTCACATAACTTTCTCTACCCTGGACATAGAGAATACTATTTTCTCACTTCACATTTTTATGTAGAATAAGATTTCGTATGGCAGGGACAATATAATCTAGCTTCGGATGGAACATTTGTGTAAGAACGATGCCAGTGTTAATAAATGTAATGTTTTAATTATTTTTCTTGTTAAATAAATGATTTAAACAATATATCTAGCAGTTGAGTAAAATTAATCGCGAACAGTAATAATTTTGAATATTACGGTTTATAATCAGCCTGATATGAATTGCTACCTCTCCCATGATGAAATGTATTAATAATAGTAGCAATGATAGCGATGTACCTCATGTAATGTCTGTTGCTGGGATTGCACGGCCTCCCAGATCGCTGCTTGTCATGGCCGACTCTAATTTAATTTTCTAGTCACCAGGGCTTACTGGATTACATGCAGCTATTTGTTGTTTCATTTCAAGAGCGACCTAAATCCTTCTCTACATTGCTCTGCTTTCAGTCATTTGAATGGGGTCGAAGTTTAGCATGGAATAAAGAGATTTATGGGATGATACGGATGTATAGAATTAGAATTACATTTATAATTGAATATGTGATTAATTTAATCCAAAGGGTAAAATGTAGTTATTTAAAAAAATGAATACGTTTTCAATCATACGGTTTCATATAAATTCAGATTGGTAATAATAGCTAATATCACACCATCCATTTTCGTCGCTTCCAGATGGAAATGAATAAATCGATTTGCAACAAAAACATTGTTCCCATAAGGCTAAATTAAACCGAAGTGAATTAATATAAGCTACATGTATTACATTCATATATTTCAGTTTGAATTCCTATGATGGTAACGAGTTTTAAGGATCGATATAGCTTTATCTATATCTATATATTATACACAGAATGAATGCGCCGCTTTGTTATTAATACCGCTGCTGACACGTGTGTGATGTCTTGTTACAGTTGACTTGCACAAATAATGAAGCAAAGATGTTGCAGAAGGCATTGCAAGATATAAGCGAGTTATTAAAATATATACACACCTGTTAGTTCCGATCTAATTGCGCGAGCAATCGCGGGTTAAAATGCTACTAATTCTGGTAAATATGTATTCTTCTTTGGAGTAATGATAACACAATGAAAATAGATCAGTGAATTGAAATTGTACCAATAAATATCTCAATAAATATACAGTGTACGCCGCTTATTGTGATCACTTCGGGACGCAGCTAATCTGATAATATTAACCGATTAATAACCGTAGCCGAGGGAATTAAATGGTTATTTATTCATATATAAGGTAATGCACTACAAAACATAATTAAAAGCTATTTATTCACAAAATAATACGTAACGTAACTGTGAATCTTTGAACCACACATAGGCTAATACAGTAATAGATTGCAAGCAACTATTTTTTCTCCCAGTAACAAAGTTTTAAATTGCTTTTATTTTCCTTTAGGAGTACATTCACCAATACTACATACTCAGTTACGAGTCACGAGTATTTTTGGAAGTTTATAGTGATCTGTAGTGAACACCGCGTAGCAAAACATCTAACGTCTGTCCAAGTATTTTCATTTTACACTAGCCTTCACTACATGTGAACACTGTTATCTTCATAAGTCAAAGGCTGCAGCTTAACTGTGGGGTGAACTATCTTTTATTGCTTAAAAGAGAAAGTTATGTAATGCCACCCCTTCGAAGTGGCCATCCTGTGAGCTGGGAACACTACCCTTACTTCTAATACAACACAATACAGTTGAGTTAGAAACGAGACCCTTAAAAGCGAAATTTTAAATGACGTACAGTCGGTCAAATAAAAAACGTCGGGCGGTATTTGATTAAGTATCACGAACGAGCATATGCGCATGTACAGGAAGACTTAAGGTTAGGTTCACACACGCCTCTTGTCTATCCATGTATTTTCTTGATTATTTAGTCAGTTTTGTTCCAAAACAAACATGTATAGAAGGCTGTGGCTATATGCCTCAAATCCGCCATATTCTTGGTTGCAAATTTTTATAATATTAATAATTAATAGATTCGCGAGGAATATGTTTATTCAAGGAGCATTTTTTTAAGATTTTATTTTATAATACCGGTGGGCCTACTTCTAGTGCAAAATCAATTACTTACGCTCAGCATCTGCAACCAATCTTAGCATCGAAATACGTGTCCGGCCAGATCAACGTTTGCTATGAAAACTTCCGGTCGCATTATAGTAACGTTTCCACCTCTGAGCTGCTCTTTCATAATAATATGGAACCTTCTCGTTGCTTCAGAGGCCGAAAAATGCAGGTCAATTACAGCCCTAACTACACTTTCTCTCACGTTAGCATTTTTATGTGGCGATGACACAAAGCAAAATGAATTATGACAATGCATTAAGTTGAATATCGTGTGTTGCGCTTTCCGCGATGTTCATTTTTTCCCTCCTTGTTCATATTTTCCCTCCTGCCGCATGGCCTCATATGTTCAGAAAATGACCTGTATTTTGTGTTTTTATAGGAAACTTGTGAACTAATGCGTCAAAACTTTAATTTTAACAGCATACGAGTCCCGACGTTTTTTATTTGACCGACTGTACAATACAAATAAAGCGCAAAAAGGAAAATGTAATAACGGACTTTTAGGTCGCTAAAAATGCTGTTTTAGGTACCTAAAATAGGCTCTAAAAATTGGAAAATAGGTTCTAAAAATCGTAAAATAGTCTCTTATAAAATCGTTAAGTTGCCAATTTTCTGAAATACCTCTATTGCAATGCCGAATATTATGTTTATTGAAGTCACCATTAATCAATAATCATTATAAAACACAGATATAGGCCTATGGTTTACAGAATTATATAGACCTATTAGGCCTACTAGGGCCTGTATTACTACCATAACAGTGAAAACCTAATCCCTGCGCCCAGAAGCTTACCCACGCTAGCATATTCAACCCCTTGTGTCCCTCAGTGATTCAGAGAACTAAGTTTTTTTTAACTGGATGTGGGAGTCGGGAGAAAAACACTACATTTTCTTGGGAATTCCAAGGAATTTTTCTACTAAAGACGAAACATTCCTTACTATTTAACCACGTTCTAAATGTGTCATTTACTGCATATTCCGAGCTAAAAATTTAATACGAACTAAAAATAAATGCTAGAATTTATAACAAAAAATAACTTATTTTGAACTTTATAGGAAAAACAAGCAGGAAGGCAATATTAGGCTCTAACGTAAAAATAGGCTGTTTTAGGTCCTACAAAAATATCAGTTTTAGGCATAGGCACTTATGAAACATACATAGGCCTCTACAAGTTTTCGTCCATATATCACTTAAGGATTAAAATAGGTTTTTACCTAAAATCCGAAGTCTAGTGATAACATTACCCGATTTGTAACATTATCCACGATTACATTAAGCGGCGTTCACTGTACCAATATCACAATAAATATCCCTTAACTACTGGGTTCTAAACTACTCTAACAGAGGTCGGCCATAAGTATAATTAGTTAGTTCATTTTTAGAGCTTAAAACGCCTGGTCTAATTATCTCAACATAAACACCTGAACATCGTCACTTCCGTTCATGTCGACATGTGCTAGTCCGGGTTTAATTATCGTTTTTCTATAAACTGCAACCAGGGGCGCTGAGGGTATCCTCTGAGGATAGCCGAAGTTCACCTCGGTCTTAAAGTACAGTCTGCCCCATTAATATTGCAACAAAGGCTTAAGAGAGCCGTAAAATGTGGGTTCAAATGCTACAGCAAAGACAAGTCAACCCGAGTCAAGGGTCCAGAGGAAAATATCAACATAAACCTAAAAGAGTTTCCCTTCTTTAAAAGTTCTAAGGAAATTGTGAATATTTTATAAAGAAGATTTTCATTGCAACTAGCTTCTACTTTATCTTTTACAAAATATAGTATTCTCGTACATATTTCCTGATTTTTTCTTTAAAATTTTCCCAATGGCTTCTTTTTAATGCTATTTTTCCTAACAATTTTCCGTAACCTTGATTTCCCTAAACTAAAATTTTCGTAATAGCTTTTTCCTAAAGCATTTCCACTAATTTTTATCCCTAATATATAATTTTTTTTCAAAATAATGAAGTATCTTAAGTTGAGAGTATGTAAATTTCCTTCCCACTTTTTCTACGTAACATTGAGATCCATATGCGAGTCTAAAAAGTAGCCTCTATAGATGTACTAGCAGGTGCCCGCGGCTTCGCCTGCGATTACTTACTCAACTGCTAGACATTGTGTTTAAATCATTTATTTAACAGAAAAAATAATTAAAACATATTTATTAACACTTAGATCGTTATTACATAAATCACAGGGGTTACTTTAATTTTATCCTTAATTATACTGTTTAACGTTAAAAAAAAATAGTTTATTGCGATACAAGTGCCGTAAGCGATGCATACGGATCGAGGAAAGAGTCTGAAAAAACGAAACGATTTATTTCTTCTTATCAGGATTCACACATTTCAAAGTGTTTACAAAAATTAACTTCAGTTATTGATTTGTAGAGTACTCATCAAGAGCTTTTCAACGATGCCCCACAAGACGTAGTTTAAAAAATTTCGAATTTCCATCCCCCACCCCACCCCCACTCGTACCCCCAAAACCCCCAAATCGTTAATGTCACTGTGAACTCCATAGGGAACACTCTAATTTATTCAAACAAAGTTTCCCTCTATACTTCATAGGGGCTGAGATATAAATGTTTTAAAATTTCAACCCCCTCCCCGACCACCCCCTTGGACCAATTTTGCTCATTAACGAACTTGTCCGAACTATTGGGCCTAGAAATTACATAATAAAATTTGGTTCAAATATCTTCAAAATTACGGCCGCTAGCGTGTAAAGATATATATTTATATGTATATATAGCACTTCTTTTTTGAACGGGCGGTGGTTTCGTACTTAGGGAGGCATGAAACATGAAGATATGAAAGAATTTTTCGAAAATCATGACATGGTCTCGATTGCAATGGGAGCCTAAAAGTCTACCTTCAAAAAGTATGTAATAAAATTTGTTTTTTTCACTTTGTTAATTTTTTTATTTCAAAACGTCTGTTCCTTTCTGGACAGCCCTCGTAGATTCGTCCGCTAAAGCCTTTAATTTTGCGTACTTGATACATAAATAGCTATTATGGAAATGAACCTTCTTCCGTCCCTTTGCAAGAGAAGTTTATTTTCGACATCAATAGGATTTCCCTAAATATTCACGTTTGCTTTGAAAGCCATGGCCTACTCTTTATTAAAGCCGCTTTACCGTTGCTAGGAAACGGCCTTTCCTTTACTCACGGGTCACGGACTTGACCATGGCCACCTGTACTACGCTTAAACCATTCTCAACAAGCCTGCTGACAATGTCATCGCCCAGGGAGATTAATCATGCAAAACTGTTTTGCAGATAAGCCTATCTGTAGAGTGCCTATGTTTAAACTCAAAACGATGTAAGCTTAATCTTCATGACGTCACTGTTGAGATCAGTTGTAAAAATGGACCTTCAAATACACAATTTATGTTAATTTGTATCGCATATTCAAAGCTAGCAGGTGCCCATGGCTTCGCCCGCGATTATTTACTCAACTGCTAGTTGTTTTGTTTAAATTACTTATTTAACACTGCTTATTATATTTATTTATTAACACTGACATCGTTTTCACATAAATGTTCCATCCTATTTTGTCTCCTTTTACATGCTCAGGGCCTAAGATAAACATCCATATATCTCGACTAAAAATACAAAGCCTACAGCTATGAATAACGTATCAGTGGATAGTTTTTTAACCGACTTCTGCTCTAGCATTACTCGTTGGCACACTCAGACTGAAACAACTGAAAATGCTGTCCCTGCAATACGAACTTTTATTCTACATCAAAATGTGAAGTGAAAAAATGGTATTCTCTATGTCCAGAGAAGAGAAAGTTATGTGACTGCATCACATTGTGAATTATTTTCATGGGTTCCATTCTTCAATATTTATTTACACCAATGAATTCTGTCGATAGCTTCTCTAATTTGTCAAAGTATCATTTACTTCCAAAGCTACCTGTGACCACTGCCAACATTACACTCTTGTCATGAGAATTGTACATGGAATGTGATTTGGATTTTATAATTCTGTGTAAAAAGTATTATGTCTCTTCTAAAACATTTGATTTTTGACATTTAAAATCAAAATTTTCCAAATTCCTAAGCATTTACATTATGAAACCAAGGTACCGTACTGTCCAAATTCCAAGTCTCAACCTATTATTGTTTGTTGATTCTCTGTCAGTCAGTCATTAAGTCAGTCAGGACAAAGCTTCTTATAAATTAGATTTTTCAAGTTACTTATATATATATATATATATATATATGAATAACGTGAAAAATCTTACATTTACAATAATTTCACATTGATTTAAGCATATAAGAACCTATTCCGAATAAGCTGCCGCTAGTGACCGGCAGTGTTTAACTTAATGGAAAGCAGTGTCGAAATGAGTGTCATTCTGATACCGTTACGTCACAAGTAATAAACGTATTACAGTAAGGTCGAACAAACAAAAAGCTTTCTCTTGTCAGTTTGATGTTATGATTTTAAAAGCTGCTTGAAATATTCATTAAACCTAAAGCTTAACTGTGTTTCATATACAGTGAACTCTTAGTAATTCGAACCCCAAGGAGAATTAGAAAAAATCGAATTATTCAAATTTCGAATTAACCAGAACTGTAACTTTTTAAACGAAAATGCCGTATACATGAGAATATTATAGGAGAAAAATTCCTCCGGCACTGGGACTTGAACCCAGGACCATTGGCTATTCGCGCCAATGCTCTACCAACTGAGCTAAGCCGGAGCTCAATTCACAGCGCCAGATGGAACTTCTCTCCTATGACTGATTGCCCTAATGGTCTACCTCACAGACAGACAAGTTATGTCATATGCAGTACTGTGAGGCACACTAAGTAGTGATATATGTGACCGGGCTCCCACTGTTATTGTACAGTTAACATTCAAGATAGATATACAAGCATTCATGAGCCACAGATTATTGTCTCTGTTGGACACTACATGAGAATATTATAGCAGGGGGTCCTGGGTTCAAGTCCCAGTGCCGGAGGAATTTTTCTCCTATAATATTCTCATGTAGTGTCCAACAGAGACAATAATCTGTGGCTCATGAATGCTTGTATATCTATGCCGTATACATGTTAAAAATAAACTCATTGCAATAAATAATAATTATTGTATAATGAATCTTACCTTAATGACTACCATCCTGTTACCATTTTTTTCCACACTAAAACTGTAACCCTAAATTTCATAAAGGAACTGGTGTATACTCCACGCTTTTACATTTTCAAACACAGTCACACTTTGAGATAAGAACGAACAAAAAAATTTTCACAGAAGTGTTAAATCCCTCCAAGACTGTAGCGGAGGGGGTGAACTTCGCATTGCATTGAACATCTATTCAGCAGGATGAAGATAACGGTGGTTAAAAATACACTTTAGTACGGTACTTTCTGGCTGCTAGCGACTAGGGTTCTTCAGCGAAATAGAGAATTCTTGTGGAATTCCTGGAAGCAATGAACTCTTGGAATCCTTACAACATTAACATGAGATAAATTTTTGCATCGATTTATCCAAATTAAGCTTAAAAAATTCGAATTAATTGCAATTTTTACTTCCTCTGCCCGTACCATAGGTAGAGGAAGTATTGTTTTCGACCCCAAAATTCGAAGTTGAGTTTTTAGCATATATAAGTACACGTTTCAAGGCCCCCTGAATCCAAAAAATACTATTTTTGGAAACATGTCTGTGTGTCAGTGTGTGTGTGTGTGTATGTGTGTGTGTGTCTGTCTGTCTGTCCGTGTGGAAGTTAGTGAACAGGCTAGCTCCGAAACGGAGAATCGTATGAAAACAAAATTTCGTATTTGGGTCAGGTACCTTCTGAAGATGTGATTCGAAGATTGGCGACAAATTTATCTTATTTTTAAGGGGACTTTACATGAAGAAATTTTCGTTTTTCGCGATTTTCTCGAAAACGGCTCTAACGATTTTCTTTAAATTTTGCACATGGGTTGCTTATACTAAGAGCTAAAACTTTTATTTGAAACATTTTTTTCGAGAAAATTCTCTGAGGTTAGTTACAAGCCATCCACTGTTCACCCACTGTTTGTAGAAAGTTTGTCTTACGTGGTGAACAACTGAATTCGCGCTCTTTCACGGCCTCTTATTCTATATAAGAATGTGAAGTGAGAAAGATGTGTTGTTGGCCATGCATAGAGTAAAGATGTATTTGAGGGAAATATTCGATAAATTTCGGAAATTATATTTTACGGCAGAAAGTTCAATAAACGTCTGCAGTCATTTGTTCTTTTTTTTTAAGTTTGTTATATAGACTGCGCTTTTACTCGCATCATTGAAAGAAGAGGTATTTAGAGGATAATCAGCGTAAAATTGTGTCTTGCGATTCTGTACAAGGATATGTGAATACTGCTAACTTTTATTTGGGCAGAGGAAGTTATGTGACTTTCACATCAGATTTTTTAACATACATTTATATAGGAATTTCAAGGGGAATGAGTATTTATTCGAATTATACCTCATTGGACATGGTATATCCACTTGTCTTCAAGGTAAAGGAGGCACAAAATGAGCAAGTGAACTGTATTGAGAGAAAGGTCCCAGTAAATCGAGTGGAACGGATCAGAGATATATACACTTGGGATCCACCTTTGAACTTTGAACTTTAATGACGGGTGAGAGTGAATTAGTGACGTCACAGTACACACAGCTCTCAAGAGACCATGCACATTGTATACAAGATGTTATTATATAGGGTATCTAAACTGAATTGATGCTGTATCCAGTGGAGAAGTTGTTTCTGGCTAGGTTAAAACAAATTTATTTCTTGCCACTTTTTCCATACAGTAGTTCCACGAGAAATTGTTTCAGTTTTATCACTGATTTTTTGTTGTATTTTCCAAATTACCCCCCCCCCCCCCCAACGAGGTTGCCACTGTGGACTCAGTACACACATAATGAATGTTAGTTCATGTTGAAGTATTAAAACGTAGATGATTATGACGTATTTGGCAACATTGTTTAGTTAGTTGTTAAATTTTCACTTGACAAGCAAACTTAGATTTACCTTTGGTAATCCGGACGGCCGTTTCGCACTATTTTAGTGCTTTTGTTAAAGCAATCAAGAATGGACACTCAAAACATAACATTGTTTAGCTCCTTGGTGACAATATTTTTTTTTTCTTTCAAATTTATCAATACAGGAGGTAACATTATAGGAGAAAAGTTCCCCTGACACTGGAATTTGAACCCAGGACCTTTTACTATCTGAGCTAAGACAGAGTTCACTTTACAGCGCCAGATGGAACCTCTCTCTATGACTGAGATGAGGTAGACAATGTGTTTAAACCACCGCCGTCTCGAGAATTACACTGCCTGTCCTATGCTTTATTTTAACATGGAGTTCAGAGTATTGCTCAATTGCCTAATTTATCCAGTAGAGGCGACACAGTTCACACCCAGATTGCAGCAATCACTAATCAAAATAAGCATTAAACAGACACAGATACTTGTGTTATTTGTTTAGAACGTAATATTATTCCATTATATGACACTTACCTTGATATGGAATTTTGGAGCAATAATTAAAATAAATGTAAATTAATTAGACGCATTGATAGACTATATTATGAGCCCCGCCGTCTCGAGGAGTAATACAGTTTAGGAGGCAGTGATTATGAGACGGCGGTGACAGCACTACATAATCAACAATGTCGTAGCAAAAAACAAGAAGCAGTCTGGGTGTGAAAGGTGCTGCCATCTGTAATGTCGCCGAGTACGCAAAATTAGCCGTATAGGACAGGCAGTGTATACACGATTAGTACAGTTTAGAAGGCAGTGGTTTAAACATCCACCTTACAACCCGGACTTCGCTCCCTGTGATTTCCATCTTTTCCATCTGAAGAAATGACAGGGAATAACAAAGAGGCGAAGATGGTTGTCACACAGTGGTTCAAATCCCAGGCGGCAGACTTCTACAACACAGGTTTTCAAAAGTTGGTGCCACGGTAAGAAAAATGTCTCAATTCCGATGGCGAATATGTTTAAAAAATAGCTGAACACTTGCTTTATCTGTTGCAATAAACATTTCCATTAAATTGTGTTTTGTTTCTGTAAACGGCCCGAGGGAAACTTACTTTATGGACGGCCCACGTAAATTGGTGACAGTATCATCTCTTAAAATTGGAAGGAAGGCAATCTTTTATTAGAGAATTTTTAAAAAATATGTTCTACACCATTTCAACCTCGATTTCGGAAAAAGTAATTTCAATTTCGGAAAAAGTAATTTCAAATTTGGAAAAAGTAATTTCAATTTCGGAAAAAGTAAATTCAATTTCGGAAAAAGTAACTTCAATTTCGGAAATACGAGGGCTATTTTTTTAAACATTCGATGGGGCATAAAATGAAAACCACAGTGAAAATCAAAACTGTTTTATTTGGAACATTTAGGTACACCTTCTAGCTACTTCTCTACATTATCTCGCTCCGATTGAGTCATTTGTCCTAGCGTGGTACCAACTTTACTATACCCTCTTCATAGCCCTCGTATTTCCGAAATTGAAGTTACTTTTTCCGAACTTGAAATTACCTTTTCCGAAATTGAAATTACTTTTTCCGAAATTGGAATTACTTTTTCCGAAATTGAGGTTGAAAAGGTGTAGTCTCACGTATTCCAGTTTAAGAGAGCAGTTACTTCTATTGTGTCCAGGTTGTATTTTTTCACTAAATAAGGGATTGTCTGTTCATAAATCCCCTTTTCTTTTAGTTCTGCTGGTTGTAGGTGAGTCAGTTCCATTCTGATGGTAGGGCCAACAAAAATAGCATGCCTTGAGGTCTCATTTAAACCTTTAAAGTTTATTTATTGTGCCTTTTTATGTAATTTTGCTTTAAATTTAAATGCTTCCACCTTGAGAAACTACTGTGTCGTACAGGGTACATCTTGCATTTGAAAGTTAAGAAAAAATAACGTACGACGCAAAGACAATATTAAATTTAAGTATTTTATATATTCAGCTATATCAGTTATGATGTTAGACTGTTATATTTTAAAGCGAAAATAATTTCACTTCTCTCGTGCTTAGAATAGTAAACGAAAAATATTTTGGTAGATACTTAACGTATATTTACATACCATGAATCATCCTCACCATTTCATCCTGTATCGTATCCATTTAAATTAATATCAGTTGAAATTTTCTCCATAAATATACACCAATAATATAAATAATTGACAAGCAATAGTTCCATGGCCTACCCTACTGTATAATCACAGATCCCGAACTCCTGATATGGCCTCGTAGCTAAAAGGAGTATAAATACAGCTGACATAAAAAAGGGTATTACTAAGGAAGTAATATTGAGGTAAAATTGAAAACTAATTTATCACGCAAATTATAAGTCCATGCCGGACCGTACAGAAAACAGCTAACACAATGAGTAATTATCATAGTTCATTTCTTGTACTCTGTTCAGTAAATTTTACATGAATTTTAAATTTTCTTTCGAGATATTTTGCGTTATTTTGTTACACATTTAAGGTAAACTGTTGTGCTATAGAATGCATTATGCATTCAACAGTTAATATGATTATATTCCTTATCTGCAATAATAATTACCGGTAAGTACAATCTAAGTAATTGACAAGGAATAGACACAGATCCCGAACTCCTAAAATGACCTCGCAGCTAAAAGGAGTATAAACACAGCTGTATTAAAAAAATATGTTTTGCAACATTTTATTCGAGTGTAAGTCAGTTTTATATCTATAAAATCTGCTTCTTCACTTCTACTGTGCTCGCCGGCGTTTGAAAAGCCTCAGCAGTATATATACCGTATATATATATATATATATATATATATATATATATATATATATATATATATAGGCTTTGTCCTGACTGACAGGAATCAACGTAGAGCCTAAACTACAACAGGTAGAGACTTGGAATTTTGACAGTACCTTCGTTTCATAATGTAGGTGCTCACTAAGAAAGGATTTTGAAAAATTCTGATTCTAAATGCCAAAAATTAAATGTTTTTGAAAATACTTAATCCCTTTTTGCATAGAATTATCGAAACAAATTCACAGAACATATTGTTGCCAATGGTATAGGTGGGTTTGGATTAAATTAAATGGATGTTTGACAAATTAGAGAAGGTATCATAAAAATTCATATTATCTATATTAATAAAAGGAATTGTCCTCGATGTCCAGCGAAATCTACTGAACGCAGAGATCTGAAATTTTAAACATAGGTGGGCTGAAGGGTCGGAAAATGCACCTCGAAGCCGGAATTTTAATTTTAGTTTTCGTTCGTGAGTTATGAGTGAAAAACGGGCAAAAAACGTGCATTTTTTGAGTTTTCAAAACATAAGTTTTCTGTTATACATTTCAATGTCAAATCAATTACAGTTGGCTTTGGCTATTTTTGTCATATCTTGAAAATAAAACTTTCGCGATCGCTTGAATGTTGTAAACCCTAAATATGGTCAAACGTTGTTTTATTTGGACGAATCTCACTATACAGAGGTTTTCTGGGCCAAGAAACTCGAATCTGAGGTCGCTTTTACCAGACGATGCTATCTAATTGTGGTATGTAGTCCACGTGATTTAGGTGTTATTAAATATAATGATTTTACTATTATGCTCTTAATTTTTAATTTTTTAAATAATTATCGCGGGCGAAGCCGCGGGCACATGCTAGTATATATATATATATATATACACACACACACAATACAAGACTAGTCGTCAAGGCAAATGCCGAATTGGATATTTACATACCATGAATCATCCTCACCATTTCATCTTGTATCATATCCATTTAAATTAATATCAGTTGAAATTTACTCCATAAAAATATACCAATAATAGAGACAGTTGATAATCAGGGTCTGTTCTACGCTGTCAATATTTAAAACTGGGCTAAACGAATATTTATTTTAAAAAACTAATTTTGTTTAGGTATTAAAACATTTGTTTTTTTCTTATTGTTTTTCTTGTATATTTTAGGTCTAAGTTAAGTTACCTCTTTTTCCTAGTGAAACACATTTTACTAAAATAGTTGAATTTTAAGGAACATAGACTCAATTAACTACTGTATATGTATCTAACTAGCGTATTCTTACTAGTTATAGAACGATGTTAGTGTATTTGTTTGTTCCTTTTTTTCTGTCTCTGGTTGAGTGCAAAAGAAGGCCTTAAGGCCTTAACTCTGCCAGATTAAATAAAGATTTATTATTATTATTATTATTATTATTATTATTATTATTATTATTATTATTATTATTATTACTAATACTACCATTACTACTGGGTACACCAGCGCCGTAGCGTAGTGGTGAGGCGCTGCGCTACAAACTGGAAGGTCGCGGGTTCGATTCCCGATGAGGTCGATGGAGTTTTTCAATTGCCTAATCCTTCTGGTGGCACTATGGCCCTGGGGTCGACTCAGCCTCCAACAGAAATGAGTACCAGGAGCAATCCTGGGGGTAAGGCGGCCGTTGCGTAAGGCTGACAACCTTACCACCTCTTCATGTGCCGATGTCTAAAAATCTGGGAGCCTCAACCTCCTGGAACCCTCTGGGCCTTCCTGGACTGTAGTAGGGAACACTTTACTTTTTACCATTACTATTACTATTACTACTACCACTACTACCACACATCCCCAACTCCTGATATGACCTCGCAGCTAAAAGGAGTATAAACACAGCTGAATTTAAAAAAAATAGATGTTTAGTAACATTTTATTCAAGTGTAAGTCAGTTTTATATCTATAAAATCTGCTTCCTCACTTCTACTGTGCTCGCCGGCGTTTGAAAAGCCCCAGCAGTCATAATTCCAAAGGAATTCATAAACGTTAAATATGGGGATGTTAAAAGCGTTCAAGAAATAACTACGGATCTCGCCGTTTAACAAGTCTCAGTGCGGAAGTTTTACACAGTTGGCTGCACTTACAAAGCGATCCGCACTCAGGTGTGCTAACCTCAGCCCGGGGATCCCCCCCACCCTCTCTTTCTTTTTGTACAACACTTTCTTCACTGCAACTAACAGGCGGTCTCTATCCTCTTTCCTTCATATTTCATAATTCCCAACATTCCTTGCGACCCTTGCATGCCTATCGCTTTAATGCGGTCGTCAGTTATGTTGGCACCGATTTAGCAAATTAATTGCGCTCAGCGCTGCTAGCACACTTTGTATCTCTGTGCAAACCGCGACCATGATTGCTAAAAGCGACGTTGCTAAGTTTGAGCAGAGATCTCAGTTCCCAGTTTCATGGCCCCCTTGTCCATGTTTTGCTTGGTTGCTAGGTGACTGTAAATCATTACCTTCTTAGTGTTTCGGAAAACTGTGAGCTACTTTTCTTGGATAACACTGAATAGCATTATTGATTAACCCGCTTCGGTGAAATAGGAGATTTCCGTAAATGGTAGATGTAACTTGGGAATAAAAAATCCTTACATTTTGTATAAAGCATTGATCTATTGCTCTTATATCTTTGTTTTCATCCAACTTTTAAGGTGACAAATTTATACATCAGTAGCAGTGATAAGGTTAAAGGCTGCGTTCACTGCATTTCCACTGGGATAAAACACCGCCTGATAGCTTTGTTTAGGCAACCCGCAGTACGCCAAGGCAGGAGAAATTGCCGCCCCAATACTGCGGCAGGATGAAGCAATTCTCACAAGCCATTAATAGAATAATACTATGGGCTAACCAGTCATGTAAGAACTGCAGCACAATTTTCAGCACACAGACGACGGCCACAAGCCTAAAAAGCACACAAAACCGTCATTATTAGGGCAAGACATTTGATGATTTTGCATCTATTTTTAAGTGGAAGTTGAAACATAGCTCGAATATAAACAAATGAGTATCATGAATTAATTGTTTAAATAAAGATAATTTGTTTTGGCATTATTTTCAGTTTTCCGTCATTTTACACAGATAGAAATTTTAAACATTTTTACAGTTTTAAGAATAAACTATTACATTACGTATAGACTCATATCAGGAAGTGCCTGCTTTTATGCAGTTCAGAAACTTTTATCTTCTCGTCTTCTGTCCATAAATCTAAAAATAAAGATTCATAAGGCTATTATCCTGCCGGTTGTATTATATGGATGCGAGACATGGTCCCTTACTCTTCGGGAAGAACATAATCTGAGATTGTTCGAAAACAGGGGGCTTAGGAAAATATTCGGACCTAAGAGAGATGAAAATGGGGACTGGAGAAAACTGCATAACGACGAGCTTCATAACCTGTACTCGTCACCGGATATAGTAAGGGTAATTAAATCACGGGGGATGAAATGGGATGGACATGTTGCGCGCATGGGGGAGGAAAGACATATCTCAAAAGAACTGACTGGGAGACCCGAAGGGAAAAGACCAACTGGAAGACCTAGACGTATGTGGGAGGACAATATTAAAATAGATTTAGAGGAAGTAGGATTTGCGAGGGATGGTTGGATGGAGTTAGCACAGAATAGGGTTAAATGGCGGGTTCATGTAAGCGTGGCAATGAACCTCAGGGTTCCATGAAGTAGATAATATTGCTTCAGCTAGCTTAGTAATTGTCAATTGCCATTGGTTAGGCGAGTAATAGAATTATTAACTATTACAAGCCATTTGTTGGCAAGTCTGCTGTTCATTTACCCCGCCTAGAATAACTGTTCTAATAATTTATTCATGAGAGGGAAATTGACTCAGTATAAAGGGCTACTTCTCAGTCTAACAAAAATAGGCGAGAAAAGGCTAATAAATTCGTTACTATTTGCTTATGGTAAAGCACAATTCATTGTACGTTTTGGCTACTAAAATTACAACCGTGGCCTTCTGTGTTCCACGCAAGAGAAAGAGTTTGTTGCTGTTTCCAGTATTCACATGTTTTCATTGCAAACACGGTGCGTTTACACGAACCCAGAAGCAGCGTTTACACAGCAGAATATTGAATTACGTTGCTTGCGCCATATTCAAATTACTTCCACCAAGAATGCGGGAACTTGTTTAGCTAGTAGGAGGGTGGATCGAAAACTAAAGCTCAATATTTTTTTGAACTGAAACTTCTTTAGCCGCGGTAGGGGTAAATCACGCTCAAAAATCGTCACGAAATTAGTGAAGTGTGATGGAACGGACTGCACAGAAAACAATCAACTCAATGATTAGGCTTATCCAAAATTTAAGAAATCCAAAAATTCAAAATTAAAACATCCAAAATCCAAAATTTAAAAATTCAAAATAAAAAATCCAAAATTACAAAAAATTAAAAATTAAAAAAATCAAAGATCCAAAATTAAATAGTTCAAAAATCCAAAATTTAAAAAATTAAAAATTAAAAAATCCAAATATCCAAAATTTAAAAAAATCAAAAAATTCAAGATTCAAAAAAGTCAAAAATGCAAAATTTAAAAAATTAAATATCCAAAATTAAAAAGTCCAAAATTTAAAAATAAAAAATCCAAAATTTAAAAATCCCAAATATTAAAAATTCAAAGATCTAAAATTTAAAAAATCCAAAATTATAACGTTCAAAAATTAAAAGGTAAAAAATTTAAAAAATCCAAAATTAAAAAAGTCCAAAAACCCAATATTAAAAAGTAAAAAAACCCAAAATTGAAAAAATCCAAAATTTAAAACAAGTTTTACTTCTTTTGTTTATGTTTCTATATAGTCTCCAAGTTTCTCAACACATTTCTCCCATCGTGATATCAGTTTCAAAATACCCTGTTCGTGGATGTCCGTTCGGTTGGAGTATAGCCATCTGCGGACTGCTGTTTTCACTTCTGCATCTGACGCAAAGCATTTACCGGCCAGGAATTTCTTCATGGGACCAAATAAATAAAAGTCCGACGGTCTGGACTGTATGGAGGATGCTGGAACACTTCCCAACCAAATTTGTTGATTTTCTTACTAAAAGCTGCATTGTCGTGAAGACGTTTGTCACCATCAGCTTGGATGTTTGGTCCCATGAAGAAATTCCTGGCTGGTAAACGCTTTGCGTCAGATACAGAAGTGAAAACAGATGGCTATACTCCAATTTGAAATCAATAAACAATAATAGTAGTGTTTTATTTTACCCGGCAGTGTTAAGGCCGTAAGGAGAAGAAAAACAAAAGAAATACAAACAACTTAAAAAATAATTTATTATAATATAAGTGATCTTATAAGTAATATTACACAAATGAAATAAAATAAGTTTTGAGATACATTAATAGCCTAATTATTTACAGAAATAGTAATAATTCTTTCAATGTAATTAAAAGGATATAAGGATAAACAAAATGACATCAGGGCATGGACAACAAACAGAAAGTTAGTTCCCTTATCGAATAAGGTTAAGATTAAATCAGAAATGATTATGTTCTTTCAACAAATCTAGAGGATCTTAGCCGTATTCTCCTCCGCGAAAGACAGGGAGGAGCAGGGGTGGGGAATGGGAATGGGGGAGCAAGTTTAGAATTTTCTTACCAACATAAGCATCATAGCGAAAAAGAAATTCCACGCGATCGAGTATATACAACTTTTGCAAAAGCTTGGTACCCTGGTTTTGGGGCACCCTGTTATCGGTTTTAAATGGCGGCGTGTTGTGTAATTTACAGCTCTGCTGTTCACACACACTCATAAACTCAAACAAAAGCACAATGATTTTTATAACCGCACTTTAGTTCTCAGTTTGGCCGCTGTGTCGCTACATTACATCCCCAAATTGCTTTTCCTCCATTGGAACCTAATTAAAGACAGATCGATTGAAAATATTAACAGCTGTCCCATCCTTCATTGTTCGATGTGGCGGTACAATACTGTCTGTGAGTGTGTGTGTGTGGATGTTTCACTACTCCCAATTCTCCACGAGTTCTCTTTATTTAACATCCCTTTGTTCATTTTCCTGCCTTTCTGATACCCCTGAGCTCTGTTTTCTCACCTGGGGTAGTTAGGGGTACTGGTGTGTGAAACTTCTATTTCTACAATTTCAAAGCCAGTGACTCTAGAATTCCTACATTCCTTCCGTTTGGTGCAACCCTGTGAATTTCATTACTTGCTTACTCAATGGCAATAGACAATTCCTAAGCAAGCTAAAGGAATTATCTCTATATATAGGCCTATAAAAGGCTTTGTCCTGACTGACTGACTGACTGACTGACTGACTGACAGGAATCAACGTAGAGCCTAAACTATAACAGGTAGAGACATGGAATTTTGACAGTACCTTCGTTTCTTAATGTAGGTGCTCACTAAGAAAGGAATTTACAAAATTTTGATTTTAAATGCCAAAAATTAAATGTTTTTGAGAATACTTAATCCCTTTTTACACGGAATTATAAAACCCAAATCACAGAACTTATTGTTGCTAATGGTATCAGATGGCTTTGGGAAAAAAATGCAAGTTTGACAAATAAGAGAACCTAATTAAAGACAGATCGATTGAAAATATTAACAGCTGTCCCATTCCTGTCCCATCCTTCATTGTTCGATGTGGCGGTACAATACTGTTTGTGAGTGTGTTTCCACGAGTTCTCTTTATTTAACCTCCCTTTGTTCATTTTCCTGCCTTCCTTGTACCCCTGAAGGCTCTGTTTTCTCACCTGGGGTAGTTAGGGGTAACTGATGTGTGAAATGTCTATTTCTACCATTGCAAAGCTAGAGACTTTAGAATTCCTACAATCCTTCTGTTTCCTGCAATCCTATGAATTTCATTACGTACTTAGGCCTACTTACTCAATGGCGATAGACAATTTCTAAGCAAGCTAAAAGAAGAATTCTCTGACACTGGGATTTGAACCCAAAACCTTTGGCTATTTGTGTCAATACTCTACTAACTGAGCTAAGTCAGAGTTTACTTCACTGCGCCAGATAGAACCTCTCTCCTATGACTGACTAGCCTTAATGGTCTACCTCACTGACAGACAAGTTATGTCATATGCAGTACTGTGAGGAACACTAATTAGTGATTTTTGTGACCGGTTTTCCACTGTTATTGTACAGTTAACATTCAAGATAGATATATAAGCATTCATGAACCACAGATTATTGTCTCTGTTGGAATTACTTACTTACTAACTTAGGTTGCTTACTCACTCACTCAGTGGCAATAGATAATTCCTAAGCAAGCTAAAGGAATATTATCTATTTTATGGAACCCGGAGGTTCATTGCCGCGCTTACCTGAGCCCGTCATTCAACCCTACTCTGTGCTAACTCCCTCCAACCATCCCTCGCAAATCCTACTTCCCTTAAATCTTTTCTAATATTGTTCTTTTACCTACGTCTAGGTCTTCCAAGTGATCTCTTCCCATCGGGTCTCCCAGTCAATACTTTTGAGATATGTATTTCTTCCCCCATGCGCGCAACATGTCCAGCCAACTTCATCATCCGTGATTTAATAATCCTTACTATATCCGGTGACGAGTACAGGTTATGAAGCTCGTCGTTATGCAGTTTTCTCCAGTTCCCATTTTCATCTCTTTTAGGATACCCCTGATCCACTACTAAATGTAGTAAGGGTAATTAAATCACGAAGGAAGAAATGGGCTGGACATGTTGCGCGCATGGGGGAGGAAATACGTATCTCAAAAGTATCCAATGGGATATCCGAAAGGAAAAGATCATTTGGATGACCTAGACTAGGTGGGAGGACAATATTAGAACAGATTTAAGGGAAGTAGGATTTGCGAGGGATGATTGGATGGAGTTAGCATAGAATAGGGTTGAATGGCGGGCTCGGGTAAGCGCGGCAATGAACCTTCGGGTTCCAAAAAAATAGATAATATTCCTTTAGCTTGGTTAGGAATTGTCTATTGCCATTGAGTAAGTTAGAAAGTATGCACAGTAATTCTTGCAAATCGTCTAATTTAGCCCTCAGTATAATATTTTCCCTGCTATCTATCCCATTTGGATACCCCTGATCCACTGTTTTGTATATGTAGTATTGGTAACGTTTTCACAACATTAGCGTGCTGTTGGTAGCATCGAGTCACATCGTATTCTCTTTGACGTGATTCAAAAGAAGAAAATATTAACATTTATTTTTGCTTCGCTCAGAAAGGAAGCAGGAGATGGTAAAAGCTTCAACACGAAAAGCGCGTTTTAATCATCTTCCTTCATCCCTCGTGTTCCTTTATTTCATCCCCACCCTCTTAATGGTTACTTTTTAGGTCCGTGGAAATGTTTCTTTGTCTCTTGAATTCAGTGGATCCATCTATTCCCGTTGTTTGAGAGCCAAGAAGATAATAAGGGAATGTGATATTTCTGAAGGCTTCGCCTACGATAATAATTGAAAAATTAAAAATTAGGAGTATAATAACTATTAAAGCATTATATTTATTAACACTTGCACGCGAATCATTCATAAACTAAACCATTAATAATTAATGAAACAGCTAAAATTCTTGCTTTTAGAGTACATGCCACGATTAGAAAGCGCCGCCTGAAAAAACGATCTCAGATTCGATTATGCAGTTCCAAAGCTAACTGTGAACACATAATACGTATTGTTTCTCAACTGTTTGTTGACAGATGAATATGATGTGAATTTTATTTGATCAATTCAGTGTAATTTTCAGAAATTATATATTGTTTCAAGGGAAGGAATGGTTTGTTTTGATTTTTATTATCAGCGATATTTCAAGAGTTAAACCATCAATATTTTACAGCTGGTGCCCGCGGTTTCGCCCGCCATTATTCATTGACTCCAGGATTTTTAAGAAATTTACACTGGTAGTTTATTAAAAATGTTTGTGGTTCAGAGCTATGAAAATTGTAAGTAAAAATAAAATTAGAATATTTGTTCATTGTGTTAATTTCACTTAGGCATTATATAATAAAGAAGCGGTTTTCCTAATTTTGTACTCTTCGTGAAAGTTTAGACTGCCAGAGACGAACGTCGCCGAGTATGTCCGATGTTTCACGAAGCGGGCGAGCGAGTGAGCACGCTATTTAGGGCCGTTGAATTGTATAAGAGTAGATTAGTTGGAAGATGATTAATGCCCGGTTTCTATAAACTCGTGAAATACCTAAGGTTAAATTATCCGTGGTCAAATTAGTTCCAGAATCACCCACAATGATATAATGAGAAAGGCCTTGGAGTTGTACAGTTAATTTAATTCAGAAGGCTTTGATTCTCATTGTATTGATCCTATGAGAGGTTAAATTTTATCCAGCCATCCATGAAAGGATAAATTAACCCGATTTACCCTTGGAAAGATCTAGCCCGAGTTTGTAGGAACATTTTTTCTGTCATTTTCATATTTACCCAGAGGACATTTATCTAAAAACTCGCCACAAGTGTAAGCTTATGTGTTTATTATCTTTAAATTATTTATGTTTGTAAAAGTTATTCTTGTGTAAATTCTGTCCATTGGATAATTTACCCATAGGTATTTCGAGAGTTTATAGAAAACCTGGCATAAGGGAAGTAAATGTAGTACTGTAAATTTATTAAGGGCCAGAATGGTACTTCATGAAATTGTGTAGTGACCAATTTAGTGCCTATTTTATGGTAATGTATTAGAAAGTATGTATCAAATGCAAATAGGTTCTTATGACAACATACTGTTTTACAGTGTTCATATAAGGCTTTGGAAGTTGCAATACAGTTAGCTTTGACGAATAACACTACCCACGTATTCTTTCACATAAGCTTATTAAACTTAGACCTTTGTTCTTCCGTAAGCCCTGCTTTATGAATCGATCTGGAGCTTAACTCGGAAACTGATAACAAAAAAAAACTTATTTTCTGCATATCATAATTGCAATTATCACTGATTAAGCACAAACATTCTGACACTTTGTTATATTAATTTACCTGATTTTATTTATTTAATCTATTTGATAGTTAACTACATCCCTTTAGTATTTTCTGTTTTGTCTTGCCTTTGTATATTTATTTCTCTCTGTTTTAGTTTCTGGTTCGATATTCAATTTATTTTATTTATCACCACATATGACTGACTGACTTTTTCATGCAGGTCTTAGGGAGGGGCATAGGGCCTCCAGTTGTAGGTTTCAGTTTTATGTTAATTTTGTTACGCTTACTTTATTTGAGAGAGGACAGGTGGTAAGTCCACCGCCTCACAAACTCACCCAGGAAATTGAGGTATTATTTGGACGTGAAAGGGCCGATGAATTTTGTGCAGAGGCTCTAATTTAGGTTTGGAGTTCTTCAATCTAATTGGTCGCATGTGGTCAGCATGCCGACACTCACGGCCGTTATTGAAGGCTTACTGAACCGGAGCCACTACTCCTTTATCAAGTAGTTCCTCAGTTTGGACCATGAGGCTGAGTGCACTCCGTTCCAGACCACCTTAACTCATTAAAATCCTAGGAGGTATCGGGATTTGAACCCAGACCTGGGGAAACTTATTCAGCAACGCTAGCCGCTAGACCACGCAGACGGTCATTTTGTTTTGAAAATTCTAATGAATTATTGGGGTTTAACATCTAACAAAAAATCCCCTCATTTCTTATCAAACGCATAAGGTAGGCTTGTGGTGTAATATTGCATTTTAAATTAGTTTAGTGTACGTTTAATGCAATAGGAAGCATACATTTGGTGAAAACGTGACTTAAGTTCCGTTTTGGGTGAGATTTGTTAAAAAAAATAAGACTTTTCAGAATTATTAAATTATGACGTTCTACAGGTACTTTTAATATTATTCTATTCCTATGTTTCACTTTTATTTAAAAGTCCACCTACGCATATATTTTCTTCGTTTTCTATATGTTGTTATTAATATTATTATTATTATTATTATTATTATTATTATTATTATTCAACAGTATTTACACTTCTTTCCGTTTCAATGCCATATCAGAAGTTCAGAATCTGTGTCTATACAGTAGGCCATGAAACTATTGCTTGTCAATTACGTCATCTATTGTAATGATTAATGCAGATAAAGAATATAATCATATTAACGCTTGAATGCATAATGTATCATGTAGGACCCAACAGTTCACATTAAATATGTAACAAAATAACGCAAAATATCTCGAAATAAAAATTAAAATTCATGTAAAATTTACAGAATTGAGTACAAGAAATGAACTATGATACTATTCATTGTGTTAGCTGTTTTCTAAGCGGTCCGGAATGGACTTATAATTTGCAGGCAGATCAGAAATTCACCAAAATAAACACCTCGATATGATCTGGTTTGGTACATCCATTTCAGACAGTCCAGCCTAAAAAAATCCCTCATAAGTTCATCACAGATGCAGATATCATGGTGCGAGGGGCAATGAAGGAGTTATTACAACTGCCAAATGATATTCCCAATTATATGGTGTATGCTGATACTAAATTCAAGGGCTTAGGCCTATTCTGTTCAACATGGGAAGTGCACCTACAGCATATTAATGCATGTAAAATATTACAGAAATCTAATGTCCCATTCCTGAATATTACAAGGCATTTCTTCCAAGAAATTTCATCAAGCCTAGAAGCCTTAAAAATCACCGAATCTCCTTCCATCTTTGATAAGCATGGTCATGTTGATACCCGGAAAGTACGGCAACAGTTAAGAGAGAGAGCTTTTGAGAACTGGAGCAAGAAAGACCATAAAGGGAAAGGAGTGCTCCTATATAAACAGTACACACCAGCTAATAAAATCAGGTAAACTGATGTAACAAAGTGCCAGTATGTTTTTTTTAATCAGTTATGACTGCAATTATGATATGCAGAATGTGTGTTTTTTTTAATTGATTTCCAAGTTAAGCTCCAGATTTATTCATTAAGCAGGGCTTACGGAAGAAGAAAGGTCTACCATCTCGGCCACCTGGGTCATTTTAACGGTCTAGTTGGATAAGCGCATGTAAAACAATAGTGTTTTTTGTCATAGCTACCTTTATTTTAATTTCCAAGGCCTTATAAGATCACAGTAAAACAATAGGCTATGTTGTCAAGATAACTGATTTTCATTTTTTTTTATAAATTCTTTCGAATACGTATATTGCCATAAAATAGGCACTAAATTGAGCATTACTCCGAAACAGGTCAACCGATATTATCCATTATGAATAGACGTCTTCCCATGGACATTATAAATGTGTATACCAAGTTTCATAAAAATCCGGTAAAGCGTATTTGAGTTACCGCGTCTTTAAAATATACACTAAATTGGGTTTCACTCCGGTACCGGTCAACAGATTAGGTTCAAATTCAATAAGGCACTTCTTATGGACGTCATAAATGGGTATACCAAGTTTCATGGAAATCCGATACAGCGTATTTGAGTGATGGCGCCTTTCTAATAGAAAGGCGCCATAATCTATTAAAATAGGCACTAAATTGGGCATTACTCCGGTACCGGTGAACCGATTTGGTTCAATATCAATAGGGTTCTTCCCATGGACATTATAAATGTGTTTTCCAAGTTTCATGAAAATCCGAAAAAGCGTATTTGAGTTATGGTGCGTACAGACACACGGACAGACGGACAGACAGACGGACAGACATTTTTTCGTCCACCACACAATCTCATAAAGTACCATACTGGCACTTAATAACTGGATTAGAGAGCATAAAGGACTAACGTGCAATGAATGGCGAGAAGCAATCAAGATGACAGCGAATATATCAGCAGTCCGTAGTGTACCAGGCAGGTCCCAGGACGGTAACCTCTGTAGGCGTTGCCACAGGGAGTTCGAAACCCTTGCTCATGTCCTAGGGGCCTGTCCACATGATGAACTTCTACGCAATTCGCGTCATCACACAATTAGATCATTAATTGCTAATTTTTCTGTTTTTGAAGAAGTGCATGGTCTTTCCAGTGAGGGTAGTATTCGCAGGGTGGATATTATAGCCTTCAATCCTCAGTCATCTGAAGGGCATATAATCGATCCAACCGTAAGATTTGAGTCCCATGAGGATCAGCCGGAGGAGGTGAATGAGGAGAAGAGACAAATTTATGAACCCACCATTAAGTATTACAAGGATTAATACCATCTAGCATCCATAACAGTGACAGGATTAATGATTGGAGCACGTGGTACCATCCCAAAACTATTGTTTGACTTCTCCAAAAAGTTCAACCTGCACAAAGCCATCCTTACAGAAATATCACTGGTGGCATTGAAATGGTCTATTGCCATATTTCGCAATCATACCTATGGACCATGACTTCTAATTTTAAGTGGTTATATATATATATATATATATATATATATATATACTAATTGTTAAAGCTTCATTATTAATTTAATCTGTTTTCTTTTACTGTTTGAATGTATATTTGTTGTTGGTACTCTTTGTCAATGGCAACCTGCAGATGTTGCAGGAAGAAATAATAATAAAAAAAAATCTTACCTCAATGACATTTGCTCTCAGTATTCGCTACGAGGCCATATCAGCACTTCGGGATGTGTGTCTTTACATTAAGATAGGCCGTGGAACCATTGACTGTCAACTATCTTCTATTGTTAGGGTATTTTCATGGAGTAAATTTCAACTGATATTAATTTAAATTTATATAGTACAGGATGAAATGGTGAAGATGATTCATGGTATGTAAATATCCAGTTCGCCATTTGCCTTTTCTGCTGGGGAAACCATAAAAAGAACTATGTCAAATTGGCCGTCTACCGGCATTTGAACCTGGGACCTCCCGAATGCGTGTCCAAAACGTTACCATCTCGGCCACCTCCCTCGGTTACTATGTTTTCCCAATCACCCGAAGAGTTTATCAAGAGGCGGTGAAAATTCACTATAGCCTAATTTTTATGTTTATGTGATCTCTAATTTTGCCTTTTCTTTGTTCGCAGGTAAGTGTTCTGCCTCGATCATTGGTGTTAATTGAGTACCACGCAGCTATACTTACGGTATAGACTTGACCAGCCATGGGTGAAAAGGTAATTTAAGTGTAGCCTAATTACCTCCTTCAAAAGAACTGCTTATGTCTGCCTCCTGCGTTGGTGACATGCAGTTGATTTTATTTTCTTAGGGATGATAATTTTATAAAGGATTATTTATTCAGCAAGCAACTTTTATTAGGAGGTTTTTGCTCTATGACGTAAAATGTATCATGTCATAATTCAATAATAAAGCAAAAGAGGGTTAAAATTTTCATTAAATTGACTTCAAGCCGTCAATAAAACCCTAATTCTTAATCATTCATCAACAGCTAATTCATAATTTAGAGTTTTCATAATCCGCAAATTTTATAGGCTAATCATATGACTGGCCGCCACTGCATTAGTTTTTTTTTTATTCGTAACTCCTGTATTAACAACCAATTTCCTTTGTTTTGAATTTTTTTCATCAAATGTTAGAAGTCAGTGGCGGCCATGCCCCGGGAGATTTTATGCTGTAACAGGAAAAATTGAATCCATAGAGCAAAAATCCCTTAATAAAAGTTACTTGTCTACGTCCCCTCCATATACAGGTAAAATATTTCGGACTTTTTCATTAACACACTGTATATAAGTTACCATTTTGGTTGCACTTGATTTAAAAGCCCGATAAGATTCTTCGATCCCATCGGACAGTTATTGTTGTCGTCATTATTGTTGTTGTTATTATTATTATTATTATTATTATTATTATTATTATTATTATTATTATTATTACGATGATTGGCGTCACTATTAATACGTAAGCGACTCCGGTGAAGTTGCATGCGCTGTATTGATGATATCTGGACAGGCAGGTCGCAGAACGCATGCGCGAGTCAGGTTCGCGTGGCGGGTACAGCAAAGCAGTGGGCCAGGAGCTCCAGTTGCCTGGCAACGCACGGTCGCTAGGATACGAGACATGGGTGGTACGTGGCATGGCCTACCTCAACTTTGGCATTCAGTAGATCTCATCCAGATGCATGAGTCTTCTTCTCTTTTCGATGTTTGTGGTCTTTTCCCACCCCATAGAGCATCTTTTTTAAACTCTAGATGTGCCCCTACCCCTAATTTCTTATATTCAAACTCTTCGAAGATATAAAGGACACTCTGTTGGTGTAATATTACCTTTTTTAATTTAATTAGTGTCTTATTTGATGCAATAGCAAGCTTAGATTTAGCGAAAAAGTGACATAAGTTCAGTTAAAGGTGAGACTTGGTTCTAGAAAAAGAAGAGTAAAGGCTTCTCAGAAGTACTAAGTGTAAAGTTATATGACGCTCTACAGGTGCTATTGATATTGTTGTATGACTTCATCTACATTCTTAGCTATACCTTTACTTAACAAATCCATTTATTCATTAATTTGCTTCGTTTTCTATGTTTTTCCTGATCTATAGAAGAGTTTGTCAAGAGGCGGTAAACTTTTCGATATTTTAAGTTCAAAAAACTTTTTTAATATACGGTACCCAGTAGCATAATTCTTATGTCTGCGAGATTTCCGGACACAGTTTTCTTATAAGTGTCAATATTGACGTCGATTTTTAAATTTGAAATCATTTTTATGTACATGGAAATACAATTAATCTAATTATTTTATTCATATTTATAATCTGTTGTAATTTCCGGACATTGCAGCCCTTGTAAGTGAATATATTCATTAAATATTAAAATCTTAAATTGGTCATTTTTATATATGTGGAAAAAATTCAAATTTCCTTTTTCTATTGTAATTTTCAACTTTTTCCTTGATTTAAAAATGCAACGTCTCCTATACTTTATAAACAATCAGTACGAAGATTTCTACGAATGTTTTGTATTCATTTGTCAGATTTATTCTATTATTAAAGATTATGTCTCCTTAAAAAAAAACTTTTTTGGCGGTGCCTAAAAATGCACTTTTTAAAAAATATATAAACATTTTTATTTAACTCCCATCTATATTTTCAAACACACGCAAAGTTTTAATTCAAACTAAACGAAGCTTATGCCCAATTATGAAGTTATAACCGATTTTGAATAGGAAATCTTCTCTCAAAATATATTATATACTTTTACTGTACAAAAGCATACTTCGGTCTCTATGGCATCATGCATCCCATTATTGTGTGGTGCATCCAAGAACAAAAATCAAGCGTCTTCATTTGTTCCACAGTAAGGTTTTTAAGAATACCCGTGAACTCTCCTTGGTTTATCCGAAACATCCAGTTTCACAGTAAATTCTGTATAGACTATAAACAAGAATATATTTCTATTCTAGCTTAAATAAATTCTTAATAATCTAGAACATATTTCAGGAGCACAGGACTCTAACCATAAGGCCTAGAACTCGACTGCCACAAGATACAGTTATTTAAAGATGTTCATATCAGTTAACTTCAGAACATAATTTTATATGAGTGGGGATGGGGTATGTTTCACTCGCCTCTATAATTGCAATATTGTTTAAAATCTCCATTAGCCATCGCCAATCTAATAATAATAATAATAATAATAATAATAATAATAATAATAATAATAATAATAATAATTATTATTATTATAATTATTATTATTATTATTATAGACGTATTAATTATATTATAATTATTATTATTATAGACGTCATCAATATAAAAATTCTAAAACTAGTAAAACACCAGGCCACCGAAATTTGTGTCATCCAATCCCGTATACTGTACAATACCTTGATTTTTAGCCATTGCTTGGTTACTATTTTAAATCTTTTCGAATTAACATTTCTGCCATTTGGTGGGAGTTGTTAAAAATTTTAATTTGACATGCTTAAAACTATTTTGACTTCCATTCAATCTTGTAAAATTAGAGACTAAATTAGTTTTATTTCTTGTTTCGTATTGATGAACTTCTGAACTGATATTAAAATTATCATAATTATCTTCAACATACTATAGCACATGCAAAATATATAAATAATGTTCAATTTTATAACCAATCTGATATAGCAATGCTATGCTGAACGAATGAAAATACGTTTTTTTTAAATTATGTACTTTTACACGAGTGCACAGTAGGCCTACTTTTCAATGTTCAGTAAATTTACGTTAGGAGAAAAATGATGTTTTGATAAAGGCGTACATTTTAAACTCATACCTTAAGGGGAAACGGAATGGCCTATCTTTACAATGTTAAATTCAATGTACCTTTTCTCAAAAACTACTAATGCTAGGCACTTGATCTTCTTACAGTTTCTGAATACGTACCATGTATCAGTAGGCCTGCTGAAAAAAGGACTTTTATAATTTGCTTATTTATTTAAATACTAGCATGTGCCCGCGGCTTCGCCCGCGATAATTATTTTAAAAATTAAAAATTAAGAGCATAATTGTTAAATCATTATATTTATTAACACCTAAATCACATGAATTACATACCACGATTAGATAGCGTCACCTGGTAAAAGCGACCTCAGATTCGAGGTCCTTGGCCCAGAAAACCCCTGTATAGTGAGTTTCGTGAAAATCGAACAACGTTTGACCATATTTAGGCCTATATTGATTATCCCACTTATAATAATAATGATAATAATAATAATAATAATAATAATAATAATAATAACAATAATAATAATCCTCTTCGGTGTAGGTTGAAAATTTCATATGTCTGCGTGCCTTTACATTAAAAACAAATGAATCGACCAGCGTGAGCTACAACATTCAAGCGATCGCGATGGTTTCATGTCCAAGGTATGACAAAAATAGCCAAAGCCTACAGTAATTGATTTGACATTGAAATATACTGAAAACTGATGCTTCGAAAACGCAAAAAAATACACGTTTTCTGCCCGTTTTTCACTCATAACTCACGAACAAAATAAAAAATTAAAATTCCGGCTTCGAGGTGCATTTCCCGACCCTTCAGTCTACCTATGTTTAAAATTTCAGTTTTCTGCGTTCAGTAGATTTCGCTAGGCATCGTGGACAGACAGACAGACGGAGGAAGACAGACACTTCCTTTTATTAATATAGATTGCTTATTATTTATAAATTTTTTATCAACAATTTAAGTACCTCACCGTTGAGGCCACAGAAGAAATTTCGGTAACAGTGCTTTTGTGAGCTTTTGTGAATTTTATCTTATTTTTATAAATGTGATGCAGTTTTATTTTAATTGTTGGAACTCCAAACCAAGATGGTGCAAGCGTACCGAAAGACCTAGGCGGCGAATTATAAAATATATTTTCGTTGAACAGCTGGTATCACATCTATTTTAATTAATGAAAATTTAAATTAAGAAAACACCCTATTAAATTCTGCATGCACTGAGATTAAAGAATTGTGACAGGAGCATTTCTAGAGTGATAGGGAAAAAGGGAATAAGTCAAAATACCAAAGTTTTAGGACAGACAAAATACAATTTATTTCCACAGCACTGTTACAATATTTAGTTCAGTCCACCAGATATTTTGACACAGTTTCTTATACTATGTAAAAAATATCTGGATGGGCTGATCTAAGTAGTGTAACAATGCTGTGAAAATAAATTGTTTTTTGTCTTCCCTGAAACTTTGGTATTTTGACTTATTAGCTTTTTCCATATCACTCTAGATTTGTTCTTTGCAATTGAAGGGGATAACGTTTTCAAAAAGTACATAGATGTATAAATAATTGATTATTCCGTCTGCATAACGTATAATAGAGGTTATACGAGAACTCGTAGAACTGATGGTACCGGTTATCCATTTTATTTTATTTTACCATAGTCACAGTCAAAGTTCATATTTAAGGCGACATTGAAATGAAGTCAAGATAGAAATTTACTTTCGTAAAAGTCTCGATTCTGAATGGTAATTTTTCTATGTGAAGGCAGCTTCAATCTAAAGTCTTACTTAAGAAAACCACCTAAGAGAAGTTTGCGGTAATTGAACCCGGGTATCCATATCCTAGCCATCATCTGTAGCCCTTAAGTACATACAAACATTTTTTAACGTTACACGATGCACGTGCTAGCAAACTTCTCTTTCGTTCTGAACTCAGATGCGAAGTTTCGTTTATCAGATTATAACGCCTGCAAGGTATTGTCTAGGCAGCACGCAGTACGTCCATGCCGGAGATGTTGCCGTCAACGCACGGGGCTTGCGGGCAGAATGTGACAGTCTTTTGTTTCTGTTGTCAAGGAAACGTGTGGAGGTGTGTGATTGTTCTGGTTGCTGTCATTAAGCTTAATAGAATGTGTAAGCATAGGATTTGAATATTTGAATGTATCAGTTCTGTTCTGATTAGGCACGACTTTAAAATTGCTAAAACCGCCTACAGAAATAGATGTAACGGATATGTCAAGTGTAGACAGACAAGTAGGCTTATTTCAATTGTTGTTATTGAATAGAGAATACCTGGTCTTCAATACAGTCAGTTATTATATTTGTAAATTTACTAAATAAATGTATTGCTAGATGTTCAACTTTAACAGGGAATATTATTGTGTTAGTCCTAAATATATTAATTTTAAGGGGATACGCTGCTGAGTTTTCTATTTACCCTAGTTTTCAATGTATCATCATGAAATTTTTATGTGACGTAGGTACAATTAAAATACATGTGCACAATTATTTTGAAATGTTTATACCAAAGTTGCGGGTTCGATCCCAGCCCAGGTCGATGGAATTTATGTGTGCATAAATGTGACAGGCTCATGTCTCAGTAGATTTACTGGCATGTAAAAGAACTCCTGCGGGACAAAATTCCAGCACACCGGCGACGGTCACAGGCCTATGTTTCAGTACAGCTATATTTAAGTAATAACGTAAAACAGAAGCAAAACTGTATATTTCAAATGTACTATACCTTTTTTCGCAAAATATTAATTGAAGTGTTTAATTATCTGCTTAATATTCCATACTTCTTAGCTTTTGTCAAAAAGGAAACATATTAATATTTTCAAAATCTATTTTATATAACCGGCTGCTTGATCTAGTGGTTAGCTTTGCTGACCGCAGGTCTTGGTTCGATCCCCGGTTCCTCTTTGGATTATTCTGTAGTAAGGAGGTCTGGAATGGGGTGCACTCAGCCTCGTGACACAAAACGAGGTGTTACTTGATAAAGCAGTAGCGGCTCTGGTTCAGTAAGCCATCAATCACAGCGGCGTGCTGACCACATGCCCCCAAATCCAGTCTTCCGTCTATGGTGGATGACGCAGCGGCTGAAGGCAGGCCTAATGCCTCGAAAGGATGGGTATTACTTTTTATGCCCGTATTATAGGTACTATATGTAGAGGAATTATTGTTTTCTACCCCCTTCATTCGAAGTTAGAGTTTTTAGAATAAATAAAAGTTTTGAGGTTCCCCTGAATCAAAATATACTATTTTCGAAAACAAGTCTGTTTGTCTGTATAGTTGTGTGGATGGCCGTGAACAGTCTAGCTCCAGAACGGAAAATCGTACGAAAATAGTTTAGTATTTGGGTCAGGTTCCCGCTGAAAAAATGACCCGAAGATTGGGGACAAGTTTCTCTTATTTTTAAGGGAACTTTACATGAAGGAAATTTTTCGCAGTTTTCTCGAAAACGGATGTAACGATTTTCTTTAAATTTTGCACATGGGCTGCTTATACCAAGAGCTAAAACGTTTATTTGAAACATTTTTTTCGAAATATTCTCTGAAGGGTAGTTATAAGCCACGCGCTCTTTGCAATACGGCCTCATGTAACGGAAAATCGTACGAAAACCAAATTTTGTATTTGGGTTAGGTGCCTTTCGGGGATGTGACACTAAGATTGGTGACGATTTTCTCCCATTTTAAGGGAACTTTAAATGAAGAAAGCTTCTTTGTTGCGATTTTCTTGAAAACGGCTCCGTACTAGTGAGTTTCGCATCAGATTATTTTTAAGTTCCTATTCTATAAGCCCCTTAAAGTGAAAGGCGACATTCTACTTGTGTCACACTGCTGACCACGTCACCTATATGCTCAATGCCCGTGTCATATTGATTGCGTGATGACCCGAGAGCCTCTCTACTGTGCAGGCTGCTATAAATAAAACAAGTGACTATCGCGAAACATTAAAGTATAAATCTACGCGTACGGTAATGGATGAACAGTTGGCATTTGAGATCTATGTGTTCTTCTTTCCGCTTCAAAACTGAGCCCTTTATCTCATCTCTCTATATATAAGAGGCTTTGTCCTGACTGACTGGCAGAGAATCAACTTAGAGCCTAACTATAATAGGTAGAGACTTGAAATTTTGACAGTACCTTCGTTTCATAATGTAAGTGCCCACTAAGAAAGGATTAAGAAAAATTTTGATTTTAAATGCCAAAAAACAAATGTTTTTGAGAATACTTAATCCCTTTTTACACAGAATTATCAAATCCAAATCACATTCCATGACAACAGTGTATTGTTGACATTGGTCACAGGTAGGTTTGGAAATAAATGAAACGGAACTTTGACAAATTAGAAAAGCTATTGATATTTAATTCATCTAATGCACAATGCGATGCAGTCACATAACTTTCTCTACTCTGGACGTAGAGAATACCATACCAAAATGTATATTATTATATCCCAGGTTTTGGGGGAGGGAAGTATGAAAGTGATATTCAATTTTTTTTTTTTTTCATCCCCGAAACGGTTGTATGGTAACTTGAGAGTGAGAAATAAAATATTCCCCCGAAGACAATACAATTTTATGTCCCGGAATTTCTGTGTCTTCTTATTTTAACTCCTACCAGGCTTGGTGTGTAGAAGCGATGGGATGCAAAATTCTACATCCTCTATGAGCCATAAAAAGCTGTATCAAGCGTTTTCTGAGGGAATAGTCTGAGTGTGATAAGTCGTTCTTCCTATTTCAAATTCTAAATACCTATATAAGGATCTAGAATTTGAAAGTCGAAAGTCCTTCTCAAGGTCATTTTGAATTACAAAATACAAAACCCGGGCGACGCCGGGCCTTTTAAGCTAGTTACTAATATTCAGTAACCCTGTGCTAACCTTTCCCTCCTTTAGGCAGATGTCTCTGTCCGTACCATAGGTACTATAGGTAGAGGAAGTATTCTTTTCGACCCTGAAATTTTAACTTGAGATTTTAACATCTATCTACTCTTATACAATTCAACGGCCCTAAATAGCGTGCTTGCTCGCTTGCCCGCTTCGTGAGACATCGGGTATACTCGGCGATGTTCGTCTCTCGCAGTGTAAACTTTCACGACGAGAACAAAATTAGGAAAACCATTTCTTTATTTTATAAGGCCTAAGTGAAATGAACACAATGAACAAATATTCTAATTTTATTTTTACTTACAATTTTCATAGCTCCGAACCACAAACATTTTTAATAATCTACCAGTGTAAATTCCTTAAAAATCCTGGAGTCAATTAATAATGGCGGGCGAAGCCGGGGGCACCAGCAGTAAAATATTGATGGTTTAACTCTTGAAATATCGCGGATAATAATAATCCTAACAAACCATTCCTTCCCTTGAAACATTATATAATTTCTGAAAATTACACTGAATTGATAAAATAAAATTCACATCATATTCATGTCAATAAACAGTTGAGAAACAATACGTATTATGTGTTCACATTTAGCTTTGGTACTACATAGGCTAATCGAATCTGAGATAGTTTTTCAGGCGGCGCTTTCTAATCGTGGAATGTACTCTGAAGCCGGAATTTTAGCTGTTTCATTAATATTATTAATGGCTTAGTTTATGAATGATTCGCGTGCAAGTGTTAATAAATATAATGTTTTAATAATTATTATACTCTTAATTTTTAATTTCTAAATGAATTATCGTGGGCGAAGCCACGGGCACACCTCCTAGTAAATACACATTTTGAGGTCACCTGAATCCAAAAATAATATTTTCATAAAATGTCTATGTGTATTTGTGTGTCTGTGAACAGCTAAGTTCCAGAACGGAAAATCGTATGAAAACATTTTTTTGTATTTGGTTAGGTACCTTCTGGGGATTGACACTAAGATTGACGATAACTTTCTGTTCATTTTAAGGGGAATCTATGTGAAGGAAATTAGTTTTTCGCGATTTTCTCGAAAACAGCTCTTACGATTTTGTTTAAATTTTACACAAGGGGTGCTTATACTAAGATCTAAAACTTTTATTTAAATATTTTTTCGAAAAAATTATATGAAGGGTAGTTATAACTGTAGACCGCGGATTTTTAGGTACTAAAAACTTGAGCTTTAGGCACCTAAATTAGGCGTTTATTATACCTTGTTTAGGTTGTATAGGTTACAAAATAGGCTCTAAAAGACTTTGAAATAGAGTGACAGCGTAAATTTTATTAAAATATGAATAGGCCAATCATATCTAAAATTTGATATAACTCACATCATTGTGTTTTATAATAGCCTAGGCTACTAACCAAATAATTAAATTCACTTCAAGTTTAATCCACATTTTTCAGTATTTTGATTCACTTAGATTAATTCTCATACACCATAGTTAGCCGCACAATAGATTACAAGTACCTTTTCTATATTTTCCATTGTGAAACTCTGTCGTTTGTCACTTAAAATCAGTTTATAGGCTGAGAATGAACGTTCCACATCCACTGACGTAACAGGAGCAAATTTGAGCCTGGCAGTATGTTGCATTACAAGTGGATGGTCTACGTCACTGCCCTTTCCACTGAGTATATCTGCCGCTGCATAGAGAATTTGTAGACCTGTGTTTTATTTAAGCACATTGTCTATTTTTGTCCTGATTTTCTCCCCAACTTCACCTGGTGCATTCTTAATGTTGTCTTTAAATTCTTGAATTAAATCAATGTTTTCATTTAAGGGGGTCCCTCTTCTTTCCAATTTTGAAATAATCTCCACAAGGAATGTGAAGTGAGCCCTGATATATGCCAAGTCATGCGGAATAGAGGAATCTTCCAACAGCTTCTTTGCTGTTGTAATGTAGGTCGATGCACCATCTTCCAGCTGCATTACAACACTTTTTATCTCGTGAAGATGACAATTGTAGTATTCAGCAGCTTTCAGCCACGTACCCCAACGAGTAAGTACAGGATTTTGTGTTAATTAGGTCAAAATAGTCCGTAACGTTGAAATAGGCATTTTTAGGTGCTATAAAATTGTGTTTAACAGACGTAGATAAGTCTGAAACATAAATAAACTTAATTATTTTCAGATATCTGTCAAGGAATAAAATAGGTAAAAACCTAAAGATCCGCGGTCTAGACTTATAAGCCATCCACTCTGAATATGTGCTCCTTGTATTATGGTATCTTTGTTTTTTGTTTTCTATGCAGTCCATCACGGATTAATAATTTGCGTTAAAAATCGAGTCTCCTCAATATTCATTATTGTTTTACCTGTTTGATGAGATTTCGCCAAAAAACTAAAGTACTAATTCTTTTATCATCCTATATAAAAAAACTATTTTCAGAAACATGTGTTTGTGTTTATGTTTATGTGTAAGTGTGTCTATGTGTCTGTAAACAGCCTAGCTCCAAAACAGAAAATATTATGAAAACAAAATTCTGTATTCCTGCCAACTGCCTCATGACGTCATTGAAAGAAAGATGTAAAAAACAAATTTTCTTATGGTAGGCCAAGCCCTCCTATGTATGGAGCGCACAAGGAGTTGGTTAGTATATATTTTAGTCATTATCGTTCTTCTTCTTCTTCTTCTTCTTATTATTATTATTATTATTATTATTATTATTGGTATTATCATTGTCAGTGTCATTGTTATTGTGTGGAAGATTATCTCTGGTGCACTTAACTTATCCGATTCCGATAGTCAAGTGTTTGCTCACGTCACAGGATCTCGATATCCGTTTGTCCGCTCCAAGTGAAGTGTGGTCCTAAGATTACAACACAGTTCCTACAATATATACTTTAATATAGGGTGTTCTCGTCAACCCTTACCGTACCTTGCAAGACCTAGGATTTTAATTTCCTATGCCTATATGAAAGTACGGCCGACGTGAAAATGTTAAGCTCTTGCCAATAATATCTCTCTCTCTCTCTCTCTCTCTCTCTCTCTCTCTCTATATATATATATATATATATATATATATATATATATATATATATATATATATATATATATGTGTGTGTGTGTGTGTGTGTCCGTTATATACTCAAAAACTACTGAATAGATTTACTCTTTTTGAAGTGGAACTTCCTTAGCCGCGTAGGGATAAATCGAGAGCTTGTGTAACGCTGAAAATCGTCACGAAATTAGTGAGGTGTAACGGAACGGACTGCACAGAAAACAATCAACTCAATGATTAAGCTTATCCAACATTCTAAAAATCCAAAAATTAAAAAATCCAAAATTCAAAATTCAAAATTTAAAAAATTTAAAAATTAAAAATTAAAAATTAAAAAATTGAAAATAAAAAATAAAAAAATCCAAACGAATTCAAAGATTCAAAATTTATAAAATCCCACATTAAAAAAAATTAAATTCAAAAATCCAAAATTAAAAAGTCCAAAAATAAAAAAATTAAAAAGTCCAAAAATTAAAAAATTAAAAAGTCCAAAAATTAAAAAATTAAAAATCTAAATATTCAAAATTTAAAAATAAAAAAATTAAAAATTAAAAACTCAAATAATCCAAAATTTAAGAATAAAAAATAAAAAATTATAAAATAAAAAATTCCAAAATTTAAAAATAAAAGATCAAAAATTAAAAAGTCCAAAATTTAAAAAGTCCAACAATCCAAAAGTGAAAAATCCAATAATCCAAAATTGCAAAAATCTAAAAATTAAAACGAAGTTTCACTTCTGTCGCGTTGCGTTCCACGCACACTTTTTTTTTTTTTAATGATCCGCTTTGACTACAGAAGTTTTAAAGCTGTTGAAATCCTCGATGTGACCAGTAGGAGGAAAGTTAGGAACCTAATTTCTGAAAATATTACACTGAATTCTTCAAATGCAATTCAGTTCTCATGACAACAATATTGTTTGCAGTGTTCACATAGGGCTTTGGCAGTTGCATTTTACTGGATTTTGACAAATTCTTATACTTAGAGAGGCTATCGATATAATTATATTATTGTTATTGTTCAGTGTCTATTAACAGGCATAGTAATTCTTGCCATTTAGAAATCTTGAATTTAAGAAATAAATTCCATAATAATAACTTTTAAATTTTTTGGGTAAAATTGCAGGACTTTTACTAAATACTATAGTATGCACCACGTACGCAAAAACTTTATCGGACTCATCCAGTATTTCAGCCTCGGTTGCAATACTAGATTCATCCGCTAATGCCTTATTTTGAGTACTTGATACATAAATAGTAATTTTCAGGTTTATACAAGTGAACGGAATGAATATTTTTATAATTTTTAGCGTTTGCCTGCAGATAGAGTTAGGAATAGTGTAAGCTGTTGGGGGGGGGGGGGAGTTGATGAATTGTTAAGAGTTGGGGTGGCCGCATAGCAACAGGTACTTCCGAACAATTGAGCATCGCTACCAACTGTTGTCTTGTATTTGCTGTGGAATGCAATTCAAATCCGAGCTAAAAGGATCTAACCCAGTTTCAGGTGAGAGAGAGAAGTCCTTCTTCCGGTGAAGTTCTCATTTAGCTTGAGTTTGATATTGGACTAGTTATTAAGTGCCAGTATGGTACTTTATGAGATTGTGTGGGGGACGAAAAAATGTCTGTCCGTCTGTCTGTCCGTGTGTCTCTACGCGCCATAACTCAAATACGCTTTTTCGGATATTTATGAAACTTGGAAAACACATTTATAATGTCCATGGGAAGAAGCCTGTTGATATTGGACCAAATCGGTTCACCGGTACCGGAGTAATGCACAATTTAGTGCCTATTTTAATAGATTATGTTAGAAAGGCGCCATAACTCAAATACGCTGTATCGGATTTCCATGAAACTTGGTATACACATTTATGACGTCCGTGAGAAGTACCCTATTGAATTTGAACCTAATCTGTAGACCAGTACCGGAGTAAAACCCAATTTAGTATTTTAAAGACGCAATAACTCAAATACGCTTTATCGGATTTTTATGAAACTTCGTATACCCATTTATAATGTCCATGGGAAGACGCCTGTTGATATTGGATAAAATCGGTTGACGTGTTTCGGAGTAAAGCTCAATTTAGTGCCTATTTTATGGTAATATATGTACGGTATTCGAAAGGATTTATGAAATGCAAAATCAGTTATCATGACAACATAGTCAATTGTTTTACTGCGATCTTATAAGGCTTTGAAAATTAAAATACAGTTAGCTATGACAAATAACACTATTGCTTTATATGGGCTTATCCAACTAAACTGTTTTACTGACCCAGGTGGCCGAGATAGTAACGTCTTGGTCTCACATTCTGGAGTTCCTTGGTTCAAATCCCGAAACCGGCCAATTTGACTTTTTTATTTATTTATTTATTCTGCATATCATAACTGATTAAACAAAAACATACTGGAACTTTGTTACATCAGTTTACCTGACTTTATTTTTTTATAGGAAAAGTATTTTACAGCGAATTTTTTTTTTTCAGGAGAACACGGATAAGAAGTGTTTCAAGAACCGAGTCCGAGATCTGCTGAGATTTTTACTTAGCACTAGATTTCGTCAGCACGCGCGATACGTTTCACGTACCCTGCATTCCGGATACAGCTTAACCAACTTTTTCATGAAACTTTTAAAGAACTGGCTCGGAAACTGTAATAGCTATTTATGTATCAAGTGCTCAAAATAACGCTTTAGCTCACGAATCTAGTATGGCGGTCGAGTCCGATATAGTATATTGTGATACAAGTGCCGTAAGCGGTGCATACGTAGTTTTTTCAATTTCCGAGATCCGTTATGCGCTTACGGAACGAGTATTGCATGCTATTTTATGCACCATGATTATTTATATCAATTTAATTATATTAATTGAGATAATACCTGAAAATATTATGTATAGCCTATACATTATTGAAGATAGATGTTATATTTCAGAAAGTGATTCGCAAGTGTTGGTTGTTATGGGAACCGAATATTTGTCCTGTTAAAGTCGCCACAAACTAGGGGGCCTTGGTTCCGGTCTTCGATAAAGGCTTGTATTATGATGATTTTACTTAGGGCACTTGTGCTTTTTGTAATTTTTACCGGACGGAGATTTCTTTTGTTTTCATAGCAACCAGATTGCAAGCGGGAATGTCAAGTTACGATCCACGGCAACAATATTCGTAAGTACCACTAATTAGTTTCGTCGTGCAAAAAAGTTTTTGCGTATGTGGTGCATACAATCCTTTTTAGTAAAAGCTCTATAAATTATATGAAATAAAACAAAAATGCCGTATAATTAATTATAATGAAAGGTAGTCAGTCATTTGTTAACGTCATATTCTCACAGTCACACAATCGCGGAACAACAATGAACGGTACGTAGAAATACGAAATGCGGTGTAGATGCGTTGTATTTGAGTCGCTTTTTGTAAACAATAATGAATACGAACTAGTATATATGGAAAGCATGTGAAAATATGAATGCTAATCCCGAGGAAACTTCATTCCAAGCCAGAAACATGGAATTAGAGCTGCTACCAGCTACATCACGGCAGCAGAAGACTATGAAAAGGAATCATTGCAATTAAAAGCTGATGCATCCATTGTAAGCAATGATTCTCTTGTGAACGAAGATGTGAAAAGTTGTTTGCTTATAAGTGTTGTTATATGATGAAGTAGGTTACCGTGTTTTGCAAAAAAAAAACCTGGTAAATTTTCTGATTATCATAAAGAAACACGTTGGCTTAAATTTGTTGTGTTTTATGATCAATTATATGTTTAAATCCATGTTAAAGTTGGTGTGACTGGTCAATGCCATCTGGATTTTGTTTATAGATTGCCATGACGACTTTAAAGTACTAGGCCGATAAAACTGCATTTTGAATGCAGTTTGAATGCAGTTTTATGCACTTTTAGCTGCCTAAAATGCAAATTTTCGGCGTGCTACCAGTCCGACAAGCAGCTGTTTTAGAGAGCGTGTACTTTAAAAGCTTTATTTGTAACTTCTTTTTAAAGTTCGTGTCACTTTCTTGGGATTAATTTCTCGTAAAATCTTATTTAAAATGTCAGCATTATATCAGATCAACGCCACTATATAGGAATTATTTAAATGGAGACGTCAGAAAGTTGTTAATTATATTTTGTTGTGTTTAAATGAACAAGAACTCCACATTATGTGATTAAGTTGGCTGCCTGCTCATTGTTATGCGGGCGAAATGAGAAATTAAGCTGACAAACATCTTGCATGGCCTGCTTTATATTCACGAGAAAAACCGACTCCCTTCGGAGGAGAATTTCCCTCCCTAATTTCCTGAGCGGTCTGTAATATTCTTATCATCATCGCACAATTTCTTTTTCTTCTCCCGTTCCCCATCTTCCTCCACGGCCGACTGTTGCTGTTCACTCAAAAGCAAACACAGGAGGCTTTGACGCTAACGTGACTGTTGTTTTAAGGTTTTTATAGAGAAATTACTCGCATAATGATCCTCTCTCTCTCAGTCCATCAACTCCCACTTTCTACCAGATTTTATCATAGGTAATCCCACGAGAGTTGAAGAGTTTATCGATAGATTCGCAACTTCATACCTTCTTAGTGATCGATAAAACCTTATTCTTAATCATTCATCAGCAGCTATATCATAATTTAGTGTTTCCATATTCTGAAAAAATTTAGACTAATCACATGACTGGCCGCCACTGAATAAGTTTTATTCTATTCCTAACTACAGTGTTAACAACGAAGTTCCTTTGTTTTGCATTTTTTCAAATGTTATAAATCAGTGGCGGCCATGCCCTGGGAGATTTTATGCTGTAACAGGAAAAATTGAATCCGTAGAACAAAAATTTCTTAATAAATGTTGCTTGTCTATGTTCCCTCTCTACACTGGTAAAATAGTATTAATTATTAATAATTAATTTATTATTATTAATTTATTTATTATTATTAATTATTAATTAACGGTGTTATTAATTAACATCCTGTATAATTCTCTTGCCTTATATTGTAATCGTATCCCACGGGAACTGTGGTCTTTCTATCGCCCGTTTCTTTCCGTCTTCAAGATTTAATTTACATTAAAAGCACTTTCGGGACTTTTTTTTTAGAAAAAATGCAATGATTAACACATTTCTGCAGTTATAAAATACTCTAGTTGTAAATTTGTGAATATGCCAATTAGTTCCTTGATTGTTTACGAGTTTTTCTTATCTCGTCCGCCGCACGCGTATAATGCTGGTTACATTTGACATATGGAATATCACGGTTGAAGGGATGTGAAAGGAGAGCCATCTGTCGGAAGCATTGTCTTTGTTTAGCACGCATCGCGACGTTGTCATTTTCTGAGCCAGTCGTGCAGAAACACGCTAAACTACACAACAATGCACTATGTGTTGCGAGGGGGCTTTGACTACGTTATAACAGCATGGGCAATTCTATTTACATAGCCGACTGGGCGAATCCATCTTCTAATGTTTATACACGCTTACTACAATAGTTGATATTATATTTTTTCCTCGAAAGCTCGAAATTATAGGTTTTCTGGCAAAACAGCCGATATTGGTACTATGATTTCTTCCGTAAAAATGGGAAATTTTTATGTCACGCATGCAGAAGTCTTGTATCCTAAATGAAATAAAATCCCTTCAGGCAGGCCTACAGGCTGAGGTAGATTTCGAAGTGCTTTTGGTTTTATTTATTGTCGCTGCGCACCACTCTTCTTCTTTAGCCTTGGCATGACAAACCCGCAATAATAACTGCAAAAAAGAAGAAAGAGCACTTTTTCAAACATTCAAATCTCGCCTTATTTGAGAGCTATCGAGAAACTAGTTATTAATTTGTAGAGTACTCATCAAGAGCTTTTCAACGATACCCCACAAAACGTGGTTTCAAAATTTCGAATTTCCATCCCCCCACCAACCACCCCAACTCGTACCCCCAAAACCCCCGAATCGTTGGTGTCACTGTGAACTCCATAGGGAGTACTCTAATTTATTCAAACAAAGTTTCCCTCTTTAGTTCATAGGGGCCGAGATATAAAGTTTTTAAAATTTCAACCCACTTCCCCGGCCCCCCCCTTTTGCCAATTTTGCTCATTAACGAACTTGCCCGCACTATTGGGCCTATAAATAACATAATAAAATTTGGTTAAAATATCATCAAAATTACGGCCGCTAGCGTGTAAAGATATTATATGAAGACTACAGGGGAAGAATGAGGTAAGTCACTTTTATTAAAATTTTCAGGAGAGCATTTTTAAAGTTTGAAACCTAATAACTTGAAAACCATTAACAACCTATTACTCAAAATTTTAATATATATTCATGCACTATTAATAAAGCCTTAGAGTCACACAATTGTTGAGAAATGAATGCAATACCATTGTTGCAGCACTCTGTACATGGAAAGAATGAGGTAAGTGCATAATAAAATCCAATACGCTTCCTGTAAATCTGAAATTATTATCATCATCTCGGAACAACGATTTAATTCTTAGTTTTCAAAAATGTTGCATATTTGTTTTACATTGAAAATGGATTTTTTAAATATAAACATTGTTCATAAAGAATACCACGTCTTATTAAATCATTGTCCTTCAAATACATTAATTTATGTCTTCTTTGGAAGCTGGGAATAATACTGTTGAGCTTCAGGTCCTACAAATCTCTTCAGATCTTGAAGGTGATTATACTTCTCCTTCGAAATAGGCAGGAAACCTAAATTCAAAGAAAATTTCGAGTTGACTTACCTCATTCTCTTCCTGTATGTGGTATCTTCAAATGTAAATATACTCGTGAAATGTTATAGAATGGTAGGTTAGACCTTGGAGAACACTATAAACACAATATCTCAAATTTGCAGAAAAGGTGACTTACCTCGTTTTTCCCGTGTGGTCTTCATATATATATATATATATATATATATATATATATATATATATATATATATATATATATATGTAGGCTATATATATACCTCACCAATTTTTTTTTTTTTTTTGAACGGGCGGTTGTTTTGTACTTAGGGAAGCATGAAACGTAAAGATATGAAAGAATTTTCGAAAACCATGACATGGTATCGTTTGCAATAGGTAGATTTTTCTTCGAAATCTACCTAAAATGAAATGTAATGTATATACAAAGAATTCAGAAATAGAACAGTTTATCCACCTATTTTAATACAATGAGAAAACCTTAATAATTACCGCTTCGCATTTAAAAAAGAATTAAATTTGCACGCAAATTAGTGCCTGAGCTTAGAGTAAACTGATCTTGCTGCCTTTAATTTTGTTCATTTTTAAATCATAAATGAGAAACGAAAGCAATTAATTTTCGCTGTAGTGTTTAGTTTATTACATTCACGCACCATGTTAAGAAAGTAGGTCTACCAGGTTCTTTCGTACCTTCCAGCAGATTTTTCAGGCAACAACTCTCTTGAACATGTATTCAGTATACAGCGTGTTAAATGAATAACACCGAAATATTTATCTGTGTATAGAAGAGACATAGCGAAGCAAATTTTATTACGAGAATTTCGTTCAATGGATTCAATTTTTCCTGTTATAGCATAAAATCTCCCATGGCATCCGTCACTGACTTCTAACATTTGAAAACAAAGGAACTTTGTTGTTGACACTGGAGTTATGAATAAAAAAAACTAATACAGTGGCAGACAGTCGTGTGATTAGTCTGTAAATTTTGCAGAATATGGAAACACTAAATTATGATAAAGCTGTTGACGATTGATTAAGAGTCAGGTTTTTATCGATCACTAGGAAGGCATGAAGTCAATTTAATGAAAATTTTAACCCTATTTGGTTTCATTATTGACATATGAGCACCAAATTGTAATGAGTTTAGTGCCCTGCAACATAGATATTTTGTGTCATAAGAGGAAAAATATCCTAATAAAAATTGATTGTCTATGTTCCTCTATACACAGGTAAAATATTTCGGTGTTATTCATTAACACTCTGTATAGCTGCCAAATCTGGTGGTGGGCCCATAAGCTCTTCATATTCCTTCTCATATTCATAATTCAGAATTACTTAAGTATTTAAATCGTAACCATACAAAATATCATGCAAACTAAATAGCTTTTTGTGTCAATGTTGAATCCTACGAGCTTTCAAAATGGAAATCCAAAAGTTACCAAAATCTTACAGAGAAATTAACTTCTAATCGACTTACGTATTAAGACTTACGGAAGATTTTTTTTCAGATCTCTGTGAATCTGTCTAAAGCACACAATGAGCAAGACAGGAGAGTATTTCATTCCCGATAGACAGCGCTATCTGTTACAACAATGAGGTGTGCGTTCAGATACCCGCGGTGATGACACAGTCATTTGTTTCCTGAATGCTTTCATAAATCCGCAAACAGAGACGAGACAAATGAATCACAGCTAATACACTGCCACCTGGTTCCCCTCAATTCACAAGAGCTATGAAAATCTCCCGAAGCTCCGATTTTTATCGAGTCCCATACAGTAAGTTTACTCACTCTCCTATCCAAAAATAGTTTCCCTTAATTTGCGCGTACAGAATTCGAGGACCTGTATCCAGGGCCGTGGAAAGAAATCAAGGGCCCCTGGGACAAATTTTCCCGGGCCCCTGTCAAATTTTAAATTTATTACCCAACTCGCCCTGTAATGTATGCAACAAAAAGGTAATGTAATGATATTACATAATTAAGTGCCAGAATGGTACCGATACTTTATGAGATTGTCTGGTAGACCATAGGCGTAACCAGGCCGACCATATGGGGGGGGGTTATAACATCCGCGGGGTCTGGGGGTATGGAATACCCCCCAGGGAGAGGGGGGTCCGGGGGTCCTCCCCCGGAAAATTTTAAAAATTTAGATGCAAAATGACGAGTTTTAAGCTTCCGGGGATCTCCCCCGGAAATTTAAAAAATTAAGATGCAAAATAACGAGTTTTAAGCTTCCGGGATCTCCCCCGGAAAATTTAAAAAATTAAGATGCAAAATAACGAGTTTTAAGCTTCCGGGGGTTCTCCCACGGAAAATTTTAAAAATTAAGACGCAAAATAACGAGTTTTAAGCTTCCCACGCTTTATATTTCTATTAAGTAATTTATGGGCAGCCTTAAAAAAATTATATAATTTTCCTTTTTTTAATCAATGGGGGGGGGGGTTCAAACCCCCAAACCCCCCCCCCTCGGTACGCCTATGTGGTAGACAGTACTGTCTGTCTGTCTGTCTGTCGCTTTATCGGATTTTCATAAAACTCGGTCCATTTATAATGCCCATGGGACGAAGCCTATTGATTTTGGACCAAATCGCTTAACTGATGCCGGGCACGAAACAGAAAATACATTAAAATGTTATAATTAGGAACAATTTTATCTGTATGAACCAGTTTAATCTTTTGAAAATTATGATTTTAAATGACGAACGTTAGCTACTGTTGAGTCCAAAAGGACTTTTGCTTCTACTTTTAAAAAAACAGCAATTAAAAAAAAAATCCATTTCAGATTAACTGATAATTCCGTGTCACCGTTATATGACAGGACAATCCAGATAAAATAAACACATAAAACATAACTTAAACTTTTTATTGACTTATAACCAATTTTATTATAGAGTAAATTTAGAAAGTAAAAAATAAAACCTGGTCGGCCGGGCCCCCTTTTTGGCCCGGGCTCCGGGGCTGCAGCCCCGGCTGCCCCTTCCTCTCGTCGGGCCTGCCTGTATCTTCGATATTTAAAAATTGGGGATGTAGTGCATGTGAAACGTCTTGGCGTGCTGCCTAAATCTAGAGAGCTCCGAATGCTATTAAGGTTCAAATCGCTTTTGTTGGATGTTGGTTGGATATCCAGCATACTTCAGAGCCAATAGGAGCCTTCTATCACTACGAATGCCTTCACAGTAACCTGAAGAAATTGAGATGGCTCTATCAATCAGTCTAAAATGAATTTTGGATGTGACAGAAAGCCAATGAATAAAAATTTAATTCAATGCCTTAAAACTTTTCTTGTCTCACAATAATTCCTTACCAGAAAGAAGCAAGATGGGTCAAAGGCAGTCACTTGTTCTTCAGTCATGCGTTACACTCAATCATTCATCAGAAACAGTTCATTATGTTATTGCATATTATTGTGAATGAAGGTATTGAATTATTTTTAATCTGTCAGATACAAAAATCATTTTAGACAGATTTCTTCTGGTTACTGTTAAGGCATTTGTAGTGATAAAAAGCTCCTATTTGCTCTGAAATTTGCTGGATATCCACCAAAAGCTATCTGAACTTCCTGTAAATCACATTGAGGGTTTAGTTTCCCACTCTACTGGATTTCCACACGCGATGTTCGGCGTTGGTATGCGGGCTCTGGCTTGCAGACCAACACTCCCATTGGCTGCCAACGACCTTGCATGTCATTGGTCTGTTCCGTACGGTCCTGCAACCTCTACATAAAGCTAAATAATGCAAAACACTAACCACATTAGTTAAGTGCGCGAGCGGAGGCGGCAGCCGAAGCGAAGCGCCCTTGCATTTTCGAATAATGTACGATACACTGTTTGTCGGTTTCGAAAATGTGGCATATTATATCTTCCAGAGATTTGTCTGACCCTTATCATGTTGGTTGTTGATTCCAGCACCACGTGACCCATCGGATTCTTCCCAGCATGCACCGTGCTGTCTCTAGCAGCTGATTCTGTATTATTGTGATTCATTTCTGAGCGCCATTTTAGCTTAGTTTTTTGTGAACTTCTTACCGATTTTACCCATATTTAAAATATTCCTAGAAACAAAATGTGCCTTTATATGGATTCTAAAACTTGTGGAGAATAATATTACATAACATTTCGCCGTTTTTCGTGTGTAAAACAAAAATTAACGAATCCAGTAGAATGGGAAACTAACCCCCACATTGATTTTATAGTAGTGTTGCCACTATTAAACTTCCAACCCTCGTATAATTTAATATACATTTCCTGCTAAATTTCTACATTTAAAGCAAAGCCTAACATAAGATATTTACAAAAATCTGAATGCGTTGAAGTCGAGGCCTTCTCTATTTAATAGCAATAATGGAATAAGGCCGTGGTTTTCACATTCATTTGTCCACACTTGACTCACTTCCATTACATCTATTTCAACTACATCCGGTTTTAGCAAGGCCGATTTAAAGACGCAAACATGTCAAAAATAAACTATTTTCGCAATAGCGGTGTATAATTATTAACATTTAAATACCTCGTAGTATAGAATTCGTTGATGGAGCTGTGCCGTTTTTGCACCCTAAGAAGAATTTAATTGAAAATGAATCCATCCAAGCGCACCAGAATAACATGAGACCTTGAATTACAGAAGAAGCGCAGAGGACCCCATACACGCTCCACAGGTTTAATATTCCCATATCAAAATAATATTATATGAAAAATGTTTCTTGCCAGCACTGTTTGAAGCTTAGCATAACATTCGCCGATTTTAATGGAATATTGTGTAGACAGCAGAGCCATCTGCAGCGGAATGTTATAATTAATGCACGACTGGTCGAATTTTAATCCAATCCTGCCACAAACATGGAATTATTAACATTTCAGCCTTTTAATTCCCGATTCCACTATTACAAATAATATATCTGACCAAGACTAAAGCTTTTAGCGAGGATAATGGATCTCAACACTGAGAGAGAAGTGAAATCTGTCACGGCCACTAGGATACCACAAAACACAATCAATTGTGTTCTCGGTAGGAATCGAACCCAGGAACTATGGAAGACAAAACCAGTGAATTACTCAGACTATCTCTATATATATATAAAAGGCTTTGTCCTGACTGACTGACTGACTGACTGACAGGAATCAACGTAGAGCCTAAACTATAACAGGTAGGGACTTGGAATTTTGACAGTACCTTAGTTTCATAATGTAGGTGCTCGCTTAGAAAGGATTTTGAAAAATTCTGATTTTAAATGCCAAAAATCAAGTGTTTTTGAGAATACTTAATCCCTTCTTACACAGAATTATCGAATCCGAATCACATTTCACATTAAAACATATTGTTTCAGATGGGTTTGGGATTAAATTAAATGGAAGTTTGACAATTACAGTTGGCTTTGGTTATTTTTGTCATACCTTGAAAATTAAACTTTCGCGATCGCTTGAATGTTGTTAGCCCTAATATGGTCAAACGTTGTTTTATTTGGACGAAACTCACTATACAGGGGTTTTCTGGACCATGGAACTCGAATCTGAGGTCGCTTTTACCAGGCGATGCTATCTAATCGTGGTATGTAGTCCACGTGATTTAGGTGTTAATAAATATAATGATTTAGCTATTATGCTCTTAATTTTTAATTTTTGAAATAATTATCGCGGGCGAAGCCGCGGGCACATGCTAGTAATAGTATAAAAATAAAGTATAATAAAAAAGTAAACAAATGAGTAAATGAATCATGAGAAGAAATACTAAAAATGGAAAACATAAAATCAGGTAAACTGTTGAAACAAAGTGCCAGAATGTTTCTGTTTAATCAGTGATAATTGCAATTATGAAATGCAGAAAATAAGTTATTTTTGTAATCGATTATCCTATTAAGCAGGGCTTACGGAAGAACAGAGGACTAAAGTTTGATACTTAACCTTAATTCATACTCGAATACACTGATATTAGAAATTCTTAAAATATGTCAAAATTTCACAAAATGCACTGGCAAAGAACTCCGCTTAATGTACATAGGCCTAATTATTTTACAGTACTTAATATACCTTCTGTATATAACAGTATTCATATAGCACTCATTTCAACTTGATCAACGAAATAAATAAACATCTGACTAGTTTGATAAGCATCATCATCATCATCCTTGCAGGGATTAGGCATTAATGCCTGTTCCGTCTTCACAGTTTTATGCCCATATTTTCCTCTTATACGTCCAACATCTCTCTTCCCTTGAGGTTCACACGTATTTACTATGACTGGGATTCTTCTGTTATTCATACGGCCTAAGTGGGCTCTCCAATTATCATTATATTCTTCTATTTTCTCATTTATGCTGTAGCCTATATATTTAATTCTTGATAAGCATATGTGAAGGAATATGTGGGTAGTATTATTTTACAAAGCTAACTGTATTGCAACTTCCAAAGCCGTATATGAACACTGCAAAACAATAGGCTATGTTGCCATGAGAACTTATTTGCATTTGATAAATACTTTCTAATATATTACCAAAATAAGCACTAATTGAGCATTACTCCGGTACCGGTCAACCGATTTGGTCCAATATCAATAGGCTTCTTTCCAAGAACATTATGAATGCGTATACCAAATCTCATGAAAATCCGATAAAGCACATTTTAGTTATCGCGCGTACAGACACACGGACAGATATTTTCCCGTCCCCACAAAATCTCAGAAAGTACCATTCTGGCATTTAATAATAATAATAATAATAATAATAATAATAATAATAATAATAAACACGTTACCGAAAAACACAGATGCCTAGATTTTGCTATACAAGTTTTAAAAGAGCGTATGCAATACATTTTCGGAGATGATTCCGATTATTCATATTTTAGCATCCCTTGTGTTATTTTCCTTTTCTGAAGCCAGATTGTTCTTCTAGTATTTTCTTTTTTTCACAGTCTTCTGTTTAATATTCTTGCTATCCGCTCATTGCTTTTGTCCCTAATGTTACATAATTGTGGATTGTCCTGTATAGTTGTCCGGAACTTGTATAAAATATATTTTGTCTCGTGCTCCCAATCAAGTAGATAATTAATAGGGCTTCGGACAACTGACAGGCAGTACCTCCCAATCCGTGTCAGTATGTAAGCCTTTAGTTTGATGCTTGATTGATAGACCCATGGGATCAGGGGCAATGTTGGATAAAATCCCTTGCAGCCAAGAATAATTTTATTCTGTTTAAAGGCCCATTCACAGTGAAAACGCTAACTTAAAAATCCGGGTTCGAGATGCCTTCGGGCTTTCTTCCATTCATCTGTGTTAAACATTGTGTGGACATTGCACACAAATAGGCCTAGACAAATACTTCCTTTTATTCTACAGTGTGTTAATAAATAACACCGGAATGTTTTACCAGTGTATAGAGGGGACGTAGACAAGCAACTTTTATTAGATGTTTGCTCTATGGGTAATTTTACCTGTTACAGCATAAAATCTCCCAGGGCATGGCCGCCTCTGACTTCTAACATTTGAAAAAAAGAATGCGAAACAAAGGAACTTCCTTGTTAACACTGTAGTTATGAATAGGAAAAAACTAATGCAGTGGCGGCCAGTCATATGATTATACTGCAAATTTTGCAGATTATGGAAACATTAAATTATGATATAGGCCTAACTGTTGATGAATGATTAAGAATCGGGTTTTTATCGATCACTAAGAATGCATGAAGTTAACTTAATGAAAATTTTAACCCTATTTCGCTTAATTATTGACTTATGAGCACTAAATTGTAATGACTTTGATGCCCTGTACAGCATACACATTTTACGTCATAGAGCAAAAATCTCCTAATAAAAGTCGATTGTCTTTGTCCCCTCTATACACAGGTAAAATATTTCGGTGTAATTCAATAACACCCTGTGATGATCGCTCTATTTCAGCGATGCTCTTCTTACCCAGTTACTGTAGTAACAGACTAAGGCCGTCTGTAATTAATTTCACAATTTAAAAGTATTAGCGAAATCTGGTGCTTCGATAGCGGTAAAAATCACTTTTTCTGCCAAATTTTCGCTCGAAATTCGCGAACGACAGCGAATATTACCGTGAAAATCCTGTTTAGAGATGCATGCAGAGCCCCTTCAGTCCACCTATGTTAAAAGTTTCAGATTATTGAAGCCGTAGATTTGGCTGGATATCAACTGCCGCGTTAATCATGCGATATACCGATAAAAGGATTCCAGTTGAAGTATTTATTGTGATCGAACACGTTGGAGGTGTGTTAACTCTTAAATTATTGTTAATGTATCCTATAGCATACAGTCGTTATATTAAATTTGTATTTAAAGGACTGAAAATAAATCGGAATATTTTAAATTTCATATAAATTACAGGATAAGGAAGCAAGAAACATACTATAGAATCTTAATCATTGTATTAATTGTTTACTTTGCAGTCCGGCACGGGTTTATATTTTGTGTGAGAAGTTGAGTCTCGCCAAATGAAGGATTAATTAATCTTCTGCTCTCATGTATTTGCCATAGCTTTATGCCACCTGTGAACTAATAATTTGAAGATGATCAGTTGAAGCTTGATTTTCCTATGTTAGAACTGGAGTTTTGTGTAACGGATAGAGTTGAAAAAATTTTGAACGAGCCTCGTCTGTTTCGAGGTCTACCGTTCATCCTAGTTATATAACAGGTTCATAGATACGCAACAGATTTAGAATAGCATGAAACTGTACCATGTAAGACTAGTAGACCAGTACAAATTAATATTTTTTTTAAATTTTATCTGGCAGAGTTAAGGGTGGTTAAGGCCACAAGTTCTTTTCTTCTGCTCAACCAGGAGAAAAAAAAGAAGAAATACAAACGACTTACAAAATAATTGGAAATAGAACAGGTGATCTTATAAGTAATATTACACGAAAATAATTAAAGAAGTATTAAGGTTTTTTAATAATCATTTACAGAAATAGATACCTTATTAATAATTCTTATAATATAATTACAAGTATATAAGGATATACAAATTGACATCACTATTTTAAAGTAAAGTAAATTCATTCAAAAAATAAAAATGAATAATTTAAAATTTAAAAATAATATAATAAAATTAATAATAATAATAATAACAATAATTACATATTAGTTCGAGTAGAGTGGGCCATGGAAATACTGCTTATCAATTGTTTCTTTTGTTAGTGTATTTTATGGAGTAAATTTCAACTGATATTAATTTAAATGGATATGATACAGGATGAAATGGTGAGGATGATTCATGGTATGTAATTATCCAATTCAACATTTGCCTCCGACTGGGGAAACCATGGGAAATCCCATGTCAAACTGGCAGGCCACGGGATTTGAACCTGGGACCTTCCGAATGCGAGTCCAAGACGTTACCATCTCGGCCACCTCACTCGGTGCACGCATGTTAAGTTCTATATAACGGTTTTACATCGTTAATAACTATTAATGTAAACTGATAATACGATATTAGAAGTCGGTAAAAAGATCATTCGTTGATTCCTTATCCATTACTGTAAAGCTTTGCATTAGTTGAGAAGATTGTTATTAAAATGTGTTATAATCTTGGCTCGGATTCTGATGACCTAAAATTGTTTGAAAAATGACCTATAAAATGACCCTAAATTTTAAAGATAATAACTTAATAATTATGAAAAAATGACCTAAAAACTGATATTTTATTTATAACAAATTATTATTGTACACACAATGTTATAGACTAGTTTGTACATAATTGTAAAAACTTTAAATAACTGTAATGTTGTGAATGTTCTTTTCTCACGGAAATTTATACTTGCACTGAGGCACTGGTGAGCATAGGCGTAGCGAGGGGGGGTTTGGGGGTTTGAACTCCCCCCATTGAATAAAAAATGGAAAATTGTATAATTTTTTTAAGTCTGCCCATAAAGTGCTTAATACAAGTATAAAGCGTGGGAAGCTTAAAACTCGTTATTTTGCGTCTAAATTTTTTAAATTTTCCGGGGAAGGACCCCCGGAAGCTTAAAACTTGTTATTTTGCATCTTAATTTTTAAAATTTTCCGTGGGAGAACCCCCGGAAGCTTAAAACTCGTTATTTTGCATCTTAATTTTTAAAATTTTCCGGGGGAGGGCCCCCGGACCCCCCTCTTCTTCCATACTCGCCAGACCCCGCGGATGTTATAACCCCCCCCCCATATGGTCGGCCTGGCTACGCTTATGCTGGTGAGTCAAAATTCGGCACATCCTTTTGTGGTCTGCCGAATTATATTGTTGTTTATTGAGGGTAAACAGTAGTTTGCACTCTCAAATCCAAGCAAGTGCCAAGTCAATCTAATAACAATAGTAATATCATACAATATTTTGGCGTTTCTTTGATTCTCACTTCCGAATACACTCAATGTAAATACATGAAAATGACTAAATAAGGAAGCAAATGACACGAAAATGACAAAATAATTACCTAAAATTGAAATAAATGCCCTAAAAATATAAAATTGCATAAAAAGACAAAAACTACCTAATAAAAATGTATTTCTATAATCTAGAGGCCATTAGGATTTATCTACAAGTTGGCAATGTCTATACAGCATCAATAAAAAAGATAACATGTCATTAGAATCCGGGCCATGGTTATAATATTTGGGTATGAAAGGAAATCTTCTGTGATATTGAAGTGAATTTCTAAACAATGAGCATGTGCAACTGTTATTGATAGCTAGCTTGCAATTGTTTCCGACACCACGGCTGATGTCAGGGACAGTATCAGGAGGCGGTGCTGCAGAGATGATGGTCACACTGATATAGCGCTCTTCTGTTTTATTCACGTTGCCAAGTGAAATCAATTTATCATCTCCGATACAGGCGTCATTGGGACTGCAATTATTATTGCACATGCGTGGCTTGTTGTCCAGTGCCTGTGTGATCCACATCATTCGCGCTTCTGCCTGGAAACCACATTTCTCCCATGATCTAGTTGTTACGTTTCCATGGCAAAGAAATGGCCCTCTGACATTTATTTTTATAACGTTATCTGATTTGAAGGTTTACTTGGCACATTTGCTCTGTGAAAATTAAATAGAACTGTGTCAGAAATAGACGAAGTAGAGTAGGCCACGGCCTTCTTTCATTAGCTAATAATATGAGTTAACATTGTTACAACTCATAATTTTCTCATTAATGAACATCATATTGACCAATGAGGGATTAATGTAACTTACATATTATGTAAATAACCAACCTTATACCCTCATATATATATATATAGAATTACGTTACACCAAAGAAGTCTAGGGGCTGACAACACGTATTAGAGTAAATTGATAGCCAGTTAATGAAAAATATTTCTAGTTTATTTATGTCATTGAATCAGAAAATATGACAGAATATTTAATATAATAAAATCAGGAAACTGATGCAACAAAATTCCAGAATGCTTTCGTTTAATAAGTGATAATTGCAATTATGATATGCAGAAAATAACTTATTTTCGTCGATTTCCGAGTTAAGCTCCTGATCGATTCATTAAGCTGGGCATATGGAAGAACCAAGGTCTAGTTTGTTAAGCATATGTGAAGGAATATGTGGATAGCGTTATTTGACAAAGCTACCTGCATTGCAACTGTATTGCAACGCCAAAATTTGCTGCCATTTTGTAACGATAATTACCCATAAGTATAATAGTTAAATTAATTCTGAAAATAGTATGCAATTGTAGAACTAGTCAATATAGAGCATGCCAGATTACAAGGCTACAGAACGATTCATTGCTGACAAAAAAATGAACTTCGCCTATTTTTCAGCATCGAAAGCTGTATGTTCCCCCTTAAAATTCACTGTCTTATACAGGGTGTTAATAAACAACCCAAAATATTTCACCTGTTTAAAAAGGGGATATAGGCAAGCAACATTTATTAGGAGATTTTTGCTCTCTGGATTCAATTTTTCCTGTCATAGTATAGTATAGTGGCATGGCCGCCACAGACTTCTAACATTTGAAATGTTGCGAAACAAAGGGAAAATAAGTTATATGACAAACTACTCCATTCCGTAGGATACATTTTGGATTTAAGAATAAATCCCTTCGATGAATCCGAGCAACTGGTACCACAAACCAAATCCTACAAATAGTAATCGTTGGAAAACCTCATTTCTCGGGAGCATAAAGGTTTCATGTAATTGTGGGGACTCACATTAGCCTATACGAAGAGACATTGTAGAGCGATTGCACTAAAACCGCACTAATTGTCACTAATGACTCATCTCGACTTAAATCCCTTGTAATGGCAGTTTCCACCAGCAGAGGCGCCGCTTGTCGCTAATTAATCACGTCTCCACGACAACGAAGGCGATTGTCAGCTGTCAGGAGTTGTAACGGGAGATTAAGATCACAACATAACCTCAACCCGCTATCAGTGAAAGTTGATTGCTGACTTGTTTTTTTATGGGGGCACTATACCATCATTTTCCATAGTTCTGGGACTAGATCCTTGTTTTTTAGCATATCAGTTCTCTTAGGGCCGATTGAATAAACATCGCTGACTCGAGATCAATTATGATGTAAATTCAGAAAATGATCTCGAGTTCAGACTGGAGTCGTATTGTATAACACTAGCAGGTGCCCGTGGCTTCGCCCACGATAATTAATTTAAATATTAAAAATTAAGAGTATAATAACTATTAAAGCATTATGTTTATTAACATTTCCACGCGTATTATTCATAAACTAAACCATTCATAATTAATTAAATAGCTAAAATTCCGACTTCAGAGTACATTCCACGATTAGAAAGCGCCCCCGTGCAATTTTCAGAAATTATTATAATGTTTCAAGGGAAGGAATGCTTTGTTTGGATTTTTATTATCAGCGATATTTCAAGGGTTAAACCATCAATATTTTACAGCATGTGCCCGCGGTTTCGCCCGCCATTATTAATTGACTCCAGGATTTTTAAGAAATTTCCTAATTTTGTACTCGTCGTGAAAGTTTTCACTACGAGAGACGAACATCGCCGAGTATACCCGATGAACTCACGAAGCGGGCGAGCGAGTGAGCACGTTATTTAGGGCCGTTGAATTGTATAAGAGTAGATTGATCTAAGATCAACTAATCAAAGTTCAATTTTGATTCTAGTTCGTACATGAGCGCTTGGCAACATCTCAGAAACAGCTGAGTATCGCGAGGCCAGACCATTGTTACTCTGTTTTCCTTCGTATTCACACTGTGTTTTATGCGAAAGGAAGGGAAAATATTATAGAAATTAAGCAGAAAAAGGATAAATATTTCTAAGGCCATCTAAGACAATTCGGACCTAAGAAAGATGAAAAAATGGTAACTGGAGAAAATTGCATAACGACGAGCTTCATGATGGAGGATGAAATGGGCTGGACATGTTGCGCGCATGGAGGAGGAAAGACATATCTCAAAAGTTTTGGCTGGGAGACCCGAAGGGAAAAGACCACCTGGAAGACCTAGACGTTGGTGGGAGGACAATATTAGGATAGATTTAAGGGAAGTAGGATTTGCGAGGGATGATTGGATAGAGTTAGCACAGAATAGGGTTGAATACCGGGCTCAGGTAAGCGCGGCAATGAACCTTCGGGTTCCATAAAGTAGATAATATTATTTTAGCTTTCTGAGAGGAATTTTCTATTGCCATTGAGTAAGTAAGTCAGTAATGATCTCAGCGTCTCAGTACAGCGTGTTAATTAATAACACCGGAAATATTTTACCTGTGTATAGAGGGGACATAGAGAAGCAACTTTTATTATGAGATTTTTGCTCTATGACGTAAAATGTGTATGCTACAGGGCATAAAAGTCATTATGATTTGGTGCTCATAAGTCAATAATTATGCGAAATAGGGTTTTAATTTTCATTAAATTGCTTTCATGCCTTCTTAGTGATCGATAACAACCTGATTATTAATCATTCATCAACAGCTATACAGGGTGTTAATGAATTACACCGAAATATTTTACCTGTGTCCATAGGAGACATAGATAAGCAACTTTTATTAGGATTTTTTTGCTCTATGGATTAAATTTTTCCTGTTACAGCATAAAATCTCCCAGGGCATGGCCGCCACTGACTTCTAACATTAGGGAAAAAAATGCAAAACAAAGGATCTTCGTTGTTAACACTGTAGTGAGTAGTTATGAATAAAAAAAAAGACTAATGCAGTGGCGACCAGTCATGTGATTAGTCTGTAAATTTTGCAGATTATGTAAACACTAAATTATGATTCAACTGTTGACGAATGATTAAGAGTCAGGTTTTATTGATCACTAAGAAGGCCTCAAGTCAATTTAATGAACATTTTAACCCTATTTCACGTAACTATTGATTTATGAGGACTAAATTATAATGACTTTAATGCCCTGTAGCACACACATTTTACGTCATAGACCAAAAATCTCCTAATAAAAGTTGCTTGTTTATGCCCCTTCTGTACACAGGTAAAATAGTCCATTTGGCAGTTGCTAGATTAATGAAGCTAATTTCTAAATGGCAAGACCCAACTAAATCACTGAATATAAAGGCATTTTCCTCGGACAGTGAAGTAATGGCCATGTTCTTGAAGTGATATCAGGGACAAGTGACTGTGTTATAAATCCTTCACTTCCGAGTGAGAGGGCGCTACTTGTCACATGTTACCACCAGATGACTCTGCGCTGTACAAACTTTCATAAAACTGTGAAATATAATTACACGAAGGGTGAAGGGAGATGAATTCACGGGGTTTAAATGTGTACAGCCATGCGAAACATATTTGACACACTTTATGGTGTTTTATACCATCACATGCATAGATGTCCACCTTTATACTGCGAATAAATTGCAGTGTGATGGAAACAATAAAAATGTCATAAGTCATTCAACTTCACAAATGAAATTTGTCGTCATAAACCATGGACGTGAGGTCTGTGAGACCGCCGTCTCTTCTACTGGCTGGATGTCATCTTTACACTCACTACCTTCCCTTCTCAAGACCCTTTTTCACTCTGTATGTGTCCCCATTAGTGTTAGTAAAGCCGTGCTAGAAAATAGTTTATTTTATAGCGGTCTGTGAGACCTCACTTACATGGTTACATAAGTTTTTTTTTTCAAGTAATATCAGAGAGTTTTAAAAATATGCGTTGACAGTTATAGTGAAATTATTTCTGGGAAATATTGCGATAAATGTTTTGAGAGAATGGCCATATCTCTCATTTATAATGGGAAAATGTTGAAGTTTGGCTACTGCAATGTAGAACAAAACAACTAAAGGTCAACTGTGAATAATTACCTAAGAATATTCTTACGCCATCTTTTTATGTGGGTTTTCAGGGCACACATCTGAGACATTGCTTCACAAATCCTGTAAAATAAACAGTTTTAATGATATGTTAATAATTTTTTTTGCACTCCTTAACTAATTAGTGGTACTTACGAATGTTGTTGCCGTGGATCGTTAGTTGACATTCCCGCATGCAATCTTCTTGCTATGTGCAGTAAGCGTTTCAGTGCTGTTATGAATTTACTTACGCCACACCTCATAATACAAGCCTTTATGGACAAGGCCCCCCTAGGACAAATATTCGGTTCGCATAACAACAGACACATGCGAATCACTTTCTGAAATAAACATCTTCAAGAATGTATATACATAATATTTTCAGGTAATATCACAACTAATATAATTAAATTGATATAAATAATCATCGTGCCTTTATTTTGATATATTTATCGTAATACAACAATTTGTACAATTATTTAAAGAAATTCCTCCATACTTTTTACAAATACTCGGTTCCCATAACAACAAACACATGCGAATCACTTTCTGAAATATTACATCCATCTTCAATAGTGTACATACATAATATTTTCAGCTAATATCTCAATTAATACAATTAAATTGATATAAATAATCATCGTGCAAAAAATAGCATGCAATATTCGTGCCGTAAGTGCATAACGGATCTCCTCCTTATTATATTCAGTGAAGAGTACAAATTATGAAGCTCGTCGTTATGTTCTATTGTCAAACTATAATTTAATTTCATTAATTTAGCTTCTTAGAAGAACGACTCTACCTCAGGAACCAGCCATGGGAATTTAATCTCTATATATATAAAAGGCTTTGTCCTGACTGACTGACTGAATGAATGACTGACTGAATGACAGGAATCAACGTACAGCCTAAACTATAACAGGTAGAGACTTGGAATTTTGACAGTACCTTCGCTTCATAATGTAGGTGCTCACTAAGAAAGGATTTCGAAAAATTCTGATTCTAAATGCCAAAAATTAAATGTTTTTGAAAATACTTAATCCCTTTTTACATAGAATTATCAAAACAAATTCACAGAACGTATTGTTACCAGTGGTATCAGGTGGGCTTGGATTAAATTAAATGGATGTTTGACAAATTAGAGAAGGTATCATTATAATTCATATTATCTATATTAATAAAAGGAATTCTCCTCGATGTCCAGCGAAATCTACTGAACGCAGAGATCTTAAATTTTAAACATAGGTGTGCTGAAGGGTCGGAAAATGCACCTCGAAGCCGGAATTTTAATTTTACTTTTCGTTCGTGAGTTATGAGTGAAAAACTGGCAAAAAACGTGCATTTTTTGTGTTTTCAAAACATAAGTTTTCAGTTATACATTTCAATGTCAAATCAATTACAGTTGACTTTGGTTATTTTTGTCAAACCTTGAAAACAAAACTTTCGCGATCGCTTGAATTTTGTAAGCCCTAAATATGGTCAAACGTTTTATTTGGACGAATCTCACTCTACAAGGTTTTCTTGGCCAAGAAACTCGAACCTGAGGTCGCTTTTACCAGTCGATGCTATCTGATCGTGGTATGTAGTCCATGCGATTTAGGTGTTAATTTATTTTTTATTTATTTTATTTATTTATTTATTTATTACAAGAGATATTACAAGAGGTATTACATTTAGTAATACACCCGAATGAGCAAGACTGCTCGTGCTCGGGTGCCGTTTCAAAAATATCAAAGTGAAGAAAGAGGAGAGACAAAGAAATAGAGTGTATAATGTGCTTAACTAAAAAAGAAAGTAAAACAAAAACATTAAACATAAAAACATAAATACATAAAAGGAGTGAAACAAAAATTACTTAAAAGCTAAAAAATTACAAAAAATTCTTTACATATCTATTAAATTTAACAGTGGAGTATGCTGAGAGATCAGGATTTTTTCTGATAATTGAGTTATAGAAGTGCGGTCCAAAATTAATGCTATGCTTTAATCCTGCCGATGTGAGACATTTGGGTTCTAATAGGAGTAAATTAGTATTTCGTCTAGTTTTGTAGATATGATCACTGGAAGAGTATTTTATACGATGTTTGTGAAAATATTTTAATATAGAAAATTTGTAAATTTGGTCCAAACTTAAAACATTAAATTCCGAAAATATTAGGCTAGTTGGGTAATCAATGTGTTTTCTTAGACAGATTTTTATTATTCTTTTTTGTAAAAGGCAGAGGGGCTTAAGGGTAGTTTTCGCTAATCCTCCCCAGACGAGAATGCCATATTGAATAATGGACTGGAAAAGTGCTAGATAAACGGAACGTAAAACAGTAATGGGCATACAGTGGCGTAAAATGACAAATTTATGAATTGTTCGGCGTAGTCTATTACAGATGTAGTTAACATGGTGAGACCATTTAAGGTGTTTATCAATAAAAATACCCAAATATTTCACAACGGCTGTTTCTTTCAGTGTATGTAATAATAATAAATGTAATGATTTAACTATTATGCTCTTAATTTTTAATTCTTGAAATAATTATCGCGGGCGAAGCCGCGGGCACATGCTAGTATCTAATATAGGAATTAAAGAGGAAAGAACTTTCTATTTAACCATGTTGTCTTCAAAAAAATCCAGCTTCATATTTTGTTGTTTTTTTTTTTGTTTGTTTGTTTTGTTTGAGTGTACATTATACCTTAACTACCTTACTTTAAATACCTATACGTATATAGGTATATTAAAACTAAACTAAACTTCGTTGTGCTACATCCCTGGAGGGACTTGGCCTACCACCCGACCGCTGCGTCATCTACCGGAGGCAGATGGCAGGATTGGGGGCATGTGGTCAGCATGCCGACACCCATGGCCGTTAATGGTGGTTTCCATGACCGGATCCGCTCTTCTCTAATCAAGTAGCTCCTCAGTTTGACTCACGAGGCTGAGTACACCCCGTACCAGACCTCCCTACCTCAGAAAAATCCGACGCTAACCACAGGACCAAGCCGGTGGTCGTAGCTACTGTATATACCCATGGAATAAGTAGATACCTTAAGTAGCCTACCTAAAGTAGGTAAGTTCAAGAAAATAATATTTTACGAATTAAGAGCAACACTATAGATATCTTAAAGAAACATATGTGTAGATTGTATAAGGGCATATAGAAAATTAACACACAGAGGCCTTGAAGAAGAAGAAGAGGAAGTGTATGTCTTGAGGCTGCGGAGTGGCGATGAATAGATTGTTGCTGTAGCAGTTGAAAGCCCTATGCATAATGCAACAGTTTCCGCTGATTGATGGCGCACCTGCTGCCTCTATCGGCAACTTTCTCCTCATATATCTCCCGGTGTTTTTATTTCCTTGGCAGAAATGCAATAGACACAGAAGTGCTTTTCCTGATTTCTGTTTGCCGGCCATTTGACGTGTTTTGAGTAAATGAAAGATGTTTTACTACACAGTCCAGTATTCCCCAAGTGCCACGACGATTACGTAACTGAGTAATATTCGCTGTACAGTAAAATGTTTTGTTCCTGGTGAAACGCGAGTGAGGGGAAGGCCATTCAGAGGAGGGAATCCTTCCCCTCCCGCCAATCTTGACATTCGTAGCCGTATACCTTAGTCAGTGCGATGTGACTCCCTTGCTGACTGGTGTCCGAATGAAAAATGAACCCTTCAAATAATATTTCGATAATAGCGTCGTCCAAGCTACTGAGCATCTATCTGAGGATTCAAATAGAAAAAAAATACTTTATGAAGGAAAATCGGCTGGGGCTTTGGCGGATCCCTTTGGCGAAGCTTGAATGATACTGAGGCAACGTTTCCTAGTTCAGATATAACTCGATCGGTAAGACCTGAGCCAAACAAATGGCTGCGCAGTAGTCTAGACCTGCCTGACCTTCATAGCACGTGATGTTCTTTGCCAGTTCATACTGTACAGACCGTGTAAAAACATCTTAGTTAGCCTCACAGCATCCAATAGTGAAGACCCAACAACGATATTCTGTGAGTTAGAAACCATTACTTAAATAATATTTCATAACTAAAAAAACAAATACTTTATTCACTTTATTTTTGTTTTCAATAGTTACGGGCTATTATGAACTGCATAGTTTGGAATGAATAGTACAGTATATGCATTCTCTTCTGCTCTTACTCCATTGCTACCGGCGGACGATAAGCTATCTGCGCGTGTTTGGCTCAGGTCTTACCGATCGAGTTATACAACTGTTTACATATTATGTGATTTGTTTCAAACAAATTGTTGCCAACCAAAAGGGTCTAAATTCCGTCACTTACGAAATTCCCATAAAGATTATTTATTATTATTATTTATTCTAAACACAAACGAATTTAAATTATTTTTGTTTCAGAATAATTTATGATTCAAAATAACATTACTTTATACTAGGCCTAATTAACTTAGTTGTAATTTGCCTTCCCTATAACTTCAAGAGAAATATAAATTTATTTACGAATATATAAAAATTTATTATTTTTCAGAAAATGTCTGCTATGTAAAACTGTTTACATGTGTGATTTATTTCAAATGAATTGTTGCCAACTAAAAGAGTCTAAATTCCACGACTCGCGTTTGTTTTTGTTAACTCCGTGCTTGCCTATTAAGTTCTATATAACGTTCTTACATCGTAAGTAACTATTTCTAAGAAAGAGTTCCAACTGAGAAAGAAGTCTTAACTATGACAGAAGATCAGATATCCTAGACCAGCGTTTCTCAACCTATGGTCCGCAGACATAATTTTTAAAAAATATCATAAAGCAAGTAAAGAAGTAAAATTGTTCACATAAAATGGACACTAGATGTCAACGTTTTTAAAATCTTCGAAAATACAGGTCTATTGCAAGTTTCCTTACATTTGCAGTTACGAACCACAGTTTCAAACCCCTGATGCACTGACGTCTATGGTTCCCTCTTTCATTCAAAACCCTGAAAAATAAGACTTTGTCGGAATTTGTTTTTAGAGGCGCTCTTATTGTTGAAGGCCCCCCCCCGAGTGTCTGATACCGGTAAACCTGTGTTATAATTCCTAATTATATTATCAAATTGGTTAAATATTAAAGTCTGTTCAAAATATAATTTTACTGTCAATAGTTTACTTTCAATTCAATGACTGTGTTTTCATCGAATTAAAAAATGTATTTAGATTTATTTCGTTATAATGACCCCAAATATTAAGAATATAGGCCTACATATAGCCTACTTTCAAAAATGGGATCTAAAATTAGGGGTCCGTAAGATTTTAGACATTTTAGAGGTCCTCGGGTTCAAAAAGGTTGAGAAACGCTGTCCTAGACGATTGAAAAACGGTCAATGAGAATATATTGTGATGAGGACAGAAGGGACATTGATATTCGTACCATCCAATGAGTTTCATGGAAATCAATGTAATCCACGTTCCGATACAATGCTCTTTAAAACCTCGACTCCCTGAACCTTTGTAGTCGATATGAGCATACAGCATACACAACGTCATTAAAAAATCCTTGTGCAATATTTCCAGAATTATTAAGGGGGTACATACAACTTTAGGGGGTACATACAACTTTCGGTGAAATTCATAGGCGAGAAATAGGTGAATTTCATTATTAAGTGCCAGTATGGTACTTTATGAGATTGTGTGTGGGGACGAAAAATGTCTGTCCGTCCGTCCGTCCGTCCGTCCGTGTGTCTGTACGCGCCATAACTCAAATACGCTTTTTCGGATTTTCATGAAACTTGGAAAACACATTTATAATGTCCATGGGAAAAATCCTATTGATATTGAACAAAATCGGTTCACCGGTACCGGAGTAATGCCCAATTTAGTGCCTATTTTAATAGTTTTCTATTAGAAAGGCGCCATAACTCAAATACGCTGTATCGGATTTCCATGAAACTTGGTATACGCATTTATGACGTCCATGAAAAGTAACCCTATTGAATTTGAACCTAATATGTTGACCGGTATCGGAGTAAAACCAAATTTAGTGTCTATTTTAAAGACGCGGTAACTCAAATACGCTTTACCGGATTTTTATGAAACTTGGTATACACATTTATAATGTCCGTGGGAAGACGTCTATTGATATTGGATAAAATCGGTTGATCGGTATCGGAGTAATGCTCAATTTCGTGCCTATTTTATGGTAATATACGTATTCGAAAGAATTTATAAAAAAAATGAAAATCAGTTGTCTTGACAACATAACCTTTTGTTTTACTCTGATCTTAAATGGCTTTGGAAATTAAAATACAGTTAGCTATGACAAGAAACACTATTGCTTTACATGCGCTTATCCAACTAGACCGTTAAATTGACCTAGGTGGCCGAGATGGTAACGTCTTGGCCTCACATTCTGGAGTTCCATGGTTCAAATCCCGAAACCGGCCAATTTGACTTTTTTTTTTTGTATTTCTATGTGAGTGTGCGATTGTCAAGATATCACAAATCAGCTGTTGCTGGAAGATTTTAATCTGATTAAAAAAAACTTGACCTTTGTTCTTCCGTAAGCCCTGCTTAATGAATAAATCTGGAGCTTAACTCGGAAATCGATTAAAAAATAATAATTTTCTGCATATCATAATTGGAATTATAACTGATTAAACAAAAACATTTTATTTTTTCCTCAGCAATTAATTGCTCTACAATCTTCCAATCTCATATACCTTTTATTTACTACTTCTAAAATTGCATACTATTTTCAAAATCAATCAAACTATTTAGGACCCCCCTTCATCAATTATAACTGAAGTTGTTTTAGCAACCCTCAGAGGATCTGTTGCAATACTGAGGAATCATATTTATAAATCTTCATTTTTAACTGTTAAAGATTTTCTATTTTATATTAACTTTTCATTAATTTTTAAGTCATTTTTTCAATGTTCAATTTCTTTTCTGGTCTTCTTTGTCTATGTAGGCAACCCATAACTATAGGAAGATTGATAAAATAAAAAAAATACGTCTAATTATCGTTTCAAAATGGCAGCCAAGTTTCGTGCACTAAAATATATTTTCCTTGAGTTTCCACAAATGGCAATATTTTTTAGTGATCCTCTTTTCTATCTATTTGTAAACGTCATATAAGCAAGATCATCTACAATCTTTGGAATATATAAATTATTTTTATAATATTTTTTGTTAGATTTTCTTGTTCATTAATATATGTATATTATGTAAACTATTAATGTTAAATGAATGATTATAGATAGTGTCGTTCATATGATATTAACAAATACGCAAATTGTCCATATGCAGCTTATTTATGCCCAATCGCTCTGTTCGGTGATTAAATGCTTTTATCAAAGAAGCTACAGGCATGAAGATATTTCAGTGTTCCGTTTTTTTGTGCACATATTGTCCTCCCACGTACGTCTAAGGTCTTCCACGTGGTCTTTTCCCTTCGGGTCTCCCAGTCAATACTTTCGAGATAAGTCTTTCTTCCCTCATGCGCGCAACATGTCCAGCCCATTTCATCCGTGATTTAATTACCCTTACTATATCCGGTGAAGAGTAAAGGTTATGAAGCTTGTCGTTATGCAGTTTTTCCCAGTCCCCATTTTCATCTCTCTTAGGCCCAAATATTTTCCTAAGCCCCGTGTTTTCGAATACTCTCAGATTACGTCACCTAGGTACGATAAATTGAAAGTGATAAATAGGGCTCGGACTTTTAGGTGCTTATAAAAACGAAAATATTAATTTTTTTATGTGGTGAAAAAGTTGAAAATATGTTTAAAAAATATAAAAATATTTTATTTATTTAACCAATATTTACAAAAGTACTCATCTAGTCATTCTAGTCAGCAAGTGTAGAACTGTTGCAGTGAACGACAGAAGTAGATCTTAAGTTGTGCATCTTAAAGCTGTGACGATTTTCAGGGAACGGAGACTTGTATCTTGAAAATGTACGTTCAACATTGCAGGATGTTAATCTTGCATATTTGTAAAACGCAGTATCACTGACAATCAGATGTTCCATCTGCTCCAAGTTCTCTACACTGTTACCCATTAAAATATCTGAAATCTTTGGCAACACTTGTAACCTTTCAATCTTATTTAGGCATGACAGGAATTTTTCTTTAGTTTCGTTTGCTTTTGAACCACTGATTTTGTTAAGTTTGTTTTCAATGTGTTTGGTTTCTTTTATTGATTCTGTCAAGAATTGTTTTGTTGTTTCCAACTTAGTAATGCAGTGTGAGAGGAAACAGAAATTAGCACTAATGAAGGCCAAATCAGCCCTTATTTATTGTCTGACTCAACATAACAATGCAACATATTCAAAATATGGCACAATTTTACAAAAACAGTCGAAATATTCATTTCTAAACGTGATATGTGGTAAAATATGTAAAAAAAAAATTAAGTTACCAAAAATATTTATTCAAATAAGAAATATCGAAAATATTTATTTTTATGTGATATGCTACTCAGTATTTTGAATCCAAATGTCCCAACCGGAACTTTGACAAAGTCCAGAAATCATAGGTAATAGCAAAAAAAAAAAAAAAAAAAAAATGTATTTACCTAAAAGTCCGAGCCCTATTGATAAATATAAAACGCTAAAACTATGACGATACACACTTGTGATTCGTTGAAATTCCACTGGTTCAATATGAAACAGAAATTTTAGAAGGCAAGAGCTACAGAAATCTACTTGTATATACGCATAGACACTTGTGCCAAGCCTGGCTTCTCCATGAATATGCATCCAGCCACACAACGGCCTGGCCATGTTCCAGTTCATTCTTCAAACAGCTTTTCACAGCGTTGCCAATTTTCCTATCTGCGCAAAAGTTAATGTTATGGATATAATAATAAAAAAATACATTTTAAAGAAATCGATAGTGAATCCTAAATTGAGGCCAGAGCGCGATTTTTTAAGTAAAACTTCTTTAGTGGCGGTAGAGGGTAAATCTGGAAAATCAGTCACACTAAAACCGTCACGAAATCAGTCACAATCAGTCACACTCTTACTTGTTTCGGTGCGGACTGCACAGAAAACAATCAACTCAATGATTAGGAGTAATCAAAGGAAATTTTTCAGACCTTAGGCCTACTTCCTCAATGGCAATAGACAATTCCTAAGCAATCTAAAGGTATATTATCTATTTTATGGAACCCGGAGGTTCATTACCGCGCAAATCCAAAATTAAAAAATACAAATTCCCAAAATTTAAAAAAACAAAATTAAAAATTATAACATCCAAAAATCCAAAATTTAATAAAAAATAAAATTAAAAAATTAAAAAATACAAATAAACAATTCAAAGATCGAAAATTTAAAAAATCCAAAATTAAAAATTCAAAGATCCAAAATTAAAAAGTCCAAAATCAAAAAAGTCCAAAAACCCAATATTAAAAAGTCGAGAATGACATAGTCAAACATCATAAAAACTTGTTCAACAATAATGCAAAATTGAAAAAAATCCAATAATAAAAAATTGAAAAATAAAAAAATAAAATAAAGTTTTACATCTGTCGCGTGGCGTTCCACGCACTCTTTTTTCTATGGTATACACACTTTAAGTCTACAGGAAATTGGTTTAAAATAGAGTTATTAGGTTAATTTTCTTCAACTGATAGCAGAAGTCCTATAGAAATATGTCTATTAAAATAAGGATTCTTTTAAGTTATATTAAAAAGGTCAGGTGGAAAAATCAAATACCTGGGAGCAATAATCACAGACACAAATAATATTAAGGCAGAAGTTAAGTATCGGCTAAAATCAGAATATGCTTGTTTCTATGCAGTTCAGAAACTCTTATCGTCTCGTCTCCTGTCCAGAAATCTAAAAATAAAGATTTGTAAGACCATTATTCTGCCGGTTGCATTAAATGGATGTGAGACATGGCCCCTTACATAATCTGAGAGTGTTCGAAAACAGGGGGCTTAGGAAAATATTTGGTCCTAAGAGAGATGAAAATGGGGACTGGAGAAAACTGCATAGCGACGAGCTTCATAACCTGTACTCTTCACCGGATATAGTAAGGGTAATTAAATCACGGAGGATGAAATGGGCTGGACATGGGGGAGGAAATTAAATCACAGAGGATGAAATGGGCTGGACATGTTGCGCGCATGGGGGAGGAAAGACATCTCAAAAATATTGACTGGTAGACCCGAAGGGAAAAGACCGCTTTGAAGACCTAGACGTAGGTGGGAGGACAATATTAGGATAGATTTGTGGGAAGTAGGATTTGCAAGGGATGATTGGATAGACTTGGCACAGAATAGGGTTGAATGGCGGGCTCAGGCAAGCGCGGCAATGAACCTTCGGATTCCTTAAACTAGATAACATTAATTTAGCTTGCTTGTCTGTTGCCAGTAAATAAGTGTAATTACCTAATTTTACGCTAGTCAAATGTGTACCTTCTCCCTTAATAAACAGCAGTGCTTAAAATGTATCATAAGATGATGTTAGATCACTTATAACCAGGGCTAGGATTTATATGTAATTACATATTTCTTAATTTCACATATAGACACATTTTTTTCACTTATCTCCATCTATTATGTTGTCCTCTATTCAAATTAAATTTTTTTTACATGTTTTTACATATTTCTGACATTAGTACATATTTATATGTAAAATAAATATGTGTCCATATTTTGTGATTTTAATGCAATATTCGTACATATTTCATTCTTAAGAGTAAAACTATATAAAAGTCATGTTTTCAGTGAAAGAAAATATGGCAGCACAGGATAAGTTTACAGTTATGTACAGAAATGGATGTGTGAAAAATGATTTGTGTTACATTGAATCAAATTTTTGTAATATAACAAAAATAATTCAGAAACTACAAAATAATAATCTCACATTACCTGGAAATATTGACATTGTGAAAAACATGATTCATGAACTCAAATGTATACGTGGACATTTAGCCGATCTTATCAAATGCAAAGTGGACAATGTGTTTTCAAGAAATCCAGGCTTTGAAGAAATGTGTAAAATCAGTGCAATCTTAAGTAGCTCGTCACTGTTATGGTAGCAGAAATAATCAATGAATGAATACAAATAAAGTAAGTGATCTGAAAAAAATTGAATAATTTAATTTATGAATCCAGTATTTGTAATGCATTTTTATAGGTTCTAAAAGTAACAAAATGTAGTGTCTAGTGGTTAAATTTGTTTTGATGTCCATATTTTACAAAATATATTTGCATATGTACGTATTTTGACGTTTTTAGTACATACATGTACATATTTTAACATTTTTAAGTACATATATATATGTACATATTTTGACATTTTTTAGTACATATAAATCCTAGCCCTGCAGTTATAACATCTGCCTGCCTTATATGCCGCTCTTGCACACATTATAAGGGATAGCGAGCCTTTGTTGTGCGGGTAGTCTAAACAAATTCAGCAGGCGTTTCCGTCTTCATTGCAACTGTACCATCAATGTTATGTTTCCAGTTTTGCCGAAAAAAACATAAAAGGAAAATTCTACATATATATACATATAAACTATCATTACATTGGTATTTTTTTGCCATACATTGATTTATCCGTAAAATAATGCTCTACAAAATATTAGAATATCCGGTAAATCGTTCGAACAAGTGCAGAAATTCAAATATCTGGGAACAATAATTACAGATACAAAATTATATTAAGGCACAAGATAAGTGTCGTCTAAAATCAGTAAATGCCTGCTTTTATGCAATTCAGAAACTCTTATCTTCTTGTCTTCTGTTTAGAAATCTAAAAATAAAAATGTATAAGACTATTATCCTGTCGGTTGTATTATAAGGATGTGAGACATGGTCGCTTACTCTTCGGAAAGAACATTATCTGAGAGTGTTCGGAAACAGGGGGCTTAGGATAATATTTGGGCCTAAGAGAGATAAAAATGGAGACTGGAGAAAACTGCATAACGACGAGCTTCATAACATTTACTCGTCACCGGATATAGTAAGGGTAATTAAACCACGGAGGATGAAATGGGCAGGACATATTGCACGCATGGGGGAGGAAAGAATCTCAAAAGCACTGACTGGTAGACCCGAAGGGAAAAATCACTTGGAAGACCTAGACGTAGATGGGAGGACAATATGAGGATAGATTTAAGGGAAGTAGGACATGCGAGGGATGATTGGATGGAGTTAGCACAGAATAGGGTTGAATGGCGGGCTCAGGTAAGCGCGGCAATGACCCTTCGGGTTTTACAAAGTAAATAATATTCCTTTAGCTTGCTAAGGAATTATCTATTGCCATTGAGTAAGTAAGAAAGGTCTAATTTTCTTCATCTGATAGCAGAAGTCCTATAGAAATATGTCCATGAAAATAAGGATTATTTTAGAAAGTTTTATTAAAAAGGTAAAGTGGTCCCTATACGGGCCGTGATGGTCCGAGCAGCGAGGAGATTGACTTGTACAAATTCGGAAAATAAATATGGCAATGTCAGCCTTAACACTGGCCGGCCGAGCGAGCGAGGTGGCCGAGATGGTAACGGGAGGTCCCAGGTTCAAAACCCGTGGCCGGCCAAATTTGACAATCAATACTTCCTTGGCCTACCCTACTGTATAGACAAACATACCGAACTCCTGATATGGCCTCGTAGCTAAAATGAGTATAAATACACTTGGAAAAAAAGCTAATGTCGTGCATGTGGCGGCGATATCTTCATCTTGCTTCGCACTTACGCCTTTATTCTTCGCATAAGCACGTAACAATAGTCTGAAGATTACATTCTCTTGAAACAAAACGCGTCTCCTTTGTTATGTAATTTAATGACGTCATTATATTCTCTGCAGATGGCAGCACTCGTAATGCATTTAGATGGGATATTACTTCACGCGTGTTCAGAAGAGTACCGTAATCAAGACGAGATTACCAGTAAGTAGACACTCTGGTTCCATATACCATCCCGATACAGATGCTGTCATCATTATCTTAGATAATGCCACAAGTAATTTGGAAATCTACGATAAATTCCCGAGCGACATATAATCGATGCGGCTGTTTCCTCTTAACAAAACACGATCAGTTAATAAACATCCATTTATTCAAGTATTGTTTGCTGCAATTCAATATTGAATATACCGTATATTTCCACGGATAAGACGAGCTTAAAATAAAATCAGGTATAAATTTTCGCCATAGTTTTATAGTTTTGCATATATATATATATATATATATATACACACACACACACACACACACACACACGAGGCGTCCATAAATTAAGTTTCCCTGTGGCCGTTTAATGAAACAAAAGAAAGTTTATTGGAAATGTTCATTGCAACAGATACAGCAAGTATTCAGCTATTTTTCAACATATTCCCCACCGGAATTAGAGCATTTGTCTTGCCGTGGCACCAACTTTTGAATACCTGTGTCGTAGAAGTGTGCCGCCTGGGATTTGAACCACCATGTGACTAATACCTTCACCTCTCTGTCATTCTCTGTCATTCTTTATTATTTCGAGAGGTGTAGGAAAAGATGGAAATCGCTGGGAGTAAAGTCCAGGCTGTAGGGTGGATGTTTAAACACCTCTTAGCAAGGCTTCTGCAGAACTTTGGCTGCGAGGTGTTTAAACATTCATCCTAAAGCCCGGACCTCGTTCCCAGTGATTTCCATCTTTTCCTACTCCTCAGGAAATGACAAAGAATGACAGAGAGGCGAAGGTTGTTATCATATGGTGGTTCAAATCCCAGGCGGCACACTTCTACGACACAGGTATTCAAAAGTCGGTGCCACGGCAAGACAAATGTTTCAATTCCGGTGGCGAATATGTTGAATAATAGCTGGACACTGGCCGTGTCTGTTGCAATGAATATTTCCAAGAAATTTTGTTTTATTTCTGTAAACGACCCCAAGAAAACTTACCTTATGGACGCACGTCGTGTATACCTGTATATATATGTGTGTGTGTGTGTGTGCGTGCGTGTATGTACATGTGTGTGTGTGTCTGTAAGACGACCCCTAAACTATCAACGACCCATGAATTTATGAGAATATGCCAGGAAAACTAGAACTAACAGTATAATTTATTTTATTGTTTATTTTTATTACTCCTTTATTATTACTAACCTTGTCAAATATCGTCTTATTTTGGCTATGACGATTAAATAAAATCAGCATAAAAGAAATCATGTAACCGCGCAAGTAAAATAAAAGGATCAAAAATGGAACCTTGAGGAACTCAATAAGAAACTTTTATCACACCAAGTTATTGTAAATTAATTCTACTGTCGATTGACACATATCTGTATGTAGTACACAAAATGTTTAGCGCCCGCCTTGTAGTACAGGTGTTAGATTGTCTGCTGCTTGGAGACATCCAAAGAAACAATCTCGCGTCACATTTCCCTGGAGGCGGATTAGGCGGAATTGGTCTCCTAGCAACGCGACCTCAGCCACCTATTACCACAATACAACCATTACTGAGGTCCTCAGTCAATCACAGCTCTGCAGATAGAAACAAACAGAGAAAGAGAGAACTAGAGTTACACAATACTAAGCAAAGATGTTAGAAAGCAAAAGAAAAAATCTAATGTTAATATGGTGTTAATGTACGTTAATCTACCAAACAACTTTCAGAACTTAAATATTTCCTTTCTTTTAAAATCTACCTATTGCAATGGATACCACTTTATGATTTTCGAAAAATTCTTTCATATCTTTACGTTTCATGCTCCCCTAAGTACGAAACCACCGCCTGTTCAAAAAAAAAATTTGTGATATTTATATATATATATATCTTTACACGATAGCGGCCGTAATTTTGAAGATATTTGAACCAAATTTTATTATGTTATTTCTAGGCCCAATAGTTCGGACAAGTTCGTTAATGGGCAAAATTGGCCCAAGGGGGTGGTCGGGGGAGGGGGTTGAAATTTTAAAACATTTATATCTCGGCCCCTATGAAGTATAGAGGGAAACTTTGTTTGAATAAATTAGAGTACTCCCTATGGAGTTCACAATGACACCAACAATTCGGGGGTTCGAGTGAGGGTGGGGGTGGGGGTGGGGGATGAAAATTCGAAACTTTTGAAACCACGTCTTGTGGGGTATCGTTGAAAAGCTCATGATGAGTACTCTACAAATCAATAAATAGTTTCTTGATAGCTCTCATATGACGCGAGATTTTAATGTTTGAAAATAATAACACTTAAAAGAATTATTATAATATCATAATTTTGTCTTGTTTAGCGGCTTTGCTAATTTTATTCATTGCTGATCTTGCGCACGGCCTCCCAGAATATTATATCCTATTCTTGTTGTCAAAACAAATGATTGTAGGCTCTTCCTCTTTACCGAATTCAGTTCTTATTACTGCAGGTTTACCATGCCAAGGCTAAAGAAAAAGAGTGCTATGCAGCGACAATAAATTAAACCAAAAGCACTTCGAAATCTACCTCCGCCTGTAGGCCTGCCTAAAGTGATTTTTTTATTTAATGATGCATATATTTTTTGCTAAAAAATTCATCATTAGACTTAGGCCTATGTTTAATATTGATTTAAGCCTCGAGGGGAGTGTTTTAAAAATATGAGATTTTTAAGTGTTAATATATATATATATATATATATATATATATATATATATATATATATATATATACATATATAAATATATATACATATATATATATAAGAGACTTTGTCCTGAGTGACTGATTAAATGACTGACAGAGAATCAACGTACAGCCTAAACTATAACAGGTAGAGACTTGCAATTTTGACAGTTTCATTTCATAGGCTAATGTAAGTGCACACTAATTAAGGATTTTGAAAAATTTTGATTTTAAATGCCAAAAGTCAAATATTTTCGAGGATACTTAATACCTTTTTTACACGGAATTATCAAATCCAAATCAAATTCCATGTACATTTCTCATGACGACAGTCTATTGTTGGCAGTGTTCACAGTTAGCTTAGGAAATAAATGATACGGGACTTTGACAAATTAGAGAAGCTATCGATATAATTCATTGGTGTAAATAAATATTGAAGAATTAAATCCATGACAATAATGTACAACAGATAATACCATACAAAGTATGGTAATATGTATATCATTATATCCCAGGTTTTTGGGGAGGGAAGTATGAAAGTGATATTGAACTTCTTTTTAATTTAATCCCTGAAACGGTTTTATGGTAACATGAGAGTGAGAAATAAAATATTCCACAAAAACAATACAATTTTGGGGTTTAGTTTCCCACTCTACTGGATTTCGGCACGCGATGTTCGGCGTTGGTATGCGGTCTCTGGCTTGCAGACCAACACTCCCATTGGCTCACAACGACTTTGCATGTCATTGGTCTGTTCCATACGGTCCTGCAACCTCTACATAAAGCTAAATAATGCAAAACACTAACCACATTAGTTAAGTGCGCGAGCGGAGGCGGCAGCCGAAGCGAAGCGCCCTTGCATTTTAGAATAATGTACGATACACTGTTTGTCGGTTTCGATAATGTCGCATATTATATCTTCCGGAGGGTTGTCTGACCATTATCACGTTGGCAGCTGACTCTAGCACCACGTGACCCATCGGCTTCTTCCCAGCATGCACCTGCGCTGTTTCTAGCAGCTGATTCTGTATTATTGTGATTCCATTCTGAGCGCCATTTTAGGTTAGTTTTTTATGAACTTCTTACCGATTTTACCCATATTTAAAATATTCTTAGAAACAAAATGTGCCCTTATATGGATTATAAAACTTCTGGAGAATAATATTACATGAAATTTTGCAGTTTTACGTGAGTAAAAAACAAAATTAACGAATCCAGTAGAATGGGAAACTAACCCCCAATTTTGTGTTACCAGGATTTCTCTTTATTCTTATTTCAACTCCTATCAGGCTTAGTGTGTAGAAGCGATGGGATACAAAATGCTATAGGCTATCCTCTATGAGCCATAAAAAGTCATATAAAGCTTTTTCTGAAGGAATAATTTGAGTGTGATAAGTCGTTCTTCCTCATTTCAAATTCTAAGTACCTATGTAAGGACCTAGAATTTGAAGTCCTTCATAAGTTAATTTCCAATTACAAAATACAAAACCCGAGCGACGCTGGGTTTTTTAAGCTAGTAAGCCCGTCTTGAAACGTTTAGTAAATGTACAATTCAGTGCATGGAAAGTTTCTGATGCTTTTCCTTTCTTGTAGGGTTTTTCTTTATTCAAAGATTAAGTTACATTGAATCTCTTTATCATTTGTGTTACTCGCCATCCTTGGGTGAGCCATTCTCTTAAGTCAACCACATTCAATTATAACCTAATAACAACGCTCAGGCTTAGGTAAGAGGTAAAATGGGCTGGAAGGCGAATCTATATCGGCCCCTGGATGGGCCCGACTCGTATTGGTTTGATGTCAAAAGTCTGACACTCAAACTTTAGCCTATGAACGAATGATTAGGAGGGATTAAAACACACATTAAAGGTAGAATTTTATCAAACAGCTTTGTAAATAGTGTCTTCTATTAGTCACTTGAAGTGAACATAGAATATGGACAACAAGTAGAAAAGTTATTTTCCTCATCGAACAAGGTTACAATTAATTCTGAAATCATTTTGTACTCTCTACGAATCTAGAGGCTCTTAGCCGTATCCGCCATCGCGAAAAAAGAGGCGCAGGGGTGGAGAGTGGGCATTGCGGAGCCGTTTATTTTTTCTTCTACCAACATAAACCATTGCACATTGTGTCGGAAATATTCCGTGCACTTGACTCTATGTGTCAATGATGGATATTTCAATACTATTGAACCGGTATTATGAATATTTTACTCGTAACAGATATTATTTTAATACTGAAAAACACAATTTAACAATATTCAGCAAATCACATAATTATGATTTCTGGATTGAAAGTAGATAAAGCTTGCCCAAATCCTTAGAGAGCACCAGACAATTAAAACTTTTTAAAAAGGAATTTTAATTCTTGAAATAATACATAATTTACCCTACCGGATACAATAGTTTCCATAAATTTATAACAGAATGATCTAAGATAACTCGTTGGAAAATAAATATGAAGTAAAATGTACAGAATATGGTAAAATAAATAAACTGCGGCCCAATCATTGGGTTAACTGTTTTCTGTGCAGTCCGCCAAGCTTTTATAATTAGCGTGAGAAATTGAGTTAAAATATTAGATTGTTCGTTTTTCCGTTGTTTTCTGTATCTCTATATTATTTTGGAGGAAAGAATCCCCTATATATAACAGTTGAATTAAAATAACTCATTTCTAACAGATAAGGGTTAATATTAAATATACTGATTATTTGAATTTTCCTATCATTATGTTTATGATCTTACTGAATGCTTGTAATTTTTTTGTGTATACTTTGTTGAAAGATATTCTTTGTCTGCAGGGAAATCTGCGTTGTGCAGAAAGACTACAAAATAAAATAATATTACAATATTCCGCCTTAACCCTTAACATTTAACACACAACTTATCTTGAAAATGCATTTCGGCGTATGCTGCGCCATCTTCAGTTCATATAAGATGTAATGAACACCACAATTCTTCTGAAATAAAGTTGTTTATAAAATTTGTTATTTGGTAACCTAGGTCACCGTTGTAGTCAAGTAAAATAAATAAGTCTACTGTAAATGTTTCTTTTAATTTAATGTAATTTCTATTACATTAACTTGCGGAATTTGGTGTTTCCCCACAGCTCTATTGCTCTTAATGAAATTATTATTAAGTGCCAGTATGGTATTATTCTAAGATTGTGTGGTAGGCGGGAAAATGTCTGTCCATCTGTCTGTCCGTGTGTCTGTAAGAGCAATAACTCAAATACGCTTTATCGGATTTGCATGAAACTTGGAATAAACATTTATAACGTCCATGGGAAGAAGCCTATTGATTCTGTATCAAATTGGTTGACCGGTACCGGAGTAAAGCCCAATTTAGTGCCCATTTTATGGTAATATATTAGAAAGAATTTATCAAATGCAAATCAGTTATCATGGCAACATATTATTTTATATTGTTCATAATTATACGGCTTTGGAAGTTGCAATACAGATAGCTTACACAAATAACAGTACTCACATATTTCTTCACATATCCTATGCTTATAAAACTAGACCTTTGTTCTTCCGTAAGCTCTGTTTAATGAATCGATCTGGAGCTTAACTCAGAAATCTATTACAGAAATAACTATTTTCTGTATATAATAATTGCAATTTTCACTGATTAAACAAAAGAATTCTGGCACTTTGTTATATCAGTTTACCTGATTTTATTATTATTATTATTATTAATATTATTATTATTATTATTGGCCAAACGCGATAAAGTAATTTCACCTGCGAGGCGAATATCGGTTAACTTAGGTTCCTGTGGTGATGGGACAACACATTGAAGTCATTAGTATTTGCGCCCCTTCTTCGGAATAAGTGTGTACGCGACTAGTTCATGAGTTCATTTTTTTAGGAGGTGGCCCCCAGCATTGGGCTGATCACCCATCCGGGTAGAGCCTCCATGTCCTTGTCTGGTAAAAGTTAAGAATATTTGTGATCCATAGATAATCCCTCCCCCACATGAGAAAGTTTAAACTAAGATAAAGAAGAAATCACTTTTATCAAAGATCCACATTAATCGTGAAATTCCTCCTATATTATTAGACTAACCTTGTCAAATATCGTCTTATTTTGGCTATGACGAATAAATAAAATCAGCATAAAAGAAATCATGTACCCGCGCAAGTAAAATAAAAGGATCAAAAATGGAACCTTGAGGAACTCAAAAAGAAACTGCAATAGAAATATCCCCTAAATATCCCCTAAAAATAGATTGATAGGATATTTCGAAGCATGCCACGTCACCTAGAGTAGGAGTGGTGACACACGCTACTGACAAACTCAAATAAACGTTAAAAAAGTTAAGGGAAATTTGTTTCTTGTAAATAAAAAACAAATGTTTTTGTGTATCATTTTTGTGGACTTTTGGCAACAGTTTTTCCTGTTGATGTAATAATTCGTTCAAAACGTAAGGTTATTCTAAATTGAAAATATTTTCCGTTAAACCAGATTTATGACGTAAAATTCAAGTGTCCTGTTTTTGTTCTGAGTGTACCTCTTATAATAAAATCAGGTAAACTGATGTAACAAAGTGCCAGAATGCTTTCGTTTAATCAGTGATAATTGCAATTATGGTACGCAGGAAATAGTCATTTTTGTAATCTATCTCCGAGTTAAGCTCCAGATCGATTCATTAAGCAGGGAATACGGAAGAACAAAGGTCTAAAGTTTGATACTTAACCTTATTTCAAACTCGTAAACACTGATATAAGAAATTCTTAAAATATGTCAACATTATTTTACAAAATACACTGACAAAAATAATGTACGTAGGCCAAATTATTTCACAGTAATATACCTTCTGGTCCACCGCTGTGGCTCAGGGGATGCGTCCACTCCTCTCACGCAGCGGGCCCGGGTTCGATTCCTGGTCGGGACAAGTTACCTAGGTGAGGTTTTTCCGGGGTTTTCCCTCACCTGTGAGACAAATGTCAGGTAACTTTAGGCCCCTGTGGTCCCCGGATATCATCTGGCCGTCATTATCATCTTCATCCCCATCCTCGCCTTGTTCTGAGTGAATGTGTGTGTGAATGATGTGTATCGTCCTATGTGTTCGTGTTGTCTCGGAGGTGGCCCCGGCATTGGGCTGATCACTTATCCGGGGAGGCCCTCCATGTCCTTGTCTGGTCAAAAAAGTATGTTTGTCTGTGTTGTGATCCATAGTTCATTCCTCTCCCGACAGGTCGCGGCCCGGGCGGCGCGGGCCGCATAAAGGTCCCTACAAGGGAGAGGTAAAACTACGAAAGAGAGAGAGAGAGAGAGAGAATATACCTTCTGTATATAGAACAATATTCATGTAGTACTTATTTCAACTTGATCAACGAAATAAACACACACCTGACTAGTTTGATGATAATCATATGCGTAGGAATAATGTCATAGCTAACTGTATTTCAACTTCCAAAGCCGTACATGAACTCTGAAAAACAATATGTTGCCATGAGTACAGATTTGCATTTGATAACTTCTTATATAATATCTTACTATAAAATAGGCACTGAATTAGGCAATACTCCGGTACCGGTCAAATGATTTGGTCCAGTATCCATAGGCTTCTTTCCATGGACGTTATAAATGTGTATACCAAGTTTCATGAAAATCCGATATAGCGTATTTGAGTTATCACGCGTACAGACATACGGACAGACAGACATATATTTTCCCGTCCACCACACAATCTCATAAAGTACCATTCTGGCACTTATCCCGATGGAAAATAAAAACAAAGTAAAATATACAGAATAAGGTAATAGAAATAAACTGCGGTCCTAATCATTGTGTTAACTGTTTTCTATACAGTCCGCCACGGTTTTATAATTAGCGTGAGAAATTGATTTTCGTGCATTTAATTATGCACATCTAAACTTAACTTGGTTCACGTGTTATGAATATTTTACTCGTAACAGAGATCATTTTAATACTGAAAAACACAATTTAACAATATTGAGCAAATCATAAATGATTGCTGGATTGAAAGTACAGTCGGTCAAATTAAAAACGTCGGGACTCGTATGCTGTTAAAATTAAAGTTTTGACGCATTAGTTCACAAGTTTCCTATAAAAAACACAAAATACAGGTCATTTTCGGAACATATGAGGCCATGCGGCAGGAGGGAAAATATGAACAAGGAGGGAAAAAATGAAAATCGCGGAAAGCGCAACACACGATATTCAACTTAATGCATTGTCATAATTCATTTTGCTTTGTGTCATCGCCACATACAAATGCTAACGTGAGAGAAAGTGTAGTTAGGGCTGTAATTGACCTGCATTTTTCGGTCTCTGAAGCAGCGAGAAGGTTCCATATTTATGAAAAGCAGCTCAGAGGTGGGAACGTTACTACAATGCGACCGGAAGTTTTCATAGCAAACGTTGATCTGGTCGGACGCGTATTTCGATGCTAAGATTGGTTGCAGAAGTTGAGCGTAAGTTATTGATTTTGCACTAGAAGTACCGGTATTATGAAATAAAATCTTAAAAAAATGCTCCTTGAATAAACATATTCCTCGCGAATCTATTAATTATTAATATTATAAAAATTTGCAACCAAGAATATGGCGGATTTGAGGCATATAGCCACAGCCTTCTATACATGTTTGTTCTGGAACAAAACTGACTAAATAATCAAGAAAATACATGGATAGACAAGAGGCGTGTGTGAACCTAACCTTAAGTCTTCCTGTACATGCGCATATGCTCGTTCGTGATACTTAATCAAATACCGCCCGACGTTTTTTATTTGACCGACTGTACATAAGTTAAAGCCTGCTCAAATTCTTGAAGAGCATCAGACAGTTAAAATGTTTTAAAAAGGAATCTTAACTTCTAAAATACTTATGGTATCCGGTAAATTTGAATAAATCTGTAATAAAATAACAAAAATTGTTTCTTTTAATTTCACGTAATTCCTATAACATTAATTTATGGATTTCGACGTTTCTCCACAGCTGTATGCTCTTAATGAAAATATTTATTATGTGTCAGAATGTTACTTTCAGGTGGACGGAAAAATGTCTGTCCATCTGTCTGTCTGTATATCTGTCCGTGTGTCTGTAAGAACGATAACTCGAATACGCTTAACCGGATTTTAATGAAACTTGGTATATTTGGTAGCCTACATTTATAACATCCAGGGGACGAAGCCTATTGATATTGGATCAAATCGATTGACCAATACCGGAGTAATGCTCAATTTAGTGCCTATTTTTTGTAACATATTATACAGAATTTATCAAATACAAATCAGATCTCGTTACAACATATTTTTGCACAGTGTTCATATACAACTTTGGAAGTTGCAGTACAGTTAGCTTTGACAAATAACACTACCCATATATTCCTTCACATATGCTTGTCAAACTTAAAATATTTGATCTTCAGTAAGCCCTGCTTAATGAATCGATCTGGAGCTTAACTCGGAAATCTTTTGCTTTTCCGTTCAGTTAAAACGGACTAATTTATAAAATTCACCAAGTGTCTTTTTTTTTTGTTCTGAGTGTACCTCTTAAAATAAAAAGTTAAAACTACGTTGAATAACGATAAGTCATTATGGAGTTAGCTATAGTGTCAAAAGCTGAAGACGATACACTACCCACGGTTTGAGTGCTTGCATCTGATACTTGGTTTGCGAACGAAGGAATCGATCAACAATCTGGCAGCTCCTTCCCCCCTCCCTAAGAGGCTGTGTGACGTCATGAGCCTGATCTAAATACAGCTCAGGTTGTCAACTACCACGTGAAAAACGCCTAACATCCAGCTAAGTTGGCAACACATTGTAATTCATCTGCTAAGATGGAAGGGGGGGTGGGAGATTCTGCTTTCATAACTGTCACGTTGCTATGGCAACACAAAGGTGAGGACAAAAACGAGTGACGGTAGAATAATCACAACAGGAAGTTACGTGTATCCTAGTCTAATATACAGAAAGCCTGGTTTAGTTAATGTTAGCTTTCACTTTTATGGACTGTATTATATTCTTCCACTAAGCGAAGATACCCAACTAGCGGCCCGTGGGACGCATATTGCCCGAGAGTCCTTTTCTTGCGGCCCACAGAGTCAATCTGAAATATATATATATTATACAGGGTGTTAATAAATAACACAAAAATATTTTACCTGTATATAGAGGGGTCTTAGACAAGCAACTTTTATTAAGAGATTTTTGCTCAATGACGTAAAATGTGTATGCTACAGGGCATTACAGTCATTATAATTTGGTGCTCATAACTCAATAGTGTAACGAAATAGGGTTAAAGTGTTCATTAAATTGACTTCATGCCTTCCTAATGATCGATAAAAACCTGGCTCTTAATCATTTGTCATCAGCTATATCATAATTTAGTGTATCCATAATCTGCAAAATTTACAGACTAATCACATGACTGGTCGCCACTGCATTAGTCTTTTTTTTTATCCACAACTACTGACTACAGTCTTAACAACGAAGTTCCTTTGTTTTGCATTTCTTTCTAATGTTAGAAGTCAGTGGCGGCCAAGCCCTGGGAGATTTTATGCTGTAACATGAAAAATTGAATCCATAGAGCAAAAATCTCTTCATAAAAGTTGCTTGTCTATGTCCCCTCTAAAAAGATAAAATATTTCGGTCTTATTCATTAACACCCTGTATATATACGAGGGTCATTCAATAATTAAAGAGACAAACTGACCTGCCCAACATAGAAATTCTAGAACGTTTCCAATCCAAAACGATACGAACTATTGGTAAAATTCCCTGGTACATCAGTAACAAATATATTTATCAAGATCTTGAAATACCAACAGTAAAACAGGAAATAAGTAAATATAGCATGACCTACCAGAATCGTCTAAACAAACACCCCAATTCAAATGCAGTGAATCTCCTGAACAATGGGACAAACACGTGTAGGCTCAATAGAAATAGAGTTTTGGACTTGATCTACAGATTTAATTAAATGTCAAACAGATTAGCCACTGGGCTATATTTGTAACATGTTCATTCTTGTATCATTATTACTTATTGTTCATTGTAGAACAGACAGTACTGTTGAAGAAAAACTAAAAAAAACTGACCTGAAAAAAAAAGTTTATTTTTACAAAAGACTTTTCCTACTTTTCAACATAATCCCCATCAACATTTATGCAATATTTTGAACAGATTGTAATGTTGAAGAAGAAAAAAAAAAAAACTCACCTAAAAAACAGTTTATTTTTACAAAAAACTTTTCCTACTTTTCAACACAATCCCCATCAACATTTATGTCAAATTGACCTGCCACAGGATTTGAACCTGGGACCTCCCGAATGCGAGTCCAAGACGTTTACCATCTCTGTCACCTTGCTCGGTGAATTCAGTGTTAATAATCCTGATTTGTGTGGCACTGGAACTAGAAAACTCGCTACGTACATCTTTCAGGAGGGAAAAAGAAATCATATTTCCCCCTCCCAAGCTGTAACAATGTAAAGTCTGCAGTTACGACAGACTTGTGCGCCTGCCAATGATAGGGTTGGAAACACGCCATACACTGCTGCTGGAGTTGTTGCCGCCAAATCGCGGCGTTCTTTCTTCTTCTTTCGTTTCACCCTCTTTGGGGTACGTTGAACCAGTCATTTCTTTGTGTGTTGTTCCTTCCTAAGTGCCCAGTATTTCTTCATTCTTTCTGATCTTCTTTTCCTCTCTTCTTCAGAGATAATTACAATTACAATTACAATTTATTGTTCCAAATTACACGAAAAATATACATAAAAATGTTGATACACCACCCGAAGAAGCAGAGCTTGTGTTCGTGGGTGGTTCAGTTCAATATATTAGAAAAAACTTATACTAAATAATTACTTAAAACAATACATAATTTGGAGAAGTATGACAAAATATTATGTAGGCTATAAAAGATTAGAACATGTTCTATTTACAATACAAAGGTACGAGGTAATACAATAATAATACATAACAATTTATTTGTTCAAATTTTAGTAAAAAACAAAGAAATTAAGTTCTATCCAAATTTTAAAGTTTAATATGAAAAGTGTTATAACAGCAATAGTACAAAACAGAAGTAATAATTATATAAATTTTCTAATTTTAGACCTAAATTGTTTATTGTTTAAGCTATTTATATCAGGATGGTTGGTAATAAATGAATTGAATAGTCTTGGGCTTTGACTTCAGTGTCGACCTGTCTTGGGACCTTGTATTTTCGTCTTTAGTTATTATTTTAGCCTTTCGATCGAGTAGTAAATTTTCTGTGATTTTTAACTCGACTAGGTCTTTTTCGGTTTCTTTAAACCAGTTGGGTTTTGTTTTGCGGTTGCGGAAGAAGTCAAAGATTTGTTTGGTTAATCTAACAGAGTCCATTCTGAGAAGATGACCATAGAAATTTATCCTCCTTTTTCGCATAGTATCTGAAAGTTTTTCAATTTTCTTGTAGAGGGTTTCATTCTTGATGTGTATCATCTTATTATCCTGAAATTTTGGTCCTATGATTTTTCTTAAAATATTCCTTTCCTTTAGTTCAAGTTTCTCCATCTGACCTTTGAAATTCATGTTTAGCGATTCTGCCGCGTACAGTGCTTCTGGTTTAATTACTGTTCTGTAATGTCTAATTTTTGACCCCCATGAAAGGGATTTCTTGTTGTAACTTATGTATCTTTTGTCAGTTGAAAGGCGTTCATATTGAAAAAACGAAACAGATTAACGCACCGTCTGAACATAGGTGAACTATTTCTACCGGTCATATTTATGACTGTTTAGCTCATATGATAGCATTCTATCGATTTGGACCAATAACATTATAGGCCTAGGCCTAAAAATGAGTTTTAAATCAGCCAATCACATTAACTGATTTAATCTTTATTGAAATTTGCTTTATTTATCACCTATCCATTTAAATTAATATCAGTTGAAATTTAATCCATTATTTACACCAGTAATTGACAATCAAGAATTCCATGGCTTTCCCTACTGTATAGACACAGATCCCGAACTCCTGATGTGGAATCGTAGCTAAAAGGAGTATAAACACAGTATAAACTCATAACTTTCACACCTTTCAGTATAATAATAAGTTTGATGATGTCCAAGTACTGGGTGTTAATATGTAGATCAAGTTTGGTCAATTGTGTATACTTTGTCGTAAGGCAGTTTCTAACTAGAGCAGTGTTTCCTAACCAGTGGTCCGTGAGAGGGTCCGGAAGCACATATGAAAGAGTTGTCAATAAAATGGGGATTTTGAAACTGTTGTGCTTTATACTCTATAAGAGTGTTTTAAAGTATTCTTTTGTAAAAATCGGCTACTTTACATAAAGACTTGTGAAATTTTATTATGTAATGTAAGAAGTTCAACGTTGACGATTGTTCATGCATTCATACCGGTATGTTTAATGTCAATAAAAATCCCGATTTTGACATATAAATTGTGATTCAATTACGTGAGATTCAGTTTCACAAGTAATTTATAAATCCGTGTCGGACTGCAAAGAGAACACTTTAAGATAGTGGCTGGACTTACAGTGCATCATTTTCTTGAATCTATGGGCAGAATTCATCGAATACTACGTAAAAATGAAAAGGTACCTACCTAAGGAAAACTTGATTCGACACTGTCCTTGTTTATTTTGCAGAAGAAGGCGGTAAGACTGATTTTTGTAGCTTGCATTAGATCTTCTTGTAAACCACTTCTTACCCGCTCTGGTAACTTATACTTTCTTTTCCATGTATGTCTTTGTTTGTATAGCCTACGTGCGATAACTCAAATACGCTTTATCGGATTTTCATGAAACTTGGTATACACGTTTATTACGTCCATGGGAAGAATCCTATTGATATTGGACCAGATCGGTGACCGGTACCGGAGTAAGGCCCAATTTAGTGCCTGTTTTATGGTAATATATTAGAATGCATTTATCAAATGGAAATTAGTTATCATGACAACATAATGTTTTACAGTATTCAAATACGGCTTTGGAAATTGCAATACAGTTAGCTATGACAAATAACATTATTCCTTCACATACATTAAATTGAGCGAGGTAGCTTGTGCTCGGGGGCTGAGTTTTGGAATTGAGTTTTTACCTTTCTGTTTAATGTAATATATTTATACTGTGTTTATTAAGTGCCAGTATGGTACTTTATGATATTGTGTGGGGAAGGGAAAATGTCTGTCCGTCTGTCTGTACGCGCGATAACTCAAATACACTTCATCGGATTTTCATGAAACTTGGTATTGGCATTTATAACGTCCATCGAAAGAACCCTATTGATATTGGACCAAATCGGTTGACCGGTACCGGAGTAAAGCCCAATTTAGTGCCTGTTTTATGATAATATATTAGAAAGAATTTATCAAATGCAAATCAATTCTCGTGGTAACATATTGTTTTACAGTGTTCATATAAGTTACGGCTTTGGAAGTTGCAAAACAGTTAGCTTTGACAAATAACGCTACCCACATATTCCTTCACATATGCTTATCAAACTAGACCTTTGTTCTTCCATAAGCCATGCTTAATTAATCGCTCTGGAGCTTAACTCGGAAATCGATTTAAAAAATAACTTATTTTCTGCAAATCATAATTGCAATTATCACTGATTAAACAAAAGCTTTCTGGTACTTTGTTACAACGGTTTTCCTGATTTTATTCTATGATATTATGATATTGTATATTTAATCATTTCGTTTTATCTGCTTTTGAATATTAATGAACAAAGCGTTCAGATGAAAGTATAGGCCTAGTTGTACAGGTAGGGAAAAAAAGCGGACCGACTCTTGTAGCTGATTTTAGAGCCTTGTGATACGTAAATAAATGTAAGAGATGTAACGGAAACGTTTGTTTTCACAAGCAATGCATATTACGTGACATTACTTCTCAATTCAAGCAATATTCATTTCAATACATTCCCTGCTATCCTGTGAATGCCGCTAGGCATGCGCAGTGGCTCATATCGGCAACTTAGATATTTTAAGATAGATATTTAAGCATTCATGAACCACAGATTAATATCTCTGTTGGACACTACATGTGAATATTATAGGAGAAAAAATTCTCCGGCACTGGGACGTGAACCCAGGACCTTTGGCTATTCGCGCCAATGCTCTACCAACTGAGCTAAGCCGGAGCACAGTAGGCCAGTAGAGCAATCAGTCACAGGAGAGAGGTTCCATCCGGCTTAGCTCAGTTGGTAAAGCATTGGCGCGAATAGCCATAGGCCTTGGGTTCAAGTCCAGTACCAGAGGAATTTTTCTCCTATAATATTTTTAGATATTTTAGCCTGTTCGCTTCGCCCCCCTTTACCTGTATTTCTTAAATTATGCTTTGTTTTAAGAATGACGAAGCCCTGTATTATAAATACGGTGAATTAACCTACATTAAGGAAACAAGATAAAATAGGCACGGAAGCTCCACGAGTTGAAACCGCACAATTTCAGCGGTAGTTGCTCCTCCCACCACTAGATGGCAATGAGAACTTTCTCAAGTAAATAGACTTGAGAACAAAAACCCATCAGCCATTGTAATGTAATGAAGCAGCTATAGATTACGCTTGCACTGTAAATCAGCTGTCTACAATATACAGGGGGTTCCAAAAAAAGGTTCAGACGCCAAATTTACTTCAGCACAGGTGTACAAGAATTTCATTAACCCAAAACACAATGAAGATTTTAAACACTTCCCAGCCGAACTTTTGCAGGAGTTGTGCTGGGAGGTTTTTTCAACATCCACCCTACAGCCCGGACTTCACTCCCAGTGCTTTTCATCTTTTCCTACCCCACAGGAAATGACGGAGAAATGGAGAAGGTTACCACACAGTGGTTCAAATCCCAGGCGGCACACTTTTACAACACATGTGTTCAAAAGTTGGTCCCACGGTATGACAGATGTCTCAATTCTGGTGGCGAATATGTTGAAAAATAGCTTAACACTTGCTGTTTCTGTTGCAGTATACATTTCCATGAAATTGTGTTTTGTTTCTGTAAACGGCCCTACGGGAACTTACTTTGTGGATGGCTCTCGTATAATAGGGTTTTCTTGCAGGAGATTTGAGACAGTAAAATAAATTAAATGTATTATAAGAGTGCTAAAATAAATCCATTCTTATTTAGGAATTCTTAAAAATGTTGACTATTAGAAATGACCAATACGCTCTTCTTACTGTTAAAAAATAAATCATAAATTGAGCCTTCGCCAGCTTAGAGATGGGAAAACTGAAGAGGAAGAGTGGGCGCGTGAGATTGTCAGATCCACCTGTGAACGGGTCAAGTGTTCGCTCCAATGGGCCGTGACATTTCATTGCCATCTGTTATTCTTCACAACCTGGACGTCATATTGAAGGTGTTTTCACTCCTTTCTGGCTTAGATCACAGATGTCACCGATAAAAATGTTTTTTTTTTTCGCACTTCGTGAGAAACGAGAAATTCGTGTTTTCTCGTGCCTTTTTTGCTTCTGACTGCTTTGATCATGTGCTTAGTAAAGCACACAGTATGTCGGCAGTATATGTTGTATACTTTTCTAGGCTTGAAAAAGAAAGCTTTGAAGAAAACTATATTCTTTATTGATGTGTTCGTCTTTAACTGAACATTATTCTTCGGACCTAAAACAGAACCTTGAGGGAAAAGTAAAAGTACCTCTATTGCATTGTATTTTTATTAATGCATTTAATCAGTACATGGGATACGACAGTTCTTTTCAGAATATTGAAAATAAATCGTTTTCCTATTAGTATTACAAATAATTTATAGCCTATATTAGTATTTCAAGAACTATTTCCGTAGCTCTGGTTATGTTCGGCACGTTTATAATTTTTTTTTTACTGACATTTGGTATGATATGGTAATAATATACCATTTTTAATTATTTTTGTGCCATTAGTATTTTGATTTCATTTTTTAAAATTTAATCGCCACACTTGTGTACCTTTTCTATGGAAACTATTTATTGGATCACCATGAAACTTGATCCGCTTACTTTTAAACGATGAATATAACTTTTCTTTCCACTATTTTCTTTTAATTAATAAATGGCTATATCAATATTCTGTTCCAAGGGAATGTTGCTGATCACCGAGGGCCTTGACTCCAATGTAGTCACATTTTTGTAAATTTGTTATATCACGCCACGCCATTATGTGAGGAATTTGTTGTAATTTTGTTCTGTTGTTATCCCACGTATTCCTTCAAATATGCATATCAAAATAATAAATATAAATATAAATAAAAGATTTTAAAAAAACATCTAGCCGTTGAATAATCAAACGCAGCTGCTGTTGATATAATATTGTGCGTTCTATCGAAATGTACGGCTATCGATATCTACACTATATTTTAATGTTGGTATTTTTCAGTTGAAACGCTGCTGTGATAGAAAATGTACCTAATTTAATTCCTGACAGATTAATTTCAGATTGAATTTAACTCCATCGTAACCTATAGGCCTACTACTGCTTTAAACCTGAGACAAATAAGCGAATCGTAGGCCTATACTTGTGTCATTAATATTATTGCCAGTGCATTTTGTGAAGTGTAGACATATTTTAAGAATTTCTTATATCAGTAAGGTATACGAGTAAAATTAAGGTTAAGCATCAAACTTTAGACCTTTGTTCTTCCGTAAGCCCTGATTAATGTACCGATCTGGAGCTTAACTCGGAAATCGATTACAAAAATAACTTATTTTCTGCATATCATAATTGCTATTATCACCGATTAAACGAAAGCATTATGGCACTTTGTTATATCAGTTGACCTGCTTTTTTATTGCCATTGCTTTAATTAATATTTTCATAATTGTTAACATCAGTATTATACTCGTTAACATTTGCATTAATCCAGCTGAAGCGTGGACATAATTTGTGATGCATACTGTCATTGTCTAACAAGTGGTATATTAATGTTTCAACAGTTGCCAGAGCTAATTAATATTACAGTCGCTTGTTAAATGTTTGATGTTAGCAATTACATAGGAGCACGCGTTATGCAGTTGTTAAACGCTAGCATGGCTGCCAATTAAGAGAATGCAAATTTCTCCATACACGTCATAGAGATAATAATAGCGATTATACATTAACTATGCAGGCCATGGTGACTGTTGTAGCAGAAGCTGTCGTTAATATGCAAGATAGTGATAGATATTTCCTCGATATTTGCAAGTATACAAAACAGAAATTATCAACCAATGCCAGTCCTCGGAGCCATTTTGTTTTGCTGAGGATGATACAGCACATAAGGAGAGCTTACTCAGATATTTTCCCCCTCTCTCTGCTCCTCAAAGTCTCGCTTTTTGGTTCTTCTTGGGAATAACATAATCCCAGATTAAGGCATCCTTTTCCATTGGTCAGATTGTTTAGTGAATTTTTAGTGAATTTTTAGTGAAGTCTTGTGTTCGATTCCGAAATTCAGTGTTGAGTCAGTGGAACTTTCGGTCAAGCTATCTGAAAGGTACGAGGCTCGTCCATTAAAAAAAAGTTTCCCTGGGGCCGTTTACAGAATCAAAACACAATTTCATGGAAATATATATTCCTACAGATAAAGCAAGTGTTCAGCTATTTTTCAACATATTCGCCACCGGAATTGAAACATTTGTCATACCGTGGAAGCATCTTTTGAATACCTGTGTCGTAGAAGTGTGCCGCCTGGGATTTGAACCACTGTGTGACAACAATATCCGCTTCCCTGTCATTCTCTGTCATTTACAGAGGTGTAGGAAAAGATGGAAATCACTGGGAGCGAGGTCCGGGCTGTAGGGGGGATGTTTAAGACACCAATGTATTCTTAAAGTTTTATTCAATGTCCTTGGCATGAATTGAATCTAAAGTCTATGAGAACAATAGAATTTTGATATCCGATTAACTCAGGAATAGCTATAATCTTGGTTGCATCACTCCAGAGGAAACGCAGTTTTGTCTCCTCGTTGAAGAGAGTTTGACGACCGCCCATGAGTGCTCTGGTATCAATGTCGCACATCTGCAGGTACCGTTTGTTTTCTCTGGTAGTCACTACTAAGGTCCCTCTTCCCTTCACCAGGGACGGTATCAAAAAGTTCCACTGGGTCTTCCACAAAGTTATGATGTCGCTGGAAACACAAAAGCAATCACAGCTGAACAAAGCACATGGCCAAGTGCACCAACCAAGATCAGCCTAATTATTTATTTATTTACTCTTTTAATTTATTCTGGCAGAGCTTAGGCCATTTGGCCTTCTCTTCCACTCTACCAGTCAAAATATACATTACAATTAAATAATGCATATACATATTATAGATAATTAATTAATACTTAATACTAACATAACTATTAAAAACATGTAAGCCTAAATACTCTACAAGTTTGTTATATGCCTAATGTAAATTTATAAATTATTACGATATTTAGAGTGCTATAAAACATTAAATTACAAAAAATAAAAATACTAAAGAAAATAAATGGGATTATAGCATAAGACATTCAAAATTATGCTAACGAATACTAAAGAGAAAAACGTATAGTTACAAGAAGTTAGGCTACGGGTTACAAGTATCAAAAAGAGCTCCAGTTAAGATTTCTAGTTACTACGATGAAGAACAAAACTAAATTACATTGTTCAAAATTAATATGTTGACTTCTTTCTGAAATTTACCAAGAGATCGACAGCCTCAGTCTAATCAGCATTTATAATTTACTAGCATGTGCCCGCGGCTTCGCCCGCGATAATTATTTCAAAAATTAAAAATTAAGAGCTTAATAGTTAAATCATTATATTTATTAACACCTAAATCACGTGGACTACATACCACGATTAGATAGCGTCGCCTGGTAAAAGCGACCTCAGATTCGAGTTCCTTTGCCCAGAAAACCCCTGCATAGTGAGTTTCGTACAAATAAAACAATCTTTGACCATATTTAGGGCTTACAACATTCAAGCGATCGCGAAAGTTTTATTTCAAGGTATGACAAAAATAGACAAAGCCAACTGTAATTGTCAAACTTCCATTTAATTTAATTCCAAACCCATCTGAAACCCACTGGCAACAATATGTTTTAATGTCAAATGTGATTCGGATTCGATAATTCTGTGTAAGAAGGGATTAAGTATTCTCAAAAACATTTGGTTTTTGGCATTTAAAATAAGAATTTTTCAAAATCCTTTCTTAGTGAGCACCTACATTATGAAACGAAGGTACTGTCAAAATTCCAAGTCTCTACCTGTTATAGTTTAGGCTCTACGTTGATTCCTGTCAGTCAGTCAGTCAGTCAGTCAGTCAGGACGAAGCCTTTTATATATAGAGAGATTTCTACGATTAAGGAATCTTATGGAGCATAAGTTTCGGTCACTGATTACCGTTGGTAAAACTTAAACGGTAAATTTTTACAGTAATGTTCTCAACCGTATACTCTCAAAATATGAGGGTTGGATACTTAATAGTGTCAACATATCTACAGCGTGTTAATAAATAATACAGAAATATTTTACCTGTGTACAGAGGGGATATAGACAAGCAACTTTTATTAGGAGATTTTTGCTCTATGAGTAAAATGTGTATGCTACAGGGCATTAAAGTCATTACAATTTGGTGGCCATAAGTCAATAATGAAGCGAAATAAAGTTAACATTTTCATTAAATTTACTTCGTGGCTTCTTAGTGATCGATAGAAACCTGATTCTTAATCATTCATCAACAGCTAAATCATAATTTAGTGTTTCCATAATCTGCCAAATTGACAAACTAATCACATGACTAGTCGCCACTGCATTAGTTCTTTTTATATTCATAACTCCAGTGTTAAGAACGAAGTTTTTTTGTTTTTTTGTTTTTTTCTAATGTTAGATTTCAGTGGCGGCCATGCCCTGGGAGATTTTATGCTGTAACAGGAAAAATTGAATCCATAGAGCAATATCTCCTAATAAAAGTTCCATGTGCATCTCCCCTCTATACACAGGTAAAATATTTCGGTGTTATTCATTAACATCCTGTATAAAATCAAGGTGAATTACAGGTAGTTCAAATCGGTTTTGTTGGATGTTGGTTGTATATCCAACATACTTCAGAGAAAATAGGAGCTTTCTATCACTACGAATTCCTTCACAGTAAACAGAAGAAAATGAGCTGACCCACATCAGCTGGTCTAAAATGGGTTTTAGAAGTTGTGTCACAGAGGTGATAACTTCATTATTAAGAGAAAATTCTTGACTTTCAGAGGCTTTTGAAGGATTTGCTTTTTCCGTATCAGGATGGGTCAAAGTCTGTCACGTGTTACACTCAATCATTCATCATAAAATTAAAATTAAAATTAAAATTAAAATATATGTGGTATAATTTCTAAAAATTGTACAGAATACTCGTCATAAATTTAGAATATGAAAAATTTTCAACAGTTCATAAAAAACGAAATGATGGCATACAATTAAAATGTTAAAATTCTTTTGTTTCTGCGTACGGACATTCTTTATTTGTGTTAAAATGGATATGCCCATTTCAACCTAAGTAGGGCATCTTCAGTCCTTTACCAGTAAGGTATATTCTACCTAGGTATATCCAGATGTACAGGTACGGAAAAACAGCGAACCGACTAAAATATTCAAGTTGCCGGTATGAGCCACTGCGCATGCCTAGCGGCATTCACTGGATAGCAGGGAATGTATTGAAATTTGTTCTAGTGTTGACTGTTGACTTAGCCCATTTCGAAACACATTAGAAAATAAGCTAGTAAAATTTATTTTCTGGGCATAATCCGTTAATTAAGTAGTTAAATATTGCGGCAATCTAAAAGTACTGGGAAAACAATGTGCATTAAGGAAACAAACAATTTCCTTCCTTGGCAGGATTCGAACCGAGAACGTGTTACTTACGCGTTATTGTCCAACTACATAGGTCTAAGGAATACCCATGGACACTGGAGTGAACAAGGCTTTGAAATCAGCTACTAGAGTGGATCCGTTTTTTTTCCCCCTACCTGTACACAATTAGTTTCTTATACAATACCGTGTACATCCAACGCCAACTATTAACAAGACAGTATTCAATTGTGAAAATAATTGAAGGTTGCCTTAGCAAACGAGAAGAAAAGAGCAATGAATAATTTGGACGAAACTTAATTATGCGTGAATTTATATATAACTATATATATATATATATATATATATATATATATATATATATATATATATTAATTTAACTCCGCCAATACCTTGAAATAGGCCTACTGAAATTTAAAAACGAAGTTTCCCTAAAAATGAAACTACGTTTATGGACCTCAAAGTATAACACATGAGAAAATACTCTATTGCAAACACTCTCTATCGTCTGCAAAGGTAAAAACTTACGTTTCTTTGGATGCTGTATCACGTATATTGATCCTCCCGTACTCGAGGTATACCAGTTTGGTACCATACAGAAGCAAGTTATCATTCCCGGAAAACATCCACCACTTAACAGGAACTCTCTCGTCTTCCTTTCTGTCCCAGACTTGCATCCAACGCGAAAGCGTTCTGACCACGATGATTTTATCGTTGACAGTCACATTGATAGGGACATCAGAGCATTCTGCTACTGTTTTCCAGCTACGCTCCTTGATGTTTCTAACCAGAACTGATCCCTTGGCTTCTCCGAGAACGGTGATGGTTGGAATATACAAGTCCCCGTGAAAGAACAGCAACTTCCCTGTGCAACACCAACTTCCAGGCAATGAGATAGAGTGGATGAGTTCACCGCTAGAAATCCGGAAAGTATGAACTTGGCTGGTGACATGACGACATAGAGCCATCATACCGTCTTCGAAGGCTAGGTAGAATTTGTCAGCTAAATCCCATAACTGACTTCTAGTTAACTCTCTCACTCTCTCTCGCACAGTGTCCAATGTTTCTGGGCTACTGTATTGCAGGAAGCTGTGGAGAGATAGAATTTACAGATATACTTATGAGAAATAATTATATTTTATGCTTCGTCGTGAATCAAGCAGAAGGATCTTGATTACAGTGCAGACTTATAATATTCCTTTAAAAGGCGAAATAGAAACAGAAGAGAAAGAAGGGAGAAAAGAAATATAAAAATAATACAAAAAAATTAATAATGCGAATGAAGAAAAATAAAGCTAAAGATTAACAAAAATATCAGAACATGAAATAATAAAGCAGACAGGTAAAACAACTATTAAGTAAAGGAAAATTAAAAAGGAAATAAAGTGAGACGATGAAGAAGAACAAAGAATGAAATCGTAATGATGGAAAAGTGAATAAATGAATGTAATAAATGAATGAGTTAAAGAAATAAATACCGTAGGCCTATAAGGAAAGGGGAAGAAGGAAATGAAAATAAATAAAATCAGGTAAACTGATATAACAGAGTAACAGAATGCTTTTGTTTAATCAGTGATAATTGCAATTATGATATGCAGAAAATAAATTATCTTTGTAATATATCACAGAGTTAAGCTCGATTCGCGACGGAAGAACAAAGTCTCAAGTTTGATACTTAACCTTAATTCAAAATCGTATGTACTGTTATAAGAAATTCTTAAAATATGTACACAATTCAGAAAATACACTGGCAAAGTATAACCTCGTAATATTCCATTGGAAGGCGAAATGGAAACAAAAGAGAAAGAAAAAGAAAAATGAAAGATAGAAGAAAAGATAAAAACAACACGAAAAAGAGAAAAAATTTTAACGAAGAAAAAGAATAACAAAAATATCAGAAGTTAAAATAAAAAATGAAGATAGGATACGAAAATGAAACATTATATAAATAAAATGAGATGAAGGAGAATAAGAAGACAATGAAAGCTTAGAGAAGGAAGAATAAATAAATGAATGAGTTAAAGAAATACAGTATGGAGAAAAGGGAAGAAGATGAAAATAATAAAAATGAATGAAGAATGATTAAAATCAGGTAAACTGATGTAACAAAGTGCCAATGGTTTTGTTTAATCAGTGATAATTGCAATTATAACATGTAGGAAATAAGTTATTTTTGTTATCGATTTCCGAGTTAAGGTCCAGATTGATTCATTAAGCAGGGCTTACAGAAGATCAAAAGACTGTTTTTTTTAGTAAGATTAAAATCTTCCAGCATCAGCAGAACTATACAGATTTGTAATATCTTGACAATCGCACACTCACATAAAAAATAAACATATGAAATTGGCCGGCTACGGGATTTGTACCAGGGAGCTCTGGGATACGAGTCCAAGACGTTACCATCTCTGCCACCTCGCTCACATGAACGGTTTATTTTGTGAAAGTATGTGAAAGAATAGTGTTATTTGTCAAAGATTGAAACTTCCAAAGACGTATATGAACACTGTAAAACAATATGTTGCCATAATAACTGATTTGCGTTTGATAAATTCTTTCTAGTATATTAGGTCTACCATAAAATTGGCGCTAATTTAGGTATTACTCCGGTACCGTCAATCAATACGGTACAGTATCAATAGGCTTCTTTCCTTGGACGTTATAAATGCGTAGGCTATACAAAGTTTCAGGAAAATCCGATTAAGCGTATTTGAGTTATCGCGACAACGTATTGTTTTACACTGTTCATAGCCTATACGGTTTTAAAAGTCTCAATACATTAGCTATGATAGGCTATATTCCTTCACATAATTATGATTATCAAACTAGTCAGATGTTTGTTTATTTCGTTGATCAAGTTGAAATGAATACTACATGAATACTGCTATATACAGAAGGACTGTGAAACAATTAGGCCTACGTACAGTCGGTCAAATAAAAAACGTCGGGACTCGTATGCAGTTAAAATTAAAGTTTTAACGCATTAGTTCACAAGTTTCCTATAAAAAACATAAAATACAGGTCATTCTCGGAACATATGAGGCCATGCGACAGGAGGGAAAAAAATGAACGAGGGAAAAAATGAACTTCGAGAAAAGCGCAACACACGATATTCAACTTAATGTATTGTCATAATTCATTTTGCTTTGTGTCATCGCGTCACATCCAAATGCTAGCTTGAGAGAAAGTGTAGTTAGGGCTGTAATGTATGAATGTTTATTTTTAATACAGTTAGGCCGTAGTCTGGTGGTAGTTTTACAATCATATTGTAATTGACCTGCATTTTTCGGCCTCTGAAGCAGCGAGAAGGTTCCATATTTCTTAAAGAGCAGCTGACCGGAAGTTTTCATAGGACTGGCCGGCCGCGTATTTCGATGCTAAATTGCTTGCAGAATTTGAACGTAAGTTATTGATTTTGCACTACAAGTACCGCTATTATAAAATAAAATCTTTAAAAAATGCTCCTTGAATAAACATATTCCTCGCGAATTTATTCATTATAATAAAATTATAAGAACTTCCATGCAAGAATATGGCGGACGTGAGGCATATAGCCACAGCCTTCAATACATGTTTGTTTTGGAACAAAACTGACTAAATAATCAAGAAAATACATGGATAGACAAGAGGCGTGTGTGAACCTAACCTTAAGTCTTCCTGTACATGCGCATATCCTCGTTCGTGATACTTAATCAAATACTGCCCGACGTTTTTTATTTGACCGACTGTACATTAAGCGGCGTTCCTTGCCAGTTCAATTTGTGAAATGTTGACATATTTTAAGAATTTGTTTACAAGTTTGAATTAAGGTTTAGTATCAAACTTTAGACCTTTTTTCTTCCGTAAGCCCTGCTTAAAGATTGGATCTGGAGCTTAACACAAAGATAGGCCTAGATTAAAGAAATAATTTATTTTCTGCATAATATCTTAATTGCAATTATCACTTATTACACAAAAGCATTCTGGCACTTCGTTACATCAATTTACCTGTTGTTATTTAATAAACGATTGTAGTAAAAAGGTAATTTCTTTACTTGTTTGCTCTTTACCTCTTCATATCCAATTCGTACAATGTATTGCTCTGGTCGACCCCTCTCTCGTTGGTAATCCCGTAGACTCGCAATATCTTGCCCCGTTCAACCAGGAGATGATTCTCATGGAGATGGACATCGTTGAGGACTGCGTCATCCACTCCGCTCTTATAGATGTGCACGATATAGGCATTCTCACCGGTTACGTTCCAGAGAATCACTCTGCCATCCCCATCTCCCACAGCCAGGAGTTTACCGTCACATGCGAAGAATCTCACCAAGCACGGAGCTGCAACATGGAGGAGCTGATACACTGTCCAATAATTATATAGGCCTATGTTCTGTATCATGTTTTGAGCTTTATTAAGTGCCAGTATGGTACTTTATGAGATTGTGTGGGGGACGAAAAAATGTCTGTCCGTCTGTCTGTCTATCTGTCCGTCCGTCTGTACGCACCATAACTCAAGTACGCTTTTTCGGATTTTCATGAAACTTGGTATAAACATTCATAATGTCGATGGGAAGAACCCTATTGATATTGAACCAAATCGGTTCACCGGTACCGGAGTAATGCCCAATTTAGTGCCTATTTTAATAGATTATGGCGCCCGCCATCACTCAAATACGCTGTAACGGATTTTCATGAAACTTGGTATACCCATTTATGACGTCCATGAGAAGTGCCCTATTGAATTTGAACCTAATCTGTTGACCGGTACCGGAGTAAAACCCAATTTAGTGTATATTTTAAAGACGCGGTAACTCAAATACGCTTTACCGGATTTTTATGAAACTTGGTATACACATTTACAATGTCCATGGGAAGACGTCTATTCATAATGGATAAAATCGGTTGATCTGTTTCGGAGTAATGCTCAATTTAGTGCCTCTTTTATGGCAATATACGTATTCGAAAGAATTTATTAAAAAAATGAAAATCAGTTATCTTGACAACATAGCCTATTGTTTTACTGTGATCTTATAAGGCCTTGGAAATTAAAATACAGGTAGCTATGACAAAAAATACTATTGTTTTACATGCGCTTATCCAACTAGACCGTTAAAATGACCCAGGTGGCCGAGATGGTAGACCTTTCTTCTTCCGTAAGCCCTGCTTAATGAATAAATCTGGAGCTTAACTTGGAAATCAATTTTAAAAAAAAACATATTCTGCATATCATAATTGCAGTCATAACTGATTAAACAAAAACATACTGGCACTTTTTTACATCAGTTTACCTGATTTTATTGATTTCCAATTTTCTCGTAAAATATTTTTTTTTTCTTAATTCAGCTACGAGGCCATCTCAGGAGTTCGGGATCTGTGTCTGTACGGTAGGGTAGTCCATGGAACTATTACATTGTCAATTGTTTCTGTTGTTAGTGTATTTTATGTAGTAAATTTCTAGTCATATTAATTTAAATGGATATGATACAGGATGAAATGGTGAGGTTGATTCATAGTATGCAAAAATCCAATTCAGCATTTGCCTTTACGACTGGGGAAACCATGAAAAAAATGTCAAATTGGCCTCCCGAATGCGAGTCCAAGACGTTACCATCTCGGCCACTCGGTAAAATAATCTTATTGGAGCGAAGTGAGCACAGCGATTGGTTATTGAAAGAATATCTTTGTCCTTGGTACCTACGGAAAGTACTCTGAATTTATAATTGGAAAGAAATTGCGACATACAACCGAGTATACGGAAACTTTCCAATGGTTGAGTTCTTTCTAGAATTTTTCTTTATTAAAAGTTGGCATTGAATCTTCTTATGATTTGTATTCCACTCCAGTCCTGGTTGAGTCAGTCTTTTATTGGCTGAGTTCAAGTCGACCACATGCGTTAGCCTATGAACAACGCTCAGAGATAGATGTGCGGTGAAAGGGCCGAAGTTTCGGTTCAGTGGCTGTAAGGCATGCGTCACAACGAATGTCTATACCAGTCCTTGGATGAGTCTGACTTGTATCGGTTTGATGTCAAAAGTCTGGCTCTCAAACGTTAAGCTATGAATATATGTCGGTTTCAGGTTCAGGAGCGAATGATTGGGGGGAGGTATAAGACACACACACATTAAGTGGATGGTTGGATGAAATTGCCTTGTAAATAGTGTTTTCTGTATTATATATAGGCCTAATAGTCATTTGAAGTGAACAAAAACGTCGACATCAAACAGAAAGTTATTTCGTTTACCTCGAAACTCTCGATACTTGCATGGTACCGGCATCAAACGATACTCCTGATAACAAGCTCGATACTTTCTCGATACTTTTGTAATCCTGAAATTCTGCAATTAAGTGAGAATGCGAGTATTTTTTAACAAAAACTTGTAAGTGGACTGTTTAAAAAACTAATTTTACTTTTTAGAGTAGAGTTTAAAAATAATTATAGGCTAATTAATTTATAGTTGGTATTGCACAGTTCTCTCAAATTTTAATTTTTAATGTACCTATTTATTGAAACTGGAAATGTTGAAGGTATCGAGTATCGAGGCTAAAATCATGTATCGGTATCGAGTATCGAGAAAATGTGGTATCGACCCATCCCTAGTTTACAGTGAACGCCGCTTAATGTAATCGCGGATACCGGTAATGTTATCTGTCGGGTAATATTATCACTTTTATGAAGTCCCGTACGTATTAACACTGATAAAACTAAAGTGTTCCCTATACAGGCCATGGAGGCCTATACAGGCCTTATAGGTTTCAGGAAGATGAGTCTCCCAGGTTTTAGACATTCGGCACATGAAGGTGGTACGCGCCGGCCGCCTTTACCCCTAGGAATGCTCCCGGTACTCATTTCTGTTAAAGGCTGAGTCGACCCCAAGGCCACAGTGCCACCAGAAGGACCAATTGAAAATTCTCAACGACCTCATCGGGAATCGAACCCGCGACCTTCCGGTTTGTAGCGCAGTGCCTCAACCACTACACCACGGGTACCCCCTTAATACCGATATACTGAAAAAAAAATTCTGTTTATTGTGATCAAAGATTCTGTTTATGTCATTACATTTTCCTTTTTTCGGCTTTATTTCGGAGTAATTGTACATCAGACTAGATTTTAATTTTTAGGGTTATGTTTTTACCTCAACTGTATTGTGTTGGAAGTAACTGTACCGTTCCCAGCTCACAGGATGACCTGTTAGACAATATTTGACTTTCAATTTCAAAATTTATTGCTGTGCCTTTAACTTAATCATATAAGATGTAGTGTTTGATATGCATTCCTAAATTGTTGTTGGCACTCTGTAGCCTATTTGAAAAGTGAGGCCCAACTCCACATCCATTAAAAAACATGCATCTTAAAAGTAATTTATATTTAATTCACTTCTGGATAAAACAGCAGTGTAAAGCGATATATAAGGGTGGGAAAAGTTATATAAACATAGACTTCCAACAATCTGTTATTCATGTATTGCATCCTACTTTTTCTACGATAGAGGAAAGTACTTGAAAAATAATTAGCCTAATACAAGCAGTGCCACAAGACACTGGAAGGGAAAAGACCACTTCAAAGACCTAGACGTAGGTGGAAGGATAATATTAGGATAGATTTAAGGGAAGTAGGATTTGCAAGGGATGATTGGATAGAGTTAGCACAGAATAGGGTTGAATGGCGGGCTCAGGTAAGAGCGGCAATGAACCTTCGGGTTCCATAAAATAGATAATATTCCTTTAGCTTTCTGAGGAATTGTCTATTGCCATTGAGTAAGTAAGTAAGAAAGAAATTTAAAATGTAAAATTTAGATTTAAATATTGGAGCTAACGGTTACATCGTGTTATAGGCCTATCATTTATGGCTCCTGGCAGCCATGATACCGTATTTAATATTAGTCTATTTGGGCCATCCTTTGTTCTTCGGATATGATAATTATTATTGTTTTGTGTTAAAGAGGTACTTACAGCCTATGTTTAATATTGATTTACTTCCAATGCCTAGTAGCATTGTTGAAGCCACGGCCACGGTGTGATCACGTGCAAGGAGGCCATGAAAGACATATTATCTTTGATCTTTCAAACGCGTCAGGAAGCACTTGAATTGTCTCCATTCGCTTTCCTGGGTTTGGTGTTCAATTAAAGACCTTTTACAGCAATCTTAACCGATTGCCATTTAATTTATTTACTATAAAAAAATAAGGATACCGTATACTTTCGCATTGGACTCTAAATTAACTTGGGCTAGTCATATTTCCTACGCCTGTAAAATGTTGTCTCGTGTACTTTTTATACTGAGTCATTTAGAAATAATGTATCTAAGCACCATCTTAAGCAAGCTCATTATGCTTTTTTTTCATAGTATACTTTCGTCTGGCCTTCATATCTGGGGTAATGGTACTGATATCTATATTATTATTATTATTATTTATTATTATTATTATTATTATTATTATTATTATTATTATTATTATTATTATTATTAAAACCTGGAGAATTATCTCTGGCACAACTTTTGATGCTCATTGTCGTCCACTGTTTCAGAATTTTAAAATTCTCTTGTAATCAATCAATATATCTACAATTGTTTGGTAAATATTAAGTCCAATCTCCATAGTCAAAATGTTCACTAGAATCTCCATCAACATTTCACTAGGAATAACTACCTCATTAAGTGCAAGATTAACCAAAACAAAAAAAAAAAGTGGAGTAATAATATAGGTATTAAATTGTTTAATAGATTACCCAAAACTGCACTGTCAGTTAAATCTAACAGGTTTAAGGCGGATTTGAGAGAGTGACTCGCTTTAAATCCATTTTATTCTATTAATGAGTTTCTTGAAATTAAAGGAAAAACCAAATATAAGGTGCATCGTCGCATGAGACATAACCCGCCCCCGCAAAGCACTTTCTATTATACCACGATCTAGCGAATTCATCGAGGATAAACAGGCTGACAAACCGTTGGGTACAAGGCAAACCTGTGGGTACAAGGCACTTACTCTCGCATTTTTAATATTTGGTACGGTCGGGAGTGTCGGCGACAATATAAAAGGATAGTTTGTCACCATGCTTCGCTGAGAAACAAAATGTGAATATCCAGTGGGCGGAGCTTAAACTGCACCTTATATTTGTCTTTCGCCGGAATTGTCTTATTTAAACTGTCACCATTTCCATATTCTGCTTTGTATACAACTTTTCACTCACATACCTTTCTTAGCCATGTCTGGATGAGGAATTTCTCTCAGCACGCACTTCCCCGAGCACCAACTTTTCCACATCAACACACACTCGCTGTAATAAACCCTCCAATCACACAGTGGGTCCAGCGCAGTATCAGAGGGAATCTGTAGGCAGGATTTAGCCTCAGGGTCTTTCAGGTACAGATCTTGTCTCAGAGACTGACAAGAAGTTCTGTCTTTTCCATCAACCCACTCCTTTTCAATACAGAACTTATACCAAAATTTATCACAGTTTCCAGCTTTTCTCCAAGTTTTGCTGCATTTTGCACAAGACAGTAAATCTGCTACACCTAAATAGCTAAAAATTAGGTCTGTCACTTCTGTAGGCAAAACACTAACAAAATCCATTTTGAAAAATGACCTATATAAACCGTTGAAGAAGAACAGCTCACCACTTGAACTCCGTTCACTCCGTTCACTCCGGCCGTGCGTTGCTATGGTGGACGGCGCCTCAGGGTTGCCAGATCAGAAACGTAGAACAGTCGTACCAACATTCGAAAATATGCGTATGCTAGGTAAAACTGTCCTATACTTTGTGATTTGCGTTAAGGGGGAACGTTCAGCTTTCGGTGACATTCATAGGTGAGAAATAGGTGAATTTCATTCTTTTTTTTTTCTCAGAAATGAAATGCTCTACAGCCTTGTAATCTGACCTGCTCTTTTTGACTACTTCTACAATTGCATATTATTTTTAAAATTAATCAAACTGTTAAAATTGCGGGCAATAATCGTTTCAAAATGGCAGCCACGTTTCATACACTCAAATGCACTTTCCTTGATAACTTCCATAAATATCGATATTTTTGAGTGATTATTTTTCTGTGTATTTTTTAAAATCATACGAACAACACTGTCTACAACCATTTATTTAACATTAATAGATTTTTAAATATATAAATTTTTATGAAGAAAATCTAAAGAATTGATTTAAAAAATACTTATACTGTAGATATTCCAAAGATTGTAGATTATGTTGTTCATATGATATTTATAAATAGGTGGAAAAACAATCACTCAGATATATTGCCATTTGTGGAAATTATCAATGAAATGGCATTTCTGTGCACGAAACGTGGCTGCCATTTTATAACTATAATTACCCATAACCGTACCGGTTTATTTAATTCTGAAATTAGTATGCAATTGTAGAGATAGTCAATAAAGAACATGCCAGATTACAAGGTTACAGAACAATTCATTGCTGAGAAAAAATATAATGAATTTCATCTACTTCTCACCTATTTTTTTTCCCGAAAGCTGTATGCCCCCCTTAAGCGGTATTATACACCTTACATAATATGTCATGATATTGTTAGTAAACCATCTTATTTGTAAATGATTATGCGCGTTTTATTACCTTTCGATGTGCCAAATTTGATAAAATGCAATAAAATTAAGTAAACAGTAGTTGCCACATTGTTGTAATTATTGCAAAGGGCACAGGACTGCTTTTCAATCATAATGATTTTAGCAACATGCTTACAACAAAAACCATGAGAAAAGAAAAAGCTGGATACGTATCAAAATTTAAAATTCCTCAGTAGATTGATTTTAAAAAATCCCTTTAGGCAGGCCTACAGGCTGAGGTAGATTTCGAAAGCAATACCATGCATGCACCATATGAAATATAAATAAATCTGAAATCTTTTTTATAAAAAGAGAGTATTTTATGTTTTAAATTAATATTTTATTTTTTATTTTGCCATGCATTATTGTTCTAAAGATGTGTAACTATTATTTTTAATACTTCAAACTCTATTACATTGGTAGTTTTATCCTTAGTCGGTCCTCACACATTCCTTTCGGGAGGCCTACAGGCTGAGGTATATTTTTAAGTGTTACTGTTTTTCAAACATTCAAATCTCGCCTTAAATGAGAGCTATCGAGAAACTAGTTATTGATTTGTAGTGTACTCATCAAGAGCTTTTCAACGATGCTCCACAAGACGTGGTTTCAAAAATTTTGAATTTCCATCCCCCCACCCCCACTCGTACCCCCAAAACCCCAAATCGTTGGTGTCACTGTAAACTCCATAGGGAGTACGGTACTCTAACTTATTCAAACAAAGTTTCCTTCTAAACTTCATAGGGGCCGAGATATAAATTTTTCAAAATTTCACCCCCCTCCCCTGACCCACCCCTAGGGGCAATTTTGCTCATTAACGAACTTGTCCGAACTATTGGGCCTAGAAATAACATAATAAAATTTGGTTCAAATATCTTCAAAATTACGGCCGCTAGCGTGTAAAGATATATATATATACTAGCTTAAAAGACCCGGCGTCGCCCGGGTTTTGTATTTTGTAATTGGAAATTAACTTATGAAGGATTTTCAATTTTAAATTCTAGGTCCTTATATAGGCATTTATAATTTGAAATAGGAAGAACGACTTATTACACTCAAACTATTCCCTCATAAAACGCTTGATATAGTTTTTTATGGCTCATAGAGGATCTAGAATTTTGCATCCCATCGCTTGTAGAGTGCACAGCAAGCCTGGTAGAGGTTTAAATAAGAAGAAACAGAAATTCCTGTAACATAAAATTGTAATATCGAGGCGGGAAATTTCCCACTCTTATGTTACCATAAAGTCGTTTTGGGGATGAAATTGAACAGAAAGCATTATCACTTTCATACTTTTCTCTCCAAAAACCTGCGATATAATATAATAATATACACATTACCATACCTCGTTTTGTTTTCTCTATGTCCAGGGTAGAGAAAGTTATGTGATTCCATTATTTTAGTGGATTTCATTCTGTAATATTTATTTATAACATGAATTATTTTGATAACTTCTCTTATTTGTCAAAAGTGCATTTCAATTGTTTTTTCCAAGTCCATCCATATACCATTTGGCAACAATATATTCTGCGATTTGGAATGGATAATTCTATGCAAAAAGGGATTAAGTATTTTCAAAAACATTTAATTTTTGGCATTTAGAATCAGAATTTTTCAAAATCCTTTCTTAGTGAGCACCTACATTATGAAACGAAGGTGCTGTCAAAATTCCAAGTCTCTACCTGTTATAGTTTAGGCTGTACGTTGATTCCTGTCATTCAGTCAGGACAAAGCCTTTTATATAGATATATATATATATATATATATATATATATATATATATATATATAAATATCACAATTTCTTTTTTTTTTTTTGGACGGACGGTGGTTTCGTACTTAGGGAAGCATGAAACGTAAAGATATGAAAGAATTTTTCGAAAATCATGACATGGTATCGATTGCAATAGGTAGATTTTTCTTCGAAATCTACCTAAAATATAAAACGCTATGTTAAAAATAGTCGCACAAATAGGCGTACGACACATGATTGCGTCGTACGTCGTACAACTCTATGAAATACTCGTATGTGTGTATAGTTGCCTCGCTCATTGCGTTCACAGTGAACATCAAAGAAGTCGCCGCCGCTTGTAGTAGTTGCCACACTGCACAGTGTTAGTAAATTGAGCGAGAAGATGTAGATGCAGCAAAACACTTGTGGCAATGGCATTGACCAATGAGAGAATTGGCAACACGAATTCAGTCAGTGGTTTCTTTTGAGAAAACCTTTTACAGTAAGAACAAACATTGTAATATGAGAACAAAGCGAGCCGCCCGTCAACGCTATGAGCGAGGCGACTATACCAAAGCACATGCACTAATTAGGCTACTACAATACGAAAGTAACCCTTGTAGGCCTACCAAATCACTACCAGAGCCTATTTAGCGTCGTTCAGGACCAACTTAAAATTTCACAAGTACAATTAATACGAAATTATCAATTTCCGCTACTTCATGCATCTCTCCAAACTTAAATAGATAAATTCTCACTTTACCCGTAACATGCTAACATGCTAATATTTACAATCATCCAAATCAAAACATACGTATCGCACGACACACGTTTCCATCTTACTTGTCTTAAAATTCAGTAGACATCTTGAAACTGCTGTCTATCTCAGTTTAGCTTAGCAACTATGTTGTGTCATAGCACCACTTAGCTAGGCATAGCATAGCCCATTTAGCCGGTTGTCGACCAAGAGCTAAGCTAAGTTAGCTTAGCATAGCTTAGCTCACGTAGGTGCGCGGAATTTCATATGTAGTTGTGCCGACCGTAAACTAAACAAAGCTAAGCTAAGGAAACTAAATGGACTATGTCAACTGGGTTAGCTGCGCACATAGTCCCATGCTGGGTAAGCTAAGCTAGGTTTCCCCCTCCACAAGACATTTGCCTTCTCACCCATTTGGCCTACTGATAATTTTCGCCCATCTAAAAAAATCACTAACAAGTGATGAGTATTCGCTTAGTTTTTTTGTTGTAGTCATCCAACTTTAGCTTAGCTCAGCTTAGCTTAGCTCTTGGTTGACAACCGGCTTCACCCGAGTAAGAATTCGCCGAGACACAAAGACTAAAAGTTTTATTGCATCTCCTTAGCATGAATTGAATCTAAAGTCTATGAGAAGAATACGATCTTTATATCCAGTAAACGCAGGAACAGCTATAATCTTGGTTGCATCACTCCAGAGGTGCCGAAGAATGCTATTCTTGTTCCTGAAAGTAGGTAGACCGCCCATCAGGGATCTGGTATCGACGTCACATATATTCAGGGATCGTTTGTTTTGTAAGGCAGTCACTACTAAGCTGCCTCCCCCCTTCACGAGATGGCGTGACAAATGTTTGGTCTTCAAACTTACGGTGTCGCTGGAAAAACAAGTACAATAAATCAACACTGAACAAGACACATGGGCAAGATCAGCATAATCAGCGTTTATAATTCCTTCCTAACCTAGGATGGGTCGTACCCTTTTGCGTCCCAAAGCGAGTGGTCGCTTCATCAAAACAACCCTCGTGCGTCCGGTGCAATTTGGCGTAAACAACCCTCGTGGGTCCCGTCTTGAACAAGATCGATACATGAACAACAGCTGTAAATCATTTCATTCAAAATTGAATAAAATGTTTTATCACTCGCACCCACGCCTATTCCAGTTAATCGAAGCCTTGAAGAATATACAAGCAGAAACATAATATATTCACACACGCTCAACAATCGTTGTCAATGCCAAGAAAAATTAAAAAGATGCCTTCTTGGTAGAAAAAGTGGTTGAATATAGAACTGAAGCACTCAGCAGACTGGAATGTGTGCGAACAGTATAATTTAAGTTCCTACCAACCACAAGAAAGTAAACTGATAGCCAAAAGACAAAGAGTAACTTCATTCTCCGCTTCAATTTTATTTAATACTAGCTGGAAAGGCCCGGCGTCGCCCGGGCTTTGTATTTTTTAATTTTAAATTAATTTATGGAGGACTTAATGTACGTAGAACTTGAAATGAAGAAAACGATTTATCACACTCAAACTATTCCATCAGAAAATGCCAGATATAGCTTTTTATGGCGCATAGAGGATGTGAAATGCTGCATTCCGTTGCTTCTACACATCATGCTTGGGAGGGGTTGAAATAAGAAGAAACATAAATTAAATAAGATTGTATTGACTTGACGGAAAATTTTATTTCTCATTCTCATGTTACCATACAACCGTTCGGGGCTGAAATAAAAGAGAAATGCAGTATCACTTTCATACTTTCCTCCCCTAAAACCCAGGACATAATATACTGCGAGCATAGGACTGAAAATGTTCCATCCCATGCTTAGGGCCTATGATAAACATCCCTATTTCTCAACTAATACAAAGCCTACAGGTATGGATAGCTTATCAGCGGAAAGGATTATTTACAGACTTTTGATATAGCTAACTCACACACTTAAGTTGTCCCTCTTATTCTACATCAAAATGTGAAGTGAGTAAATATTTCTTATGTCGAGGGTAGAGAAAGTTATGTGACTACATCACACTGTGCTTTATTTTCGTGGATTTAATTTTCAGTAATTATTTTCGCCAATATATTACATCGATGGAATCATAATTCGTTAAAGTCCAGCATTAGGCTATATACTTGCCAAGGCCCTATGTCATCACAGTAAACAATTCACTGTTGACATGTGAACTGAACAGTACTTCATTTTTTTTCAGTATAATATTCTCAGAAATTGTATAATTTTCAAGGGAAGGAGTATTTTGTTTGAATTTTAATGTTGACCGCGTTACTCCCCGGGCTTAACTGGGTATGTGTGCAAAATTTCGTGTAAATTGGTAAAGAAATGTGGATTTGTATAAGGAACATACATACATACAAACCCACATATCCACAAACACACATATCCACAAACACACATTCGACTTTATATATTAGATTGACAGTAATGCAAGGATTACAATTTTTGGCGTGTGTAGCATTTCGCCTCCTCGCGGTGCACCCTGGGTAATGCTAAACGAACTGCATGGTACCAATTATTAATTTTACCTGTATTCCATTGGACGCATTTTGGTCATTGCTCTAGAGAGATCCGGGACGCAAACGGGTCATTGGATCTGAGGATCTATGGACGCAAAAGTCCTAGTTTAGTGGTTTTGGGTCGCAAAAGTCCAGAATCTTATGGAGCATCAGACTCGAACAGTGTCGAAATCACTGATTACCTGATTTACAATAATTTCTATACTCTCAAAATATACAGGGTGTTAATGAATAACACCGAAATATTTTACGTGTGTATAGAGGGGACATAGACAATAGACAAGCAACTTTTATTACGAGATTTTTGTTCTATGGATTCAGTTTTTCCTGTTACAGCATAAAATCTCCCAAGACAAAACTGTCACTGATTTTTAACATTTGAAAAATATGTAAAACAACTGAACTTCGTTGTTAACACTGGAGTTATGAATAAAATACTAATGCAGTGGCGGCCAGTCATGTAATTAATCTGTGAATTTTTCAGATTATGTGAACACTAAATTATAATATAGCTGTTGATGAATAAATTAAAAATCAGGTTTTTATCGACCACTAAGAAGTCAATATAATGAAAATTTTAACCCTATTTCGCTTCATCTTTTACTTATGACCACGAAATTGTAATGACTTTAATGCCCTGTGGCATACACATTTTACGTCAGCAAAAATCTCCAAAATAAATGTTGGTTGTCTATATCCCCTCCATACACAGGTAAAATAGTTCGGTGTTATTCATATTAATGAATAATATATAGGCTATATACAGAGTGTTAATGAATAAGACCGAAATATTTTACCTGTGTATAGAGGAGACATAGACAAGCAACTTTTATTAAGAGATTTTTGCTCTATGACGTAAAATGTGTATGCTACTGAGCATTAAAGTCATTACAATTTGGCGCTCATAAGTCAGTAATTAAGGGAAATATGGTTAAAATTTTCATTAAATTCACTTCATGCCTCCTTAGTGATCGATAAAAGCCTAATTCTTAATCATTCATCAGCAGGTACATCATAATTTAGTGTCTCCATGATCTTCAAAATTTACAGACTAATCAAATGGCTGGCCGCCACTGCATTAGTTTATTTTGTTCACAAGACCAGTGTTAACAACGAAGTTCCTTTGTTTTGCATTTTATCCAAATGGTAGAAGTCAGTGGCGGTCATGCCCTTGGAGATTTTATGCTGTAACAGGAAAAATTCAATCCATAGAGCAAAACTCCCCTAATAAAAGTTGCTTGTCTATGTCCCTTCTATACACAGGTAAAATATTTCGGTGTTATTCATTAACACCCTGTATATATACACACACACACACACATAACAGCATGAGAAAATACACTATTGTAAAAAAAACTCTATCGTCTATAAAGGTAAAAACTTACGTTTCTTTGGATGCTGTATCACGTATGTTGATCCTGCCGTTTTCGATGTAGACCATTTTGGTACCATACAGAAGCAAGTTATCATTCCCGGATAACATCCACAACTTCAGAGGAACTCCCTCGTCTTCCTTTCTGTAGCAGACATGCATCCAACGAGAAAGCTTTCTGACTACGATTATTTTCTCGTTGACAGACACATTGGCAGGGACATCAGAGCATTCTGCTACTGTTTTCCAACTGTGCTTTTTAATGTTTCTGACTTGAACTGATCCCTTGGCTTCTCCGATAACGGTGATGGTTGGAATATACAAGTCCCCGTGAAAGAACAGCAACTGCCCTATGCAACACCAACTTCCAGGCAATGAGATAGATTGGATGAGTTCACCGCTAGAAATCCGGATGGTGTGAACTTGGCTGGTGACATTACGGATTAGAGCCATCATACCGTCTTCGAAGGCTAGGTAAAATTCGTCAGATAATATCCATAACTGACTTCCAGTCAACTGTCGAACTATGTTTTGCGCAGAGTCGAATGTTTTCGGGCCAGTATATTCCTCGAAGCTGTGGAAAGATAGAATTTACTGATAGACTTTTAAGGGAAATAATTATATTTTATACTTCGTCGTGAATCAAGCAGAAGGATCTTGATTACAGTGCAGACTTATAATATTCCTTTAAAAGGCGAAATGGAAACACAAGAGAAAGAAGGGAGAAAAGAAATATAAAAATAATACAAAAAAAGGAATAATGAGAAAGAAGAAAAATAAAGATAAAGATTAACAAAAATATCAGAAGATGAAATAAAAAAGCAGACAGGTAAAACAACTATTAAGTAAAGGAAAATTAAAAAATAAATAAAGTGAGACGATGAAGAAGAACAAAGAATGAAATCGTAATGATGGAAAAATGAATAAATGAATGTAATAAGTGAATGAGTTAAAGAAAGAAATGCCGTATAAGGAAAGGGGAAGAAGGAAATGAAAATAAATAAAATCAGGTAGGCCTAAACTGATACAACAAAGTACCAGAATGCTTTTGTTTAATCAGTGATAATTGCAATTATGATATGCAGAAAATAAGTTATTTTTGCAATCGATTTCCGAGTTAAGTTCCAGATCAATTCATTAAGCAGGGCTTACGGAAGAACAAAGGTCTAAAGTTTGATACTTAAACTTAATTCAAAATCGTATGTACTGTTATAAGAAATTCTTAAAATATGTACACAATTCAGAAAATACACTGGCAAACAACTCCGCTTAATGTACGTAGGCCTAATTATTTCACAGTAATAATTATATCTTCTGTAGTATTCATGTAGTACTTATTTCAACTTAAACGGAATAAACAAAGAACCAAATATATATAGTAAAAAGCTAATTTAGTTATTTATTTGCGCCTTACCTCTCCATATCCAGTTCGTACAATGCATTGCTCTGGTCGACACCTTCAACGTTGGTTATCCCGTAGACAAGTAATTTCTTGACACGTTCAACCAGGAGATGATTCTGATGTAGATGGACATCGCTGAGATCTGAGATCTGATAGATGTGCACGACATAGGCTTCCTCACCAGATATGTTCCAGAGAGTCACTTTGCCATCCCTGTTTCCCACAGCCAGGAGTTTGCCGTCACATGCGAAGCATCTGAGCAAGCACTGATCTGAAACATGGAAGAACTGATGTAACTTACTTACTCAATGGCAATAGACAATTCCTCAGCAAGCTAAAGGAATATTATCTATTTTATGGAACCCGAAGGTTCATTGCCGCATTTACCTAAGCCCGCCATTCAACCCTATTCTGTGTCAACTCTATCCAACTTCCCTTAAATCTATCCTAATATGTTCCTCCCACCTACGTATAGGTCGTCCAAGTTATCTCTTCCCTTCGGGTCTCCCAGTTAATACTTTTGAGATGTGTTACCTCCCCCATGCGCGCAACATGTCCAGCCCATTTCATCCGTGATTTAATTACTCTTACTATATCCGGTGACGAGTACAGGTCATGAAGCTTGTCGTTATGCAGTTTTCTCCAGTCTCCATTTTCATCTTTTCTCCAGTCTCCATTTTCATCTCTCTTAGGCCCAAATATTTGAATATCACAATTATATAATACTAAGTACATAAAAAATAATAATAACAACAACAATAATATTGATATATTGATTCCTTCTCAACATTTATCCAATTCTAACCTTCCCACACTAGTGCATAAGGTGGAAAAAATAACTTTATATAAGAACTTGATTTGTAGTTAAGTTAATTGATTTACTTTAAAAAGATTAAGTATTTTCGCATACCTTTCTTAGCCGTGTCTGGATGAGGAATTTCTCTCCTCACGTACTTCCCCGAGCACCAACTTTTCCACATCAACACACACTCGCTGTAATAAACCCTCCAATCACACAGCGGGTCCAGCTCAGTTTCGAAGGGAATCTGTAGGCAGGATTTAGTCCCAGGATCTTTCAGGTATAAATCTTTTCTCAGAGACTGACAAGAAGTTCTGTCTTTTCCATCAGCCCACTCCTTTTCAATACAGAACTTATACCAAAATTTATCACAGTTTACAGTTTTTCTCCAAGTGTTACTGCATTTTGCACAAGACAGTAAATCTCCTACACCTAAATAGCTAAAAATTAAGTCTGTCACTTCAGTAGGCAAAACTGCAACAAAATCCATTGGCATAAGAGAAGATTAAGTCGCCCCCTTACGCTCCAAACAATGCGTTGCTGTTCGCTTGTTATCTCGGCACACCCGATCGTCCCTTCTCTCCAAACTCCCGATCGTACCAAATACAAGCTACCAACCCATACACCAAAATGACAACCCTCTAGCTTACTCGGCAATCCCGACCAGACCACAATCACCTCTTCACATAATCTAAATAATGCATAACACTATCCACTTAGTTAAGTGCGCGAGCGGAGGCGGCAGCCGAAGCGAAGCGCCCTTGCATTTTCGAATAATGTACGATACACTGTTTGTCGGTTTCGAAAATGTGGCATATTATATCTTCCACACGTTAGTAAGCCTGTCAACTTTTGTTCATCTTTTGTTTACCGGTATGACGTCACACTACCAACGTCCAATCACGAGTTTCTATGTAATATGAGGACAGAAGAAGTGGTATAAAAGAAAGTGCATCGCGAGGGAGCGGTGGGTGGGAACATTCATCCAAGGTGCGACTTAATATTATTTTTTCCCAATCCATTTTACATCACGTCCTTCAGTGCTATACTACTATTGGAAATGTACACAAGAATATTAAATTGCACACTGATTTCAAGTGTATTGACTGGTTTTAAAACAAACGAATAGCACACATTGTTGCGACCACTGCCTACTAGACTGTATTACTCGCGGTGTGACAAACCTAGGTTACAAGAATTATATGCATACCACCGCCGTCTCGAGAATTACACTGCCTGTCCTATGCTTAATTTAAACATGGAGTTCAGAGTATTTAAGGAGTTAGTGGGCAATATTTCGCCTTATACCCTTAAAATGATATCGATAAACCAAGATCATCAGTAGCCTCAGATATTTATTGTTAATATAGTATAACCAATTCTGAGTTGTGATTCATCTAAAATATTTGAAAAACAATATTTTAAAATCCTAATGACACAATTAAATTGCTAAAAATATACATATTTACATAATCAATAACAATATCTATTTACGTTTTCTTAGAATAAAACATTTTACAAATTCGTTAAAATATCTTTTTACATTGTTTTTAGCAAATTTTTAAAACATACACTTTTTCTTGTTGATGTATACTGCAATTACTAATAGTAGTATTTAGACATATATGTATGTAACCCAGGGGCGTATCCACGATATTTTTTCGGCACTACTATCACTGTAGACCCCGGAAGTTTATGGAAATCATATCTTTAATAAAGCAACCTATCATATGCTAGTGTTGAAATGTTCAAGGTATCTAGAAATAACAGAAAATTTGTGGTTTAATGTTGCATATTTTGTTCGTTTTCCAATAATGCATCATGTTTGCTCCATATTAAAATAGGCTATCCGTGCATATTTAACCAGTTTCTTACAATTCTATCGATATATTATGTCAGATTTTAAATATTGTGCATTTCCCTCTTAATTCAAAAATTTTCAGCTATTTGGCTAAGTGAATGATTTGGGAACCTACTCTAAAATTTGTTGAGAGTACATAGCCTAATTCTCTTGTAACCGATTGTATAATATGAAAGCAACGTTTTATTCATTAGTTTGCAATTTACTAAAATTTATTGCAATAACCGTGTTTGATTTTAAATTTATATTATGTAATTTATACAAGTTATACTATATATACATATTTTAAAAAATTTATTATGTAATTCAGCCAATAACAGAATGCTTAGTATTAAAATTACTTAAATTATAGAGCATACCTCATTTTTCCGGAGCATATTTTACAAATTTCAGGTAAAAATTCTATTTTTTTTTTAAATTTTGTTAATACTTAGACAAAGCAGTAACTGCACTTCTATTTCACGGATTTCATGAGTCGGGATGTTTACTATTTGCCAAATTAAAATGTCAATATGTGCAACATATTAGCATTACTAAACGTTTCGGGGGGGGCTGCAGCCCCCCTTCTGAATACGCCCCTGATGTAACCTGTTAAAAACAGAAGTAATTATCGAATATAAAATTATTTTATATTGTAGTACTTATTTTCACTGCTAACCGCAATAGTCACGTTGGTAAAGCTCAGGTTATTAATGTAGAGATACTATTGTTCTAGTGGTATGATTACATTATATACAGTTGTAGTATACAATTTTCAGAATCTTCTTTTTACTTCTTATGTGCTCATTCATAGACAGTCCTATATAAGAATCGTGGATCAGAATTGTAAGGCTTACTACTTCCTCGGTTTATCATTTAGATGATGAGATGCATTTCGGTGCAATTGTGCGCCATCTTCAGTCCGCTTGTGGCCTGGAGAGACTAGGTCTTCACCTGATGCTGTTGAGCTATGTCAGAGTATTGTTAAATTGCCTAATTTCTCCAGTAGAGGCGACACAGTTCACACCTAGATAGCATGAAATTCCAGCATCACCGCCGTCTCGAGAATTACACTGCCTGTCCTATGCTTAATTTTAACATTGAGTTGAGAGTATTGTTAATTTGCCTAATTTCTCCAGTAGAGGCGACACAGTTCACATCCAGATACCATGAAATTCCAGCATATTTCAGTTTCCGAGTTTATACTTCAGAGGGCAACACAGAGCATAGAAGCAATGTATGGTAATGCATAGGCTATTGCAGCAAGGTGCTGTAGGTGCTGTCATCTCTAATGTCCCCGCGTACGCAAAATTAGCCGTATAGGACAGGCAGTGTAATTCCCGAGACGGCGGTGATGCATATTATTCCAACAACTACAGTGTGTTTCACGTATGAGTTGGCCATCATGCGGATTTCTGCGTCGCGGCGGACACAGCAACTCCCGAGCGAAGGGTGGAATATCTACGCAAATAAAGCCGCTAATGGTGTAATGATTCAGGTTCTCACAGTTACAGTTAAAATTACAATGAAAATAACCACGTACCTCATCGCAAGAGATGTTGGAAATTGCCTCCTCTTGCATACGCACAATAGGCCTACTGGCACCTTTTTAGGAAATTTTCTTTCGCGCGCGTAAGTTCAGCTTCCGAGATAGTTAATTTCTCTTGTGATACTGTCTTTAGGTTCTTCAGAAGAGAAATTAAATTAGCTTAGCTTAGCTTAGCTTAGCTTAGCTCACATAGGCGCCCGGAATTTCATATGTAGTTGTGTCGACCGTAAACTAAACAAAGCTAAGCTAAGGAAACTAAATGGACTAGGCCTATGTCAACTGGGTTAGCTGCGCACATAGTCCCACGCTGGGTAAGCTAAGCTAACTTTCCTCCTCCACAAGACATTTGCCTCCTCACCCATTACTGATCGTTTTCGTTTCGAATTTTTTGTGGGAATCAAACTTTATCTTAGCTTAGCTGCAATTAGCTTAGTAAGACGTAGCTTAGCTCTTGGTCGACAACCGGCTTGACCCGAGTAAGAATTCGCCGAGACACAATGTATTCTTAAAATTTTATTCAATCTCCTTGGCATGAATTGAATCTAAAGTCTATGAGAACAATAGGATTTTGATATCCACTAAACGCAGGAACAGCTATAATCTTGGTTGCATCGCTCCAGAGGAACCGTAGAATGCTCTCCTCCTCGCTGAAGGCAAATAGACCGCCCACCAGGGCTCTGGTATCAACGTCGCATATATGCAGGTACCGTTTGTCTTGTATGGTTGCCACAAATAAACTGCCTCCCCCTTTCACGAGATGGGATGTCAAATTGCTATAATTGGTCTTCTTCAAAGTTACTTTGTCACTGGAAAAACATTTACAATAAATCACAACTGAACAAGAAACCAGGGCAAGACAGCCTAATTAGCGTTTTTAATTGAAGGGCCTAGTTCCATAAGGGCGTAAGGCACAAGGACATAGTTTCGAGAATTCTTCATGTTTTTAAACAATGTTAGCACACACAAGTAGATGGTTTGAAGTTAAGTTTATCTCTATATATATAAAAGGCTTTGTCCTGACTGACTGACTGACTGAATGAATGACTGACTGACAGGAATCAACGTACAGCCTAAACTATAACAGGTAGAGACTTGGAATTTTGATAGTACCTTCGTTTCATAATGTAGATGCTCTCTAAGAAGGGATTTTGAAAAATTCTGATTCTAAATGCCAAAAATTAAATGTTTTTTTTTTAAATACTTAATCCCTTTTTACATAGAATTATCGAAACAAATTCACAGAACATATTGTTGCCAATGGTATAGGTGGGTTTGGATTAAATGAAATGGATGTTTGACAAATTAGAGAAGGTATCATTATAATTCATATGATCTATATTAATAAAAGGAATTGTCCTCGATGTCCAGCGAAATCTACTGAACGCAGAGATCTGAAATTTTAAACATAGGTGGGCTGAAGGGTCGGAAAATGCACCTCGAAGCCGGAATTTTAATTTTAGTTTTCGTTCGTGAGTTATGAGTGAAAAACGGGCAAAAAACGTGCATTTTTTGCGTTTTCAAAACATAAGTTTTCAGTTATACATTTGTCAAATCAATTACAGTTGGCTTTGGCTATTTTTGTCATACCTTGAAAATAAAACTTTCGCGATCGCTTGAATGTTGTAAGCCCTTAATATGGTCAAACGTTGTTTTATTTGGACGAATCTCACTATACAGAGGTTTTCTTGGCAAAGAAACTCGAATCTGAGGTCGTTTTTAGCAGACGATGCTATCTAATCGTGGTATGTAGTCCACGTGATTTAGGAGTTAATAAATATAATGATTTTACTATTATGCTCTTAATTTTTAATTTTTGAAATAATTATCGCGGGCGAAGCCGCGGGCACATGCTAGTAACATATATTTTTGAAGGACAGCCTAAATTAGTGTTCTGCAAATTTACAAGGAAGAGTGCATTAAGTATTTTTTACAACTAGAGGTACCTAAACATGTAAAACTCAAACTGAAGTACTTTTACAGTAGCTAAGTCTTTTTACTTTGTATCATATTATTTGTTTTTACTTTATTTTAGTAAAAACCTGTATTATGCATGTTTGCCAATGAATACCAGTATAGTCATTAATAAAATAGATGATAAGCAAAGCAATCTATTTTGAATGAAGTACCTACACTTCAGAAATGCAAGTTCAGTTTTTATAAATATTTGCTTGGATGGTAGCATTGCGGAAAATAAAAACAGTTGATAGACACGCCTCAATAAGAGATAGGAAGTACGCCTGTATGGAACTGTTATGAAGTAGAATGAATGTGCAGTCTCATAGGTCTTTTCTTATAACTGAGCAGAGGTTTAAGGCACAAGTACAAATAGTTCACTGAGTATTACGAGATATAAGGAGAAGGCATAAATGTTAAAAACTCAAAATTAAAGATTTATGCCTCACGCCCTTATAGGACTAGGCCCTTCAATTCCTTCCTTACCTAGGATTATGGAATCTTATGGAGCATCAGACTCGATCAGTGTCCAAATCACTGATTACCTGATTTACAGTAATTTCTATACTCTCAAAATATACAGAGTGTTTTCATGAATAACACCGAAATATTTGACGTGTGTATAAAGGGGACATAGACAAGCAACTTTTATTACGATATTTTTGTTCTACGGATTCAATTTTTCCTGTTACAGCATAAAATCTCCCAGGGCATGGACGCCAATGACTTCTAACATTTGAAAAAAATGCAAAACTAAGGAACTCGACTTATGAATAATATACTAATGTATTGGCAGCCAGTCATGTGAATGGTCTGTAAATTTTGAAGATTATGTAAACACTAAATTATGACTTAGCTGTTTATAAATGATTAAAAATCAGGTTTTTATCGACCACTAAGAAGTCAATTTAATGAAAATTTTAACCCTATTTCGCTTCATTTTTAGGTATATTTCGAAAATCTACCTATTGCAATCGATACCATGTCATGACTTTTAAAAAATTCTTTTATATCTTTACGTTTCATGCCTCCCTAAGTACGAAACCACCGCCCGTTCAAAAAAAAATTAAAAAAAAAAATTGATTATAGGCCTACATCTTTACACGCAAGCGGCCGTAATTTTGAAGATATTTAAACCAAATTTTATTATGTTATTTCTAGGCCCAGTAGTTCGGACAAGTTCGTTAATGAGCAAAATTGGCCCAAAGGGGCGGTCGGGGGAGGGGGTTGAAAGTTTGAAAAATTTATATCTCGGCTCCTGTGAAGTATAGAGGGTAAATTTGTTTGAATAAATTAGAGTACTCCTTATGGAGTTGACAGTGACACCAACGATTCGGGGGTTTTGGGGATACGAGTGGGGGTGGGTTGTGTGGGGGGAAGGAAATTCGAAATTTTAGAAACCACGTCCTGTGGGGTATCGTTGAAAAGCTCTTAATGAGTACTCTGCAAAACAATAACTAGTTTCTCGATGGTTCTCATATAAGGCGAGATTTGAATGTTTGAAAAAGTGCTCTTTCCTCTTTTTTGCTGTTATTATTGAGGGTTTTTCATGCCAAGGCTAAAGAAAAAGAGTGCTGCTCAGCGACAATAAATTAAACCAAAAGCACTTTGAAATCTACCTCAGCCTGTAGGCCTGCCTAAAGGGATTTTTTACTTGTGAGTTCCAAATCGGAATGACTTTGATGCTCTGTAGCATACACATTTTACGTCATAGAGCAAAAATGTCCTAATAAAAGTTGCTTGTTTGTGTCCCCTCTATACACAGGTAAAATGTTTAGGCGTTATTCATTAACACCCTATACACACACACACACAACTGAATGAGAAAATACACTATTGCAAAAACTCTCTATCGTCTGCAAAGGTGAAAACTTACGTTTCTTTGGATGCTGTGTCACGTATGTTAATCCTCCCATATTCGATGTAGACCAGTTTGTTACCATACAGAACTAAGTCATCATCCCTGGAAAACTTCCTCCACTTCACAGGAACTACCTCGTCTTCCTTTCTGTCCCAGACTTGCATCCAACGCGAAAGCGTTCTGACCAAGATGATTTTCTCGTTGACAGCCACATTGACAGGGACATCAGAGCATTCTGCTACAGTTTTCCAACTGCACTCTTTGATGTTTCTTACAAGAACTGATCCCTTGGCTTCTCCGAGAATGCTAAATGCCGGAATACATAAGTCCCCGTGGAAGAACAGCGTCTGGCCTATGCAACACCATCTTTCAGGGAATGCGATGGATTGGATGAGTTCACCAGTAGAAATTCGGAAGGTATGAACGTGGCTGAAGACACATCTAGACAGAGCCATCATGCCGTCCTGGAAGGCTAAGTAGAACTTTTTACTTAACTGCCAAAACTGAAATCCACTCAACTGTCTCACTCTGTCTCGCACAGTGTCGAATGTTTCTGGGCCAGTGTATTCCAGGAAGCTGTGGAGAGATAGAATATACTGATAGACTTAGGAGAAATAATTACACTCGAATATATCGCGCACATTTTTGAAGTGAAACTTCTTTAGCCGCGGTAGGGGTAAATCGGGAGTGTGTGTAACGCTCAAAACCGTCACGAAATTAGTGTCACGCTCAAAATCGTCACGAAATTAGTAAGGTGTGACGAAAGGGACTGCACAGAAAACTGTCAACTCAATGATTAGGCTTATCCAAAATTTAAAAAATCTAAAAATCCAAAATTAAAAAATCGAAAATCAAAAATTAAAAAATCCAAAAAAATAAAGGAAATTAAAAGGTCCAAAGTTTAAAAAACCAAAATTATAAAATCCAAAATTTCAAAATTAAAAAATTCAAAGATCCAAAATTAAAAAGTCCAAAATTCCAAAATTTAAAAATAAAAAATAAAAAATCCAAAAATAATAAATCCAAATAACCAAAATGTAAAAAATTTAAAAATTAAAAAATCCAACATTTGAAATTACAAAATTAAAATACAAAAAAATCAAAAATTAAAACATCAAAAATTAAAACATCAAAAATTAAAAATTCCAAAAAATAAAAAATAAAAAATCTAAAACTTAAAAAATTCAAAATTACAAAAATTAAATGATCAAAAATTAAAAAATCCAAAATTAAAATAGTCCAAAAACCCCATATTAAAATTTCCAACAATCCAAAATTGAAAAATTTAATAATCTAAAATTGAAAAAATCAAAAAATTAAAACAAGTTTCACTTCTGTCGCACCCTTTTTTTTTGTCCGTTTGTAGAAATAAGGTAAGAAAGGAAGGAAAGAAAGAAAGAAAGAAGAAAAATAAATAAATTAAATAATAAACAAGCTTGAAATAAATCCAGAAATAAACTTAAAAGGTACGTTTTTTTTTTTATTTTTTTTATTTTTATTTTTACATAAGGTTCATTGGGAAGCAACTATGACACCAGAATTGAAACATCTGTCATACCGTGGAACCAACTTTTGAATACCTGTGTCGTAGAAATCTGCCGCCAGGGATTTGAACCACCATGTGAGAACCACCTTCGTCTCTTTGTCACTTCGTGAGGTGTAGGAAAATATGGAAACCACTCGGAGCAAGGTCAGGGCTGTAGGGTGAATGTTTAAACATCTCCCAACCGAACTTCTGCCGGAGACTTGCTAGGAGGTGTTTAAACATCCACCTCCAAACTGGTGTATTTTATATTGAAAATTCATATATGAATGAATTAAGATAGCCATAAATGTCCCGTGAAGAGCAAGGGCCTCCTATCGAATAGGGAAAGCTCATTTACACTAACGTGGCGAGCTACGACACCTTTTACCGATTGTTTTGTGGTATTCTATTTGTCACTGTTGGCAGGGCCGTATTTCTAAATAGGCTAAGTAGGCTGCAGCCTAGAGCGGCAAATTTTCAGGGGCGGCGGTTTGGCAATTTATTCAAAAGTTAAAATGAAGTATTTCAGACGTTAATAATATTTTCCGTACGATTTTAAGGATACATGATACTTTAAAATATGTGTTAGTCCTTCTACACAGCATGCTTTCTAAAACTATAACATAATACAAGTTCACAGCACGTAATCTTGTATTATAACTTTCTTGTATGCAAACTTAATTCAAATTGAACACAGTTCTTCAATTACGCAAAAGATAGTCATTAGCATTAAAATATAAAAATATGTTTAAAATAGTGATCACTGATCTCCAAGAACAAATTAATTAATTAATTTCCAAATCCATTTCATTTCTTAACGCATCTTAAAAGAAGTAGGCCTATATCATTTATTATATAAACCATTAAAATTGTAGATTTATCTAAACCAAATGAACTTTATGTTTAAAAATGATGAAAACACCAATGAACTCTATCCTTTGTTGTATAAAACAAATGTATTTAGCAAATATGAACTATAGAGAGGGCGGCAAATTGACTTTAGCCTATAGGCGGCATACTCTTAAATCCGGTCCTGACTGTTGGGTAGGAACAGTGTTTCACATTTACACTGGTTATTCACTATCTAGTCATTATATAAATGTGCCTCTAGGGATTCCCAGACGTTTCTTCCTCTCGCTAGTCCTGACCACTGCTTCCCTGCTTGCTCTTTGAAGAGGTCTGTCCATCTCAGTCTCGGCCTTCCTGGTAGTCGTTGTCCTATATGGGGGTCCCACATGGTGGCATTGTAAGTCCATCTATTGTCCTGTAGTCTCGCCACGTTGCCTTCCCAATATATATAACGCACTGTTATCCATTAAATTGCTTTAACAATTCTTTACTTAAAAAAATAATTATAAATAAATTACGTGTCTTTTTTCTATTTTTAGGTCATACTGCATTTCTTATTTTGCTTTTGTTCACTATTTAATGCTTATTAATTGCTTTGCCCTAGTGATAAGGAATACCTTGGCTTTGAACCGACCGAAAACTTTTATTCAATAACTAGCATGTGCCCGCGACTTCGCCCGCGATAATTATTTCAAAAATTAAAAATTAAGAACATAATAGTTAAATAATTATATTTATTAACACCTAAATCACGTGGACAACATACCACGATTAGATAGCGTCGCCTGGTAAAAGCAACCTCAGGTTCGAGTTCCTTGGCCCAGAAAACCCCTGTATAGTGAGTTTCGTCCAAATAAAACAATGTTTGATCATATTTAGGGCTTACAACATTCAAGCGATCGCGAAAGTTTTATTTCCGAGGTATGACAAAAATAGCCAAAGCCAACTGTAATTGATTTGACATTGAAATGTATAACTGAAAACTGATGCTTTGAAAACGCAAAAAATGCAAGTTTTTTGCCCGTTTTTCACTCATAACTCACGAACGAAAGCGAAAATTAAAATTCCGGCTTGGAGGTGCATTTTCCGAACCTTCAGTCCACCTATGTTTAAAATTTCAGATCTCTGCATCGCGGACAGACAGACAGACAGACAGGAGGAAGGAAGACAGACACTTCCTATTATTAGTATAGATAGATAAAAAGCTAATTTAGTTACTTCTTTTCGCCTTACCTCTCCATATCCAGTTCGTACAATGTATTGCTCTGGTCGACCCCTCTCTCGTTGGTAATCCCGTAGACAATTAATATCTTGCCACGTTCAACCAGGAGATGATTCTGATGGAGATGGACATCCTTGAGAACTGCGTCATCCACTCCGCTCTTATAGATGTGCACGATATAGGCATTCTCACCGGTTATGTTCCAGAGAATCACTCTGCCATCCCCATCTCCCACAGCCAGGAGTTTGCCGTCACATGCGAAGAATCTCACCATGGACTGATCTGCAACATGGAGGAGCTGATACACTGTCCAATAATTATACAAGGTGTTAATGAATAAGAGCGAAATATTTTACTTGCGTATAGAGGGGACATAGACGAGCAACTTTTATTCGGAGATTTTTGCTCTATAGATTCAATTTTTCCTGATACAGCATAAGATCTCCCAGGGCACGGCCGCCACTTGCTTCTAACTTTAGAAAAAAATGCAAAACAAAGGAACTTCGCTGTTAACACTGTAGTCAGTAGTGTGATTAGTCAGTAAATTTGGCAGATTATGAAATCTCTAAATTATGATATTGCTCTGGATGAATGATTAAGAATCAGGTTTTTATCGATCACTAAAAATGAAAATTTTAACCCTATTTCGCGTAATATTTGACTTATGAGCACAAAACTGTAATTAATTTAATGCTCTGTAGCATACACATTTTACGTCATAGAGCAAAAACCTCCTACTAAAAGTTGCTTGTCTATGTCCCCTCTATACACAGGCAAAATATTTCGGTGTTATTCATTAACACTCTATATAGGCCTATGTTCTGTATCATGTTTTGAGCTTTATTACTTGCATTTTTCTCGTAAAATAATCATCTTTAGGTAGATTTCGAAGAAAAATCTACCTATTGCAATCGATACCATGTCATGACTTTCGAAAAATTATTTCATATCTTTACGTTTCATGCCTCCCTAATTACGAAACCACCTCCCGTTCAAAATTATTTTTTGTAATATTAGTATATATATATATATATATATATATATATATACTAGCGTGTATAGTGTGTTCCCTATACAGGCCATGAAGGCCCAGAGGGTTCCAGGAGGTTGAGGTTCCCAGATTTTGGACATTCGGAAATGAAGGTGGTAAGGTTGTCAGCCTTAAGCACCGGCCGCCTTTATCTCCAGGGTTCCTCCTGGTACTGATTTCCGTTAGAGGCTGAGAGGACCCCAGAGCCATAGTGCCACCAGAAGGATTAAGGCAATTGAAAAACTTCAACGACCTCGTTGTGGGATCGAACCCGAGACCTTCCGGTTTGTAGCGAAGCGCCTCAACTACTACGCTACGGCATACCCCTTCTAGATTTTATTATCGCCTCACTCATAACGTTGACGGGCGGCTCGCTTTGTTCTCATATTACAATGCTTGTTGTTACTGTAATAGGTTTTCTCAAAAGAAACCGCTGACTGAATTCGTGTTGCCAATTCTCTCATTGCTCAATGTCATTGCCACGTAAGTGTTTTGCTGCATCTACATCTGCCCGCTCTGTTTACTAACACTATGCAGTGTGGCAACTACTCCAAGCGGCGACTTCTTTGATGTTAACTGTCAACGAATTGAGCGAGGCGATAATAGTTAAGTTAAGCTTACTTTAAAAAGATGAGGAAGTATTATCGCATACCTTCCTTAGCCATGTCTGGATGAGGAACTTCTCTCCGCACGTACTTCCCCGAGCCCCATCTCTTCTTCATCAACAAGCATTCTCTGTAATACAGCCCCCAGTCACAAAACGGGTCCAGCTCAGTGTCGGAGGGACTCTGCAGGCAGGATTTAGCCTCAGGGTCTTTCAGGTATAGAGCTTTTCTCAGAGATTGGCAAGAAGTCCAGTCTGTTCCATCAGCCCACTCCTTTTCAATACAGACCTTGTACCAAAATTTATCAGAGTTTACGGCTCTTCTCCAAGATTTGCTACATTTTGCGCAAGACAGTAAATCCTCTGCACGTAAATAGTCAAAAATTAAGACTGTCACTTCAGTAGGCAAAAATGTAACAAAATCCATTTCGTGAAAAATTGACCTATAGATAAATTTTTCAAACAGATGAAATAAGTTATTCTCTAAAGGTGAATCTATGGTTACGTAGCATATTTATTGCCATCAGTATTAACAATAGCACTATAGTGTGTTTCACGTACGAGTTGGCCAATCATGCGAGTTTCTGCGTCGCGGCGGCCACAGCTCTAACTCCCGAGCGATCGGGTGAAATATCTGCACAAATAAAGCCGCTAACGGTGTAATGGTTCAGGATCTCACAAATGCAGCTAAAATTACGAGGGTCATGTCAAAATTTCTGCACACTGCAAGATATAATTGAAGAAAATAATTTATTTTACAAAATAGCTTTACAGGCCTTCAATATAATCTTCATTCTTGCTTATTACAGCTTCCCAACGTTTTGGCTAATTCTGTATTCCGGATAGGGCACCTTCATTGTTGAGCTGTCTAATTACTCACTGGAAGCTTCATCAATTGTAACAAAACGTTTTCCACGGAGTGGTTCCTTCAATTTGGGAAACAAATCAAGTCTGGTGGGCTCAAATCAGGACCGAATGATGAGTAGGGAAGTCTTTCCCATCCATAGACGTGGAAAACGTTTTGTTACAATTGATGAAGCTTCCAGTGATGTGACCTGAGTAATCAGACAACTCAACAATTATGGTGCCCTATCCAGAATAAAAAAAAATTGTCAAAACGTTGGGAAGCTGTCATAAGCAAGAATGAAGATTATATTGAAGGCCTATAAAGGTATTTTGCAAAATAAATTATTTTCTTCCATTCTATCTCACGGTGTTCAGAACTTTTGAAATGAACCTCGTACAATGAAAATAACTACGTACGTCATCAAAAGAGATGTTGAAAATGTCCCTCTCTTGCATCCACACAACACTGGCACCTTTTTAGGAAATGTTCTTTCATGCTCGTAAGTTCAGCTTCCGTGATAGAGTTAATTTCTCTTGTGATGTTGCCTTTAAGTTCTTCACAAGAGAAATTGTCTTATTGTGATATTGTGAAATTCTGATATAGTCTCAGGTCTCAAGAATGTTACTGTACAATAACAGTGGAAGCCCAGTCATAAAAATCACTAATTTGTGTATCTCACAGTATTGCTTATGACATAACTTGTCTGTCAGTGAGGTAGACCATTAAGGGCAATCAGCCATAGGAGAGAGGTTCCATCTGGCACTGTGAAGTGAACTCTGGCTTAGCTCAGTTGGTAGAGCATTGGAACGGATAGGTCCTGGGTTCAAATCCCAGTATCAGAGGATGTTTTCTCCTATAATATTATCATGTAATGTCCAACAGAGACACTAATCTGTGGTTCATTAATGCATATCTATCAATACATATTAGCCGGCAACGGGGTTTGAACTCAGCACTTCCCAATATTGCGAATCCAAGACGCTACAGCTTCTAATATTGTAACGTGTATTTGAAAATCGACGGAAGACTCGAGTTGGATCTGGGTTGTATTGAGAGGAGAAGCTAATATGAATCAAGTGTTAGAGCTTGCATTCATGAATAATAGAGAACTCGTCTACGTCAGAGAAACAAATGACGGGAACAACAGTTGAAAGACGCGACGCGAGAGCAACATTAAACAAATGAGTGTGATCCTCATCACAGTGCTGCCCTCTGCACTTTATGCAACACTGCATCACATGTATAAATTCATATACAGGGAGTTCATAAAAGTCTTATCCGTTATTTCCTATACTCTTTGTATGAATCAGTCTTAAGAAGAATGTACTTCTGGGCCCTATTTCGTAAAACTCTACAGGTGTGACAAATACGACAGTTATGTCAAGTCTTATAAATTTGTCAATATGTCATGATCAGGGCCCGGATTCTGATGACATGTCGTCTTTTTATTGATGCTGCACAGATATTGCCAACTTGTAGATAAATCCTAATCATGTCCTCTAGATTGTAGAAATACATTTTTAATAGGTCATTTTTTGTCATTTTATGCAATTTTATATTTTTAGAGCATTTATTTCAATTTTACTTCATTATTTTGTCATTTTCGTGTCATTTGCTTCCTTACAATGCCATAGCCGGGATTTGAACCAGGATTTTCGGCTCTCCGTGCCGCTGCTAATACCAACTGAGCTACCATGGCAACGTGCCGGTACAAAATTAAATTCTCCAACTGACTCACAATCCCAATTTCATTAACAAAGTCGTTAAAATGTTAAAATATGAATATTAAATATTGGAATATTAAAACAATATTTGTCAGTTCATGTGGAAAATTACAAAGCATATCTTTATACGTGTCTATTTATATATGTAAACTTGGAGAAAATACAAAATGTTAACTGTATAAGATTCAATTTCTATTCTTTAATCATTGTAATAATTTGACCAAGAGTACACTGATTGTGAGCTCAGTGAAAATAAACCAGAACCAACTTTGGGTTACTTTTCACTGTTTCTGCCATAAGGTGTTTACTACAAATAATTATACACATATAACAGTATTTTTACAAAATTATAATAAAAGTTAACTGCTCAAACGTATTTTATTTAATTGGTCTTTAATTGATATTGGATATTTCCTGTAGGCTTCAGCTGTTGTGTTTTTAAGTGATACTTCTTTAGCCGAGGTAGGGGTAAATCGAGAGCTTGTGTAACGCTGAAAATCGTCACGAAAATAGTGTTACGCTCAAAATCGTCACGAAATTATTTACTGAGGTGTAACGGAACGGAATGCACAGAAAACAATGATTAGGCTTATCCAAAATTTAAAAAATCCCAAAATTAAAAATTAAAAAATCCAAAATTTAAAAAATCCAAAATTAAAAAATCGAAATTCAAAAATAAAAAGATAAACACAAAAAATTCCATGATCCAAAATTTAAAAAATCCAAAATTCTAAAATTAAAAAAATTCAAAGATCCAAAATTTAAAAAGTCCAAAAATCCAAAATTTAAAAAACTAGAAATTAAAAAATCCAAATTTCCAAAATTTAAAATATTAAAAATTTCAAAATCCAAAATTTAAAAAATTAAAAATCCAAAATTCATAACATAAAAATAAAAAATCCAAAATTAAAAAATCTAAAATCTAAAATTAAAAAAATTAAAAGATCAAAAATTTAAAAAATAAAAAATCCAAAATTTAAAAAGTTCAAAAACCCAATATTAAAAAGTCCAACAATCCAAAAGTAAAAAAATCCAATAATCCAAAATTGAAAAAATCCAAAAATTAAAATAAGTTTCACTTCTGTCGCGTGGCGTTCCAAGCACACTTTTTTTTTTAAGTATAATAGTGGTATATAGGCAGACATTATCCAAACACTTGACTCCTGTAAGGATTTCTGTGGTTTTCGAATTCAAACGTAGGTGTAGAGGATTTATTCATGTGACGAAACTTTAAGGGTAGGAAGGTCTGTATACGACGTGTTATATTGGTTATTGCATTACTGAAGCGAATCAGGAAGCGGAAGCAGATGGAGCTCTCTGCCTGGTAATGACTCAATCAGCGAGAGCGGACCTTATTAAAACCTCTGTGTTTCCACCGCGGCGGAGGGGAATTTTTACGCGTACAAGTGGCATAATTGTGTTATCCCACACATGTATTGTCACATTCTGGTTGGTAATTTTCAATCACAAGCAAGAATATGTTTTCATGGCTGTGCCTCTGGTGTTCATTGTTATACAGAATTCGCTTCGCTCGTTCCAGTGAGATTGTCGGGAAAAACTTTTTTCTTTTATGAACTGACACCGTATCGAAGTTCGGTGTACAGTGAACGCCGCTTATTGTGATCACTTAGGGATTCAGCTAATCTGATAATTAGGGTTCGGATGTTTTTGACATGTCAAATTTTTATCCTGACCTCCGTTCACGCCTCAAACACAAATTAAACGTGAATTGCACGCTTATTATTCTAATCAGACATTTTTTATTTTGCATATAAAGTCATATTTGGTCATTTTTTATTCTTGGTCATATTTTGGCCATATTTATAATTTAACGGTATATTTCAGTTATAAATTTGGTAAAGGAGCACAATTTTACAGTGTACTAGCTGAAAAGGCCCGGCGTCGCCCGGGCTTTGTATTTTGTAATTTGGAATTAACTTATGGAGGACTTTCAATTTTGAAACTCTAGGTCCTTATATAATATGTATGTAGAACTTGAAATGAAGAAAAAGATTTATCACACTCAAACTATTCCATCAGAAAACGCTAGATATAGCTTTTTATGGCTCATAGAGGATGTCGAATGCTGCATTCCGTTGTTTCTACACATCATGCCTGGGATGGGTTGAAATAAGAAGAAACATAAATTACATAAGATTGTATTGGCTTGACGGAAAATTTTATTTCTCATTCTCATGTTACAAACGTTTCGGGGCTGAAATAAAAGAGAAATGCAGTATCACTTTCATACTTTCCTCCCCTTAAACCCGGGACATAATATACTGCGAGTATAGGACTCAAAATGTTCCATCCCATGCTTAGGGCCTATGATAAATCTCAACTAATACAAAGCCTACAGCTATGGATAACTGACTATTTACCGACTTCTGATATAGCATATTCACACACTTAAGTTGTCCCTGCAATACGACCTCTTATTCTACATCAAAATGTGAAGTGAGAAAATATTTCTTATGTCGAGGGTAGAGAAAGTTGTGTGACTGCATCACACTGTGCTTTATTTTCGTGTAATTCATTTTTCAGTAATTATTTTCGCCAGAGTAAACAATACACTGTTGTCATGTGAACTGAACAGCATTTCATTTTTTCAGTATAATATTCTCAGAAATTATATAATTTTCAAGGGAAGGACTGATTTATTTCAATTTTAATGTTGACCGCGTTACTTCCTGGGCTTAGCTGGGTATGTGTGCAAAATTTCGTGTAAATTGGTAAAGAAATGTGGATTTGTATAGGGAACAAACATACATACATACATACATACATACATACATACATACATACATACATATTCATACATACATACATACATACATACATACATACACACTTTCGATTTTATATATTAGATGTACTATATGGTGAAGTTAAATTTGAAATGTATTTCATTCATATAATTATTTTGTGCCAAATTAATAGATAACATAAATTTTAAAATTAATGCAGTTGTTCATATTAGAAGGGACACACAAGGTCTACAAAATATTAGGAGTATTTGGAGCTGTTTAACCTAGCAAATAGGAGCAAATTCTTTACAAATATAAGTTCATTAGAAGTATTACTGTAAATCACCAAAACTGTTAAACATTATCGGATTGAATTCTTGTGATGTGAGAATTTAGTGTCTTTAAAAACGTTTTAAATTGTAACACTTATTTTTTTTAAATACGTCATTTTATTAGGTCATATTTAGGGCTTTTGGGTCATATATAGTCATTTTAAGGGCATATTTGTAGTCATATTTTCCACTTTTTTAGGTCATAAACATCCGAACCCTACAAAAACAGAATTAAAAGCTAATTATTCATAAGAATATGTAACTATGAATCATTGAACCACTCATAATACATTAATAGACTGCAAGCAACCAGTAACAAAGTTTTAACTAGTTTTTACTTTCCTTTATGAGTCCATTAGCCAATACTCCATACTCAGTTACGAGTTAAGAGTATTTTTTGGAATTCTATACTGATATGTGGTGAAGGCTGCGTAGCAAAACATATGACGCCTGTCTGTTCAAGTCTTTTCATTTTACACTAGCCATCACTGTATGTCAACACTGTTATCTCCATAAATCAAAAGCTGCAGCTTAACTGTGGGGTGAGTCATGTTTTATTGCTTAAACGAGAAAGTTAGGTAATGCCACCCCTCGAACTGGTCATTCTGTGAGCTGGGAACAGAATTGCTACCTCCAGTACAACACAGTAGCCTACAGTTGAGTTATGAAACGAAAGCCTAAAAATAAAATTTTGAATGACGTACAGTATTTGGAAATGAAGCCGCAAAAAAAAAAAAAAAAAAAAAAAAAAAAAAAAAAAAAAAAAAAAAAAAAAAAAAGGAAATGTGATAACATAAACCGAATCTTTGATCAAAATGAACAGTATTTTTTCAATGTATCAGTAGGCCTATTAATCCGTACGGGACTTCATAAAAGCGATAGGCCTAATATTACCCGATTGATAACGTTATCTGATTACATTAAGCGGCGTTCACTGTATTTAGACTGCCGTATAACCTATTATCATTTAGTCATAATTACCTTAGACTTGGGATTTTAGGTTCTAAAAAATTAGTTTTAGGCACCTAAAATAGGCTTTTAAAACAAGTAAATAGGCTTTTAAAAGAGAAAATTGGCATTTAAAATAAGCTTTAAAAATGTGTAAATAAACTTTACAATAGAATTTAAAATACTACAACATGGTCTCATAATAACCTAATAATAAACTTAAAGTGTGGAACGACTTTAAGATATTTTCGGGGGTAAACAATTGAAATTTTGAACTCTTTGGAATTTTCTCGTCAGTTACAGGCTAAAAGCTATAAGTCTGTCAAATTTAAGGTTTCTAGCTCATGTGGAAGTTGGTAAATATTAATGTTAGTTAATAGATAGACTGTCGTAGATATGATAGGCATCACGGCTATCAGACACTTTTTTCCATACAAATAGACCTCGGATTTTTTGGCTCTTATAGGTTATATCAGGCCTATCGAACAGTACTCCGAAGGTGTGAAATCATTTCCCTCCTTCCCCTTTCTCCGTGCCCTCCAAAGTGCAACTGAACCATTCGCTACGCTTTTTAAAGTCACGAAAGGAAGGTAAGTAGGGGAATGACTTCACACCTTGGGAGTACTGCTCGACAGGCCTGAGTTAGATTTTCTCTGCATTTAACTACATCAAACCTTTCATAGTCGATGGACAAGTGAAGTGAAAAGTACGAAGTGCCCCTGAATTGAACCTTTGACACTAGCCAAGACAAAAGAAGAATGTAAACGCACAGTTATAGTTTGTTGCATTCTAAGCTATAAGAGACTAAATTCCGAGGTCTGACTATAATGAAGATAGAATCATATATTTATATATATACATGTATATAAATTATATATACATGTATATATGTGTATATGTATATATATATGTATATATATTTATTTATATATAGGCTATACGTAATTTTCCCACCTCGTTGCATTATCATGAATAATTTCTCTTTAGGTTTTATTTCGTTTTGTTTTAGTCGTGTGCAGTTCAATGCAGATGTTTCACAGCTATTTGATCAGCAGAGTAACGCATATTATATTTGCATCTCAATTCGCAACATTGACAATAGTTTATTTGCACATTTGGCGCATTGTTACGGCGATTTCATGCAGTCAATATTAGCTGAGAGCTGAAATTCGGTTATTGCATAACTAAATCAATAGAGCGAAATGTTTGGCCATGCATTTTGTTTAACCAATGTATTCATTGGATGGCCGTGGAATAGCAGATACGTTCCATTTGTACGTGGATTCAGTGAAGTTATTTCCGAAAGCATTTAGATATAGAGCATAAACCTATTTTACAGTTCACACAAAGCAGTCATGGGTTTTCAACAAATCTATATTATGTCTATATCTATGTATAATAGTAAGAGGAAGTGTTTGTGCGCGATGCCCAGCAAAATCTACTGCACGCAGAGATCTGAAGTTTTAAATATAGATGGACTGAAGGATGGGCGAATGCACCTCGAAGCCAGATTTTTAATTTTAGCTTTCGTTTGCGAGTTATGAGTGAAAAACTAACACAAAACGTGAATATTTTGAGCTATCGAAGCATTAGTTTTCGGTAATACATTTCAATTGTCAAAATAATTGCAGGTATAATAATTTTAATAAAAAATAATCATAATTTTTTGTGTCAAAACTTGGATTTTCAACATATCAACATATTCAACATATCGCATGGAGTTATCGATTGTTTCGATTCTGTGAGCTCACCCTGGTCGATTCGTTTGTTTATAATGTCAAATTCGATAGAGGCGCTTCCTAATCGTTTTGTAAAATCCAAAGCCGGATTTTTAGCTGTTTCATTACAATTATTAATCGTTTAGTTTATGAATGATTCGCGTGTAAGTGTTAATAAATATGTTTTTAATTATTTTGCTCTTAATTTATAATTCTGTAAATTTATTGTAATATTAAAATTAACACGAACAGAATTTATATTATTTTAAGTAAGTTATATATTGTTTACTACGCAGTTTCATTTGTTGCTCTTCAAGTTTCAAGACCGATCGCCGGCGTGGTCTTGTGGTTAGCATGGCTGACTACAGATCCGTCGGCCCGGGTTCGATCCCCGGTACCTCATCGGATTTTTATGAGGTAGGGAGGTCTGGAACGGGGTGTGTTCACACTTCTTGTGAATAATTCAAGAATACGTAATTTAGACTTTTAAGTAACAGTTCTATTTGCTTTTCTGTACTATTTGCATTTCTATTTTTTATTCTCTACATTCATCTGACGTCAGCCAAATAGACAGTTTGTATTGGGTATCTTGGTTTTTGTAAAGACTTGATGGTACCCCTCACCCTTCTCAACCATTCCTTGGTGACGTGGTACGTAGTCGCGGATGGATATTTTGCAAGCGGGACTACTTCAAGTCAGTAGCTGCTCTTCACTTGTACTGCATCGCCCAGCTGAGCCAGTCTAATCATGTGATGGCTATTCGTTACCAAGTTTTTGTTCAGGCTGTGTTCTGTAACTGTCATCGAAGCTCATGTGTCTTCAGTTCTACAAGTTCCTTAAAACTAATTAAGAAGCAATTGCTATCAAGTATTCTTATTGTGACGAAATACACCGCCGTGTAAGAAGGAAGCCATCGCCATTTCTTTACTAAGAGCCAAATTCAGGTTTTCTTAGCACTTCTGTACTCTTTAAACACTAAGTTCCACTGCAAGATTGATTCTGCTATAAAGTGAGTACGTATTAGTGTGAAATTCCCAAAACTGTGATACACGTAACAAGATTGAACTTTAAATATCAAGTCAGAAAAGTGCAATTCCAACTGCCACGTTGTACATTTTATTACGTGGTAATATTTGTCTATGACAATTTCTGCCCAGATTATCATCACGAACAGTAATTAAACTCGATAATAAGTTAGTGTCTGGGTATCTCAATAAAAGAGAAAGTGAATTCTTATATCCTTTCTTCTGCTATTTGATGTACTTTATTCGAGAATGACGTCATCTATCTCTTCTAGAAAGTTCGGCCATCTTTCTATACAAGGTGTTCGAATCAATCGTGAAGTTACATTGTGATTTACCTAGAATATCATCCTGAACTGAATCCTGCAAGTATAGTGCTTCGCAGAGAAATCAATCTTATACTTCTTTCATGACAATTCTTAAGTGCAGTTTATTTTATCATTTGGAAGAAGTAGAACTTATTTCATGTGGTCTGCGAAAAAGAAGAGATTTACACTTGTATCTTCTGTTCAACTGCTCGTTGGAATATTCTGAAAGACAATATTCACGCATTGCAAGGCCTGCTAGTCAAGATAGGTGATGTGAGCATGATATGTGGATCCTCACTCAACCGGGTACATCCAAGGCCTTTGTAGGAATAAGGGCCAGTCTACTACTGGACACCATATGGATGTCGCCAAGGCAGGAACTCCATGAAATCCAGACAAAAAAGATAAGTTGCCAAGTCACCTTCCTTGTATTAACTTGATACCCTTTTTGCATGAATATTGTAATATCTTAAATGCTATTGTCATATAAATTTGTAAAAACTCAAGAAATTTTCATTTACTATTACATTGTGATTAATTTTATTAAGCAAAACTAATGTTATATAAACATTAATTGAGAAGATAAATAATTACCTACATTTCTTTGCAATTGGATAATGGCTAAATCGCCAAGAAATGACCAAATTTGTTTAAGTTTAAAACCAAGAAAAGGATTTTTTATTGTAGTAATATGTATTATTATCCAGCAAAGGACCTTTCTTTTTGTTTGTATGTAAGTATGAAAATCCAATAAAAAATTGGTAATACACTGACTGACTTTTACATAATATATTCTATTTTCTAGCCTATGGTTTCCAGTAATAAGTTTCATTCCTGTATACCATAAGGCTAGATGGTGACCCCAATTCATAAAAGGTCAGCGAACTTCATAGAGCTAAGTAGGCCTTTCCTGAGCCGGTGAGGATTTCACAATCTACATGGCATTTTTAACTCATGTAGGTTTGTGTACGTCTCCTTGGTTGAGGTTAGGTTAGTGCTGGCTGTCTTCGCTGATCACACTTGCATATTTAAATATTATGGTTAATCAACTTTTATCCATAAATTGTTTGGTGACCACCCGACGTGATGTGTACCTGCAGGTTAAACTCCTGGTCAGGTCTTCACACTCCACTTTCTGATTTTTAACCTCAAATTTGCCTATCATGTATAAATATTCTTATTTCAATAGGCCCTCTCCTAAAAAGAATGAGACTGACTGACTATTGACTAAGAAACCTGCCTGACGGTTAGACTTAGTTGTTTTGCTTTTCTAATTCAGTGTCAATGTTTTCAGATTATGACCTGTATGTCGGTGTGAAAAACATTGTAAAGAATGAAAGAACTCGCCCGCTCGGAGAGAATACGAAGCAAGTTAAGTACCACAAGAGGAGAAAGACTTTTTACACACACTTCATGAGAATTGGTAAGGCAAGGCCGATTCTACTACTCATTTCACCAACTCAACTGTAAGTGTTTCTGTGCTTATTAGTCTGTAAAAAGAGAGTAACCATGTCCCAAACATTTGAACAATTAGTAGCAGCACGAGCTAATTACAAAGGTCGTGTGACACAATTTTCAAATTATCTGTCTCGCTATGATCCTAGTGTTTCCAGTCCTAGTGAATTGAAAGTTAGGTTACAACGGTTTGAACAACTTTTTGATAAATATGATGAAGTTCAGGTGGAATTGGAAATACTTCATAGGGAACAGTCTAAAGACAGGGAACAATTTGAAGACCTCTATTTCCCAATTCTTGCAAATGCTAGAGATTTTATTTATCAAAGTGAACAATCTCAAGAAGTGCAACCCCCCCAGACAGAACATAACCAAACTCAAAGTGAAATATCGAAGCCTATATTGCCTAAAATTGAATTACCAAGGTTTAGTGGAAGGATAGAAGATTGGAATACCTTCATTGAACTCTTTAATTCATTAGTAGATAGTAATAGTGCTATTCCGTTAATTCAAAAGCATCATTACTTAAGATTATCATTGTCTGGCACTGCAGCTAAGATCTTAGACTCAATACCCATAACAAGTGATAATTATAAAGTTGCTTGTGACTTGTTGAAACAGCGTTATGACAATCCTCGTCTCGCTGTTCATCGCCACATAAGAAATCTTTTTAACCTGGATCCTATAAGGACCGAAAGTGTTATTGCTCTTCGAAACCTCTTAGATGATGTTCAAAGACAAGTGCGATCCTTAGAAGTTTTGAAAGAACCAGTAGAACAATGGGATACCATCTTAATATATCTTATAACCTCTAAACTTGATGCTTCCACTTTAAGGTCATGGGAAATTGAGATAGCCTCCACTGCTAAGCCTACTTTCAGAAATTTGTGTGACTTTCTACACGCAAGATGTCAAGTATTGGTCTCCTTATCTCAAGGCCCTGAACTTAGAAGGTCTAAGCCTATTCAAGCTCAATTTAGAAGTTCAAGAGTTCACAATGTAACTGAAACTTTCAAATGTGTACTTTGTGACTCCAGCCATCCCTTATATCAATGTTCTTCTTTCAAAACCAAAACCATTGATGAACGAAGGAAGTTTCTTCAATTAAATAAACGATGCTTTAATTGTTTGTCTCCAAGCCATCTGATAAATAATTGTAAATCAACCCGCAATTGTTTCTATTGTAATCAGAGGCATCATACCTTGTTGCATAGACCCTCTTCAAACCCATTACCAGAGCAATCTGCCCATGTCACTAAAGGCAGAAAGTCCTCTTCTAAGAGCAAAATTTCTTCAAACAAGATATATGCTCCTGTTGAAAAGTCAGATCCTCAGCCAGGACCTTCATCTAGTAGAAATTCTGAAGAAGTTCAAAGCATGAATCAAAATGCCAGAACTATTAAAGGATCTCACGTTCTTCTTTCAACCGCTATAGTCCATGTTCAAAACTCAAAAGGGCAGTGGATTCAAGCAAGATGTTTATTAGATAATGCTGCTACGCACGATTTCATATGTTATAAACTCGTGAAGCAGTTGAATATCCCCATGACTGAAACAAATGTGAATGTTATTGGCATAAACAGGGGAACCTCTAACGCCCTTAGTTATGCAAAAATAAAACTAAGGAATTCTCAAGGTGGTAATTTCCAGTTCAATCTAAATTGCCTCGTCATTGAACATATAGGGTCAAACATACCATCGGCTTCCTTTTCCATAGATAAGTGGAAAATTCCTCAATATCTAAAACTGGCAGATCCTAAGTTCAATCGTCAAGCCCCTGTAGAATTACTACTAGGCGCAGAGATGTTTTGGAAGGTACTCCAAAGCCAAGCCCTCTACATACAACCTGGCGTTATAGCCAGAAGTACCAAGCTCGGCTGGATTTTGACTGGCAAATGTCAACCATCAAAATTCAATCACAGTAATTCTCAATGCCATTTCACTGATGTCTCGCTTCAAGGGAAGTTAGAAAGCTTTTGGGAAATAGAAGAAGTGCCTAATACCAAGGAAGTTCTAGAAGAAGAAGAAATTTGTGAAAATTTGTACCAACAAACAACCTACCGGAATGAAGAGGGTAGATTTGTGGTTACAATGCCCCGTAAGCAGGACTTCTCTCCAGTAGAGAACACAAGGTCAACAGCTCTTAGATGTTTTTACTCTATAGAAAACAAACTAAAAGGAGATCCTGTTGCCCAACAACAATATGTCAACTTTCTAGACCAGTACGAGGCCTTGAATCATATGGAAGTGGTAAAAACTTATACTCCTAGTGAAAATCAAGTAGGCCATGAAATAGTTTATTTATCTCACCACCCTGTCTGGAAGGATGAAGTTAAAAAAGACCAAATAAGAGTGGTTTTTAATGGATCCCGTACTGATACTCATGGAAATTCTCTAAACAACACTTTGCTAACTGGGCCCACTACTCAAGCTGACTTATTTTCTTCACTTGCCAAATTTCGAGTTAATAAAATAGCAGTTACTGCTGACATTGAAAAAATGTACAGGCAAGTATTGATAAACCCAGAACAGCACAATCTTCAGAGAATATTATGGCGTGCTAGTGCAGATCAACCTATCAAGATTTTTTCATTGAAGACTGTGACTTATGGTTTAAAACCTTCCAGTTTCCTGGCTACAAGAACACTCAAAGAATTGGCCTTGCAAGATGGACATTTGTTTTGTAAAGAAGCCAAGGAAGCTTTGCTCCATTATTTTTATGTGGACGACTATCTTCAGTCCTTTACTTCTGTCGAGGAAGCTAAAAAGGTTACGTCAGACTTAACCTTACTTCTTAATGGAGGTGGTTTTTCCCTTAAGAAATGGCACTCTAACTCCAAGCAGTTCTTGCAATCTGTACCTAAGCAAGATCAGGCTTTGGAGCCCTATGAAATGTACCAAGACAATATAATGGTTAAAACGCTTGGATTATTTTGGACTCCTTCAAATGATGTTCTTAGCTATAAGGTTAAATTGAAGTCTCAACCTTCGACCACGAAAAGAAGCATTTTATCAGAGATAGCCAGTATCTTTGATCCATTACACCTTCTAGCTCCTGTGATTGTAACCGCCAAGATTATTATGCAGAACTTGTGGGCTCTCAAATTAAGTTGGGATGAAGATGTTCCTCCACCAGTGCTGTCAAAATGGTTGAAATACAGAGAAGAATTGCCTCTATTAACTAAAATAAATATTGGTAGACTTGTTTACGACAACACAGGTGTTCAGAAACCCAACTTGCACTTGTTTTGTGACAGTTCGGAAAAAGCCTATGGATGTTGTGCCTATGTAGTGAGTGAGAAAGATCACTTCGTCACAGCAACCCTTCTCTGTGCTAAATCTAAAGTTGCACCGTTAAAGAAGGTCACTTTACCAAGATTAGAATTATGTGGAGCCTTAATGGCAGCCGAGTTAAAATCAAAACTTGTTAACTGTTTAAGAATGAAGTTCAACAATATTTTCCTGTGGACTGACTCTATGATTGTGTTATCTTGGCTGGCAAAGCCATCCTCCAACTGGAATACTTTTGTAGCAAACAGAATTGAAAAAATTCACAGTAATACTTCAGCTCAACAGTGGCGTTATGTACCATCATCAGAAAACCCTGCTGACGTCATATCTAGAGGCTGCTCTCCTTCTAATCTACAATCACAGAATCTCTACTGGAATGGTCCTCACTGGTTAACTTCACCTGAAGAATACTGGCCTATATCTTCTAATTCAACATGGGAGACTACTTCAGAAACTCAAACCCATGCTGATATTCATCTCTCTGTCGTTAAAGACGAACATTTCATGAATAAGTTTTCATCTTGGCTTCGACTTATTCGTGTTACAGCTTATATTCTGAGGTGGAAAAGAAAAGTCTTAGATAAAACACAACCAATTGAAACGTATTTGTCTAGTGAAGAACTTCACCAAGCTACTAATATAATACTTAAGGTCACTCAGAAGCAAAGGTTTGCAGAAGAATATTATGCTCTTTCTCATGGCTCATCTGTTCCCAGGAAAAGCCATATACTATCTCTTAATCCACTCTTAGGAGAAGATACATTGCTAAGGGTTGGAGGTAGATTAAGCCATTCTTCTCTACTGCAAGATCAGAAGCATCCTATAATCTTGCCATCAAACCATCACGTAACCACACTCATCATTAGATACCTGCACTATAAAAATCTTCATGCAGGACCTAGATCTCTGTTGTACTTTGTTAGAGAACAGTATTGGCCAGTTAACGGTCTTCATGCTGTGAATTCAGTTACAAGAAAATGCATGGTTTGTTTCAAAACTAAGCCAAAGCCATTGCATCAACTCATGGGAGACCTCCCTGCAATTCGTGTTACTCCTCAGAGGCCATTTTCCATAACTGGCATTGATTATGCTGGCCCATTTTTTCTAAATGTGAGTTCTCTAAAGAGTAGAAAGCCTATTCCTGAAAAGGCATATATTGTATTGTTTGTCTGCATGGTGACAGGTGCAGTACACTTAGAATTAGTGACAAACTATTCTACTGCTATGTTCCTCGCTGCTCTGAACAGATTTGTATCTCGAAGAGGTAAACCGTCACACATATATAGTGACAATGCAAGAAATTTCACTGGTGCTGCAGACGAACTCAGAAAATCGATAGTTTCCAGTGAAAGACAAGCGGATGTACAAGACTTTACTTATCAAAATGGTATTCACTGGCACTTTATTCCACCGTATCATCCCTCGATGGGTGGTCGTTGGGAATCCTTAGTGAAAATTGTAAAACAGCACATCAAGAAAACTGTCACAAAGCTATATCTTCGGTATGAAGAATTTAACTCTCTTCTAATTTCCATTGAAGGCATTGTCAACTCCAGACCTATTTCGCCCTTGTCCATGGACCCTTCCGATTTCATGCCTTTGACACCTGCACATTTCCTTATAGGTGATTCCTTCACCTCACTTCCAGATTCTGGTCTTAAAGGCAATGACAAGACATTTCATGTTCATTGGAGACAAGTGCAAGAGCTTCGCTCTCAATTTTGGAGTCGTTGGAAACAAGAATATTTGAACTTGTTACAACGCAGAAGTAAATGGCAAACTTCAACCCCTAATCTAAAAATAGGGGATTTGGTGATGTTAAAGGACAGTACGAAGCCATTAGTTTGGAACTTGGCTCGTGTGGTGAAATTACATTCTGGAAGTGATGGGCTTTGTCGTATTGTTGAACTTCGCACACCATCTGGAGTGATAACTCGCTCTATAAACTTAGTAAGCCCTGTTCCATATCAACGTGATTCATCGCAGTGATTCAAAGTTTTAACTCAAAGGTGACATAGGGACATGCGGTTACTTTAATCATGTTGTTACTCTCTTTTAACAGATAACTTGACTTGTTATTCATGTGAGTTTAGTATTCTCTCCCCGAAGTATAAACTGTTTCCCAGTATGCTGTATGAAGTATGCTGTATGAAGTATGATGTGTTTTTAACTGACTTTTGGCTGATGTCCTTCTGCCGGCCCGGCAGTATGTTCACACTTCTTGTGAATAATTCAAGAATACGTAATTTAGACTTTTAAGTAACAGTTCTATTTGCTTTTCTGTACTATTTGCATTTCTATTTTTTATTCTCTACATTCATCTGACGTCAGCCAAATAGACAGTTTGTATTGGGTATCTTGGTTTTTGTAAAGACTTGATGGTACCCCTCACCCTTCTCAACCATTCCTTGGTGACGTGGTACGTAGTCGCGGATGGATATTTTGCAAGCGGGACTACTTCAAGTCAGTAGCTGCTCTTCACTTGTACTGCATCGCCCAGCTGAGCCAGTCTAATCATGTGATGGCTATTCGTTACCAAGTTTTTGTTCAGGCTGTGTTCTGTAACTGTCATCGAAGCTCATGTGTCTTCAGTTCTACAAGTTCCTTAAAACTAATTAAGAAGCAATTGCTATCAAGTATTCTTATTGTGACGAAATACACCGCCGTGTAAGAAGGAAGCCATCGCCATTTCTTTACTAAGAGCCAAATTCAGGTTTTCTTAGCACTTCTGTACTCTTTAAACACTAAGTTCCACTGCAAGATTGATTCTGCTATAAAGTGAGTACGTATTAGTGTGAAATTCCCAAAACTGTGATACACGTAACAAGATTGAACTTTAAATATCAAGTCAGAAAAGTGCAATTCCAACTGCCACGTTGTACATTTTATTACGTGGTAATATTTGTCTATGACAATTTCTGCCCAGATTATCATCACGAACAGTAATTAAACTCGATAATAAGTTAGTGTCTGGGTATCTCAATAAAAGAGAAAGTGAATTCTTATATCCTTTCTTCTGCTATTTGATGTACTTTATTCGAGAATGACGTCATCTATCTCTTCTAGAAAGTTCGGCCATCTTTCTATACAAGGTGTTCGAATCAATCGTGAAGTTACATTGTGATTTACCTAGAATATCATCCTGAACTGAATCCTGCAAGTATAGTGCTTCGCAGAGAAATCAATCTTATACTTCTTTCATGACAATTCTTAAGTGCAGTTTATTTTATCATTTGGAAGAAGTAGAACTTATTTCATGTGGTCTGCGAAAAAGAAGAGATTTACACTTGTATCTTCTGTTCAACTGCTCGTTGGAATATTCTGAAAGACAATATTCACGCATTGCAAGGCCTGCTAGTCAAGATAGGTGATGTGAGCATGATATGTGGATCCTCACTCAACCGGGTACATCCAAGGCCTTTGTAGGAATAAGGGCCAGTCTACTACTGGACACCATATGGATGTCGCCAAGGCAGGAACTCCATGAAATCCAGACAAAAAAGATAAGTTGCCAAGTCACCTTCCTTGTATTAACTTGATACCCTTTTTGCATGAATATTGTAATATCTTAAATGCTATTGTCATATAAATTTGTAAAAACTCAAGAAATTTTCATTTACTATTACATTGTGATTAATTTTATTAAGCAAAACTAATGTTATATAAACATTAATTGAGAAGATAAATAATTACCTACATTTCTTTGCAATTGGATAATGGCTAAATCGCCAAGAAATGACCAAATTTGTTTAAGTTTAAAACCAAGAAAAGGATTTTTTATTGTAGTAATATGTATTATTATCCAGCAAAGGACCTTTCTTTTTGTTTGTATGTAAGTATGAAAATCCAATAAAAAATTGGTAATACACTGACTGACTTTTACATAATATATTCTATTTTCTAGCCTATGGTTTCCAGTAATAAGTTTCATTCCTGTATACCATAAGGCTAGATGGTGACCCCAATTCATAAAAGGTCAGCGAACTTCATAGAGCTAAGTAGGCCTTTCCTGAGCCGGTGAGGATTTCACAATCTACATGGCATTTTTAACTCATGTAGGTTTGTGTACGTCTCCTTGGTTGAGGTTAGGTTAGTGCTGGCTGTCTTCGCTGATCACACTTGCATATTTAAATATTATGGTTAATCAACTTTTATCCAGGGTGCACTCAGCCTCGTGATTCAAATTGAAAAGCTTCTTCATAGAGAAGTAGAGGCTCCGGTCACTGAAACCACCATTTACGATCGAAGGTGTCGGCATACTGACCACGTGCCTCCCCAATCCTGCCGTCTGCCTGTGGTAGATGTCGCAGCGGTCGGGTGGCAGGCCTTGTCCCTTGAGGGATGTAGCGCCACGGAATTTAGTTTTAGTTTAGTTTAGGTTTCCAGATCGCTCCGTGTTCGAGAATAATGCTAGAGTGATAGGGGAAAAAGCGAATAAGTCAAAATTCCAAAGTTTCAGGAGAGACAAATAACCATTTATTTTCACAGCATTTTTACAATATTTAGATCAGTCCACCCAGATATTTTTACATAGTATATGATACTGTGTAAAAATATATGATAGCCTGAACTAAATAGTGTAACAATGCTGTGAAAATAATTTTTTTTGTCATTCCTGAAACTTTGGAATTAGACTTATTCGCTTCTTCCCTACCACTCTACACCTTTTCAACCTCAATTTTGGAAAAAGTAATTTCAATTTCGGAAAAAGTAATTCCAATTTCGGAAAAAGTAATTTCAATTTCGGAAAAAGTAACTTCAATTTCGGAATTACGAGGGCTATGAAGAGGGTATAGTAAAGTTGGTACCACGCTAGGACAAATGACTCAACCGGAGTGAGATTACGTAGAGAAGTAGCTAGAAGGTGTACCTAAATGCGCCAAATAAAACAGTTTTGATTTTCACTGTAGTTTTCATTTTATGTCCCTTCGGATGTTTTAAAAATTAACCCCAGTATTTCCGAAATTGAAGTTACTTTTTCCGAAATTGAAATTACTTTTTCCGAAATTGAAATTACTTTTTCCGAAATTGAAATTACTTTTTCCGAAATTGAAATTACCTTTTCCGAAATTGAGGTTGAAATGGTGTAGAATGGATACCACACCTATGTTATAATGAAAATTTGTTTCGAAATGGATATAAGTATGATATCGTTACGTCACATTATTATAAAAATTATTATTTTTTATATATTTTTTTTATTATTATTATTATTTATTTATTTAAATTACATTTACAAACTTGTGTACAAATACAAATACAAAAATACACAAATAAACAAAAAACATTTACATATTTCAAAATTAAAGTTCAATACTTTTTAAGAAAAGAAAAAGAAAGAAAAGAGCCAAATATTTATTTAGAAATACACCCCAATGAGCAAACTGCTCGTGCTCGGGTGTAGATTCAGAACATCAGAGTGGAGAAAGAGGAGAAACAAAAAACAAAGTGAAAAAGAATGACACACTTATAAAAAAAAAGTGTGAAAAATGTTAAACAGAGCTAGAAAAAGAAAATACAAATTTATAAAAAGGATACAAAAAATATTAAACACAAATACATACATTAAATAATAATAAAAATAAATGACTTAAAGCTAATGTAAGCGTAATTTCAAATTACGAACAAAATCGAACAAAAAATAATTTACACTTCAGTCCATGAATTTCCAACTAATATTTACACAAGAATATCCTGTCTAGTTCATCATAGGTTTACGTACAGATAGTGAACAATGGGTATTTAAAAATAGTGGCACAGTGTAGCGTTTACAAAATGGCTGGAGGGTCTCTGTTCTTTTGTTCTCTATTGTTGAGGTGATTCTTTTGTCCAATCAGAACTAATTGGCAGCGTTGAGCTCGGAGCAGCAATTACCCACCCCTTCCCTGAGGGCTAAATCTGATTTCAGCTTTAATTACGGGAATAGATTAGGACACCTTTCAATGGAAATATGATTAAGTATAGCTCTCGTTTACATCTTCATTTCGATCACTGTGTGAGATGTTTGAAAGTACAACTTGCCATGATCTGAACCGACATGACCTTTACGGTTTGAATTTGCAAGAAGAGTTGGATCTGTATATTAGTAATTAAATTAAGGTCAGCGCAACAGTGGTCTAAGCCACTTTTTAAAGTTCAAAGGAAATGCAAGTTAAAGTTGTTTTTCATACAATTTGAAACATAGTAAGGTAGTGTAAGGTGCTTATGCCCGGTTTCTACAAACTTGTGAATTACCTATGGGTAAATTATCCATGGATAAATAAGTCCCATTTCAACCACAATGATATAATGAGCAAGGCCTTGGAGTTGTGCAGTTAACTTAATTCAGAAGGCTTTGATTCTCATTTTTTAAATTATTATTGATCCTACAAAGAGGTTAAATTTTATCCAGCCATCCATGAAAGGATAAATTAACCCGACGATTTACCCTTAGAAAGATCTAGCCCAAGTTTGTAGGAACATTTCTTCTGTCATTTTCATATTTACTCAGAGGACATTTATCTAGAAACTCGCCACAAGTGTAAGTGATTGCTATCTTTAAATTATTTGTGTTTGTGTGGTGTTATTCTTGTGTAAATTCTGTCCATTGGGTAATTTACCCATAGGTAATTCGCGAGTTTATAGGAACCGGCCATTAGTCAACCTAACTATAATGTTACATGGTCTACTGTTCATATTTTTTAAAGATATTTTACGAGACCCTCCATCACTGTTTTTGTTTGTTTGTTTGTTTGTTTGTTTGTTTGTTTGTTTAGATCACTGTTGCACTGACATTTATTAAGTGCCACAATGGTACTTTCTGAGATGGTGTGGTGGACGGGAAAAAGTCCGTCCGTCTGTCTGTCCGTCCGTCCGTCCGTGTGTCTGTTTGTCCATGTGTCTGTACGCGAGATAACTCAAATACGCTTTATCGAATTTTCATGAAACTTGGTATACGCATTTATAACGCTCATGGAAAGAAACCTATTGATATTGAACCAAATTTGGTTGACCGGTACCGGAGTAATGCCGGATTTAGTGCCTATTTTATGGTAATATATTATACAGACTTTATCAAATGCAAATCAGTTCTCATGACAACATATTGTTTTACATATACGATTTTGGAAGTTGTAATACAGTTAGCGTTGACAACTAACACTACCCACATATTCCTTCACATATACTTATCAAACTATACCTCTGTTCTAACGTAAGCCCTGTTTAATGAATCGATCTGGAGCTTAACTCTGAAATCGATTACAAAAATAATTTATTTTCTGCATATCATAATTGCAATTATCACTGATTAAACAAAAGCATTCTGGCACTTTTTTACGTCAGTGTTTACCTCATTTTATTTCTATTTGACGGAGGAGAAAAAACATATTTCAATAAATATGAACAATTGCATTAATTTTAAAATTTTAAGTTACCTATTAATTTTGTCAGAAACATTAAATTAGTGAAATAAATTTCAAATTTAACTCGACCATGTAGTACATACACTGTATAATTGTGCTCCTTTACCGAATTTATAACTGAAAATGACTTTAAATTCCAAATATGGCTAAAACATGACCAAGATCACAAAAAATGACCAAAATATGACTTTATATGCAAAATAAAAACGGTCCGATCAGGATAACAAGCGTGCAAATCATGTTTAATTTGTGTTTGCGGCGAGGATGGAGGTCAGGATAAAAATATGACATGTCATAAACATCCCAACCCTAGTTATAACTTTTCTGATAATCCTAGTATTGTGGATTGTATTGAAATGACAATTTTAGCATGGTTAACTCCTTTATAGACTTCTTGTAATTCGGTGTGGTCTGTTCTGTGTTTCAGAGGAAGAGCTGGACGAATTCAACATCCACGTGGCCAGGCACCGGCCTGAAGAGTTGAACAAACTCACGAGAACCACCAAGTTCACCCGCAAGGAAATTCAACTCATATACCGGGGGTTCAAGCAAGTAAGTGCCTTATCAAATGCATCTTTCTTATATGATGGTCGAAAAGGTAGCTCGAACATATAAATGTGTATCATGAAATAATTGATTAAATAAGGGCAATTTGTTTCTGTATTTTTTGCTTTATTTTTAATTTTTTGTCATTTTTAAGATATAGGTAATTTTATTGGAAATTTTTAGGTCATTTTCGGCATTTTTAGGTCATGTTTCAGTGGAGGTAGAGAGGAGTTTTTCCATGTACAAATCGTTACTTTCAGACAGTAGACAATCGTTTTTATTTGGGAATCTCCACCAAGTGTTCATAGTTCATTTTAATTCAGGTTTATTGTAAACACCATAGTAGCTTGTCTTCTAACAATAAAGAATTATTTCTTTCTTTTTAAATGGCAAATATTTACTAGGGCCAGTTTGATGGGCATGCCAGTTCAGAAAGATTTTTTTTTTTTTTGGCTAAGTGTGTCCAAGTAGTATAAATTCACTTACTTCTTTAGTAATGAAATAGCCTAATTGTGTTTTGTATTGTAAATTCATATATAATGCACTGCCATCCATTGAATTGCTAATTTCATTCCTTAAAATAACTAATTTTAAGTATTAATGCCTAATTTATTGGTCTTCTTTTTAATTTCGTGTCTTTTTTCACTATTTTTAGGTCGTAAATGCATTTTTATTTTGCATTTGTTCATTACTTTATGGTCATTAAATGCCCTGCCTTACTTATCAGTCATAGCAGATCAGCTACATTGCACAACTGAGTACGCAACCTCTGCAATAAGGCCTCTTATTCTATATTTTTATGTGACACGAGAAAATTATATTGTGCACGCCCAAGGTATAGAAAGTTGATGAAATATCATTTTTTTTCCCCTGAGACATCAAGGATAGTGCAGGATGTAGTATAAATTCATCTCACCTCTAAACGAACAAAAATAGCCTACTTTTGTTTTAGTTTTTCGATATTTTATTCTTTACTGGTCATTTTAAGGATTTTTTTAAATTTTTTAGTTGCATTCTTTCCTATTGGAATTCCCTATTCCCATTCTTCAGATTGGATTTTTCCAACTTTACGGACAACGCGATCTCATAACTCCTTAACTATTAGACATTCATTAGGCCTAATAAGTAGGCCTATAGTGTACATAACAATAATAGAAAACATAATAATAGAAGTAGTAATATAAAATACTTAAATATTATCCTTTCTTTATTATTATTTATTATTAGAATATTGTATATTCTCTTATAATACATTTTTATATATTATAATGCATTCTTATAATATATTCTTATAAATACATATTTTGAAACATAGTCTTTTTTCCGAAGAGTAAGCGACCATGTCTCCCATCCATATAAAGTAATACATCCGACAAGATAATTCTTTTATATGTTTTTATTTTTAGATTTCTGGACAGAAAACGAGAAGATAAGAGTTTCTGAATTGCACATAAAAAAGCATTTCCTGATTTCAGCCGACACTTAACTTCCACCTTAAAATTACTTGTATCTGTAATTATTGCTCCCAGATATTTGAATTTTGCTACATGTTTGAATGCTTTATCTAATACTCTAATATTTTTTAGCGCATTATTTTGGCGTTTCATGATTATGCATGCTATAGGCCTACAATTCTTGTAGAAAATTTAAACAAAATCGTTAAAGCCGATTTCTAGGAAAAATATAGAAGTGATGTTAGACGAGAGGGAGTTGTGAACATTCTGTATTTCCTGTTGCAGGAGTGTCCCACGGGGATGGTGGATGAAGAATCCTTCAAGACTATTTTCTCACAGTTCTTCCCTCAGGGCGGTGAGTGACAACAACTTTATTGTGTGCACGTAACAATGTAGAGATATAACACACTGACAGTTCTTGCTTTCTTGTGCCCCATAGTGTCTATATAATTAACCCAAGCTCAAAATTATAGCTGCTTGTAATTACTTAGTAAATTAATATGCTCAAGTATATTACATTCAAGATAGGCTATGCACATGGGCCTGAAACCCCTCCCGAAATATCTGCAATATTTTGAAGATTATAAATCATAGAACGAAAAACTCTGAGTAGGTTGTTACGTATTTTACAATTTCGTACATATCAAAGCATTATTTAAGATTTATCGTAATTTATTTAAGATTCTTCTTCTTTTTCGTAGTTTTACCTCTCCCTTTTAGGATTTAAGCGACCCAAGCCGCCCGGGCCTTACAGGACCGCGACCTGTCGGAAGAGGGATTACCTTTGGATCACATACATACTTTTTTGACCAGACAAGGACATGGAGGGCCTCCCCGGATGAGTGATCAGCCCAATGCCGGGGCCACCTCCGAGACAACACGAACATATAGGACGATACACACCATTCACACACACACTCACTCAGAACAAGGCGAGGATGAGGATGAAGATGATAATGACGGCCAGATGATATCCGGGGACCACAAGGGCCTAAAGTTACCTGACATTTGTCTCATAGGTGAGGGAAAACCCTATTTAAGATTCAAATTGCAAAACCTCGTGGTGTTGATAGTTTTCAGCTTAATAACAGTGATGTATTACTAGTAAACAAAAATCCCTGTGGAATCTGTCTGACGACAACTCGAATACTCCCGCCGAAATCCATCAACCTGTTTGTAAAGCCAACAGTAATCACGAGTTCATCACAAAATTATCATGAAGTAATCGGCATTAATCGGGCTTTTCCACCGGTGGATTTACAGATGACTTTAAAAACGTGCCCTATGCACCATACAGTAGTATGATAGTTTTTCAAGAGAAAGTTTTTATTTATAGACTCTAGCTTATACGAGAAATGAATAGGAATCTCAAGAAAAAAAAGTTTCAAAGACTGAGCTGCATATTAATTTATTAAAGTGTATTAAGTATCACAGTACAACTGTTTAGTAATTAAACAACAACATGGAGGCGAGACGACTTTACATTGAACCCCTCCTGAATAAAATTTCACCATATTCCCATGGCTATGCGCATTATGTTATTAAAATGTCTGTCCGTCTGTCTGTCTGTTTGTACGCTCGATAATTCAAATACGCTTTATCGGATTTTCATGAAACTTGGTATACGCATTTATAACGTCCATTGTGAACCATTATATTGATTGTGAACCAGATCGGTTGACCGGTACCGGAGTAATGCTCAATTTAGCGCCTATTTCATGGTAATAAGAGACACATCCATAAAGTAAATTTCCCTGGGGCCGTTTACAGCAAGTAGGTCTACTAGCTTTTTTTCAACATATTCGCCACCAGAATTGAAACATTTGACAAACCGTGGAACCGACTTATGAATACCTGTTTCGTGGAAAGTCTGCCGCCTGGGATTTGAACTACCTTCGCCTTTTTGTCATTCTCTGTCATTCTTTGTCATTTCGTGAGTTGTAGGAAAAGATGTAAATCACTGGGAGCGAGGTCCGGACTTAAGGGTGAATGTTTGAACACCTTCCAGCCAAACTTATGTAGGAGACTTGCTAGGAGGTATTTAAACATCCACCCTTTGTCGATGGCCCTCATAGAAAGAATTTTAATATATTATTATAAACTATTTATCAAACGCAAATCAGTTCTCATGACAACATATTGTTTTACAGTGTTCATATACGGCTTAGGAAGTTGCAATACAGTTACCTTTGACGAATAACACTACCCACATATTCCTTCACATATGCTTAACAAACTGGACCTTTGTTCTTCCGTAAGCCCTTCTTAATAAATCGATCTGGAGCTTAACTCGAAAATCGATAACAAAAGTTACTTATTTTCTGCATATTAAAAGTGTAATTATCACTGATTAAACAAAAGCATTCTGAGACTTTGTTACATCAGTTTAACTGATTTTATATGGAGGAGAATTAGCCCTTGCCAGGAATCAAACCTGCCTTGATAGTTGCTTATATATCCAATAACGAGCTGACAATTTTATCAGATAAAATCGCATCCTCATATTAATAGCAAGAGTTTTATCAGATAAACGATCCTGATTGGTCTATATCCGAGGAACTCCTAAATGTTATTGGTCAATATTAAGAATGAGTGGAAGAGTCATAGAAAATGCTACGAATGACTTGGAATTCCTGCTTTGTTAGAAACGTCAGAAGTTATATCTTACTTCGTGATGACTGTATTATCCCGAACTTCGACTGCTTTTCACCATCAGCTGTACAAGAACCTCTTCATCTAGCGAATCCCACAGCCAGAAGAAAACTCAGGATCTAGTTTAAAAACACACAATAGTAACCGTGGCATCCTTGCTGCGAAATAACGAAGGTGGTTTTTGTGAGTAGAGACGTCATTAAATGAAACAGAGATCCGAGTTGAGTGCATGAAGGACCCAAGCGAAAGGAAATCCATCATACAGCTTGCGTAGCAAAAACTCTTTTTAATATAAGTCTTTCTATTGTACTCTGGTTAAACAATGAAATATGAAGATAGCTAAAGTATAGCTTTTTCATGAAAATCAAACCCAACCGCTTGGATCTGGCCCCAACCAGTCGTTTCTGTGCCCAAGGTTGCGGGTTCGATCCTGGCCCAGGTCGATGGCATTTATGTGTGCATAAATGTGACAGGCCCATGTCAGTAGATTTACTGGCGTGTAAAAGAACTCCTGCGGGACAAAATTCCGGCAAATCGGCGACGGTCACAGGTCTAAGTTGCAGTACATCCCCGTCGTTAAATAATCCCAAAGAGAGATTACTAGTTTATCAATTGAAATCTCACGAACTTATCTGTTGTAACTCGTATTCTCGTGTGGGATTTATGAAAACTTAAAGGATTCAGATATTTTACTGAACAATTTTGTGACATTTTTATTTTTATTTTTAAACATGCAAAATTTTAAATATTAATTTTTACTAACTCAAAAACTAATAACTTCGGGAGGTCCTAGGTTCAAATCCCATTGCAGGCCAATCCGACATGGGTTTTTTCATGGTTTTCCCATTCGTAAAAGCAAATGCCGAATTGGATAATTACTTACATGACTCATCCTTGCTATTTCATCTTGTATCACATCCATTTAAATTAATATCAGTTGAAATTTACTGACATAAAATACACCAACAATAGAAAATAGTTAACAATCAATAGTTAAATGGCCTACTGTACAGACACTAGATCTCGAACTCCTGATATGGCCTCGTAGCTAAAAGGAGTATAAAATACAACTGAAAAAACTAATAAACTGACAGAAATAAAACTTTTAACAGCATTATCTGTTACACCTCGAGTAGGCCTATGTGTACGAAGTAAGAACTACGCAGCTTGAAATACGTAGAAAATAGAAGTTTCGCCAACTACTCCCTTAGATTTCTAGCCCTCATATGAAACGTAATGTAAAAGTTACTAGCATGTGCCCGCGGCTTCGCCCGCGATAATTATTTCAAGAATTAAAAATTAAGAGCATAATAGTTAAATCATTACATTTATTAACACCTAAATCGCATGGACTACATACCACGATCAGATAGCATCGACTGGTAAAAGCGACCTCAGATTCGAGTTTCTTGGCCAAGAAAACCTCTGTATAGTGAGATTCGTCCAAATAAAACAACGTTTGACCATATTTAGGGCTTACAACATTCAAGCGATCGCGAAAGTTTTGTTTTCAAGGTTTGACAAAAATAGCCAAAGCCAACTGTAATTGATTTGACATTGAAATGTATAACTGAAAACTTATGTTTTGAAAACGCAAAAAATGCACGTTTTTTGCCAGTTTTTCACTCATAACTCACGAACGAAAACTAAAATTAAAATTCCGGCTTCGAGGTGCATTTTCCGACCCTTCAGCCCACCTATGTTTAAAATTTCAGATATCTGCGTTCAGTAGATTTCGCTGGACATCGAGGACAATTCCTTTTATTAATATAGATAATATGAATTATAATGATGCCTTCTCTAATTTGTCAAACATCCATTTCATTTAATCCAAACCCACCTATACCATTGGCAACAATATGTTCTGTGAATTTGTTTTGATAATTCTATGTAAAAAGGGATTAAGTATTTTCAAAAACATTTAATTTTTGGCATTTAGAATCAGAATTTTTTCAAAATCCTTTCTTAGTGAGCACCTACATTATGAAGCGAAGGTACTGTCAAAATTCCAAGTCTCTACCTGTTATAGTTTAGGCTGTACGTTGATTCCTGTCATTCAGTCAATCAGTCAGTCATTCATTCAGTCAGGACAAAGCCTTTTATATATATAGAGATTAATTTGATTAGGTAATGAAGTAAATGCCCATGCAAGTGTTTTGTATGTTTCAGATGCGAGTCAGTACGCCCACTACGTGTTCAACACGATCAAGCACAACCAGACTGGCAAGATCAGCTTCGAGGTGAGTAGTTCTCGTTGCTTAGTTACCGTCTAGATTGTCATCTTTCTCTTTAAAAACACTGGGACTGAGTTTTGAAAATTCTGTACTTTTTGATCAATTGTTTTTAAGGGGGGACATAGAGCTTTCGGTGAAATTCATAGGTGAGAAATAGGTGAACTTCATTGTTTTTTTCCTCAGCAATGAATTGCTCTACAAGCTTGCATACTCTTTATTCACTACTTCTACAATTGCATATTATTTTCAAAACTAATCAAACTGTTACAGTTACGGGTAGTTATCGTTTCAAAATAGCAGCCACGTTTCATGCACTGATATGCCGTTTCCTTAATAACTTCTGCAAATATCGATATTTCTGATTGATTATTATTTTGTGTATTTGTTAATACCTTATGAACAACACTAACTACAATCATTCATTTAACATTAATAGTTTTTAATATATATATTTTTATTATTTAAAAAAAATACTTAACTTATACTGTAGATATTCCAAAGATTGTAGATGATGTTGTTCATATGATGTTTGCAAACAGATAGACATAAAGAATAACTAAAAAATATTGCCATTTGTGGAAATTATCACGGAAACGGGATTTTAGTGCACGAAACTTGGCTGTCATTTTGTAACGATAATTACCCATAACTGTAACAGTTTAATTAATTATGAAAATAATATGGAATTATAGAAGTGGTCAATAAAGAACATGCCAGATTGCAACCTTGTAGATAATTTCATTGCTGAGGAAAAAAATAAAATTTATCTATTTCTCACTTAAAAATTTCACCGAAAGTTGTATGTCTCCCCTTAAACTTGGCGAGTTGATTGTGTATGTAAAGCAATGATTGGGGTGGTTGTACAGAGATTTGCCCAGGGTGCAAAATACCTTAAATCTGGGCCTTCTCCGTTTAGGTAAGAGAAGAATACACCGGATTAGTTATTCGTTGTTTATGTTATAGTAGTCATAGTAACGAAACTTCTTTATCTTCTGTTTTCTTAGTTGCTAGGTTTGATTCTCGCTTAGTCGTTCATTTGTTACGATGGTTGCCATGGTATCTATATAAGAGAAGAAGGCTCTGATTCAGCTGTTTAATTGTTTATGCGATAGAGTGCGTGTAATAATGAATACGTGCCTGATGGAGTGCCGTAACAGTATCGCATTAATAAAGCTCCCCACGCTGCCTAATCAATAAATGTGACGACACTCTCTGTATTTGCAAATTCATTCCTTATTACACTCTAATTATCTAATATATTGCGTAATTTTTCCTCATTTCAGATCCTATGTATTACTCAATAGAGTTATGGATTCCTTTATACACAAATTGCACGTAAACAGCTGAAAATATTAGCTATTTATGATACAAATTGTAAAAGAGAGATTTATTTCGCAAGTAATAATAATAATAATGATAATAATAAATATTACAGTTTTATTTAACCTGGAGAAAGTTAAGACCGTAAAGTCTTTTCTTCCATTTCGCCAGGGACTAAAAGTACATAAAGGCTAGTTTACACGATGAAATTAGGTTTCATAACTAGGTTTCGCAACTGTTTTTTGCTTGAATGCGCAAGCGCGAGATTAACTGGCGACAATGAGTTACGACACTACGCAGTTTCGGCTGATTCCAACTTTTCATGAAACTATAAGAGTAATTTTAATATTTTACGCATAATTAGCTTGTTCATATTTCGTAAAATGAAGTGGGGAAATGAGGAAATTGTGAAATTCCTGGATTCATACGTGTTTCAAACGTGAATGCGGGATTTCAACAACTTGAACATAAAAAATAAGATGAAACGTGCGGTTGCATTGGAATATAAAATGGGTGTAATTAGTTTCACGAAATCACTTTCATGAAAGTGGTTACGAAACCTAGTGTCATCGTGTAAACTAGCCTTAAGTTGTTCCAATATAACATAATAAATAACACAAAATACATTAAAAGACACAACATAACACATTACATGATTTAAGATACATTAAATGACACACTGAAGGATATGAAAGAAATTAAGTGGTACGAATACAATTAAATTACACAATAGCATTAAATGATATAAGTTTAATTAACAAAGGACATGAAAAAATACACTTTTAAGTACTATGTAGGCCTATATGTGCTGTTAACTGCAATTTGAGGATTGATAGTGACCAGCAGTCCTTGATGTGAGTTGGTAAAGAATTCCACATTCGGATGGCTGAAGTAGTACCAGGAGCAATCCTGGGGGTAAAGGCGGACTTTGTGTGAAGCTGACAACCTTAACACCTTCGTGTGCCGAATGTCTAAAATCTGGGAGCCTCAATCTCCTGGAACCCTCTGGGTCTCCATGGCCTGTAATAAGAAACACTTCACTTTACTTCTTGCTCTTTTAAGTATAGCGTGTATTAAAATATCTCCTAGGTACAAAAATGAAGAAGTGCTTAATGAAGTGATGGAAGAGAGATCCCTTCTGAATTCAATTAAGAGTAGAAGAGCAAAGTTAGTGGGTCATACATTTCGGCACAATGATCTACTCATTAACATTTTTGAAGGGAAAATACTGGGAAAGAAATCAAGAGGACGTCCAAGAAATTCATTTATTAAAAACATGATAAATGATATGGACGTGCTGTCATACGAAAATCTAAAGAGAACGACGATGAAGAGGAAGACATGGCTACTGCAACAAGGCATTGCCTTTAGATCTTGATGATGATGAGTAAAGCCCGGATTTTCATGGACTATCAGACTTAAAAACATGCATGCATTCATGCACTATCGTATCTCCAAATATGCACAATGAAGGGCGAAACATGCACTATCAAAAATCCGCACTGTACTGCAATATATTTCAATTTCTCTTAAAACAACATACAACAACGAGTTTTTCCAAATTCTTCTCACTTAAACTCGTGCTTTTATCAGATAGGACATTCTTGAACGCAGAAAAGGATCTTTCTACTTCAGAAGGTGCATACTTAAGGGAAGAAATGTGACTGAGGATGAGATCGAATTCCATGACTTTTGCATTTTTCCACATAATACGTCTTTCACCGTTTTCAGAAGTTTAAGATCAGTATTTGAACTAAGTACCTTCTTAAGTTTTTCCCTAACTGTCACACCCATTTCGCCACAACACGATTCTAAAGATAATTCAACGTCTTCAACAATGGCTAGTGACTGACAAATTTAAGCAGTGAACATGCTGTTTAGGAGTTTTCTTTCAATTTAAGGTCGGCGAGTCGGCATTTTCTTTTGTAGCCTGGTGTTTTATATTACTGTTTATTTAGGGTAAACAGTAGTTTGCACTTGAAATTGATGCAGGTGGCAGACTCTGTTGCCAAGTCAATCAAATAACAATGATAATAATAATACAACATTTTTACGTTTCACTGAAAAGCCAAGATTTTAGGGAGGCACATTCATAATATGCACAGTTATGCATGGTAACTTGATATTATGCACTAAAACAAGACAATGGGGGTTTATATGCATTAAAAATGTCTGAATATGCTGTATTAAACCAAAAAAATCCAAAACATGCATTATGCATGAATTTTGCCATAAAAAGGCCGAAATATGCAAACATGCACGGAAAAAATATGGTTATTTGGAATCCATAAGTCATGATATGAGTAAATGCAAAGTTTGAGAAGTCTAACCAAAGTATATAAAAACATGCATTTGCATGGAAATCCGGGCTCTAATGATGAGGTACAAAAAAAATCCCTTTAGTCAAGCCTACAGGCTGAGATAGATTTCGAAGTGCTTTTGGTTTAATTTACTGTCGCTGCGTAGCACTCTTCTTCTTTAACCTTGGCATGACAAACCCACAATAATAACTGCAAAAAAGAGGAAAGAGCACTTTTTCAAACATTCAAATCTCGCCGTATATGCAGAACTATCGAGAAACTAGTTATTGATTTGTAGAGTACTCATCAAGCTTTTTAACGATACCCCTCAAGACTGGTTTAAAAGATTTTGAATTTCCATCCCCCACCCCAAATCGTACCCCCAAAACCGCCGAATCGTTGGTGTCACTGTGAACTCCATAAGGAGTACTCTAATTTATTCAAACAAAGTTTCCCTCTATACTTCATAGGGGCCGAGATATAAATGTTTTAAAACTTCAACCCCCTCCCCCGACCACCCCCTTGGGTCAATTTTGCTCATTAACGAATTTGTCCGAACTATTGGGCCTAGAAATAACATAATAAAATTTGATACAAATATCTTCCAAATTACGGCCGCTAGCGTGTAAAGAAGTGTGGTTTCGTACTTAGGGAGGCATGAAACGTAAAGATAGGAAAGAATTTTTCGAAAGTCATGACATGGTATTGATTGCAATAGGTAGATTTTCTTCTTCGAAATCTACCTAATAACAAAGTGGAATTTTCGTAGGTCTCCCTTTAAGTTTGTGCTTCTATTCTTTGTATTAAGGTTGGCACCCTGTACAACCCTGTGTTGTGTTGAGCTCTCATTAGTGGCGATCTGTAGAAACCCAATGCAAGTAATTCCAAGCTCAAGAGGGAAGCATTTGCAATTAGCTGGTTACCTCATCTTCATCTCACAGGTTTTCCTCGTGTAGACAAGGCCTATAGTGTACATCTCGGAGAGTTGCTATAGTTACAGCTAATATAGTCAGGTGCGTGTAATTACTTTTCAAAACAAGAGTGCTAAGTGCATATAGTATGAAAAATAAAAAAAAAATCTGGTGTAAAACCCATAACTTTCTCTGCCAAAATAAAATCTGACTTATGCCCGGTTTTTATAAACTCGTGAAATACCTATGGGTAAATTATCCATGGACAAATTAGTTCCTAATCACCCACAGTGATATAATGAGCAAGGCCTTGGAGTTGTACAGTTAATTTAATTCAGAAGGCTTTGATTCTCATTGTTTAAATTATTATTGATCCTACAAAGAGGTTAAATTTTTTCCAGCCATCCATGAAAGGATAAATTAACCCGACGATTTACCCTTGGAAAGATCTAGCCCTAGTTTGTAGGAACATTTTTTCTGTCATTTTCATATTTACCCAGAGGACATTTATCTAGAAACTCGCCAGAAGTGTATGTGATTGCTATCTTTAAATTATTTGTGTTTGTGTGGTGTTATTCTTGTGTAAATTCTGTGCATTGGATAATTTACCCATAGGTATTTCACGAGTTTATAGAAACCGGGCATAAATAAGGGCAATTTTGATTTTTTTTGTTTTAAACCGACACAATTAATTTGTATCTTTAAAAAAACAAATTGAGGTATTGAAATCAAAATTTGAACTTGAATTTCGGTTTAAATTTTAAATTAATTGAGCAAAATTTCAAGTTTCTAGACAAGTAGATTAAAAAAAAAAAAAGAACTCAACACTTCGGTCATCCATTAAGTTGAGAAACAAAATCAATGGTTGATAAGAGCAAACTAAATGCATTGTTACTATGGTAACTCTCTTGACAATTGCACAAGTTTGTTTATCAGTAGGGAGGTTCTAGTGAAACGCGACAGAACTAATGGATTACGTTTAAACGTATAAGTTTCTTGGAAATCCGATAAAGCGTATTTGAGTTATCGCGCGTACAGACACATGGACAGACATTTTCCCCCCACATAGTTTCATATAGTACCATTCTGATACTTCATAAAAAAAATCTATATAGACAATTGAATTTTTTTTTTTTTTTTTTTTTTTTTTTTTTTTTTTTTTTTGCACGACGTAACTAATTAGTGGTAGTTACGAATATTGTTGCCTTGGATCGTAACTTGACATTCCCGCACGCAATCTGGTTGCTATGAAAACAAAAGAAATTTCCGTGCGGTAAAAATTACAAAAAGCACAAGTGCCGTAAGTAAAATCATCTTAATACAAGCCTTTATGGAAGACCGGAACCAAGGCCCCCTAGTTTGTGGCGACTTTAACAGGACAAATATTCGATCCCCATAACAACAAACACATGCGAATCACTTTCTGAAATAAATATCTATCTTCAATAATGTATATACATAATATTTTCAGCTATTATCTCAATTAATATAAATAAATTTATATAAATAATCTTCTTGCAAAAAATAGCATGCAATACTCGTGCCGTAATTGCATAACGGATCTCGGAAATTGAAAAAAAAACTCTTTCCTCGATCCGTATGCACCGCTTACGGCACTTGTATCACAATATACTATTTTGTACTCCTTAGCTAGTAAGTGGTACTTACGAACGTTGTTTACATGGATCGTAAGTTGACATTCCCACACAGTCTTGTTGCTAAGGGCCGTTGCGATGAGGTTAAATTACTTACGGTCCAAGCGATACGTCATAATTCATTACGATACACTTCATAATACAAGCCTTTATGGCCACGGCCCCCAGGAAAAATATTCGGTTCCCATAACAACAAACACATGCGAATCACTTTCTGAAATAAACATCTATTTTCAAGAATGTATTTACATAATATTTTCAGGTAATATCACAATTAATATAATTAAATTGATATAAATAATCATCGTGAAAAAAATAGCATGCAATACACGGGCCGTAAAGGCATTTACGGGTCTCGAAAACTTAAAAACCCTCGGCTGCGCCTCGGGTTTTAAATCTGTTTCCTCGACCCGTAAACGTGCCTTACGGCACTTGTATCGCAATATACTATTTTAATATTGAACGATATAATTATGTTCGAGAATCATGTTGCAATTTGTTACAAGATTAAATGAAACAGCAACAATCTATGCCCCCCGTGTACGTCATTAGGGATTGTTTTATTTTGTTATTTTAAAAAAAGAAGAGAAGCGTGTGATTACATTCCTGCCACCAGATGGACTCCACAGCAACAGAATGATAATGCTTCCATTATGCCGCGTAATCCAATTAAACACATTTTAGTGACGTATAAGCAACGTTGCCAGGTTTTCATTTAATTTCCTCATAGCTCGTTTTCGTGGTGATTCGACCGTAATATCGTTCGCTAGCAGGTGCCGCGATAATAATACAAAAAAAAAAAAAAAAAAAAAAAAAAAAAAAAATTGGAGGAAAATAATTAAAACACTATATTTAAAACTATTAATTATTATAATAAAACAGCTAAAACTCCGGCTTTGGAGTGCTTTCAACGATTAGAAAGCGCCGCCGGGGAAAAGCGACCTCAGATTCCAGTTCCCTGGCCTAGAAAACCCCTTCGTAGTGAGTTCCGTCCAAATCGATCAATGTTTGCCCATTTATGCCTATTTTCATTATCCCTCATCCGTCTAGGTTAAAAAATTCATATGACTGCGGGCCTTGGCGTTATAAACAAATGAATCGAACAGGGTGAGATCACATATTTGTTTGTTTTTAGTAAAATATAGCCGGCCATAAGCCAATTATCCTTAATTATCAGAATTTTTAACCTCTCGTATGTACATATTTAGACATTTTTATTGCATACAGAGTGTTTATGAATAGACCTAATACCGGACTAATTTACCTATGTATAGAGGGGGCATAGGCAAGCAATTTTTATTGGAAGATTTATGCCCTTTGACGTGAAATGTGTATGCTACCGGGCATTAAACTCATTACAATTTGTTGCTCTTAAGTCAATAATGAAGGGAAATTGGGTTAAAGTTTTCATTAAATTGACTTCATGCCTTTGATAAAAATCTTATTCTTAGTAATTCATCAACAGATATTATCATAATTTAATGTTTACATAATCTGCAAAATTTACAGATTAATTACATGGCTGGCCGCCACTGCATTGGTTTTTTATTCATAACTAAAGTGTTAACAACGAAGTTCCTTTGTTTTACATTTTTTTCAAATATTAGAAGTCAGTGGCGGCCGTGCCCTGCGAGATTTTATGCTGTTACAGGAAAAATTGAATCCATAAAGCAAAAATCTCTTAATAAAAGTTGCTTGTCGATGTCCCCTCTATACACACGTAAAATATTTCGGTGTTATTCATTAACACCCTGTATAAATTCTACCCCTAGCTATGAATAAACTGGACTGTATTAAGGGTAGAGGAAGTTATGTTTCACACACCGCCGTCTCGAGAATTACACTGCCTGTCCTATGCTTTATTTTAACATGGAGTTCAGAGTATTGCTCAATTGCCTAATTTATCCAGTAGAGGCGACACAGTTCACACCCAGATCGCAGCAATCACTAATCAAAATAAGCATTAAACAGACACAGATACTTGTGTTATATGTTTAGAACGTAATATTATTCCAGTATATGACACTTACCTTGAAATGGAATTTTGGAGCAATAATTAAAATAAATGTAAATTAATTAGACGCATTGATAGACTATATTATGAGCACCGCCGTCTCGAGGAGTAATACAGTTTAGAAGGCAGTGATTATGAGACGGCGGTGACAGCACTACATAATCAACAATGTCGTAGCAAAAAACAAGAAGCAGTCTGGGTGTGAAAGGTGCTGCCATCTGTAATGTCGCCGAGTACGCAAAATTAGCCGTATAGGACAGGCAGTGTATACACGATTAATACAGTTTAGAAGGCAGTGGTTTCACATTAAATTTCTTCCCCGTCTGAAATATGCGAATTAAAGTGCTACTTTTAGAAGACAAGCTAAGATGTGACCATAACATGTTTGCTTATGCAAAATATTTAAAACGCCCTTTTTACGACTCGGATTCTTGAGATTTACGAGGAGGCCGTGGCGAAACAAAACACAACACAGGATCCAACGCCTGGCTGCTGGTGTGGAACATAAAACCCGAGGCGGAACAAAGAAGGCCGTAAAACAAACACTGCTGCCAACTTGCCAATAAGTCACTAGAAATATTGCTGTTAGCTTAGAAATGGCTCCAGCCTTCATGGCGCAGAAATAGAAGACTAAAGGAGGAGGAGATGTTGATATTGGTTATAATAACGTATTTTAACTCTTGAAATCGTAATGCATAGTGCTAATAAAATTATGAAGAAGAAATTGGAAGAAAAATTAAAAATTCATGTACTTATTTATTTAGCCTTTCTGTCACAACAGATTGCCTTTAACAAAGACTACCAGATTAAGTTGAAGGGCGGACATACAGCTTTCTATGCTGGAAAATAGGTGAAGTTTCATTATTTTTTTCTCAGCAATGAATTGTTCTGTAGCCTTGCAATCTGGCATGCTCTATATTGACTAGTTCTAAAATTGCATGCTTTTTCAGAATTAATTCAACTGTTACAGTTAATGGGTAATTATCATTACAAAATACAAGCCAAATTTTTTGCACGTAAGTGCCGTTTCCCTCATAGCTCAAACATTTATTAACACATTGCAGTGAAATTTTTCATGCAAGTATATTTGATATTAGAGAACAACACTATCTAGAATCACTGATGTAACTTTAATAGTTTATTTTAATATGTCTGATGAAAAATTTCTAAAGAAAATTAAAAGTGATGATTTTTTTTTTATATTTATGCTCCAGATAATCCAAAGATTCTGGATTATTTTCTTCATATGATATTTACAAATAGCCTATGTAGAAAAAAGAATCACTCAGAAATATTGTCATTTATGAAAATTACAATTTGGTGCTCATAAGTCAATAATTAAGCGCAATAGGGTTAACATTTTCATTAAATTGACTTTATGCCTTCTTAGTGATCGACAAAAACCTGATTCTTAATCATTCATCAATAGCTATATCATAATTTGGAGTTTTCATAATCTGCAAAATTTACAGACTAATCACATGACTGACCGCCACTGCATTGGGTAATTTATTCATAACTTCAGTGTTAACAACCAAGCTCTTTTCTTAGAAGTCAGTGGCGGCCATGCCCTAGGATTTGTTATGCTGTTACAGGAAAAATTAAATCCAAAGAACAAAAATCTCCTAATAAAAGTTGCTTGCGTGTGTCTCCTCTATATACAGGTAAAATATTTCAAAGTTATTCATGAACACACTGTATATATGTGTACTGTGTACTGTATATATGGAGATTTAAAAAAATATATTGTTGTATAGTCTTACTCCAAAACTAAAGCTGTGTTTCAGTCTAGCTAGTGGTTTACATTTAATTTTATATCTATATATATTTTATACAGTGATATCTATACAGGCCATGGAGGCCCAGAGGGTTCCAAGAGGTTGAGGCTCCCAGATTTTGGACATTCGCCACTTGAAGGTGGTAAGGTTGTCAGCCTTACGCACCGGCCGCCTTTACCTGGTACTCATTTCTGTTATAGGCTGAGTCGTCCCGTGGGCCACAGTGCCACCAGAAGGGTTAGGCCGATTGAAACACTCCAACGACCTCATCGGGAATCGAACCCTCGACCTTCCGGTTTGTAGCGCAGCGCCTCAACCACTATGCTACGGCGTACCCCATATTTGATACAGAGTGTCTAAAAATAAAGATATTTTCGATTACATTTTGGGGCACCCTGCATTTGTTTCTGGATATTTGAAATAAGCAGCAAGCACATGTACCCCTGGTTGCTAACGATTTCACTGCGTTGTTTGCAGGACTTCCTGGGCATCTTGAGCAAAGTGTCTCGGGGCTCGGTTCAGGAGAAGCTCCAGTGGATATTCGGGCTCTACGACCTGAACGGAGACGGACAAGTGACAAAAAGCGAAATGCTAGACGTGGTCACTTCCATATACGAGATGCTGGGGAGATCCACAGAGCCACAAGTGGAGGAACACTCCGCCAAGGAACACGTCGAGAAAATCTTCCACGTGAGTAACCCAGTGTTAAACATTTTAGTTTTTAAAATATTGAACTACTTTGAGGGAAGACAGAAGTGTTGATTAGCCATTTTGGTCAAAAAGTGGTATTTTTGAAGTGAAACTTCTTTAGCCGCGGTAGGGGTTAATCGAGAGCTTGTGTAACGCTCAAAATCGTCACGAAATTAGTTAGGTGTGACGGAACAGAAAACAATCAACTCAATGATTAGGCTTATCCAAAGTTTACAAAATCCAGAAATTAAAAATTAAAAAATCCAAAATCCAAAATTTAAAAATTCCAAAATTAAAAAGTCGAAAATCTAAAATTTAAAAATTAAGAATTAAAGATCCAAAATTTAAAAAATCCAAAATTAAAAGATCCAAAATTAAAAGATCCAAAATTCAAAAATCAAAGATCCAAAATTCAAAGATCCAAAATTCTAAAGTCCAAAAATCCAAAATTTAAAAAATAAAAAATCCAAATATCCAAAATTTAAAAATAAAAAAAATCAAAATTCAAAACTCCAAAATTTAAAAAAAAATCCAAAATTTAAAAAAATCCAAAATTAAAAATCCAATCCAACAATCCAAAATTCAAAAATTCCATTAATCCAAAATTTAAAAATCAAAAAATTGAGACAAGTTTCACTTCTGTCGCGTGGCGTTCCACTCACACTTTTTTTTTATTTTAGTGTCAGAAAATCAATAATGCCCAAAAGTACAGCCAAAAAGTACAGTAAACGTGGATAAATTTTATGCCATTTGGACGCATGGCACAGGTACTGCTACACCATTTTCAAACCTCAGTGTGCTTCCGACTGACAGTACATGCAAACTTTAAAACAAACGCTGAATGTCATATTTTTACTGCCCCCTGCTGAATAACTACTCCTTTTCAACCTCAATTTCGGAAAAAGTAATTTCAATTTCGGAAAAGGTAACTTGAATTTCAGAAATATAATCTTTGTTTCGGAACAGTGTTAAAATAAATACAGGGGCTAAATAAAATTATTAGTTTTTTTTTAAATTATAGCTACCTAATAGAATAGTTGTTGGTCGCGGTGGTCTAGGGGTAGCGTGCCCGCCTCTGGATCCGCAGGTCGCGGGATCAAACCCGGCCGCGGTCGATGGTTTTTTCCGGACGTAAAAATCCAGGCACGGAGTCCTCCGGGAGGGGTTTTACGCTGGGGGCCCGTGTCGTAGATTTACGGCACGTTAATTAACTCCAAGCCTAAATTAGAGCCACTGGACAAAATTTCCCGGCCCTTTCACGTCCAAGTACTACTTTAGTTTCCTGGTGGTTGCGAGGCGATGGGCTTACCACCTGTCCCTCTACCCTCTCTCGGAAAATAAGCATATCAAAATTAGTATAGGTAATGAAACCTCCATTGGAGGCCCTTCGCCCCACCTGGGGATCATAGGGTACCAGATACAGATACTCACAACTAATGTGAAAATTTCTCAGCCCTTTCACGTCCAAGTAATACTTTAGTTTTTTGGGGGTTGTGAGGCGATGGGCTTACCACCTGTCCCTCTGTCCTCTCTCGGAAAATAAGCGTAACAAAATTCATATAGGAATCAGAAACCTCCAATTGGAGGCCCTTCGCCCCGACACTGGGGATATATGACAATGTCAGTCTGTCAATAGAATAGTTATTGCTAACTAAGCGAGGTTGAATAAAACATTACTTTAATTTAGACCTATTTATATTTATTTATTTATTTATTTATTTATTTATTTAACCTGGCGGAGTTAAGGCCATAAAGCCTTCTCTACCACTCAGCCAGGGCAAAAACATGAAATACATAATGATAACAATAATAATGATTAAAAATAAATTTAAAAATAACTGATATACATGAATGCAAGAAACGAACATTAAATACAAAGAAAAAATTAGAACATACAGGGTGGCGCACGAAATGTAATACCATTTATTTTACACATAACACATATTAATTTTTATTATAGCTTTATATAAAATACATAGAATTGATCATTAGGAAATGGAAATTGTGTGTGTTCAATATGACCGCCGTTTTGCCTCACAATCTCTTGCAAACGAACCCTTACATTCGTCACCACTTTTCGACACAAGTCTTCAGATAACGCATGGCACAACTCCATTACAAGCGCTCTGAGCTGATTCCCAACTCTGCAGAAGTTCTTTAGACGGACTTCGAGTCAAAGCAACGAAATCCGCTTCAATATTTTCAGGTGTACGAACACTAGCCCGTCGCGACCGCTTTTTTTTTCCAACACAAACTGCTCGGTTAGTCTGTAAATTATCTGTTTGATAGGAGCCCATCTTGTATTAAAGAGAGCAGGAAAACGTCTCTGAGTCAAAAATACACTCTTCGTTTCGGCGAAAAACAGAACAACTTTCACCTTTTTTCACCATTCAAACGCCTGTTGTGCGCCATTTTACAAACTAATGTCTGTGTTCGTTGTCATGGTGAAATCCGACATGTGATGACACCTATCGAAATTTCCACGAAATTCGGCTTACACTAGCACTGTTAGAAACAGCGAAACTGCTATATTACAATATTTATGAGATAATTAAATGGTATGACATTTCGTGCGCCACTCTGTATATACTTGAATAATTAAGATACATTAAGATACATTAAGACACATTAAATGATAAAAAAGAAATTAATTGTTACAAATATGATTTAGTTATATAAAAGCATTAAGTGATAGAAACTGAAATTAACATTGGACATGAAAAAGATTATTAAGTACTACGTATATGTGCTGTTAACTGCGATCTGAAGGTTGACAGTGACCGGCAGTCCTTGATGTGAGATGGTAAAGAATTCCACATTCGGATGGCTGAAGTAGTAAACGATGATGAGTAAAGAGATGTATGATGTTTAGGTATTGCGAGAATATATTGCCTGGACCTATGTGTTTATTATAACACAGTTCCGAAATAAATATTACTGTTTCCGAAATACAAGTTACTTTATCCGAAATTGAGGTTGAAAATGTGTAGTCATTGTTATAACTTTGTGGTTAGTTTATGAAGTTCAAGTCCTTTTCGTGGTTAGCTTTTTTAAGTTAAATTTCATAAAATCCCTGCACCAAGGAAAGCAGAACACGAATTTGACATGGCCAAGACGGCATCAGATCAGAGAAAAGCTCGCTTCTATGATGCATGTGCACCTGCTAGTTGTAATGTATGTTTACAAATGTTCTATGTAAATGTTACATAGAATCATATTGTAAGTAGTCTAGCTTAGAGAAAAAAATATGTTAGATAAAGTCTAACACTTGAGTGTTGGCGTGAGAGCCATATAGGCCTCTGGAAGAGATGACGGGTTAATTATCCGTTCAGCAACAATGATGGTAATTCGTATCTAATATATAAAGTCGAATGTGTGTTTGTGGATATGTGGGTATGTATGTTTGTTCCTTATACAAATCTACATTTCTTCACCAATTTGTACAAAATTTTGCACACATACCCAGTTAAGCCAGAGAAGTAACGCGGTCAACATTAAAATTGAAATAAATCAGTCCTTCCCTTGAAAATGATATAATTTCTGAGAATATTATACTGAAAAAAAAATGAAATGCTGTTCAGTTGTCAAGACAACAGTGTATTGTTTACAAAGTTCGCATGGGGCTCTGGACACTACATAATATTGGACTTTAACGAATTCTGATGCTAACGATTTGTAAAAATAATTCTTGAAGAATAAAATCCACGAAAATAAAGCACATTGTAATGCAGTCACATAACTTTCTCTACCCTCGACACAAGAAATATTTTCTCACTTAACATTTTGATGTAGAATAAGAGGTCGTATTGCAGGGATAACTTAAGTGTGTGAGTATGCTATATCAGAAGTAGGTAAACAATCCTTTCCGCTTATACGTTATCCATAGCTGTATGCTTTGTATTAGTTGAGAAATAGGGATGTTTATCATAGGCCCTAAGCATCGGATGGAACATTTTGAGTCCTATGCTCTCAGTATTTTATGTCCCGGGTTTTAGGGGAGGAAAGTATGAGTGTGATAAATCTTTTTCTTCATTTCAAGTTTTACATACGGTACATATTATATAAGCACCTAGAGTATCAAAATCGTAAAGTCCTCCATAAGTTAATTTCAAATTGCAAAACACAAAGCCCGGGCGACGCCGGGCCTTTTCAGCTAGTTATTAATAAAATTTAAAATAAAATGTAATATTACTTTTTCACTTCAATCTTATGTCTTACTGAATTCTAGATCTGTTAGGTGTACCTGTAAACCTTACGATAGATCTTTAAAGTTTCCATAGAGGGACCAGCACCCAATATTAGCCCTTAAATGTCTGATAAATTTAAATCTAATCCTAACTCCATTCAAATTAGAAACAATATTATAAACCACACAAAACATCTGTGTTTGTGCTGGATACGTGGACACCAAGGGAATGTTGGTAACGAACGTGCGGATACATTAGCTAAATCAGCAGCATCTTCCGGTCTACGTTATTCATATTCTTTCGTTAAAAACAAGGGGGTACGCCGTAGCGTAGTGGTTGAGGCGCTGCGCTACAAACCGGAAGGTCGCGGGTTCGATTCCCGATGAGATTTTTCAATTGGCCGAATCCTTCTGGTGGCACTATGGCCCTGGGGTCGACTCAGCCTCTAACAGAAATGAGTACCAGGAGCAATCCTGGGGGTAAAGGCGGCCGGTGCGTAAGGCTGACAACCTTACCACCTTCATGTGCCGAATGTCCAAAATCTGGGAGCCTCAACCTCATGGAACCCTCTGGGCCTCGATGGCCTGTATAGGGATTACTTTACCTTTTTTTTTGCGTTAAAAACAAAATGTTACATTATATCTTTAATTGTTGGAATGACATTTGGATAAAAAGTACAAATGGCGCCTTGACTAAAGAACTTTTCTTCCCTACAGTGCACTTTCGGCTAAATGTTAAAATATTTACACCAAATTTTATTTTAACACAATTTATGACAGGCCATGGAAAATTTGGGAGTTATTTTTTACGATTTCACATTATTTCAGATAGTGGTTACAATTGTGTCAGGAATCCATACTAACTGTAAAACATGTTTTGTTCGATTGTCCTATGTTCGAAACAAAAAGACTCCAGCTAAATTTGCTTTTTGAAGATTGTGACGAAATTTCCATGTGTCAAAAAATTTTCAAGAAGCAATGTTATTATGATCGACTTATCCAGTATCTAACATATATTCACAACCATATGTAATTCATATTCTATATTTTACTGTATACAGTATATTGTGTAAGCTATAACCCTAGCATGCCTTTTCTGGCAAAATAGAGGAAGCTGGAATAGATAGCCCTTAAATGCGAATACCATTACTCAGTTTTTCACATAAATTATAAATCCGTGCCGGACTGCAAAGAAAACAGTTAACACAATGATTACCCTCATTGTATATTAGGTAGATTTCGAAAAATCTACCTATTGCAATCGATACCATGTCATGACTTTCGAAAAATTCTTTCATATCTTTACGATTCATGCCTCCCTAAGTACGAAACCACCGCCTGTTAAAAAAAAAATTGTGATATATATAAAATTTATATATATCACAATTTTATAATTATTATACTGTATATTTATTTATTTATATTTATATTTATATCTTGACACGCTAGCGGCAGTAATTTTGAAGATATTTGAACCAAATTTTATTATGTTATTTCTGGGCCCAATAGTTCGGACAAGTTCGTTAATGAGCAAAATTGGCCCAAGGGGGTGGTCGGGGGAAGGGGTTGAAATTTTAAAACATTTATATCTCGGCCCCTATGAAGTATAGAGGGAAACTTTGATTGAATAAATTAGAGTACTCCCTATGGAGTTCACAGTGACACCAACGATTCGGGGGTTTTGGGGGGTACGAGTGGCGGTGAGGGTAGGGGTGGGGGATGGAAATTCGAATTTTTTAAACTACGTCTTGTGGGGTATCGTTGAAAAGCTCTTAATGAGTACTCTACAAATCAATAACTAGTTTCTTGATAGTTCTCATATAAGGCGAGATTTGAATGTTTGAAAAAGGGCTCTTTCCTCTTTTTTGCAGTTATTATTGCGGGTTTGTCATGCCAAGGCTAAAGAAGAAGAGTGGTACGCAGCGACAATAAATTAAACCAAAAGCACTTCGAAATCTACCTCAGCATGTAGGCTTGCCTAAAGGGATTTTTTATTTTTTTTCTTATAACGTTTTCCGTAAATTTTACATTAATTTAAATTTTCCTTAATTATTTTCCATTATTTTATTACAAATGTAAGACAAATTGTTGTATCCCATAGTAGCCTATACATTATGCGTTTAAGTGTTAACCAAATCTGACCGTAGTTTTACTATCATTTAAGACTTATTACTAATATTAGGTAAATTATTATAGGTGGCCATTGTTTTATAGCCAGTCAGAACGCGTAACCCAATTTGTTTTATTTTATATTATATTATATATATATAATTTTTATTATTACTATTATTACAAATTACAAAAATACAAATTATTACAAATACAAAATATAAATAATATAAATACAATTAATCTGTCAATTAGTCTGACGATTCTCCCAACTGTTGTTATTATTGTTATTATTACTATTGTTGTTGTTATTCGCGGGCTCTTAAGATTTTCTCTTTCTGTCCCTTTTCCACTCTACCGGGATTATGTGTGGTTTGGACTCTACTTTATCGTGGCAATAAGCATTCTCAACAACGCTGTGAAAGTAGTTAGTTCGTACCTGTTGCTTCCCGATCAATGCGATCCTCAGGTGGCCTTGTATGGGCTACTCAATGTGGTTCTCAGGTAGTTTAGTTTCAGCAGTTTAATGTACTTATCAGTAGAGACCGGATTTTAAAGGGAATTCCTTTTTTTATATTTCATCACAAAACGTGATAAAATTGAACAGGACATTACAGGGTAAGTTTTAACTGCAAATGACCTAGTTTTAACGTCCCTTTTTTCCCTTTTTTAGGCTCATATCCTTTTTTTTGGGAACTTTCCCTTTCCAGTACCTTTTTTGATAATTTATTTTGAAAAATTCGTAAATTACCCAGTATTTGGTAAGATGAAAACATTAAAAATTGTTTTCACTGATTCACCATTGAGAAAATAATTCCTCCCAGCAGAATAAAGCGTTACAGGGAAATTACAGGCTTGCCATTGCCTAAGTTTCCCATTATAACAAGGTGGGGAACGTGGATTTCGTGTGTTATTTTCCTTTGTGAGAATTTCAACAAGATCAAAACATTTCTTCAGTCATTAGCTGTTACAGAATCAGCAGCTGTAGAGCAAGCAAAGGCTTTACATAAAACAAACATGTATCTCTCTGCTGAATTTTTAGGCTCTCTTACTTTTATATCCCTTTTTTCTTACCTTTTTTGGCAATAATTTTCCCTTTTTTACCACCTTTTTTTTTGGCAATAATTTTCCCTTTTCTCGTCCTTTTTTGGGTGAAAATTTTCCCTTTAAAATCCGGTCTCTACTTATCAGGTGGCTCTTTTTATGTCTTGCACTGCCCGTGCCATACGCACTACAGGCAGAGGAAGTGTTGTCTTCGACCCCGAAATACGAAGTTGAGTTTTTAACATAAATTACGCGTGTTGAGGTCTCCTAAATCCAAAAATGCTATTTTAACGAACATGTCTTTGTGTGTGTGTGTGTGTATGACTGTATGTCTATGAACAGCCTAGCTCCGGGTCGAAAAATTATATGAAAACAAAATTTTGTATTTGGGTCAGGTACCTTCTGGAGATCGCTGCGCTACAAACCGGAAGGTCGCGGATTCGATTCCCGATGAGGTCGTTGAGATTTTTCAATTGGCCTAATCCTTCTGGTGGCACTGTGACCCTGGGGTCTACTCAGCCTCTAACAGAAATGAGTACCAGGAGCAATCTTGGGGGTAAAGGCGCCCGGTGCGTAAGGCTGACAACCTTACCACCTTCATGTGCCGAATGTCTAAAATCTGGGAGCCTCAACCTCCTGGAACCCTCTGGGCCTCCATGGTCTGTATAAGGATCACTTTACATATTTTATCTTCTGGGGAAACGACACGAAAATTGACCAAGACTTTCACCTATTTTTAATGGTACTCTGCATTAATAAAATTTCGTCTTTTTCGCGTTTTTCACGAAAACGGCTGTAACTATTTTGTTTAAATTTTGTACATGAGGTGTTTATACTAAGAGTTAAAACTTTTATTTGAAACTTTTTTTTAAGCAAAATTCTCTGAAGGGTAGTTAGAAGGCAGGTACCTTTCACACAAAGTCCTGACTATAGTAAACAATAAAGCTTTGCATCAGGTTCAAACAATTCAATAAGCACTCTTTGCAATGGTTTCTTATTCTTTATCAGAATATGAAGTGAGAAAGTGTATTGCTCACGCTTAGAGTGAAGAAAGTTACGCGATTGCATTTGTCAGATTTTATTTGGGTTGTGTATCCTTCGGGGATGCGATGTGACGTGGTAACGATATTCTCTTTATTTTTTTAGTACTTTACCATGAATAAAATTACAAAGAACAGAATTTCGCATTTCGGTATTTTCTCGAAAACGGATTTAAAGATTTTCTTTAAATCTTCTGCATTAATTATATAACATATTACAGTATACGGTAGGCTGTATATTATAATATATACTAGCTGAAAAGGCCCGGCGTCGCCCGGGCTTTGTATTTTGTAATTTGAAATTAACTTATGGAGGACTTTCGATGTTGAAACTCTAGGTCCTGATATAATAATGTATGTAGAATTCGAAATGAGGAAGAACAACATATGGCACTCAGAAAACGCTAGATATAGCTTTTTATGGTTCATTGAGGATGTCGAATGCTGCATTCCGTTGCTTCTACTCATCATGCCTGGGAGGGGTTGAAATAAGAAGAAACATAAATTACATAAGATTGTATTGACTTGACGGAAAATTTATTTCTCAATCTCATGTTAAACCGTTTCGGTCCTGAAATAAAATAGAAATGCAGTATCACTTTCATACTTTCCTCCCCTAAAACCCGGGACATAATATACTGCGAGTATAGGACTCAAAATGTTCCATCCCATGCTTAGGGCCTATGATAAATCTCAACTAATACAAAGCCTACAGCTATGGATAACTGACTATTTACCGACTTCTGATATAACATACTCACACACTTAAGTTGATCCTGCAATACGACCTCTTATTCTACATCAAAATGTGAAGTGAGAAAATATTTCTTATGTCGAGGGTAGAGAAAGTTGTGTGACTGCATCACACTGTGCTTTATTTTCGTGTAATTCATTTTTCAGTGATTATTTTCGCCAGAGTAAACAATACACTGTTGTCATGTGAACTGAACAGCATTTTATTTTTTCAGTATTATATTCTCAGAAATTATATAATTTTCAAGGGAAGGAGTATTTTGTTTGAATTTTAATGTTGACCGCTATACTTTCCGGGCTTAACTGGGTATGTGTGCAAAATTCCGTGTAAATTGGTAAAGAAATGTAGATTTGTATAAGGAACAAACATACCCACAAACACACATTCGACTTTATATAATAGATTACTAGCTTAAAAGGCCCGGCGTCGCCCGGGTTTTGTATTTTGTAATTGGAAGTTAACTTATGAAGGGCTTTCGATTTTCAAATTATAGGTCCTTATATAGGTATTTAGAACTTGAAATGAAGAAAAACGACTTATCACATTCAAACTATTTGTTCAGAAAACACTTCATATAGCTTTTTATGGCTCTACAGGATGTAGAATTTTGCATCCTATCGCTTCTACGCACCAAGCCTGGTAGGAGTTGAAATAAGAATAACAGACATAAAATTGTATTGTCTTTGCAGAATATTTTATTTTTCACTCTCATGTTACCATAAAACCGTGAAGAGGTCATACTTCCCTCCCCAAAAACCTGGGATATAATAATATACATATTACCATACCTCGTATTGTTTTCTCTATGTCCAGGGTAGAGAAAGTTATGTGACTGCAGCACATTGTGCATTATTTTCGTGGATTTCATTCATTTTGGCATTTAAAATCAAAATATTTCAAAATCCTTTCTTAATGAGCACTTACATTATGAAATGAAGGTACTATCAAAATTACAAAATTAAAAATCAAAATTACAGTTTAGGCTGTACGTTGATTCACTGTCAGTCAGGAGAAAGCATTTTATATATATATATATATACAAAATCTAAGGACATCTCACAAAAAGCCATGCTTCTAAAATGGAAATGGGGAGGACATGTGGCACGACTCAACAACAACAGGTGGGCACACATTTCAACAACGTGGGACCCCCGTAATGGCAAGAGACACCGTGGAAGACCAGGTACCAGGTGGGCAGATGACTTCAAGGCGGAAGCAGGCGTACACTGGTCCACAATGGCAAAGGACAGAACCAAGTGGAGAGCAAAACTAAAGGAAAATGACAAGACAGTGCTATAAAAACAGTTGTGCAAAATCAGGGTTGTGGAAAAGACAATCACAAGACAGACTTCAAGTCAACCTTAGAATGTTGAAGATCATATGGACTAGCCCTCCATATGTGATACCTAATCGAGCTGACCCTAATTAGGAGGCCATAGCCCTTCATGGGACAAATAAGGCTTATTCATTCATTCATTCATTCATTCATTCATTCATATATATATATATATAATATATTATACTGACAGCTAAAACAATCACTTAAAATGTTTACCAATAAATTCTCTGAAGGGTAGTTATAAGATATTCCTTTTTTTATACAAGCGGACCTCAGCAATAATGTGATCTTAAATGAAGCTAAGACAGCTAAATGTGCACTACTGCGATCTGTGCTTTACACTGGAATAGGCCTATTAGAGGTAGTTGTGAGGATCATATCAGACTTAACAAGCTGTGGTGAGTCCATTTCTACACCCGGGAAACAGGGTGACATGATGCGCATGGAGAGGCCTATAAACAGGACCTGATTTATAAATGGACAGACTGGACATTTGCCCGTTCACACCAACTTTAACATGGATTTAAGCATATGTTTGGTCATAAAACAACAAATTTAATCCAGCATGTTTCTTTATAATAGTCAGAAACTTTACCAGGGTTTTTTGCAAAACATGGTAGCCTACTTCATCATATAACAACAAATATAAACCAACAACTTTTCATATCTTGGTTCACAAGAGAAACATTTCTTACCATGGATGCACCAGCATTTAATTGCAATATATTCCTTCTCACAGTCTACTGCTGGCATGATGTTGCTGGTAGCAGCTCCAGTTCAGTGTTTCTGGCTTGGATTGAAATTTCCTTGCGATTATAACTCATATTTTCACAAGCTTTTCATGAATAGGCCTACTAGTCTGTACTCATTTATAATACAGCATTTTGTATTAGTAGCCTACATACAGTTCATTGTTGTTCTGCGATTCAGGTGGCTGTAAGAATATGACGTTAAAAAATGGCTGACTACCTTCCATTATAATTAATTATATGGTATTTTTGTTTCATTTCATATAATTTAGAGAGCTTTTACTAAAAAATATAGTATATACCACATATGCAAAAACTTTATCGGACTCATCCAGTATTTCAGCCTTGGCCGCTATACTAGATTCATCCACTAAAGCATTATTTTGTATACTTGATACATAAATAGCTATTATGTCATTATTAAAAATGGAAAACTTATTGCTCCACTTACGTCTCATTTTTATGGAATAGTTTTCCTTATAAATAGTCCATAAAAATGAGACATAAGTTGATAATTTCTAATAAATATTCAATAGCTTTACTGTTTATATCACTTCCTTCTTTATTTATCATTATTTATGTACTTAATCCTTGATCCTTAATTTTCTTGCAATTAATAATGTTGCCGTTCCTAACCCCCACTAACGTAGCCTGGTGTTGTGTGTTGCAGCAAATCGACACAAACAAGGACGGTGTGGTGACCATAGACGAGCTGGTGGAGTGGTGTTCCAGAGACGAGCAGATTCTACAGAGCCTGGAAACTCTAGACACAGTGTTGTGATCCCGACACTGGTGCCACCTGGCGATGGTGTGCGTGAACTAAAGTGGTGCTAGGTAAACAACACTTTGCTATCCATGGTGGTGGTGGTGGTGGTGGTAGTGGTGGTGGTGGGACATGCAACGACTCTGACAGGACAACAACGAAGTCAACAGTTCTGTCCTGTAGCTCCATTTCCATAGCACTCGGTAATGACAGTGGTGGTTCCCAGTCCTTCCAGGTTACAGAGGATCCTCTAAACTGATTTACATCCACAAAATCACATCTTTATTGTCAGTGTTTGGAATGCATACAGTATTAAACCAAAGAAGAGAAAATTATATTTGTTTCTTCATATTATGCATAAAATTAGTTAAATGCATTCATAATAAATCCAACATCAATGAAATTCCCTTAAAATAATAGGCTATTCAGTCACATCAAAAGATTTCTTAGTACACGCTCTCTAAAAAGCTGCTTATCGGACTGGTAACATGCAAAAAATTGCATTTTAGCAACCAAGGCTGCTAAAACTGCATTCAAACTGCAGTTTTATCAGCCTAGTACTTTAAAGTCGTCGTGGCTGTCTATAAACAAATTCCAGATGGCATTGACCAGTCACACCAACTTTAACATAGATTTAAGCATATATTTGGTCATAAAACAACAAATTTAAGGCAACATCTTCCTTTATGATAATCAGAAACTTTACCATGGTTTTTTGCAAAACACGGTAGCATGGTTTACCATTGCTTACCATGGATGCACCAACATTTAAATGCTGTACTATATTCCTTCTCATAGTCTACTTCTGCCATGTAAGTTGCTGACAGCAGCTCCAATTCAATGTTTCTGGCTTGGATTGAAATTTCCTCTGTATTATCATTAATATTTTCACACGCTTCTCATAAATACTAGTTCGTATGCATTATTGTTTACAAAAAGTGACCCATATAATGCATCAATACCGCTTTTTGTATTGGTACATATGATTCATTCTTGTTCTGCAATTCTGGTGGCCGTGAGAATTTGACATTAACAAATGGCTGGCTACCTTTTATTATAATTAATTATATGTTATTTTTGTTTCATTTGATATAATTTAGAGAGCTTTTACTAAAAAATATTGTATGCACCACGTACGAAAATACTTTATCGAACTCATCCAGTATTTCAACCTCATCTGCTATACTAAAATCGTCCACTAAAGCATTATTTTGTGTACTTCAAAAATAAATGGGTATTATTAAACTTAATTATATGTAACTTATATTACATGCCATAAAATCACTATAGAGTAGCAGGAAAGATTTATTATCAAAGACCATCTGACCTCTGTCGGTGATGTAGAGATAGTATGCCCGACTTCAAACCCAACCGCAGAAGATGAATCTTTCAGTACATAAAAATCCTGGACAGGGAATCCTCCAGGGAGGACTCTAAGCTGGGGGCCCGGGTCAAGGAATTATACACGCTAAAGAACACCAAGCCTAAATTAGAGTCTCTGGACTGAATTCCTCGTCCCTTTCACATCCAAGTAATAACTGAGTTTCATTTCTCTTGGGAAAAAAAATTAAATTAGTTTTCGATACTGATTCTGAAATCTCTACTCGGAGGCTATATGCTCCCAATGGAGGGATAGGGTGTATACATACATAAATACATAGATATATAAGCATTCATGAACCACAAATTATTGTCTCTGTTGGACATTACATGAGAATATTATAGGAGAAAAATTCCTCCGACACTGGGACTTGAACCCAGGACCTTTGGCTATTCGCGCCAATGCTCTACCAACTGAGCTAAGCTGGAGTTCAATTCACAGCGCCGGATTAGTCATAGCAGAGAGGTTCCATCCAGCACTGTGAATTGAACTCCGGCTTAGCTCAGTTGGTAGAGCATTGGCACGAATAGCCATAGGTCTTGGGTTCAAGTCCCAGTGCCGGAGGAATTTTTCTCCTATAATATTCTCGTAGTCGGCCGCGGTGGTCTAGAGGTAGCGTGCCCGCCTCTAGATCCGCAGGGTGCGGGATCAAACCCGGCCGCGGTCGATGGATTTTTCAGGATGTAAAAATCCTGGGCACAGAGTCCTCCGGGAGGGACTTTAAGCTGGGGGTCCCGTGTCGTAGATTTACGGCATATAAAAGAACTCCAAGCCTAAATTAGAGCCTCTGGACAAAATTTCTCGGCCCTTTCACGTCCAAGAAATACTTAGTTTCCAGAGGGGGGTTGCGAGGCGATGGGCTTACCACCTGTCCCTCTACCCTCTCTCGGAAAATAACCATATCAAAATTAGTATAGGTAATGAAACCTCCATTGGAGGCCCCTTCGCCCCACCTGGGGATCATAGGGTACCAGATAATACAGAATATTCTCATAAATACATAGATCTGACCTCTGCCAAAGGTGACCACAAGGAATCAGAATTTAATGCAGGACTGTATTCAAAAGAATTTTCCCTACAGTTGTTTGGATTTCATAATATAGGCCTACCTGAAGGCTGAAATTTCTTAATAGATGTATTATTGTTTCTCGGGCTTCCAGCTGGGTGAGTTCGAGATTTGGTTCCACACTTTTGGCAACTATCTCCACTGCCATCTTCTGGGAGAATTGAGCTGGATAGGGATAAAAACTGTTTCATAGGAAAAGACTGGATATACTAGAATGGGTGGGGGGCCAATAGGAAAATTAGAAAATGGAATAATTAAGTGGAGAGTTCTGATTGGTCGGGAAGGAAAAATAGAGTTTAGTATCCATAATCCATAATAAATCCTTCAAAAATAAATTCAGGGGATCTTAAAATAAATAGGAAGTTTATATAATGAAGTTACAAAATATCTATTAATACTCGAGATGGAGATTTTACATACATACTTCACTAATTACAGAAAACTAACCTGAACATGTTTCGAGCCTGCCTCTAGACTCATCCTCAGCTATACTCCATATCTCCATCTCGAGTATTAACAGAAATTCAGGGGAATTAAGTAAGGAAATCATGGAAGCCAAACAATTGAACCTGTGCCATTTTTATTTGATTAAGTAGAAAAAATTCTTTCTTGATGTCTTTCAATTACGTTCATTCAATGCGACACTGTATCTATGGTGCTTGTTTGCTAAATCAGTTGGCATGTTTGTGGCTAGATCGTATATAAGGCACCAGAATGAGTTTTTGTTTCACTGTATGTATATGTGTCCTATCCATAAAGTTTTGAAGTGATCACTTACATAAAAAGCTCCTATATTATTATCTTATCCAACTCTATTCTTAATGTCACCCTTCTGTAATTGTATGCTTTCATCACTTGATTTGTAAAATTGCCAGGTTATGTTAAGTAGAACTCTCCTGATTGAACCGCTGAGGAACTACCACTCTCATTACTGAAGTGACATCTCTTATACTAGATCCCAGATTCCTCAAGATGTGGGTCCAATGCTGGATGTGTGTTTCAAGTTTGTTTGGATCCCCATCCTTTCGTATTCTAAGGCTTAAAACTAACTTTGTTACTTGGAGACATCGCGAGTGCACAGAAGAGAGGTTGAAGCATATCGATAACCGTAAAATGCAATCACGCCTAACTGAGCTCCCTGATGTCGATGTCACGAACTCCATTGTTAAAAATATTAAATTAGAATAGGCAACACTGTACAGAGAGAATGCCCTGTAGGGTTTGTTGTTACATCACGAAAGGGCATTAGATGAATTTTAAAGGTTCGTGAACTCTATGAACTCTAGGTGTTTATATTTTCTCCGTTAAGAATGACTGTGAAGAATCTCTAGCTGGACTGAATGAGAACGATTATTTTCAAGCAATGCTATTTTATCAATGACTCGAATACTTTAACGGCTGGGAGCAGAATATTTTAACGGAACTCGCTCCCAGCTCTTGTTTTATTGTTAACATATGATAGATGTATTGCTCTAGAAACCATATTGTATCATAGTGTGTACATTTTGTATAGTTTTTATGTCCAGAGTTGGTGCGTCTGATTCATAGAAAGCTGTGGCGGTTTCCATAGCCACCTCTGAATGACAGACTTGCGCATGAGCAACTCATTTTTTTTCAACATAAAATCTCTGTGTAATTCTAAATAGCGTATTTACACAGGTATAATTAGCATGGGAGTGTTGGTATAAGAGCTGGCGACATTGTTGTGGCTTTGTTTAACTAAATTACTTCGTTTCCTGTTCATGGCCACAATATTCTTTTCCAAGGGTTGCCACATTAAACCAGCGTTGTCAGTTTGAACACAAGATGCCTAAATAATTGTCTAAAAGACGCTAGAGTGTAAAGAATAAGAGAGAGTTTTAAAGCTATTGCCATGTTTAGAAGATGGCAAAGTCTACATTGCTCTTCTTTCATTGAATGTACTCATTATTTACAAATAATGTTACATGAAATGTGCGTAAGTAACTCATTGTTGTCACCATTAATCATACTTCAACTCGATATGAATTGAATAATTTCAATATAATGTGACTAATTCAGAACAATATAAGGTTGCGACTGGTGAAGGGATATATTAAATTATAAAAATGCAGTATTCTCAGCATTTTCTATAATGTTACGCATTTCCATCTGGAAATAATTATTGTGTCAAGTCATATTATATTGACTTGGTTACTTTTAATACTGTGGGCCAATGGTGTCATTTGAAGCCCTCAATATGAATATAACATATTATTGTGGGTTGAGAACAAAAATAATGCAGTCTATATTGGGAATTTCTCACATTATTTGCCAGTTAATTCCTCCCCTTTTATATTAGTTAGCACCTTTCTTATGTAATTTATTTAGCTATTTCATACATTGAAACAGTCCCATAGCCAGGGGTGGGCTAGAGAGAGCCCTGCCCCCCTAAATTTTTTTCTTGCCCACTCTAGGTTTTTAGCATTTAAAAATCTTAAAAATCTATTCATGCAGTACTTTGGAAATTTTCTTTCTATAGTTTTTAAAGTCAAGAAAGTTAGCTTTATAAGTATTATGTTTGCCTGCATAATTTTCACTAGTAAATAAGTGTTTCATCCTTCCACATTTCTTTTAAAAGTAGATAATTTGTTGTAATTTTCCATATCTTAATTTCAGTGTCCGTAATTTGTTCTAATTTATTTTATCTGTTGGATAATTTATGATTCAGTTTATGGATATATATTTGCAATAATAAATCTTGCAAATGACTTGATTGTAGACCCATGTTTATTGGGACTTTTTTGCTTCTGTTATTGTACACTTTCAACCATTTTAGTGTGCGCTATTAATTATGATACACCCTGTAGACCTGTATCTTATTCACAATTCTACAACTTACAAAGCAAATCAGTTGATATGGCAACATTACGAACTTGGAAATGTTTTCAACGAGCAGAGTAATCTCATTCCGTAGTAGGGATTATGCTAATCTTTTATAATCTTGTATAATCCAGTTGTGTACATACCACGAACATAATCTACATCATTACATTGATCGTGATTATATCTGGAATCTGCACATAGTATTAGCCTTGGCTAGTATCACAATGATACATTTCATATTACCTTGTAATTTTACTTTCTCCTTATACTTTACACTCTATGCGTAATAATCACACCAACTTTGCACCAACTTGATAAATCTAAAATTCTCTCTCAACTTAAACTTTCTCCTCTTTAAAGGAAACTATTGTATATAGCAGCGAAAGTGTTTTAGTAACCAGCTTGTATAAAGTGAAAATAAAACCGTGTGATAAGTGTTAATACTAAACTAAAAGACATGTAAATATAATGAATAACCTAGAAAGTGTAATGATATCTAGGTTATGACTGAATTAGTGTAAGTCTATTCTAGTGAAATTTCTCTAACTAGACATCAATAAAGATATACTCAATCTTTTCCATTAAAAAGAGTAAATCATTTATTGTTTAACTCTCGAACAGGAACTCTAATGGTCGCGTGGTGTCACTCTGTCAACCATTGTATTTTTTCTCTAATTTCTCATACTATTGATAGCAGAACGTAACTTATAAGTTTGCACTTGATATAAGTTTTACATTATTTTCAGGTGCACATATATTTTACATTTTTTTTAAATGCTATAATCAAATGCATTATTGCTATTAAACTAAAGAATTTTTATTCTTGTAGATATTATAGTAGAATATTTCGCTGGAGAAAGGAATTAAGTACAGTGAACTCACGATAAACCGGACTAAAGTGGGCGGGGGCCTGTCCGAGTTATGAAATGACCGGCTAATGGAGAGTAAATTAGGAAATGGTATTTAAATAATGAAATTTCATGTTTAAGCTGCTTTAACAAAACGTATGAGGCAGAACGTAATATTAACACATACAACTGGAACAAAATGGAATAACACTTCAGTTCTATACTGAAATTTCTAGTCAGATCCTGAAATACACACTGTTAGATCATTAGTACAATATTATTATTGATGTGGCACTGTGAACATATTTTTCTGAGAAGATTTAGGCCGAAATAAACTGTAAATGTTCTTCTGTGTACACATTGTTTCTTTTGAATAATTATTTCTCTTGCAGTTCTGAAGTGGCCGTAGAATGGTTGTAGATCTGGGTCTGGATCGCCAAGAATCTGTCCGAGTTATCCAAAGTCCGGCATACTGAGGTCCGAATAATCGAGAGTTCACTGTAATATATTTCTTTAGACAATATCTCTCCCAGTCTTCAGAATATAGAAAATCGGTTTAAAAGTCGTAGCATTGTACATGTACTTGAATATGCACTTTCACATGCCTGAATTAATACAATATAACAAAATTTCTTTCAAGAGAGTCTGCAGGTAATTAATACAACTTTCTAGGAAAGTAATAAAAATTGGCTTGTTCTTTTATCAAAAAAATTGACGGTAGTTCAAGAATGTCACTATGAAAAGTTTTTCTGGGTATGGCAATGCTGGGAACGGGCCGCGATCTTCATTTTTTCAAGCAAGGCCTTCTTGATATGAACTGTTTTCAGCATTATGGAGCGTTTAGCTCAAGATGAAGTGTGGGATCTTTACAAGATACTAACCAATGCTACTAACAATAAAATAATAAGTCATTACTTGTATTTATAAATTAATTTTGAATGAGAATGATTTTATAAACAATGAACAGCACACGAATAAACTTCAGTAATTCTTAACGTGTTATTCCTGTGAACTCAGGAACTGTTGTTCAAAGATGTTTAAGTCAGTTTCCAACAATGGCTATTTTAATTGTTGGAGACAACAAACGATGGTTGACTCAGTACACCAGTTTGAGGGTTAACTGTAATTCTAAATATTGGTTATAACCACACATCTACGCTATAGTTAAACTATATTTTGTATTTTAAAGTTCCATAATTGCATAAGAATGTATTCTCTCTATTAAGAGACCACCCTCTCGAAGACCAGTTTACTGTGGAGCCATCGATGATCTTTGTACTGTATATGGTCTTTCGCCATGTATTATAAACTTTCAATAGATTTTATAACTCAGAAAGTTAGATGTGTAGTTATTTCCACCTTAATAATTATGTAAGCTAAACTAAATCATAACAACGTCACGACTAACTGAAGAAAATGCTTATTTACGCTTTTGTTTATTTTTTGTTTAACCCTCCATCGAGTGCAGTGCACAATGTTACACAGTTGGGCAGAATGTATCTGAGAGATAACCATACATATTAGCATCTAAATTTTTGTGATCTATAGAGGAAAATTTGTCTTAGGTGGGAATTGAAACCAGGCTTTCAACTTTTTTTTGTTATGGTTTATTTTTAGTCGCTTTGACTCATGGGAGTCTAATCGCAGCTGTACATTTACATATAATAACCAGTTATGAATATTAGAACAATGTTAATGACAGAGTTTTACAAATGATGATATAACTTTTAAACGTTCCTATTATAACTTTTAGAAATAATATAACCTTTTTGTACATTTTTACATTATTAAGAACTTAAAAATTTTAAGTTGTCTGGTATCTTGTAATTTTTCCTGATGTGATCGAAGCGGCGGCATTCTGTGACCATATGGGACACTGACAGTGGAGAATTTCAAGTTGTACATTGTGGTTCATTATTTATTTACTGATGCCTAGACCGATAGGCTCTCACAGGATGTACCCAGACCCATTCTAAATCTTCCTCTAGACCCCTATCTATATCTATCTATAGCATAGCAAGGACGCATTTTTCTCTGATGCTGATTTTAATATTCCAGGTTTGAATGGCTCAGATTCGTAACAATTCCGAACCACTCAGTGTAAAACCCAATTCAAAACTTGCCTGTAATGTATGATGCAGGTCATAAAAGGTGGAAAAAGTGTGGAAATATTCAGAAAAATATGCAAAGTAACGATCTGACCCATACCATACGAGTTACAGATTAACATAATTTATTTTTGTCTGAAGTGATTAAAATCATGTTGAGTTGTACCGATGAGCTCGATGCCCTGGTGATAGTTCCATGTAACTGAAAGGTCTAGGCAAAAAAAAAGTTGTGAATAAAGGCATTGCATTTATTTTATTTTACATTTGTTTGCCATCTGTTCACATTAAGAGACTATTCAGCAGCAGACACAACGTATGCAATTACATACAAAAGTGCAATATATATCTCAAATGCTTTCTTTTAATTTACTTTTACTTTTACAGGTTTTCCACTTTTCGGTGGTTGCCTTTTATTCCTGTTGCATTTCTCCAAAAAGTTCTGTCCTTCCATTGTCCTTCCTCCAAACCTCTTCTCTGCATGGCTTTATCTACTCCATCTATCTAGGCAAGATGTGCCCTTCCCCCATTTCTTCTTCCAGGAGTTGTCCAATTAATAACATTATCTGGCCATCTTTCCTCCATTCTCCTTACGTGCCCATACCATTTTAGAGTTCTTGCTTCTAGTCGATCAATGACCGTCTCTTATGCATCCATTTCCATCCTTATATAATCATTCCTAATATGTTGAATTCTTGATATTCTCATACTCCTCCTTAAACTATCTATTTCATTCGCCTATATCTTTCTGCGCATCTTTTAATTTATAGTCCAACTTTCTCCCCCATACGTTAAAATGCTTTCTACTTTCTTTTAATACTAAACTAAATATTAACGGATTGTCACTAATAAATCATGTGATGTAGTGCTAGATCTCGAGAAGCTACTAGTACTCTAAGGCAGTGGTTCCCAACCTTTTTCAGCTGGCGACTCACCTTTCCTTATCGGAATACTTCCACGGTCCATCGGTCCATGGTGGAGTAAAAAACCTTATTTGTATCGTATCCCTTCCTTATGTATATATAATTTACCACCAAATATAGCAAATATGGGGAATTACTGCAAGATGGCGACGAATTGATGGGCGACAAAACAGTGTGTGTAGTGAAATCATCGCAGAAATAAGAACAAAATTACGCGGAACAAAAAGAAGACAAGATTCAGGGAGAGGAAGATACGCCGAGACGAGGTAAATATTAGCAAAAGAAGGGATACAAAACAAAACTAAAGAAGTGAAAAATTAAAACTGATCCCGTGTGCACTAAAGCCACAGCATCACCCAAATCTGCGGAGTTGCCAAGTGTCACCAGCCGTACCGGAAGTGACGCGAACCCAGAGAACACAGGCAAGATCTAAGAGGAAGAAAACAGATTCTACAAGTTCAGTGGCAGAGAATAACAACGAAATGGGCAAAGCATCAAAGGATAACAAAAGGAAGAGTAGACCCCCGATCAGATACGGAGATTCAGATACAGAACAAGAAGAAAAAGAAAAACCAAGCAGTAATAGCCCAGGTTCAGAGCAGAAGGGAAACCTGGGGTCCAAGAAGAGAGAGAGGGAAGAAAAAAACACGCAAATTTCAGAAAGCGATGAAGGAAACATAACTACAAAGGAGCTGAAGAGCATGTTTACAGATATCCTAACAGAAATAAAAACACTGAAACAACAAAACGAGGAATTTAGAAAAGAGACAAGAGAGAACCTAGCAGAGATGAAAAAAGAAATAAAAGGCCTAGACAAAACAATAGAAGACAAATGCCAAGCACTAGAAAGTAGAATAAGTAATGTGGAAAACAAGAACAATGAAAGGACAAATAAGGTGGAGGAGCAACTAAAATATTTACTAGACACAGAAGAACGCAGACAACGGAAAGAAAAGAAGAATAACATCATAATGAAAAGCAAAGATTTCGAGAAGGACAAACAGACAGAAATAGAAAACAAAGTAGAGAGGACACTGCAACAGCTAGGGAACAAAGGAATGTACACCAGGCCACTGTTTATAGGAAGAGACACGACGGACAAAGGCCTAGTAAAAATGGAGTTCAAACACCTGGAGGACAAGATAGTGATCATGCAAAACAAAAACAAACTGCAAGGTCAGGACCTATACATAGATGATGATATGACCAAGCAAGAAAGGGAAATCCAAAGTGCCCTGAGAAAGAGAGCTAAAGAAGAAAGGAGCAAAGGTAACATCGTCAAAGTCGGATATCAAAAGATCTCGATCAATGACCAGTGGGTAAACTGGAAGGACCTGACACAACAAGGAGACACACAGAAAATGAGCAAGAAACAAGAGGAAACCCAACAAATCAGAAAGAGGAGAATGAAATAATCATCGGCACACTAAATGTACAAACACTTAGAACAAAAGAGAGAGAAATAGAACTCAGTAATGCACTTAAAGATATTAAATATGACATTTTAGGCTTGTGTGAAGTCAGGAAACTAGGGGAAACAATTCTAGAGAAGGACAACGGGGACATATTTTGCTACAAAGGACAAACAAAAGGGCAAAAAGGAGTGGGTTTTCTCATAAAAAGTGAAATGAAGAGCAAGATCAAAGAAATAGTGGGGATCTCAGAAAGAATAATGGTACTAATCCTAAACATCAACAAATGCAAAGTTACCATAATACAAGTATACGCCCCAACACGGAAATGCAGCGAGGAGGAGATAGAAGAATTCTATGACCTGCTGGAAAGCACAATGGAAAAATACAAATCGCCAAGAAACATCATTCTAGGAGACTTTAACTGCAAAGTAGGAAAAAGAGCGCACATACACGAAGAAGCAGTGGGCACCTATGGCTATGGTGAAAGGAATGACAGGGGAGAAAGAATGATGCAATTCGCCACTGAACAAAAAATGAAAATAATAAACTCCTTTTTCAGGAAACAACCAAACAATAAATGGACATGGAGGCATCCAAATGGGATAAATAAAAATGAACTAGACTACATTTTAAGCGACAGCTTATATGGAATCACAGACATCTATGTGGAAAGGAACCTCAAGTTCGATACTGATCACAGGGCCATATTCATTAAAATGAAAACAAAGAATCAAAGGAAGTCCTTCAAGAAGTCACCAAAGCGAGACATAGAAAAGCTAGACAAGAACAAATATGTAGCAACTTTACAAGCAAAACTACAACAAAACAATAGCAACAGAGAAGCAGGGGTACAAGAGGCATACAACACATTAGAACAAGCAATAATCCAAGCAGCTAACACAAACTTCCAACCATCAGAACAAGAGGATAGCACACACAAGCTAACACAGGAAACAGTAAAACTTATAGAGAAGCGAGAGAAACTAAAACATGTGAGAGAGACAAATACCGATAAAAAACGAGAATACACGGAAGTGGATTTACAAACCAAAAGAGCAATTAGGAGAGATCTAAGAGAATATAGAACACGCACGACAAGACAGATATTACAGTCAACAAAGTCAATCAGGAGAGCAAAGAAGGAGACTACCGAAGGGAAACAATGGATTTTAGGAGCAAAAACAAAAGATGGCACCAGGAAAACCGCAAGAAAAGACATCAACACAGCAGCCACATGCTTCTACAAGCTGCTATACACGAGTACACTAAAACCCAACAGCCAAAAAGGGAACACGAACATAATAGGAGACTCACAGGAAACAGTACCCCCCATAATACTCAGCGAAGTCAGAACAGCCATAGAAGATCTAAAGGAAAACAAAGCACCAGGCGAAGACAAAATATTAAACGAATACATGAAGATAGGACAAGACCAACTACTAATCCCAATCACCAGGATATTCAATAAAATCATAGAAACAGAAATACTACCAACCCAGTGGCTGACAAGCACAATAGTACTACTGCACAAGAAAGGCAATAAAGATGATCTAAATAACTTCAGGCCTATTAGTCTAATATCAAACCTCTATAAATTATTCTCCAAGATAATCACCAGAAGAATTACAAAACAACTAGATGGAAATCAAACACAGGATCAAGCGGGGTTCCGATCGGGTTACAGTACCATGGACCACCTACAGACCACTAAACAGGTGATGGAAAAGTCAGAGGAATTTAACCTCCCACTGTTCATAGCCTTCATCGACTATACCAAGGCATTCGACTCTGTGGAGCACACTAGTGTCTTCCAAGCATTGTCTGAACAAGGAGTGGAGAATAAATACATCAGGCTACTATCTCAACTATGCAGAAAATCACAGGCTAAGGTAGCAACAGAAAGAGTTGGACAACCTTTCAAGCTAGGGCGAGGAGTTAGACAAGGCGACCCCATATCCCCAAAACTGTTCACCAGTCTTCTTGAGAGTATTTTCCGGAAAACAAAGTGGAGGAAAAGTTATGGAATTAATATGAATGGGTACAAAATCACAAATCTCAGATTTGCAGATGATGTGGTCCTGTTTGCAACAAATGCTCAACACTTACAGGAAATGATACAAGAACTGAATAATGCCAGCATCCAGGCAGGGTTAGAAATGAATATGACAAAAACCAAAGTAATGACCAACAGACAGACAACCCCAATCAAGGTAAATACGATAGAACTTGAATATGTATCAGAGTACGTATATCTGGGACAACTCGTCTGCTTCCAGCAGAATATGGAGAAAGAGATTAGGAGAAGGATGGCCATAGCATGGAAAGCCTTCTGGGCACTAAAATTCATCCTACTAGACAGAACTCTCAACAGAAGACTAAGGCTGGAAGCACTGGAAACAAGCATCTACCCAACAATGTTATATGGATGCCAAACATGGAACCTGACGGAAGGACAGAGAAAACGGATTCAAAGCTGCCAAAGAAGAATGGAGAGGAAAATTCTAGGGATAACCTGGAGGGAGAGAATTTCAAATGTACGACTAAAAGAAATGACAAAATCTAAGGACATCTCACAAAAAGCCATGCTTCTAAAATGGAAATGGGGAGGACATGTGGCACGACTCAACAACAACAGGTGGGCACACATTTCAACAACGTGGGACCCCCGTAATGGCAAGAGACACCGTGGAAGACCAGGTACCAGGTGGGCAGATGACTTCAAGGCGGAAGCAGGCGTACACTGGTCCACAATGGCAAAGGACAGAACCAAGTGGAGAGCAAAACTAAAGGAAAATGACAAGACAGTGCTATAAAAACAGTTGTGCAAAATCAGGGTTGTGGAAAAGACAATCACAAGACAGAATTCAAGTCAACCTTAGAATGTTGAAGATCATATGGACTAGCCCTCCATATGTGATACCTAATCGAGCTAACCCTAATTAGGAGGCCATAGCCCTTCATGGGACAAATAAGGCTTATTCATTCATTCATTCATTCATTCATTCATTCATTCATTCATAGCAAATATATATATAAGCTTTTATATGCTTTTTTGAAGATACTGATTGATTATTGATAAACAATGTGTTCAGATTTGAAAATGGTTGACAAAATATAAGCACTTTGTAGCAAAACAGTCATTTGTTTAACAATAGATATATGTTTGCAATATATGCAACAAGTGGTTTCATACTCACAACAAGCGTTCCTAAAAACTACAATTATAAAAGTACACAAAGAACCAAGAAAAAATAAAAACACAATTTGATTTGTTTCGATTTTTCTTATCTTTTCTGATGGTTTATCCGATGGTTTCTGATAGTTTTAGGATAGAGTCGCGACCCACCTGTAACCCTTCTGCGACCCACCGTTTGGGAACCGCTGCTCTAAGGTACAGTGTGACCAGTTTTGCTTTCTGTTGTAGAGTTTTCCAAATAGAAAAGTGTGCTGCTCCTTAGCCAGGTCTTGGTGTAGGGTAAAACAATACAAAAGAACCAACCATACAACAATACACAAGCAAATTTAAGAGGCACATCACTTATAATGTTAACAAATGAATAGTTGAACCTGCTCACCTTCATTCTACACACCTTCTTTTCATCTCTTTAAGGAATTATTCATCACTCGCTGTAGTTAATTTTGAGAAATTTGGACAATATACTGACGAATATTATCTTTGAGTTCTTGTATGGTGTGCAGGCTCGTCTTGTACATGGCTTGTTATACACCAGAAATAATGTATTTTGTAGAATTAACGGACAAAACACACCTACAAACAGGTGCATTACAACTGCAACAGGTCAAAGGCTTTCCACTCCTTGTACCACAAATGAGTGGGGGCTCACTCATAAGAAAAACTCTGCATTGCGTGGTAAAAGATAACTCACTGTACAACTAGACAGGAAATAAATTTCTCAGATACATTAAGCCCAATGGATGGTTAAAACTAGGGATGGGTCCTCGATACTTTCGATACCTCGATACTCTCGATACTTGCATGGTATCAGCATCGAACGATACTTCAGAAAACTCGCTCAATACTTTTTCGATACTTTCGTAATTCTGCAATTCTGCAATTCTGCAATTAAGTGAGAATGCTAGTATTTTTAAACAAAAACTTGTAAGTGGACTGTTTAAAAAACTAATTTTAGTTTTATTGTAGAGTTTAAAAATAATTATAGGCTACTGATGATCTTAAATTTTGTCTCATTAAATATGCAGACTTAATTAATTTAGTTGGTATTACACAGTTCTCTCAAATTTTAATTTTTAATGTACCCATTTATTGAAACTGGAAATGTTGAAGGTATCGAGTATCGAAGTATCGAATATCGAGGAAAAAATCATGTATCGAGTATCGAGTATCGAGTATCGAGACAATCTGGTATCGACCCATCCCTAGTTAAAACCTATGATTATCAATCATGCCTTTTCTTTATAAGAAATGTTGAATGTTAAACAATAAAAATGTCTAATTGATTTGTGCACTTAACTTCCATTTTGTAGGTCAAACAACTTTAAATCATAATTCATTTCAGTTTTTAATTTTTTTAGTGGCAACCCTTTGTTCGTTTCTTTTGTTTGTGTTGACAAATAGCGTGTTAGACAATCAATTTCTTCAAGATGGCCACATCTTTTCTTTTTTTTTGCATTGGAACATTCCAGAAGACTATGTTTGTATTTTTGTGCAATATGGAACCTTGGATATGTGAGGTGGAACTGGAAATTCTGCTTCTTTTTGTTCGACAGCGTTACCAAGACATAGCTATTGATTATTATGCTCAGGCTTCTTTTGACATTTTCCTTACCAGTAGTTCAGTAAAGTTAGAGTATACAGGGTGTTAATGAATAACACCGAAATATTTTACCTGTGTATAGAGGGGACATTGACAAGCAACTTTCATTAGGAGATTTTTGCTCTATGGATTCAATTCTTCCTGTTATAACATAAAATCTCCCAAGGATATGCACGCCACTGACTTCTAATACTTGAAATGATGGGAAACAAAGGAACAGTGGATATTGTGTAGTGGTCGGGAAAATTGTAAAAAATGATGATCGATATCTTACAACTCTGAGGGAAAAAAAAGACAAACGAAACATTTTTGTTAGGTCTGGAATTAGGAATAAAAACATAATGCAGTGGCGGGCAATCGTGTGATTAGTCAGTAAATTTTGCAGATTATGAAAATTCTAAATTAAGGACTTTAATGCCCTGTAGCATACACATTTTACGTTATAGAGCAAAAATGTCCTAATAAAAGTTGCTTGTCTATGTCCCCTCTATACACAGGTAAAATATTTCGGTGTTATTCATTAACACCCTGTATAGGTAGAGGAAGTCTTTTGTTCATCTCTAAAGTTTGTTTTTGTGTTTTGAAGGTAAATACACGTTTTTAGGTACTCTGAATCCAGAAAAACCAAATTTTAAGAAACATGTTTCTGTATGTATGTCTGTGTGTGTGTGAACAGCATAGATCAAGAACAAGAAATCATAAAAATACTTCATTATGTGTTTGGGTTGACATTTTCTTGGGATGTGATACAAAGATTGGCAATGACTTTATCCTTCTTTACTAGAGTAAACATGGAACAACTCTGAACATGAGTGGTTGTGGTTGAGGCGCTGCGCTACAAACCGGAAGGTCGCGGGTTCGATCCCCGATGAGGTCGTTGGAGTTTTTCAATTGGCCTAATCCTTCTGGTCGCACTATGGCCCTGGGGTCGACTCAGCCTCTAACAGAAATGAGTACCAGGAGCAATCCTGGGGGTAAAGGCGGCCGGTGCGTAAGGCTGACAACCTTACCACCTTCATGTGCCGATGTCTAAAAATCTGGGAGCCTCAACCTCCTGGAACCCTCTGGGCCTCCATGGCCTGTAATTGGGAACACTTTACTTTACTTTACAGCCTTGCTAAAGAGATGTAGGCCTACTTCACTTATTTCTTTGTACACTCACAATCTATTACATATAGGTCTTTTCTGATATCACCATTAGAAAGCTCTATTTATTTGGAAGCCAACTGTCCAGACCCCATATCTGTACGTTGCTCCATTGAGGAGTTATCTGCTTATTTAAAAAAAAATGAAATACCTTAAAACAATGTTTGCTTGTTCCTTTTAGTGAGTAGGCATGCATCTCCCTTCTCTGTCTGTTAGACAGAGACAACTGCACGCTGCTGACTCGTCAACGCTGCACATTGTTTAACATTCTATTGGCTTATCATATTTTCAGAGTTGATTTGTGTTTAGTAGGCCTATACTACTTTATATGAAGAAAATTCTTTTTTTCATGATTTCTCAAAAACGGCTCTAACTATTTTGTTTAAATTTTATATACAAGGTGCTTAAAAGAACTAAAACGTTAACCATTATGTTTTTCTTTAAAATTCTCTGAAGGATAGTATAAGCCAGCCATCATTTATACAAACACTTGACCTCAAGTCTTGCTTGGTGAACAATACATCTATTCTGTGAGATTGAAACAACTGAATACACACTCCCCACAATCCTATATCACAATTTGAAGCAAGAAAGTTGTGTTGCCAAGCTTGGTTTTTAATATTTGTATTTATTTATGGATGTACTGTGAACAAAAATTAACTGAATTGGACAGACACATACACACAAACATGTTTCTGAAAATCATATTTTTAGATCACAGGGCCTCAAAAAATGTAATTTAACTGAAAACTCGACATTGAATTTATGGTCAAACCTAATCCAATACTGGTACTTCCTCTGCTTATAGTATCTATGGTATGATAGAGAAAGTAAACTTAAAAATACACTGATTTTTTAGTGTTAAAACCTCTATTTCCTCCCCTCAGATAATGTCCGCATTTCAAATGCCATTTTCTGTTATCAGCCGCCAGTCCTTCTATTATATTATTATTATAAGGTGCATCCACAAAGGAAGTTTCCCTGCGGCCATTTACAGAAAAAAAACACAATTTTAAGGAAATATTTATTGCAACAGATACAGCCAACATATTCGCCACCAAAATTGAGATATCTGTCTTAGCATGGCACCAACGTTTGAACGCCTGCACCGTATTAGTCTGTTGCCAGGTATTTGAACCACTTTGTGACAAACATCTCTGCCTCTCTGTCATTCTCTATCATTCTTTGTCATTTCTTTAGCTGTAGGAAAAGATGGAAATCACTGGGAATGAAGTTCAGGCTGTAGGGTGGATGTTTAAACACCTAGCAAGTCTCAAGCAGAAGTTCAGCTGGGAGGTGTTTAAACAATCACCCTAAAGCCTGGGTTTCACTCTCAGTGATTTCTGTCTTTTCCTACACCTCACAAAATGACAAAAAATGACAGAGAATGACAGAGAGGCGAAGGTGGTTGTCACCCAGTGGTTCAAATACCTGGTGGCAGACTTCTACGACACTGGTGTTCAAAAGTTGGTGCCATGGTAAGACAAACGTTTCAATTCCAGTAGCGAATATGTTGATATGTTGATGGCTGTGTCTGTTGCAATAAATATTTCCTTGAAATTGTGTTTTGTTTCTGTAAGCAGTCTCAGGGAAACTTACTCTTTGGACAGCCCTCTTTGCCGAGTAGAAGAGCACAATTCTGTTTCTTAATTATGACTGAAAAGTGAAGGGTCTTGGTAGTATAAGAACATTGAGAAGCAGTGTCTCTGTTTCCACATAGGCCTAGCAATTTGTGTGGTAGCGTTTACTGTGTTTTATACAACTCAGCCTCACCTCCCAGTCTTTCATTAGCTTTAAACTGTCACTTGGGGTTGCAGAGCACCCCAGCGGCACTTCTCCTCACCACCTCACAAGAGACAGTAGCTGTAGTTATGGTTGCAACGAATGTGTCTTCCCTTCTCTACACCGCAGTATTACCCGACTTGTACATAACCTCCTGTAAATAGCAAAGCCTGGCTGTCTGATCCAATCCGTTGCCATGGTAACTCTTTAGTGTAAGATGAACAGGTGGCCTTTCTTCAAGTTAAGAGTCCTTAGATGGGTATATTGGTAAGAGTTGGGAGAAGTCTCTGGAACTACAAACCATTACCTACTGTGTTCTGTGTATGCGAGAAAATTACAATAAATTATGTTTTTAAAGACCTATTTAAGGAAAAAATGTATTACCCAATTTAGCTTATATAAAAGGAATTTAATGCATTGAAACAAATTTATGATTACACCTTATAGAAAGTTTTTCACAAAAAATATAAAATCTGCAAAACCAACGATCATGGGTTTGCTACAAGAAGACGCGTAATTTCTTGGCCACATTTTGAACCTAAATGTAATCCTAAAACTAAATTCTGGGCTGATATTTTAGAATAGCTTCAACAAAACTCAAATAAATAAAAGAAATTAACATTGTCACATTTTCTTCTATGTTTTTTATTTTTTATTTTATTTTATTTTATTTATTTATTTATTATTACGTTTCATTACTTACATTATTTCACATTTAGTACAAGTTTAAATTCAGTGTTTCTTATGTCTTACACTCAAATTTCTTTTTGTTATCCTACATTAAATTTTCCATAGTCTCTTCATTTCAACTCATAAATTGCAGAGTTTTGTTGGGGGATTTTGTCCATCTCTGATGTCAGTAGCTTTTCTATACTCCATTTAATAACAGGGGCCAATATAATATCAAGATCTTGTTAAATCTTGTAGTGGGCTTGATTACAATTATATCTTTGATGTTGCTTTAAGTGCTAAGTTCTTGTATTGGTCTTTCTTTTTCAGACTTCTTTGTAGTCTTGTTAACTAGGCCTGAGATGAAATAATTTTTGTGGGTAGTGCTTATGACTTTTGGTATGTGAACTAATAGGCCTATATAAAAGAGGCCACCTAAAATGATATGTTTGTGCAATCTCATCTTATTTTGCCTTAAATAGTATTTGATTATTACAGTAGAGTCCTTCAAACTCTGCCTAATATGTACCAAAAGGGCACAGAGTTTCCGAAATACCGTGTTATCCGGAATAAGCATTTAGAAATTAAAACTTATTGTGAAAATTAAAAATGTGTTAAATTGTTTCAAACGTAACGAACAATTCTTTAAAAATCATCTAGTTTAAGTTTACGTTTATTGTTCTTTAAGCATATACATAAAATGCAATTGAACTCGTCAGATGGTAAAACACAAATGCACACTACAAACAAAGACACTATATCCAATCAATTAATCCCACAATAAAAAAACTCAAATTTGCAAAATGTGGAATTATAAGTCAATTTAAAACACGCACAATAAAATTTAAAAACGCATTGATAATATAATAGAACAAAATATGTGTTAAATGACAACACTGTCAGTTTCAAAGAATTCGCTCAGGCTATAGAAGGGGTTGACTATTAGCCACGAAAATAGTCTTGTTTTAAAGAGTGGAAGTGTTATGTCTATCACTGAACTGTGAGGCTTGTTAAATAATTTCAAACCTTTTACTGAATAACTATTTTGTGTCTTGCTTAGTCTACAAGAGGGATTCTGGAAAATCTTTTCATCACAAGTGTTTTCTTACCTTAAAATCATTATACCTTACTTTAATAAAGATTAAAAGTAAGTAAATATATAAATTAATTACCAATAAAAATTTTAACTCTATAAACAGTGATTTGCAATGTGTCCTGTTAGATAAACGAGTAATTATTCTCACAGTTTCTTTTGTATAAGTAAAACTTCATTCACTTATGCACAATTCTGCCATAAAAACAGACCATAGCTAATTAATGATCGATTGGAAGAATGAAAAATATGCACAATGTACCGGTAGGAAAAAAAGCGGACCGACTAAAATATATAAGTTGCCGATATGAGCCACTGCGCATGCCTAGCAGCATTCACAGGATAGCAGGGAATGTATTGAAATTTGTTCTAGTGTCGACTGTTGACTTAGCCCATTTTGAAACCCATTAGAGGTAATGAAACAGGGTCGTAACTTGAGCTATAGTGTCACAAATATCCTCATATTTGGGGAAATCCTTCCCCCATCGGCTACAAGAGTCTGTCTGCTTTTCTTTTCCCCCTACTTGTACATGATGAGAAGGTACATAATGGGAAAAATGGGAAAAACATAAAACATATTAATACGGATATAGTTTCTCATCTATGAAACAAAAATGATACGTGACAGTAAATTATAACAAAATAATTAAACTCAATTCTTGCCAAAAAAATTGTTTGATCTTCCCTTTCTGGTTGCCGAGTTATCCATACTGCCAACTTATCAATTGCCAAGTTTGTGAGACTCCACCATATAACCATAGTTGATTTTAAATCAATTAAATTGTGGGGGATTTCATCTCATTTAAAAGAATTACAGCGATTATTTCGATATAATTGAGTAGAGCCCTTAAGGGCTATTTTCTGAAGAACTGATGAATTCAGAAACACACTTTTCCACTATTGCAATACAAAACCTGGTTGCTGTTATATCTCTCCCTAAAATCCCGAGTGATGCTATTATTCTGGACCCTACAATTTGAATCGAACTAGGGCACCAACAATCACAGGAAGTGGACACTGTAAAGAAATGTATATATGAGCCCATGATACATTACTTCCAAGAGAAGTATAATCTAAAAAATATAGAAGTAGTGGGTCTCCTTATTGGAGCCCATGTGACCATCCCTCGCTTCTTTGAGAACTTCAGGGAGAAATATAGCTTTCCAACTAGTCTTAGAGATAAATCGCTTCACTCCTTGAGGGCTCTGAGGTCCTCAGGAAATGTTTTTTAAAAGATCTATGAGAGATAGAGTGCGTGTATTTAGTTTGCTGTATTGGCTATTACCTTTCAGAGCCCTTTGTGAACACTGTTTGATAATACCATTGCCATGGAAACCGATCCCTTTTTCAGGGGGTTTTTAGGGCTAACATTTTTTAAATAAACTTTTTGAAATTTTCCTGTGATTTACAGCCTAAAAGCTATATGTGAACCAAATTTCAAGTTTCTAGCTCATCTGGAAGTGGGCAAACATTAATGTCAGTGAGTGAGTGAGTGAGTCAGCCATGTGGCTTTATATTATAAGAATGATCACATTTGTTGTAAAGAAATCATGCTAAATTTTATTTAATCATATAATATGATTGTATTACTTTATATGAATCAATTTATATTTTATGTTTATGATTTAAAAGTTCATGTAAGTATACTGAGTCCATAGAGACTACCTCCGATGTGAGAAAGTTTTCAAAAAATAATAAAAAATATGGTTATGCGGTGAACCTGTGAATGTTTTGCGTGAAGTTGTGTGCTGCGAGAGGTACTACGTTAACGTGTTGGGTCAGACATCCAAGTGTACAGATGTAAAGTAACTCTTAACTCTTAACTCTTAGTGATGATAGTAAATAGCTTTATGATCTTGCTCAGCAAACAAATCATTTTCATGTAATACTTCTAGACAAGGTGATGTTCTTCATGTTTGCCCCCAAACTCATGTACTTCTAGAATTAGTGATGGCCTGTCAAATTGAAATATTAAATGTCAACTACCGAAAGTGTCAAGTTTCTGCTGCTGCCTTGATCTGATACTGGTGCCGGTGATATTCACTATTTGAATAATATATCTTGAGATTTTCTTCTTGTTTCTGACATAGAAAGTTCTCTCAGGATTCTAGCCAGGATGGAATGTTGTTGATTACCAATATTTCAGAGTTGGACTGTGAATCCATTTGTAAAGAGCAGAAAGTTGAAGATGTATGTAAGAAAGCTGTTACAGACATCGTATTATATCTCTATTCATTCTTGTGTCCGACTTTAGCGCTGTGTAACAAATAGTTGAATAAAAACACTTTCTTCAACGCACTTTATTTACCTTAGTAAACTTCTGGACGGCCGTTTCGCAGGTGGTGTTCCTGCATCATCAGCAGAGTGTCAACTGAGGTCTCTGGAGCAGGTGTCAAACTCTGCTGATGATGCAGGAACACCACCTGCGAAACGGCCGTCCAGAAGTTTACTAAGGTAAATAAAGTGAGTTGAAGAAAGTGTTTTTATTCAACTATTATATCTCTGCCGGTCTGTCAAGTGACTATTTCCTGGTAGCAGAAGAGAGAGATGCTCAATTCTACTAGCGCACACAAAAACATTTCTTAAATTTATAACACCTTGAAAGTGGAGTCAAAGGCCCAGCCCAAAGTATTGGAAATAGCAACACTCCAATCAGGCAAGAATCCTGAGAGAATGCTAAACAACTTCAGCAAAACTTGAATTTCACAGAAAAGTTGGCTAATGCAAAAATGTAACTTTTTTGGAACAGTTGAATACAGTATATGGGGCTCTTATGCTGGATTATAGGACAATTTAAAAAAATGTTGTCACATCTCATGGTGATCACGTGAATTACACTCAAAGCAAACTGACGGTTGAATGCGTTACACCAACCACCTTCATTTTTCTTTATAGATATTATAATGTGATGCTTTTGACCGTTTGCAGCAGTTATTTATGGTAAATTTTAGTGAATTTGACACAATGTTGACTCAATGTAAATAAAATAGCTGATCACTGAAAAAAAAGCATCAGAATTATCTTTCAAAAATCCGAACAGCTTTACACCATTTACATAATATACAACAGTAAATTTAAAGTGAAAAAAAAAATTAAAGCTTCCACAAATAATAAAATTCAAATAAGAAATCCATGAAAGTAGCAACCATTTTTAAATATCCGATAAGGAGAAACAATATATTTTCTTTTCTTTACCAAGATATAAAATGTTATGACCTGGGACCATGTAAAACAGTGCAGCATATAATGTAAAATTACAATTGCCATATGGATTTCAAGGATAATCTATTTTGTAGTGTAAGAATGTTTCCAAACCAAAAATATTAAAGTCAATATTCTAAAAATTTTGGCAACTTAAATTGCTGCCAGGTAACAATGCTCTTACCATGAAAGAAATAAATTAATGTCTTTACAGTTTCCTATAGTTGGCCAATAGTGGCAGTTTTCTCAGCACAGATGCTATTAGCCAAAAATGTGTAAGAATATGTTCTAGTCCAATATTTTGACTTTAAGAAAGGAGTTCAGACTAATTTGTTACATCTAATGACTGTGACAATGAAAATTCTTGTACTGAATCATATTGTGTACCAAAATTAATTCAGAATATGGCATAAATATAGACTATCGATCTGGTAAATTATGTCCAGATTTTCACTCCTTAATTATGGTGTTAAAATAAATATTATGGTACTGTCGAGCTTGGTCAGTAAAATAAAATGGACATGATTCCATCAGTTCAACAACTTTTTTATTATTTTATGCCTAGTTTTTTGGTGCAACTGCATCTTTCTTAAAGATGATACATAACAAGAAGACACTAGGAAGTATGTACGGTAATTGTTTTCATGAAACTTTTTTCCGCCACCTACCTCAAAAGTATGTCATTCTTGAACTGATTTGATTTACGAAAGTTTTCATGCCATGTAAAAATTACATTTTCTGTTGCACACTATTTATTTATATGAGTATTACCAGGGCAATGGGTCCTAGGAATGCAGTTTTCATTAAATTGATTCTTACTATCTCTACCACTAATTATCAAGAAAAGAGGCCTTGATCATTAATTCCTATTGTATTTCTTACAAATCTCTACCTACTTTTGAGGTAGGTAGTGGAAAAATTATGTATGACACTTATATACTTGCAAGTTTTCTCACATGTTCAAAAAAGTGTCTCTTTCTAGACTCGTTACATAAATAACTATTAAAGCGTCAAATAGTTATTATACTCGGAGACAATACTGTTTTTCGTGAGCAAGGTGGCCGAGATATTAGCATCTTGGACTTGCATTTGGAAGTTCTCGGGTTCAAATCTTATAGCCAGCCAAAAATTTGTCTTAGGCTTTTTCATGGTTTCCCGATCATAAAAGCAAATGCAGAATTGGATATTTACTTAGCATGACTCATCCTCGCTATTTCATCCTGTATCGCATCTATTAAAATTAATATCAGTAGAAATTTAACAGATGCCATTAACACATAAACAATAGAAAAAGTTGCATATCTATAGTTGCAAGGCCTACTTGTATGCACCCAGAACTTGAACTCCTGATATGACCTCAATGCTCAAAGAAGTATAAATACTGCTGAATTAAATATATATAATATTTTTCAATTTTTAATTATTAATACATCTACATCTACAAAACAAGATGCCCTGAAGATGTTGCAGACATATTGAAAGGCCTCGACATAAAATAACAACAAAAGTTTTGAGCTGTTGGAATCAATAAGTCCATTTTGTTATAACCCCATTTGAAATTGAGTGAAACCATAAGTAGCAAAAATGAAAACTGTTCTGTGATCATTGAATAAGATGTTTGCAGAGATATCTGTGTACGAATTCGCTGAGATTCTATAACAAAATATCTAGGAACAAATTCTGCTTCTAGGAGTCTTAAATCATTTTTATTTTCATCAAAAATGTATGTCATGTTGTTATTAACAATGTAAGGGTCGGCAGCTTTAAAACACTCACTAAGTCACAGTGTTATAATTCGAACAAATAAAACAAAGAGAAGGATCTGCTATTTTTCTCTGAATGTGTTATTCTTATATTGAAGTCAGCAAATGTAGTTTTCTCTATAGTATTATACATCTGTGAGACATAGTTCCTTATTCTCAGAATTAGATATTTGAAAAGCAATCCTTATGGCCCAAAATCTGAGGGATTTTTGTCAGTTACATGAATTGTATTAATTTACAGTGCATTTCTTGGCAATGTTTGTGAAAGAAGGAGTTTCAGAATGCACATGACTTCGAGGCCCTGTCTGGTTAAACTTCAAGTTTGTTACAATTAACAAAATAAATGTGCAGAAAATCTGAATATCGTAGCATGATTAGGTCTCTACCAATCCTCTGTGGAAGTTCCCCATGGCACTCGATGACATTACGGTTGACCAGCACAGTAGTCTAGCATTCAGTTGTAATGCGCTGGTCTTGCAGTTTGCTTTCCGTTTTGCAGTGTGTTGTGTTCATTATTGTAATAATTATGACTAGGGACCAGACTTTTAGGTTTTAAAAACACTGTTTTAGGTTTTTCTTTAAGTGAAATCCTTTTTTAGGTTTTTGTCCAAAATATCGTTTTAGGTTATAGTAAAGGTTATAGTAAAATGTCCTACATAAAATTCAAAATATATTATCTATAACATTTAGCTGAAAAATTGGGTTAAATTTGCTGAAACTTGAATGTAGATTATTGTAGAGAAAAAGCCTAAACACTCAAAAGAAGCAGTGAGATGCAGTTTCTTTGTGCTACTGCAAATCTGCTCGCAATTCACCTGTGCAATAAAAATAAATCCCAAAAGTGTAAGCGAAAGAGGCCAAATAGTTAATACCTGTATCTATAGACACAAGCCTCTTAGGGATTCATATCCAGTGCTTGTAATTGGGTGGATGAGAAATACTTTTGGTTGGCTGTGGATGTGAAACTGATTGTTACAGGTTGAAAGATATTTTAAAGGAATATGCAGGTGGTTTTACTCTCAACACAAAAAAAGAATTTTTGTCTTCGCAAAATATTGATTTTTTTGAGTAAAAAGGTTAACAAATTGGACCAAAAAATCTGTTGACTAAATTAGGTATTTTAGGTTTTTATATGCCATTCAGGTGTTTTTAGGTACCACAGAATTGATGTGTGTGAATCCTATGGACATGACTGGAGAAAGTGTACTAGAGTTTCTGGTTTTGGGAGTAAGGAAAAACATAGGTAAAAACCTAAGAATCTGGTCCCTAATTATAACTGTGTGTTGTGATTTGGGTGCAGAAATAGTTCTGAACGACGATAAGTTTTAATAAATTCCCTAATAGAGAAAGTTCATGGGAACAATAATGCCTGCATTAAAAATGCTCTCAAATTTTAAATTTCTGGTGAAAATAAGATCCGGACCATCGAGGAATCCAAACTAAAGGGGTCGGCCTGGGTGGCGCAGTTAGTATCGCATTGGCTTTCTGTGCCCAAGGTTGCGGGTTCAATCCTGACTCAGGTCGATGGCATTTATGTGTACATAAATGTGACAGGCCCATGTCAGTAGATTTACTGGCATGTAAAAGAACTCCTGCGGGACAAAATTCCTGCACACTGGCGATGGTCACATGCCTAAGTTGCAGTACATCCCATCGTTAAATAACCATATAGGCCTACCAACCAACCAAATTAAAGGGGACCGAACAAATGAATTCCTAGTGTATTTCACATATTTCATCAGTTATCGTGTGATTTTGCTGAAGGGTGAATAATTCCTGCATTTTTTAATTCAATTTTATTATTTTACATGTAAAATGTTTGTATTTCATGCTTTGCAAAAACAGTTGCTTCAATTGATTGGTACCGGTAAGGAGTTATTTTTTTGTACTCTGTGCTTGCTAGTTTTGGATTGATTTCCCTTCTTCAAACATTGCTAAGCAAACCAATGCACTGTCGTGTAACTATGTGTAAAGTATGGCTGTGGCTATAGGGAGGATAGCATTAGAAAGTTAAGAGTTATGAAACAGTTTACGATGATTATAGACTTGTAGGTTAGTAATATTTTGATAAATAAATGTACCATTTGTATGATGGCCATCACTAATTTACAATCATACTCTAGCATCTAGTTCTATTCTCTCTGAATATGTTCTTCATAACATTATATTCTGTATTACATAACTGAAAAACAATTTTGACAAAATAAAATTCCAGTGACATTCAGATTTCAGCTTTATTGATTGAGGTTTGCTTCTTGATCTCAGACACAAGGTCAGCAGGACGTTATCGGCTAAGAAGAAAGACCTTGTGTCTCCAAAATGATCCATTTTCAGGTTCTTCCTTTTCTATGATGGCATCACAGCCCAATATCTGGCCTTAGCCTCCTTCATCCTTTTCTTTAGCCATCTTATTTCATTGGTTGAAAGTGTAATAACATCATTTGAATGAAGTAGTCCTTGTAGTCATACATAATGCCGCTTTAGTGATGAACTGATTTACCGGTATCCAGATAAAATCACAAAGTTGTATTTGTTACCACTATTTCACTAATAAAACGAATTAATATAAATAATAAAAGTCATAAATAAGACTCATGAAGTTAGGTAATATTTTCATGTACAGTACTGGTATGTAAAATAAATGATATCTTAACCTCAAACTCTACTCGCTGTAGCTATGAAGTTTTGAATATAAATTTGTAATAAATAATGAGAATGCTGTTTACTTAACAACTCCAAATGTTTCATAAATTATGTCTGACCACCAAGGAACAAGAGATAATTGTTGAACCTTAAATGAAGTACCAACAGTCTTTCTAATCCACCAAACAAGGAAGACTGAATTAGCCTATAAACATTCTGTAAGAATTGTAATTGTTTTTTTTCTAGGGATAAGACTAGCCTACCTTAAAAGTTAACCTGGTTGCTGAAGACTGCTGCCAAATTCCGCTGAAAGCACTCCAAAGATAATCTCATGTACCAGAATTAAATGGTGAGTGCTATTATATTTTAACACATTGGTGATGGGATACGTAGTAGGCTACCAGGCACATAGATTTATATATTGCATTAGGGGTTGCTTTGCCATGTGTAAACTACATTGTAAGTTGAAGTTTTTAAAATACGGTCATTTACCATTGAATAGGAAGTTGTTAGTTGTCCTTGGATCCTTTTTTTCCTTTCTTAAATTACCGTACATATAACTTACTGGTATGTAATATAATTTAAAAAATAAATTTAAAAAATAATAATAATTTTAAAACTCTCAAAGTAAACTTCATGGCACTACATCCCTTTAGGGACTAGGCCTGCCATCTGACCACTGCTTCATCTACCATATCTACATCCTTTGACCAATTTGCATGAAATTTTGCACACGTAACTTAACCACTTCAACCCAGAAAGAAATGCGGTCAACATTAAAATTCAAATAAACCATCTTTTCCCTTGAAAAATTATATAATTTCTGAAAATATTAAACTGAATTCACCAAACGCAATTCAGTTCTCATGACAATATTGTTGCAGTGTTCACATAGGGCTTTGGAAGCTACATGATACTTGAGCTTTCACAAAATAATAATTAGAGACGTTATTGATATAATTCATTTCTGTAAATCAATTATGGAGAATGAAATCAACGTAAATAAATATCGGATGCATCGCATAACTTTCTCTATCCTGAAAATGGAGAATATCATTTTCTCACTTCAGATTTTGATGTAGAATAAGAGGTGTTATAGCGGAGACAGTAAAGTATTATGTGCAGAAGCAATGGGATTTAAAATTCTAAGTTCCTGTGTGAGTAGGCTTGCCAGATTTCTGAAATGTTCAACTGGGACACAGGAATGCCCCCCCAGTGTTGCGGGTATTCAAGGGTACACACCCTTGGCGGGTTTTTAGAGTGTTTTAAAGAGTAGTTTGTTCTCAATGCTATGAATAAATGGTTACTGATTAGGAACCTAAACCAGGGGTAATAATAAATGACATAAGCATATCAATTTAAACATTTTATTTCTAACATGTTAATATTTAAAAGTTACCGGTAGGCCTACTTACGTAAGGAGAAACACTTTGAATAAGGAATAAAAGTTTGAACAATATTTACATGTATTTTTCATTGGCTAGGACATTTTTTAGACTATTTTGGTCATCTAGAAAATCAAATTTAATTTTTACCGGGACGTGAAGTAAACCGGCCGGGATACCGGGATTTTGTCTGAAAACCGGGACGTCTGGCAAGCCTATGTATGAGCAACATAAAGCTATATCTAGCATTTTATGAGGGAATCGTAAGTCTGGAGGACAGTTAATTTCAAATTACAAATTACAAATTACAAAACGTGGGTGAAGCTGGGCCTTTTAAGTTAGTAATATATACAATCTAATTGTTTCCTAGGATTTATAGTAGCCTACATATTATTAAAACATTTAACTTTAATGTGAGTGGCCTATATTTAATTTTAAACACTCCTTACTCCTTTATGTGCCAGTATCAATGTACTTAATGTTAGATTGTTAACTTGACATTTGTACACCCGTGCTAAAGTGTCTCGGCAATTGACAACCTGATTTCCATGAAGGCTGCACGGTATAAGTCCGGAAGCTTCATGTTTCTTTTGCAATGTAGGCCTATAACTATTGTGAGATTCATATCATATCTTCTTTTTTCATTTATCTGTAACCAAATCTTCCTTAATTTCGAGACCCTCAAATAAAGATTCCAGATTTTAATGTAGTTTTCTATTTTATTAATCCATTGCTACAGCACTTTATCTCATACAGATAGCATAAAACATTCAGTTTCTGACATTTATAGTTTTTTTGTTACATTATAGGTATACAGTAATTATTATCAAACAATTTCCAGGTTATTAGGAAAGTTGTGTAAATAAACGTGGAAATCTCCATTATTTTGGTTTACCGGATAAACTTTCAGGATTTAATGCCAGGTTTTATTAACCCTTAAATAGATATAAATTCTGATATGATAGAGATGACAGTGTCTATTCCTTGTATAAAATACTTATATTTTTGTTGCATTGCATCCCAAAGTGTACTGCAAAGTCTAGAATTCCATATCCTCGGCCTTGGGGGCATTGGTGGTATCTTTGGCGACCTCCAAGTAATCCATCTCAAGGGCCTGCAGGTCGTCCCTGGCCTCCGTGAATTCAGCTTCCTCCATGCCCTCCCCGGTGTACCAGTGCACGAAGGCACGCTTCTTATACATGAGAGCGAACTGCGTGTTGAGGCGTGACCAAGCCTCTGCGATGGCTGTTGTGTTAGACAGCATGGACACTGCTCGCTGCACTCTTGCCAGGTCTCCACCAGGCACCACTGTGGGCGGCTGGCAGTTGATTCCAACCTGAAATTCAAAATAGTCTGGATTCAAGTTCACCACCTTACAACAAAAATTTATAAAGAATGAAAAGATGTAAAATTTTATTTAATAATAACATAATAGAACAACCGAGAGATTTCAAATATTTAGGCTGTGAAATTGGTAACACAAGAGAATTAGACCAACAAAGAAAATTACAATATTTTAATCAAATATGTGGGACAATTAGAAGAACCCTCATAAACAAAACATGGAAAGATACTGTTTTGAAGTTTTATAAAGTTTTAGCAGTGCCATCTCTTATATATGGATCAGAATGCTGGACTGTAACAAGAAAAAAAAAATAGAAACATCAGAAATGAGATTTTTGAGAGCAGTCACTGGGTATAGAAGGACAGATAAAATGTACAGCGATGCAATAAGGAAAAAAACTGAACATATTTAATTTAAATAAGAAAATTAAAGAATATCAAGAGAAATATTATGCTCATATACGTTGGATGCCAGAGTCTCGCATCCCTAAGATGATCCTAGAATACAGACCACAAGGGAAGAGAGAGAAAGGAAGACCCTTGAAGAGATGGAAAACCAGAGAAGACGGAACAGGTCGCAAGGCCTAATCCCTGAGGTTGGTGATGATGAAACGATTCTTGAAGTCCAGATTTGCCCAAATTCACTTCAGCTCAGTGCCTGACATACACTAAAAACTATAGGCCCTACTTTGTTTTTAATTAGATTTTATTCAGGGTATAGAACTTTAGGGAGCTCCAAATTGGCAGTGATTTCTCAGAAGAATGTTCAGCTATGTATAGTAATATCTGGCCAATACAGACTCTTGGAGAGGTACAATGAATATGAATTCAGAAACATGGACTTTATAAAGTTTGTCTGCTTTTAGTCCAATCTTATAAAACCTAAAAAATGGCTAACTGTAATAAATTCAAGTTCATCTAGTAAGCATGAAATATTAAGGCATTTTCTGAGTTCTGCTTTAGCAATTTTATTTTCAATATTGTGTGTTAGATTTATTTATTCTACTTCATTTATATGCACTTTTTCGTTTAGGAAAGAGGTTTCTACATTATCCTGGAGGTCATGTAGAAACTTATTCAATCAATTTTGTTTATGTGACTTTAACCTTCATTATCTAACTCTATTTTCTTCTCAAAAATGGGACATGGCCTACTGTGAATCTCAGCCCTTCAATTATATGTGAAAATATTTGGGATATTCAAAATTCGACATAAAATGCAAGAAAATGTTAAATTTAGGATCTGCTAAATAAGGGTTCTACTTTACCTTGAAGCCAGTCGGGCACCAGTCCACAAAATGAATGTTGTGATGCAGCTTCATGCTGGATATGGCGGCGTTGACGTCCTTAGGCACTATGTCACCCCTATACAGGAGGCAACATGCCATATATTTGCCCTTTCGGGGGTCACACTTCACCAGCTGATTCGAGGGCTCAAAGCACTCAAACGTGAGCTCCGCAATTGTGAGTCCATGGTGGTATGCCTTCTCCGAAGACATGACGGGAGCATAAGCAGTAAGAGGGAAGTGAATACGTGGGAAGGGCACCAGGTTTGTCTGGAACTCCGTCAAATCCACATTGAGGGCACCGTCAAAGCGCAGCGATGCTGTGATAGAGGAGACCACCTGACTGGTTAGTTGATTGAGATTCCTGTAGGTGGGACGGTCGATGTTCAGTCTTCTTCTGCTGATGTCATAGATAGCCTCGTTGTCCACCATGAAGGCACAGTCTGAGTCATTCAGTGTGGTGTGTGTTGTTAAGATGGCATTGTAAGGCTCCACCACAGCCGTGGAAATCTACAGCATATATTTATACTCAATTCATTAATTCTTTGATCACCATACAAAAATATTACATAATTTTTGACTTCATCAAATAAGAGAGAGAGAATAAAAACTATTGAGGAGTGGAAATTGCAAAGGTTTTAAGTGCCATTTTTGTAAAAATGTTTTTTTGCAACACCAATAACCCATATAAGTTCTATGTGCAATTCATTGTTACAATAGTTCCACCCAGGAATGTATTGAAGAGTGCTGCAGACTCAGATATAAGTACTGTGAAGTCTTTTCTCTCTCCTGTAAAATTCTCTCAAAAGTACTTAGAACCTTTACAGTTTCCACTCCTCAATTAAGAAAAGAAAAATCAAAGATCTATTTCAACAATACAATTTTTACCACTATCGAGGAAGTCAGCATAAAAAAGGACATAAGAATGACTGTTTTGGGAAAATAAAAAATCAAAGAACTATTTTCAGCAATGCAATTTTATCCACAAATAGGGCTGCCAAACTACCAACGAAAAAATTGATGACAATTTCACACGCAACAATTTTTCCTACCCCTGTTTGAAAATTTTTTTTGTGCCATCTTTAATTTACTTAATAAAAATATGAGTTTGAATCAGCTTACATGCACATTTACTCGTTCATTACTCAAATGATGAAGTGAACAAGAAAAATCAAGAGATCAGAAGAAACAGAATCATCAACCCCACATCAAAGTAAAGAACAGGAAAACCGGAAGAAGGAATCAAAAAGTAAAAGAACTGGTAGCATTAGTGTCAAAGACTTCAGCTCTATTGATTCTGTATTGATCTTCTTCCTACAAGATTATTCTGCATTGTGAGGAGTGTAATACTAATATTTTTAATTAATGTTAATATATAATAATAATAATTAATAAATAATAATAATAATTAATAAATAATAATAATAATTAATAAATAATAATAATAATTAATAAATAATAATAATAATAAATAATAGATAATTTTTTTTAAATCCAGGACATTTGTGAGAGATTACAAAATTCAGGCTGGATATGAAGTTAAAATTCAGAAAAATTTTGCTCATTCAGGACTTATGACTACCCTAACCACAATTGAGGCAGTTGTTTATTGTGTTTTTATTTATTTGTTTGGCATATAAAGAGCACATAAGAAAAAAGTGTTTTGGAAAAAATGTTAATGAATATAATAGGCAAAACCAGGATGCAGGCTGTGATTAATGGCAAAGTATTTCCAAATTTTTGTTCCCAGCTGCAGGGAACCTCTTGAGTGGTAGCTTTTTCCTCACTTCCAAGTATGAAAACCATTATCAGCCCAACTCAACAGAGAAGGTATTGAAATGTTCAAAGAGCCAAATAATTTAAAAAGAAAGGAAAAAAGGTCTGAAGCTTCCAAAGACATGCATTCTAGTGTTACATTGAGAAGTGAGACGGTGGGCACTGGTATTGAATGCCAGAACTGGTTTCAAAGGACCAATAGCATACCAGTATTGGTTTAAATGGTCAAATAGCATAATGTCACTAAAAATCTGTGGATCTTAAAGAAAATGTTAATATTCCGTTGTAGCAAAGAGGCCCTATATCTGTTTGCAACATAATATAATTACTTTTCATGATCATTCATCCAGTAGGCCTAGTACATTTTCACCTCTACTCCATAGGCATTGCCAGTAGGCCTATAGAAGGTTGTGATCAGTAAATTGTGATGGCCTTTGTTGCCATCTTAATGACTATACTGCTAGATGCCATGTTTTAAAAATATTTCTTCGTAACAAAATATTGTAAATTTTATATTGTTTAAATCATTCTTAAATCATTTTAAGATATCTTCATTGAAATAAATAAAGTTCTGTCAGTCAACAATACATGACAATCGTCACTTTAGTGCTCCTGCTTGGCCATCATCTATAAAAACAGAGTTGGTTAATCTTGAAGGAACACAATTAAAAACACTGCCAAATTAAAAGAACAATTTCCTGCATATTATAATTATAATATGTTGTAAAGGAAGGATTTTTTTTTTTTTAATAATTAAATTGAGGTATGAGAGGAAAAATCTTGGGATAACATAAGATACTGCCTCTGGCTTTTTCCCCACATCCTTCTCTGATGTAAATTATGGCATATAAAAGTTAATTGAGACCTAGCTTTACAATATGTAGGTTGTCATTCATAAGCTGGCAAACTTCACAGTAATAAAACAGCACATGATTTAAGCAGTATACAGAATGTGAGACTTACCCTAGGAGCGGGGTATACTGCGAATTCCAGCTTGCTCTTCTTGGCATAGAACTTGGAGAGTTCCTCCATGAGCAGGGATGTGAACCCAGAACCTGTGCCCCCACCGAAGGAGTGGAAGACGAGGAAGCCCATGAGACCCGTGCAGCTCTCTGCCTCTTGTCTCACCCGTTTCATCACATCCTCTATGATCTCTGAGCCCATGGTATAGCGTCCTCGGGCAAAGTTGTTTGCAGCATCCTCTTTGCCTGCGATCAGCTGTTCTGGATGAAACAGTTTCTTGTATTCGCCATTTCGCACCTCATCTAAAATTAATCCATATTAAAAATTATTTTAGTTACCGGCACCCCTACTATCACATTATTTATTTAGACAGAGAGTCCTTCAGCTTCCTCCATGAGGCATCATCCTGGGTGGTGCAGTTAGTATCACACTGGGTTTCAGTGCTCAAGGTTGTGGGTTCGATCCCGGCCCAGGTCAAGATTATGTGTGCATAAACGTGACAGGCCCATATCAGTAAATTTACTGGCATGTAAAAGAACTCCTGCAGGACAAAATTATGGCACACCGGCGATGGTCACATGCCTAAGTTGCAGTACATCCCCATCGTTAAGAGGCTGCCAACCTCACAACAGAAGTTGATGAACAATAGGAAACAAAATACATACACCTACCTAGGAACATAACAGACAAAATTAGACAGGAACATAAACATATAACAATCATAACCGAGCATGCAGTGAAAATAAATGGCAGATGTTACAGATATCACTTCTAAGGAATATATACAGTAAATGATCTTCCAATATAGAAAATATTGGTCCTCTAACAGCAGCAACAATAGAGATGTGTGATGTGAAGTCTTGATGGAGGCCATAAGTCTACAAAGAGGCACCTTGCATTAGACCAATAACTCGTATTGAGGTTAAATTGTATTTTTTCCTTAAAGAAGGGAATAGTGGGCTCATATATTCTACATATATTCTCCATGTAAATTTCTTCAGGCTGCTTTTCATGCAACTCAGTTCTTATAGTTGGCTTGATATAATATAGCCAGTGATGATGATGATAATATCAGTAATAAAAATCAGGTAAAGTGATGTAACAATGTGCCAGAATGGTTTTGTTTAATGAGTGATAATTGCAATATTATGATATGCAGAAAATAAGTTATTTTTGTAATCAGTTTCTGAGTTAAGATCCAGATCGATTCATTAAGCAAGGCTTATGGAAGAACAAAGGTCTAGTTTGATAAGCATATGTGAAGGAATATGTGGGCAGTGTTATTTGTCAAAGCTAACTGTATTGCAACTTTCAAAGCCATATATTATTTGAACACTGTAAAACAAGATGTTCTCATGAGAACTGATTTGCATAATTGATAAATTCTTTCTAATACATTACCATAAAATAGGCGATAAATTGGGCATTACTCCGGTATCGGTAAACCGATTTGGTCCATTATCAACAGGCTTCTTCCCATGGACGTTATAAATGCGTATACCAAGTTTCATGAAAATCTGATAAAGCGTGTTTGAGTTATCGCGCGTACAGACACATGGACAGACAATTTCCTGTCCCCCCCACAATTTCAAGTAATTTCGAGATGGAGCGGTTTTAAAAAATCTGCTGTGAACCACATAACTTTCCATCTCCTCTCCAGAACTATCTATAACAAAATACCGGTACATGTAATATCAGGTGTTTTATGATGAGAATCTCGTTTTAAAATACGGTCCTCCATAATTGGATTTCACCAATAAGCCATATTTACAAAGTCAGTATGCAGATAATTTTTTTTTTTTTTTTTACCGAGCGAGGTGCCCGAGATGATAACGTCTTGGACTCGCATTCTGGAGGTCTCAAGTTCAAATCCCGTGGTGGCCAATTCAACAAGGGTGTTGTTTTCATAGTTTCCCCAGTCGTAAAGGCAAATGCTGAATTGGATATTTATATACCATGAATCATCCTCACCATTTCATCCTGTATCATATCCATTTAAATTAATATCAGTTGACATTTACTTCATAAAATACACCGCCAATAGAAAATAACTGACATTCAATTGTTCCATGACCTACCCTACTGTATAGACACAGATTCCGAACTCCTGATAAGGCCTCGTAGCCGGTATTTAACTACAGGGATAGACAATTCCATATCCTCTTAATCTAAAGTTGTAAGGTTTTTCAATGAATCCGGGGATAATTTTGAAATTTTATGGGAGTAATTTTTAAATATTAATGGGCGGCTTAATTAATTAAAATTTAAAATGCAGGGACATTATGGTAAATCCGGGGAAAGAAAGATTAGTTCGGGGACTGCCCAGGTAAACTAGGACGTCTGGGAGCCTCCTCGGCTTAAGCGATGTTATCTTATATTAAGCTATATATAATTACAGTATTTATCTGGCCTTACCTATAACACTCGGCTCAAGATCCACCATTACGGCGCGAGGCACATACTTTCCTGAAGCGACTTCGTAAAAGAAAGAATTGAAATAATCATCCGGGCTTGATTTCTTGTTGTCTTTTGTTATACCATCTGGTTTAATCCCATGTTCAAGGCAGTATAGCTCCCAAGTACTCTGTCCCATTTGCACGCCAGCTTGGCCGATATGAATAGAAATACACTCACGCTGAAACAATAGGAAACGAACCTCGTAAACCACGAAAGTTAAAATTCCTGTATGTTTAAAAAATATAACAGTTCCAAACAAATTTTAATAATACACAGAAACTATAAACCAAAGAGATTATTACTCACCATTTTGTTTACTTGAATTTAGCCGATGAAAGACAAAATAACTAAATAATTTTGATGAGAATGGATCTGAAACACTACAATTTGGAATTCAGAATATTAAAAACAAAAGAATCTCTCTAACAAAGGGGTTATTTGTTCCGGTTATCAAAGGTTGCAGAAGGCCTGGCTTATTCTGCAAAATATTACAGTGGGTCATGATTACTTCAGTTAGTTGTTTTATAAATTAATTATTGGTTTAGGAAGATGTAGGCCTAATTACGTGCATTTTAATTGAAGAAATTTCTTGTTAAGCGTTCAATGTCAGCAATATCAGAATAAATCTGATATATTCTCCGTGGATAATGCGAGTACTGCTAGGCCTATAAACAGTAATAGTCTACAATCCTGAAGACACACAACTAGAATACAGACATACACATATGCATTTTTTCAATCTGAAATTCGTACATTTGGAAGATTATCGTTCACCAGACATGACTTGATTCTATGAACTGCACCTGGCTTATAACTATCCTTCAGAGAATTTCTCTAAAACATATTTGAAATAAAATTTTAACTATTGCGCTGCGCTACAAACCGGAAGATCGCGGGCTCGATCCCCGATGAGGTCGTTGGAGTTTTTCAATTGGCCTAATCCTTCTGGTGGGACTATGACCCTGGGGTCGACTCAGCCTCTAACAGAAATGAGTACCAGGAGCAATCCTGGGGGTAAAGGCGGCCGGTGCGTAAGGCTGACTACCTTACCACCTTCGTGTGCCGAATGTCCAAAAATCTGGGATCCTCACCCTCCTGGAACCCTCTGGGTCTCCATGGCCTGCATAGGGAACACTTTACTTTTTTTTTATTTTAACTCTTGACATATCACCTCACACACATATATATATATATATATATATATATATATATATATATATATATATATATATATATATATATATATATATATATATATATATATATTTAAATCATTAGAACCGTTTTCGAGAAAATCACGAAAACTAAATGTTCTCCATGTAATAAAAGTGCCATTAAAAATAAGATCAAGTTGTGGCCAATCTTCCCAAGAAGTTACCTAACCCAAATATAGAATTTTGCTTTTATAAAATTTTTCATTGAGTAGTTATGCTGTTCTTACAAACAAAAAGACACACAGACAGACAGACATGGTTGTGAAATGAGTATTTATGGTTTCAGGTGCCTCAAAATGTGTATCTTATGTTAAAACCGCGACATCGAATTGCGGGGTCGATCACAATACTTCCTCTACCTGTAGTACCTATGGTACCGCCTACGGGTAGAGGAAGTAGATTGTTGTGATGAAACTATGACAGTGTGGGTGTTCAGAAGAGGGAGAGCGCACGTTCAATTGTTATCACATCGTCACGAAGTCACGCTGGGCATAGGCGTAGCCAGGCCGACCATATGGGGGGGGTTATAACATCCGCGGGGTCTGGCGAGTATGGAAGGAGAGGGGGGTCCGGGGGCCCTCCCCCGGAAAATTTTAAAAATTAAGATGCAAAATAACGAGTTTTAAGCTTCCGGGGGTTCTCCCACGGAAAATTTTAAAAATTAAGATGCAAAATAACAAGTTTTAAGCTTCCGGGGTCCTTCCCCGGAAAATTTTAAAAATTAAGTCGCAAAATAACGAGTTTTAAGCTTCCCACGCTTTATACTTGTATTAAGCAATTTATGGGCAGACTTAAAAAAATTATACAATTTTCCATTTTTTATTCAATGGGGGGGGGTTCAAACCCCCAAAACCCCCCCCTCGCTACGCCTATGCGCTGGAGTGAGTCTTCGTTGATTTTTGCAGTTGCTTGTTTTGTAATGTGTAACTATGCACTGTGGCGGGTAGGCAGACTAGGCATTTGCCTAACAGAACAAAAAAAAAAATGGTTATTTTAATTTTTTTTTTTTTTTTTTTTTTTTTTTTTTTTTAGAATCATGTTTGTGACTGTATAGTTGAACAACATAGCTCAAAAACGAAGAAACAATTCAGCTTCGTTGTGCGCAGGTCTCTTTGTAGCTTGCAGGACTATAGTCGTGGGCGTCCGAGGGGGGGCCATTGAACAAATTACTGCCACCACCACCATCATTATGCTACTACTACAACCACTTTATTATTATTATTATTATTATTATTATTATATAATTAACATCATTTACTGTAGCTGGACCTATGACTACGGATACAAAGAAAAATCTTATGTATACACTTAACGTGACTTTCTCTACCCCTCAGGGCCGTAGCAAGGTCCTTCTACGCCCTTGGCGAGTTTGAAAAATCTGCGCCCTCCAATACTAGGGGTCTGAACAATTTATTTTTAATTTCTGTAAAATTGTTTATTAAAAACACTGTTATTTTCAAAGAAAACCTAAACCTCAATTTGAAAGTGAACTAAGTGCTGGACTTTCAAGGTACTAAAACCTTATTTTCAGACGATTGAACTACTTAAAAAATAATTCAAACATAAAATCTAGTTTACAGGTAAGAGTTTTTTTTCGAATAGTTGAACCACTTTCATCTCAATAATAACGTATATTTTAATTTTTATTGTTATATCATTCCATACTGTTCATGATTTATGTTATCATACTCTGTCAATAAAAAATGTTTTAATTAAAGAACTTTGCATGACTGCTTTTTGTTTGTAGACAATCGGCATAATACTACAGATAGTTCACGTGCAGTAATTTTTAATAACCTGAAAGATTTCTTCCATTAACGTGGAATTTTTATTGCTTGATAAATTGCACCAGTTTAAAAAAAGGCGAGATTTTTCTTGGTTAATTTTGCGCCCTCTCTGTACCTGCGCCCTTGGCGGGGGCCCATCTCGCCACCGCCTAGCTACGACCCTGCTACCCCTTACAATTTCACCGGCCCTATTCATATAAAATGCGTCACTTTCTCGCCTAATCTTCATTATAATAAAATGTTTGGCTATAAATGATTTCAAGTTTAGAAGAAGTAATTATTCCTACATGCTCATATCTAAGGTAATCAGCTGCTTCAACTAGTTTTTGTCCAAACAACGCTAACTGCAGTATGTGGAAACTTGAATTTCATTTCACATTAGTTGCTTATAGTCATTTAGTTTAGAGGACGGTCATGACTATAGCAGGGATCGGATTCAGATAGATTTCAATCCCCCATGTAAACGTGGCATGCTATTGTATTGTCATGAACTTACTAGCAATTAACAACATAATTAAGTTTTTACTAGGCAAATGTACAGTTCGCATTAAAATCACAGAACAAAAAGAAAACACAACATTGATCATGGAACCCATAATTAGTAGGCCTACAATATACATCACATTATCACATTGCATCAGATGGGTAAACTAAACGACATACAACATAACCCATAAAATCATTTTAACTGAAATAAAAGTGAACAAGCAGTTGGAAATATCGCTAAACATTTCATTCATTTCGCAGCTTTAGAGTCATCGTTCAACATTTCGTTTACTTTCTTCAGAGCGTACTGCAACCTCCAAAAAAGCATCTTGTTGCAGCCATACTTCTTTATCAGAGTCAGTCTGTAAGTGTGAAAAACCTCGCACCTATCAATGAATGTGGCAGCTCCCATCAGAGGACACAGAATAATCTTGGAATGATCCGGGAAGAAGTTTACCTGGAGAGTGCCATTGGATAAGAGCATGACCACAGCTCTATCGTACCTCATCCAATCGCAAAGCACAGGAAGTCTGATGAACCTATCCGACTCTTCTACAGGGATCCGGGCTCCAGTTTTCACCAGATGTCCCATATATTGCCGGAACATCGCAAGCAATCGCATCTTCTTCGCCAGACTGGTGTCATATTCCTCGACGGTGTAGTACTTCTCAGACCCGTCTCTGTCCGTGTACTGGACATTCACTCCATTGGAAAGAAGAACTAGCTTTGTACAGTCGATGAAAACCACTCCTATGCTGTTATCGTTAAGTTTGTAAGCGAATCCGTATTTGTCAGAATAATCTACCCAAGAACTTATCCAAACTACAGGATGAGCTGCAGGATCTTCAGCTTCTTCTGTTGCAATCTGTTCTCTCTCTGAAGGTCTGGACTTCAGCACATCCTGTAGTAGGCTTCTTAGGGTTCTGAGATAGCTATAGCCTGTAGGAACTGGGCATGTCTCTGCAGCAAGCTTAACGCTTACATCTTGGGATGGCTTCGGTTTCTTTGAGACAACTCTTGAGTTATCGATGTTCACTTCTGTAAGTGGCTTTCGTTTCTTTGATACCGGTACCTCTTTATCTGTGATGGAAAATTTAGGAGCCATTACTAGACAAGAAGCTGGAAGACTTGGCGGTGTGTACCCGTCTTGCATGAACTGACAGTTGATCAGCTCCTGTACTCTAGGCCTGGCCTTTGGACTCTTCACAAATATACGACGAATTATCGCCTGAGCATGTTTGTTGACAATTACATTTGCTGGGAACGAATATTCACATCGACGTATACGACTGTAAGTTTCTTTACAAGATGTGGTTTCGAATGGGGGCTTCCCAACAAGGAGGATGTACATTATGCACCCTATCGACCATATATCTACTTCAAACCCATGCCCTTTCTTGTCTAATATCTCCGGAGCAATGTAATTTGGTGTGCCACACATGGTTTTCTTTCTTTCTCCGTCCTCAATCCGTGTTGAAAGACCAAAATCTCCTATTTTCACTTCCATACTCTGACTGATAAACAGATTCCCCAGTTTCAGATCCCTATGCGCAATACGATTAGAATGAAGATACTCGACCCCTGAGAGTATCTGCTTCAAGTAATATCTCACTTCGGGGTCTGTAAGACCGCGTCTTCGCTTGTGCAGTTCTGCCATTGATCTTTTGCGGCACAGTTCTAGTATTATATAAATATAAGACTCGTCTTCGAAAAATCCATGAAAAGACACTACATGTTTATGATTCAAATTCCTATGAATACTGATTTCTTGAACAATCTTTTCTTTCATATGGTGTTTCTGCAGAATTTCTTTCGAAACTATCTTTCCTGCATATGCTTTACAATCGTTAGTGTTCACAAGTTCAAAACATTTTCCAAACGCGCCTTTTCCTAAAAATGCTTGTCTCTTGTAACTTACATTATGCCTAGAATCCTGAATAATGCTTGGTAAATCACATTTCTTTTCCTCCTTGTCAGTCATTTCAAATAATGTTCACATCAAGGTATTGTAACTATTATGGTATTGTGTGGGAGGACAATAGTTACCAGTCTGTTACTATGTGTAGACAAAACAACATCGATCCCTCTTTCAATACTTTCGATTAGGTGTTAATAAAAAAAAACTCCAATAGGATCGCAAACGGTAATTTTTACGAAAATATTTCCACGCAAAACAGAAACTCGAAGTAAACGGTACGAAACAAAGATATTTCATTCCGTATATCTATAAATTTATGCCAAATTGGAAGGAAATCGAAAAACACATTTGATCTCCATTGCGAAATAAACAAATTTGCCGAACGATCGAATAAAAAACAAGGACTTCGTTTTGCTTGGTCGATAAATCAAAATTGGAACGAAGCAGAATTATTTATTGTGCCAGAAGATATTAAAGATCTTATGGATTTAAAATGAATCGGGCAGTTTTGTATGATTCCAATTTTATTTTATATATAATGATGACTTTCCCTTTACGAGAAGTGGCTCAAGGACAAAGCATAACAAAACATTGTCATATTAGGATATTATTTGTTAAATAGGTTATCTTTGTTTATCGGTTTTACCTCTCCCGTTGTAGGAATTGTTTATGCGGCCCAATATCATTATAAAACTACTCTTTTTACTAGCAATTTTGAAGATGGGGCATTCGCTCCTTTGTAAATTTATTTGGGGTACTCGAAGCACCAAACCCATTCATCTGTAAATATCAAATAATAATAATAATAATAATAATAATAATAATAATAATAATAATAATAATAATAATAATAATAATAATAACCACAAAATAAATAAAATAAGTGGTTGCCTTAGTGGCGATTCAGTCACAATGGAAAGAAAGGCGAGCACCATAACAATCAATGCTTGTTTTAATACTGTGGTGTAACTATAGAAATATAGACACTGTAGTATACCTAAAAGCAGGGCCAGTTTTTTTTTCTTTTATTAACGCAAATATATTATTATTTCTTTTATAAACACAAAATATAACGGAGAGATGCAGCAAGAAGTACATACACGATTTATTACAATTGTGACTGATTTATGGCTATAATTTTATAGCGAATTTTCGCGAAAATTTACCGTTTCTGCGAGAATCTTCAATTTTGTGATAAGAACGAAAAATGACATTTAAAAAAATGTATTCGTTTTGAAGTTGTTGGCTGTAAAGGAATGAGAATTCATTTGGAAAGGTGCATTAACAACAAAGTATAGACTGTGTATTATTCTATTTTATGACCTGCAGGACCATCCATTACAGCTGATAGGGTTTTCCTGAGCTTTTGGAACATTCCGTTAGAAATACTTCCGTTCAGAAGTTCTTGAAGTAGGCCTTTAGCTGTGATAATAAAATAAATGAGAGACAAATTATTTTGTTTACGATTTTGTGTTACACTCAACTTTTTCTCACACCGGTACATAGATTAAATAAGTTTTGTTTTATAAGAATACCGGTAGTATAAGAAGCGTATGAGTAGACCTATGGCATTGATAATTACCACTTTATTTTCACAAAATGTCTACTATATTTTATCCCATAAATATGAAATTATATATAACTTATTTGTCACGAATTAAAGAATAAATAAACAAAACAAAAAAAGCCTGGCTTTGTATATAGAAAATTGTCCAGTATCAGCTAGCCATCACCTCCACATACCATGCTTTTGGAATGGTGTCATTGGTATGGTTGCCATATGTCCCTAAAAGGTGGAACTGCCCCAATTTAGTGTGCCAAGAAGTGTCCCACCAGAAATATATAAAAATTATACAAATCCCGATTTTAGAGTTTACCGTGAATGGTCAAGATAAGAATAATAGCCTACAATTTTGTTCAGTTTTCCTTGTCTCTATAAATCTATAATTAAATAAAGATATACCATAATAACAATCACATTTCCCTGGCCAACAAACAAGTCTATAATCAAATAAAGATATAACAACAATCACATTTCCATTTTCAACAAGGTGATAATTAATATATGTCTTGAACAAGAAAATTTTTTTTTCAAACTATCAATTAGTCAAATTGAAATTTTCCAAAATAAGCAAGCTGATGCAAAGTGTGTGTCGTTTTATCCATCATGTAACTTATTTGAATTAGGTGAGTTCTATTTTAGGATTTCTAGTCACAGTGTTAATGTGGAACGCCCAGTGTTCTGACGAGCGTAATAGATTGAAAGTATAAATTAAAGCTATCTTGTTAAGTTATTACAGTATAACATGAATCACTTCAGATGTATTGAATATTTTTAAAAATAAGAAACTAGAGAGATGTGTAATAAAGTCAGAAAAATATGACTAGCAGGCCTATGATAAATCATGTTCAATAAAAACGGCGTCCCCCAAAATAAATAAATTTTTACCCTAAATTCAGAACAATTAAATTTGTATGTAGTTTGAGAAAACTATTTTGCCATAATAATCTTATAAAGTAGACTATATACAGCATTTAAGTTCAAATGCCCCCTAAATAATATTTTAATTTTCTTTAGTACCCTTATTTATGGAAGCTTACCATAGCAAAGGCGAGCTCCCAAAATAGGCCTATATTTTTTTTCTAAATAAATCACTTAAATTGTTTGTGCTCATTCCTCCCAGCTAAGTTATTGTTCCGATTTCACATGTATTTTTGGCAACCCTATATTGGCCACCATATTATTATATTATAGTGACTGGAAGTTGCTGGTTACGGATTCGCAGGACCGGTACCTCGAATTTTTTTTTCCGAGGTAGGGCGGTCGGGAACGGGGTGCACTCAACCTCGTGATACAAACTAAGGGGCTACTTGATTGAGACGTAGCGGCTCTTGTCAAGGATATCATCATTAATGGTCGTGGTTGTCGGCAAGCTGACCACATGCCCTTAGTTCTGCCGTCTGCCTTTGGTAGATGACGCAGCGGTCGGATTGGTAGGCCTAGTCCCTCCGGGGATTTAGCGCCATGGAGTTTAGTTTTTTTAGTGATTGAAAGAGATGAGGATTACAACCAAATTTAATAAGCGTTTTAAGCCTTTAGCAGAAAATAAAAATAAAATAAAGTTCTGCTCTGTTTGACCAGAACTGGTGGTGATGAAGTATTGATCAGATTTGCTTTAATTGCTGTACTTTTTTTTTTTTTTCAAATAATGTTCGTGTTGCAAGAAGATTATGCGGGAAGCGATTATGCTTGTTTACAACAATTATGCGAAAATCGTGAGTTCATTAATAATTGTTTTGATATTACAGCACGTGTAAGTGTTTGTATACAATTCTTAAGTTGACAAACATTACTGATGCAACCAATCCAGCCAGATTGAAACTGGAAGGTAGGGTTCATCAGTGCAGCCAACGTAAACGTTGTAACATGCATTTTCATTTAAAAGGTGCTGATGGAATGAAAGAAACAGTTTTACTTCATCAAGATTTAGATTCAAAACTTTAGTAACATAATACGACCCCAGTAATTGTAAAATAAATTAAATGTAATAGATCAGTCATGTGTAGAAGATTCTATTGGCGAACCTGTAATGTTGTCTAACGAAATCCGGAGAAGATGGTTGAATTGTTTTTAGTGTTACTTATTTAAGCAGGTTGTACATATTCTAGGTATGTAGCATGCATGGGGAACATAAATAACGGGGCATTTGAAGTTTAGTGATACAGAAAAACATTTATTTCATTCGACGAATCTCGTCGTCAACGCATGTTGATTGTGTTGCTAGGTGAGCCTCAAATCCTAGGGTCAGCTGGGAGACTATTTTGATTTAGCTGCCCCAGTCTTTTACGCAATGACATGAGAACCAACAAATAGAAATTAAACCATGGGGCCATTTGGATAATGTTTATAAATTTCTGACATAAAAAATCATGACAAAGTGCACAAAATCTTCTGATAGCCTGGTCTAAAATTTGCAATAGGCCTACATATTCTCATGTCATTGGTTCACATAATTAAACAAGACGCAAGAAATCATGATTAGGTCACATAAAATTATATTGTGCAAGAAACTGCATTGCATAGCCACCTGGATGAACTTTCACTACAAGGTCAACTAGTGTCATTTAAATTCAGGTAGGTAGGCCTACAGTAGATGTCCATTGTCAAGGTTTTCTGCATTTGCATCCAGTAACTAAGAAATGTAACGATTCATTACTGGTCTTTTCCACTTAAAATTTTCATTTCATTCATTTTTTAGTCTGTATGTCTTTGAAAAATTCGTGAGCCTATATAGGTGTTTTCAAGAGTTTTTATGTGCAGGAAACACTTGATAAAATAACCATATGTTAGACATAAAGTTGTTCTCTATGATAATTGACATGCCTGAAGTCTTTAGAAAAGTGTTTAAGTAACTCAAGTAGCCCAGGGGCAGTGTTGAAGGATTACCGTTAAACTAAAGAACTATTTTTTATTGAACTCAAATGTAGTACTGGTAGTTTGGCTCTTCATTGCCCAAGTTTCGTGGATTCAGTCCCAATGGCATGAACAGCACAACAACGCCACAGCCAGTAAAAAGTAAAGTATGTTCAGCGACTACCGTTCTTGTCGTTCTGAGCCATGGAAAACAGTTAAAGATAAATGATTGTTGCAGTAATGAACTTTCAAGCGCCGAAAGAAATTCAGTATGGCACACTGTTCAGTATGATGCTGCTAAACTGATAGAGGTCTAACCTAACCTAACCTATCACTGGCCCTACATATCACTGACCAGTTGCCAGTTACTTACCTAATATAGGCCTAGTAGGTTTGTTATCCTTTCTTACCTTTTGTAAAACTTCGTTACCAGTAAATTAAGAAGTTCAGTTCTTTTGTTTTTAATAATTCCTTAAGATAACTTGTACAAACTTTGATTTTGTTAGGTATTTACGATCATATTAGGCCTACGCCATATGAAATAAGTTAATAGTCCGGCATTTCCTTTATAATCCATACACTAGGCATACTAACAGATCAACAACAGGAAAATACCTAATATTCCAATAAGCACCCATTAACTAAAAGGACACTCTGAAAAGGGTTTCATCATATTTTATATGTAGTTTTTCTCCCATTCTTGCAGTTTCGACAATAGCCTACATAAAAAGCGGTATAAAAACAACAAAAATTATCGCTACGAAATGGCCGAAATATTTTTTCCACTCATATAAACTAGGCCTGAGATTAGTAACTGTGTAGCATACCAGTAATCTATAGAGAAAAATGGCTGAAAGTAAAAAATCAACAGGAAATTGCAGTGCTGCTGCAATGTTTTTAAACTGTTTTAAGCTTTAACCTTGGAAAAATGCTTCTGTAGGCCTATCTTTTTTTATACCATAGGCTACTTAACTTAATATAATATTTTTAAGTCATGACAAGATATCTTATCTTTCACAATAAACTGAGATTTTTCATATGTAGGCCTGTAACTTATTCATGAAGTTTATAAATAGGCTTATCGCTATTTTTGTGTATCTCTCACTATTAAAATTTCTTTGCAATGGACTATAAGATAGGCTACCAGTATTATTTTTTTGGAATTTTTTCCGACCTTAGCATTGTGTATTTGTAGCTAGATGATGCAATGTCCCCAGAATGTGTCTGGAGTTTTGAGGCTGTACAATTGAGTGGGTGGGCTCAAATTAAATTAGAGATGGTTGACAGGCATGGAACATGACTGGGCAAGAAAGAGGCTCACAAAAATCAGGTATTTTGCTTGTAGTTCCTAGACTGTATTTTAAAAAAATACCGGTATCCATTTAACTTTACTTCGACTCATTGAAAGTTTCCATATGCATCTGAAGAAATTTATTGTGTGATGGAGATTCTCTATTGATATTCTGGAATGGATTAACCCAATGATGGGCAAACCTCTATGGGAGCGAGTCAAGTGATAGAAAAATTTCACAAGGCGAGCGGAAATAGTTTATTGAAGTGCTGAAATGGTGCAATTTTCAGATCTCTTTTCTTGTAATTATGAAGAAGTAGCCTGTAAGATGAGTGGAACTGTAATTGTACCTCTGATAGGTTCTCATAGTCCGGTTACCAGTACAGCTAAAACAAGGTGACCCTCAGGAATGAAGTGAAAAGTCTTTCAGTCTGTTCCTGACACAACTTTTTCCATGCTTGAAAGAAGAAAACAGTTGCTCATGCACATATGAAGGTGCAAACATGGTAATAACCTTCTGGGCAAGAGAGATCGATTTGGAAACTTGACTTTGGCAGACCTGTAAAACTTGAGTTTTCAGACCTTAAGAGACATCAATTGAGTTTTACTTTGCAGCTCAACTAATTTGTGCTGAATTCCTGGTTTTACTGTTTACAGGACATAGAATATTGAAAATATCCAAGGTAGTTCAAAGCTAAAAATCTTAAAGTTCTGTTAAAATTCACCATGGAGACGTGCAATAGAAGGAAATTGAGTGAGAAATACATTTTTCTTCTTCTTTCTTGTCGCGGGCCGCATTGAACCTGTCTAAGGGTCACATCTGGCCCATGGGCCATTCTTTGCCCATCACTGAGTTAACATATTTCCTCAGTGTCCTCTCATTTTTGCCAATAAAAAGTAGTTTTGACATCCAGTTTGGTTTGGGAGCGAAGGCTACTCTATTAAGAATTGTCATTTCTGACAAGTAGAATTGTTGCCAAACATTAGGAGGGGTATTTTTAGTTTGGTAGTAATGTTGCCAAAACAACTGGCATGTATTCAAGAATTCCACTCAGCTGATGTTTGTTTTGATGGGTTCTTGTTTGTTGACTAACATAGTTGGAAGTTTCGTTGTTATTTTCATTACAGTTTCAAACTCTTAATCTAAGAAGTCAGGAGGAAAAGTGAGTACCACAGCCTATAGAATATGTGATATTTCCTGCAATAGACTATTTAGACTTTACTCAGGCCTGTTTAGTTCATACATGTATGATTATGTAGGGAAGGTCTACTTATTGTTGCTTATACAACAAGCGAAGTCAGGAAAATAGTTTGGAAGGATGAGTACCGGTATAAGTAGACCTATAAAGAAATGAGTTTAGGCTATTTTTTACATGATTTTCAATACCAGTCTTATTTTTCTGATTTTGTTATAGGCCTACATTCAGTAGGTTCTTATTTTTCAAAACATAGTCTACTCATGTTATCTACGCTTACTTGCAGAGATCACAGTAGACCTATGCTTCAATATTAGGTCGTCCTTTTTAAACAGTGAGAAGTCTTTTTGGCCCCATCGTTATGAGATGATAAAAGTAACAATAATTATTATACAAATGGTATCACTGTAGGGCTCCATACCAAGTCATTCTTCCATAGCATCCAAGACAGACTAAAATGCAAACTACGGATGACACCTAACTTAACCACCCTGTTAACCGGACATGGAAGAATCAACAGCTACTTCTACCACTTCAAAATTAAGGACAGTGCAACGTGCGTGTGTAGAACTGGGGACCAAACAGTTGACCACGTAATATATATATATGACAAATTACAAGCTCAAAGAAAGAAGTTGATAGCGTGTGTAAATAATAAAGGTGGAAAGTGGCCAGTTTCGAAGGCCGAACTAGGAGTGATATACATAAAATACTTAACAACGTTTGCAAGCACCATAGACTTAGACTCACTGCAATAAGAACAATATAACACGACTAATAATGGTAAACTATAACAAATAGTATCAGGTAAAGAACATTAGCTACCAAATATTATAATTACTAAGGAAAAGAAGTCAAATTAAGCATGTAGTATTACTTAACTTAGTAATGGAACATGCTGTATTCTATAATAAAAGAAAATAAAAAAAAATAAAAATAAAAATGGTATCACTGTAGTGTGGCAGTGAACCTCCAATCAGTGATGGTAACTTTGCATTGTCACAGGCAGTAAGAAATATTTTGGCTAATTGGTAACCAGAAGATCTGAAAATATACATTTTTCTTGTCCAGGCAAGGTATTAATTATTGCCTTATTACAAAGGGGAACATGCTAGTTGTTATGAGATAATCTTTATTTAATTGTAGATTTAGTCTTCTTTCTGGCAGAAGCCACTAACTCCAAAAATGATCTTTTTGAGTTATATATACTACTACATTGATGAAAGTCTGATACTTTATAGACAGATAGAGCTCGCTAATTAATATCCCGACTCATTTATAAGTAGCTAATAGTACTTCTATTGACACAAAGTCCACCATAGGCTATATGCAGTGGTTTATTCAAACTGTAAAACAGCTGAATCTCAAAACTAAGATTTTGGATTTAGTGACTTCTGCCAGAACAATGATGATTTATAGAGACAAGGAAAATTGAAATATTTAACTTAGTACTGCTCCTATCTTGACCATTCAAGTAAACTCTAAAGTCGGGATTTTTATAATTTCGTACATTTCTGGTGGGAAGCTTTTCTTGGTAGACACTAAATCTGGACATTCTCACTTTTTTAGGATGTGTGACAACCCTGGACCTTCTCGTTTGGAATATCAAAATGTTAAACTGGAATGTAACTTATAGGCTTATAATCAAAAATGTTTAAAATTCTTCACAATAGGTAGACTGTAGTTAATTATGTTTTTTTTTGTTCAAGACTAAAGCTAAAACGTATTTTCATTGCCAAGTAATGTTGTATAATAATTTTGGTTGTATTTCTTATTGCTGCTTTTTTATTAGGCCTGTTAACTTAAATAAAACAGTAAACTTTTGTACTCTCAAATGTCGAACATAGTCTTCTTCTTCTTCTTTTGTTTCACCCTCTTTGGGGTACGTTCAACCAGTCATTTCTTTGTGTGCCCAGTATTTCTTCATTCTTTCTGATCTTCTTTTCCTCTCTTCTTCAGAGATAATAGGTTTGGATTTCAGTGTCGACATAGTCTATAAAATAAGCTATTATTTTATTGCAAATTTCCACCAAAATAGGAGTTTTTAAAAACACCAAAATTGACAGTTTCATTTCACCAAAAAATCAAATTCTTATTAAATATAAAAATAGCCTATGGGTCAATCCATTAGAAATGAACCAAATTTAATAAAATTTGTTGCTCGACATTTTTGATTTTCCTAATTTTTTTACCAGTTATTTCCCAACTAAAGGTGAGTTCAAAACTATGGTAAAAAAAATTTGGGGCTCATACTTTTTTTTGGCGGCCATTTTAAGTTTGCTTTTTAACCATATTTCAGTCGAAAACATGTTTTGCACAAATGTATGTAACTCCGTTAATTTTAAAGATAACAGAATGAAATGCTCTACATTTTTGTTTTAACACAATATTACCTAAGTAGTGAGGAAAGTGAAGAAAAAAATTCAAAACTACAAATTGAAAATTGGCTCAAAACGGGAGTTTTAGTGCCGCAAAATTATTAGAAGGAAGAAAGACTCGCCCTTAATTTTTTTTTCTGGTGTAGATCTACTACAGGACTACTCGCTGTAGAAGTTTAAAGCTCGAGAACTTTGCTGTTTTTTTAAACAATTTTTCAAAAATGCCCAAAACCGTATTTTGGCAAATTTTGAAGTAGAATATCTCAAAAGGGACTGAGTGAAAAATTATGAAATTTATACAGATAGGCCTAACACCTCTTTATGATATAAAGGTGTGAAAAAAATTTGGTGACTGAGACTCATACATTACATACATTTGTGCAAAACAAGTTTTTCCGGCCGAAAAACTGTTACAAAGAAAACTTAAAATGGATGCCAAGAAAAAAGTATGAGCCTAAAAAATGTTTTACTCTAGTTTTGAACTCACCTAATATTGGGGAGTAACTGGAAAAAAAATTAAGAAAATAAAAAATGTTGAGCAAAAAATTGTATTCAATTTGGTTCATTTCTAATGGATTGACCCTATTTTGGCATTATTTGAAGTAGAATATCTCAGAAGGGCCTGAGTGAAAATTATGAAATTTATACACATAACACCTCCTTACAATATAAAGATGTGATAATACTGTAATTTGGTGGCTGAGACTGAACTGGTTCCAGAGTTACAGTGCATCGAAGTTGGCCAAAAATTGCAAACTATGCACCGAAATTTCAACGCTCTTCAACGCTTTGAGGAAATTATAAATCGGTCATGTTAACTGATGAAATGTAGCCTACATGTACACCTCTTTTGTGTAACATACTTAGGTTCACTAAAATGTTGCATTTAAAATTACAAAGTGAATTTTTACTATTAAATTTCGTGTGCCTATAACGCAATTTTTGGCCAAATTCGATGCACTGTAACTCTGGAACCAGTTGAGTCTCAGTCACCAAATTTTTATCACATCTTTATATCATAAAGAGGTGTTATCTGTATAAATTTCATAATTTTTCACTCAGTCCCTTTTGAGATATTCTACTTCAAATATTGCCAAAATACGGTTTTGGGCATTTTTGAAAAATTGTATAAAAAAACTGCAAAGTTCTCGAGCTTTAAACTTCTACAGCGAGTAGTCCTATAGTAGGTCTACACTAGAAAAAAAAATTAAGGGCGAGTCTTTCTTCCTTCTAATAATTTTGCGGCACTAAAACTCCCGTTTTGAGCCAATTTTCAATTTGTAGTTTTGAATTTTTTTCTTCACTTTCCTCACTACTTAGGTAATATTGTAATAAAACAAAAATGTAGAGCATTTCATTCTGATAATTTTGGTGTTTATTTTGTCTTGTTATCTATAAAATTAACGGAGTTACATACATTTGTGCAAAACATGTTTTCGACTGAAATATGGTTAAAAAGCAAACTTAAAATGGCCGCCAAAAAAAAAATTATGAGCCCAACAATTTTTTTACCATAGTTTTGAACTCACCTTTAGTTGGGAAATAACTGGTAAAAAAATTAGGAAAATCAAAAATGTCGAGCAACTTGGCCTGGTTCATTTCTAATGGATTGACCCCTATCAGTGCTATGTAATTTACATTTAAATGTAAATGACATTACTGTAAAATATTACGAAAATCAATGAAGTCAAGATTTTTGTGCTTGATGCAGAGTCAAGAGGTTCGGTGGCCATGTGATCTAGATTGCAATGCTGTAAGTTGCATTGGTACATATCAGCTGGCTGCCTGGTTGCATAATGTTGAGCAAGGCAAGTGGGTCATACAAGCAGCTGAGCACTTTCACTTAGTTCCTCTTAGTTCCTGTCAGTAGTGACAGGTCTCTGTGTGTGAGCTTGTGGGGAAAATGATAGTGAGGACAATTCAGTGATCTCTCTACCCAGTAACATAAGGTACACTGTCTAGTGTGGGTGAAAATATTTATTGCATATATTGCAGTTTTATTTATTTGTTTACAGTTCACAAGCTATTACAAATATATTAAAAAATCTTATGTGAAATTCGCGTAACTTCCTCTGCCCAAATAAAATTTAGCCTCTTAGTATAATATAATTAGTATGTATGACATTCTCTTCATATAAATTCGTTGTAAAAATGAAGAGAATGTCGTTACCACATCACATCGCATCCCCAAAGTATAAATAACCAAAATAAAAAACTTTCTTTACTTTAAGCATGACCAATACATTTTTCTCACTTCACATTCTGATATAGAACAAGAGGCCATATTGCAAAGAGCACGTATTGAGAGTGTGTGGCTTATAACTACCCTTCAGAGAATTTTTTAGAAAAAAATGTTGAATAATAAAAGTTTTAGCTCCTGGTGTAAGCAACCCATGTGAAAAATTTAAAGAAAATTGTTAGTCTTTTTTATAAAATCGAGAAAAACGAAAATTACTTCATGTAAAGTCCATTTAAAAATACGAGAAACTTGTCGCCAATCTTTGTGTCACATCTTCAAAAGGTACCTGACCCAAATACAAAATATTGTTTTCGTACGATTTTTCCATTCTGGAGCTAGGCTGTTCACACACACACACACAAAGACATGTTTCCAAAAATAGTACTTGGATTCAGGGGCTCCCAAGACGTGTATTTATGTTAAAAAGTCAACTTCCAATTTGGGGGTCGAAAACAATAGGCCTAGCCTACTTCCTCTACCTATAGTACCTATAGGAAAGATCAAAATTTGGTTGTGCAATAATCCCTTTTATAGTCTGACGGAATATATGGACTCCAGTTTTAATATGTGAAATGCACCAGTATGAGTAGGCTGACCCTATTATCTTGAGTTGAACATGAGACATTGGAATGGTAAAAACAGGGCAAGGGAAAAATGGACATTACATTGTTGGCATATTACTTTCGTTCCGTCACTTCATCGCTTGTCTGCTGTAATAAATTTGAATTCTTTCTGCAGATCATCATTAAGACTGCACTTTCACCCTTTTGACATTGCAGGCATATAAGTTAGTTAAAGCTTTAAGAACAAAACACTACCCAAAAAATGTGAAATTCAAACCATCGGCGTTCAGTAACAAAGCCACCAGTTTGTATGCACACTAAGCATTAAGAAGAGTCCAAAACTTTTTTAAAAACTTCAAAAAAAAAGTTTTAAAAAAAGTAGATTTGTCAAGAAATTTTCAAACATAAACCTGATCTTTCTTCCAGAGTTACGCAAGTGTTGCCAACATGTACATTTTTTCTTTACTCTGTATAAATAGGCCTAAAAATTAAACGATCTTGTCAGAACAGAACTTTGTGTTTTAAATATGCCATTCACTACAACGCATGACGAGTGAATGGTACAAAATTGCTATTTTCATTAAAGCGACAGGACACCCAAAAAATATGATAATAACAGTACTGTTCAAAATGGTGCATTTGATCTGCTTATGAATGAGCAAGACTGCTCGTGGTTAGCTGCAGTTCCACAAAGAGAAAATGAGCAGAAGAAAGAAAAGAAAAAGAATGTGACATAATAGACAAAAAAGATAAATGGTTTGTTTGTTTGTTTGTTTTTTTTTTTTTTTTTGGTTCTGCTATATAGACCTACCTTACAGAAATTCAGAAATTACAAACTACAACTTCCACAAAGAGAACATAAGCATGTCATGTTTGGTCCTGTCTTCCACTATATAAGGTAACGTATATGTAGTCAAATTAAAATAAAATTGCCTTCAGTGGATCACGTGTTTTTCAAACCTCAGTCAGGAAGACCTGGAGGATTGGGTTGAAACGTCATGAAGGTTTGAAAAACACATGATCCACTGAAGGCAATTTTATTTTAATTTTACTACAGAACATAAGCAGAGTGAAGAATAAATTTTGACATACTCTATAGCAGGGGTTCTCAAAGTGTAGTCCGCGGACCCCCGGGGTTGATTTTTAAATATTGCAGTAGATTTAAGGCTGAAACTTTCAAAAATAAAACCCAATGTTTCAGGGATTGTCAAAAGCAAAAAAAAAAACACCATCCTTCTCACCGAAATTAATGGTATTGTACTATATAACTGTTCCACTGGTAATTTTTTATAATTTATACTAAGAGTCCTGTCGTTTTGCAATTGAATTCAATGTTAGAAATAAAAAAAAAGTCTCAAAACAAACAGACTGCTTTCTTTTTCTATCCTATAGCTTTTCGTTTTGAATTAAATATATTTCAAATGGTTAGTACTACAAAATTAGTAAAAATAGTAAAGGATATTTTTTAGGGGTCCGCAACGACAACAATAATAATTAAAGGGGTCCTAGAAGGAAGTTTGAGAACCTCTGATCTATAGTACCGGTGTTATTAAATGAGCCCTAAGATGTATGTATGCTTACTCCTCCGAGACCCTTTGACCTAAAGGTCTGAAACTTATATTTGAATAATTTTCTCACAAAAATTCTCTGAAGGGTACCGGTAGTTATAAGCCAGTTATCGTTTGAATAAACTGTAGGCTTTAAGACTTGCATAGTGAACAGTACACACCTTCACATGAGGTTGAGATAACTGAATCTGCTCTCCCTGCAATAAGACCTTTTTTCCTGTAAACAAAAAACAAACAAAAAATTGATTGCTTATACATACAGTAAGTTAAAAAAAAAGTGTGCGTGGAATGACACGCGACAGAATTAAAACTTGTTTTAATCTTTTTATTTTCAATTTTGGATTATTGGATTTTTTGAATTCTGGATTGTTGGACTTTTTAATATTTAGTACTTTTTAAATTTAGGATTTTAAAATTTTTTATTTTTTATTATTAAATTTTAGATTTTTTATTTTTTATTTCTTGAATTTTTTTATTTTTGAATTTTAGATCTTTGGATTTTTTTATTTCGGAATTTTGGATCTTTTAATTTAGGATTTTTTAAATTTTGGATCTTTGAATTTTTTTATTTTTTAATTTTTTAATTTTTAATTTTTGGATTTTTTAAACTTTGTATAAGCCTAATCATTGAGTTGTTTGTTTTCTGTGCAGTCCGTTCCATCACACCTCACTAATTTCGTGACGATTTTGAGCGTTACACAAGCTCTCGATTTACCCCTACCGCGGCTAAAGAAGTTTTACTTCAAAAAGGTATGAGAGTGGAACACATCAAAATATTGGTTCAACGAAGATGATATCAGAATGAACATTTAACAGATTCTATTTTTATATATTTATACTTGAACTGTCATGTTTTGTGTTATATAGATAAGATGCTCTTATCTTCACCAGCACATGTATGTAAATCACAAGGAGTGCCAATTTAAGGAAAAGATAAGCTAATATGTCAGCTGCTCATGTGTAGTAAATCATTTGTCACTGATACTCAAAGTTTAGCAGATATTGAGATGCTCTTAGGGAAGTGAAGCAACCTAGAAAATTAATTTTTAAATTATGTGTTATGACCAGGGCCCGGATTCTAATGACATGTCATCTTTTTATTGATGCTGCATAGACATTGCCAACTTGTGGATAAATCCTAATTATGGCCTCTAGATTATAGAAATGCATTTTTATTAGATCATTTTTTTGTCATTTTATATTTTTATGGCATTTATTTCATTTTTAGTTTCATGTCATTTGCTTCCTTATTTAGTCATTTTCATGTATTTACATTGAGTGTATTAACTTTTTGTTCGTCGCTAGCAGTGCTGTCTTTAAAGTGTTGTTTGTTTAATGCAAGAAGGAATAATTCGGCATTAAAGTGTTGACATGTCTCAGTCGGAAGTGAGAATCAAAGAAACGCCAAAATTTTGTATTATATTACTATTGTTATTAGATTGACTTGGCACCAGAGTCGCCACCTGCTTGGATTTGAGAGTGCAATAAACAATAATATAATCCGGCAGACCACAAAAGAATGTGCCGAATTTTGACTCGCCAGTGCCTCATTGCCAGTATAAATTTCCGTGAAAAGAGAACAATCACAACATTACAGTTATTAAAGTTTTACAATTATGTAAAACTAGTCTATAACTTTGTGTAATTTGTATTTTTTATAAATAAAATATCAGTTTTTAGGTCATTTTTTATAATTATTAAGTAATTTTCTTTAAAATTTAGGGTCATTTGATAGGTCATTTTTCAAACAATTTTAGGTCATCAGAATCCGGGCCCTGGTTATGACCATGTTGTATTTCAATATTAATTTAATTTACTTTATCTTCAGCATCGAGAAGATCTTATAGGCCATTTAAAAATAGAATAAATACAAATAAATTAAAATGACAAATCAAATACAAATACAGCAATAAAATTCAGAATTTATGCACAATTGCATAAGAATTAAATAGAAATTAATATAAAAATTTTATACTATAGAAAGATGTTAATAGAAGAGTCGAAAAATTCCCCTTATATCATTTTCTGTTAGCCATTGTTACAACAACAACAATAATAATAATAATGACAATAATAATAATAATAATAATAATAATGAATGCTGGTAAAGTAAATCAAGACTCGGCAAAATACTGTCTATATAGAAATCAGCCATATAATGTATTTTTAAGAATTCATGTGATTAGAAACGATTGTATAATGGTGAACCTAAGTATTTAGGTAATTGTAGACTTTCATTCCATTCTTTTTTAATGCATTTTATTTTTGCTGCAGCTTCACAGTCAGTGCAGCAATATCAAATCCCGCTTTATGAGTGCTTCAAAGTTTTGCTGCATGAACTTTCATGGTGGAGTATGTGCTGATTGAAAATTTCCTTGACATCAGTATTCAAATTCCCAAGTATGAACGTCTTCTACAGCACACTAATACCATTTGATTTTACCTGTATATTATATTGTACAATTATTATTTCCATCCTGGCTTAATTTATTTTCACATGTCTTAACCTATTCATTCATACTGGAGGGCAGTCCAAAGTGCTGATATTTCATTGAGCAAGTTCTCAGCTGATCGACTTTGCTGTTCTTTTTTGGCTGCAGTGGTCATAAAGTGCTGCTGCAGCACTCGTAAAGCGCTTTACAGGTTCACTTCAAAAAAAAATGCACTATATGTCTAATGTTCTCAAAAATACTTCAAACAAATAAGCCTATTTAAAAAAAATAATAATGGAATTCTAATACAACAAAGAGCCTACGAATTGTAACATTTGCTATAAAACAACACAGTGGTAATTTGCGATTATGTTTGTATTTGGCTGTTGGGCCCCCATTCTACATATGTTGCAATATTATTTTATCCACATTATTAATAACTAAAACGTCTGGAAATCCCTAGAGGCACATCTATATGGTGACTAGATAGTGAAAACTTAGTGTAAATGTGTAACAGTGTCCCTACCCAAGAGTGACTAAATAGTGTACCACAACACAATCAGTAAAAAGGTGTCACTGTGTATGAACACCATCTAACGTGGAGTAGCTCACCACATTAGTGTAAATGAGCTTTCCCTATTCGATAGGAGGCCTTTGCCCTTCATGGGACATTATGGCTATTTTCATTCATATTTTCATCATTTTCATTAATAACTAGGCCTACTTAAGTTTTGTATATTTGCAAAAATCAGTTCTGTATCTAACATGTCTTGGACATTGTGATTTCCTCAAATAGCCTACTTGGGAAACAAAAATATATTTATAGCATGTGAGTGTAAGTAGGCCGTAACATTTTTTTTTTCCTCTTCTTGCAGCAGTATCTGATGGACTTCCTCGGGCTGTTCGATCCATCTACATCAGATGAAAGCGGAGATTCACATGATGACTTCACAGACCAGCTGCCGCCTGAGCCTCAGGTGGGCAATGTGGAGTACAAGCTCAAGCTGGTGAACCCCTCAAAGCAGCGCTTCGAGCATCTTGTGACACAGGTGAGGTATCTCGAAAACCAGGATGAATAGAAACTTTATTCAATCAGCAGTGCAAGTTCTTACTGTCAACATTTCAATTTTTTTAATGAGATCTAGGGTTTTATAGACAATCTTTCAGTGGTTCAGATCCAAGACTGAAGCTTCAATTAGGATTGCGGTCTACAGCTTTAGCCATGCATGGCAGCCAATATTGGCTTCTCTCGCTCCAAAATAGGGCAATGGCTGTGAAAAGGACCATTTACATATTCCCACAGTACTTTTCAGTTTAGAATTTTCCTTCCCAACCAATCAAAGCTTTGTCTTGGTGAGAGAGGGAAGTTGGTGGTTGTAATAGCGTATTCTTTAGTGTATTAAAATGTTCACTAGGCATATCCACTTGTAATTCACTAATAAAAAGTGTGAACTGCTAGTAAATAGCTGAGAAATCGACGAAATAAAGATGCACTATTTTTTTTGTTCTTACTCCATTAGAATTCAATGACAAGGGGACTGTGTGAGCCATTCGTACTTCCAACTCTGCCACTAGAGAGCAAGAGAACCCCTACTCATGGGTGACAGTTTTATCTTCCAACTCTGCCACTAGTAAATCACTTTTGTAATATTTTGAACTCTGCCACTCAAGGGCGCCCATATGATATTTTCTAGGGGGGGGCCAAGTTTTTAGTTAATTTATTTTTTGTCCCTTTAACTTCTTGGGTTAGTTTGTAACATTACATTAATAATATAATAATGTAAGTGCAACAATGAAGTAGCCACAAAATAATTTCGGGGAGGATTGGAAGTGGCAGGGGATTTGGAATACCCCCCAAGCAAGGGGGTCGTGGGTCCATCCCCAGAAAATTTTAAAATATTCAACTAATTAAAATCACTTTTTACGCTATTTTAGCACTCAAAAACTAGTTAGAAAATTTGTTTGCATGCCAATGTAAACAAGAAATCGTTACCTAAGTCGGGGTCCACCCCTGGAAAATTTTTAAATAATGAACTAGTTGAAATCACATTTTACGTTATTTTAGCTCTGAAAAACAAGTTATTAAATTTGTTTACCATACTTTAAGATATGCCAACTTAAACAAGAAATTGTTACCTAAGTCGGGGGTTACCCCTGGAAAATTTTTAAATACTGAACTAATGAAAATCACATTTCACTCTATTTTAGCTCTGAAAAACTAGGTAGGAAATTTGTTTACCATACTCTAAGATATGCCAACTTAAACAAGAAATTGTTACCTAAGTCGGAAAATTTTTAAATACTGAACTAATGAAAATCATATTTCACTCTATTTTAGCTCTGAAAAACCAGGTAGGAAATTTGTTTACCATACTCTAAGATATGCCAACTTAAACGAGAAATTGTTACCTAAGTCGGAGGTTCACCCCCGGAAGATTTTTAAATACTGAACTAACGAAAATCACATTTTATGCTATTTTAGCCCTGATAGCTAGTTAGGAAATTTATTTACCATACTCTAAGACATACCAACATAAACAAGAAATCATTTCCTAAGTCGGGGGTCCACCCCCGGAAAATTTTTAAATGTTGAACTAATTAAAATAACATTTTACGCTATTTTAGCTCTGAAAAACTAGTTAGGAATTTTGTTTACCATACTCTAAGACATGCAAACTTAAACAAACCTAAGTTATAATACTCATTACTATTTATAAGAAAAGCTAAATAACACAAGGAACAATGGAAATATCAGGCCTACTCATTATGTTATGGAAACAAAATAACTGCTATATCATATTTGACACACCCACAAAAATTGTTTAATTTATTAATTTTTTTAAAATACAAAAATAGAATTTTAGGTTTTGATTTTTGGGGGTCCAAACCCCCAGGATCCCCTTTTCTAATCCAGTGTGGATTCTGCTTCCATGGTGTCGATATGGTAAAACTTCTGCAAACTTTTTTTGTCGCAAGTAACTTTCAAATAATATTGTCTTAAAAGAAAAAAAACAGACTATAATTATTAATATAGAATTTGTTCCTTTCCCTGAGAGCTAGGGGGGGGCCGCGGCCCCCCCCTGCCCCCGGGTATGGGCGCCCTTGCTGCCACTTGAGGGCAGAGTTCAAAATTTTACAAAAGTGACCCTTGCACCATTTCAAAAATACAAAAAATAAAATAAAATATTATGAAAATGACCCTAGCACCATATCAAAAATACACACACACACAAAAAAGTAGAGAAGGGAAGTTGGCGGTCGTAATAGAGTATTATGTAGTGTATTTTTGATATGGTGCAAGGCTCATTTTCATAATCTCATATTTTATTTTTTTTGTATTTTTTACATGGTGCTAGGTTAATTTTTGTATTATATATGCATATATATTTTTTAACATTTTAATACACTAAAGAATATGCTATTACAACCGCCAACTTCCCTCCCTTACCCCTTTGTCTGTTCCACTTCCCAGTTTCCCTATTGCCCCCTTCATTGCATATATCATTTTTATCTCTCCCATATAACACATATTTTTATTTTTATTTTTTTGTTACAATTAACTCACTTCTCCCAGAAGATGCCAGAGAAGCTAGCTGCTGAAAGCTCGAAAACAATCCTCTTACTCACTGCTCAGAATCCCGAGAACCCATTTTCCAAAAAAATTTATTTTAGGGACTTATTTCATACAAAATCTTACAGAATACAGACGTGTGTAATAGAGGTGCGCTTGATTGTGTGTGCAGATGAAATGGAGGCTGCGTGAGGGCCAGGGGGAAGCCATCTACGAGATTGGTGTGGAGGACAATGGAGTGCTCACAGGACTAGCAGAGTATGAGATGACTGCTAGTCTGCAGACTCTCCAGCAGATGGCCTACAAACTCGGTGCCACCACAACAGTTCTCAGAGAACGTCTTGTTGACAATGAGAATGGTAACGGCAGGAAAGTGGCAGAAGTATTAGTTAGAAAGGTGAGTGGAAGGATATTATTTCAGGTTTAACTGCAGTTGGCATGATTTAAACATCTTTGCTAAACATATTTCCATATTTGCAGTTGTCTAAAAGAATGTTGAAATGCACCTACGTCTAGGTCTTCCAAGTGGTCTCTTCCCTTCGGGCCTCCCAGTCAATACTGTTGGGATATCTCTTTCCTCCCCCATGTGTGCAACATGTCAAGCCCATTTCATCCTCCGTGATTTAATTATCCTTACTTTATCCAGTGAAGAGTACAAGTTATGAAGCTCGTTGTTAAACACTTTTCTCCATTCCCCATTTTCATTTCTTTTATAATAGTTCCAACTAAAGAATAAAGTAGATGTAAACAAAACCACGTGATTAATCATTGTATGGAAGTTTACACAGTGAAGCTATATTATAATTTAATAATATTGAGTTGGGTTTAGCACTATGCTTCACTTATTTTATAAATACCTGTACTAGTTTCGAAGACCCTCGTCATTCATAATCATCAGGCATGCCTGAAGACAACAAAGGTATGAAAAAATAACACAGTCACTTGTCATGTATTCCTCGAAGACAGTTAACGTTTAATCCATAAGGTGAAAACAAGCTTACCACAGCTATTATAAATAATAAAAGACAGCAATAGAGTTCAATGGCTGAAGCTAATCAGGCCTCACCACCTCGTGTTGTTAAGTTCAAGTGGGGAAAGCCGTTAAATAGTGGTGAAAAAACTGTGATCTTGAATGTCTTTAATACATTTTGCAGTAGGTAGATTTTCATTATGACATTGAAATATTACAATGCATTAGCATTTTAAACTTAGGCATATGTAATATTTGTGAAATCCAGCTTTATTTCTGTAGATGCTAGCTTACTTTCATCAGTATTAAGGAGTTCCTCTTGCATTGAAATTGCGTCGTCTGCAATGTGTCAACGAACACGTGGTCGCGGAGTAATACATATCAGTGTGTTTGTTTACATCTACTTTATTCTTTAGTTGGAAATAGTATAGGCCCAAATATTTTCCTAAGCTCCCTGTTTTCAAACACACTCAGATTATGTTCTTCCCGAAGAGTAAGCGACCACGTCTCACATCCATATAGTACAACCAGCAGGATAATAGTCTTAAAAATTTTTATTTTTATTTCCAGACTGAAGACGAGAAGATAAGAGTTTCTTAATTGCATAAAAACAAGCATTTCCTGATTTTAGTCAACACTTAACGTCTACCTTAATATTATTTGATTCTGTAATTATTGTTCGCAGATATCTAAATTTCTCTACTTGTTCGAATGATTTACTGGCTATTCTGATATTTTGTAATGCATTATTTTGACGTTCCATGACCCACTGGTTGATGTACCTTGTCATAATTATGTTATAGGTGCCAGATGACCAGCATAACATAGAAGTCAGAGTTGCTGTGATGGGAAGTGCAGACGCAGGCAAGTCCACTCTCCTGGGAGTGCTCACACAGGGACAGCTTGATAACGGCAGGGGTCGGGCTCGACTCAACATGTTCCGACACCTCCATGAGGTCCAGTCTGGACGAACATCGTCCATCTCGCATGAAATCCTGGGCTTTGACTCGCAGGGCCAGGTGGTGAACTACAGCGAGCTTATGACTGCAGAAGAGATTTGTGAGAACTCGACAAAGCTCATCACGTTCATAGACCTGGCAGGGCATCGCAAGTACCTCCGCACGACGGTACTGGGTCTCACTGGATACTCCCCACACCATGTCATGCTGGTGGTCAGTGGCAGTGCGGGCATTGTGGGCATGACCCACGAGCATCTTGCACTCGCCATAGCACTTGATGTTCCCTTCTTCATCGCTGTCACCAAGACAGATGTAACATCACCGGCTGATACTCTCATGAGCCTAGAAGCAATGCTTAAGTCTGCAGGGTGTCGCAAGGTAAGAGATCGTCTTCACTACTCTGTAATATTATAACTAGGGTTCAGATGTTTATGAGCAAAAAAAGTGTAAAATATGACTGCAAATATGACCTTAAAAATGACTAAATATGACCCAAAAATCCTCAATATGACCTCATAAAGGAACATATTTTCTAAAAATAAATGTTCCAATTTAAAACGTTTAATGCTACTAAATTATTACATCACATTAATTCATTCAGATAATCATTTTTTAACAGTTTTACAGGTGATTTACAGTTTTACTTGTAAAGAACTTCTAGTCTGTTAATGTTTCCAGATACCACTGCAAATGTGAACTGAAAATAATTTAAAAACATGTCTATTGGAAGTTGTTAACAACAAGGAGGAAGAGATAATTGCGCTATCACTTGTTATTGTCCCTTCACATTTCAGTTACAGTAAAACCAAAATATTTGTGACTTTCAGAAAATATTTTATTCGATTATTTAGTACACATACTGCATAATTGTGCTTTTTTACCGAATTTATAACTGAAATATGACATTAAATTACAAATATGACCAAGACCATGAAAATGACCAAAATATGACATTATATAAACACGATGCAGTTAGGATAACAAATGTGCAATTCATGTTTAATTTGTGTTTGTTGCGAGAATGGAGGTCAGGATTAAATTATGTCATAAACATCCTAACCCAACTATAACTTATGTAGCAGGAGTGGCCACAGCATGACATGTAAGTCTCATGCATCTCTTTTATCATGTAGCTCCTCAAGAAATTCTGACAAAATTGTGAACACTTTTTACTTCCTCTGCCCGTACCATAGGTACTATAGGTAGAGGAAGTATTGTTTTCGACCCTAAAATTCGAAGTTGAGTTTTTAGCATATATACACGTTTCAAGGCCCCCTGAATCCAAAAATAGTATTTTTGGAAACATGTCTGTGTGTGTGTCTGTGTGGAAGTTTGTGAACAGGCTAGCTCCGAAACTGAGAATCGTATGAAAACAAAATTTCGTATTTGGGTCAGGTACCTTCTGAAGATGTGATTCGAAGATTGGCGACAAATTTATCTTATTTTTAAGGGGACTTTACATGAAGAAATTTTCGTTTTTCGCGATTTTCTCGAAAACGGCTCTAACGATTTTCTTTAAAATTTGCACATGTGTTCCTTTTACTGAGAGCTAAAACTTTTATTTGAAACTTTTTTTCGAAAAAATTCTCTGAGGGTAGTTACAAGCCACCCACTGTTCACCCACTATTTGTAGAAATTTTGTCTTGTGTGATGAACAACTGAATAGCGCTCTTTCACGGCCTTTTATTCTATATAACAATGTGAAGTAAGAAAGATGTATTGTTGGCCATGCATAGAGTAAAGAAGTATCTGAGGGAAATATTCGATAAATTTCGGAAATTATTCTTTACGGCGGAAAGTCTGCAGTCACTTGTTCTTTTTTTTTAAGTTTGTTATATAGCCTTGCGCTTTTAGTCGCATCATTGAAAGAAGAGATATTTATAGGATAATTAGCGTAAAATTGTGTCTTGCGATTCTGTAAAAGGATATGTGAATACTGCTAACTTTTATTTGGGCAGAGGAAGTTATGTGACTTTCACATCAGATTTTTTATTTTTAAAGTAAATTTCTTGTTGAAATAATGAAGAATGGTTTCCCTTTCTTTGATTCAGAGCAACTGGATATTCAAGAGAACAAAGAACTAAAGCAGTTTAAAGCTTAAGACATCCAGTGCATTCTTTTTTAAAGCAAAGCTAAAGCACTTTACCATTGCCGTATCAAAAGCATTCATTTTTACATTTCGCTGCAGCTTCACTCGACTCTTACTGTTGGATCAATTAGGCTATATGTCCTTCAGATGACTGAGGATTGAAGGCTATAATATCCACTTTGCGAGTACTACCTTATTGGATAAAGAAAAATCTGATTTGGTTATCCCAGGTTTTGGTTGATTGAAGTTTGGATAAGCAGGCTTCTACTGTACTTTTTTCTCCTGGTAGACAGGAATAAGTTACTCTTATAAAATAATAGACCAAAATGTGATGTTTGATTAATAGTATTGTGTGAAGGTTTGAAATGGTGCTATTTTTATACAGGTGCCGCTAGTGGTGCGGAATGAAGATGACGTGATTACTGCTGGCTCAAACCAGCTTGCAGAGAACATAGTGCCCATATTCTGTGTGTCAAGTGTGAGTGGGGATGGACTGGAACTACTCACAAAGTTCCTGCATGTGCTGCCACCTGGAATCAGTATCAAGGAGAAGGAAAGACTGGAGCAGGTAACATACTGGCAGCTCGTGGACCTTATTATGGATGTACTCATCCATAGAAATACAGTTGAACTTTGATAATTCAAAGCTGATGGGGCCAGCAAAAAAAATCTAATTAATCACGATTTTGAATTAGAAAAGTTTATTGCTTTGTATAGGGATGTCAAGAGACCATGCTAAAAGTTTGAATTATTCATGATTTTGAATTAAAAACGTTTGAATTGTCGAAGTGCAACTTTATAAACAAATAGGGTCACTGAAAAATGTTATATGTATCAAATAGAGATGTGTTGATATCAGTTTTTGTCGATACTCGATACCAGTACCATATTTCCTCGGGTAATTCCCCTGCTTGTTTTGTGTACACTACTTTTTAAAGTATTATTTTGAACTTCATTTTTGCTCTACATATTACCATAGGCCTATGTACCCAAGTACTGCCTGCCCATGAATAATACCCACAGCCAAATTTTTGGAAAGGAAATTAAAATAAAAAATAAAAAAATTCTTACAGGCCCATATAGCCTATAAAATTATTTTGCCAGGAAACGCTGGTCTTGATAATTGGCATATGTTTCCGTGTTTTAGTTTGAAAAAGTCTAAAACATATATTATGGAAATGCAGGTGGTTCTGTTTACAAATAACAAGAAATACGATCATATATTCCTTTCTTTCCTGGTCTGAAAATGGTTGTTTGCTATTGGCTCATGGTGGCCACTGAATCGCCAATATCGCACTCATCTGTCAAAAGGATGCATTTTCCTTTCATTACAGCTACGCTACTGTTATATTATACTGTGATGCATCATGGTATGTTGAGCTGATATGGTACAAAAATGTCGAAATTCAGATGACATGAGTCCAGTATTCAAATAATACCCGCATCCCAGTTTTTTGCCTATGATAAAAAAAATATATGCGGGTAGTGTTCGAGTATATACGGTATATGCACATTTTTTACAATGTGGTATTTTATCCACTTTTTTTACTGTGTGCTAGGAATTTTGGGATTTGTAGTCCTTTCACCAAGGTCAGTTCTCGCATTCCATAGTAGATATTAGGGGAGAGTGGGGCAGTTTTGCCCAAAATGTGTTCTCTCAACTTTGTGATTTTTTTTTCTCAACCTAATTATATTCAGGAGAAGGTATTTATGTGCTACTTATACACTGATATGTTTTGTATATAAACATAATTTTATTATTACTTTATAATTTATTGTTTTTAATTTAAAATTATTTTCCCTACACGTTGCAAGTTGGGCAAAACTGCCCCAGCTGGGGTAGTTTTGCCCAGTGTATGGGGCACATTTGATCACTGCATACAAATCAAGTTAATGTGGAAATGAAAGGTTGACATGTAATGATTATGCAATTAATTTACAGTACAGAGCTAAAACACAAAAATTAGGCCTATTATATTTTGATATGACTAAAGAACTTGCCTAAATAGGCATACTAATATTTATAGAGAAAATTGGAACCAATAACATCACAAACTCAGATAAAATTGTCTTCAAACTGAAATAAACATTTAATACAGTCTTAACATCTATTTAACCGTGCTTTATTATAGGCCTAAGTATAGCCTATATTAAAATTTTTGAAATTTACAGAAAATGTCATTGCTCCCAAGGCTTGTTCAGGTCTTCCTTCCAATTTAGATTGATGTAGCTTTGCAAAAAATGTCCTCAATATTAACAAAACTTGAATCTTTGTTCTCAGGGAATACAAATTTATTCTTGTCTTGTCGACGTACCATGTTAGGCAGCGAAGGCACTATGCAAGAAAAAATAAGATAATATCAAACCCATTTCTAGAACATCTGAATAAAATATTATCAAAATTACTTTTTAAAATGGGGTAGATATGCCTAACTTCATATTTACTAAATTAAGTTAATTAATACTGGTAATAGAAACTCTAGTTAATGGGCAAAAGTGCCCCACGAAGGCTGAGCAAAACTGCCCCAATGCACAATTTGGAATAAGTGGGTCATTATTTTCCACAAGTGGAGTTATTAAATCACATGTCTGACATGGAAAGAAAGCTTAAGGAATGTGCAACTAGGCAGTAGACATAAAAAATATTGATGAGTATAAATGAAATGTGTTTACCTGGTAAAACAAAAATAGAAAACTTGTAACTTTTTAAGTAAATATTACTTTCTTCTATAAAAAATCTCCACATGTAGCTAAGCAGTCCAAATTTCCACAGGAAGTTGAGGTGGTTGATGGGAATAGCTGTGATATCATAAGAATGATAAAATGATTACCAAGAGAGAGAAATTTGATATTGAGCAAAACTGCCCCACTCTCCCCTATTTATTTATTAAACTCCACTACTTGATTCACAAAGAAATCCTCCAATATCATTGTTTCAACACTGATGTCTGCTCTTTTAAATTAGTGTGGTACTTAAGGAACAGTGAAAACACTATGGTATTACAGTTGCTTCTTAACAAATTGTAGTGTGCACTTGCGTTTAAATCTCAAGTTGGAAAAGAATAATAATAATTATACAGCATTGTACAAATTAAAAGCGATAACTTTCGTTGAAACAGTTGGCAACCATGCAGCAGAAAAAGAATAAAGAGTAGGATTTGCAAGTGATGAGTGGATGGAAGAATTAGGTTGAATGGCAGGCTCATGTAAGCGCAACAATGAACGTCCAAGTTCCATAAAATAGTTAATATTCCTTTAGCTTGCTTAAGAATTGTCTGTTGCCATTGAGTAAGTAATGTGCGTTATTGGAGGAAACAAAAAGTTTGCTGAAATGACAGTACGGTATTTTGTGGTCCTGAAAGCTTGGAAATATCCTGCTATGGAAGATGAATTGTTATGGTCGGGATGCCTCAGGCTCACTTTCTATGAAATGGCTGACCTTTAAACATCTAAAAACAGCACTTTTGGAGTTAGCCACGTGCGAAATAAACAGTTCAATTCATAAGTTTAAATCTGGATTTATTTTTGCAGGAGTTGTGTGAGTTTCAAATAGATGAGACTTTCCGGGTACCTGAAGTCGGCACTGTTGTGGGGGGACTGCTGACAAAAGGAGTCGTGACAGAGGGTGCCAAGCTCGTGATTGGTCCTCTGAATGATGGCAGGTTCCTACCTGTTGTTGTGCAATCTATTCACCGGAATAAGGCGCCGTGCCGCATGGTACGGGCAAGTCAGAGTGCGTCGCTAGGCCTGAACCAGGAGGTGGCAGGCTTGAGAAATGGCATGGTGCTGCTCAGTCCAGAGAGCGACATCTGCGGATGTTTCTTCTTCCAGGTATGTAACACCACTTATTATATAGTATATCCAGTATATGATATATTATTTTTGCTTCCTCTCTCCATACCATAGGCAAAGGAAGTAATGTGTTGGACTCCAAAATTCGAATTTGAGTTTTAACATAAATACATGTTTTGAGGTCCTCTAAATCTAAAAATGCTATTTTCAGAAACGTGTCTATGTGTGTGTGTGAACAGCCTAGCTCGAGAACGAAAAATCTTATAAAAACAAATTTTATATTTGGATATATATCTTCTGAGGATGTGTCACGAAGATTATATCGATGATTTCCTTTTTCTTTTAATGCCATTTTACTTTAAGAAAATTTCTTTTTTTACAATTTTCTCCAAAACGGATCGAATGATTTTGTTAAATGTTGTACATGAGGTGCTTATACTAAGAACTAAAACTTTTATTTGAAACATTTTTTGCAAAAGTTCTCTGAAGGGTAGTTATAAGTAGGGACCAGATTCTTAGGTTTTTACCTATTTTTTTTCCTTACTTCCAAAACAAAAATAGCTCATACATTTTTTCGAATCATGTCCATAGGATTCACCCACATTAATTCTGTGGTACCCAAAAATACCTAAATGGGGTATAAACACCTAAATACACCTAAATGGGATATAAAACCTAAAATATCTACCGGTAATTTAGGCTCCTTTTTTGTCTTTTTTGTTTGTCAGTTGAGAAATCGATATTTTGCGAGGAGAGAATAATTTTTGTCGGGTAGAAATTAATACCACCAGCGTTTCATTCAACCCATTGTCGTCTAGGATGGACAGTATCAAGAGAAGAAAAGAGTACCGGCGTATTCCTTTTTAAATATTAATACGAACAACCATTGTTGCCGTGTAAGAACAAGGCTATAGATTTCTGTGTTTTAAAGCCCTTTTTTGCCTTTATTACTGTCCTGTTATTCATACTGAGCGTTCACACTGTGAGTTTTAAGAAGACGTGTTAATTATGCCGAAACAAATAAAATCGAGTTTATTACGGCAGTGGATTGGCGACGACCTGAATTTCACTACAGATGGCAAAGTAATATTTTGTCAAGCTTACCAGAAATGGGGGAAGTTTTCGTCCATAGTTGATCTGTTGTGCGGTTAGCATGCGTAACAACCGAAGAAAGGAAAATAATCAGTTTCACATTATCCACATCCAACAATAAAGTATTTTACTCACTAAATTAGAAGCATCGGATTCGAATCCTGAGGAGGGTAGTGTCTAGATACAGTATTAACTATTAACTAAGAGATAACAGGAAGAACTTCACAGTTGAGAATCTTGAAAGATATTTAGTGATTTACTGTAACCAGGAAATGTGAGGCAATCTTATTATTTTCACTGCTTCTTTTGAGTGTTTATGCTTTCTTTCTGCAATTGTATAATATTGTCCTAAAGCAAGTTTACACAAATTTAAGTCAATTTTGTTAAGTTAAACTTTACAAGTATTATGTATTCAATCCTATGTAGCACATTCAAATTCATTAAACCAATTATTCCACCCGAAAACGATATTTTGGACAAAAAACCTAAAAAAAAAACTATTTCACCTAATGGAAAACCTAAAACAGTGTTTTTAAAAACCTAAAAATCCGGTCCCTAGCTATAAGCCACCTACTGTTTGTAGAAATTCAGTCATGCCGGTGAACAATAAAGCTTTGAAACAACTGAATATCATTCCTTGCAGTATTCTATATCAGAATGTGAAGACGGAAAGGTGCATTGCCCATGCTTAGGGTAAAGAAACTTATGTGAGTTTATTAGTAAGATTTTATTTTGGTTAGGTATCCTTTTGGGATGCTATTTGAAACTTGGGAACAATTTTCCCTTTATATTTACAAAAATTTGACGTGAAAAGAGTGTCATTTTTGCTGATTCTTCTCAAAAACTGCTTTAAGGATTTTGTTTAACTTTTCCTACACAAATTCCATAATATGCAAAATATATTATATGGTATTTTATGTATTAAATCTACGGTATTATACTAAGAACCTAAACTTTTATTTGGGTGGAGGAAGTGATGTGGTTCACATCAGATTTTTCATTCATGTTGTCCCCAGCTAATATTTTCTGCCACCATGTCCACTTAAATGTATAAAATGCTTACTGGTCAGAATGATCGGTACTGGTCCTACTGTGTAGTTATGCAGGGTGTCCACTGGTCGGGAAAATCCGGGAATCCGGGAATTTCGTATGGTTGGGAAAATCCGGGAAAAGTCAATAAATTTGTTAAAATTTCCGGGAAAATTCGAAAAATTGCAAAGTGGGATCTAAAAGACTCTAGACAATAATAGGCCTGTATGAAAGTATATTTAATTTATTTTATTGTTCCTAATTTTTGTATCTGTTATAGCCTAAGTAATTATTGTTTGCAATTACTTTTGTTACTAAAAGTTTTTCTTATTTAAAGTATATATAATCCTATAATTTTTCTTACAGAGTTATTAGAAAGTTCTTCATATTTTGGTCGGGAATTTCTGAAATGATCGATGAAAATCAGGGAATAAGCCGGGAATTCCTTCAGCATTACTTGGTGGACACCCTGTTATAACATCATGGTAGTGTTAAATCAGATAGTGATGCTCGTTTGTTTTATGTTGATAAACTGTTTAAGGAGGTGTTCTCATACAAGTCTGTGACGTGCGAGACTCCATTGTTAGAGATCTTTGAAATTCGTGAGACACAATTACACGAATTGTTCTCATTTTGACAGATCTTTGCAAAGTTTTATTTTACCGCCACTCATAATTCCCCCCCCCCCCCAAAAAAAAATACTCTTGTATCGAAAAATAATGTGAATTCACATAATGATGTAAAAATTACACATAATTCCACAGTTTACACAAATTAAAGTGAAAATTGTTTCATTTCAACAAAATTTTAGCGTGTTTAAGGAATATTTTCTTAATACCTATACTTATTCCCTCATGACCTTATCATCATATAAATGAACTAGCTTAAAAGACCCGGCGTCGCCCGGGTTTTGTATTTTGTAATTGGAAATTAACTTATGAAGGACTTTAGATTTATAAATTCTAGGTCCTTATATAGGTATTTATAATTTGAAGTAGAAAGAACGACTTATCACACTCAAACTATCCCCTAAGAAAATGTTTGAAATAGCTTTTATGGCTATATGTAGAATTTTGCATCCCATCGCTTGTACAGTACACAGCAAGCCCGGGAGGGGTTCTAATAAGAAGAAACCGAAATTCCGGTAACATAAAATTGTATTATCGTGGCTGAAAATTTTGTTTCTCACTGTCATGTTACCATAAAACCGTTTTCGGAATGAAATTAAACAGAAATACAATATCACTTTCATACATCTTTTCCCAAAACATATTACCTTACCTCGTATTGTTTTCTCTATTTCCAGGCTAGAGGAGGTAATGTGACTGCATTATTTTCGTGAATTTCATTCTGTGATATAATAATATATATATTACCATACCTCGTATTGTTTTCGCTATGTCCAGGGTAAAGAAAGTTATGTGACTGCATTATTTTCGTGGATATTGATAGTTCTCTCATTTGTTTCTCTCATTTGTCAAATTTATTCTACTTTCATTTTTTTTTTCCTTGGCCATCTGAGACCCACTGGTAACAATATGTTTTAATGTCAAATGTGATTCGGATTCGATAATTCTGTGTAAGAAGGGATTAAGTATTCTCAAAAACATTTGATTTTTGGCATTTAGAATCAGAATTTTTCAAAATCCTTTCTTAGTGAGCACCTACATTATGAAACGAAGGTACTGTCAAAATTCCAAGTCTCTACCTGTTATAGTTTAGGCTGTACGTTGATTCCTGTCATTCAGTCATTCAGTCAGTCAGGACAAAGCCTTTTATATATATAGAGATTGGCCTTGTTGCTATAGAGAAGCAATTTTTGCAAAATGATCTGCTCACTGCAATTCATGTAGCCAAGGAGGAAGAACCATAGGATGCAGGTTGTGGCACAGTCAGAATACGTAGACTGCTCATAAATTCTAGCTTCTTTGGATTACCAATTTTTTTATTTGTTTGGAATTCAAATTCAGTTCAGTTTTTAAGCAATGATTATTTCCTAAATTCTTGCAGATATCAATCAGTACCCAATTACAAGCATTCAGTGTGGACTTATGAAATGTTCGAAATGGATAAATATTTTCTACGATAAATGAAAGTACGAGTAGCATGAAGTTTGAATTAACTTGTTGATAAAAAAATTCTGGTTTTTATTGGGCTAATGCGTAAAAACGATAATGATTGGATTATAAAATTGGCATATACATATCATATCTGAAGCAAGATTGTGATCGGAAATATACACACTAAACTTCACTAAAAGGTATATTTACCCAGGATGATCATTTCAACGGGTCTTCCCGCCATCATCAGCTGATTCCGACTGGCCCTCTAGCGGCGGGTGAATGAACTTGTCGATCAATGTTTCTTGTATGCCAACTGAAGTGTCAAAGTTTAAGAGATTTTCCCGGTTCTTTTTAATGAATATTTTTTCCCAAACTATAAGATCTATTGGTTTTTCAACTTGTTTTAATAGTGCAATTTCATGGCCTACTTCCCAGAAATGCATTGCCAAAGCGGATTTTTCAATTTGTTTGTTCATGATGTTCCTAAAATGTTCTTTTCTCCTCGTGTCTAAATTCCTTTTTGTTTGGCCTAAGTAAAATTTTCCACAATCTTTGCAATTAATTTTGTAAATTCCAGCTTTTTTGTAATGAGGGACCTTATCTTTCTGGTAAATATACCTTTTAGTGAAGTTTAGTGTGTATATTTCCGATCTCAATCTTGCTTCAGATATCAACACTTCACTGTAAATTTCCATCTAATATTTATATACATATCGTATTTTAAAAATAACACTGCCAACTTAGTAGTAACACCTAAAGATCAAAATTTTAAACCGGATTTTGCTTAAAAATAAAATCGTTTTCACGGATAACTATTTTTTGTTGATGCTTATGAATGGTTTTGTGTGCGACAGGCAACTGTCTGCGTGCTTTTCCACGCAACAGCCATCTACTCCGGATTTCAGACAACCGTTCATATTGGCAACATCCGCCAGACAGCAGTAATCGAAGGCATCATGGCCACAGGTGGCATCCACACCAATGACAGGGCGTCAGTACTGTTCCGCTTTGTGAGGCACCCGGAGTACGTGAGGGTGGGGATGAGACTGCTGTTCCGGGAGGGTCGCACCAAGGGCATCGGCAAAGTGACACAGGTGTTCCCCATCCAGGTGGCTTGAGATGCATGCTACTAGTCAGTGAGACTCATACTTAGGTATTTTAATTGTATTTTAATCACGGAACTTTATGCATTGCAGCAATTGTATATACCCCAGCAGATTCTTAAGTATTCACCACCTCTCATGACTGTTTTATTTTTCTACAAATAAATGATAATGATTATGTCTTGCCAACGTTATTAGTAATTTATATAGAGAGTTAATAACAGTGAAATTATTATATTAGATTGCTAGTAAGCAAGCTACAAAAGTTTACTCTATTCTTCCCAGACATCTTCTAGTTATGCTACCTGGAAGGTACATATCAGGAACTTTTATCAGGAGATGGTAGTTCAGGTCCTGAGTGTTACAATATTCGATTCTTTAATTCGTATTATTAATGTAGAAATAGTTTAGTTGTAATGCAAAAGAAGCTGAAGTGTTTATTAGCACTGTAAATTAAGATTCTGTTTTATTTGGAGGAAAAGGAGTAATACTAAATCTGAAATGGGCCATCCTAGCAGCTCCCTGCCAGTGTGGGTGACCGAAAAACTGTTTGAATTTCATGAAGCTAAACCTGTATGTCATAGCGAAGTCAAGAGTTACCTCAGGGATCATTTGTTTCCACTAGTTGTTCAGTTTTGTACCTTTCCCTTTCTCTCTTTCCAAGCAGTTCATCGTTACCATTTTTCAGTGCCACCACTACCCTGTATTCCCGCTCTGGTTTGGCAGAATTCTAGCTCTATTTCTCTAAGTTATCCCAATGAGATGAGAAGACGGGTGATTTATGAATATGTAGTTTATTATATGTATATAGCTGAACAATATGTTTAAATATGTTTTTAATTGTGAATTATTTTCCACCTTCAAGCACTAGTATATTTTATATTGATATTGCAATAATAGGATGCTGACGGAGAATTTCTAGACAGTTTTTTTGTACCTGTTTATTTTATTTTATTATAATAAATACACAATAAAATCTAAAAAGCATATGTTGAAGAAGAAACGTCAGGTTAAAATCTATGTACAAAAGTATTCTTCTACCAACAGTCACAATATTAAAATTAATCAGGTGAATTTCCAGTGGTTAAAAATATATACACGAATGTTGAAGAAGAAACGTCAGGTTAAAATGTATCAATTTGTAAGTGTACAAGGTGTATCATAACATAACCAGTAAGACATATCTGCAAGGAAATTCTGTCAGTGGTCACATCGTCTTGATTTTTATAATTTTCATTTTAGATAATGGCTGTTCACACTGATAGGCCAATGGATACATAGGTCTACTCAACATTTTTTATGCAAATTTTCAAATCTTCCATCCCCTATCAGATCTTGCAGTATTCTTTCATAAAAGAAGTGAGGTGACTGGCAAAAGCATGTAGACTGAGGAAATTACCCATATTTTATTAGCTCTACCAACTGTACTAAAATATGGCATTTTATATAGGCCTAATGAAAGATTTTAAAACTCTCTTAAGATGCTATGATTAGCTGATAAAGAAGATTGCTGTCGTGGGCTCCGACATCCACTTAAAATTGAGCTACTTTTGCATTACAACTTGCTTTTTATACCGTTCTTTTATGCTATGTTTCTGTTGTCTGTCTTATTTTTCCTTCTTACTTTACTTTCTCTTTGTGTTTATTTTTTATGGTCCCCCTATAAGAAATAGAAAAAACACAGACATATATAATAAAAAAAATTACAGTATATTTCCGCAGATAAGACGACCTTCATGTAAGACGAGGTATACATTTCTGTAAAAGTTCTATAGTTTTAGCATATATCTGTCCTATAAGACGATCTACAAACTATGAACAGACTATTAATTTATGTTTACGAAACAGTTTCAAAAAGTTTTAGTTTTTGTTTCAGTTTTCTGGTTGATCGCAAAAATGTTGCCAACCATCACCCTAATAATCCATAGGGTGGGTAGTAGAAGTTAGGGAAAAATAACTACACTTAGTTAAAAAGACTGTTGCCTACCCTTACCAGAATAAAGCTTCCTCAATCTTTTTTTTCAAAATGGCATCACCGAGCACAGTTGTACCACAATGGAACAGAACGATACGAGCATTGTATGTGAGCCATGTGATACTCGTACTGGTATGAAGGGAAAAATGAGAAAATACTGAAGATATGCAGATTATATTGTTTGTGGTTTTATATACGAAATTCGCGTTATTTGGCGGCTTACATTTGGCCGCAAATAGTACCTAACGTCTTAATACGTCAAGATATTATAATCTTGACATTGGAATACATTATTTTATAATGGTTTTATTTTATATAAATTTCAATCTAATATTTTTTTTCTGTCCTATAAGACTCCAGATTTTTGGGGCCTTTTCTATGATTCATCTATTGTCTTATCTGTGGAAATATACGGTAGTTAAAAATTGGGTTATCTAATAGTATCCCCTTTCTCTTCTGTCTCTGTCCCCCACATTCACAAAGATGCAAATTATTTAGTTTAAGAGAGGACTTAGCAAAGTACAGTAGTATAACTTGTACTCAGCTTCAGACGAATAGAAAGAATTTACGTAAGAGTCAAGATAATCACTATAAATGGTCCTTAAATTATATGTTTATATTTGTGATATCAGTACACACTAATTAAATTCCATCATTTATGATTGTAACATATGTTTACTTAAGTAAGAACAAAATCTGATCTGTGATTCTCACAGGCTGTTGTTACGCATAACTAAAAGCAAAGATGTCTAAAGTCAGCTCTCGTTAACTCGTACTGTCAAACTTATGAAAAGATTTGTCACATCAAGGGGAAATGAATGTGTCCCTAGGTAATAAAATGTTACCTGAGTTATTCGAGGTTGTAAGATTAGCAGTAGGCCTAGTTCTAAGAGATGACAACACTAATTTGTGTGCAAGTTTTTATTTTACTTTCTAGAGCATACGTTGAGCAATAAAGAGTGCATAAAGTTTTGTGGTGCCTGTTTGTGTCATTTTAGAAGCAAATAACAGAATTTTCTGCACAAATAAAGTTATTATTGTCACTTTGATGTGATGTTGTCCAAATGTAAATAGTTTTGAAGCCAGGAGTATATACTATCATAGGCCAGTTATTCCACTATCAAAGTCCTTGAACAAGAACTTGCACAAGATTAAAAGGTGATAATTGGAATAAAAAACTCATTAATTTAGCAAATGATATTAAATTGTATGGGATGAGGAAATATAGATGATCAATAGAGGCACCTTTTCCTTATAAAAGAATTGCCAGTTGTCATACATCTTTAAAAATCATCTTAGTACATTTTTCTCTACTTTTCTTTAATTTTTATTTTAAGAAAAGCTTCAGCAAACACTAATTTAAATTTATGCAGCTTAATTTCATTTTCAAAATGCAAATAAAATCTCATTTTTTATCGATTTTTACTGTCACATGAAATTTGGAATCGCGGTTGGGTCTGTCGTTGCCACTTTGAAATTTCTTCCAATGTAATTCACGTATATCTCTCAGTTATTTCACGATTTTGGTAAAAGGAGAATGGTTTCCACCTTTTTAGGGGATTTGGTACACGCCTGGTGTGCATAGGCTCCTTAATAAAGCATTCTATTAGCTATATCTAGCATTTCTTCGTCTCCCCTATACAACATAGACCTCTTTCCCAATTACCTCACTTCTCCCAAAAAATAGCAACGGAGCCAACTGCTAAAAGTTCGGAATCATTCCATCTACTAACGTGGTTGGAAGCATGAGAAACCATTATAGATTCTCAACACCAGGAAAACCTCTGTCACACAAAAGCTGTGCTAGTCCATTATTTTGATTTTATGAAAGGAGTTCAAATGGAACTGTTACATCTTATGAACCAGACAATGAAAATGTATTAAGTTCTTTAGCTTATAGAAAAAATTTCAGAACGTGCCATTAATATCGACTATCAATTTCCTGAATAAGTTGTGGTTTTTCACTCTTGAATTATGGCAGACATGATAATCCATGAAAACTTTAGGTCCTTGGTGCACTGAAGCTATCAGTTTTATTGATTCATTAGGAAACCTCGTACAAACAGTGACAGGAGAACAAAGGTCAAAGTTATTTCTAAAACAAGGGCTAAGTCTAGCAATTGAGCGTGGAAATGCGGCCTCTGTCATATGAACATTCTTACCTTCTTCCACTGCGGCAGAAATTTTTTACATTTTATATTTTCTTTTCTTCAGAAACTTGTTTGTACAGACAATTAATTATAGTTAACATCATTCTTATTTATGCATCTTGAATAAATTAAGAGTTAGATATCGATAAAAATATAAATAAATATCTGGGTGAATTTGTTGTATACTCCTGGTTTCTATTGTATCTTTGTTATATAGTTTATAAGAACACAATAATTATAAAACTAATATTATAATATAACTTATTCACTTAAGGGACAGGTATGGTTTCCTTAATCCTAAAACAGTTACAAATATTTTCCTCAATACATGCATACAATGAAAACAGTTGTTTATAACATTAGCTGAACCTGTCCCATTATATATATAAATATTTTTTTTACACGGGAGTTAAAAGTGAGATTTTGTTATGTGAGCTTAGAAGCAAGCCTTACATAAGAAAAATTCATTTTTAACATTTGTGCTGTACAATATTTTTTAAAAGCCACTGAATATTTATTAATAGAGCATATTTAGAATAATTATGTGTATTTTATTCTTTCTTTTATCTCTACAAAATGTGAACTTGGTTTTATAATAGAACATGTTAGTTGTTAGAAAAAATTGAAGGTAAATCGCTTTTAACACGTTATGTAGAATTTCTAACACTACTTTCAGAAGTTCAAAAGCCTACTCATACCAAAGGCTGTCTAAAAGTATTTTTAAAATAACAAGATAATCTTAAAAGATGGTCATTTGGTGAGAGGTTCTATTCTCTCCATGACAACCAGAAAACAGAACATCTACTGTATTTTACAAGGAACTGCAATCTAAATTTTGTAGGTTTGATGTTACAGTAATTACTTTTGATTCATATTTTACTAAAGGGCCCTGTTTGTTGAAGTCTTACAGCAATAATATTAGGTTTGTTCTCAAAGCAGATCCGTGACTGCTTGAGAATTTGTTGTACTGCGTATGTGCAGTCTGTAACTTACCCGTGATTTGCACTTTGCGAACGGTTACAAGAATTTGGAATCGATAGTTTTTGCATTTAATCGATATGATATGCAAATAAAATATATATTTCCCTTTAACATGTTACACATGCAATATATATCGGCAGTATAAACTGTATTTTGGGAAACTTTTAATTATCTTCCATTATTCATACATATAAGTACCCTATCCTTATAAATCTGGCGCATTGTTATTGGAGGGAGGAGTCAGCCGCGTGAAAATAGGTTACTGCGCATGTCTCTGATAACAATTCTTGGTAGAGCCTGCAAACTTTTCTTATAGTACAGAAACTGTCCATGAGAACTAAGCGAACAGAAGATTGGAAATCAGAATCACGGATTCGCGCTTTGCGAACGCATGTGGAGAAAGAGCGCATGCGCAAACGATGTGTTCCTGGTTTCTGACTGCTTTGCGAACAAACCTATTGGCTAAAGTCATTTCTTTTCCATGTCACAAAAAATATTTGTGAATTATATTAGATATTTGTAGGCCTACACATTTTGTAAATTGCCTCATAAACAGGAAAAATAAATGTCACTGATATAAGCTATATTTCTATGAGCATGATTTCATTAATGAATGGATAAGAAAAGGAATTAAAATATGTAAAAAAAACATCAACTTAACCACAAAATCAGTCTCCTGAATAATGTGTAATAATAAGAGGAGGTGTTAGTCTGGCTGTGCGCGATGCCCAGTGAAATCTACTGCATGCAGAGATCTGAAATTTTAAACATTGGTGGACTGAAGGGTAACCGAATGCACTCCAAAGCCGGATTTTTAATTTTTGCTTTCGTTTGTGAATTATGAGTAACAAAGTGGCAGAAAACGTGAATTTTTTGTGCTGTCGAAGCATCAGATTTCAGTAATACATTTCATTTGTCAAATCAATTGCAGGTTTTTTTTTTTTAACTTGGAAATAATAATTTCTGCAGAATTTCAAGAATCCAGTAACCCTAAACCACACCATTTCCAATATTCTTTAAATTGAATATTGCCTTTATTTGGAGAGTATTTCATTAAAAGGAGCTAGTAGTGAAAACTACTTTTTGTCTTTGCCTTCATAATGACCCAAAAACATTTAAAAATGCCCTATTTTGGAGATAACTATAAAAATTCAGAAAAACTTATAAAAAATGTATTGTTTCATTTCTGATTGCATGAGTGATGATTATTTTCAATATTTGTAATATTATTAACTAAATTATGTTAGTGAGTTCCAATCAGGGCCACTGTGCAAGCTTTCACTGCTCACAAGAAAGGTTTCAAAGCTTTGATGACCAAATCTACGTTGAAATTTTAGCGACAGATTCAATGTTGCATAAGAAGGCCACCATTAGTCAATTAACTGCATAGATTGCAAAGCCCCGAAATTAAAGCTGACATAACAAAAATGCACACAATTAAACAGCCTTCAGCAAATAGCATGCTGTTGCTATTGATTGATCCAAGTGTTGTCCAGTCTTATCTTTAAAATTAGTATAATTTCTTACACTTAAATGCTTAACTTCAGGCTCTATTCGAGGCCCTTTTGCTTGTAGCAGGCACCTGATTCTTTGAGAGTTGTCTTCGTATAGCATTGTGATTTTGTCATCAAAATTTTAAAGTAGGTTTAGGCATGAAGACTTTGATATTTTTGTTGCCAGAGAATTATGTGTCTTATTTGCAAAAGCATTGTATTTTCTTACACTCTGTGAAATACAGTGGACAGTATGGTATGTAAAATGGTGTGTGAATTGGTGTAATACAGTGAGCAAACCAGTCAGCTTCAAACCAAAATGTTCAAGTATTCTTGTTATGATGGGTGGTTCAGTCGTGAAACTATAATCTCAAGTTCCTTTGGGTATTATTCAGGTTAATTCGGTACATTCTGAGCTGTGATCAGCATACACTGTTGCCATCCGTAGTATTTATGTTTGAATCTTTTCACTCCCAGTGCTCTTGATTTCACAGTAAGAATGTTTATGCATAAGAGTCAGTATTTCTTTCCTTATTTTCACCTAACGTTTGCTAACTCGTCTAGTTTTCTATGATACACATTAAATATATATTCGAGCTATCTTTTAACATTCATATAAAAAAGATTCAAATTCATCAAATGCCTTGCCCTAGTAATCATAATGGAGAAGTTTTATTATTATTATTAAGAGTACCGTAAATTCTAGGTGAATTTTACTTTATTTTATTGGAATAAATGCCAGGACTATAATATTTTATTGCTGTACAGAGTATTATCATTATATTGTATGGATATTTCACCATATACACTGATTCCTAGTGAAAATAGTGGTCTTGTTTTGGTATTTACAGTCTTATAATTTGAGTTGAACTTAGACACTTATGCTTGACTTATAAAGTTTTTGGTAGAACATGTTTCAAGGACCCTTGTCCCCATCCTCAGCTACTTGTCCAACTGACAAATCTTGCTTTTGAAGGTCATGATGTGTCTTTGGTGGTGGTTTTACGAACTTCTTGATGAGGTTCTCATCCTCTGGTATTTCGAAATTCATGAGATTACTATCAAATTTCTTTAGTAGATCCTCTCCCAGATGTCCAGTTCTTTTGGTTTGCTTACTGATTTTAACAATTTTGGTTCTCTACAGATTCTGTGGTAATTTTCCCAAGAATGAGTTGCAACGGCTGATGTTTCCACCTGACAATTTTTAAGGTTTCTCGTGTGTTCTTTAAATCTAGTCTCAATGTTTCTTTTTGTTTTTCCTATATAAATCTTGCTGCAGTTAGTACAGTTTATGTGATAGATAAGATAGATCTAAGTTCAACTCAAATTATAATTCGTGGGTGCGCGGGCAAAGGGAGTTTAAGTCCACCTTCCTAAAAAATTGAGATATTTCCATAGAGTTAAAGATAAAAATGTTCTTTACATTTGTGTTAAGTCCACTAAGTCATATTCAAAAACGTACGGTAGTTATGGATGTGTGCATCATGGGTTTATCCTTCTCTGAAGCAATGTTGGGCAGGTCAAGTGTGTTAAGTCACTCTAATTCTCAGTAACAAGAAAGTGAACTTAATTCTCTTTGCCTGCGCACCCGCGAATTATTCTATTATAGTTGCTTCACTGTTTATGTTCCATCATTTTTTAAATTTTCAAAAACTTACAGTCTTGTCTATTTACATGCCACAATTTTATATGTACCTAAGGCATTTTGGTTCTCAGCTGACTGTAGTGTAAGAGCATATGAGTGCAGTGCGATGACAACTTGTATAAATGTAATGTAACACATTGCATTGCATCAGGATAAGGCACAGTTGCCTGAGAATGAAGTTGTACTAAAGCTGGAGTTTATAGACATCCACTGGCAGTGTGTACGTTTCCATCCCCTCTGTATCAGCCTTAAGATTGGTATGGAAAGAGATAATATCGTCACTTAAGAATGAAGACAGAGGGTGCCACATGGAAGAAGTCATAGAAATAATATAACTGAGGTTAAAATAACTGAAATATTAGAGATACAATAATACTAAAATTAAAAACAAAATCCCTACATATAGCATACTGTAATTAATTATGTTTTATATTTTAACACTGAAACTAAAATTTATTTTCACTGTCAAATAATGTTTTATAATGCGTTTCTAATGCTGTATTTGAGTTTTAATATCAAATATCAGTTTTTATAATGTGTTTCTAATGCTGTATTTGAGTTTTAATATCAAATTAGATGCCCTAATCTATAAAATAACTTATTCTCTAAATATCTGCTAAAATAGAAGGAACCTGACACCAAAACCAACAGTTTTATTTCATCGAAAAATCAGGCTTCTAAACGTGTTTACTGCTACATAATACTTTTTGTTACTGAAAAAATTACATTTTTGTGCAGGTATTTACTTACAAATGACCGCTGCCGTGGTCTTGTGGTTAGCGTCGCTGACTACAGATCTGCCACCCCGGGTTCGATCCCCGGTACCTCCTCGGATTTTTCTGAGGTAGGGAGGTCTGGTAGGGGTGCACTCGGCCTCGTGATTCAAATTGAGGAGCTACTTGATAGAGAAGTAGCGGCTCCGGTCATGGAAACCACCATTAACGGTCGTGGGTGTCGGCATGCTGACCACATGCCCCCAATCCTGCCATCTGCCTATAGGTAGATGACGCAGCGGTCGGGTGGTAGTCCTTGTCCCTTCAGGGATGTCGTGCCACGGAGTTTTTTATTTACTTACAGAAACTTCCTACATTTGGTGATTATTTGACAAAGCATATAATCAGAAATAAAGAATTGATCTGGATGGTGCAGACCACTTGTGTGGTCTTGTTGTTAGCATTGGTGGCTACAGATATGCAGGCCTGACTATAATCCTCAGACCCTCTTTGGATTTTTTCTGAATTAGGGAGGTCTAGAACGGGGTGCACTCAGCTTCATGATTTGAGCTATTTGATTAAAAAGTAGTGGCACTGCTCACGGAAACCTTCATTAATTTCTGTGGTATCAGCATGCTGATCACATGCCTCCCAATTATGCTATCCACTCTTGGTAGACGTTGCAGCGGCAATCGAATGGTAGGCCTAGTCCTGTCAGGGATGCAAGAACAAAGGTTTTTTTCTACTGGACATTGCAATACTTGAATAAATAGACAAGAACTAGAGATCCTGTTTATTGAAATACTTTGTACAATAATGTCTTGCATTTGAAAGTATACTGTCTGTTACATAAGACATAGGCAAACCAATCTCTTTCTTTATTCTTTCTTTCTTTATTTGTCCGTCACCATCATAAGAGTACAGAAGTACATTTGATATTGGACCAAGTCAAAATAATATTTAATACATAATATAAAATAGTTTAGATCAGTACAATATAAGATAAAACTGACGGTAACATATAACCCAAAAAACTATAAAATTAAAGTCATTGGTTTTTTATATTTGTTGTAATTTAGACACCCTTGGAGACTGTATAAAAGCAGTGCTTCTGTAAAAAGGCTCTCACTTTGGATTTTAATAAATTATGTTTTTCTATAGATTTTAAGGGATTAGGAAGAGCATTATAGATTTGTATATCAGAGTGGAGGACTCCATCTTTGTAGAGAGAAATGCTCACGGGCATGACGTGCATATTTTGCACGCATCTTGTGTAATGTATATGTAAGCTCCCATTTGTTTTTGTTACATTTCTATTCTGGTTTAGAAATAGGACAATTTCAAGGATGTGGTGAAATGACAACTTGCTGGGGTGTGTTAGTAGATGTCTATAAGTGCCAGCCTAGGATAGAGCAATTTGTGAAAAACAGAAATGGTTTGGTCTAACCCGTTGCACTTTGTATTGAAGTGCACACTTTGTATCAAAGTCAGGGCGATGTAGATTCCACCTCTGTGAGGTTGTAAAAAAAATAAATGTAGAGTTATTTATTATCATATTCACTGCTTCATCTTCATCCCATCTCATTTCATTTCCATGTCCATCCTTCGCTCAGAAATCCTGATCATGTCTCATAAGTAATATTGTTTAGAGCTGATGAGATGATCCCTGGCCTGACTGTGAAGCGTTATCTTGAGCAAGGAAGGACAATCACGGAAGTTATTGCTACTCTCTGATGTGAAGACATTAGTTTCGAAATTTTCTAGCATAATAGCAATAACTTCCACGATTGTCCTTCCTCGCTCAAGATAACGCTCCACAGTCAAGCCAGGGATCATCTTGACATTTATAATGGAATATGGAGGTTGATTGTGTTTATTTGTAGATTTACCATAAGCATCGTAAAGAAATCCTCTTGTGCCCTTAAATAAAACAAGTAAAGTTAAGGAAAAAGTAACATATTATTAAGTGCCAGAATGATACTCTCTGAGATTACACGGTGGATGGAAAAAAATGTCTATCCGTTCGATTGTGTGTTTGTACATGCGATAACTCAAATACGCTTTATCAGATTTTCATGAAACTTAGTAAACACACCTATAGCGTCCATAGGAAGAACAATATTGATTTTGGAACAAGCCGATCGTCTGGTTCCTGAGTTATTACCAATTAATGGTTTAAACAGCAAATCACTATACTACAAGGCTGCGTGGCTAACTAACTCGCTGGCAATGGTTTGCTCACTTCCAAATTAGTCAGAAACTTGAAATTTGCCATATTTATAGCTTATAGCCTGTAACCAACGGAATTATTCCCAAAAATTAGATGTTTAAAATATTTTTTATCCCTAAAAAGACTTTGAAGTGTTTAGTACGCCTTCAGATGTTTTTTTGCAAAAATAAAGGTGTATTCTCAATGTGAGGAATTCGTTGTAAATTCGTTCTGTAATATTCTAGTTCTCTTACTTATTTCTTCACATATGGCTTATCAAGCTTTCTCAAGAAATTGTAGTCTAAAACACGATAGTTTCTACTCAATAACCTATTAACTCCACCTGGCACTTATCAGTTATGAATCTGGACATGTCGGTGAATAGGCCCACTGTTCTTTCGTCCAGTTGTTGATTGTTATAATCTTGAACGTCATTGTATAGTGGATGGTGCAGCGAGTAATAGAGATCACAAAGGATTTCTCACATCCATTTACAGAGAGCTTGTGTAACAATAAACAATGGAGTATTTTTGTTGAAAGTTAAAGTCAATTCTTTTAATTATCTTGCTTTCTTTGTTTTCTTATCTTGCCATCATGTTGCAGGAGCTCGCTGTATGAAATCACTTCTAGTCATGCATTCTGGCTGTTTAACACTTATGCTTTTAGCCGCACACATTTATGCAGTGAGGTCAGTATATTCCTATTTAAACAGATTTTTAAAGTTCTTGACAGGCCTGTAGCCAGGGGTGCGCTGCTCCCAAAATTTTATCTTGCCCCCTCTAGATTTTTTGCATTTAAAATACTAGCAAATACTATGTACAAGGGTGAGTCAACAATTATCACGACTCTTCATAAAACACTTTATTTACTTCAAAAATACAGTATGTTTTTCTCATGATTTTTCACTATAATCTCCCTTTTTTGTAATGCACTTGGTCCAGCTGTCCACAAGCTTGTGTATTCCTGCTGAAAAGAAGATTTGCTAAGATTCCTGCCAAGATCTTGACTGTAAGGTGGATGTTCCAGCACATCGAAACCCAATTTGTGGATGGTTTCAAGGGTGAGTCGATTTTCCTCAGACAAAGAGGTGCAGGAAGCGGTGCATTAGTGGCTTTGCAACCAACCGAAAAACCTTCTTTTCGGCAGGAATACACAAGCTTGTGGACCTCTGGACCAAATGCATTACAAAGAAAAGAGACTTGATTGAAAAATCATGAGAAATCATACTGTATTTTTGAAGTAAATGAAGTGTTTTTTGAAAAGTCCGGATAATTGTTGAATCACCCTTGTACTTTAAAAAACACAGTGAAAGCAGGAAGCAGTTAGAAAATATTAGAGCTGAACTCCAGTTCGTCACAAATCTCATTCTCTCAGTCTCAAACACACAATCTTTAATTTTAATAAATTTCATCTTGTATACGAGGGTATCTTTGAATAAAAAGATTGTAAGGAATTTTTAGCCTATACCTCAGTAAAAAAGGTAACCAACTTTACTGAGGGTATAGACTAAAAATTCCTTACAATCTTTTTACACAATCTTTAGCTGGAGTTTGTAAAACATGAATAAATATGGAGAAATATTTCCAGGGTGTCAGCTTTTAGTTGACGCGGCATTGACTATTGCAGCTAGTAATGCCACAGTAGAGAGATGTTTTTCACATCTGTATTACAAACATAAAGACTTGCCATGTCACATGAAAGGAAGGCGAAGCTTGTGCTCCGCGAAGACTTAACAGATCAGTTTTCATTACAGTTTGCAAAATCGAAGTCAAGAAAGTTAGCTTTAAGTATTTAATTTTTCTGTTCATCATTTTCACTGAAAAATAAGTATTTAATCCTTCCACACTTCTTTTAAAAGTAGATAATTTGTTGTAAATTTAATGTGTCTGTAATTCATGAATTAATTTATCTGGTGGTGTGGTTATCTCCTTACTTACAATTCAGTTCGCTTTGTTTTGGGGTGGTGCTAAACCTGATGACCCCCTCTGAAATCTGATTTGACCCCTTGAAAACTTACCCCTGGTTACAAGCCTGGTTCTTGATTCTGTTGCTGTACCTTTCTTTGAAATATTACAGTGTCATCAATAAGTCTTTCTGCAGCTCTGGTTATGTTTGCCACCCAGGCCAAAGGTTGATATTTCTCCCGTTCTTAATTTAAAGATTATTGAATATGTATTCTAAGTTGTATTACATTGAACACTTTACTTGATGTTGATTTTAACATATCTTGTAGAATTCCTTTACAGAAAATTTCAGCATTTGCAAACAAGACGAATCGTACTTCTACACAAAACAACGAAGTAAGTACATTTCATGAACATAGTAGAGTCCTGATAATCCAGAATAGATGGGTCTGGATCACTGAAAGTCCGGATTAAATGGAATTTGCTTGCTATTTAAGATTAAGAAATAATTTCTGTATTTAAGTTGGTGTTATATTCTTGCAGGTAATCTATGTAGGGGAATTGCGTATCGCTTCACAGCAACTGAAGTTCAGAATGCTTTTCGACACTGGCTCCACTATCATGTGGGTCTCGACTACAGAAGTCAGCAAAAGCAAAGCCAGTGAGTGTAGCCAAAACTCTTAATAATTTCTATTGCTAACACTCTGTGGTGCAAATAGGAAACCATTTGATGTATTCTTTCGTCAATGTTCAGTTCCTATGAGTTAACATAAGTGAAATGATACAGACTAAATATTCTTATGCTGGATTGGTCATTACTTCATGAGCTAAATAATCAATTTAAAACTTCTAAGATACGAGGCATGTTTTTAAAATATGTACCAATAATTATTGATAAACTTAATTTCCTTAATGGTCTATTGATTAGGTAGATTATATTGATTTTTCCGCCTTATAGACCATGAAATACCTTATAGTTGACACACACTTCTATATAAACAACAATAGAGCTCACTTAATCTGAATATCTTATCTTCTAAGTATTGTAGGAAGTTTACACAGTGAAGTTAATAATTAGATCACATGAGTGGAGGTATTATACACTATACTTCACTAGACTTTACCACTGATCACAGTTGGAGTTTGTTGACAATGGGATAAAGACAGAATCCCGAAACATGTCCAGGTCAGTGGTAAAATCTAGTGAAGTATAGTGTATAATACCTCCACTCATGTGTTCTAATAAGTTTATTAAATAATAATAAGTCGTAAAACTGGTGTTTTAAACATTGTACATTATTAAATAATTTATTTCAGTTATTTAATAATTCGTTTTAAAAACCGTACATTATTAATCCTATTTTAGTACTGTAAATATTTAAAAACATTGATGTTGGGGAGAAACATTGATGTAGTAAAAACATCAGTTGTTTTCCATTGATGTAATAGAAAACATCGATCATTGTCATGAAAACATCGGCCGTCGATGCTCATCCCTAGACTTAACATTAACTAGCACTTACCTCAGTTCTCTCTCATTCAAATCCACGTCATTGTATACTGATATAATTTTTGTGTTTTCCAGATTCTCACTCTGTATACAATGTGACAGCATCTTTCTGTGAAAGCAGCAGCGTCGTTCTGTTCACTGCTGAATATGGATCGGGAAAAGTAAATGGCTGTTACGTTCCTGAAATAATCACAGTAAGTTTCTTATCATAGTTAACATAAGGAGAAGCCTGAAATTTATCTTTAGAGAATCCAGACATAGAGACATTCAATTCAATTCTTTATTCATCCTCTGGATCATATTACAATGATGTGGGAATTGTGAATTTCATACACTACTAATAAATCTAATTACTACTTAAGGAAACTATAAATTTATAATTAACATTCCATTATTATATAAGGGGCGTCCGGAAATTATTTACAATAGTAGTTTTTTCTACCATATTTATTAATGAACATGAATCACTGTACATGGGATCTCTCAATATACTCTCCACCGTTGTCAATACACCGCTGCCACCTTCCTGGCAACTTCATTATTAGACACCGAAAGGCCTAGGCGACTGATCACAAAAAATATATATTTGTTGAGCAACTGGTATCTTATTTATTTTATTACATTTATTTCATTATTGCGTCACAGAACCATTGTTTGGGGTACTACGCACCGACTCATGGACAGCTGCCTGCTATTCCTCATTGTTGCCAAACCTCTTTCCCTGGACTGGATTTTCTTCTCAGGCTTATGGTAGTGACACCATGATTCGTCACCAGTCACCCGTTTCTCTAAAAAATCTGGATCATCATTGTTCATTTCCAATAGTCGACGACCAACTTCAACTCTTGATAATATTATTGATAATAATAGTGGTATTAATACGAGGGTCATCCAGAAATTAAGTTCCATACACCGATGAAGAAAACAAAAACAGCAATAAGTTAAAAATATTTATTGCAATATTTACAGAGATTTACTGGCCACTTCTCTACATAGTTGCCACCGTTATTTAGGCATTTATTGTACCGCTGCACCAACATTTATATGCCAGGGTCATAAGACTCTGCCACTAACGTCTGGAGCCATGAAAACACTGCCGTCTGTACCTCAGCGTCATTGTGGAAATGTTTTTCTGCCAGAAATCGCTTCATGAGACAGAAGAGATGGAAGTCACTTAGCACAAGGTCGGGGCTGTAGGGTGGATGGTCGAAGATCTCCCATCCAAACTGAAGTAACTGATTCCATGTGGTGTTGGCTGTATGGGGCTGTGCATTGTCATGCAAAAGCATAAAATGCCTCTTGTCAGCATTCCACGTCTCTTGTTTTGGATCGCCTTCCTCAGATTTTTCACCCATATTTCATTCCCAGTGAGAGCATTGTCATGAAACTCTTCAGCTCTCTCTGTGTACCGCTGGCAGCAGAGTCCTATGACAAGGACATACAGTTGTTGGTACACCGTTAAGAAAAATGTGTCAATGACAGTGCCGACTATGTAGTGAAGTAGCCAGTGAATCTCTGTATATATTGCAATAAATATTTCTTACATATTAATGTTTTTGTTTTCTTTATTGGCGATCGGAACTTAACTTTCTGGATGACCCTTGTAATAATGATGGTGAAAATATAATAATAAGAAAATCAACAATAATAATAATTACAGTAATTGTGTAATAATTTGCATGTTGAAGCTAGGTCTCCTGACAGTTGTGGACCAGGACATTGGATTGCTGATGTCTGCAGATGACATCATGCTTCATTTTGATATGGATGGTATTCTAGGACTGGCATTCCCAGAGCGAGGGCACCACAGTTTGCTATCCAACATATTCAGCACCTACAATATATATCCAGCATTCTCATTCTATCTCAGGTAAAATAATAAGCTATGTGGTGCACCGTAGCAATGATATTTATTGATTTTAAAGCACAACAAGAGATTGTCGTTTCGGATCCTACCCTTAAATTTACCATATTCATGTTTTCATAGGTGAAACCTTGAGAGATTACGAGTTTATCGATATATTTGCAAAAACGAAATTCAAGTAAATTTATCTAATGAAACTCATAAGCTGGAGTAGGATTTATTAAGACTATTCCACAAATAAACTGTAACAGATTTTGTAAATAATAATTATTTTCTTACTTTCTTGTCATTATTCTCTCAGCCATAAGATCATGGTATACTATATGAATGAACAGTAGTTCCCATTGCTATCAATAGTGTGTATCACAAGATTGAGGGAGTCATGGTAGTTGCTTACATCAAAACGCTATAAAAGCAAATGAACTGGCTTGCACCGAATCAAAATTGTATTTTTAATCAATGGACATTTATTTTATTTCATTTTCCAAACAAGTTATGTTGCATAAAATAGTGTGTTTTCATTCTGCTTAATGGCAGCATGTGATGTATTATTCACCACACGTTGATGCCTTAGTGTCCAGTAATGAGCTGACGATTTATCAGATAAAATCGCATCCTCATGTTAATAGCAAGCATTTTGTAAGATAAACGATCATCATTGATCTATATCCAAGGAATCGCTAAACGTTATTGGTCAATATCAAAACAAAAGCATATGAGTGGAATAGTCTATATCAGCGTTTCTCAACCTATGGTCCGCAGACCACTGGTGGTCCACAAAGATGGTGCAGATGGACCGCAGACATAATTTTAAAATGTCATAAAGCAAGTGGAAAGTAAAGAAGTAAAATTTTTTTCACATATTTCGTTATAATGACCTATAATTAATACCCCAAATATTAAGAATATAGGTCTTCTTTTAAAAATGGGATGTAAAATTTTTTTGACATTTTAGAGGTCCTCGGGTTCAAAAAGGTTGAGAAATGCTGGTCTATATGATACAGACCTTTCCAAATAAGCTCATTTCTTCCAGAAGATGGCAGCAGAGCAAGCTACCGAAATAATAAATATATAAAACTGGAGAAGTGGTATAAACAGTAAAGCTATTGATTCATTAATTACAATGGACAATTTTTAAACACTTGTAGCTCTACTTACGTCACAACTAGTCCGAAAATTGTGACGTAAGTAGAGCTACAAGTTATGTAAGTAATAAAGTTGTTGACTATTAAACACTTTAGGCCTCACTTTTCCTTACATTTTTGCAGGACATACGTTTCATGGGCTTTGCCCACATTTTCAACTGCTTGTCAACTGCTTGTCAACTGCTTGTTGACAAGCAGTTGAAAATGTGGGCAAAGCCCATGAAATGTACGTCCTGCAAAAATGTAAGGAAAAGTGAGGCCTAAAGTGTTTAATAGTCAACAACTTTGTTACTTACATAACTTTGTTGCTTCACTGTATTAAGTTCCATTATCTCTTGAGTCCTCATAAGAGCTACAAGTGTTTAAAAATTGTCCATTGTAATTAGTGAAGCTGCCGAAAGCTCAGAATTGATTCTCATACTGTTCCATAGGAAACCTGAGAAACTATTATCCACTCTCAGCACTGAGAAAACCTAATGTTGCACTAACTTAGCTTTGTCCTTTCTTTGAATTGGCAGGGATAACGAAAGCTGGTTTCTAATTGGCCAGGTATCAGAACCAATGCACTGCATACCTGTAACTCCTGGAGGAATTGAGAATGGCATCCCTGTGTACGACCTTTGGAGTTTCAACGTAGACAAGTGGGTAGTAGCATGTAGTCACTTGATTTCCTCTTTCTGTCTTGATAATACAGAATTTTTTAGTTACCACATACAGTAAAGTACAGTCGGTCAAATAAAAAACGTCTGGCGGTATTTGATTAAGTATCATGAACGAGCATATGCGCATGTACAGGAAGACTTAAGGTTAGGTTCACACACGCCTCTTGTCTATCCATGTATTTTCTTGATTATTTAGTCAGTTTTGTTCCAAAACAAACATGTATAGAAGGCTGTGGCTCTATGCCTCAAATCCGCCATATTCTTGGTTGCAAAATTTTATAATGTTAATAATTAATAGATTCGCGAGGAATATGTTTATTCAAGGAGCATTTTTTTAAGATTCTATTTTATAATACCGGTACTTCTAGTGCAAAATCAATAACTTACGCTCAACTTCTGCAACCAATCTTAGCATCGAAATACGCGTCCGGCCAGATCAACGTTTGCTATGAAAACTTCCGGTCACATTATAGTAAAGTTCCCACCTCTGAGCTGCTCTTTCATTATTATGGAACCTTCTCACTGCTTCAGAGACCGAAAAATGCAGGTCAATTACAGCCCTAACTACACTTTCTCTCACGTTAGCATTTGTATGTGGCGATGACACAAAGCAAAATGAAGTATGACAATGCATTAAGTTGAATATCGTGTGTTGTGCTTTCCGCGTTGTTCATTTTTTCCCTCCTTGTTCATATTTTCCCTCCTGCCGCATGGCCTCATATGTTCCGAAAATGACCTGTATTTTGTGTTTTTTATAGGAAACTTGTGAACTAATGCGTCAAAACTTTAATTTTAACAGCATACGAGTCCCGACGTTTTTTATTTGACCGACTGTACCATTATAACGAAATTTAGGGGACCTCAGAAATGAATTTGTTATAGTGAAATTTTACAGGTGTACAATGTTCTGGACTTTATTTTTTGAAAAAGTCAAAATAGCACCATTCACTGCACATGAATTTAAACGGAATCTGGTATGCTGCTTTGTGATAGAAGAAAATCTTGAAGATTAAGTGCCATGTGTTGATTGCACAAGAGTCAAACTCTGTTGATCGCTGTGTTGCACACCTTCCTCTTCAACCTCATCATCACTCAAAATGTCTGCCAAAATTCCATCTTCTGTGATTTTTTGTTGCACTATCACATCACAGTCCACACTGACATAGTCATTAAGATTCACCCTTGCAAGGCCCGTCTTACTTTTCCAGTTCTCTTCTCTTTCTATGTCATCTAGCACTTCACTCCAGCTTTTCTAAAGCAGTTAGCGATTATTACTTCTTCTTTAAGCTATTTCCATTTAGCATTAGTATCTCTCCCGGAGGCAATATTACACAGCATAAGCAGGAAAAAATAAAATTATTACAGGAAAATAAGCGAAATTTTATTTTGTTATACTGAAAGTTCTAAATTTGTTATAATGAAATGTTTTAACACATATTAAATAGGGAAAAGAGAAGGGGCCAATACATAATTTTGTAATACTGAAAATTTTGTTATACTGGTGTTTGTTGTACTGGTATTTTACTGTATTCCTAAGTCAGCTAAAAGAATATTATCTATTTTATGAAACCCGAAGGTTCATTGCCACGATTACCCAAGCCCGCCATTCAACCCTGTTCTGTGTTAACTCTATCCAACCATCCCTTGCAAATCCGACTTCCCTTAAATCTATCCTGTCTCCCCACCTGCATCTAGGTCTTCCTTCGAGACTCCCAGTCATTTTTAAGATATATTTTTCCTCCCCCATGTCCAGCTCATTTCATCCTCCGTGATTTAATTACCCTTACTATATTCGGTGAAGAGTACAGGTCATGAAGCTTGTCATTATGTAGTTTTCTCCAGTCCCCATTTTCATCTCTCTTAGGCCCAAATAATTTCCTAAGCACCCTGTTTTCGAACACTCTCAGATTATGTTCTTCCCAACCAGTAAGCGGCCATGTTTCACATCCATATAATACAACCAACAGGATAATTGTCTTATAATTTTTTTATTTTTAGGTTTCTGGATAGAAGACGAGAATATAGACATATCAGAATATAGCTGAAGATATCCTGTTTTTCCAGTCTATATTCTTTGTCTAGCTATTCGTTGTAAAAATTAAATAACTGCTCTTTCAATTCCGTTCTTAGTAAATTATGGTTAGAGATATTGTTTTTTGCAATATACAAAATTTGTAATTTTTTCATGAAAAGTCACAAATTTGACTAAAAATTCAGAAATTATTCACCTTTCAGCAAAATTGCTAAATAATTGATGAAAATATATTGATTAAATTGGATGTAATTCAAAGGTGGCAACCATAGATGGTGGCAACTGCAATTCGATCATGTGACAATAAAAATTGGTACTTTGTATTTCAGTCAATTTCATTACTGATTTAAAACTGGATAAATTAAGATTGATGTTTGCTGAAGCTTTTATTCCCTAACAATTCTAACAAAAATAGCAAAATTATTGATGAAGTTCCATGAAAACAGCAAAAAAATATACTGATTATTTTGTTGTTAAATTATTTAAAAAGTACTTAGTTGTTGAATTAACAAATGTGGGACACCTGGCCCAGTGTTATAATATAGGTAGCCATTTGTCTTCAGAAAAGCTACTTTATAAGAAAATAATAGTTTTTCTTTGTGATGGAGATGAAACAATGACTGAACTTGACAGTATGATGCTTTATTTCAGCCTAATCCTGGGAAATAAGTGGATTATCGGTGAGAACGTGAAGGCTATTGTAGACACAGGGGCTGCCAGCATTGGGGCTCCTCTTGCAGATATCTACAAGTTGCTGCATCGCCTGGAATCTCTGGTGAGCATCCTTTGTTGCTTTGTTTATATATACGAGGTCTGTTAGAAAAGCATCCGACCTTATTTTTTTTGCGAAAACCTGATGGATTTGAATCAAGCGTGCTTGCATGAGCCGACCTTGGCGCATGTGTGAATTTTTTCCAGTCTGTAGATAGCGTCTGTTGCTGGCAAGCAGCATTTGAGTGAGGTAGTGTGTAGTGTTCTTGTCGTTGCAAGGAAAATGACGGAATGACTGGAGCAGCGCTATTTGTCTGAAACTGGGCGACAGTCAGGTGGAAACCATTTGGAAAATTCAGACGGCTTTCGGTGATGATATTATGGGCATCACACAGATTAAGGAGTGGTACAACCGGTTTAAAGACGGCCGCACATCGGTGGAGTGCGAGCCACGATCCGGCCGGCCATCAACATGCCGAAATGACAAGGTCATTGCCAAAGTGAATGCTGTGGTGATGCGGGACTGTCGTGTGAGTATCCGAGAAATTGCGGAAGAGGTGGGCATCATCACTTTTTTGGCACATTCAATTATGACTGAAGATTTGGCCATGAAGAGAGTGGCGGCGAAATTCATGCCGAAGCTGCTGATGGTGGAGCAAAAGCAACTTCGTGTTGAAGTCTCACAGGACATGCTGGATTTCACAAACAGTGACCCCGACTTCATGAACACCTTAATGAGTGGTGAGTCCTTAATGACGAGTCCTGGTGTACGGGTACTACCCGGAAACCAAATTCAAGTCATCACAATGAAAAACGATGAGAGCACTACACACTACCTCACTCAAGTGCTGCTTGCCAGCAACAGACGCTATCTATAGGCGGGAAAAAATTCACACATGCGCACGAAGGTTCAAGGTCAGCTCATGCAAGCATGCTTGATTAAAATCCTTCAGGTTTTCGCCCCCCCCCCCCCCAAAAAAAGTCTGATACTTTTCTAACAGACCTCATGTGTGTATATATATATATCTATTCACATTTTTTTCTAACCTGACATTTTCTGAGATGTAAACATTTGTTATTTGCAGGATGGAGGTGAATTAGTTTCCCTCAGTGAAACAGAATTCCAGTATGAGGTAAGTGGAGTTCTGAGTTGCCCAATTTAGCAGTTATTTTATGGTAATGCGAGGCACATCAATAAAGTAAGTTTCCTTGGGGCTGTATGAATGAATGAATGAATGAGCCACATGTGTCCCATTTAGGGCTAGGGCCTCCCTTTGATGAGGGGTAGCTCGGTTGGTGAGCTGGTCCATATGAGCTTGGTGAACACTTCACTTTTACTCAGTTTCATTAAACTTCTTCCAGGAACTCGGTGTGTAGGCCTCTTCAGACATCTGTTCTTTGCTATGCTGGACCAGTGTATCCCGGCGCGCCTTCTGAAGAAATCTACCCACCTTGTTCTTGGTCTTCCTCTCTCCCTTTTACCGATCCTAGGGTCCCATATAGTAGAGATGTTTCCCCATCTGGTACCCGGAAGTCTCGTGACATGACCACACCACTTTGGGGCTGTATACAGAAACAAAACACAGCATCATGGAAATGTTTATTGCAACAGATACAGCAAGTATTCAGCTATTTTTCAACATATTCGCTACCGGAATTGAGACATTTTTCATACAGTGGGACCAACTTTTGAATACCTTTTTCATAGAACTCTCCGCCTGGGACTTGAACCGTCTCTGCCTCTTTGTCATTCTCTGTCATTTCTTGAGGTGTAGAAAAAGATGGAAATCATTGGGAGTGAGATCTGGGCTGTAGGATGGATTTTTAAATACCTCCCAGCAAGTCTCCTCCAGAAGTTTGACTGGGAGGTGTTGAAACATTTACTTTGTAGCCTGGACCATGCTCCCAGTGATTTCTGACTTTTCCTACACCTCAAGGAATGACAAAGAGGTGGAGATGGTTGTCACACAGTCGTTCAAATCCCAGGCGGCAGAGTTCTACGACACAGGTATACAAAAGTCGGTCCCACTGTATGAAAAAGTCTCAATTCCGGTTACAAATGTTTTGAAAAATAGCTGAATGCTTGCTGTATTTGTTTCAATAAATATTTCCATGATGCTGTGTGTTGTTTCTGTATACGGCCCCAAGGAAACTTACTTTTTTGGTGCACCTCCTATGTTAGACTGAATTTATCAAATGCAAATCAGTTCTCATGGCAACATATTGTTTTACAGTGTTCATATATTCCTTCACATATGCTTATCAAACTAGGCCTTTGTTCTTCCATAAGCTCTGCTTAATTAATCAATCTGGAGCTTAACTCTGAAATCGATTACAAAAATAACTAATTTTCTGCATTTATAATTGCATTTATCCGTGATTAAACAAAACCTTTCTGGCACTTTGTTACGTCAGTTTACATGATTTTATTAAAATGGAGATTGCAAGAGGCAAGAATGTTAGACAGGGCCATACAGCATTACTGGAAGCTTGTGGTAGAGAGGCTTTACCATATTGCACCGTGGCTAGGTGGGCAGATGCATTTTGCAGAGGAAGGGAAGATGTCCATCAAAAGCATGGAGCTGGCAAACCACAATTGGCTTGTGATATGCATGTGAATGCTGTAAGAGCACTGCTGGACTAAAATCGTTGTTAGACTTTATTGAACTAGCAAGGGAATTTGGAAGTACAGTCGGTCAAATAAAAAACGTCGGGACTCGTATGCAGTTAAAATTAAAGTTTTAATGCATTAGTTCACAAGTTTCCTATAAAAAACATAAAATACAGGACATTCTCGGAACATATGAGGCCATGCGACAGGAGGGAAAAAAATGAACGAGGGAAAAAATGAACTACGTGGAAAGCGCAACACACAATATTACACTTAATGTATTGTCATAATTCATTTTGCTGTGTGTCATCGTGCCACATAGGCCTACAAATGCTAGCTTGAAAGAAAGTGTCGTTAGGGCTGTAACTGACCTGCATTTTTCGGCCTCTGAAGCATCGAGAAGGTTCCATATTTCTTAAAGACCATATTTCTTAATGCGACCGGAAATTTTCATAGGAATCGTGGATCTGGCCAGCCGCGTATTTCAATGCTAGATTGGTTGCAGAAGTTGAACGTAAGTTATTGGTTTTGCACTACAAGTACCGGTATTATAAAATAAAATCTTTAAAAAATGCTCCTTGAATAATCATATTCCTTGCGAATTTATTAATTATTAATATTATAAGAATTTGCAACCAAGAATATGGTGGATGTGAGACATATAGCCACAGCCTTCTATACAGGTTTGTTTTGGAACAAAACTGACTAAATAATCAAGAAAATACATGGAGAGACAAGAGGCAGGTGTGAACCTAACCTTAAGTCTTCCTGTACATGTGCATATGCTCGTTCGTGATACTTAATCAAATACCGCCCGACATTTTTTATTTGACCGTCTGTACTTCTGGTACGATTCTTCACTTACTGGACCAGAACAATGTGCCTGTTCCAAAAGCATTTTCTTTGCTGTCAATACAAATGTTGCCATTGAATGTAATTTGGAAAATTTCTACATTGATTGTAACAGTTTAGTACTCCATTGTCTCTGTGTTACAGATCCCATGTTCAACTCGTGAAGATGTGTACCGAATTGATCTGTATGTTGGAGAATTGATTCTTACACTTGGGAGAAAGGAGCTGTTAATAACATTTAATAGCAAGGTAAGTTTATGCAGAGTATAATTATCTGATGTAATATTTAAACTTTTGTTTTCATGCACATCCAATGCCACCTACTAAGAAGACAGTATTCATCATCATCATCATCATCACCACGGTTTTTTTAATGTATGTCTACATCTTCCGTATTTTTAATCTCCAAGCTTCTCTATCCTCCCATAGATTCTCAGGAATGTTTTTCTCCTTCATGTCTTCTTGTATCCCATTAAATCATGTCTTCTTTGGTCTGCCTCTCATCTTTCTGCCTGGAGGATTCCATCTGAAGATCTCCTTTGGTAATCTCTCCTCTCCATCCTTCTCACATGACCATACCACACGAGTTGATTTTCTTTAATTTCATCTAGTATAATGTGTTGTACTTCCATTTGTTCCCAAATTGCTTCATTTCTAATTCTTTCTTTCCTAGAAGTTCTATTTGCTCTTCTCCAAAAATCCATTTATGTTGCTAATAATTATTATATTATGGTTTAAAAAACACATTTAAACTTCACTAATTTCAATTAGTGAAGTTTAAGTGTGTTTTTTAAACCATAATATAATATTATGACTTCACTGTGATCTTCCCAATATCAATTTCTATTGCTAATAATTTTTTTCTTCTTTCTAATTGGACAAATTTCTGAACCGTATTGCACTATTTTCTTAGCTATTGAATCATAAATATACTTATTTTTTTTGTCCTTCTCGTAATATGTCTGTCCCACAATACTCCATTTAATGGGGATATCACTTTTCTGCCCAGAGTGTTTCTATTCTGAATTTTTTTCTCCATTCCACCATCTTTATGAATCGTTATGCTTAAAAATTTATAGTTCTCGGTGTTTTTAATAATCACTTTGTTATTTAATGTTAAATCTTGCTTAATACCTCCTATTTGCACAAGACAGTATTCAATTGTGAAATTAATTGAAGATGGCCTTGCTCGGTTTCCATACTTGATTCAATTGTTTATAAGAACATGACACGCAGAGATTTGATATTTTTACTTAGGTGGACAGAAAGGGATTATAAATGCATGCCTAAACAGGAAAGCATTGAATGATTTGGGCTTAACTCACTATCTGAGGTTTTTCTGGGCTAGAGAACTCAAATCTGAGATCTTTCTTTCTCCAGGCTTCACACTTTAATCATGAAAAGCACCTCAACCCTGGTTTTTAGTTTTTTAATTATTCAAATGGGGATGGGAAAACTGCATAATGATGAGCTTCATAACCTGTACTCGTCATCGAATATAGTAAGGGTAATTAAATCATGGAGGATGAAACGGGCTGGACATGTTGCGCGCATGGGGGAGTAAAAACATATCTCAAAAGTATTGACTGGAAGACCTAGACGCAGGTGGGAGGACAATATTAGGATAGATTTAAGGAAAGTAGGATTTGCGAGGGATAGTTGGATGGAGTTAGCTCAGAATAAGGTTGAATGGCGGGCTCAGGTAAGCACAGCAATGAACCTTTGGGTTCCATAAAATAGATAATATTCCTTTAACTTACTTAGGAATTGTCTATTTCCATTGAGTAAGTAAGTAATTATCAGTCTGCTGCGAATGTGGCCAGGACCTTACACTCAGTCTGTCTAGAATGGGTACTGAACCCAGGACCTTAGTAGTCAAAAGCTCTGACCACTAGGCCATGACAATGATTCCTTAAACATTACTAACATGAACATCACTGTGCTTGTGATTTCAGTTTGAAAGCACCTGTAGAATTCATCTCCTGGTAGCACCTTTCTGGGTGCTGGGTACTAGCTTCCATCAGAAGTACTACGTACAGTATGACATGGGACGACATCTACTGGGCTTCACCAAGTACTGATTAATTCAAAATAAATACATTTGCTCATAAACTATGTTTGTCATCAACATCCTAGCCTTCCTGTGTTCCTGGATCCAGGTTTCTGATTGAATAAGGTATACTTAGTAGAATTAGAATTTTATTTATACATTTACATACATAGTTAACTACATCCACTTTATACGTCTCTTATCTATAAGTCTAGCACTACCCATTAAGAATCCCCTCATACTATAACCCCTAGGTTTAATGTAGTATACTTAGTAGACAAATAGATTGTTATATAATGCTTCACTATAAGTAGAGTGAGGCTAAGGATCTGTTACCACCTCCCAACATTTCCTCCCGATACACTTGCAGATAGAACCGGAAGACGTCTTGTAATACTACCACCAAACTGTTATCGAGAAAAACACAGTAAAATTTTACAAAAAGATCCTTAGCTTGTTGAACAAAGAGGTGTGTTTGTTGTAGTTTGATCGGCCTTTGCTAGGTGCGATAACTGGAATTTGTATTTGTTCAATTAAATTAATAAGAACATATTGTTTTAATTGCGATAATCGGTTTGTGCAGTTTTTTTTTCATTCAAACGTGAGCCTGTAAATTAAATCTTTCAGCATTAGTTCTGAAATTCAGGTGGCTACAAAGCTTCGGAGTGCTGCCATCTTGTTTCCACTAAGCTTCCCTAACTGGCAGTTGGTAGTTTATCAGTCAATCCATCCTCCTGCTAGCTTAACTGGGAGCTGTCTTTCCAGATAGATTTTGTCAAATCATAGTATGCAATTCTTGACCAACTTTCAGATAATTTCTCTACCTGGCAAAATAAATACCGTATTTTACGGACCATAAGACGCACCTTAATTTCAGGATGGAAATTTAATGTGATTCTGAACTAAACATTTTGAAGGGAATAATGTACTTCATTACATAAACAAATTATAACCTTGTACAATGGAGTCTGTGTAAATCACTTCTAACTTAAAACCTGCATTGTACAAAAATCTCTTCTGTACAGGTGGCATGGCGTAAATTTTAACAACAGAACTGATTTCTCATGAAAGACTGAAAATACTTCTACACCTTCTAACCCTCAATTCAGCATACAGTAAGTGTAACGGGACAAGGCTGTTTAGAGGTCTTTGCATTCACTTAAACCACCTGGCGAAGACACTCCTTTTGTATAAAAGAACTCAATACTTTTCTTTTCGCATTGTATACCTGGCTTCCAGCTATCCTCATTTTATGATTGTGACAAGTGCAGTAATATACAGTCTGTACTAAGATTTTTAACTGTTTTATCGTTTACAACACCTTGTCTACAACTATGGTATTCCACCAATATTTACCATAATTTTAATTTTTTTAGTGTACTTCGGACCATTAGAGGCACCCAACTTTTAAGGTTCTGTTTTCAAGGTAAAAAAGTGCATCTTATGGTCCGTAAAATATGGTATGTTATCAGGAGGTCATCATCATACAGGCCCTAACTCCTTAAAATTTCCCACATTGCCTGCAGGAATGTTGTTCCGCTGTCATTTTTTTTTTTTTTATGACAGGGGCTTTCAACCAGTCCCATCCATATTGAGGAGATATTTAACGAAATGTTGAGCGATGATGAGGGAGGTTAATGGCAGTGCTGAAGTTGGGCCGGAACGGATCAGAATGGTGCTCCAGCAAAATAAAAATCTACTCTTCATCCTACGTAATTTTGACACTTTAAATTGTAGAAAGGCGTTTGTGGGCTTATGCAGTGATGGGTTACTTTATACTAATATGGATTTGTGAATGCCAATCAGGGGCGTATTTAGAGGGGAGCTGAGGGGGCTATAGCCCCCTCCCGAAATGTTAGTGATGCTAATATCTTGCACATAATGTCATTTTCATTTCTCCGTTAGACAGTTTAACTGCACATCCTGATTCACGAAATACGAATCATGAAATAGAAATGCTGTTACTACTTTGTCTAAGTATGTAAAAAATCATCTTAACATTGAATTTCTACCTAAGCAGCTGAAGCTGTCATAAATGTATAGCTTAGCTTGCTTTAGCTGTCGTAAATGTATAGCTTAGCTTGCTTTAGCTGCTAACAGCTGATCTAGCTGGTAGTACTGCCCCACGTAGATTATAGCGGCAAAGCGAGCAGTGCTTGATAAATTTTCCAATAGTAGGAAAGCAAGAAAACTTAATTTTGTTCTGTGACTCAGTAGTTTTAATGCCGCAGTTAGATTAAGGTATGACTATGACATACACATCAACAAACAAACCTGCTTAGCTTTGAGTATCGTTGTATAGTTATGTTATTCCAACTTGTGAAGATTCATTATAATTCTGTGTGATAATAGTGTGAGACTTAACATAGACCCTCCAAAAAAAAAATCTTTGATATTCCCCTGATGTTAATAAATAAAGATTGATATAATAATAGGTTAATTTTAATCCACGTTGAGTATCGTTGTATAGTTATGTTCTAACTTGTGAAGATTCATTATAATTGTGTATGATAATAGTGTGAGACTTATCATAGCCCCTTCCAAAAAAAAAAGAAATCTGGGATATTCCCCTGAGGTCAATAAATAAAGATCGATATAATCAGTGGCGTACCAAGGCTACAAGGCGCCCAGGGCTAATTAGATGGTAGTTGGCCCCTAACACTGAAAGGTTCAATGAGTTTAATTTAAACACAGTTTAATTTTCACAATTATTTATTTTTAATAAGTAGTATTAACACATTATAAAGAGGAAAATATGAATGAAATAAACCTGTATTATAGGTTAGTTTGTTTGAAAAAAAAAACACAGAGAAAAGAAGTTTCAGAGTCATAACAAAAATTTAAAAATGTGCCTACCTAGCCTTGATGGATGCAAACTTATTTATAATACAGTTGACGTCCATAGTAGCAGCTACATCACGTTCAATTGATACAATTGCTAAATTACACCGTAAATTTTTCCTGTGTGCTCGGCGCCCACGACCTATTTCGTATTGTCTATAAATAGTTTAAAACGAAATGTTTATTTCGTTTCTAAATAATGTTACTGCAGTATTTAGCAAAGTAATAAAGAAAATTTGACCAATAAAACCTTATATTTTGCCTGAAAAAATTATTTTTCTTAAACTAAAAAAATATGTTTTTTCTATTTTGGCGCCCCCCTCTTTACGGCGCCTGGTGCAGCCGCCCCGTTCGCACCCCCCTTGGTACGCCACTGGATATAATAATGGGTTAATTTTAACCCACGTTTATGCATACCAGTATTAAGCCAGTGATAAATATAATGAAGTCAAGAATTACAGCATTACATTGTTATGTACGTGACTATTACTGCAGAGCTATGGAATGGATTTGCACTTGAATCTAATGCACACCTCAATTTTGAATGGAGAAAAAAGGTGTGCATTAATTTGAGTAAATGCGGTGCACTATATCTTCAATTGAAGTTTTTGAAAATCAATTGAAGCAAGTAAACTTGTGTTTTCAAGAAAACTGTAAACATTTTCAATATCTTCTGTGTTATCAAGAAAACTGTAAACATTTTCAATATCTTCTGTAAGTAGGTGAGTTTTATGTTACTTTTATTTCATACTTCATAAATTATTGTAGCAGTGCATTATAACCATACACTAGCGCTGCCAACATAATTTCATTTCTTAGCAGATTCTCGCCTGCATAAGTGCTGCAAAATAACTTGTTGATGGCACTGTAATTATCCTATCAAGGAAAAACTTCTTTTAAGCTTATCACTTCTACACATAATGTCATCTATTATTTTTTACATTTGTTAATATTTTTGAATAAGTCCCTCTCACAATTCATAAGCAATAAATTACTTAAAAGTTAATGACTTAGAGAATTAAATAAAATATGAATTGCAACTCCATTGCAGTGCGCAGTCTCCCTGGCAGAAGTCAGGAAATCCATTTCCGTCATTGCAATGAAACAGAAACCTTACCTCATATTCTTGGTTACTGTCATAGGGGAGAGTATTTGAAAATAGGGTGCTTAGGAAAATACAGTGAGTCCATTTTATGAGGAAACCTCGCATCACTGCCGCATTGCTGCGCTAGCATCGCATTTCATCACAGTTGTAAAAGAAGGCGCGTTCGGAGATTTTCTCGTAAATATCCTGACTGTACCCTCTCAGTATCTCAAATAAATGGTGAGTAATAAGCCTCTACATGTAGGCCTATTTTGATAATAAATTGTTTGAGTTATTCTATTTTGTATTGTTTCTAAAGTCTTGATTTGCCGATTTGCCATTAGTAACGGTGCACGGTCCCGGCCGGTGCAAGCACAACAGCGGGGAAAGTGTGAGCAGGGGCAACGCTGTTAAAAAGTTTCCGCATAAAATGGATTCCCTGTATTTGCCCCTAAGAGAGATGAAAATGGGAATTGGAAAAAACTGCATAACAATGAGCTTCATAACCTGTGCTCGTCACCGGACATAGTAAAGGTAATTAAATAACGGAGGATGAAATGGGCTGGACATGTTGCGAGCATGGGGGAGGAAAGTTATATCTAAAAAAATATTGACTGGGAGACCCGAAGGGAAACGACCACTTGAAAGATATATAGATGGGAGGACAATATTAGAATAGATTTAAGGGAAATAGGATTTGGGAGAGATGGTTGGATGGAATTAGCACAGAATAGGATTGAATGGCTGGCTCTGGTAAGCGTGGCAATGAACCTTCGGGTTCCATAAAATAGATAATATTCCTTTAGCTGGTTTAGGAATTGTCTACTGCCATTGAGTAAGTAAGTAAGAATTGTTTTGATTTGACTGTGTCCAATTGGCACCCTTAATTTAAGGTAGCTATCCTATAAGGATTTCCACCTCTAGATTTTTTTAAAACAATTTTTAGTTAGGAAAATACCGTGTATAACATTATTTTACTACCACTAAATAAAAATTACGGCATAATAAAAATCTATTGCATATAAAAGAATCCTATATCAGTTGTGAGCCCTCGGCAATTTGATGACATAGCCAGTCCGACGCTGACGCCACTGATACTTTTCTAAATCTCTATATATATAAAAGGCTCTGTCCTGACTGACTGACTGACTGACTGACAGGAATCATCGTAGAGCCTAAACTATAACAGGTAGAGACTTGGAATTTTGACAGTACCTTCGTTTCATAATGTAGGTGCTCACTAAGAAAGGAATTTACAAAATTTTGATTTTAAATGCCAAAAATTAAATGTTTTTGAGAATACTTAATCCCTTTTTACACAGAATTATAAGACCCAAATCACAGAACATATTGTTGCTAAAGGTATCAGATGGCTTTGGAAAGAAATGCAAGTTTGACAAATAAGAGAAGGTATCAATTTATAATTTATGTTATAAATAAATATTAAAGAATGTAATAAACGAAAATAATGCAGTCACATTTATTTAATTATTTAATTACCCTTGACATAGAGAAAACAATACGAGGTATGGTAATATGGTATATTATTATATCGCAGGTTTTTAGAGAGAGAAGTATGAAAGTGATATTGCTTTCTGTTTAATTTCATCCCCAAAACAGTTTTATGGTAACATGAGAGGGAGAAATAAAATGTTCCGCCTCGGTATTACAATTTTATGTTACAGGAATTTTTGTTTCTTCTTATTTGAACCCTTACCAGGCTTGCTGTGTACAAGCGATGCGATGCAGAATTCTACATCCTCTATGAGCCATAAAAAACTATATCAAGCGTTTTCTGAGGGAATAGTTTTAGTGTAGGCTAATAAGTCGTTCTTCCTATTTCAGATTATAAATACCTATATAAGGACCTAGAATTTAAAAATCGAAAGTCCTTCATAAGTTCATTTCCAATTACAAAATAAAAAACCCGGGCGACGCCGGGTCTTTTAAGCTAGTGAAAGTATAAAAAATTCACGTGGCAACATTTGAACCACTAGTTTCTGTTTTTTTTTTTCATTTAAGTTACTGCCCTTCATTGAAATAGTGGGGTGAGAACTTTTGACTGCCTGTTACAAGTTTGTACGAACTAAAAACAGACGTAGGCCTAGTAAAGATGAAGGGACGTAGTGATTAAGCATATAACAAATGCGAATACATTTAATAAAAAAGACAATGTCTTTGGGCTAGTTTTTATTACGAAAATTTGTCTAATTCTTAAATATTCCGTTGACAGGTTGTGTTAGTGCATGCAGATACCATGGGCGGCGCTGTGTTCGTGGAACGTAGTGGTGTGAGCTGTCACGTGGGGTGGTGAGTGACGTAATCTACTTATCATCCCTCAGTTCCTCGTGTGTATAAGTGTCGAGTGAAGTATTTTAGTGATTTTTTATATTAGTGTTAGTGTTTTAGTGCTTTTCTGTGTTATGGACAATACTATATGAAGAACTCTGGAGAATACTTCAACATTCCTCGTCTCGTGGAAAAGGCACCAGTCGACAAACCCCAGTACCGGTGAGTCCATTTGTTTGCTTCAATATTTCCATGTTACATTCATGTAGAGCTGTTTCGATTATTATTAATGCTGATATGAATTACGAAGAAGGATTAACCGATGTTTGGAATGCCCTTTTTAATTATTTAATGTCGTATTGGCAGGTTAGGTCTGTGTGCCAGTAACATTAACCTAAGGTGGCCGGATTTTTTTTTTCTACGAATGAGGTTATCGGGGAACATTTAGACATTTTTTTCTCTTCTTTCAAGGTTAGGCTTTTGTCTGTTTCGGTCTTATATCTGTTAAATCCATCTTTTTCTTGATCGTCCAGTCTATAAATTATTAAGTGCCAGTATGGTACTTTATGAGATTGTGTGGTGGACGAAAAAATGTCTGTCCGTCTGTCTGTCCGTCTGTCTGTCCGTCTGTCTGTCCGTCTGTCTGTCCGTGTGTCTGTACGCACCATAACTCAAGTACGCTTTTTCGGATTTTCATGAAACTTGGTATAAACATTCATAATGTCGATGGGAAGAACCCTATTGATATTGAACCAAATCGGTTCACCGGTACCGGAGTAATGCCCAATTTAGTGCCTATTTTAATAGATTATGGCGCCTTTCTCATAGAAAGGCGCCGTCACTCAAATACGCTGTAACGGATTTTCATGAAACTTGGTATACCCATTTATGACGTCCATGAGAAGTGCCCTATTGAATTTGAACCTAATCTGTTGACCGGTACCGGAGTAAAACCCAATTTAGTGTATATTTTAAAGACGCGGTAACTCAAATACGCTTTACCGGATTTTTATGAAACTTTGTATACATATTTACAATGTTCATGGGAAGACGTCTATTCATAATGGATAAAATCGGTTGATCTGTTTCGGAGTAATGCTCAATTTAGTGCCTATTTTATGGCGATATACGTATTCGAAAGAATTTATAAAAAAAAATGAAAATCAGTTATCTTGACAACATAGCCTATTGTTTTACTGTGATCTTATAAGGCCTTGGAAATTAAAATACAGGTAGCTATGACAAAAAACACTACTGTTTTACATGCGCTTATCCAACTAGACCGTTAAAATGACCCAGGTGGCCGAGATGGTAGACCTTTCTTCTTCCGTAAGCCCTGCTTAATGAATAAATCTGGAGCTTAACTTGGAAATCAATTAAAAAAAAAAAAAGGAACATATTCTGCATATCATAATTGCAGTCATAACTGATTAAACAAAAACATACTGGCACTTTTTTACATCAGTTTACCTGATTTTATTTTTTAATGCTTTTCTAGGGATTCTTTCGTACGATGTAGATACTTAAGCCATATTTTTGTGTCTGGTTTAAAAGCGGTTGTACTTTCAATTCGTCTGTAATTTTAGCATTTGTTCTGTAATACATCCCTTGACTGAACGCAAAAATCTCATTTCAGCTGCTTGTATTTTTCTTTAACTGTCCTTGCTTCACTTCCGTAGGCCTACTGTATCACTGGTACTGGCAAGTAATTGGGTTTCTTGTTTTCTATATACAAAAACTCAACGTATGTTCCCGAGAGACGCAATAGCAATTCTCCGCGGTATCACCCTTGCCTGAATCATCTTGGACGAGTCATGGTCATCATCCCACGGCTTCGCCTCGGGGACAGGACCTGTCTTCGGGCAGAACAGTTTATCATCATCATAATTATGTGTACGTGTGTGAATCCAACATCACGTCCAAACGGGTGGAGCTATTTTAATGGAATTTGATATACGTGTTTCTCATTGGCCGACTAAAAAGACTGTAGGGTTAAATTAACCCTGACCCTTTTGGGTGCAGTTGGGGTTGGCCAAGAAAATATATTTTAATTGAGATATTTTGATGAAACTTGATACACACATTTCTCATTGGTAAACTAAAAATACTGTAGCGGGGAATGCACCACTGAAATTACTAAAATCGAAAGTTTTCAAGCAATAGGCCTATAGCTCAAAATTGAACCATACACTTGTCCCGTGCATTTATTTTAAGGTTTAAAATTACATCCTAATATCTTGAAAACTTTTTGAGTTATTAATTTTCCTAGTATAAAAGTAGAGCGATCTTCAAAACACTCCACACGATGAAAATCTTCAAAAATTATTTTTTTTTACTAATGCACTTTATTTATCTAACTATGAAGAAAACATTTGTCATATGATTTTTTTCTAAGGTTTATGGTTCCTGACATAAAAAAAGTGTAAATTATGTATATTTATATTTCAAAATTTCAAAAACATATTTATTTTGAAAATTCATAACTAATAAAATATTCATAATTTCAAAAAATCATATGACAGATTTTTATAACTATACCTTAAGAACATGTCCTGAAAATTTAAGAGAAATTGCATAAAGACTTCATCGTGTGGAGTGTTTTAAATTATGAAAAATGCTGAAAAAAAATAGTTAGATAAACGATCTTTAAAGGGCAGGCAGCAGTCATGAACGTGCGCAAGGCCATTTAAAAGGTCACCTGACGCCTTTAAACATGCAGAATGTCATAAACGAAAATAGATTCTGAAACTAGAATGTTTGTAGAATTTTATCAGCACAAAAATGAAAAATGACTTTTTTCACAATTTTTAACAAATCTCAGTGGTGCATTCCCTTAAATTACCCTAACACACCCCTTCCTGGAGGGGGAGGGTCATTTCAACCCCCATGAGTAACATTTTCTCTATACAAATCTAAATTCTTGTAACATTGTCTACAAAATTTTACACATGTTCCCTATGAGAATTCTAAGAGCCTGTAATATTCCAAAAACCACCCCTTATTCAATTATTAACCCCCTTTATGTGATCTCTATACAGATCTACATTCTCTGACCGATATTTACCGAACTTTACACACAGACCTTGTAGAACCAAGAGATTTTTTAAGCGAAATTAATTTTGGAAGAAACCATCCCTGAAATTTTTCAACCCTTAATATTTGGCATTTATTTAAATGTACATTGTTTGACCAACTTTTATCACACTTCACCCACACAGAACCCATAGATCCAGGAGTAACGTTAGGCAAAACTAATTTGGGAAATAGCCACCCCATAAGTTTTTCAGCCTTTATTGTATGACCTTTATTTAACTCTACATTCTTTGATCATTTTTTATCAGACTTTTCACACAGAACCTATGGAATGAGGATAAATTTGTAGGCAAAATAATTTTGGAACAAACCACCCCTTAAATTTTTTCAGTACTGTTCATAATATTCTCAAATAAAACAATAAAAACTGACAATGGTTGAAGAACCCTATTAAAAATATATATTCAGGACTCTTCTACATTTTTAATGCACTGAAGACGCATGTTTTTAGAATATAGGCTAGCATACAAATTGATTTTTGTATTGGCCACATAATAAGCAGTAATTCTTTTCTATTTTGTGTCACAAGTTATACAATATTTCCTCCGACTTCTAGGAAGTTTATCTCGAGTGTCAGCTGCTGGTTCAGGTGATGTCTTCAAAATTATGAAAATCATATTTCTATTGATAAAAGTAGTTGACAAAGTTGTTTGGCAATTAATTTGAAGAAAAAAAAGATTCTGTGTAGTTGACCTGCATTAGCTCATGAATGATCAACGATTTATACATTTATTGAAGACATATCTACAAGTCTGGCCATAGGCTGCTACAGCTATATTCAAGGTCGTATCCAGAGGGGGCTGAGGAAGCTACAGAACCCCCAAAACAATAAGTCATTCTTACATGTTGCACATACGGACATTTTAATTTCTCAGATAGTAGACATTTTAATTGCACATTCTGTATTGCCACATTCCTCAGAACATTTTTGCTCAGTTTTCTCAAAGTTAGGATCTGTAAGTTTAATTTTTTAAATTTCATAATTGTGGCTATATTTGCTATATCGGATATCACATGAGCCACTTCATGGAGTCTCACAGACTCTCAGGTTCTTGATCACAGACCGTCCAGTGTTGCCAACTTAGTGGAATTCCCATTAAATTTGGTGGATTTTTAACCTTTCCAATGTAGAAAAATATGGTTTTAACGGATAGCAGTTTTTAAAATGAATATTATGCTTTGACAGAATATTTTTAAAAATCTAATTTCGCTTAGTTTAACTTTTCCTTATTGAAGTTCAATGTTTGAGGTGATAAAATTACAAGTTATATCTGTGGCTAAAGAGATGGGGTTTCCAAACGACAACTGATTGAAATAGAATTGAAGTGGTTAAAACTTACAACTGTGGAATGGAGAAAAAAAGCAAAATATAAGTGGATTTTGGAATTAAATGAGAATCTATATGCAAGTGCTTTTAATCCTTTCAAATAAATTTTGGAATTCGGAAATAATTTTAGAGCTGCCATGGTCAAATGCAAAAACGAAGGTACTTTCGGCTGGTTGAACTTTAATTAATTTATTTAATTTAGCGAATTTTGAACACCGTTTTAACAGAACAATTTTTTTTGGAATCGAAAACACCACAGACCGATGAAGACTGAGCACAGAATAGGCCTCCTTATCGTTGGAAGCTATTGGATAAACATACATTGTTTTTGGACAACCGCAGAAGTTATTTTTACTAGAATTCCAGGGACTCTGTAATGCCGATTAAGGTTTATATTAGACTTAAATGTGATTTTGCTTGAACAAGCACTTCTAATAAGTTCTACAAGTCAGTGCCCTTTATAGCTCCCCTTAAACTCCACGGATTGGTTCATCTAAACTGTTCTCGTAAGGGAGTTGTTCTTCGGCTGCATCATAAATGGCGGCAGGAGTTGATGGTGAAGTTGTTGGTATTGGCACAGGCGGAGTTGGAATTGGTGCAGACAGAGTTGAAATTGGCGCAGGCAGAGTTGGTGCTTGTGCTGCTGCTTCGATGGATCCCCCTTGGAAGTGCTTGGATCGAGCAAACCCTATTCTGTGATTGTCAAGATCAAATTCTATGTAGTACTTTCTGAAGAATGAATCCCCCACGATATACCTCTGCAATCCATAGGTTAGAGACACCATCTCTATTGAACATACTCCCTGGAAATACACAAGGAAACATAACTTAATATTTTATTGCAAGTCAGTGGAGTTACCGAAGAATAAATAAGGAACAGGTTACAAGAGTGAAACATCTGACTTCTATTCTACTTGCAGGGAATGATCTACTGAGCAGTATTATGGAGGGGAGATTAACATAGGTTAGACCAGTTTGAATGGGGTTGTAGGTAAATATTAATATCTTCCAAGATATTTGATCGATTGCATTGAGATTTTAACTAGTTATCAACAAGTAATAAGTACACATTGCCATGGTAGCTCAGATGGTTAGAGCATCGGCACGGAGAGCCGAAGATCCTGGTTCAAATCCCGGCTACGGCATTGAATTTTTCATTCTGACTTCACGTGTTCAATAAGTACACTTATGTGTATTTGGTAATGCAATCAATTATATTTTTAACAGCTTATCATGGTTGGTTCCGGATTTCCACTGTATACACTGTATATACTGTATACACCATGGGTGGGCAACTGGTGCACATCGTGTCACTGTAGGGTAGGGGAATTTCTCCCACTACAGCCGCCCTTGACGTCAACATAAAGCACTTTCGACGTGACACTGAACATGAAGAACAGGTTTCTTACGTCACACCAAGGGATGGGGACTAAAACGATTCCCCTCAGTTGCTCACCTATGGTATACACTGTATATAATGATGATAAAAATATATTGTGATCCACTTTATCTACTATGCATAGCTCTACACTTAAGACGTAATCACAAGACATTTCGGTTCAGCCCTCCAACCTGAGAATACACCTCATGTATATTTTTGGATCTCTGTTCAATGATTCACTCTTACATCACTATTGCGCTTAACATAACAGAAGTGGTGGTAATAGAAATACTCTACCTTCTCTAACACAACATAATCTTGTGGCTCCAGCACAAAACCGACCAGTCCAAAGGCCATGCGGAGAACGGGCAACCGCGGTACTGCATTGCATGGTATCTCTGGAGGGTACGTCACTCCACCGCTCGCTTTCTGCAATAATAATAATAGTAACAAATAAAGGTGACAGAGTGAATGCCATGAGAAAATCCAGCTCATAACAGGAGAATTCAGTTTACTGCCTCAATCTCAAGTAGTCAATATACTCCGTCAAGAACTGACTAGCCAGGGAGGTCTTCAGACAAAACCCTACAAAAAGTATAATCCAGAAACAGTTTTGGAGTCTACACATTTCAAACTACATTATTACTCATAAGTGGGGTTCAGATGTTTATGACATGTCATATTTTTATCCTGACCTCCATTCAAGCCACAAACACAAATTAAACGTGAATTGCATGCTTATTATTCTAATCAGACCATTTTTATTTGGCATATAAAGTCATATTTTGGTCATTTTTGTATTCTTGGTCATATTTTGGGCATATTTGTAATTTAAAGGCATATTTCAGTTATAAATTTGGTAAAGGAGCACAATTTTATAGTGTAGGCTATGTACTACATGGTCAAGTTAAATTTGAAATGTATTTCATTAATTATTATTTATGCCAAATTAATAGAAAACTTAAATTTTAAAATTAATGCAATTGTTCATATTTTATAGGGACACAGAAGATCTTCAAAATATTAGGAGTATTTGGAGCTGACTAACCTAGCAAATAGGAGCAAATTCTTTAAAAATATAAGTTCATTAAAAATAAAACTATAAATAACCAAAATTGTTAAAAAGTTATCCGATTGAATTCATGTGATATAAGAATTTAGTATATTTAAAAAGTTTTAGATTTGAACACTTATTTTTTGAAAATAGACTACGTCATTTTATTAGGTCATATTTAGGGCTTTTGGATCATTTTTAGTCATTTTTAAGGGCATATTTGTAGTCATATTTTCCACTTTTTTAGGTCATAAACATCCGAACCCTACTGATAAGACTTCACTATACTAGACCGATTATCACATTACTGTATAAGAAGAAGAAAAGCCATTCTTGGCTGACATAGCTTACTATACTAAATCCACTACTGAGATGTGGGTATGCTCGCATTACTCCTCCAAGACCCTTTGACCTAGAGATCTGAAATTTGACCATAACGTTCCCAATGAGTGAATTTCATCCTGATAGCACAGTCGGTTTGGTCAAAATTATATTTTAAATTTTGGTTCAGGTAATTTGTTGTGCTTTATGCAGTCCTATATAGTCATGGTGTGGACTGCATACAACATACTGTACGGATTATTAGGTTTTAAACTATTCTGTGATATTTCAACATAATTATCCATTTCATAGTCATGGCTGTCACATAGTCCAGTTTTATAAAACCTAAAAATGTAATATTTAAATGGAACTATATTAGTTACCAGTTTAACTTACCAGCGGTGGTAACCCTAGGGTCCGCACGATGGTTTGCAGTACTCTGTGTGGGACCACAATGTCAGAAGTGCCGGAGTCTATCAAGATATGGGTGGGAGATTCCAGGAACTCGTAGCCCCCGAGGTTAAAGCTGAAAGAGAAATGTCACAATCTCTGTATTTTAATGCCCAGACACGTAACAAACTGTTCGGTGATTCATTTGAAGGCATAAATTGCCTGTTCTTAACATACATAGACCTGGTTTGAGTGCCTGCATAATATTATATAAGCACAGAACCAGAGGCATGCATGGACTATTTTATGTGGGGATGCCTGAAGAGAATTAAATCTTTTCTTTTTGTGATTTCCAAATGCACTGACAGGCAAAAAGAAAATTTTAAAAATAAAATAAAATAAAAAGATCACTTAAAGATTTTTTTAAAAATCAAGTTTACATCAAAATTATGAATTAATCCTTGAAATAAAATTAGGCTACATCAATTGTACAAGTTTTCAAGAATAACATTTAATGAAACATTTCACACAAATTCCCCCATGTTAACGGCAATTTAAGTCAATGACGATCACAAATAAAGAAATTTTAAACACTTCTATCATCAACATTTTGTTCAATTTGCTACTTGATTTTAAACTCAAAATTTGTACTGTAAACTTCAAAATGAAAATGTAAAACTCTGTTTATAACAAGAATTTAGGTCATATTAACACAAAAAAGCACTCAGTATCTGGTGAGTCCTCCTCTGGCCCTAATTACAGCCCCCATTCTCTCGGACATGGTTTCGATTAGGTGTCTGATTTCATCCTGGTTGATAAGGTCCCATTCGTCTTGGAGTGTCACCTGCAGCTTTTTATGACGACATGTTTCACAAAACATTACAATAATTAAGTAGTCTGTAAATTAATTAAGACAAAAACTTTATCTTCACAACAGATTTATAAGTACAACTTATCCTATAGAGCCAGATGTCTCTCGTATGATACTAGTATTTTAATGTCTTCAATAACATCTTCAGAGCACCGTTTTCTGTTCAGTATACAGTAGCATGAGGGAATTAAATTGTTGTTGTGACATCGTGCTTCTGAGTTCGTTTTTCATATGTGTTAACTTCGAAAAAGCTCTTTCACAAGAACAGCTACTAATGGGAATGACTGTACCAAATTTTACTACTTTAAACACTGATGGAGCAATGAGAATCTATCCAATCTAGCCACTGTAACTAATCTGAGATTGAAATTGTTCAGCTTGAGCCCAAAAGTGGTAATTCTAGGTAAGGCCTGTTGAACAGTACTCCCAAGGTGTGAAGTCATTCTCCTACTTCCACTCCCTTCATGACCACTAAAGCATAGCTATTGGTTCAGTTGCACAACTGAACTAATCGCGATGTGGTATACAACCAGTGATGGGAAGTAATTGAGTAAAAGTAATCGGATTACAGTAACAATTCCTTTTTTGGTCCCATTTACTTGTAATCAATACTGTTTAAAAAATGTAATTTCTACTTGTAATTTACTTTTGGAAATAAAATTGTAATTGTTACAATTTAGTAGTCGTTAGTATTAGTATCATTCTCGCTTGCTATATCGTCATCATTACTGTTTTTGCAACTAATATCCAAATTAGAGTTAATATTAACAAAAAATTACTCTATGTTTCCGAAAATATTCTCATTGATATGTTTTTTTGTTTGTTTGTTCATTAATAAACCAAAAACAAACCAATAAACCAAAAACAAGGAATTTTTAGGTACTGCCATTTTGTAAAGTCATTGTAAATGTAATTGTAGTTTTACTGATTCATTTTTGAAAAAGTAATTTGTAATTGTAATTAAGTAAAATGTCTCTCAGGTAATTGTAATTCAGCCCAATTACTTTCTTTTTGTACTTTTCCCATCACTGTATACAACTGTCGGTAAATAACCGTAAAATCTAGTCCACATCCCTAGTACTGGAGTATAGGGATAGTTAAAATCTGATTTTCTCTTACCTCATGAGGGGGACTTGCCAGTATCTGAAAGCACTGCTGCCATCTATCAGGATATCAGGAGATACAGGGACGTAGATAATATCTCCTTCATAGTAGCTCGGATCAGATTCAGCGATGGTCATAAAACTGCCCTCACCATATGCAAAACTAAGTACAAATTCAAAAGACAATTAAAACACTGTTTGGTATAACAAACATCTTCGTTTACTTACAGAATACTTAACTAAATTTCAAATCATTATGACTCAAGTTGTAACCCTTATCCATGGATATTATTATTCTGTTACATTAACATGGATGTGAGGTATGAGTGACCGCTTAGAGTTAAGGGGCTTTTAACAACAAAAACTTACACAATGTGAATTTTAGTTATTATTCAAGCAAGTTTTTTCCTAAATTTTTAATTAACGAAGAATTATTCTTACTCCATTATTTTATAGGGTTTTCAGGGCACACATCTGAGTCACTGCACCATAAATTCAACGAAATGCACAGTTTCAAAGATAACTAACTTTCCCTGGGGCTGTATACAGAAACAAAACACAGTATCATGGAAATGTTTATTGCAACAGATGCAGGAAGTGTTCAGCTATTTTTCCAAATATTCGCGACTGGAATTGAGACATGTTTCATACCATGGGACCAACTTTTGAATACCTGTGTCATAAAACTCTGCCACCTGGGATTTGAACCACTGTGTGACAACCATCTCTGCCTCTCTGTCATTTCATGAGGTATAGGAAAAGATGGAAAACACTGGTAGCGAGGACTGGGATACAGGGTGAATGTTTAAACACCTCCCAGCCGAACTTCTGCAGGAGTCTTGCCGGGAGGTGTTTAAAATCCTCCCTCCGGATCTCGCTCCCATTGATTTCCATCTTTTCCAACACCTCAGAAAATGACAGAGAACGTCAAAGAGGCAGAGATGGTTGCCATTCATTGGTTCAAATCCCATACGGCAGACTTCTATGATACAGGAATTCAAACGTTGGTCCCATGGTATGACAATTGTCTGAATTCCGGTGGTGAATATATTGAAAAATAGCTCAACAGATCCTGTATATATAACAATAAATGTTTCCATTTAATTGTGTTTTGTTTCTGTTAATGGCCTGTAGAACACCCTACTAGCATTTACGCCTACAATCTGATCTCCGCTGCCTTTATGCATGATCTTCTCATGCAACCAAAACAAACCTGTTCCGCAAACCCCCCCTTTGAGAAACACTGTTTGGGAAGATGTAGGATATAGTTATATTAAAATTTCATATAATAAATTGTGGCCCAATATGGGTTAATGTCTATTATTAGAATTATAATTATTCCTCATGCATCCCATAGCGGGTAAGAGCCTCCTGGCATACCAGGGTGACTGACTCGTTGAAGGAACGTTTCAGGCGAATTCCCTAGCCCACAACCCCCCCCCCCCCCCAGTGAGTTTCGTCCAAATTATTCAATGCTCTTTTTTTCCCTCGGTTGCTATGGCAAAATTAATCTCACAATTGAATACTGTTTTCTTAATAGGTGGCTTTGGCTGTGCTTTCATGTCATACTTATGTAACAGATGGATGGATTATGACCCAAGAAGTTGGGTACTTACGGTGTCATGTAGAAGGAGAATATCTTCCTGATCGGGTACTGAGCTGCTAGGTTATCAAACAGCGGATTCGCTATTCTAGTTGTGCCGTCTAGAGCTGTGTAGGTCGACAGCAGCGGGAAGCCCAGCCCTAGAATCCCATCAAAGTCGTCACTCCGCAAAAACGGGTCCTCCTGTGTCGCTAGCGCTACTGCCTGGTTGTGCACAGTGTAGTTCCCGACCTGTAACATAATGAAGTTCATAAATTTACAGTTTTGGTAAAATGGAAAATGAGTTAAAATGAAAATAACTCTACTTTTTCAATATATGAGACGCGTCCACAAAGTAAATTTCCCTGGGTTCGTTTACAGAAACAAAACACAATTTCAAGGAAATATTTATTGCATCAGCCAGTCTTCTGCTATTTTTTGCACACCTTAGCTAGTAAGTGTTACTTACGAAAGTTGTTTACATGGATCGTAAGTTGACATTCCCACACAATCGTGTTGCTAAGGGCGTTGCAATGAGGTTAAATTACTTACGGTTCAAGCGCCACGTCATAATTCATTACGATACACTTCATAATACAAGCCTTTATGGACACGGCCCCCAGGACAAATATTCGGTTCCCATAACAACAAACACATGCGAATCACTTTCTGAAATAGACATCTATTTTCAAGAATGTATTTACATAATATTTTCAGGTAATATCACAATTAATATAATTAAATTGATATAAGTAACCGTCGTGCAAAAAATAGCATGCAACACACGGGCCGTAAAGGCATTTACGGGTCTCGAAAACTTAAAAACCCTCGGCTGCGCCTCGGGTTTTCAATCTGTTTCCTCGACCCGTAAACGTGCCTTACGGCACTTGTATCGCAATATACTATTGAAAACATATTCGCCACCGGAATTGAGACTTTTTTTCTTACCATGTCACAAACTTTTGAACACATGTGTCGTAGAAGTCTGCCGCCAGCTATTTGAACCACTATGTGACAAACATCTCCGCCCCTCTGTCATTCTTTGTCATTTCTTTAGGCGTAGGAAAAGATAGAAATCACTGGGATCGAAGCCCGGGCTGTAGGGTGGATGTTTAATCATTCAACCTAAAGTAATTCATTTTAACTTTTGTTGTGACTATTTGGCGAATACTCATATAATTAAGCACGTATTGACTATTATTATTTGATTAGTTGTTTTATATTTTACATTAAACTCCTCGGTATAACTAATTATTGTTAATGGGCTGTTGTATTTATTATTATACGAGAGTTAACACACTTCTTCAACACACATATAATTCTACATTATTTTCATAATCATGTCCTTTTGTTCATATGCAGCTTACATATTTGATTAATTTTTGAAGTGATACTTCTTTAGCCGCGGTAGGGGTAAATCGAGAGCTTGTGTAACGCTCAAAATCGTCACGAAATCAATGTAACTCTCAAAATCGTCACAAAATTAGTGAGGTGTGACGGAACGGACTGCACAGAAAACAATCAACTCAATGATTAGGCTTATCCAAAATTTAAAAAACCCCAAAATCCAAAATATAAAAATCGAAAATTAAAAAATTGAAAATCCGAAATTAAAAATAAAAAAAATTCAAAGATCCAGAATTTTAAATATCCAAAATTAAAAGATCCAAAATTCCAAAATTAAACAATTCAAAGATCAATAATTCAAAAGTCCAAAAATCCAAAATTTAAAAATAAGAAATCCAAAATTAAAAAATCCAAATATCCGAAATTTAAAAATAAATAAATTCAAAATTCAAAAATCCAAAATTTAAAAATAAAAAATCCAAAATTAATAATAAAAAATCCAAAATTAAAAATCGAAAATAAAAAATTAAAAAAGTCCAAAATCCCAATATTAAAAAGTCCAACAATCCAAAATTCAAAAAATTCCAATAATCCAAAATTGAAAAATCCAAAAATTAAAACAAGTTTCACTTCTGTCGCGTGGCGTTCCACGCACACTTTTTTTTATCTAAGAATCTGCAACTAGGAAGATGTTTGTATTTTTTTCTTGTGAATTTTCGTAAAATCAATGCTATAAATATAAAACCATGAAATTACGTCGATAGACATATGCGATTGGTTGAAATTCCACATATTCTTATACTGGATTGGTCGCTGATTCATGAGTTAAATAGTTTCCTATAAAGATATCTCGTAATTAGGGAGACTTAAAAGTCTCTGAGGGCACTGAAATCTCCTCAGTCGTAAAGGCAAATGCCGAATTGAATATTTACATAACCATCAATCGTCCTCACCATTTCAGCCTTTATCATATCCATTTAAATTAATATCAGTTGAAATTTACTCCCTAAAAATACACCAATAATAGAAACAATTGACAATCAATAGTTCCATGGCCTACCCTACTGTATAGACACACATCCCGAACTCCCGATATAGCCTCGTAGCTAAATACAGTAGTATATTGTGATCCAAGTGCCGTAAGCGGTGCATACGGATCGAGGAAAGAGTTTGAAAAAACGAGGCGCTTGCGCCGAGTTTTTTCAATTTCCGAGATCCGTTATGCGCTTACGACACGAGTATTGCATGCTATTTTTTGCACGATGATTATTTATATCAATTTAATTATATTAATTGAGATATTAACTGAAAATATTATGTATATACATTATTGAAGATATATGTTACATTTCAGAAAGTGATTCGCATGTGTTGGTTGTTATGGGGACTGAATATTTGTCCTGTTAAAGTCGCCACAAACTAGGGGGCCTTGGTTCCGGTCTTCCATAAAGGCTTGTATTATGATGATTTTACTTACGGCACTTGTGCTTTTTGTCATTTTTACAGCACTGAGATTTATTTTGTTTTCAAAGCGTGCAAAAATTAAATTCTAATGACACATCGCTTTTGCGTTTTCTCTTCATTTGCGAATGAGTCTTTTGGCAGAGTTGCTATAGTATCCATAGTATAGCTTACCGTGACTTCATTGATGCAGATGACACCAGTGAAAGCTCCTGTCCCGTACCGGGCAGACACCGTTCCCACTGTGGGACCCGGGCATGTGTATTGCTGATGACTTCCTGAAACATTTTGTACCAATTCTTATGGGCCATTCAGATAGAAACTTAACCGTAAACGTAAGAACGTAAACTTAAACGCAAACTTTAGCACGGCATTGAGCATTCGCAATGAAAACTTAAACGTAGATAACAACCAATCACAAACGATAACGTGAACAGCTGATGAAATGTCTGCAGCAGACGAAAATACTTTCATGTTTCTATTAAACATGTGTAGGACATTAAAAATTGAAATCATACAAGCGTATGCAGATATATAAAAATTAACAGAATATTATATGGGCTGTATTTACTACTGTAGTTAATTCCTTGGGGAACTAATGTTCATATATTTTCCTTCAATTCCGCATCCTTATATAATGGATGCCTTTTATCATAAAGACAGGGATGGGATTCATAGACGCCATCTCTTGGCTACTTCCACTTCCGTCTCCTGTTCTGTTCTCTGATTGGTTGTATCGTTATTTTTCGCATAAACGTAACGCAGAAGCTTGGTGTTTGCAAGGTTCTATGTTACGTTTAATTTTACGTTTAAGTTTCACGTTTACGTGAATGGTCACATTGAAAAACATGACCCCAAACTTTTAAGTTTACGTTACGTTTGCGGTTAATTTTCTATCTGAATGGCCCATTACTCTCAGAAACTATGCTAGGAAAATATCCCCGAGAGATTTACCACTAGGCCATAATAGGCCATTTGCTAGGTCCGCACGAATCCTAGTGGCCACACACAAAAGACACAGTGAAAAGGGAATGTACAGATGTGATATGATATGATATGATATTTATTGTACTAAGAAAAAATTTACAAAAGAGTCTACCGGATTTGACGCTTGCCATTTTACCAGTAGACATCTTAAACACCATAATACATTTTCGTAGAGTGTGTGTAAACATATAGTGATAAGTTTCCTTTTGAACTATGTTCATATGCCTTCTTTCTGTTCACATTATGACACCATTATATTCTGTTACTCTTGCCGTTAAGAAATGCTCTAAATAAATAAACTTATTATAATGACATTTATTAAAAAAAATTATTCGTATTAGCAACTACTCAGACTCTCTATGCATAACGCATTACCCTTCACTGGTTATTTAATTTAGCTGCCACATTCTTGTAATTTCATTTTCGCTTATGTGTTCACACTGTTTTAATTTCACTATCTGTTGCACGCTAAAAAGCTAGACACATATTCCTGCGGTGTTGATTTTAGCAACGAATGGACACTGATCCCTACAAGAGATTAAAAGTTTGTAATTTCTTTTTACTCCTTAATTCAATCCCTTCCGTTTTCCCGCCCCCCTTACTCGTTTTATCATCTGTGTAACTTTGTTTCGACCATGGCCCCACTGGGATAGAAAATCTGATAGGCCTTCTCTCACTCGTTAATTTCACTTCACTATATGTAGCTCTTTCCCGTCCTTGGCTGACCAGCTGATGTACAGATGAATGATTGTAAAATTGCAAGATTGACATACATTTTTAACACACTGTTTCTATTACACAGCCCAACAAAAACGAATTTCTTGTTTGTTGTCTCAGATGTTTTACCGGATTTTGGCTATACTTAGCGTGCTTATTCCAAATATGTAAACAGTTTTTCTCTACCAGCTCTACTTTGATATAGATATTATTCGTGAACTCTTAGTCTAGCGAAACAAAATCTTGCTTGGTAATATAGCTAGTGTAGGTTCTTGACCATACTTTGGATACGTAGGACGAAAACTGTACGAAGTACTGAAAAACTAAAAGCTGGATTTATTGAAGGTATCTGTATCTCTGTATCTGTATCTGTATCTGCTACCCTATGATCCCCAGGTGGGGCGAAGGGGCCTCCAATGGAGGTTTCATTACCTATACTAATTTTGATATGCTTATTTTCCGAGAGAGGGTAGAGGGACAGGTGGTAAGCCCATCGCCTCGCAACCCCCCTCTGGAAACTAAGTATTTCTTGGACGTGAAAGGGCCGAGAAATTTTGTCCAGAGGCTCTAATTTAGGCTTGGAGTTCTTTTACGTGCCGTAAATCTACGACACGGGACCCCCAGCTTAAAGTCCCTCCCGGAGGACCCCGTGCCCAGGATTTTTACGTCCTGAAAAATCCATCGACCGCGGCCGGGTTTGATCCCGCGCCCTGCGGATCTAGAGGCGGGCACGCTACCTCTAGACCACCGCGGCCGACTATTGAAGGTATAAGGCGAAAATAACATTTATACATTGTATATCCAAGTAGTTACCACAGTTGGGGCCACAAGCAGACGAGGGGATGTAGAAAAATGACGATCCTGTATCCAGTTGTACGTTGAAGTTACTTTTTGTAGGTCCTACTTGCACAGTAGTCACGTAGGCGTTCTGCAAAATAGAATTCGATAAAATGAAATAAAATCAATAACATTAAAAAATAAACATAAAATGAAATATAATATAGTTTCAATTCTACTGTTCGTAAAAAAACACATGGAAAGATGTTAATTGAGGAGAAAAAAATCATGCAGCGAACTGTAGAATCACAATGAGGGTACCGCTGTATTATACTAGCAGGTACCGCGGCTTCGCCCACGATAATTAATTTAAAAATTAAAAATTAATAGTATAATAATTATTAAAGCATTATATGTATTAACACTTGCACGCGAATCATTTTTAAACTAAACCATTAATAATTTATGAAACAGCTAAAATTCCGTCTTTAGAGTACATTCCACGGTTACAAAGCGCCGCCTGGGAAAACGATCTCAGATTCGATTATGCAGTTCCAAAGCTACCTGTGAACCACTGCCTTCTAGACTGTATGATTCTCGTGCGTAATTCTCGAGACGGTGGTGGATAATACGTATCGTTTCTCAACTGTTTGTTGACAGACGAATATGATGTGAATTTTATTTGATAAATTCAGTGTAATTTTCAGAACTCATATAAATTTTCCAGGGAAGGAGTGATTGGTTTGGATTTTTATTGTCCGCGATACTTCCAGGATTAAACTATCAATATATTAAAGCTGATGCCCGCGGCTTCACCCGCCATTATTAATTGACTCCAGGATTTTTAAGAAATTTACACTGGCAGTCTATTAAAAATGTTTGTGGTTCAGAGGGATGAAAATTGTAAGTAAAAATAAAATTAGAATATTTGTTCATTGTGTTCATTTCACTTAGGACTTATATAATAAAGAAACTGTTTTCCTAATTTTGTACTCTTCGTGAAAGTTTACACTGCCAGAGACGAACATCGCCGAGTATGCCCTATATCTCACGAAGTGAGCGAGGGAGTGAGCACGCTATTTAGGACCGTTAAATTGTATAAGAGTAGATGGCGTATGACAGAAATTTATGATGGAATTTAGGATTCAAAATAACATGAAATGTTAGCGCTATGTTAAGTTCTATGTAACGGTTTTACATCGTATAACTATTGTTTTAGTTCAGCGTTTCTCAACCTGTGGTACGCGGACGGTGCAGATGGTCCTCAGACATAATTTAAAAATATCATAAAGCAAGTGGAAAGTAAAGTAGTAAAATTTTTTCACATATTCCGTTATAACGACCTATAATGAATACCCCAAATATTAAGAATTAGGGGTATTAGACCCCTAATCCGTAAATTTTTTAGACATTTTAGAGGTCCTCGGGTTCAAAAAGGTTGAGAAACGCTGTTTTAGTTGATCTTCGATTTCCCACATTAACAATGTTTAGATGAAAGTGGTACTCACAGTTTTCATTCTGAGGGGAATCTTACCCAAGGCTTCACTAACGACGTCATCTTCCAGTAAAGGAGGCAGTTCGAGCCTTACTACAGGCAAACTGGAACAGAAAGACAATATTAGGCCTGTAACTAAAGTCTGAATTTTATGCAGGGCCGTAGCTAGGCGGTGGCGAGATGGGCCCCCGCCAAGGGCGCAGGCACAAAGAGGGCCCAAAATTAACCATGAAAAATTCCGCCTCTTTCAGATGGTCAATTTGTCAAGCAATAAAAATTCCACGTTAATGGAAGAAATCTTTCAGATTATTAAAAATTACTGCACGTGAACTATCTGTAGTATTATGCCGATTGTCTATAAACAAAAAGCAGCCATGCAACGTTCATTAATTAACACGTTTCTTATTGACAGACTATAACATAAATCATGAACAGTATCGAAAGATATAGCGACAATAAAAATCCGAGGAGGTACCGGGGATCGAACCCGGGCCTACAGATCGATTTAACTGTTAATAAAAAATACTATGCATTTTTTTTATTTTCTCATTGGATGTTGCAGAAGCTGTTTTAAAAAGTTTCTATTCGAAAAAATACTTTTACCTATACTAATGCGTTAAACATTTTAGTAGGCCTCAGGCCTATTATGTAATTTACTTTTGATACTAGATTTTTTTAATTTAATTATTTTTTAAGTAGTTCAATCGTCTGAAAATAAGGTTTATTACCTTGAAACTCCAACACTTAATTCATTTTCAAATTGAGGTTTAAGTTTTCTTTGATAATAACAGTGTTTTTATATTAAAATAATAAACAGTTTTACGGAAATTAAAAAAAAAAATGACCAGACCCCCAGTATTGGAGGGCGCAGATTTGTAAAACTCGCCAAGGGCGCAGAAGGACCTTGCTACGGCCCTGATTTTATGTATTATCAAAGTATGAAATATACACATAAAATCAAACTGAAATTAACAAAATACGCAAAAATAACTAATAATTCTGTGGCTTGGTTCTAAAAGGGCCAATTTCATAAAACTTGCTTTTGAGATAACTAACTTTGAAGCCTTTATAGAAGTAACATTTTTTGCTAAGAACTTCCGACATTGACCTATAAGGCTTCTGTATTAGATAATAGCAACACGCATTGGCACTTTTATTATACGAAAGACTAGCCGAGCTCAATAATGCATAGATCTCATTTTTGCAAGAAATTGACAAAGGCCCTTTTAGAACCAAGCCATAGAATTATAGTGTATCTAAAATATTTAATCCAAACCTTTTTACGTAGATTTTCTGCACGCTGTTTCTTAAGACATATCACACACGCCTAAGCTTCTTGATTACAAAATTGTCAATAAATAAATTGGACAAATGATATCATCAGCGCAACAACGTTTTATTATTTCTTACGATAAAGTTGTTTCGTCTGTTTTCAGTTCATGTTAAGGAAAGTTCACGAAAACAAGGTAGGCCTTGATTAAATGACACTCACCTGATTTAGCTTATGCAGATGACGTTTGCTTGACATAAAAACAATCGAGTCCTTTTGATGCAGGAATGTTGGATTAGAAATTGGATTAGAAAAAACTAAGTATATGGTCATGAAACGTCAAAATAATGCGCTACAAAATTTTAGAATAGCCGGTAAATGGTTCGAACGAGTGGAGAAATTCAAATATCTGGGAGCAATAATTACAGACATTATTGCCTATTAAGAGAGAAGTTAAATGTAGACTAAAATCAGGAAGTGCCTCCTTTTATGCAGTTCAGAAATTTTTATCTTCTCGTCTTCTGTCCAGAAATCTAAAAATAAATACATGCCTGGAGGAGGAAAGACATAGTTATAAAGTTTTCTGAAGGAATAGTTTGAGTGTGATAAGTCGTTCTTCCTCTTTTAAAATTCTACATACATTTTATATAAGGACCTAGAATTTAAAAATCGAAAGTCCTCCATAAGTTAATTTCAAATTACAAAATACAAAGCCCGGGCGACGCCGGGCCTTTTCGGCTAGTTTGCTTATAAAATTTCATTTCAAACATGCATCCATAGCCTACAACAAAGTTCTACTTACTGAACAATTGCTAGGGAGGTAGTTACCATGACGACAATCAGGAAACCGAACAACACATGCGATCCCTTCATCGTCACCAGAAGAAATCCAATATAACTTAATGCATTTGCTTTTATATGCAATGATGCAGAAATAGAAACACTCGCTTTCTATAATATTTACGCAATTACTTTCAGGAAATTAAATATAGAAGAATTCTCACAGGGCGACTTGAGAAATCTGTTCCATGTCAGTTTAAGAAAAAGGCACTACAGTACCCCAAAATATCCTTGTCCACTCGTAATTTTGAATATCAATAAACTTTCCTCTGCCCTTACCATTAGGTACTATAAGTAGAGGAAGTATTGTATTCGATCCCCGAAATTCGAGGTTGAGTTTTTAATATAAATATCCTTTTTGAGGTCCTCTGAATCCAAAAATGCTATTTTCAGAAACGTTTCTGTGTGTGTGTGTGTGTGTAACAGCGTAGCTCCAGAACGGAAAATCGTATGAAAAAAAAAATTGTGCTTGAGTTAGGTATCGTCTGGGGATGTGACACAAAGATTGGCGACGATTTTCTCTAACTTTTAATGCCACTTTAAATGACGAAAATCTCGTTTTTCGCGACTTTTTTTTAAAACTGCTCTTACGATTTTGATTCTATTTTGTACATGAGATGCTTATACTACAGAGCTACAACTTTTATTTGAAACATTTTTTTCGCAAAAGTTATCTCAAGGCCACCCACCGTTTGTAGAAACTCTGTCTTACGTGGTGAACAATGAAACAACTGAATACGCCTTTTTTTGCAATACGGCCTCTTATTAAGTGCCAGTATGGTACTTTATGAGATTGTGTGGGGGACGAAAAAATGTCTGTCCGTCTGTCTGTCTGTCTGTCTGTCTGTCCGTCCGTCTGTCCGTGCGTCTGTACGCACCATAACTCAAGTACGCTTTTTCGGATTTTCATGAAACTTGGTATAAACATTCATAATGTCGATGGGAAGAACCCTATTGATATTGAACCAAATCGGTTCACCGGTACCGGAGTAATGCCCAATTTAGTGCCTATTTTAATAGATTATGGCGCCTTTCTATGAGAAATACGCTGTAACGGATTTTTATGAAACTTGGTATACCCATTTATGACGTCCATGAGAAGTGCCCTATTGAATTTGAACCTAATCTGTTGACCGGTACCGGAGTAAAACCCAATTTAGTGTATATTTTAAGGACGCGGTAACTCAAATACGCTTTACCGGATTTTTATGAAACTTGGTATACACATTTATAATGTCCATGGGAAGACGTCTATTCATAATTGATAAAATCGGTTGATCTGTTTCGGAGTAATGCTCAATTTAGTGCCTATTTTATGTCAATATACGTATTCGAAATAATTTATAAAAAAAATGAAAATCAGTTATCTTGACAACATAGCCTATTGTTTTACTGTGATCTTATAAGGCCTTGGAAATTAAAATACAGGTAGCTATGACAAAAAAAACTATTGTTTTACATGCGCTTATCCAACTAGACCGTTAAAATGACCCAGGTGGCCGAGATGGTAGACCTTTGTTCTTCCGTAAGCCCTGCTTAATGAATAAATCTGGAGCTTAACTTGGAAATCAATTGAAAAAAAAAAATATTCTGCATATCATAATTGCAGTCATAACTGATTAAACAAAAACATACTGGCACTTTTTTACATCAGTTTACCTGATTTTATTCTGTATCAGAATCTGAAGTGAGTAAGTTATGCTTAGAGTAAGGAAAGTTACATGCCTTAGTAAGGTTTTATTTTGGTTACGTATCCTTCGGGGATGCGATGTGGTAACGACGACTTCCAATTTACATGAAGAGGATGCCAGACATTATTATTATACAAAGGGACAAATCTTTTATCTGACCAGAGGATGTTAAGTGTTTCACATCAGTAGACTTCGGACTTTTAGGTCGCTAAAAATACTGTTTTAGGCTATAAAATACTGTTTTAGGCTATAAAAATAGGAAAATATGTTCTAAAATCGTCAAATAGTCTCTTATAAAATCGTTAATTTTCCAATTTTGTGAAATATCTCAATTGCAATGAAGAATATTATATTTATTGAAGTCACCATTAATCAATAATCAAGATAAAACACAGATATGGTACGCAGAATTATATAGATCTATTACTAGGGTCTGTATGGCAGTTTTCACTACCATAACAGTGAAAACCTAATCCCTGCGCCCAGAAGCTAAGCACGTTAGCATATTCAACCCCTTGTATCCCTCAGTGATTCAGAGAACTACGTTTTTGTTTGTTTGTTACTGGATGTGGGAGTCGGTAGAAAAACACTACATTTTCTTGGGAATTCCAAGGAATTTTTCTACTGAAGACGAAACATTCCTTACTATTTAGGCCTAACCACGTCACAAATGTGTCATGTACTGCACATTCCGAGCTAAAAATTTAGTACGAACTGAAAATAAATGCTAGAATTTATAACAAAAATAACTTATTTTGAACTTTAGAGGAAAAACAAGCAAAAAGCCAATATTAGGCTCCAATAGGCTGTTTTAGGTCCTATAAAAGTATCAGTTTTAAGCATAGTCACTTATGAAACATGCATATAAGTTACAAGTTTCCGTCCATATATCACTTAAGGATTAAAATAGGTTTTTACCTAAAATCCGAAGTCTACACATCAGGTTTTTAAAATTAACTTCTTTTCTATTTCCTACATCACTTCAGGTCCAATCATTTTTTTAAAGGTTTCTAAGCCTCCTAATTTTTAAAATATGCAGTATTAAGCCCCGTATTGCTTCCCTGGTCCTAGTTCTTTGCTGAAACGTAACTAAAGTAGAACCTAGATTTCGATTTCCTGTGTTTTTCTAGAGTTCTAGACGTAAGGAGATTTGAAATTGGTTAGAGTAGAGTATAGTATTTATTTTGTACATAACCATAGACATAATATGGGTTTACAGGTCACAATAATACTAACATAGAAATTACACTTATAAACAATCATTCAAATACTCAGTATTTAGGAATTTCATTTTTCTACTGAGGGTGAAGTTTTGTAGATAAACAATTTTTAATATCAAGAAATCACATTTTATAATATTTAATGCATTTTAATTTGTGACCACATACCAATTTTTTACCAATTTTTTACCAATTTTTTACACATTTTTTACAAATAACCTATAATTAGCAAATTTTAATCAATTATGTAAATAGAAAAACTTGTATATAGGCTAAGTTAATTATACAATTTAAGTTTTTAATATCAGGAGGTTACATTTTATTTAATTTATACATGAATACATAACAAAACTTTTATATATTTAAATAAACAACAATTTTAACCAACTGTGTATTGACAAATTTGTACATAGCCATATGGTAAGAATGTTGTTATGATATGATATGCTGCTGACAAAGTTCATGACATACATAAACAAATGGTCGTAATTTCGTATAATACATGCTTGAACTATTAATATACAGGTTATGTGCATAAAGAAATAAACAAGATTGTAATGATATTGGCAGCGTAAGTCTCTCCTTGGAAATATCCTCTATCAAAAACATACTTGAGGGTATAAGGTGGTGTAATTTCAATACTAATATTCAAATACTCATTAACAGAATAATAACATTTTTGAACTAAAGTCCTTTTCACGGAAATTTTAAAACAATTATAAGACAAATCTTTAACTTCCTGAGGTAATTTATTTAAAAAAATGTTATACCAGCATATGCTGGTGAGTCTGTGACTTAAAGGTATGATTAAATGACAATTTCTAATTTCATTTATGTGTGATGGTGAGATTGTTTGTAAAAATTATGTTCATGTCATTTAAACAGAGTCAAGCATTTAAAAATGTATTCACTTGGAAATGGTAAGATATTGAACCTAATGAAATATTGTTTACATGATAAACAATGAAATTTCTATTAAAGTTAACATTATTGCACCATACAAAAACATCACATTTTAAATATGAGAAAACTAATGCATAATACACATCTGCCAGAGGTTTAATATGAAATATGTCTCTTAATAGAAGAATAGCAAAATTAGCATTATTAATTTTACTTATAACAAAATCAAATGGGGACTGAAGAAAACTGCATAACGACGAGTTTCTTCAAGGATTTAGTAATATAATAATATAATAAAATAAGCCTATCATGTCCCATGTAGGGCAAAGGCCTCCTAAGAAGGGTTTAGCTCCTCTTATCTAGCACGGCGAGCTACTCCGCGCTAGTGAAGTTGTTCGTGATTTTGAGCGTCATGTACACTTGAACTTTAACACTTGGTCTTGAGCACTTAGTCTTGCGTATTGTTCAGGGTTTCCCCAGTTCTTTCCACTCGTTTCTTCTTTTGGCTACCCTGGTCCATTGTTGGCCCACTTTATCCTTGAAAAGGTCCTCCCATCTCCTTTTTGGTCTTCCGCGCAGCCTTCTTCCTTGTCTGGGGTCCCATATGGTACTCCTGTATGTCCATCTATCGTCCACCAACCTTGAAACATGGCCACCCCATCTCCATTTAGTGCTTTCTGCTAGGTGAGCGATATCTGTCGTTTTTGCTGACTGGATTAGTGTAGTATTGGGGATTCTGTCCCTCAATGTGATGCCTAGGACTTTTCTTAACATTTTCCTCTGGCATACCTGTAGTAACTTTTTCTGTGTCGATGTCAGCGCCCATGTTTGACAGCCATAGAGTATTTAGAGGATTTAGTAAGGGTAATTAAATCACGTAGGATGAAATGGGCTGGACATGTTGCGCGCATGGGGGAGGAAAGAGATCTCAAAAGTATTGAATGGGAGACCCGAAGAGAAAAGACCACTTGGAAGACCTAGACGTAGGTGGGAGGACAATATTAGGATAGATTTAAGACAAGTAGGATTTGAGAGGGATGGTTGGATGGAGTTAACACAGAATATGGTTGAATCGCGGGCTCAGGTAAGCGCGGCAATGAACCTTCGTGACAGATATATAAGCATTCATGAGCCACATATTATTGTCTCTGTTGGATACTACACGAGAATATTGAACCTTCGTGTTCCATAAAACAGATAATATTCCTTTAGCTTGCTTAGGAATTGTCTACTGCCATTAAGTAAGTTAAGTAAGTATAACAAAATCCGAATGATCATCAACATCATTATTGTTATCTTTATTATTATTATATTATTATTATTATTATTATTATTATTATTATTATTATTATTATTATTATTATTATAATTATTATTATTATTAGTATACTTGCTCGACATTGCAAACATAAAACTCTGCGCTTATGTGTGACATTGTCTATTTCATTAAAGCCTTTGTCCTATGGCACAATCCATTGCCTTAAAATATCTCCAATGTTGCGATTGTCACTTAATGAGTATGTCTTGTATGTACAAGGAAATGCATTTAAAACAATTGTAGCTCTGTTCAGATTGCAATCTCACTTTCACACCTACTTAGGTGCGAAAACAAGATCCAGTACATGGAAAGTGCTTGAGAGCAAATTCCGACCATACCGGACATCGCTCACCTGTTACTTAACTGCGTTAGAATCTTCTTAATGCCATAGAATTCATTGCAAGAAATATACAGGGTGTTAATGAATAACACTGAAATATTTTACCTGTGTAAAGAGGGGACATAGACAAGCAACTTTTATTAGAGGATGTTTGCTGTAGGGATTCAATTTTTCCTGTTACAGCATAAAATCTCCCAGGGCATGGCCGCCACAGACTTCTAACATTTGAAAAATGAAAAATGAAAAACAAAGGAAATTCGGTGTTAACACTGTAGTAAGGAATTAAAAAAACTAATGCAGTGGCTGCCAGTCATGTGATTAGTTTGTAAATTTTGCACATTATAAAAACTCTAAATTATGTTATAGTTTTTTGGTGAATGATTATGAATAAGGTTTTCATCGATCACTAGAAGGCATGAAGTCAATTTATTGAAAATGTTAACCCTAATTCACTTGGTTATTGACTTATGAGCACCAAATTATGACTTTAATGACCTGTAGCGTACACATTTCTCGTCATAGAGCAAAAATCTCTTAATAAAAGTTGCTTGTCTGTGTCTCCTCTATACACAGGTAAAATATCTCGGTGTTATTCATTAATACCCAGTATAATTTTCCCCCATATCTAATATTTTTTGCCATCGTTAACTTCTTCTTATGCTACTTGTTTATTTGTCTTTAATATTTTTTTATTGAAAAAGTTATGCCTTAACGTTTGAGTTTTAAGTTATATAATTGTGCATTCGCAATGTTTCATGAATATACATTATTTTATATAAAGTTCTTCACAGGCTAACAGCCGAGTCAACCCTTGACTCGGCTGTTAGCCTGTGAAGAACTTTTATATATTATTCGCCGAGAAAAATTCAAACCTTTTATTTAAACATTATTTTATATATTATGAATTCTGAAGGCTCTAAAGAATATCACAGCCTAAAATTGGTCCTTTTTTTCATTTTTCACAAAATCCATAGCGGTTGCGTGGATGTTAAGGATCACAGTTCATTGAATTTTGAATTTATAATGATTACATTGTGTATTGTGATAGTACATTAGTAGGCCTAATATGATAGATTTATAATTTGATGTTTTCTGTTGTTTCAGGTTGTTGCAGTTTTCGGTGAGTACAATATCTTGCATTAAATTTGAGATTCGTGTACGCGGTTGTTTAACCAATGACAAATTAGAAGAAAAAAACGGAAATTCATTTTTATTGTACAGGTAGGGAAAGAAAAGGACCGACTAAAATTTCTAAGTTGCCGATATGAGCCACTGCGCATGCCTAACGGCATTCACAGGATAGCAGGGAATGTATTGAAATGAACATTGCTTGAATTGAGAAATAATTTCACGTAATTTGCATTGCTTGTGAAAACAAACGTTTCCGTTACATCTCTTACATTTATTTACGTAAATCTCTGAAATCAGCTACAAGAGTCTGTCCGCTTCCCCCCCCCCCCAACTGCACACACATGTACTTTCTTGCCACACACACACGCACTATAACATACATCGTGCATATATAAACATAATAATAATTATTAACATAATAGCCTGTTATGTCCCATGAAGGGCAAAGGCCTCCTACTAGAGGGTAGCTCTCAGTTCGCTAGCACGGTGAGCTATTCCGCGATAGGGTTTTCTAACATAATAACTAGACCTGGGATTTTAGGCTCTAAAAAAATAGTTTTGGCCACCTAAAGTAGGCTTTGAAAAAAGTACATGCTTTAAAAATGTTTAAATACACAGAAAATAGACTTTAAAATACTATGATATGCTCTTAAACTGTAATGTGATTTATTTTTTACGGTAAGAAGCATGGTATAGCTATTCTTAACAGAAATAACTTTAAAATTAAGACAGAATTCGTTTGGCGATAATTGTTCGGGGAAATCAAGTTTCTGTGAAAACCCCACCCTCTGCTGTTCTGGTCTTCATTTAGGGATGTCCATTACACGATTGTACAAGTTACAGAAGTATAATTTTATTTTAAATGCACAAAATAGGCATTTTAGGCACTAAAAGAGTAAAAATAGGTTCCAAAGGTCGAAATAGGCATTTTAGGGCACTATAAAACTCTATAAATGTAAGTGATTTATCATGAAAAGTCAACATATTTAAAAAATTTCATGTTATTTCATAAGGAACAAAATAGGCATTTGCCTTAAAATCCCAGGTCTAATAATAACAACATAATAGCTCTATCCCTTTTGCTGTGTTGTATTATCGCAAAATGTAATAATGTGAAGACGTATATTTTAAATATAGGCCTATCAAGTTTCGATTTATTTATAACAAGATGTTGGGTTTCTAAGGAACATAATAGTATATTGCGACACAAGGGCGGAAAGGCACGTTTACGGGTCGAGGAAACAGATTGAAAACCCGAGGCGCAGCCGAGGGTTTTTAAGTTTTCGAGACCCGTAAATGCCTTTACGGTCCGTGTGTTGCATGCTATTTTTTGCACGACGGTTACTTATATCAATTTAATTATATTAATTGTGATATTACCTGAAAATATTATGTAAATACAGACTTGAAGAATGGTGCTTATTTCAGAAAGGATTCGCATTTGTTATTGTTTATGGCAACCGAATATTTATAAAGCGGGGAGGCCTTGGTCATTTCTGCTCGCAAATAAGCATTTGCGGGCGGTAAAGTAACTTTCCGCCCGTCGCCCCTAGCAACAATTCACTTTCCGCCCGTCGCCCCTAGCAACAAGATTGCGTGTGGTAATGTCAAGTTACGAGCCATGTAAACAACTGTCGTAAGAAACACTTACTAGCTAAGGAGTGCAAAAATGAATTTTGTTACTAGGGAGTGCTAGATACTGGCCGATTTATGGTATTTTGTAGTTAGTGCTGTATTTTCACAGTGAGGTCTTATAAACTTCCTTATAATGTTCCGATTATTACTAATACCAAGATTCGTATGATGCAGTGCCGGTCTACTTTACTACTGTACAGCCATTTCATAATTACGGGTGGGACATTCTAGCATATTACGACAGTTACTTTTGTTCATTACATGTAATAAATGAAGAATTAGAACTTCTGTAAAACCTACTTTGCCTTCCTCCTCCACACTACATGCCAAGCATTATTTAAAATGTATTTTAAATATTTAAAATTTGTTTTTGAAAATCTATTACGGGTGGGATATAATTTGGACACTGATTTTAATGACGCAAAACAAAAGTTCATTTGCTGTTCTGCTATTAATGTTAGAGTTTTAATGTTACTATTAATGAAAGTATGAGGGACGGAATATAGTATATTGCGATACAAGTGCCGTAAGGCACGTTTACGGGTCGAGGAAACAGATTGAAAACCCGAGGCGCAGCCGAGGGTGTTTAAGTTTTCGAGACCCGTAAATGCCTTTACGGCCCGTGTGTTGCATGCTATTTTTTGCACGATGATTATTTATATCATTTTAATTATATTAATTGTGATATTACCTGAAAATATTATGTAAATACATTCTTGAAAATAGATGTTTATTTCAGAAAGTGATTCGCATGTGTTTGTTGTTATGGGAACCGAATATTTGTCCTGGGGGCCGTGCCCATAAAGGCCTGTATTATGAAGTGTATCGTAATGAATTATGACGTAGCGCTTGGACCGTAAGTAATTTAACCTCATCGCAACCGCCCTTAGCAACAAGACTGTGTGGGAATGTCAACTTACGATCCATGTAAACAAAGTTCGTAAGTACCACTTACTAGCTAAGGAGTGCAAAAAAAATCATAAACTGTTTCCAGATTGTCAGAACATTTATTTAACTCCTACAATAATAATTTAACAAAACTATCACCATTACGGGTGGGACAAAAAGTCACTTTTTGCTACTTTACATAGCAACTAACCAGACATAGTTTTTGAAGTTAATCTTATACCAAATTGTACCTTAAGATGCATATTTTCTCAAATCAAGCAGGACATAGCTGATTGATCTTAACTGCTTAGTTTTAACGAGTGTTAAAATCATGCTATAAATGTAAAAAAAATAAACAAAACAAAAAACAAACAACAACAAAGAAACTACCACGCAATAAATAAGCAGTCGACAAATTTTACACATGAAACAACTTCAAATACACATAATTCCTGAATATTCAGTGAACTCTAGGTTTTAAACTTTTATTTGACTTCCTAATTATTCTAGTATTGTAACGTCTCTCTTTGAGGGGAAAAATTCCCATATTTTATGAAATGGCTATGTAGTTAAAAGTTAGTGCGGTTGTGTTGTTTATTACTTCCTTTAATAACACAGATCCGCTGCGCTGCAAACCGGAAGGTCGCGGGTTCGATTCCCGATGAGGTCGTTGAGATTTTTCAATTGGCCTAATCCTTCTGGTGGCACTATGGCCCTGGGGTCGACTCAGCCTCTAACAGAAATGAGTACCAGGAGCAATCCTGGGGGTAAAGGCGGCCGGTGCGTAAGGCTGACAACCTTACCACCTTCATGTGCCGAATGTCCAAAATCTGGGAGCCTCAACCTCCTGGAACCTTCTGGGCCTCCGTGGCCTGTATAGGGATCGCTTTTAATAACACAGATCATACATCGTAATAATGACTTACGAAGGTTAGGATGGAGAAACGAATTAAGTCAGGGCCGGGATACGCGGCACTGGAAGTGCGAAATGATCTAAGTTACCCCTACATTCGCCCCCTTCCATTTTTTTCTGCCTTCCACGATTCTATACTTGATCCAAAATGTGTACGGAGCAAAGGTAGACAACAGACTTGCCTTACCTAACTGTCGTTTCAATAGTTCATCGCACCAGCGCATACCGTACTTCACGATAGTACGACAACCTCAGTCAGATGTTTACTTCCATTCCGCACACATCGTGAAATTATTTTTGTGACTTTGTTCTAAAAGGGCCAATGTCAATTTCTTGCAAAAAAAATCTGATGTGAAAGTCACATAACTTCCTCTGCCCAAAAAAAAAGTTAGCAGTATTCACATATCCTTTTACAGAATCGCAAGACACAATTTTACGCTATTATTATCCTATAAATACCTAAATTTTTACAAACAGTGGGTGAACAGTGGGTGGCCTGTAACTACCCTCAGAGAATTTTTTCAAAAAAAAAGTTTCAAATAAAAGTTTTAGCTCTCAGTAAAAGGAACACATGTGCAAATTTTAAAGAAAATCGTTAGAGCCGTTTTCGAGAAAATCGCGAAAAACTAAAATTTCTTCATGTAAAGTCCCCTTAAAAATAAGAGAAATTTGTCGCCAATCTTCGAATCACATCTTCAGAAGGTACCTGACCCAAATACGAAATTTTGTTCTCATACGATTCTCCGTTTCGGAGCTAGCCTGTTCACAAACTTCCACACAGACACACACAGACATGTTTCCAAAAATAGTATTTTTGGATTCAGGGGGCCTTGAAACGTGTATATATGCCAAAAACTCAACTTCGAATTTTAGGGTCGAAAACAATACTTCCTCTACCTATAGTACCTATGGTACGGGCAGAGGAAGTAATGAGATCTATTCATTATTGAGCTCGGCTAGTCTTTTTATTTCGTATAATAAAAGTGTCAATGTATGTTGCTATTAATAGACATAATACAGAAACCTTAGAGGCCAAAGTCGAAAGTTCTCAGCAAAAAATGTTACTTCTACAAAGGTTTCAAAGTAAGTTATCTCAAAAGCAAGTTTTATGACTTTGGCTCTTTTAGAACCAAGCCACAGATTTATACATTATGTAATTGTGAAAACAGAAGTTCTTTTAAGTCAGTTGCTTGCTTTCGTATTTATATCATACATCTTTTACAACATATATCTAGCAAACAAGATTTCATTTGTTTTTGTCGTTGCCTGGGCAATTTTGTTGATTCTGAATAAAAACAAGTGACATACGTTACTATTTACAGGATGTATTTTATAACATAATTAATTCGTTGCACTTTTCATTTACATAATGTGTGATGAAGTACATCACATGTTGTAAGTAAAAGTAATAGGCATAGTCTCTAATAATTTTATTATAAGTTAGAAGAAAATTGCCAGTCAGGGCCTTCAGAATTTATGTCACCAATAAAAAACACTTGCGAGGAAAAGGTTTGTCCAGCGGCGAGAAGATACAGATTGTAAATATATACAAAACCTATCTGTGCAAGATGGAGTGAAAGTGGTTTCAAGTATGGATTTCGAAGTCCTAAAAGAATACAGATCTACAAGAGGTATCGAGTCATCGGTCAAAATTAAACCAAACTCAAAAACAAAAAAATCACTTGGCAGAATTGGAAATCGAACCCGGGTACCCTTGGATCTGAACATAGTAAAAAGAAAGTTCAATTGACATTGCTGTATCTAATCGACTAAACAGTCTCAAAAACAAACTCTTGTTCTCAACTAAGTGGTTTCATATTTCTCGCTCCTATCAGGGCGTATTAAGTTGAGAGTTGTGTTAGCACTTAAAACTTAACCTTTAGATTTATAATAAATCCTGTCGTGTATATCATATTTTTATTAGAAGAACCGAAAAGAAATTGGAATAAAAATTTTAATTTAATGTAGATAATAATAATAATAATAATAATAATAATAATAATAATAATAATAATAATAATAATAATAATAATAATAATAATAATAATAATAATAATAATTAATAATAATAATAAGTTTATCTGTCATTAAACTTATACAAAGTAATAGACATCATCAATATAAAAATTATAAAACTAATAAAATACCAGGTCTCCCTGATTTGTCTCATCGAATAAACCGTGAGCCTAATTATTGTGTTAACTGTTTTCTTTGCAGTCCGGCACGCGTTTGTATAATTGCATTAGAAATTCATTCTCACCAAATGGGTCAATTTGCTTCCTCGAATAGACCGTATATCTACGTACCTTGGGATGGACGGTCGAAATCATGGGTCAAGTGAATAAAAAGCAAGCATTTGCTTTTAGAATTAAGTGTAAGCAAAAGCATTTGCTATCTAGCATTAAGTAATAGCACTAGAATTAGCTCAGTTTTGTGTGAATAATCCTTTACTAGTGTTAGCTAGTAAATGCTGGAAAAATTTAGCCTTTTCTGTGGATCACGGCCCCCTAGATAATTAAAAATACACATCAATCTAGCAGGTCATGAAAATAGTAGGAAACATGTGAGTGTTTTTTAATTGTTATTGACACCAAAATGTCATCTTCTGAGTCTGAAATTTTTATGACCAGTGAAGAAAGTGATAAATAGTTACAATTTGTTCATATTCTAAAGAATGATAATCACTTTCAAGAGTTCGAACACACCTGTGATATTTAGAGTTCTCACTTGCATAAAAGCAGCCATTTCATCATTTACACTTCCAATAAAATTAAAACTGTAGCATGGGTATAACCACACTTGAAAAATTTGCAGCATTTGCTATGAAGTCAAAGCAGAGTCTTGGTTTTATTCACACCTTTTTAAGCAAGTGCTGGGAAATTCAGCATTTGCTACAACAACTTTCTTTTGCATATACAAGCATATTCTATATTATTATTCACATATTTTGAAGCTTATTCTGTTATTTTCAAGTAAAAGCAATTGCTACATGTTTATTCACTTGACCCAACATGCAAACTGAAGTTGAGAAAACAGGAGATTAAAGTTTGCATGCACTGGCATTTGGAAGCGCACTGAAGTTTCTGCGTCCAAACAGTATAAAATTTTGCATAGTTACACGTAGGGTAATTAATTCAGGAAGATGAAATGGGCTGGACATGTTGCGCGCATAGGGGAGCAAAGACATATCTCAAAAATTTTGACTGGGAGACCCGAAGGGAAAAGACCGCTTGGAAGACCTAGCCGAAGGTTGAGGACAATATTAGGAAGATTTAAAGAGAGTAGGATTTGCGAGGGATGGTTGGATGGGATTAGCACATAATAGGGTTGAATGGCGGGCTCAGGTAAGCGCGGGAATGAGTCTCAGAGTTCCATAAAATAGATATTCCTTTAGCTTTCTTAGGAATTGTCTATTGTCATTGAGTAACTAAGTAAGTATACTTTAGAATACGCTTAATTTGTTTGACACCAAAATAAAAAAAACACTTTTTGACCAAAATGGCATCTGTCATCTCTTAAACCCTAGTTTCAGTAAAATTAGTTCATGGTAGTGTATGTACAGTCGGTCAAATAAAAAATGTCGGGACTCGTATGCAGTTAAAATTAAAGTTTTGACGCATTAGTTCACAAGTTTCCTATAAAAAACATAAAATACAGGTCATTTTCGGAACATATGAGGCCATGCGACAGGAGGGAAAAAATGAAAAACGCGGAAAGCGCAACACACGATATTCAACCTAATGTATTGTCATAATTCATTTTGCTTTTGTGTCATCGCCACATACAAATGCTAAAGTGAGAGAAAGTGTAGTTAGGGCTGTAATTGACCTGCATTTTTCGGCCTCTGAAGCAGCGAGAAGGTTCCATATTTATGAAAGAGCAGCTCAGAGGTGGGAACTTCAGTATAATGCGACCGGAAGTTTTCATAGGAAACGTGGATCTGGCCGGGCGCGTATTTCGATGCTAGATTGGTTGCAGAAGTTGAGCGTAAGTTATTGATTTTGCACTACAAGTACCGGTATTATAAAATAAAATCTTTTAAAAATGCCCTTTGAATAAACATATTCTTCGCGAATCTATTAATTATTAATATTATAAAAATTTGCAACCAAGAATATGGCGCATTTGAGGCATATAGCCACAGCCTTCTATACATGTTTGTTTTGGAACAAAACTGACTAAATAATCAAGAAAATACATGGATAGACAAGAGGCATGTGTGAACCTTACCTTAAGTCTTCCTGTACATGCGCATATGCTCGTTCATGATACTTTATAAAATAACGCCCGACGTTTTTTATTTGACCGACTGTAAGTGCTCCATGTTGTGTTAATTGATCCTGTTGAACAGTAGAGGTATCTCCCCCAGGGCTTGTATGAGGAAGGGTTTCGGATGTATCTGGATAGGAATGGGAGTTTCCTTGCAGGGCGAGACCTCGTAGTACTGGATCACTTTGGCGAGTCCCAACTTAGTCTGCATCAGTCCGAAACGCATACCTGTAGGAAAAGAAAATCAGTACTAGAGACCGGACGTTACGCACTTAAAAAGTTCAAAATAGGCAGGCAAAAAGGCACTTAAAAATTGAAAAATAGGCAGGTAAAATAGGCACTAAAACTGTCAAAATAAGTGCTAAAACATTTATAGTTGCATGCAAAAGGTGACAGTAGGTCGAAAAATATGAACTCATTCTCGATGTCTCTTGTTACTAATTGAAATAAAATATTTAATGTCTGGTTTCTACAAACTAGTGAATTACCTATGGGTAAATTATCCATGGACAAATTAGTTTCATTTAACCTACAATGATATAATGAGCAAGGTCTTGGAGTTGAACAGTTAATTTAATTCAGAAGGCTTTGATTCTCATTGTTTAAATATTACTATTGATTCTATGAAAGGTTAAATTTTATCCAGCCATCCATGAAAGGACAAATTAACCCGAAGATTTACCCTTGGAAAGATCTAGCCCGAGTTTGTAGGAACATTTTTTCTGTCATTTTCATATTTACCCAGAGGACATTTATCTAGAAACTCGCCACAAGTGTAAGTGATTGCTATCTTTAAATTATTTGTGTTGGTGTGGTGTTATTTTTGTGTAAATTCTGTCCATTGGATAATTTACCCATAGGTAATTCGCGAGTTTATAGAAACCGGCCATAAATCATGTAGTATTTAATCAAAATAACATAGGCCTACCCAATACACATAATATTGACGGATCTAACCGAAACACTGTATAAACAATATTGCTCATTTCATTAGAGCACTGCACAGGTACCACATTCGACGCACAATATTACCTTTACAAACACCTTTTGCCAATCATTAACAAACATCATTGATCGCAAATAATAACAAAATACTTTTTTAAAAATTTCTACTCTTATCAGACAGTACATTTTTAGTACCGAAAACGACTTCTACAGATGTTATCGGAGCGTACTTGTAGAATGGAAGAATTTGTGGATCAATATCAATTGAAACACTATTTTCACCACAAAGAATCATTCCTGTGTCTTTTCATCATCATCATCAAGATCTAAAGGCAATGCCTTGTTGTAGTAGCCATGTCTTCCTCTTCATCGCTGTTCTCTTTAGATTTTCGTATGACAGCACGTCCATATCCTTTATCATGTTTTTAATAAATGAATTTCTTGGACGTCCTCTTGATTTCTTTCCCAGTATTTTCCCTTCAAAAATGTTAATGAGTAGATCATTTTGCCGAAATGTATGACCCACTAACTTTGCTCTTCTACTCTTAATTGAATTCAGAAGGGATCTCTCTTCCATCACTTCATTAAGCACTTCTTCATTTGAGGGGTGTGGGTGAAAAACTTGATAACCCACATTATTCTCTTTCTGAGATATGTGGGGTTAAAGTTTGAAAAATGTGGTTGTCTAAATGCAATGTGGCATATCAACATAGGTGATAACTTTGCCATTAAGTGGCTTTCAGAGAAAATTCTTAGATATAGGTATTGACAACAACCCGATGAAGTCGGTAATGCAGGTAACTCATTTTTCGAAAAAATGTGGGTTATCAAGTTTTTCGACCACACCCCTCATTTGTTTTCCTATCCACCCAACTCGTCTTTGTTAGTCTTCTCCATATCCACATTTCTGCTGCTTCTAGTTTCTTGGCTTCTGCTTTTCCTATTGTCCATGTTTCGCATCCATAAGTTAATACACAACTTACAAATGTTTTGGCAAATTTTTTCCTTACTTCCATGCTTAAATGGTTATTTGTGAGAAGATTCCTTTTGTTCTGAAATGCTGTGTCTTTTAATAATTTATAATTTACTAAGGCATCTGACAGAGGGGGTAAGCAAATTTAAGTAATGTCATTAACCCATGACACGCAAAGTGCATTGATTTCACCAATTTTCATGTAAATTTTCAATAAAAGGCTGTTTTTCTTCGGAAAAGCGGAAATAGGCATTTATAGGCATTATATGTTGAAATAGGCAAAAATAGGCAGAGTTAACTTTGTGAAAAACAGCTCTAAGGATAGTATCTTGAACTTCTATTAAGTCATTTTTAAGATATCTATAACGGTTAAGAATAGGCATTTTGCCTAACATCCGGTCTCTAATCATTACAGTCAAACCTCTGTGTAACGAAAATCGATATATCGATAAACCCGCATACAGCAATGTTTTTTTTGTGGTCTCGGAGAATTTCCTATCTCAATAATGTTAAAAGTAACTCACTATAGCGATTAAGCTATTTGATAAATGTACCATTTTATAACGATATTTCGAAGTTAAATTGTTACTACAAACCAGTAGCTTCGCCCTACGGATTGTACCTGGGCCCTATTTCATAAAAGTTACAATTTTACAGGTGACAGGTGACATAAAACTGTCTTACAGGTTTACATTTTGACAATTGTGTTTTTCATAAAAGCTGACAACTTTACATAAATGTCATGACAATTTTGTAGATTTGTATGACAATTTTACATATTGTTGTTTCTCAAAACTTTTGAGTTTACAGGTAAAAGTCTGACAAATATGTCAAATCTTAGGATACCTATCATTTATGAAACATTAATTTTTGCTGACATATTTACAAATTTACAAAAAATGTAGAATTGTCATTACAGAAGTGACAGGCAATCTTTCATATGTAGGCCAAGTCAGTAGGTTATGTAAATGTGTGGCATAAGGCAAACTGTCTTTTATCATTTAAACTTTCTTGTTAATAAACTTGCTAAATTGTCTTGTTAATAATGAAAACTAGTAGTAGTTATATTGGTAGTAGTGAAAGTGATGAAAAAATAGACATGAGACCACGCAGGGTTTTTAGGCAACGGGTTAACCTAACTTTCAATTTCAGTGACTTTGCATTAAAAGAGAAATATAAATCAATTATTTTCGATAGTAATAATCGATTGCTTAGGTATCACATTCGATGTTGAGATCGATTATCGCACGCGTATATGAGAGCCATCTACAGTGTACAGGTTTGACATAAAATTGTCACGTTTATGAAAAGGGTTCTTTAGTCTTGACAATTTACATTAATTTGCCTGTAAAGTAAGGAAAAGTAGTAATATTTATGAAAAATACAATTGTCATAACATATTGACATATTTGTCCGATTTGACATATTTGTCGTATATGTCACACCTGTAGAGTTTTATGAAATAGGGCCCTGGTATCAGATTAATATAAATAAGAATCCAAGCGAATCTCTCAGAACCCCTAGAAACCTTAAATGGATTAAGACAAGGGGATTCACTATAATGTCTATTTAATCTAGTACTGGAAAAAATTGTCAGGGATGCAGGCATCCAGACACGAGGGATAATATTTTATAAATCCACACAAATACTTGCTTATGCAGATGATATTGATATTATCAGCAGATCTGAATATGACTTGAAGAAAACTTTCCTAGCATTACAAAATTCAGCTAAGAAAATGGGACTAGGTATTAATGAAAAGAAAACAAAGTATATGATCACTAATGAAAATAATAAATATAATAGAACTGGAGAAAATATCAAGATACAAAATTATACATTTGAGAAAGTAAATAATCTTGTCTACTTAGGAGCCCTAATAAATAAACATAATAACATTCAGGAAGAAATAAGCAAAAGGATACAAAATGCTAACAAATGGTATTTTTCATTAATAAAATACTTCAAGTCTAAATATTTGTCACGTAAAACAAAAACAAGGCTATACAAAACATTAATTAAACTAGTGCTACTTTATGGGAGTGAGGCCTGGGTTATGACAGAATACGATAAATCTCGACTGGGTGTCTTTGAAATGAAAATACTCAGAAAGATTTATGGACCTATTAAAGAAAATGGAGAGTGGCGAGCAAGATATAACAAAGAAGTCTATGAACTATATAATTCGCCAGACATCATTACAGACATTAAAATAGGTAGATTGAGATGGGCAGGACAGATACAGAGGATGGATGAAAGTGAAGTGGTTAAAAGAATCATGGAGAATGGACCAGAAGGAAGGCGGAAGATTGGAAGACCGAACTTAAGATGGAGAGACGGAATATTAGAAGATGTGGAATCGTTGAAAATTAGGAACTGGTGGTCTCTTGCCAGAGATAGAGACGTCTGGAGAAGGACTCTGAAGGAAGCCTTGACCCACCAAGGGTTGTTGAGCTAATGATGATGATCAGATTAATATCCTTTCCAGCTACCAGTATTGTTTTCTGGGTGTCAAAATTCCAAGTCTCTACCTTATAATAGTTAAGGCTCTACGTTGATTCTCTGTCAGTCAGTCAACCAGTCATTCATTCATTAAGTCAGGACAAAGCCTCTTATATATACAGTGTGATAATGAATAACACCGAAATATTTTACCTGTTTATAGAGGGGACATAGACAAGCACCTTTTATTAGGAGACTTTTGCTCTACGGATTCAATTTTTCCTGTTTCAGCATAAAATCTCCCAGGACATGACAGTTACTGACTTCTAACATTAAAAAAAAAAAAAAGGCAAAACAGAGGAACTTCGTTGTTAACATGTAGTTATGAATAAAAGATCTAATGCAGTGGCGGCCAGTCTGTGATTAGTCTGTAGGTACTAAATGAAGGGTTCGGCTGTAAAACATGGTAACCCACAAATTTAAAAAAAATGAGATAATCACATAGGGAGTTTAGGCTATCTGTTGTGAAACTACTGAACTGTTCAGTTAGTTGAATATGTTAATCATGGATGGAGAATGCAGTAAAATATATTACTGTAACCCACATCCATTTCATGTAAAACATGGTAACCTTCAAAAGATGGCTGCTCATTGAGTAAGGAGGGAACTTTTCTCTACAGAAAATAATAGTTTTTCCAGTGGACGTGAAGAAGAGGAAAGCAATGAGAGTGGCACTTGATACCAGGTTTTCCACTCTACATCTTGTAGGGAAGATATAGATGATCCAGATGAAATTAAGTAAAAAAAAAGATTAGTAAAATGTACAGTGAGGGTTACCATATTTTACGTGAAATGATGATAATAGCTCCTGATGGTTTTTAAAGTTGTTTTTACATGGTATTACGATACGTGGTGGGGAAAAGCAGAGTATTTTTGCATAATACAGCTGGTAAAACACAAGAAAGTGAAAATATTCCTATTGAATGGCCAAACAAGAAGAGAAAGAGGAGAATGTCCAGGCAACCAGTAGTGAAGAAGGAACAAAGACTCTGCTCTGGTGTTTTGTATAAAAAAAATAGGGGTAAAGGAGATGAGGTTCCAGGTAGGACCAATTATCCAATTGTCCATTAAAATGTTTTGATAAAATAGTGATGAAACACATACAGTAATTTTTGCCAAGTTCTGGCAAGTAAGTTTGAATAACCTACAAAATGCATATTTATTTGGGTGTAGGAGAGCTAATCCTGTTGCACGTAAATACACCAAGATCGTTAAGAGCAGAAGATCACAAACTGTGAAATATTTTGTTCGACATGAAGGGCAAATTTTGTAAGAAAGCATTTTTGTCAATTCGCGGGCTGCAAAATAGTAGAGGAAAACCAATTGAGAAAAAAAAATGGATGATGGCATTGCTTGTTTGGAGTGGATACCTTCTTACTATGCATCATTTTACACAAATTTAGTGGTTCAGGACAACGAAGAACAAAGTAATGGAGAATCTAAATAGAGCATTAGTAATTGGTTAAGTACATTGCGGTAATATAACATGTTGACACGTTTAGTCACTTCAAGTAAAACATGTTAAACCACATAAATTAGATTACACACGTTTACTTTTAATTTTTTTAAGTTCTCTCTTTGCCCAATACATTTCACTTAAATATGCCATTACATTCAGAAAACATTGTATTCTTATGATGTGTGTTCATATTTGGAAGAAAACTTACTAATAAATTAGAATTTTGATTTAAAAACCTATGATATCATTATCTCAGAAGTTGTTCTGTGTGGGTTACCATGTTTTACAGCCGAACCCTTCAAATTATGATATAGCTGTTGATGAATGATTAAGAATCGGCGTTTTAATCGATCACTAAGAAGGCATGAAGTCAATATAATGAAAATTTTAACCCTACTTAGATTCATTATTGGATTATGAGCACCAAATTGTTGAGACTTTAATGCCCTGTAGCATACTATTTTACGTCATAGAGCAAAAGTCCTCTAATAAGAGTTGTTTGTATATGTCCCCTCTATACACATGTAATAGTATATTGCGATACAAGTGCCGTAAGGCACGTTTACGGGTCGAGGAAACAGATTGAACGGGTTTTTAAGTTTTCGAGACCCGTAAATGCCTTTACGGCCCGTGTGTTGCATGCTATTTTTTGCACGATGATTATTTATATCAATTTAATTATATTAATTGTGATATTACCTGAAAATATTATGTAAATACATTCTTGAAAATAGATGTTTATTTCAGAAAGTGATTCGCATGTGTTTGTTGTTATGGGAACCGAATATTTGTCCTGGGGACCGTGTCCATAAAGGCTTGTATTATGAAGTGTATCGTAATGAATTATGACGTGGCGCTTGGACCGTAAGTAATTTAACCTCATCGCAACGCCCTTAGCAACACGATTGTGTGGGAATGTCAACTTACGATCCATGTAAACAACTTTCGTAAGTAACACTTACTAGCTAAGGAGTGCAAAAAATATTTTGGTGTTGTTCATTAACACCCTGTATATATATTATAGTATATTATAACCCGGCTGTAATAAATAGTGGCCAAATAACAATTTTCTTAGAAAAAGTGAATGAACTCACCCAGGCAGTTTCGAGGTCCCTCTCCGAAAGGGAGATACGCGAAGTGATGCCTTGTTTTCTTGTTGTCCTCGTTGAAACGCTGGGGGTCGAACCTGGATGGCTCAGGAAAGTGATGATGATCGTGGTGAAGGGCGTATACAGGGACGTACACACCAGTACCAGCCTTGAGAGTTACGCTTCCCTTTCCATCAGTCCCTGGTAGCTGATAGTCCTTTAGGGTCATTCTGTCTAAGTACGGCACGATGGGATACTTCCTCAGGGTCTCGGAAACCACCTTGTCAAGAAATGGCATGTCCTGCAAGCAGAAATATTCACTTCTGCAGTTGAATGTCGTACTCTGCAAGCAACACTATTGCCACGCTACTTTGGTGTGAAGACTTGAACTTGTTTATTTAGGATTTTAAATGAATAACGTGCAGCGTGCATCCAGGTAGCACGTCACAAGTGGCATGCTACTTCGGTGTGAATGCTCCCTTCAGATCAGAGACTTAAAACAGTCGTACCAACAATTGAAAATAGTCGTACGCTAGTTAAAATCGCCGTACACTTTACGAATTAACAGGATGATGATGATGATAATAATAATAATAATAATAATAATAATAATAATATAATTTAATAATAATGATTGCCAAGTGAGGTACTCTATACAGATATTTTTTGCTATGAATGCAAGCTTGGTGGTTAAAATATGCTTTTGTAAGTTCTACAGTGAGTCCCACCCAAGAGTTGGCCAATGACGCGGGTTCCTGCGGCACGGCAGGCACAGCTCCAACTCCCGAGCGATTGGGTGAAATATCTACGTTAATAAAACCGCGATCGGTGTAATGATTCAGGGCCTCACATTTACAGTTAAAATTACAATGAAAATAAACACGTACTTCATCACAAAATATGTTGGAAATGTTCTCCTCTTGCATCCAGACAATACTGGCACCTTTTTAGGAAATTTTCTTTCACGCGCATAAGTTCAGCTTCCGAGACAGAGTTCATTTCTCTTGTGATAGGCCTATGCGATATTCTTTAAGTTCTTCTAACAGCATCTGTATATTATTTATGGGGAAACTTGAAAATAAAGTGTATAGGTCAATTTCCCATACATTAGAAGAACTTAAAGACAATATCACAAGAGAAATTAACTTTACCTCGGAAGCTGAACTTATGCGCAAGAAAGAAAATTTCCTAAAACGGTGCCGGTATTGTGTGTATGCAACAGGAGAGCATTTCCAACATCTCTTGTGATGAGGTACGTGTTTATTTTCATTGTAATTTTAACTGTAAATGTGAGAACCGGAAATATTACACCGACCGCGGCTTTATTAGCGTAGATATTTCACCCGATCGCTCGGGAGTTGGAGCTGTGCCCGCCGTGCCGCAGGAACCCGCGTCGTTGGCCAACTCTTGCGTGGGACTCACTGTATAAATAGAAAATAGTAGCATAAAATACTAATAAATAAAAAAGTCGTATGAGTAGGCATACGACACATGGTTGCGTCGTACGTCGTACAAATCGATGAAATACTCGTAGTCGTATGTGTACGACTATAGTCGTACGTATAGCAACACTGGCTCCCTTAGAGTACCGGAAAATAAGTTCTAACAATGTATCTGGATTTATATATTATTTCGTAGTATTCCTTTAGCGAGTTTTGGGACATAATATTCTGCAGTTAATTTCTTGTTTAAAATATTGAAACATGCTTGAATTCTACAAACATAATGTAACAATTCTCATCACGTGATGTAATATATTTATTTAAACAAGTAACTAATATGTATTTAAACAAGTAATGAATAAAAACCAGATCTAATTCAATGACTGTCATGATTGCTGGGTCGACTAAAGAGGAAACATACATTGTAACGTTAGTTTAGCCTAAGAGGATATGGGTGGGGACATTTGTGGCTTTTTCCGCTCGATCACAGGTTCAAAGTATCGTTTTTCCTCGAAATTTGGACAGCTCTAAAAAATTTATTCCTTAAAATTAAACAATTTTGTTGGAAAAGATGATCTGACTATATTTTTCTGAAGGTAATGATGGTACTGAACGATAAAATCTCTTCGTACTTTTAAAACTATTGAACCCGAAAATTTGCGGAAATCCAGAAACACAAATTTTAGTTCCATGGTAACTATATATACAACTTTCGAAATGTGAATGTATGTGTACCCATCAGAGGGGTACGCATATACAAAGCGCAAGTTTGGACTTCGCGAGGTCCGTCTACATTAGAAACGTTACAGAGAAGATTAACATTGTCCCTGCACAAGGATGACATGTTAAGCGTGAAACGTTTCACATTTTTTGAAATTACTAATTATATTTTTAATTTTTGTTCTAATCTTGAAGACATCAAAATATGAAAATTCGTCAGTCTTCCGCCTTTTATATTAACAGCTGTAAGGGAGCATTCACACCGAAGTAGCATGCCGTTTGCGACGTGCTACCTGGATGCAAATAAACAAGTACAAGTGTTCACACCAAAGTAGCGTGGCAATAGTGCAGCTTGCAGAGTGCGACATTAATTTCTTCAGATAGATCTGGACTTATTTCATGCGACGCATGCGTACAGTTGCCTTTTCACCTGTTTTCTAATTGTTTAAAAAATTCAGCACAATATGTTCACTTGTGTAGCGGTAGATTATGGCAAAGATATCATGAAAACTGCTAGAAAGAGAGCTGTTCAACATATAATTTGTACATGCATAGACTATACGATATGGCAATGGAAACTAGTATGAAAAAAGCCCGGCTTAAAATTGCTGAAACTATATCCTCTTTCGGTAAATTACATTACTTTATATGGGTTTCACAATTGTTCAAGTGAAAATATATAATTCGCTACTTCGGTATGAATGCAAAACTGTGAACCATGCAACTCGATGTGCAGCCTGCATCTAGGTAGTGCGATTCGCATGCTATGCTACTTCGGTTGAATGCTCACTAAGTTGTGCGCACATGTTTGAAATAAAGTTTTTGGCGGTATTCTTTTTTGTTTGTTTGTTTGTTTGTTTGTTTGTTTGTTTATTTGTTTTTGTTTTTTTTTTTTTGTTTTTTTTTGTTTTTTTGTTTTTTGTAAACCAGTGGCGAAATCAAATGAGTTCGAGTTAAATGATATTCGAACAAATATTTGTAATGTAAGGTTTGTTCATAAGTCCAGTTCGTTATTATTGAATTCCTCACAAGCCCGGTTTTATTCACCACTTTTTATGATAACAGCTACGAGGGAAAATCAAATGAAAACCGCAATTAATTTTTTTCCCACTATTTTACTGCAAGAAGAATGCTTGCTTGTACGTTATTTTCTACATATTCCCCTCCTAGTTCAATGCACTTATGCCATCAGATTGGAAATGCTTCGATACCGCATGATAAAAATTATTCTGGTTGACGCTGTAGGCACTCCTGCGCCATTGATTGGATGTCTTCATCAGACTTGAACTTTCTCCCTCCAAGGTGCTCCTTTAATAGACCAAAGGTGTGGAAACTCATGTAACCTATAAATAATTAAATCCAATGCTGTTCATTAAATGAACATTTTGAGTGTTTACTGAATAAACTAATTCTGTTTAACAAGTAAACACTGAAAATGTTCCAAGGCATTACTTAGACGATGAGGTCGTTGGAATTTTTCAATTGGCCTAATCCTTCTGGTGGCACTATGGCCCTGGGGTCGACTCAGCCTCTGACAGAAATGAGTACAGGAGCATTCCTGAGGGTAAAGGCGGCCTGTGCGTAAGGCTGACACCTTACCACCTTCACGTTCGGATAGTCTAAAAATCTGGGAGCCTCATCCTCCTAGAACCCTCTGGGCCTCCACGGCCTGTAATAGGGAATACTTTACTTAGAGAAATCATGCTTTCATGTGGGACAAAAAAAAAATGAATTAACCCTACATGCAATAAGTTTTCTTAAAAATTGGTAAAACCAGAGTCGATGACGCACAGGGCAATACACCCGTTAAAGTTTCGTGCACTTTGTAATACGTTTATCTAGAAAGGCGGCCCTCACATTGGAGAATTGTTCTAGGCAATGATATGATATGATTTATTTGTTCTAAGACACTTTACACTGGCCCTTAAGTTATACACTTTCGAAAAGGAGCCGTGCCTACCTTTCGGTTTCTGGCAGGTCCTTTTCCAGATAATACATGCATACATAATTGACACACGGCAGATAGTTCAACGTCATCAATCACATTAGCTTTAGGCAGCGTTCACACTGAGGCGATAAGCGATAAGCGATTTATCGGAAGGACTTTGTTGCGGCGATATATTGCTAGGAAGGTTCACACAGCGAGCGATAAATCGGCGCGACCTGGGCGATAAAAATTCCCTTTAGGCAGGCCTATAGGCTGAGGTAGATTTCGATGTGCTAAATATCGCCTTATATAAGAGCTATCGAGAAACCAGTTACTGATTTGTAGAGTACTCATCAAGCGCTTTTCAACGATACCCCATAAGACGTGGTTTCAAAAATTTCTAATTTCCATCCACCCACCAATCGCACCCCCAAAACCCCCGAATCGTTGGTGTCACTGTGAACTCCATAGGGAGTTCTCTAATTTATTCAAACAAAATTTCCCTCTATAATTCATAGGAGCCGAGATATACATATTTCAAAATTTCTACCCCTCCCCGACCCTCCCCTGGGGCCAAATTTGGTCATTAACGAACTTGTCCGAACTATTGGGCCTAGAAATAACATAATAAAATTTGGTTCAAATATCTTCAAAATTATGGCTGCTAGCGTGTAAAGATATATATATATATATATAACTTTTTTTTTTTTTTTTTTTTTTTTGAACGGGCGGTGGTTTCGTACTTGGAGGCATGAAACGTAAAGATATGAAAGAATTTTTCGAAAGTCATGACATGGTATCGATTGCAATAGGTACCTTTTTTATCGCCTCCCTTTAGATTTCAAGTATCTGTCCGTGCGTGTCGCGTATCGTATATCGCTCGCGATATATCGCTTATCGCTTATCGCTTATCGCCTGAGTGTGAACCCTGCCTTAGTACTTAAACGCTACCTTTATTGAACTGCCGTTCGTATATCTTCATAGGGCACACGCTATCATGGACGCTGGAGACGTGTGAGGGATGTGATACTAGACACTAAATTATTATTTGATCCTCAACTCCCTAATCTTACAATAATGATTTGAACTATTCTACTTTCCCCCTATACTCCTTGGCAATTCACTCTTAATGAACCTTAATCTATTTAAATTAACACTTCATCAGAAGTTACTATTTGAAAACTCCCGGCTGAAGAGAACAGTGATAGTTTTAAGTCAATCCTGAATGATAATAGTTCAGAGTTGTTAGAAATAGGAATACAATATTTTTTAGACCAAGGCAATACTGAAGGTGCTGCACAGTTGCTTTATAGAGCCATAGAACGGTTTAGGCAATGGAGTATTTTACCTGTATGGCCTCGTACGTCAGCTTCTTGTATTTAGCTAGGGTTTCTCTTATCTCTTCTCTCAATGTGCTTTGCATGTCTTCGTGTAAACTTAGCTCGTACAGGGCGAAGCTCAGTGTAGTGGAGGAGGTCTCGAACCCAGCACTCAGGAACGCGAAGGACTGAGCCACAAAGTCGTCTCCATCAATTTCTGTAATAATAATAAAATAATAATAATAATTATTATAATAATAATTTTAATTATAACACTATTGTGCACTAGAAAAAGTTGTGAGGGAGTGGGTCAGAATATTAGAAGAGAAAGGAATCTATAATTCAGTTGTAATGGGATCATCAAAGAAACAAATTGTAACAAATCACTAGTGCTGATGATCTAGTGCAGCGTTTCTCAACCTTTTTGAACCCGAGGACCTCTAAAATGTCTAAAAAATTCTACGGACCCCTAATTTTACATGCCATTTTTAAAAGATGGCCTATATTCTTAATATTTGGGGTATAAATTATAGGTCATCATAACGAAATATGAGAAAAAAAATTTACTTCTTTGCTTTCCACTTGCTTTATATTTTTTAATTATGTTTGCGGACCATCTGCACCATCTTCGCGGACCACCAGTGGTCCGCGGACCATAGGTTGAGAAACGCTGATCTAGTGCATATATCGGGGCCGCATGTGGCCCGCCCCGATTTTTTATCCGGCCCGCGGAACATTTTAAAATCGCGCTCGAAAAAGTAAAAATTTTCGGTTCTCGCCAACAAGAGGGTGAGAGGGGGGAACAAAAGTCTGAACTACGAGGGTGTTCCTTCCGGTCAGTGCTAGAAAAATGCTGCAATAGGCCTAAATCAAAGTATCGAACCAGACTTACAGATGAAAATTTGTAAAACACTCTGCGCTTATGTATTACTGGGATTGATGCCAACATTGATTATCTTGTTTCTCAAGTTCAAGTTCAAGCTCAAGCTTCTCATTAATTTCTGCTGATTGTAAGTAGGCCCTAAATACATAATCAGTTCGATATTGTTCTCATTCATGTATCTTTAGCATTATACTTTATAAATATAAAAAACCGTATCATGATTATTTTTTCACAACTACCTATTATCTACGACCCGCGACTACATAAATATCGTAAAGTTTAGCCCGCATCTGTTCAAAGGTTGCCCATACCTGATCTAGTGATACTTGCTAAAAATCCGGAAGAAGAATAGATCAAACTAGAAGAACTTGAAAAAAGTGCTTCAAAAATTGGGTTACAAGTATCTTATGAAAAAACAGAATGGATCACCAATATCAAAAAAGCACCTGCAGAAATTACAATATCTCAAAATAAAATAATCAAGAGGGTTAATAAGTTCAAATACCTTGGTGAAGTAATAACGGCAACAGCGTTAGAAAAGGAGGGCATGAAACCACGAGTTTACAAAGTGGAAAAAGCATACCATGCAACATTGAATATATATAACAAAAATCATTATCCAAAAATGCTAAATTGAGACTTTATAAAACTGTAATCTTACCAGAAGCTCTGTACGCAATAGAGTGTATAAACACCTTCTCAGATAGAAGAATAAGCAAAACAGAGAAGAGAATCTTAAGAAATATTATGGGACCAATTTGGGAGAATAACATATACAAACTGAGGCCAGAAAAGGAATTATACAAACAAACAGACGAAATAGGACATGCTTTCAGGAAAAGAAGATTAAGATTCTATGGTCATATTTTCAGAATGGAAGGAGACAGACTTACCAAACAAATTTTTGATCACTATGTAAGTAAAAAAAACTAAACCAGCATTTTTCAAGGAAGTTGAAGAAGATTTGAAATTATTCAATATCAAAAAAGGGGATATTGCAAACAGAGAAATGTTTAGGAAAGCAATATTTGATGGCGAATTTCCAGAGAAACCCAAGAAGAAAACGGGAAGTAAATGGACGGAAGAACGGAAACAGCAAAATCGCGAAAGAATAGGAAGACAAGAAAAAGACAACTGTTTCACGTGGTCCTAAGCTGGCCTAATCGAAAGGAAAAAAATAATTATAACAATAACAATAATACTGTTTTATTTTATCTGACACGCTTAAATTGTTATTTGTGAGACAATTCTTTTACTTTCTCGCATATACGTAGTATAGAGAAAGTATTGTGATCGTGACAAAAAATCGAAGTCGAGATAACACCGGGAGAGCACGTTTCATGAAGCCTAGAAACCGAAAAAAATATTTTTGGAATGACGTCTGTCCGTCTGTCCGTCTGTCCGTGGACAAGCACAGCGGGTAAACGGTTCATTGTATTTACTTCATTTTTTGAATTAAGAACTTTTTCGAAATTTTGTTGAACCGCCCAGAAATTTAGTTTTACAACTGAAATATTAAGGGGACTTTTCATGAAAACTTTTTTAAAAAATTTGTTTTTTGAAAAAATGGCTCTAACGATTTTAATAAAAATTTAAAATTGTAAAGTCTTATCTGTGACTAATAAAATGGTTTTTTCGTATTTCCGCAAAAATGACTTAAGGGGCACTTTACTCGTATCCATTTTCAATTTTTCTAGATTATATCCATTACAGTAGGCGATACATGAAAACCTATCACAGTAAAGTTGTAGAAAAATTTAAAATGAACATTTTGTGTTTAACACATTTCTTTGTACATTTAACAGATATCAAGATAAAAACGAAATAAGGACAGCTTGAATGCGAATTTCAGAACATAAATGTAAATTAAAATATGAATGACATTTTGTTGCCCCTAGCAACAAGAAAACTATAGGCCTAATGTACTTATTGTTGTGAAATGCAATCAGTTTAGCTCAGTCGCAATGAACACACTAAAACCAATTACAGCGAGGTGGTAGGCCTATGGGCTAACAGGGAAGAGGTCCTGAGTTCAAATCAAACCTCGTTGCCGCCCAAATTGACTTGGGTTTTTCATGGTTCCGTCGTTCGCAAAGGCAAACGCCGGGTTTGTAGGACTTGCTTATTTTCCATAACTCATCGCCGCTATGTCACTGGATATTATAATAGTTTAAACTGAATATCACATAAGACATCACTATACAATAGAAACATGACGCGAATGAGTTGTTAATATAGACCAGCGTTTCTCAACCTATGGTCCCGCGGACTACCGGTGGTCCGCGAACACGGTGCAGATGGGCCGCAGACATAATTAATTAAAAAATATCATAAAGCAAGTGGGAAGTAAAGAAGTAGAAATTTTTCACATAAAATGGACACTAGATGTCAAAGGTTTAAAATCTTCGAAAATACAGGTCATATCGACTAAATTTGACTAATATTGAGCCAAAAAAACAGGAACTCTGCAAGAGGGGTCAAGCTCAACCGTCTCATTAAAAGTGAGTAATAACTTAATTCCTAATTATATTATCAAATTGGTAATACATATTAAAGTGTGTTCAAAATATAAATTTACTGTCAATAGTTTCATTCCAATTCAATAACTGTGTTTCCGTCGGATTAAAAAAAATGTATTTCGTTATAACGACCTATAATTTAATACCCCAAATATTAAGAATATAGGCCTACATATCGCCTACTTTTAAAAATTGGATGTAAAATTTGGGGTCCGTAAAGTTTTTTACTCATTTTAGAGGTCCTCGGGTTCAAAAAGGTTCAGAAACGCTGATATAGACTAATGTTTCACGCAAACATACTAAACACGTGGTATGACCTACATGCAGTTAAAGCGCGCAATATAACCTAAGTAGTAGTAGTAGTGGTGGCGAAATTCAAATATAAGTCGCCCCTTAATCTTCCCCATTCGATATTCACATTTGCACGGACTGCTTGATGTATTTTGTTTGTGAGCGAAGCAGAGTGACCAACTGCCCTTGTATACTGTTGCATATAGCTAAATAATGCATAACACTAACCACATAGTTAAGTGCGCGAAGCGGAGGCGGCAGCCGTAGCGAAGCGCCCTTGCATTTTCGAATAATGTACGATACACTGTTTGTAGGTTTCGAAAATGTGGCATATTATATCTCCCGCAAGGTTTGTCAGCCTGCCACCTCTCGTCTAGCGGTAAGACTCACACCTCCCGCAAGGTTTGTCAGCCTGCCACCTCTCGTCTAGCGGTAAGACGTCACACCTCCAACGTCCAATCACGAGTTTCTTCATAATACTAGGACAGAAGAATTTGCTAGATCGTGGTATAAAAGAAACTGCATCGATGAAAATAGGTTGGGTGGGACCGATTTATCCCAAGGTGCGACTTATATTTGAATTTTCCCGTAGTAGTAGTAGTAGTAGATAGATAGATAGATAGATAGAGTTCTTATGCTGGAGACATTCACAGAATGTATAGCAACGTCAGAAAACAAAACATTAAGGGCTACCAATTGATACTGAAAAATTCGTCAAGGTCATAGATTGGGTTGGCCACCAATTTAGTCTTGAGTGCCCTCTTGAAGGCTTGTAGGGTTGACTTCTTAATGCCATCAGGTAAACTATTGAATAATTTGATAGAGACTGTGTCAAAACTTTTTTGAGCGATGCTGAATTTGTTTTTATTCGGATAAACGTTATCTCTATTTCGAGTGAAATAATTATGAGTATAAAGATTAGCAGTGGAAGTGCAAACATTATTTTTCATATACAGCAGGCAACTCAAGACATACATTGATGGCAAACTCAAGATCCCTAATTTAGAGAACAAAGGTTTACAATGAGATCCTAAGGGAGCTCCGCTGATAATTCTCACAGCTTTCTTCTGCAAAATAAATAATTTCTTAGCAGTAGAATGATTGCCCCATAACAGAATTCCGTAACTTAGGTGGCTGTGAACAAAAGCATAGTAAACAGTTAATAAGGAAGCAGGACCTAGGCTGTGGCTTAGTAGCCTTAAGATAAATAAACTTTTACTAATTTTGCTAGCAACGTAGTTTGTATGAGATGTCCAGCCCAAGCCAGGTTCAATGTGAATGCCTAAGAGTCTAAAGTATTTGTCTCGATCATACTCTTGAGGTCTAATATTAAATTTCAAATCAACTGTTTTAGCATCATTTAATTTGAGCTTATTAGCATTACACCATTCAAGAACCTTAGTAGACATTTGATCGACCGTGTTAGTTAAAAAATCAGAATTCTTATGGACTGCATTGAGTGCCAAGTCATCAGCAAATAGATAAGTTTCCAGACATTCATTTTGAACATTTACAGACAGATCGTTTATGTATATAATAAATAGAACAGGCCCAAGAACGGAGCCCTGAGGGACACCATTCATAATTTGCTTAAATTCAGAGGTTTTACCATTGAAACACACGGATTGGTATCTTCCATTTAAATAAGATGATAATAGCTCAACACTTGCATTACCAAAACCATAGAAAGCAAGCTTTTGGAGAAGAAAACTGTGGCACACGGTGTCGAAAGCCTTTGTTAAATCAAAGAATTTACTGTGAACAAAGTTACCAGTTTCTAGTCCTTCAAAGCATCGTTTAACAAAAGCAATAACAGCATCTATAGTACTACGTCCAGCTCTAAATCCGTATTGGGTTGGAGTGAAAAGGGTATTACTTTCAAAGTATTGTACAATCTGTTTGTTCAATAGAATCTCAAAGACTTTAGAAACAATTGGAACAATGCTAATAGGCCTGTAATTGTTATAATCATGTTTGCATCCCTTTTTATAAATGGGAATTACCTTGACGAATTTCAGCATGTCGGGGAAAATACATCTATCAATGCAACAGTTAAAAATATGCACCAGAGGTTCACAAATTAATTCTGAAGCTATTTTAAGAATCTTTGCGTTCATACCATATACATCTAGAGAGGAGCTGTTACTGAGTTTGAGAATGACATCATACATGGCTTCGACAGAAGTATGCTTGAATGTAAATGTGCTGTTAGGTTTGTCTAATAGTGGAAGGAAATCCATAGCGGTACTGTCATTAGGTATATTAGATACAATGCTTTCAGAAACGTTAACGAAGAAAGAATTAAAACCATTAGCATTCAAAACAGAAGAAGATGTGTTACATTTGGAATTATCATTCAAAAGGTCAGAGACGACAGACCAAGTAGATTTGCATTTATTCTTAGAATTACCAATAACATTAGAATAATAATTGATTTTAGTTGACCGAAGCTTTGATTTGTAAATTTTTTTTAGTGCAGCATATTTACATTTAGCAGAAGTCACTCCATAATAAGTAAACAACTTATAATAGAATAGACATTTATCTCTTAAAACATCCAACTCTCTAGTGTACCACTTATTTTTACTACCTTTCATACTGATACCTGACTTGACGAACTTTAAAGGAAAAGCCTTATCTGCAATGTGTTGCAATATATTCAAAAAATTATTAAGTTTATCATTAATATCATGTACACTATATATACCAAACCAATTCACCTGTTTTAATAAATATATAAAATAAACAATAGTCATTTCATTAAAAGGCCTTATGGAATTGTATGAGGAAAATACACCAGCAGATCTTTTGCTGGGTAAAGCAGTCTGAAATATTAAAGCATCATGGTCCGAAAAAACAGTTGGGAGGAGATTGACGGAACATTTCTCTACATGAATATTTGTAATAATGTTATCAATGGCTGTACCATGGTTGCCATCCCGACCTGGACGAGTTGGTTGGTCATTAGTAGCACGTAAGCCGAAGCTCTCAAATAAATTCAACAAGTCTTTTGTGTGACTGCTCGTTCCACAAAAATCAACGTTAAAGTCTGCTGTTAATACAATATTAGTATTAAAAGAGGATTTGTACAAAATACTAAAAAGTTCATTTAATTTAGATAGAAAAACCTCAAAGACACAATTACTATTGTCAGGTGTTCTATAAAGACATAAGCAGAAACCATTAACGCTCTCAATAAATATTCCACTTATTTCAAATATGTTATCAGTAGATAGATCGGTAAAATCAACTGTCTTTTTAGATAAAATACCTTCTTTAACGAATATAGCTGAACCGCCATGTTTGCCTTTAGTTGACCTACAATAGGAATCACTTAAATAAAATCCTTCTATTTTTACTGTGGACAACTCGAATAAGGTTAACCAATGTTCAGTCACACACAGTATATCAATATTTAAATCATTAAGAAGTTGCGTAATATAATCTATTTTGTTTAAGAGGGACTGAACATTCCAGTACAGAATTTTAAAGTCAAATTGTTTTACAGCATGAAAATCTAAATTAATGCTTTTAGGATGCAAATATTCTAGGTTATTTTTTTCTCTTTCGTTGCAAGGGAGTTTAAAGAACTCCTCGGAAATCTGAATTTACTGATGAAAGTACCAGACGGCCAAAAGTCAGCAGAATAAACGGCATTCATGAGTGAAAGTGGTACTCCTACTTTAAACGAACTATAACCTGGAAATTTGGATTTAAGTTTTTCAACTTCATAGTTGGCACTTTTATAGTCATTTAGGTACTCTAACATGTCAGTACATTCCATACCTGGATCCAGCCGAGATATGAACAAGAAATTAGTTTTTTCTACTGTAATAAGTTTACTCTTGCTGTTAGTGCTGTTACCGGTTAAGAATTCGTAGCTGCGCTTCCTTGCCAGTGGTAGGCCTGCCACATCCTTTTTGTCGTTACATGGCGCTTTAGGTTTCTTACTATAAGAAACCGTAGTCCAGTTATTGTCACTGTGGTTACTTACACTTGGCCCGGGTTTATCAATACAAGAAGAAGACTGCAATCTAGTTGTCAAAGCTGTTTTGACTATATCACTGTACTTGCTTATGTTAGTTTCCATGGCCACTTGTTCGCAACTTCTGCTATCGTCGTTGTTGTTTACTCTTGTATTCTGGCTGATTTGAACAGAGTTACTCAATGATGTATCAGCAGAGCTACCGACCAATACAGTCTTGTCACTAATACTTAGGTCACGATCACAGATCGACACATTATTATTACCTTTAAACTCATTTATGTCTTTATTAACAATCCTTGTTTCTTTATACTGAGCTAATTCATTCACTACCGCACTCTGCTGAAGTGATAAGTCATCAAGCTGCTTTTTCAAGTTTAACTGATTCTCACTCATGTTGAACATTTCCGTGCTGATTGTGGAAACAATATTTACGCAATCACAAGAGTGGTCTCTAGTAAACTCAAGTTTATTAAAAGAAGTCTTCATTTCATTAAGTTCGTCACATAATTTAGAAATGACCGTTAGCAGCCTCGATATAGTTAGATTGGCGGAACTAACCTCAACTTGATTGCACACGTCACATTTCCAATATAGACTTTTGGATTCGTGTAATACTTTTCTTTCATTAGCTTTAAGAGGCACACAATTTAGATGAACACTTCCACTACATTCACCACTACATATTACAATTTCGTCAAATTCACCAAATGTCCGTAGGCAAAATTTACATGCTAGCAAAATGTGCGCTTCCTTATCACCCATTCTGAGAGCGGAGCAGCACTAGAGCACGTCTGTTCACCTCGACTGCCAACTGCCAACATCTTAGTAGTAGTAGTAGTACTAATAATATGCAGTTCTACTGTCATTGATTATTATTATTGTTATTATTCTATTATTATTTCACGGTAAAAGCATTCAACATAAAGATCGACCCTGATGCTTTCCGTTCTAGATACTTGTTAGTTTTATGAAAATGTAATAAGTAAAATTTAATTGTCTCTTTAATTTAATTTTTTCTGTGCTAGCCTTAACACGTATATGCGAGAAAGTTTGTGCAACGTATTTTTGCACCATTTATTTGTTCTGAAATGCTTGTTTAACCAGGTTTATTCTTCTCTTAATTTCTGTGTCACACTTGTTAGAATTATTGATAATGCTACCCAAGTAACAAAAACTTTAGACCTGGTCTAGGGCTGTACCGTCAAGCTGTATGTTGATTTTATAATTTTCATTTATTCTTTCAATCACCATGGTGTTTGTTTTCTTTTTATTGATCTTCATTTTAAAAACTTCCAGTGCATCTGATAAAACTTTAAACATTTTATTCATTTCCTTTTCTGAATCAACTAAAATAACTATGTCATCTGCAAATCGAATGCTATGAATACTGACTCCATTTATTAAGTGCCAGTATGGTACTTTATGAGATTGTGTGGTGGACGAAAAAATGTCTGTCCGTCTGTCTGTCCGTCTGTCCGTGTATCTGTACGCACCATAACTCAAATACGCTTTTTCGGATTTTCATGAAACTTGGAAAACACATTTATAATGTCCATGGGAAGAACCCTATTGATATTGAACCAAATCGGTTCACCGGTACCGGAGTAATGCCCAATTTAGTGCCTATTTTAATAGATTATGGCGCCTTTCTAATAGAAAGGCGCCATCACTCAAATACGCTGTAGCGGATTTCCATGAAACTTGGTATACCCATTTATGACGTCCATGAGAAGTGCCCTATTGAATTTGAACCTAATCTGTTGACCGGTACCGGAGTAAAACCCAATTTAGTGTCTACTTTAAAGGCGCAATAACTCAAATACGCTTTATCGGATATTTATGAAACTTCGTATACGCATTTATAATGTCCATGGGAAGACGTTTATTGATATTGGACCAAATCGGTTGGCCAGTACCGGAATAATGCCCAATTTAGTGTTTTTATGTTAATATATAAGAAGTCGCGATAACTCAAATATGCTTTATTGGATTTTCCTGAAATTTTGTATACCCATTTATAATGTTCGTGGAAAGACGTCTACTGATATTGGACCAAATCGGTAGACCGGTACCGGAGTAAAACCCAATTTAGTGTATATTTTAAAGACGCGGTAACTCAAATACGCTTTACCGGATTTTTATGAAACTTGGTATACACATTTATAATGTCCATGGGAAGACATCTATTCATAATGGATAAAATCGGTTGACCTGTTTCGGAGTAATGCTCAATTTAGTGCCTATTTTATGGTAATATACGTATTCGAAAGAATTTATAAAAAAAAATTAAAATCAGTTATCTTGACAACATAGCCTATTGTTTAACTGTGATCTTGTAAGGCCTTGGAAATTAAAATACAGGTAGCTATGACAAAAAATATATTGATTTACATGCGCTTATCCAACTAGACCGTTAAAATGACCCAGGTGGCCGTGATGGTAGACCTTTCTTCTTCCGTAAGCCCTGCTTAATGAATAAATCTGGAGCTTAACTTGGAAATCAATTTAAAAAAAAAAAAAAACATATTCTGCATATCATAATTGCAGTCATAACTGATTAAACCAAAACATACTGGCACTTTGTTACATCAGTTTACCTGATTTTATTTTAATACCCTTTGTTTTTCCTTTCATTTCTCTGATTGCTTCCTCAATGAACATGTTAAACAGATTTGGGCAGCCTTACTCTTCTTATTCTGGCTTCTTGTCTGCTCCCATTAATATTTATTTCAGTTTTTTGTATTTTGTAGAAATTTAGAATAAGTTTTCTATCCCTTCAGTCTACTCCACATTTTTTTAACGTTTGGAATAGTAATTCCCAGTCCACGTTATCAAAGGCCTTTTCGAGGTCTATGAAGGTAACAAAGGTTCTTCTGTTTACTTCAATTCTTCTATCTAAAATTAGTCTAAGGGCTAAAATTGCTTCTCTAGTTCCTGTCCCTGTTCTGAACCCAAATTGATCTTCATCTAAATTCTGTTCAATTTTTTCCTTTAGCCTCTCTTTAATAATTATGTTTAGTAAAATCTTTGGTGCATGAGAAAGAATTGATATAGTTCTGTAATAATAAGAATAAGGAAGAAATAATAATAATAATAATAATAATAATAATAATAATTGTTGTTTATCTGTCATTAAACTTATACAAAGTAATAGACACTATCAATATAAAAATTCTAAACCTATACAAACACCAGGTCACTCTGATTTGTCTCATCGAATAAACTATGAGCCTAATTATTGTGTGAACTGTTTTCTTTGCAGTCCGGCATGCGTTTATGTAATTGCATTATAAATTGAGTCTTGCCAAATAAAGGGAAGTACTGTTTCAGGTAATTGAATGTTGCATGCACTGGCAGTTTGAAGCGCCCTGAGGTTTTAAAATGGTTTCAGCAGCACCTGTTCCATGCGTCCAAACGGCATAAAATTTTGTGTAGTTACACTTTAGGTTGATAAACTTCATTTTTGCCAATGAGGGGACATTATATAGTAAGAATTTTATATCCATCTCATTAATATGGATGTAGGATAGCCCAGATAATTTGCCAAAAACATTCACTTTTAGTTACCAGTCTTTTATTTTCATTTGTGAGTTTGTAAATTAATTGCTTAAAAAGTAATGAAATATAAATTATCTAAAAATTACATTATATGTTAAAATATCTATAGGCTTGTTTATTAAAATTTAATTTTTTTAAAAAACAGTTATGCCAGTCATTAGTGTGTAACTTAATTAAGTTGTGTCTTGTGTATGTTGTAATATTGAATAAAAATCTTGAGTGTTTTTAAAAAAAACGAAGTTAAAATGTCTTGTGTATTTATGTCACGCATATGTCATAAATATAAAAGAACTGTGTACTCACAATGCTCTATCACTGTATTTTCTGTTGTACTTGTCGTGTTTTCTTTCTTCTTTTTTCTTTTTTCTTTGATGTTCTTGTAGTTCAGCGTGCTTGTGGAAATTCCGATGTCTTGTTGTCTTCTTAGTGATATGATGTAATATTATGTTAGTGGCAAATTTCATTGGTATCCTATTGGTATTTTAACTGGGTTTTTTAAAAACACTCAAGATTTTTATTCAATATTACAACATATACAAGACACAACTTAATTAAGTTACACACTAATGACTGGCATAACTGTTTTTTTTTAAATTAAATTTGTATAAACAGGCCTATAGATATTTTAACATATAATGTAATTTTTAGACCATTTATATTTCATCACTTTTTAAGCAATTAATTTACAAACTCACAAATGAAAATAAAATACTGGTAACTAAAAGTGAATGTTTTGGCAAATTTTCTGGGCTATCCTACATCCATATTAATGAGGGTATAAGGTGGATGTAAAATTCTTACTATATAGGGGAGAGTTGCCGAAGTTGGACCTCCTTCATATTTCGCTATGTGTTATTAACTTAAACCTTCAAGTTGGCTCTATTGGTGAGAAATGTTGTCAAGGATGCGTGTACCAACGTTCAGTTGGCTGCAGCCTTTGAAGAAAGAATAACTGCAATTATTCTGCTCTTCTCGTTTGTGTAACAAAAATCGCGCTACAAATGATAAGCTATTGTGCAGAGTAAGAGTAAGCAAAACAATTACCTACATTATATTTACAACTGCCCTTCATTAGTAAATAACTAGATATCGTAAAATTAGTGTTATATTTTGTGAGTCCTTGTAGCATCATATTTCTTTACATGGCGTCCAGTTGCCGAAGTTGGACCACTGCGTGTTTTCTAATTTGGACCACCATAACTTCCTTTTTTTATCTCCTAGTATAGGCAGATTTAGTATATTTGGTACATTTTACATTTTTTATGCAATTTGTTTCCTAGGTTATTCTCTGTTACTTATTTGAAGCACTTTATCAGTACAAAACAGTTTGCTTTTAATTTACAAATTATAATTGAAGGTTTTGTATAATAGGCCCTAACTAACTTACTTTAAATGATATGTGTGCCTAATAAATTTGTTAAAATACAGGTTTTTAAAAAATTGCAATTATTACTTTTTTACTCACAGTTTTACCATCGGTCCAAATTAAGCAACCGGTTTCCTAATTCGGACCATTTACAGACTTCTAAATTTTAAATTGTAGGACTTGGAGATATATATATATCTATACAAAATATAATACGACCAGATGAAAGTGTATAAAATGTAGATTATTGTACAATATATTTTGTATCTATTAAATACATAATAAAGGCGTGGGGTAACAAAATGTAAAATCGGTCCAACATAGGCAACCTTCCCCTACACTTTAGGTGTTCGAAAAAAGGGAGCTCAGGAAAATAGTTGGGCCTATAAGAGATGAAGGAGGGAAAACTATCAAAACTGCATTTTGGCGTTGACTACAACCGGTGAAAGTGGTTTCATTCATAGATACCATCACAAAATATAAGCTGTAGATTGAAATATACTTACTTAATGTACCCTCCTGTTCTCGTCCTTTCTTTCTCAGCTCCATCATGCTGTCTAAAAAGTCCTTCCTGTCCAATTTGTTGTTCTCTCTGAAATACAGCATATCAACGCTGTCACTAGACAAGCCATCTATTTTATATGGAAGTTGAAACATAGTTCGATTGTATACAGCTAGCAGGTGCCCGCGGCTTCGCCCACGAAAATTAATTGAAAAATTAAAAAATCAAGAGTATAATAATTATTAAAGCATTTAAGGGGTACGCCGTAGCGTAGTGGTTGAGGCGCTGCGCTCCAAACCGGAAGGTCGCGGGTTCGATCCCCGATGAGGTCGTTGGAGTTTTTCAATTGGCCTAACCCTTCTGGTGGCACTATGGCCCTGGGGTCGACTCAGCCTCTAACAGAAATGAGTACCAGGAGCAATCCTGGGGGTAAAGGCGGCCGGTGCGTAAGGCTGACAACCTTCCCACCTTCATGTGCCGATGTCTAAAAATCTGGGAGCCTCAACCTCCTGGAACCCTCTGGGCCTCCATGGCCTGTAATAGGGAACACTTTACTTTTTATATTTATTAATACTTGCACGCGGATCATTCATAAACTAAACCATTAATAATTAATGAAACAGCTAAAATTCCGGCTTTAGACTACATTCCACGATTAGAAAGCCTCGACTGGGAAAACGATCTCAGATTCGATTATGCAGTTCCAAAGCTAACTGTGAACACTGATAATACCACTGCCTTCTAGTCTGTAGGCCTATTAGTCGTGTGTAATTCTCGAGACGGCGGTGGATAATGCGTATCGTTTCTCAACTGTTTGTTGACAGATGAAGATCATGTTAATTTTATTTGTTAAATTCAGTCTAATTTTCAGAAATTATGTAACTTTTCAAGGGAAGGAGCCGTATGTTTGGATTTTTATTGTCCGCGATACTTCCAGGGTTAAACTATCAATATATTATAGCTGGTGCCCACGGCTTCGCCCGTCATTATTAATTGACTCCAGGATTTTTAAGAAATTTACACTGGCAGTTTATTAAAAATGTTTGTGGTTCAGAGCTATGAAAATTGTAAGTAAAAATAAAATTAGAATATTTGTTCATTGTGTTCATTCCACTTAGGCCTTATATAATGAAGAAACTGTTTTTCTAATTTTGTACTCTTCGTGAAAGTTTAGACTGCGAGAGACGAACATCGCCGAGTATATCCGATGTCTCACGATATATATACAGGTATATACTGTACTTACACGACTCGAGTGATTTCTGCAGGCATGTTGCAAAACTTAAATACTGGGATGAAACTCACCGGTAACTGACAGTGGTCCATATGGTGCTCCTCAAGAAGCTGGCCACGTCTTCAGCCACGATCTTGATCTTGAAGAAACTCTGCAGATGCGGCGCGAAGGATATGGCGAGTGTTGCGAAGGATTTGACGGCGTCGAAGTGAAAGGCCTTTCTCATGTACCTCCTGAACTCAGCGTCCGGGTTCTTCAGGGAGTTGCTGTCCACTCCAAACGCTACACTGGCTATCACATCGGTGGTGAATCTCGCCATGGTCTCTTTCACAGGTACGGGGATTCCCATGTCGGATTTGTCTTGCAGAAACATTCGAAGGTGCTCAGCTGTGTTGTCCACTATGTCGAACATCTTCTTCATCTTAAAAAAATTAAAAAAAATTAAAAATAATAATAATAATAATAATAATAATAATAATAATAATAATAATAATAATAATAATAATAATGTTTTGTTCAGTTTTGTATTATGATTAGGCTTTTCGGGATAAATGCACTATTTATTTATTATTTTCATTATCAATAAATAATTAAATTTCAGATTATATTAGCGTAATTTAAATGGATATGATACAGGGTGAAATAATGAGGATGGCATATAAATATCCAATTCGGCAATTGCCTTTACGATTGGAGAAACCACGAAGAAACCCATGTTAAATTGGCCGGCCACGGGATTTGAACCTGGGACCTCCCGAATGCGGGTCCAAGACGTTATCATCTCGACCACCTCCTTCAGTAAGCACGTATAATAGCTCACGATAATAAAAGAATCAATCACTCATGTACTTTCTCTATCCTGACTATGGATCATATTTTCTTGCTTCTTATATAATTAAAATATTAATTTGAAATTAGTAAAAATTCAAGTAACCTAATTTACATATGAAAATTAATAAAATAATTCTATATACTGTAGTATATACCCGGATTATTAAAGTAAGAAAAAATCTCATTATTTAGTCATTTGTCAAAGATTTTACTATTTCAATTTAATTAATTCGTAATTCATGCAGTAAAAACTGTATTATTTCATTAAAGCAATTACAAAGACTTCACGCCGTTTATGATGCATTCAAATGAAATGTTATGTGATTTTAATGGCTTTAGATTAAAAACATAACATCGAGCGAAAGGTGGCACTTAGACAAAATACGTGGGGCGTTCCGAAAGTAAGTTTGGGCATGTTTTCACACGAAAACTATATTGCCCCCCCCCTAAAAAAAATGGCATCATGAACTATACAACCTTCACTATTTTTGACATTGAGACATTTGCTTAGCGTGCAAACAGTTTGAAGAAACCACTCTGGTAAAACTTGGTGCCCTGCGATGCAGCCTGCTCGAACTCAGCATTGGTTTGGAAGTGACGTCCGAAGCGTGCGACTTTCAGTGCAGGGATCAGATGAAAGTCCAATGGGTAAAATCCAATCTCTCCCGTCCGAATCGACGACCAAACGTGGACCAAAATAGGACGAGGAAATTTCATTATCGTACTCGAATAACTCGGGCACGCCGGTCTGCTGCTACTCTCTCTTGTGCTACCAAAAATGGACGAATTTTCATTATCATACTGAAATAACGCCGGTCTACTGCTACTCTCTCTTTTTCGGCGCTCAACGCATGCGTCATTCGTACTCCGCTGACGCACCTTCCGTCGTTGAACAAGCAACAAGCGTGGATTGTTATGGCGATTGTTTATTTCAATTCCTATACCATCTTCACTTTTAAAAAATGACGAAACTTACTTTCGGAACATCTCTCGTACAAATTAAATTGATGAAAAACAGAAGTCCTGACCTTTCCCGTTGTGAACACTGGTGTCATTCCCATTCTCACGTGCTTCCACTTCTGCCCCTTGAGAGCGAAGATGGCGTTGCCGGTGATGGGGTCAACACTTGCGTCTGCAGTCTGCACTCGGTCAATGAAGTTGTGCGAATCCTTCACCAACACGTTCTTCACCATCTCTGGATCTACCAGCATTAGCGAAGGAGAGTCGAACGAGAAGAATCCTACGTAAGGCTTGTCTTTGTGCTTGTCGTATATTTTCTTGAGGGTTTGGCCTATGTCCAGGGTCTGTAGGACCGCTTCCTTGAGGTTGCCCAGGAAGGGCAATGGTGGCTCGTAGGGAATGCCATGGCGCTTCCAGAATGAGAAATTCCTCGTGAAGTACCAGTAGGTTAAGGCGCAGAGTGCAGCCAGTGCTATGGACACCGGTACGAGCACAGCCATGATCCGCTGTGGTCTGCGTGTCAAACTGACAGATAAGTGTCTCTACGTCAATCCCGGTCACATGTCCAGCCCAAGGGCCTCTTCACACCAATTGAGTAATTGAATAAAAACTCCTTGTTACTAATGTTATTTTGAATACTAAACGTTGTTTAACAGAACTCTCTCTGTCTATGTAAACTACCATTTTATGGGCTGAACTGTAATAGTATATTGCGATACAAGTGCCATAAGCGATGCATACGGATCGAGGAAATAGTTTGAAAAAACGAGGCGCTTGCGGATCAACTTTCATTTCCTGCGACGGCGAGGCGGTACGTTTTCGAGTTATAGGCTACATTGTGAATTTCAGTTCGTTGTATAAATTTATTTTTATTATGTCTTTTCTAAAAGCACATATTTATTTTCCTTTTGCATGAACTGGAAAACCTATTATCATAGGTAATCCCTCGAGGGGTTACGGTTTAGATTATCGATAGATTCGTGACTGCTGAAACTCGTCAACTCGAGTTGGATTTATGAAGCCTATTCCATGAAAAAAAATTTAACGGATTATACAAATAATATATATATATTTTTTTTTTTTTTTTTTTTTTTACACTATAGATTTATTGATATTAACATCAAATTGCTTTAGTTTCCTAATTCCGATATTTACATGTAGATGGATTTTCAGTCTATTTACCAAGAGTTCAGCAAAGTAGTTAGGCCTATACAATTACAAAAAAAATCCAAGTAGGAGAATTACAAATAAGCAGTGTACTGTTCATTATAAAAACCACATTGTATAATGGTTCAGTCAATATACAAATGCAAATTACAACTTACAAAGGCACATTTTTGTAGATTTTTCGCACATATTAAGTTGTCATTTGAATCTACAAACCAACACAACCACCATAAAATGCATTTTTTTATAACAAGCAATACACCTCCAATCTACAATTCTACTACGTGGATTTTTTTATTATATTTATATATTATTTATATTTATATTTATACAAAATATTTATACAAAACAAAACAAGACCACCTGAATGAGCATGCGCTCGTGCTCGGGCACAGTTCAGCCATTTACATTATAAAATACAAATTACAAATGCATAAAGAAAATATAATTAAATCAAAACCTAAAAATAATAATAATAAAGAAAGAACAGAAAAGTAAAAAGAAAAAAGGAAAAGTAGTAAGAACAAAAATTGAAACCCTGAGTTATTACAAATAAAATCGTTCCTTAATTGTCTACTAAGTACAGAGTGAAGTAACTTTTGAACTATGAAATAAGATTTTTGATAAACATATTGAATTTTTTGTTGTTCATATGTACTATTTCTGGATGTGACCTAATTATAGAGTTATAGAGTCTTGGACCATAATAAATGCTATGTTTAGAGCCAGAAGAGGTGAAGTATTTTGGTTCTATTAAAGGCAATGATTTATTTCTTCTAGTATTGTAGTTATGAGGATCCGATACATGTACGTTGCGGTATTTTTGAAAGTATTTTAAAAGTGTGAGCTTATAAATTTGTTCTATCAATTCTGTTGGATATTCTATAGGCTTTTTTAAACAAATTTTTATAATTCTCTTCTGTATTAGAATCAAAGGAGTCAATACAGATGTGCCACTTCCCCCCCAGCCAATGATACCATATTGGAGGACAGATTGTATTAGAGCTAAGTAGACTGTTCTTAAGACTTCAGTCGGTAAATATTGTTTTAGACAGACAAATTTGTATAATGTTTTTCTTAATCTGGTACATAAATATGTGATGTGTTTGTCGAATTTCAGATGACGATCTATAATAATACCAAGGTATTTGACCTGATTTGTCTCCTTCACAGCCTGGCAGGTACATGAATCAGATTCACAGTTGATATCATGTAGTCTTACGCACAAGTTTTGATCAATTTTTAATTGTGGAGTACCAGCAATTGTTAATGAGAATGGAACACAGTTTGTTTTATCTATATTTAATACTAACCTATTGCAGTCAAGCCAACTTTTAACTACTCTTAATCCCTTATTAGCCCATTTGTAAGTATCCTGCCAAGTTGGAGCGGAAAATAGCAATACGGTATCATCGGCATAAGAGTAAAGACGGCCATGGAAATTATTTAAGTCCAAATGCAGCAACTCATTTATGTAGATAATGAAAAGAATTGGACCCAAAATTGTTCCTTGTGGCACACCAGTATCCACATCTCTGATATCACTAAACTGATCCTTAATTTTGGTTATTTGCGTTCTATTTTGTAAATAAGACCGAAATAAATTTAGTGCAGTACCTCTTACTCCACATTATTTTGGTGTTTTGTTATATAAAGACAAAACCAACAGCTGCGAGATCATTGCCTACTATGAATCAACCATCCATGAATCGATTCGAGTTACCATGTTGTAACCAATGCTACCATTGGTGCATATAAGACATTAACTTAATTCAGGTTCACTGACAGCAGAAAAATCACGAAGTGGCTTGCACCGAACCGAAATTGTTTTTAATTAATGTACATTTATATTATTGTACATTTATATTATTGTACATTTATATTATTTCAATTTCTAAACAAGTTGTGTTGTATAAAATAATCTGTTTTCGTGCTGCTTAATGGCAGCATGTGACGTATTAATCACGGCACATTGATGCTTACATGTCCAGTAACGAGCTGACCATTTTATCGGATAAAATACCATCCTCGTATTAATAGCAAGCATTTTATAAGATAAACGATCGTGATTGGTCTTTATCTGAGGAATTGCTAAACGTTATTGGTCAATGTCAAAGACGCTGCGTATGAGTGGAATAGTCCAATAAAAATATTTTTTTAACAGAGTTTGTTCGGAACACGCAATATGAGATGTGCAAAAAGCAAACAAGCAAAAAAACGTTAACATGTGTTATGCCAACATACAAATTATTGTAAACAGTTCTAATGAGTTATTTAGAATCTAATTACTGTTACAAATGACCTCAAACTTTTCCACTTTCTGACGCCTTATTTAATTGAGATTTCTAGGAATCTGCCGGCAAGGATGTGTGACGCCATGGCCGTCCGGAAGGGGGGGCAGGGTAGGGCCGCTGCCCCTCCCTGGAAATTTTGTTTACACATAAACCTCTAAATTAAATGACTATAAGCAACTAATGTAAAGTGAGGTTGTTTGGATGTAAACGAGCTGTAACAGCTGACTAGATATGAGTATGTAGCATTGGCCAATTGGCGAATAGCCAAAGGTCCTGAGTTCAAGTCCCAGTGCCGGAGGAATTTTTCTCCTATAATATTCCTATCTTTACAATGTTAACTTAAAACAAAAAACTACTAAAACTAGATAGATATATGCATACGCATTCATGAACCACAGAATATTGTCTCTGTTGGATATTAGTACATGATAATATTATGGGAGAAAAACTCTTCTGACACTGGGATTTGAACCCAGCACCTTTGGCTATCCGTGCCAATGCTCTACCAACTGAGCTAAGCTACAGTTCACTTCACAGAGCCAGATGGAACCTCTCTCCTATGACGGCCAATTGAAAAACTCCAACGATCCCACCGGGAATCGAACCCGCGACCTTCCGGTTTGTAGCGAAGCGCCTCAACCACTACGATACGGCGTACCCCGGCACATAAGTAAGGTGTGTTTAAAATGAAATACAGGCTACTCACACTGAAGTTTACTGTAGATTTAACACTAATAAATTTTAGCTTAGAAGTTTATCAATGTGATGAAGTTGTGATCAGTGCTCATAACGGGAATTTTTCTCACAGCTGATCTATGACAACGTCTATTGTTTCTTCTTTAAGGTCTAGATAAAGACACGTAAGCGTCACACATGGGCGTCCGCAGAAATTTTGTCAAGGGGGGGCCAATGAACGAATTACTGCCACCACCACCATCACTATGCTAATAATAATAATAATAATAATAATAATAATAATAATAATAATAATAATAATAAAGTTGTTGTATCATTATTATTGTTATTATTATTATTATTATTATTATTATTATTATTATTATTAACATTATTGCTATTATTTTTATTACTATTCCTATTATTATTACTATTCACATTATTGCTATTATTATCATCATCATTATTATTATTATTATATAATCAACATCCTTCATTTACTGTAGCTGGACTATGGCCATGGATACAAAGAAAACATCTGATGTACACACTCACATGACTTTTCTTACTCCTTACAATTTCTACTATTCATATAAAATATAAAATGTTTGGGAAAAATGGTTTCAAGTTTAGGGGAAGTAATTATTCTACCAACTGAGCTAAGCCGGAGCCCAATTCTCCTATAATATTCTCATGTAATGTCCAACAGAGACAATAATCTGTGGTTCATGAATGCTTATATATCTATATTGTAAAGATAGGTTATTGCGTTTCCCCTTAAAGACTTTTTACACATAAAAAATACAAATAGTTTTCGGCATGAACGCTTTCAGATTTTCCTTTTGAGTCCTGATGTTAAATTTATTTATTGAACAGTGCCTAGAGTCCCCCGTCCAATGGCTCGGCTGAGAGCTGTCCGGACAGACGTATGCATTTAGTACAGCAATGAGGTAAGTGTGAATGCATTGTGTTATTGACACATGCCAATGGTTCAAGGTTATTTTAAAGTGCAGTTATTGTTTTTCGGGACCCGTGGCCTTCAGCTGTTCATCTCATCATGATGATTTGCACAATACTTCATTCGAGCCGTGGATAACAATTTCATCTGGAAGAAACCTAAAACTTAATCAAGCACCATGATTCACACTTCAATTAGGAACGTAAGATTATAAACTATAATTATATTTATTAATTAATGAATTTCATCTTCAGACAGGGTTAAAATAGTTATAAAATTGAAAGAGTGTCCACCTTACAACCCTTGTCGTAGCACTTATCTGGGGCCACTTATATATAAAATATAAAATAACACAGAAGATACAATCACTCATTAAAAACAATGTTGTCGTAATATTAAAATCTTCTTCTTGGTCTCAGATGCGTCCATTATTTGAATACCGTATGCATTTCGATGCAAGTTGCATCATCTTCAGTTCAGATTTGGAGATACAACAGTCACACTGTCTAATGAATGATGAGTACCGTATATCATTCGAAGTGGAGAAATTCAAATATCTACGAGCAATAATTACATGCACAAATACTATTAAGGCAGAAGTTAAGTCTTGAATAAAATCAGGAAATGCTTACTTTTATTTCATGCAGTTCAGAAACTCTATCTTCTCGTCTTCTGTCCAGAAATCTAAAAGTGAACATTTATAAGACAATATTATCCTGCTGGTTGTATTATAAGGATGTGAGACATGGTCGCTTACTCTTCGGGAAGAACATAATCTGAGAGTGTTCGAAAACTCGCGAACGAAATCGAAAATAAAAAAATCCGGCTTGGAGGTGCATTCTCCCATCCTTCAGTCCATATATGTTTAAAATTTCAGTTTTCGGCGTTCAGTAGATTTCGCTGGGCATCGCGCACAGACAGACACTTTCTTCTCTTATTATTATAAAAATGACTTCATGAAAATTCAGTGATTAGTAGTAGTCTATAGTGTGTAAATTCCACCTATTCCCTCGAATTTGGTTTTATAAATGGATCAACGAATATAATAAGATTATCTGGGAAAAGAAAAAGGACTTGAAGATGGCGGAATAAAAGCCGAATATATCGTTCATCCAACAGAATACAAATTTTAATGTTTTATAATATTGACAATTTTAGAAGTGACAAAACTATTAAGCTGATATAACAAGAACGTTTATAAAACCAAATTCGAGAGAATAGGTGAAATTTATGCACACTATACAACACAATTATATCTCTCGTAGGAAAAATAAATATCAAATCTATCAACAAAGAATTGATTAAATAAACCTACTAATTACCCATCAAAACTATTATATGCTGAATTCAATGTTATGAAAGTCGAACAGCTTTGTAAGTTAAAATTATTAATATACTATCATAGAAACAGATCTAAATTTATTTCCTACAGTCATTGTCAAAATACAAGAAGAAACGGCATTTTTCGTTTCGCTGAATCAAAATATAAGACGACCAAGGGGCAATTACATGATCAAAACTATGGTTTGAAATTGTGTAATAATTTTGTTTGGTCTTTCAATGTTTCGACTCAATTTATTCGATTTTTTGTTGGTGTAAATTCTATATAAAAAATTGGTTATTGCTGCATAATTATTTTTGTATATACAATGTACTCATACATTTATACTTTTTCGTTTGTAGTATACTATGCATTGATATACAGGTGTTAACGAATAACACAGAAATATTTTTACCTGTCTATAGAGGGGGCATAGACAAGAAACTTTTATTAGGAGATTTTTACTCTATGAAGTAAAATGTGTAGCCTATGCTACAGGGCATTAAAGTCATAATTTGGTGGTCATAAGTCAATAATTATGCGAAATAGGGTTAAAATTTTCATTAAATTGACTTCATGCCTTCTTAATGATCCATAAAAACCTGATTCTTAACATTCATCCACAGCTATCACATAATTTAGAGTTTTCATAATCAGCAAAATTTACAGACTAATCACATGACTGGTCGTCACTGCATTATTCTTTTTTTATTCATAACTACATTGTTCCTTTGTTTTGCATTTTTAAAAATGTTAGAAGTCAGTGGCGGCCATGCCCTGAGAGATTTTATGCTGTAACAGGAAAAATTCAATCCATAGAGCAAAAATCTTCTAATAAATGTATCTTATTTATGTCCCCTATATACACAGGTAAAATATTTCGGTGTTATTCATTAACACTCTGTATAATTAGACTTATATTAATCTACTATACCCGTTAAACACGAGCTTTGCTCATATAGGGGAATGTTGGTTTTATTTGTTTTTACTTGTACTAAATGTGAAATAATGTAAGTAATGAAATGTAATAATAATAATAATAATAATAATAATAATAATAATAATAATAATAATAATAATAATAATAATAATAATAATAATAATAATAATAATTCAAATGATGGTTAGTTAAAAGCCAGTCATCATTTGCGTATGCCCAGGCTTTATCTGTTTATGCCATTAATCGCTGCTGACGTAATTGGCACTTGGGTCCAAGGATGCAATAGCTTCAATAGATTGAGAGATATGTAAATTACATTGGCGCTTAACTCTCTTAAGGCATCGCACGAGTGATTGCTATCTAAATACTCGAGATATGGAGATTACCGACTTATTTTTACAACCCGATCATTCAATCATATCTGTTATCCCAGCTCTCGATATCTTGTCCAGCAAGTCATCAATACAAAATGAGAGAGCCGTTTATAAAGTAAGCTTCCTTGGAGCCGTTTACAGAAACAAAAAACAATTTCATGGAAATGTTTATTGCTACAGATACAGCAAGTGTTCAGCTATTTTTAAACCTATTCGCCATCGGAATTGAGACATTTTTCATTCCGTGGGAACAACGTTTGAATACCTGTGTCGGAGAAGTCTGCCGCCTAGGTTTTGAACCATTGTGTAACAACATGTCCGCCTCTTTGTCATTCTCTACCATTCTTTGTCATTTCGTGAGGTGTAGGAGAGGATGGAAATCAATGGGAGCGAGATCCGGGCTGTAGGGTGAATTATTAAACACCTCACAGTCGAACTTCTGCAGAAGACTTGGTGGGAGGTGTTTAAAAATCCACTCCATAGCCCGAATCTGGTTCCCAGTGATTTTAATCTTTTCCCACATCTCAAGAAATGACAGCGAATGAAAGAGGCGAAGGTGGTTGTCACACGGGGATTCAAAAGTAGCTGAACACTTGCTGTATCTGTTGCAATAAACATTTCCATTATGAAATTGTGTTTTGTTTCTATAAACGGCTCCAGCGAAACTTAGTTTATGGACGGCCTTCGTAGGTTCACTGACTCAAATATTTCTTCATTGACGCTTAGGTGACATCACAGCTGTTTACCCCGGGGTGGCCATCTGCCTGTCTTTTGGGAGCTGTAATCTGAGGGATGAACTGCAATTGTTTGTATTTTACTAGGAGGTGCCCGTGGCTTCGCCCACGATAATTCTTTTAAAAATTAAAAATTAAGTGCATAATAATAATTATTAAAGCATTATATTTATTAACACTTGCACGCGAATCATTCATAAACTAAGCCATTAATAATTAATGAAACAGCTAAAATTCCGGCTTTAAAGCGCCCCCTGGGAAAACTATATCAGAATCGATCATGCAGTTCCAAAGAACCTATAAAGGAGGCCATGGGTGAACACATAATACATATTGTTTCTCAACTGTTTATTGACATGAATATGATGTGAATTTTATTTTATCAATTCAGTGTAATTTTCAGAAATTATATAATGTTTCAAGGGAAGGAATGGTTTGTTTGGATTATTATTATCAGCGATATTTCAAGAAATAAAACCATCAATATTTTACAGCTGTTGCCCCCGGCTTCGCCCGCCATTATTCATTGACTCCAGGATTTTTAAGAAAATTACACTGGTAGATTATTAAAAATGTTTGTGGTTCAGAGCTATGAAAATTGTAAGTAAAAATAAATTAGAATATTTGTTCATTGTGTTCATTTCACTTACGCCTTATATAATAAAGAAACAGTTTTCCTTCCTAATTTTGTAGTCGCCATGAAAGTTTAGACTGCGAGAGACGAACATCGCCGAGTATACCCGATGTCTCACGAAGCGGGCGAGCAAGCACGCTATTTAGGGCCGTTGAATTGTATAAGAGTAGATAGGGGCAAGAATGGTCTACAAAATATTACTTAGAGATGATGAAGCGATCAAACAGGAGCAAATTCTTTAAAATTAGAAATTCATTACAAGTAGAACGGTAAATCACCTGTAAAACTGTTAAAAAGTGGTTACCTAATTGAATTTATATGATGTAATAATTTAGCGTCATAAACGTTTTAAATTGGAACATTTATTTTCAGAAAACACTTTCTTTTATTATGTCAAATTTAGGATTTTTGGGTTATATTTAGTGACTTTTAAGGGCATATTTACAGTCATATTTTTAGGTCATAAACATTCCACCCTTAATTATAACCAAACACCAGTGCTGCCAACTGAATTCCGTCTCTTAGCGTTTTTTCGCCTGTACAAGAGCTGCGGAGCGACTTATTGATGACACTGTATATGTTAAACAAGGGAATTATGCAAGCAATTCAAGTGAAAAAATCACAAGGAAAATATCACACAAGCACCATAACTAGTCAGTAATTAATCAAAACATGTTACTTACATATATTTTATTAAGTAAATTTATTATTTACTTTGTACATTTTACAGATTTTAACCACAAATCAATATAAATTCGTCATTTTCATTATACATAGCGCCATTGTGGCTTCCATGCACTCACTCATGTTGCAGTTTTGTCGTGTGTTATCACTTGCTGCATAGTAAAATCTCTTCCTACACTAGGGTGCATGGCGCAATTATAGAGTGTTCTCTTTGTAGTTAATTTCACTTAACACCAACAATTCATGTGTACAGAAGAAAAACTTAATACATCACAAAAGCTGGAGAATAGGCTACATACTGTTTAAATCAGTGATCTTCAACATTTTATTTTTGGTGAAAGACTAGCGGGCCGCATGGATTTATTGATTATTAATAACATGATACGTAACAGAAATAAATCAATTATATTGCAATATCTATAGTGTATTATATTTCGTCTTCACTTTGCAATGATAATGAATAACACAAAATACGGTAACATGTGAGAGACCTGACTAGGGTTGAGCATCGATGGTTCATGTCGATGATCGACGTTTTTTTACATCGATGAAAAACAACCGATGTTTTTACTACTTCGATGTTTCTCTTCGACATCGATGTTTTTATAATAAAAAAATATATTAATAGGTCTACCTTGGTTCTAAGATGTAATTTTATTTACAGGAGCCAAATTTCTCAAAACATCGACTTTTTACATCGATAGTTTTCATGGAAATATTTCAGTTTATTTATGAATATTGCCTAATTTTCTGGAACCATGACCGTTTTTAATATACATCGATGTTTTTTGTCTAAATACACCGATGTTTTCAGGTCGATATTATCGTCACATCGAGGTTTTCAGGTCGGTATTATCGTCACATCGATAGTGAACATCGATGTTTTAACTATCGATGATCATCCCTAGACCTGCCACTGTTTGTTTTGTCAATATTGGCATTATATGTAGTTAAAATTAGTATTTAATGCGGGCCGCCAAAAATTAATCCACGGGCCGCATGCGGCCCCCGGGCTCTTATTATAACAACAGGCACTATTAATTAAAAATAATGAAATGAAGTTAGATGAAAATCTTTATTAACGAAATCCTTTTATAAAGCGCATAAAAAATTAAATTCTGGTTTTTCACCATGCAAAAATTATGAAAACAATGCAAATCGAGTTTCCAAACACTGCATCTTAATTCGAATCCAATGCGGCCATTTTTAACCTTCTGTTGCTGCGTGTCCGTCAGCTCACGCGAGTAGTACTGCCTAGCGCCGCGTTCTTAATTTACGCTAACCCATTAACTAGTGTATGTTACAGTGAAATTTTTTCTACCTGGCCCTGCGCAGAGAAATGCGCAATAGTCCACTAGAAATATTGTCATTTGAAGGGGTGATATTTCATTCATACATTAGTTTTCAAGGGGAGTCACATCGCGCTGACTAAGATATACGGCTATAGCTGTCATGACTGGCGGGAGGGGAAGATGACGCGCGAGTCTCAGTTCTGTGCCATGTCTCGCCACACGCGCCTAGCCTAATTTAAATGTTAGCACACGACCGATTTTAACCTGTACTTAACCTGTAGCTGCCACTCGCTTCGTGACGAACTCTAGGCTGTGCCTCGTTCTTGGATTTTAGTGAATGAGAGCGGAATCCCGTCCTTGGTGGACAATAGAAGTGCCTTCAGGTCGAGAACGAGTGGGATTGGCGTGTTCTTGCAGGGCGTAACTTCATACCGATTCAGGATGTGGATCAACCCAGCCTTGGACTGCATCAACCCGAACCTCATTCCTGCAACAATTAAACAAGTCACATATTCATATTTTATAAAAACCTGGTGTAAAATTCACACAACTTCCTCTGTCCAAATAAAATTTAGCCTCTTATGGCCGGTTTCTATAAACTGGCGAATTACCTATGGGTTAATTATCCAATAGACAGAATTTACACAAAAATAACACCACACAAACACGAATAATTTCAAGATAGCAATCACTTACACTTGTGGCGAGTTTCTAGATAAATGTCCTCTGGGTAAACATGAAAATGACAGAAAAAATGTTCCTACAAATTCGGGCTAGATCTTTCGAAGGGTAAATCGTCGGGTTAATTTATCCTTTCATGGATGGCTGTATAAAATTTAGCTTATTGTAGGATCAATAATAATTTAAACAACGAGAATCAAAGCCTTCTGAATTGAATTAACTGTGCAACTCCAAGGCCTTGCTCATTATATCATTGTGGGTGAAATGGAACTAATTTGCCCATGGATTATTTACCCATAGGTAATTCACAAGTTTGTAGAAACCGGGCATTAGTGTAATATAATTATTATGTATGGGGGAGTGTGGTCCAACCCGCGGCCTATTCATTTTTGTTGGCCCTTGCCCTTCTTTCTGGATAAAAAATGTTAATTTAACATTTGGAAATAAAATCTTTACCGATATTACTGCTTGTTTTTAAGTAATATTACTTTAGGTTTTCTTTTTAAGTTTGCGTCAACAGCACCTTACATTCTTTATTTCCCCTATAACGGCCATATTGAAGCTTCAATTTTCGACCGTTATAATCCATGGCGTGCCTAGTGCGAGTCCCACGATTACGTCCAAATTAAATAAAAAACGAGAAATCCCATTGAAAGTGCTTTACTGGAATCGAGCCTGAAACTTTGACTTACTGAACTTACAGTGGACATCGATAAACTTGTATCAGGAAAGCAGTACTAATCATCACATTGATTTCGCGACTGTAAAATGAAGTATGTTAAACTTCTTTTAATTAAAGTTTTTAAATAAAATATGGCATTATATAGTCAACCCTCGATATAATGCCCTTCTTTACAGTGCCACCCTCGCAATGCGCCAATAAGTGCAAGTGAATGGATCTTCTACCATATTAAATATATAAGAAACCTCGTTACTGTGCCAATTCACTTAGTGCCAGTGAATATAAGACAAGATTTTTTTACAAAATATTGCTTGCAGTAATTTTTTTCAGTTGCAGAATTCTTTTAAAACCGGCGTGTATGTTAGGAAGATTATTTAAGAAACATACTGTTCTGTATTTCCAAGAAGTGAGTGTTCCCCTGCCACTAATTGTAAATTGCGGTGGAATGAGGAAGCTATATTAAGAAGTCGAATAGACAGCCTGAGTGAAGGTGGAGCAGGTAGAAAGAGCTCTTCATACAATGAGGCATTCCCAACTTTCACTTCTTTTACTGCAGTGTCCACTCAGCTGTTAAATACCACACTACAGTTATACTTACTTCTTTTTAACAAGGACTAAAGATACTCTACTGTAGGCCTATATTTGCCTTTTATTAAATTTTCTTTCATAATACAGTACAGTAAATTAAATCAGCTCTGTATTATGTAATGGTTGTTTTAAAAATTAAATTTCGTTTTAGTGCCACCCTCGCTTTGTGTTATAGTGAAATTATTTCTTTGAAATTTTGCAGTAAATGTTTTGAGAGAATGGCCGTATCTCTAATTTATAATGGGAAAATGTTGAACAAAACCACTAAAACGTCAACTGTGAATAACTACCGAAAAATATTCTTACACCATCTTTTTATGAGGGTATTCAGGGCACATGGTTGTTTTAAAAATTTAATTTCGTTTTAGTGCTATTCTCGCTTTGTTCCACTAAATGTTAGAGAACGGATGGTGGCGTTATATCAAGGGTTGACTGTAGTTTGTTTATGTACTTTCGTTTTGTTTCTGGAATGTCTCTGGCCCTTACATTCCTAAAGGTTGGACCACACTTATGTATGATATTCTCTTCATTTAAAGTCTTCGAATTAAAGTCACCATGGAAGTTTACTGTGTATAAGAAATTAACGACTTGTGGCCGGTTTCTATAAATTCGCGAATTACCTATGGGTAAATTATCCAATGGACAGAATTTACACAAAAATAACACCACACAAACACAAATAATTTAAAGATAGCAATCACATACACTTGTGGCGAGTTTCTAGATAAATGTCCTCTGGGTAAATATGAAAATGACAGAAAAAATGTTCCTACAAACTCGGGCTAGATCTTTCCAAGGGTAAATCTTCGGGTTAATTTATCCTTTCATGGATGGCTGGATAAAATTTAACCTTTCATAGGATCAATAGTAATATTTCAACAATGAGAATCAAAGCCTTCTGAATTAAATTAACTGTACAACTCCAAGGCCTTGCTCATTATATCATTGTAGGTTAAATGGAACTAATTTGTCCATGGATAATTTACCCATAGATAATTCACTAGTTTGTAGAGACCGGGCATTAGTCATTTGCAAAATCAAATTTAGTCCAATCTGGTTCGTGAATACGCGCTTTAGAATAGAAAGCCATTTACTCACCGATACATATTCTGGGCCCCTCTCCAAAAGGCAGGTGGGTGTAATTGGGTCTAGTTTTCTTGTTCTCTTCTGTGAACCGTTCCGGGTCAAACTTCTCCGGGTTAGGGAAGTACTCCGGATCGTAATGGATACCCATGAGAGGGACGTAGACGCCGGTTCCTGCAGGGATTGTAATCGTCCCCTTTCCGGATGGAGATGGGAGCTTGTAATCTGTCACACATTGTCTGTCCAGGATTGGAAGAACGGGATATTTGCGAAGTGCCTCTGGAAAACATATTAACATACACATTAATAGAGCCACACAACAACTAGTGCACATATCTATATTAATAAAAGGAAGTGTCTGTCTTTCTGTCTGTCTCTCTGTCTGTCCGCGATGCCCAGCGAAATCTACTCAACGCAGAGATCTGAAATTTTAAACATAGGTGGACTGAAGGGTCGGAAATTGCACCTCGAAGCCGGAATTTTAAATTTCGCTTTCGTTCGTGAGTTATGAGTGAAAAACGGGCAGAAAACGTGCATTTTTTTGTGTCTTGGAAGCATCGATTTCATTTCAATGTCAAATCAATTACAGTAGGCTTTGGCTATTTTTGTCATACCTTGGACATAAAACCATCGCGATCGCTTGAATGTTGTAAGCTCCCGCTGGTCGATTCATTTGTTTATAATGTCAAGGCACGCAGACATACGAAATTTTCAACCTACACGGAAGAGGGATAATCAATATAGGCCTAAATATGGTCAAACATTGTTTGATTTGGACGAAACTCACTATACATGGGTTTTCTGGGCCAAAGAACTCGAATCTGAGGTCGCTTTTACCAGGAGACGCTATCTAATCATGGCATGTAGTCCACGTGATTTAGGTGTTAATAAATATAGGCCTAATGATTTAACTATTAGGCCTATGCTCTTAATTTTTAATTTTTTTAAATAATTATGGTGGGCGAAGCCGCGGGCACAGGCTAGTTATTAAATACATAAGGCTGAAGATGGCTTTATCAAACCGAAATGCGTACCGTCTGTGAAATCAAATAATAGGCTTCTTGGACGCTTTGCCTTTTGACTGCCTACAAGCAAAACCTCACAACATAACATAATCTACAAGAGCAAAAGTGAACTTCAAGAATACATAGTATCACTATATTTTATTGTATTTTTAGTTTAAATTGATTGTATTGTACCTGTATTCATTACATGTTATTTGTATTTTGTATTTGTAATTTTATTTTTATTTTTAACTGATGTAATTTAAAAGGAACTGACCCCAAACACGAGCTTTGCTCCTTTGGGGTAAAGATGATGGGGTAATTTAAAAGAGTAAATAAATAAATAAATAAAACATCAAGTGGAGTGAATTATACAATGTGCCTAATCATAAAGTGCACAAACGAAAGGACGTGAAACTAGGCTGAAAGTCGCGGTAAACAAATAATTTTTTAAAATCCTAAATAATTTGTTTGTTTTTTTAAAAGACACTTTTATTTCTCCTTATGCATGAGCTCCTTATAGGCAATAACTTATAAACTATCAGGGTTATTGGGCTGAAATAAACACAAAAATGATTGTAAATAACGTGTAATGAATATGATATTAAAATAAATAGCCATAAGAAATCATCTTTAATTAGAAAAATCATAATTCAAAACAAATAATATCCCAAATGTTTGCAGTATTTTTTCAATTGAAGTGATTTCACTCGGAAAACGGCCCTGTACAGTCATCGTATTATATCTCTGCCGGTTTGTCAAATGACTATTTCCTGGTAGGAGAAGAGATTCTACTAGCGTGCACAAAAACATGTCTTAAATTTACAACGGGCAGCAGATTTGAGCTCGGACAAGCACTGACTAGAAAGGGAACTTGATGTCTTTTGTATTGGAATACACGGACTACCTGCTCCTTGTAACAAAATTCCAACGGTCGGCGAGAGGCACAGATATAAAACGACAGCTGTACCCCCAATTTTGTTGAGAATATTATAGGAGAAAAATTCCTCCGACACTGAGACTTGAACCCAAGACCTTTGGCTATTCGCGCCAGACAAGTTATGTCATATGCAGTACTGTGAGGCACACTAATTAGTGATTTTTGTGACCGGGCATCCACTGCTATTGTACAGTCAACATCCAAGATGGAATAGGCGCGAATAGCCAAAGGTCCTGGGTTCAAGTCCCAGTGTCGGAGGAAGTTTTCTCCTATAATATTCTCATGTAGTGTCCAACAGAGAAAATGATCTGTGGTTCATGAATACTTACGTATACCCAATTTTTTTTATTACCGTTTGATAATCTACATCTAATTATCCTTCAAGGAAAAAAAATTTAATTTCCTTCACTTATTTTGCTATAAGCTAAGAAACTAAGGTAGTAAATTATCCATCATAATTGCAAAAAACGTAGAAACCCCCCCTTTAAACAGCTCTCCAACCCTCCAATATTGTTAGATGATGTACTGTAAGTACCAATGAACTACTTTGCCAAATTTCAAGACTCTGGGATATTTCTCACTCTTTCACCATTGTTTTGTCTAATTTGACTGTTACGTTTGCTATCTGACCATCTTCATAAATTGGTTTAGAAGAGAATCCTTACCGTTGACCACCATGTCGAGGTATGTCATCTCTTGTAAGGCCTCGTACGTGAGTTGTTGTCCGTGTTTCTGCAGAACTTGTTGGATTTCAGACCTGAGCCGGGTCTGAACCTCGGGATGTACTGCTAGTTCGTACAGGGCAAAGCTCATGGTGCTAGAAGAGGTCTCGAACCCGGCAGTGAGGAAACTGAAAGCTTGGGCCACATAGTCGTCGTCTTCCAACTCTGGAAATAAGTAATTGATATTGCAGAATTTTCTGATAAGCTTCTGGTTTTCCATAATGGTATACGAAATGTTTCATTACTAGACCTGGGATTTTAAGACAAATGCCTAATTTGTTCCCTATGAAATAACATGAAAATTTTTAAATATGTGGAGGTTTCGTGATAAATCACTTACATTTATAGAGTTTTATAGTGCCCTAAAATGCCTATTTGGACTTTTAGAGCCTAATTTACTACTTTAGTGCCTAAAATGCGTATTTTGTACATTTAAAATAGAAATCAACTTCTGTAATTTTTAAAATCTCATAGACTATTGGACATCCCTCAATGAAAAGCAGAACAGCAGAGGTGGGGTTTTCACAGAAACTTGATTATTCCAAACGATTATTGTCGCTAAAGGAATGCTGACTGACGAAAGAGGGGGAGGGGGAGGATTAAGGGGGAAGGACTACTGTGTTAAGTCACCAGTGAAAGAACATCTGTTTAAGTGAATATAGTTCGTGGTGCCTAATTGTGCAGTTAATTCTGTTAAGAATAGGGATACCACGTTTCTTGCAGCAAAAAAATACCATCTTACAGTTTAAGTGTATATTTTAATATTTTAAAGTCTATTTTCTGCCTATCTGCACATTTTAAGTGCCTATTTAGTCTTTTAAAAGCCTATTTACTTGCTTAAGAATTCTATTTTAGATGCCTAAAACTAATTTTTTTAGAGCCTAAAATCCCAGGTTCCATTCATTACTAAAGACACTTACTAATGGACAGTTCATCATTTTTGGAAACTCCGTTCTCCACAGCGTTTTTCTTTCGCAGGTCTCTCAAGGTATCGAGGAAATCTTTGCGAACGACATTGTTCTCTTCTCTGCAATTAAAATCATCATTAGGATTCGGATATTTATCGTAGGTAATCCCACGAGAGTTGACGAGTTTATCGATAGATTTTTAATTTATCTGCTGAAACTCGTAAACTCGAGTTGGATTTATTAAGACTATTCCATGAATAAAAATGTAACGGATTATACAAATAACAACTACTTTCGTGCTTTGCTATATAAAAAACAAAACTAACAGCTGCGAGATCACGGCATACTATGAATCAACCATCCATGAATCGGTTCGAGTTACCATGGTGAGACCAGTGCTACCAATGGTCCATATCAGACATAGTTAACCTAATTCAGGTAAGCTAACAGCAGAACAGAATAAAAGCACACCAACTGGCTTGCACCGAATCGAAATTGTGTTTTTAATCAATGGACATTTATATTATTTCAATTTCTAAACAAGTTATGTTGTATAAAATAATCTGTATTCGTGCTACTTAATGGCAGCATGTGACGTATTAATCACCCCATGTTGATGCCGTACGTGTCCAGTAACGAGTTGACGTTTTATCAGATACAATAGCATCTTGCGATCCGAGGAAGGTTCGTGATTGGTCTATGTCTGAGGAATTGTTAAACGTTATTTGTCAATATGTATGAGCGGAATGTCATCATAAAATTACGAAATATGCAAGGGAATATGACCATAAATCGATAATTTGAATCACTCCATATATAATATATATTACGATATGCAATATATAAAATGTAATATAAGCCTAATAGTATAATTAAATCTCTATATACATAAAAGGCTTTGTCCTGGCTGACTGACAGACAGGAATCAACGTAGAGCCTAAACTATAACAGGTAGAGACTTGGAATTTTGACAGTACCTTCGTTTTATAATGTAGGTGCTCACTAAGTAAAGATTTTGAAATTTTTATATTTTAAATGCCAAAAATTAATTGTTTTTGAGAATACTTAATCCCTTTTTACACAGAATTGTCAAATCCAAATCACAGTTCATTTGACAACAGTATTGTTGGCAGTCTTCACATAAGGCTTTGGAAATAAATGAGACGTGTCTCTGAGAAGTTAGAGAAGGTATCAATATAATTCATGTTATAAATAAATATTAAAGAATTAAATCCACGAAAATAATGCAGTCACGTAACGTTCTCTAGCCTGGAAATAGAGAAAACAATACGAGGTAAGGTAGTATGTTTTGGGAAGAGAAGTATGAAAGTGATATTGCATTTCTGTTTAATTTCATCCCCAAAACGGTTTTATGGTAACATGGGAGTAAGAAATAAAAATTTTCTGCTACGATAATACAATTTTATGTTACCGGAATTTCTGTTTCTTCTTATTTGAACCCCTACCAGGCTTGCTGTGTACTGTGTAAGCGATGGGATGCAAAATTCTACATCCTCTATGAGCCATAAAAGATAAAAGCCTTTTCTTAGGGAATAGTTTGAGTGTGATAACTGATAAGTCGTTCTTCCTATATCAAATCATAAATAAGTTACCTATATAAGGGCCTAGAATTTAAAAATCGAAAGTCCTTCATAAGTTAATTTCCAATTAATTAAAAAAAAAAAAAAAAAAAAAAAAAAAAAAACAAACAAACAAACAAACAAACAAACAAACCCGGGCGACGCCAGGCCTTTTAAGCTAGTATATCATATATTAATATATTTTAAATTGCCATGTGATTGTGTTCTGGGAATATAAAATTCCATTTTGTAATTATAGCTTAGTTCTTAATTCTTGGCAATTTTATTTTTATTACCAGCTGTGCTATTCGTAATGTTTACCCTTATTTATTACGGTAAGTATAATAGTTTTCGTGAAAAGGAAGATTCAGGCAGTAATTACAAGAATTCCGAGTACTAGATAAAGCAATACAGTTAGCAAATTAAGCAGCACGTATAGGGAATCTTTATAGTATATTGCGATACAAGTGCCGTAAGCGATGCATACGGATCTTCAGAGATCCGTTATGCGCTTACGGCACGAGTATTGCATGCTATTTTTTGCACGATGATTATTTATATCAATTTAATTATATTAATTGTGATATTACCTGAAAATATTATGTATATACATTCTTGAAGATAGATGTTTATTTCAGAAAGTGATTCGCATGTGTTTGTTGTTATGGGAACCGAATATTTGTGCTGGGGGGCCTTGTCCATAAAGGCTTGTATTATGATGGGCCGTAAGTAAATTCTTACCGCACGGAACTCTTACCACACATAGCAACAAGATTGCTTGCGGGGATGTCAACTTACGATCCACGGCAACAACATTCGTAAGTACCACTAATTAGTTAATGGCCGGTTTCTATAAACTCGCGAATTACCTATGGGTAAATTATCCAATGGACAGAATTTACACAAAAATAACACCACACAAACACAAATAATTTAAAGATAGCAATCACATACACTTGTGGCGAGTTTCTAGATAACTGTCCTCTAGGTAAATATGAAAATGACAGAAAAAATGTTCCTACAAACTCGGGCTAGATCTTTCCAAGGGTAAATCTTCGGGTTAATTTATCCTTTCATGGATGGCTGGATAAAATTTAACCTTTCATAGGGTCAATAGTAATATTTAAACAATGAGAATCAAAGCCTTCTGAATTAAATTAACTGTACAACTCCAAGGCCTTGCTCATTATATCATTGTAGGTTAAATGGAACTAATTTGTCCATGGATAATTTACCCATAGGTAATTCACTAGTTTGTAGAAACCGGGCATAAGTCGTGCAAAAAATATTTCGGTGTTATTCATTAACACCCTGGTATAATGAAGTAAGATACATATTTTTTAATAAAGCACTTCATGTTATAAGGTCACCTGTGCTTGACGGTCGTCCAAACTGTGTTCCTGATGAATTTTGTCGTTTCAGGAGGTACTAACTGTAGTCTCAGCCACTTCATGAGTCTTGGCGCGAAGAAGGCCATTAAGAAAGTCAGGGATTTGTAAAATGACATGTCGACTACCTTACGTAGTTCCAATCTGAACTCTGCCTCTGGGTCATTCAGGGAGTTGCTGTCGATCCCAAAGGCACACGAAGCGATGATGTCAGTGGTGAACCTTGCTGCTGTCTCCTTTATGTCCGCGGGAGCACCTGTGGACAGAAAACTTTCACTTGTCTTATGATTTTTGAAGTGAAACTTCTTTAACCGCGGTAGGGGTGAATCGAGAGCTTGTGTAACGCTCAAAATCGTCAGGAAATTAGTAAGGTGTGACGGAACGGACTGCACAGAAAAAAATCAACTCAATGATTAGACTTATCCAAAAATTAAAAATTAAAAAATCGAAAATCCAATACAAATTAAAAATCCAAAAAACAAAAAAAATCAAAGATCCAAAATATAAATACAAAATTTAAAAAAAAACAAAATTCCAAAATTAAAAAAATCAAAGATCCAAAATTAAAAAGTCCAAAAAATACAATACTTAAAAAATAAAACATCCAAAATTAAAAATTCAAATATCCCAAATTTAAGAAATAAATAACTCAGAATTTAAAAAATAATAATCCAAAATTTAAAAATCCGAAATAAAAAATTAAACATAAAAAACAAAATTGAAAAATCGAAAATAAAAAATCTAAAAAATAAAAAATGCAAAGATCTAAAATTTAAAAACCCAAAATTAAAAAATTAAAAATTGGAAAATTTAAAAAATTAAAAAAGCCGAAATCCAAAAGAAAAACGTCCAAAAACCCAATATTAAAGAGTCCAACAATCCAAAATTGAAAAAATAATAATAATAATAATAATAATAATAAGTTTCACTACTGTCGCATGGCGTTCCACGCACACTTTTTTTATTATTGACGAACTTCATTTCCTTTATGGTATATTGTTTAAGTAGCTTACGTTGATTTTTCCACCTGTATGTTCTGAAATTTGCGTTTATGCCGTACTTATTTCGTTTTTATCTTGGTATCTATTAAATGTATAAAGAAATGTGTTAAAACGGATGTTTATTTTAATTTTCTCCACAACTTTACTATGGTAGGTTTTCATGTATGGCCTACTGCAATGGGAGATAATCTAAAAGAAATTGAAAATGGATCCGTGTAAAGTACCCCCAAGTCATTTTTGCAGAAAAACTGATGCAACCATTTTATTTGTCATAGATAAGATGTTCCAATTTTACATTTTTATTAAAATTTTTGGAGCCAATTTTTTAAAAAATCAAAACTTTAAAAAAAGTGTTCATGAAAAGTCCCCTTAATATTTCAGTTATAAAACTCAAATTCTTGGCGGTTCGATAAATTTGGAAATAGTCCTTAATTTAAAAAAAAATCTCTTTAGGCAGGCCTACAGGCTGAGGTAGATTTCGAAGTGCTTTTGGTTTAATTTATTGTCGCTGCGCAGCATTCTTCTTCTTTAACCTTGGCATGACAAACCCGCCATAATAACTGCAAGAAGGGTAAAGAGCACTTTTCAAACATTCAAATCTCGCCTTATATGAGAGCTATCGAGAAACTGGTTATTGATTTGTAGAGTACTCATCAAGAGCTTTTCAACGATACCCCACAAGACGTGGTTTCAAAAAATTCGAATTTCCATCCCCCACCCCACCCCCACTCATACCCCCAAAACCCCCGAATCGTTGGTCTCACTGTGAACTCCATAGGGAGTACTCTAATTTATTCAAACAATTTTCACACTATACTTCATAAGGGCCTATATATAAAGTTTTCAAAATTTCAACCCCCGACCCCCCACCCTTGGGCCAATTTTGCTCATTAACGAACTTGTCCGAACTATTGGACCTAGAAATAACATAATAAAATTTGGTTCAAATATCTTCAAAATGACGGCCGCTAGCCAAAACCACTTACCGCCAGCCGTCTCTCGGTCTAAGTGCTGCTCCAGATCCTTAGCACACTTTTCCACCAAATAGAACATATTTTTCATTTTTCCGGATGTGAATGTCGGGGATAGACCGTTCCTGACGTACTTCCACTTGTGCCCTCTCATGACGAATAAATTACGGGATCCCAAGGGGTCCAATTCCGGGTCCATTGTCGTCACTCGGTCGACAAATGTCTGAGATTCCTTCACAAGCACATTTTTGATGATATCAAGGTCACGAAGGACGAGCGCCGGCTGGTCCATTGCGTAGAACCCTACGTAGGGCAGGCCCTTGTGGTCCTCGTACACCTGTCTCAAGAAGTGACCCACTGACACCTTCTGAGCGATGACCGGGCCCAAGCTGCCCACGATGGGAAAGGGCTTCACATAGGGCACTGATAGGTTCTTCCAGAGTTTGAAGTTTCTTGTGATGTAGAAATAGAGGGCGACGCAGAGCGCTGTGGTTAGCACCACGACGTCTAACGCCAGGCTTCCGAACAGAATCATGTTGCTCTGTGCTGTGCCGGTGAAGAGCCGGCTTTTATCTTATATAGCGATGATGTCAGATTGTTTTGACATGTTTGAAACTGCATGGTAATTGCCAGGGTCACGTGGTTACAATGCACGCACTCCTATTTTTTTATCTTGTTTGCGTAAGTCACTCGACTTATTGCTTTCTCTAAATATACCATAGATACTGTACCGGGTGTCTCAAATGGTCGTTTACAACGTTTGAGGCATGATGTACGAGGTGCGTCCAAAAAGTAAGTTTCCCTGGGGTATTTTACAGAAACAAAACACAATTTCAAGGAAATATTTATAGCAACAGACACAGCCAGTGTTCAGCTATTTTTCAACATATATTCGCCGCCACCTTTGACATCGCCACCACCTAGTAGTCTGAACCTAGAGCTACGTAAAAACCTGGTGAAGTGTTATATTTGGAGTATTGCTTTGTATGGATCAGAGACATGGACTTTGAGGAAATTAGAGAAGAAATATTTAGAAAGTTTTGAAATGTGGTGCTGGAGACAGATAGAAAATATAAAGTGGATGGACATGGTGACAAACGAAGAGGTTCTGGGTAGAGTGGGTGAGAAGAAGTCAATCATACACACAATTCGTCAGAGGAGAGCAAACTGGGTTGGGAACATTCTCAGAAGGAACTGCTTATTACATGATGTCGTAGAAGGAAGATTGGAGGGTACAACTAGACTTGGAAGAAGAAGAATTCAGCTGTTGGACGATTTAAGGGAAAAGCGGAAATATTGGATGCTGAAGGAGGAAGCAGAGGATAGACAGTTTTGGAAAACAAAATTCGCGTACCAAGTTTGAAAACCTGCCGGAAGGCAGAATACTTACTACTACTACTACTTTGACATCACAGCTATATACCCCTGGGTGGTCAACTGCCTGACTTTCGGGAACTGCAATCTGAGTGATGAACTAAAATTGTTCATATTTTATAAGGGCAAGAATGGTCTACAAACTATTATTTGGAGGTGATGAAGCGAGCAAACAGGAGCAAATTCTTTAAAACTAAAAATCCATTACAAGTAGAACTGTAAATCACCTGTAAAACTGTTAAAACGTGGTTATCTAATTGAATTTATGTCCTGTAATAAACGTTTTAAATTGGAACATTTACTTTCAGAAAACACGTTCTTTTATTAGGTCACATTTAGGGTTTTTGGGTCATATTTAGTCATTTTTAAGAGCATATTTGCAGTCATATTTTCCACCTTTTTAGGTCATAAACATCAGATCCCTAATTATAGCCAAACGCCAGTGCTGCCAACTGAATTCCTTTTCTTAGCGTGTTTCGCTGCGGAGTGACTTATTGATGGCACTGTATAATACAAAGGAATCATACAAGCAATTTAAATGCAGAAATCACAAGGGAAATACCACACAAACACCAAGTAGTTATTCAAAACTTGTCACCTATTTTATTGAGTAAATTATTTTATTTATTGAGTAAATTTATTGTTTACTTTGTACATTTTACAGATTTTAACCACAAATCAATATAAATTCGTCATTTTCATGATACATAGCGCCATTGTGGCTTCCATGCACTCACTCATGTTGCAGTTTTGTCGTGTTTTTTCACATGGTGCATCCTGTAGGCTTCCTACACAAGGGCGAATGGCGCGATTATAAAGAGTTCTCTTTGTAGTTAATTTCACCCACTGCCTTCTAGACTGTATTACTCGTGTATACACTGCCTGTCCTATACGGCTAATTTTGCGTACGCGGCGACATTACAGATGGCAGCACCTACCACACCCAGCTGTAATACCCTTTACATTACCGTATGCGCTGTGTTGCCCTCTGAAGTATAAACTCGGAAACTGAAATATGCTGGAATTCCATTCTATCTGGGTGTGAACTGTGTCCCTCTACTGGAGAAATTAGGTAATTTAACAATACTGTGAACTCAATGTTAAAATTAAGCATAGGACAGGCAGTGTAATTCTCGAGACGGCGGTGATTTCACCTAACACAAACAATTCATGTAAACAAAAGAAAAACTTATTACAGCACAAAAGCTGGAGAATACATACTGTTTAAATCAGTGATCTTCAACATTTTGCATGGGTTGATTTTTTAGTAGTGGCAACTATTTTATTTCTCCACATATAGCATACATACATGGTTCTAACTTTTGTGGGCCTTCGATCTAATCACCACCATTGCGTACAACATGTTCCCAGCGATGCGTAAGTCTTTGGACCCCGTTGGCAATGCCTAATATATTGATGGTGTGAGGAGAGCGGTCGGTTGCCTGTAAAACATGATTGGGGTGGTGTGAACGTTATTGCTGAGCAGTGGCGTACCAAGGCTACTTGGTGCCCGGGGCAAATTATATGGTAGTCGCCCCCTAACACTAAAAGGTTCAAGGTTCAATGAGTTTTATTTAAACACAGTTTAATGTTAACAATTATTTATTTTTAATAAGTAGTATGTTACTTTAACGCATTATAAAGAGAAAAAATATGAATGAAATAAAACTGTAAGTATTATAAAGGTAGTTTGTTTGATAAAAAATTAAGAGAAAAGTTTCAGTCATAACAATTTTTTTTAAATGTGCCTTCCTAGCCTTGATGGATGCAAACTTATTTATAATAGAGTTGAAGTCTATAGTAGCAGCCACATCACATTCAATTGATAAAATTGCTAAATTACACCGTAAACTTTTCCTGTGTGCTCGGCGCCCACGACCTATTTCGTATTGTCTATAAATAGTTTAAAACAAAATGCTTATTTCATTTCTAAATAATAATACTGCAGTATTTAACAAAGTAATAAAGATAATTTGACCAATAAAACCTTATATTTTGTCTGAAAAAATTATTTTTTCTTAAACTAAAAAAATCCTTTTTCAATTTTGGCGCCCCCTTCCTTACGGCGCCCGGTGCGGCCGCCCCGTTCGCACCCCCCTTGGTACGCCACTGTTGCTGAGTACTACTGCTCGTTTTTGTCTGAACTGTTCAATCGTTGGGGCTGGGAGGTGCTCTATCACCCTCCGTACTCTTCAGATTTAAGTCTCTGCGACTATGATCTAATCCTGAAGATGAAGGAACTACTTTCCTTTTGCTGAAGATGTTTTATAGGCAACCGACCGCTCTCTTCGCACCATCAACAGATTAGGCAGTGCCAACGGGATCCAAAGACTTCCGCAACGCTGGGAACATGTTGTACGCAATGGTGGTGATTAGATCGAAGGCCCACAAAAGTTATAACCATGTATGTATGCTATATGTGGAGAAATAAAATAGTTGCCACTACTAAAAAATCAACCCATGTATTTTTGATGAAAGACTGCGGGCCGCATTGATTTATTGATTATTAATAACATGATACGTAACAGAAATAAATCAATTATATTACAATATCTATAGTGTATTATATTTTGTCTTCCACTTTGCAATTATAATGAATAACACATAATATAGTAACATTTGAGACTGACTAGGGTTGAGCAACGATGGTTCATGTCGATAATCGACGTTTTTCACATCGATGAAAAACAACGTATGTTTTTACTTTATCGATGTTTCTTTTTGACATCGATGTTTTTATAATAAAAAAAGATTCATAGGCCTACCTTGGTTCTAAGATACAATTTTATTTACAGGAGCCAAATTTCCCAAAACTTTGACTTTTTACACCGATAGTTTTCATGGAAATATTTCAGTTCATTTATGAATGTTGCCTAATTTTCTGGAACCATGACCGTTTTTAATACAATCTATGTTTTTTGTCTAAATACATCTATGTTTTCAGGTCGATATTATCGTCACATCGATGTTTTCAGGTCGGTATTATCGTCACATCGATGTTTTCAGGTCGGTATTATCGTCACATCGATGGTTACCGTCGATTTTAACATCGATAGTGAACATCGATGTTTTAACTATCGATGCTCATCCCTAGACCTGACACTTTGTTTTGCCAATATTGGCGTTGTATGTAGTTAAAATTAATCCCGGGCTCTTATTACAACAAAATAGATTGTTATTAATTTAAAAAAATCAACTGAAGTTAGATGAAAATTTTTATTAAGGAAATCCTTTTATAAAGCGCATAAAAAATGAAATTCTGGTTTTTCACCATACAAAAATTATGTAAATAATGCATATCTTGTTTCTAAATACTGCATCTTACGAGCCATTTTTAATCTACTGTTGCTACGCGTCCGTCAGCTCACGCGAGTAGCGCTGCCTAGCGCCGCTTTCTTAATTTACGCTCACCCATTAACTTGTGTATTTTACAGTGAAATTTCTTCTACCTGGCCCTGCGCAGAGAAATGCGCAATAGCATGGACGAGTCCACTAGAAATATTGTCATTTGAAGGGGTGATATTTCATTCATGCACTAGTCTTTAAGGGGAGTCACATCGCGCTGACTAAGATATACGGCTTATTGCTGTCATGACTGGTGGGAGGGGAAGATGACGCGCAAGTCTCCAGTGCTGTGCCATGTCACGCCACACGTGCCTAGCCTAATTTTACTGTTAGCACACGACTTTTTTTTTTATCTGTGTTTACAAATTCGTGACGAACTCTAGGCTGTGCCTCGTTCCTGGATTTTATTGAAAGAGAGCGGAATCCCGTCCTTGGTGGACAATAGAAGTGCCTTCAGGTCGAGAACGAGTGGGATTGGCGTGTTCTTGCAGGGCGTAACTTCATACCGATTCAGGATGTGGATCAACCCAGCCTTGGTCTGCATCAACCCGAACCTCATACCTGCAACAATTACACAAGTCACATACAGTCAAACCTCTGTATAACGATAATCATATCAATGAATCATATTATGAATCTAGCTACATCCTAGCTAGCACGAATTGCTAGTCCAACATATTTCGCTATATTTTGTGGATATAATTTGCTTAATAGTGATACAGTCAAAACTTCTGTAGCCTATCACGAAGATCGATATAACGATATAACGATAATTATTTTATACTAGAGGCTAACTTTTATTTCGACAGAGGAAGTTATGTGAATTTCACAACAGATTTTTATAAATCTACTCTTATACAATTCAACGGCCCTAAATAGCGTGCTTGCTCGCCCGATTCGTGAGACATCGGGTATACTCGGTGATGTTTGTCTCTCGCGCGAAGAGTACAAAATTAGGAAAACCGTTTCTTTATTATATAAAGTCTAAGTGAAATGAACACAATGAACAAATATCCTAATTTTATTTTTACTTACAATTTTCACAGCTCTGAACTACAAACATTTTTAATAAACTACCAATGTAAATTTCTTAAAAATCTTTGAGTCAATTAATAATGACGGGCGAAGTCGCGGGCACCAGCTGTAAAATATTGATTGGTTCAACTCTTGAAATATCGCTGATAATAAAAATCCAAAAAAAAACATTCCTTCCCTTGAAACATTATATAATTTCTGAAAATTACACTGAATTGATCGAATAAAATTCACATCATATTCATCTGTCAACAAACAGTTGAGAAACAATACGTATTGTGTGTTCACAGTTAGCTTTGGAACTGCATAATTGAATCTGAGATCGTTTTCCCAGGCGGCGCTTTCTAATCGTGGAATGTACTCTGAATCCGGAATTTTAGCAGTTTCATTAATTATTAATGGTTTAGTTTGTTAATGATTCGCGTGCAAGTGTTAATAAAATTAATATAATGCTTTAATAGTTATTATACTCTTAATTTTTAATTTTTAAATAAATTATCGTGGGTGAAGCCACGGGCACCTACTAGTTGTTTACAAACAAGGGACTCATATATTATGCATCTATACTACCACATTTGGTATTGGTACGTTTACTGTGAATAAGTAATTGGGGACTTTGTCATCTGCAAAATAGAATTTAATCCAGTCTGGTTCATGAATAGGGCCAAAATGAAATTTAGTCCAGAGTCTTGGTTCATGAATACGAACTTTAGATAAGGAAGTCATTTACTCACCGATGCATATTCTGGGCCCCTCTCCAAAAGGCAGGTGGCTGTAGTTGGGTCTGGATTGCTTGTTCTCTTCTGTGAACCGTTCCGGATCAAACTTCTCCGGGTTAGGATAATACTCCGGGTCGTAATGGATACCCATGAGAGGGACGTAGACGCCGGTTCCTGCAGGGATGGTTATTGTTCCCTTCCCAGATGAGGACGGAATCTTGTAATCTGTCACACACTGTCTGTCCAGGAATGGAAGAACGGGATATTTGCGAAGTGTCTCTGGAAAACACATCAACATACCGTCAAGTTAGACAAAATAATGGTATCTGAGTGAAAAAAATCACGGAGTTTTGAAATCTGACGAGGTTGTTCGTTGGTACCTAGGCCTATAATACATCGTAGTAAAAGTGCTGGTGGTGAATATTTTGAAGGTGGGTTTCTGTGTTTTTTGCATTTACGTCAGTAACTAGCAATCCTAGCGAAAATCAAACCTGTAAAAAAAAAAATCCCTTTAGGCAGGCCTACAGGCTGAGTTAGATTTCGAAGTGCTAAATCTCGCCTTATATGAGAGCTACCGAGAAACCAGTTATTGATTTGTAGAGTACTCATCAAGAGCTTTTCAACGATACCCCACAAGACGTGATTTCAAAAATTTCGAATTTCCATCCCCTCACCCCACCCCCACTCGTACCCCAAAAACCCCCGAATCGTTGGTGTCACTGTGAACTCCATAGTGAGTACTCTAATTCATTCGAACAAAGTTTCCCTCTATACTTCATAAGGGCCGAGATATAAATGTTTTAAAATTTCAACCCCTTCCCCCGACCACCCCCTTGCGCCAATTTTGCTCATCAACGAACTTGTCCGAACTATTGAGCCTAGAAATAACATAATAAAATTTTGTTGAAATATCTTCAAAATTACGGCCGCTAGCGTGTAAAGATATATATACTGTATTTTTTTTTTTTTTTAACGGGCGGTGGTTTCGTACTTAGGGAGGCATGGAACGTAAAGATATGAAATAATTTTTCGAAAGTCATGACATGGTATCGATTACAATAGGTAGATTTTTCTTCGAAATCTACCTAAAAGTTGGTCACGCGGTATGGCAAATATCCCAATTCCGGTGGTGAATATGTTGAAAAATACCTGAACACTTGCTGTATCTGTTGCAATAAATATTTCCGTGAAATTGTGTTATGTTTGTGTAAACGGTCCTAGGGAAACTTACGTTTTGAACGCGCCTCGTAGATTACATTTCCTTCAACCTACTATCCACAGTTACTTTTGCTAAGTGACAATCTTCATAAATTGGTTTAGAAGAGAATCCTTACCGTTGACCACCATGTCGAGGTACGTCATCTCTTGTAAGGCCTCGTACGTGAGTTGTTGTCCGTGTTTAAGCAGAACTTGTTGGATTTCAGACCTGAGCCGGGTCTGAACCTCGGGCTGTATTGCTAGCTCGTACAGGGCAAAGCTCATGGTGGTAGAAGAGGTCTCGAACCCGGCAGTGAGGAAACTGAAAGCCTGGGCCACGTAGTCATCGTCTTCCATCTCTGGAAATAAGTAATTGATATTGCTCAATTTTCTGATATTGCTCAATTTTCTGATATTGCTTAATTTTCTTTTCATAATGACATAAGATATGATAGATTACGAAAGACACTTACTAAAGGACAGTTCATCATTTTTGGAAACTCCGTTCTGCAGAGCGTTTTTCTTGCGCAGGTCCCTCAAGTTGTCGAGGAAATCTTTGCGAACAACATTGTTCTCTTCTCTGCAATTAAAATCATCATTAGGATTCGGATATTTATCATAGGTAATCCCGGGTAATCCATTATAATTTATAGAGTGAAGATGGCATAAATTCCAATTATACCGAAATGTACATGTCTACCAATTAAGAACCGTAACTCCATCAACGTACTGCCAAGATAGAAAATAAGTGTGGACTTCCTTATTAATACGTCTTTATACAGTGAGTCCCACACGAGAGTTGGCCAATGACGCGGGTTTCTGCGTCGCTGCGGACACAGCTCCAACTCCCGGGCGATCGGTGAAATATCTACGCTAATAAAGCCCCGATCGGTGTAATGATTCAGGTTCTCACATTTACAGTTAAAATTACAATGAAAATAACCACGTACCTCATGAGAAGATATGTTAGAAATGTTCTCCTCTTGAATACGCACAACACTGGCACCTTTTTAAGAAAATTTTCTTTCACGCGCGTAAGTTCAGCTTCCGAGATAGAGTTAATTTCTCTTCTAATGTGTAGGGAATTGACCTATGCACTTTATTTTTCAAGTTCCCCATAAATAATAGTCACATAGGCTACTCTTAAAAGAATTTAAAGACAGTATCACAAGATAAATTAACTCTATCTCTGAAGTTATCGCGCATATGGACACACGGATAGACAGACAGACATTTTCCCGTCCTCACACAATCTCATGAAGTACCATTCTGCCACCTATCATTAATAATAATAATAATAACAAGAACAATGCGGTAATATCTCCTTACGTACTTGGATGTGGTGATGTGGTGGTTACTACTAGGGCAATGCATTTGATGATTTTGCATCTTTTTATATGAAAGTTAAAAGATAGCTCGAATATATATACATGTGTAGGCCTATCATGAAATAATTTATCAAATAAGGGCACTTTGTTTTTAGTCATTTGCAAGAGATAGTAATTTTTTTAGCCTTTTTTATATATTTTCTGAATTTTTAGGTCTTTTTCTGCATTTTAGGTCTCTTTCTGCATTTTAGGTCATGTTTCAGTGGAGGTAGAGAGGAGCTTTTCCTTGTACAAATCGTTACTTTCAGACAACAGACAATCGTTTTAATTTGAGAATCCCAGCCAAGTGTTCATACTTCATTTTAATTCATGTTTATTATAAACACCACAGCAGTTTGTCTTGTAGCAATAGAGAATTTTTTTCTTTTTTTCTTTCTAAATGACACATATTTGCTATGGGGCAATTTGATGGGTATAGGAAAGATTTTTCTTTTCGCTGAGGGTGTCGAAGTAGTATAGATTTATTTACTTTTTAGTAACAAAATAAGGGCGTGTTTTATATTATATATATATATATATATATATATATATATATAACGCACTATCGTCCGTTAAATTGCTATTAGCAATTCATTACTTGAAAAAACTAAATAAAAGTAATATTGGAAAATTTATTGGTCATTTTTTAAAATTTTGTGTCATTCTTTCACTATTTTTGGGTCTTAAATGCATTTTTCGTTTTGCATTTTTTCACTATTTTATGGTCATTAAATCACTTGCCTTATTTATTACCAGGGCCCGGATTCTAATGATATGTCATCTTTTTATTGATGCGGCATAGACATTGCCAACTTGTAGATAAATCCTAATCATGGCCTCTTGATTGTAGAAATACATTTTTATTATGTCTTTTTTGTCATTTTATGCAAATTTATATTTTTACGGCAATTATTTCAATTTTAGGTCATTATTTTGTCATTTTCTTGTCATTTTCTTTCTTTTCGTCGGTAGCAGTGCTGTCTTTGAAGTGTTGTTTGTTTAATGCAAGAAGGAAAAATTCTGTATTGAAGTGTTGTGTCTTTGTCGGAAATAAGAATCAAAGAAACCCCAAAATTATGTATTATATTATTATATTGTTATTAGATTGACTTGGCACCAAAGTATGCCATCTGTTTGGATTTGAGAGTGCAAACTACTGTTTACCGACAATAAACAATAATATAATCCGGCAGACCACAAAAGGAGATGCCGAAGTTTGACTCGCCAGTGCCTCAGTGCCAGTAAAAATTTCCGTGAGAAAAGAACATTCACAACATTACAGTTATTTACAGTTTTTACAATTATGTACTATAACTTTGTGTGTACAATAACATTTTTTTATAAATAAAATATCAGTATTTAGGTCTTTTTTTATATAATTATTAGGCCTAAGTCATTTTCTTTAATATTTAGGGTCATTTTATTGGTCATTTTTCAAACAATTTTAGGTCATCAGAATACGGGCCCTGGTTATTACATTTATAGTGAAGTAAGAAACGTCTTTTTGAATAAAGCATTTCATGTTATCATAAGGTCACCTGTGTTTGACGGTCGTCCAGACTGTGTTCCTGATGAATTTTGTCGTGTTGGGATGTATTAACTGTAGTCTCAGCCACTTCAAGAGTCTTGGCGCGAAGAAGGCCATCATGAAAGCCAGGGATTTGTAAAATGTCATGTCGAATATTTTACGTAACTCCAATCTGAACTCTGCCTCTGGGTTATTCAGGGAATTGCTGTCGATCCCGAAGGCACACGAAGCGATGACGTCAGTGGTGAACCTTGCTGCTGTCTCCTTTATGTCCGCTGGAGCACCTTTGGACAGAAAACGTTCACTTGTCTTATGGTTTTTACTTTTTCGCATATGCGTAAGATAAAGTACTATGGCCGTCCATAATAGTATATTGCGATACAAGTGCCGTATAAGTGCAGATAAGCAATAACTCAAATATGCTTTATTGTATTTTCCTCAAAACTTTGTATACCCATTTATAATGTACAGTCGGTCAAATAAAAAACGTCGGGACTCGTATGCAGTTAAAATTAAAGTTTTAACGCATTAGTTCACAAGTTTCCTATAAAAAACATAAAATACAGGTCATTTTCGGAACATATGAGGTCATGCGACAGGAGGGAAAAAATGAACGAGGAAAAATGAAAAACGCATAAAGCGCAATACACGATATTCAACTTAATGTATTGTCATAATTCATTTTGCTTTGTCATCGCACCACATACAAATGCTAGCTTGAGAGAAAGTGTAGTTAGGGCTGTAATTGACCTGCATTTTTCGGCCTCTGAAGCAGCGAGAAGGTTCCATATTTCTTAAAGAGGTGGGTACTTCACTATAATGCGACCGGAAGTTTTCATAGGAATCGTGGATGTGGCCGGCGTATTTCGATGCTAGATTGGTGGCAGAAGTTGAACGTAAGTTATTGACTTTGCACTACAAGTACCGGTATTATAAAATAAAATCTTTAAAAAATGCTCCTTGAATAATCATATTCCTAGCGAATTTATTAATTATTAATATTATAAGAATTTGCAACCAAGAATATGGCGGATGTGAGACATATAGCCACAGCCTTCTATACATGTTGGTTTTGGAACAAAACTGACTAAATAATCAAGAAAATACATGGAGAGACAAGAGGCAGGTGTGAACCTAACCTTAAGTCTTCCTGTACATGCGCATATGTTCGTTCGTGATACTTAATCAAATACCGACCGACGTTTTTTATTTGACCGACTGTACATGAGAAGACGTCTATTGATATCGGATAAAATCGGTTGACCTGTTTCAGAGTAATGCTCAATTTAGTGCCTATTTTATGGTAATATACGTATTCGAAAGAATTTATGAAATGAAAATCAGTTATCATGACAACATAGTCAGTTGTTTTACTGTGATCTTATAAGGCTTTGGCAATTAAAATACAGTTAGCTATGACAAATAACACTATTGCTTTGCATGCGCTTATCCAACTAGACCGTTAAACTGACCCAGGTGGCTCAGATGGTAACGTTTTGGCCTCATAATTTTGGAGTTCCATGGTTCAAATCCCGAAACCAGCTAATTTTACTTTTTTTTGTATTCGCATATCATAATTGCAATCATAACTGATTAAACAAAAACATACTGGCACTTTGTTACATCAGTTTACCTGATTTTATTTTACACTAGCATGTGCCCATGGCTTCGCCCGCGATAATTATTTCAAAAATTAAAAATCAATAGCATAATAGTTAAATCATCATATTTATTAACATCTAAATCACGTGGTCTAGATACCACGATTCGATAGCGTCGCCTGATAAAAGCGACCTCAGATTCGAGTTCCTTGGCCCAGAATACTCCTGTACAGTGAGTTTCGTCCAAATAAAACAATGTTTGACCATATTTAGGGCTTACAACATTCAAGCGATCGCGAAAGTTTTATTTCCGAGGTATGACAAAAATAGCCAAAGTCAACTGTAGTTGATTTGACATTGAAATGTATAACTGAAAACTGATGTTTCGAAAACGCAAAAAATGTATGTTTTTTGTCCGTTTTTCACTCCTAACTCACGAACGAAAGCTAAAATTAAAATTCCGTCTTCGAAGTGCATTTTCCTACCCTTCAGTCCACCTATGTTTAAAATTTCAGATCTCTACGTTGAGTAGATTTCGCTGGGCATCGCGGACAGACAGACAGATAGAAGGAAAGACACACACTTCCTTTTATTAATATAGATGTATGTTCTGAAATTCTCATTTAAGCTGTGCTTATTTCGTTAAACAAAAATGTTGATTTTAATTTTCTCTACAACTTCACCGTGATAGGTTTTCATGTATCACCTACTGTAATGGAAATAATCTAGAGAAGTTGAAAATGGATACGAGTAAAGTACCCCCTAAGTAATATTTGCAGAAAAACGGATACAACCATTTTGTCATGGATAAGAGTTTCCAATTTAAAATATTTATTAAACTCGTTAGAGCCAATTTTTCAAAAAAACAAAAAATTTTCAAAAAATTTTCATTAGGCTATAAGTACCCTTAATATTTCAGTTATAAAACTCAAATTCTGGGCGGTTCGATAAAATTCCGAAAAAGTCCTTAATTAAAAAATGAAGTAAATACAATGAACCGTTTACCCGCTCTACTTGTCCACAGACTGATGGACAGACCCCATTCCAAAACACTTTTTCTGGCTTCTAGGCTTCGTGAAACATGTTTTTCCAGTGTTATCTCGATTTCGATTTTTTGTCACGATCACAATACTTTCTCTTTGCGAGAAAGTAAAAGCAGAGTGGGTGTCAAATTCGGGACGATTTGGGCGACGCCCAAAAACTACTTACCGCCAGCCGTCTCTCGGTCTAAGTGCTGCTCCAGATCCTTAGCACACTTTTCCACCAAATAGAACATATTTTTCATTTTTCCGGATGTGAATGTAGGGGACAGACTGTTCCTGACGTACTTCCACTTGTGCCCTCTCATGACGAATAAATTCCTTGCCCCCAAGGGGTCCAATTCCGGGTCCATTGTCGTCACTCGGTCGACAAATGTCTGAGATTCCTTCACAAGGACATTTTTGATGATATCAAGGTCACGAAGGACGAGCCCCGGCTGGTCCATGGCGTAGAAACCTACATAGGGCAGGCCCTTGTGGTCCTCGTACACCTGTCTCAAGAAGTGACCCACTGATACCTTCTGAGCGACCACCGAGCCCAAGCTGCCCACGAAGGGCAAGGGCTTCACATAGGGCACCGATAGGTTCTTCCAGAGTTTGAAGTTTCTTGTGATGTAGAAGTAGAGGGCGACGCAGAGCGCTGTGGTCAGCACCACGACGTCTAACGCCAGGCTTCCGAACAGAATCATGTTGCTCTGTGCTGTGCCTGTGAAGAGCCGGCTTTTATCTTATATAGATGTGGTGTCAGATTGTTTTGACATGTTTGAAACTGCAAGGTAATGGCCAGGGTCACGTGGTTACAATGCACGCACTCCCATTTCTTGATCTTGTTTACGTAAGCAACTCGACTTTTCTAAAGTACCATAGATAGGCCTACTATACCGGGTGTCTCAAATGATCGTTTACAACGTTTGAGGCATGATGTACCAAACTTCATGTACAGCCTTATGCCGCATTCACATAGAAAATTGACCGTAAACTCAAGGACATAGAACGTAAGGCAACATTTAGCACGGCATCGAGCATTCAAGACGAAAGATTAACGTTGGTAATAACTAGGTAAAGACATTTAATGGTCATAAAATAGTGAAAAAATGCAAAATAAAAGATGCATTTATGACCTAAAAATAGAGAAAAAATAAATCAAAATTGAAAAAAAAAATCCCTTTAGGTAAGCCTACAGGCTGAGGTAGATTTCGAAGTGTTTTGGTTTAATTTGTTGTCGCTGCGTAGAACTCTTCTTCTTTAGCCTTGGCATGACAAATCCGCAATAATAAATGTAAAAAAGAGGAAAGAACACTTTTTCAAACATTCAAATCTCGCCTTATATGAGAACTATCAAGAAACTAGTTATTGATTTGTAGAGTACTCATCAAGAGCTTTTCAACGATATCCCACAAGACGTAGTTTCAAAAATTTCGAATTTCCATCCCCCACCCCCACTCGTACCCCCAAAACCCCCGAATCGTTGGTGTCACTGTGAACTCCATAGGGAGTACTGTAGTTTATTCAAACAAAGTTTCCTTCTATATTTCATAGGGCCTGAAATATAAATGTTTAAAAATTTCAACCCCCTCCCCCGACCACCCCCTTGGGCCATTTTGCTCATTAACGAACTTGTCAGAACTATTGGGCCTAGAAATAACATAATAAAATTTGGTTCAAATATCTTCAAAAATTACTGCCGGTAGCGTGTAAAGATATATATATATATATATATATATATATATATATATATATATATATATATATATATATAAATATAATATATATACAGTATATATATATATATATATCACTTTTTTTTTTGAACAGGCGGTGGTTTCGTACTTAGGGAGGCATGAAACGTAAAGATATGAAATAATTTTTCGAAAATCATGACATGGTATCCATTGCAATAGGTAGACCTAAAAATGCCCAATAAATTTACCATTATTACTTGTAAGAAGTTTTTAAGTGATGAATTGCTAAAATCAATTTATGACAGTGCGTTATATATGAATTTACATTATAAAAAACACTTATTTTGTTAGTAAAGAAATAAGTAAATTTATGCTACTTGGACACCCTTAGCGAAAAAGAAATTCTTTCTGAACTGGAATGCCCATCAAATTGCCCCTAGCAAAAATGTGCCAAAAAAAAGAAAGAAAAAATCTTTATTGGTACAAGACAAACTGCTATGGTGTTCACAATAAACCTGAATTAAAATTAACTAAGAACACTTGGCGGATATTCTCAAATAAAAACTATTGTCTGTTGTGTGAAAGTAACGATTTGTACATGGAAAAATCTCCTCTCTACCTCCACTGAAACGCGATCTATAAATGCCGAAAATGACCTAAAAATGCCAAAAATTGCCTAAAAATTCCGAAAACGACCTATAAATTGCCAAAAATTACCCGTCTCTAGAAAATGACAAAAAATGCAAAATAAAGCAAAATAAAGCAAAAACAAATTGCCCTTATTTGATCAATTATTCCATGATACACATTTATATCTATTCGAGCTATCTTTTAAACTTCACATAAAAAAGATGCAAAATCATCAAATGCCTTGCCCTATTCATGACATTATTAAGTGCCAGTATGGTACTTTATGAGATTGTGTGGGGGGACGAAAAAATGTCTGTCCGTCTGTCTGTCCGTCTGTCTGTCCGTCTGTCCGTGCGTCTGTACGCACCATAACACAAGTACGCTTTTTCGCATTTTCATGAAACTTGTTATAAACATTCATAATGTCGATGGGAAGAACCCTATTGTTATTGAACCAAATCGGTTCACCGGTACCGGAGTAATGCCCAATTTAGTGCCTATTTTAATAGTATTATATTAGAAAGGCACCATAACTGAAATACGCTGTATCGGATTTCCATGAAACTTGGTATACTCATTTATGACGTTCATGACAAGTGCCCTATTGAATTTGAACCTAATCTGTTGACCGGTATCGGAGTAAACCCCAATTTAGTGTCTACTTTAAAGGCGCAATAACTCAAATACGCTTTATCGTATATTTATGAAACTTCGTATACGCATTTATAATGTCCATGGGAAGACGTCTATTTATAATGGATAAAATCGGTTGACCTGTTTTGGAGTAATGCTCAATTTAGTGCCTATTTTATGGTAATATACGTATTCGAAAGAATTTATAAAAAAAATGAAAATCAGTTATCTTGACAACACTGCCTATTGTTTTACTGTGATCTTATAAGGCCTTGGAAATTAAAATACAGGTAGCAATGACAAAAAACATGATTGATTTACATGCGCTTAACGAACTAGACCGTTAAACTGACCCCGGTGGCCGAGATGGTAACGCTTTGGCCTCACATTCTGGAGTCCATGGTTCAAAACCCGAAACCGGCCAATTTGAATTTTTTTGGTATTTTTATGTGAGTGTGCGATTGTCATGATATCACAAATCTGTACAGTTCAGTTGATGCTGGAAGATTTTAATCTAATTTTAAAAAAACTAGACCTTTGTTCTTCCGTAATCCCTGCTTAATGAATAAATCTGGAGCTTAACTTGGAAATCAATTTAAAAAAATCATATTCTGCATATCATAATTGCAGTCATAACTGATTAAACAAAAACATACTGGCACTTTGTTACATCAGTTTACCTGATTTTTATTAATTCTGTAAGTATTCGTCAAATAGTCAAAATAAATCTACCTTGATATATGTATTGTCTCAAGATAAAACCCCGAACTCTCGTATTACCTAAGGTATGATAGTTTTACAAATGCAAGATAAGTGCGTGTACAGACACGTGATTACAGTACACGCAAACAGGAAAAGGCGTCGAGTTTTGCTCTTGATTATGTAACCAATTCGACGAATTTTGAAGAAGTAATGGTAGCATGTAAAATACTGGCATTTCATCAAGAAGATCTCTTATTTACCTCTATTATAATATTGTAAAGAGGATATGTGATGTAATGGGAGAGTATACTCAAGCTGATTAGCCTAATAGCAGTTTTGTGTGAAAAAAATAGGCGTCACTCACCAAAAAATCAATTAAGGAGATTCCAGATGACCTCAAATCTTTCACATGCCACATTTATTCAAGACAATAAAGCAACTATCAACATACGAGAATCAAATGAAAACAGCAATTAATTTCTTTTTTCCACTATTTTACTGCAGACAGAATGTTTGCTTGCACATTATTTCTCTGCATAGTCCCCTCCCAGTTCAATGCACTTACACCATAGGATACGAAGTGCTTCGATACCGCGTGAGAAAAGTCCTTTTGGTTGACGCTGTAGCCACTCGTGCACCGCCGAATGGACGTCTTCATTAGACTTGAACTTCTGCCCTCCAAGGTGCTCCTTTAATGGACCAAAGATGCGGAAGTCTGAAGGTGCCAAAGCGAAGGGAATTGCTGAATGCAAGTGTTTTGCTTTAACATGACAACTCATGCAACCATGAAAACCCTCAGGACATAGGCTTTAAGTGCCTCCCACATCCGCCATACTCGTCAGATTTGGCACCATCAGATTTCCACATCTTTGGTCTATTAAAGGAGCACTTTCGAGGTCAGAAGTTCAAGTCTGATGAAGACGTCCAATCGGAGGTGAAAGAGTGGCTACAGCGTCAAGCAAAAGAACTTTTCTCACGCGGTATCGAAGCACTTGCTATCCAATAGCGTAAGTGCATTGAACTAAGAGGGGACTATGTAGAAAATAATGTACAAGCAAACATTCTATCTGCAGTAAAATAGTGGAAAAAAATTAAGTGCGGTTTTGATTTGATTCTCCCTCGTACTTTCAGGTAGGTTAGGTTAGCAGCACTGGTTGTAGGAAGTGCGAATTTCCACCATGAAAGCGTGAACAGGAAATGGATTTAAAAAACACTATATTAGGTGAAAAAACCATACAGCAACTTTAATAAAATCAGAGCATCACAGGAACCCAAGTGGCATAATACTGAAGGCCTACATTCAATACAATGCACATCACGGAGTAATAAATCTCAATTATCACTCAGCTGAGTGAGCTTGAATCAACTTAAAAGCGAGCGGTATGCCATCCTTGGTGGACAAGAGCAGTGCTTTCTTGTCAAGAACGAGTGGGATAGGCGTCTCCTTGCAGGGCGTAACTTCAAACCGATTCATGATGTGGATCAACCCAGCCTTGGTCTGCATCAACCCGAACCTCATACCTGCAACAAAGATATTCAGTCAGATAACTGGGGTTTGTATCGTTAGGCGTGCAATTTTTTGGGATGAAACTCTTCAGCCGCGGTAAGGGTAAATCGAGAGCTTGTGTAACGCTAAAAAATCGTCACGAAATTAGTGTTACGCTCAAAATCGTCACGAAATTAATGAGGTGTAACGGAACGGACTGCACAGAAAACAATCAACGCAGTGATTAGGCTTATCCAAAATTTAAAAAATTAAAAATCCAAATATCCAAAATTTAAAAAATAAAAAATTCGAAATTAAAAAATTAAAAATTCAGAATTTAAAAATTAAAAAATCCAAAATTAAAAAATCGAAAATTCCAAAATTAAAAGAATTAAAAGATAAAAATTAAAAAATCCAAAATTAAAAATGTCCAAAAACCCAATATTAAAAAGTCCTACAATCCAAAAGTGAAGAAATCCATTCATCCAATATTGAAAAAATCCAAAAATTAAAACAAGTTTCACTTCTGTCGCGTGGCGTTCCACGCACACTTTTTTGGGATGAAAGAAGTGATGATCTGGCCATTTTGATAAAATATGTTTTTTTTATTTTTATTTTAGTGTCAATAAATCAAGCTTGTCATAAAATATTACTGTGAAATTTTTCATGTCATTTGGACGCATGGAACAGGTGGTACTGATACACTTTTAAACCTCAGTGCCTTTCCATCTGCCACTGGCTATGGCATTTTATTTGGCACATATTTGCTAGGGGCAATTTGATGGGTTCAGAAAGATTTTTTTTTTCTCTCGAAGGGTGTCCATACACATTTACTTACTTTTTTTTGGTAATGAAATAAGTGTGTTTTATATTGTAAGTTCATGTATAACGCCATCCATTAAATTGTTTTTACCAATTCATTGCAAAAAAAAATTAAGTAAGAAAGGTAAATTTATTGGTCTTTTTAAATTTTATGTCCTTTCTTCAATATTTTAGGTCATAAATGCATTTTATATTTTACATTTTTTACTATTTATGGTCATTAATCCCGATTAATCACATTTTCTGTATAGTCCTTGGTTCTTTTTAAGAAAATATTTAATGTAGTCCCAGGGCAGTTTTTTTACCCTAAGTAAAACATATATACCGGCATAGTTTTTTAAATGTAGTGTAGATAAAATACTGTATGACAAAATTCAAAATCATGTTGAGTGGATGAATCTAGCTAAATTTTAGCTAGCAAATATTTCTAGTGAGTTTATATTGTGCGTTATGCCCGTAGAACCTAACTGTAAAATTATTCGCCTTACCATTTCTCGTCAGAGTCTTTATCATTGCACGAATACTTGGCTGCTTAACTGGTGGAATTCGAAATATCAGTTACTCACCAATACATATTCTGGGTCCCTCCCCAAAAGGCATGTGGGTGTAGTTCGGTCTGGCTTGCTTATTCTTCTCCGTGAACCGCTCCGGGTCAAACTTCTCCGGGTTAGGGAAATACTCCGGGTCGTATTGTATAGCCATGAGAGGGATGTAAATGCCGGTCCCTGCAGGGATTGTAATCGTCCCCTTTCCGGATGGAGAAGGGATATCGTAGTCTTTAAGGCATTTCCTGTCCAGGAATGGCAATCCGGGATACTTTCGGAGTGTCTCTAGAAGGAAAGAAAGAAAAATTATATACAAATTGTTATACGTAGGGGCGGATTTCTATGAACTAAAAAATAGGATATATGCATGCATTTATGACCTAAAAAACATTAAAATATGACCAATAAAATTTAAAATATGAATTTATCACTTACACAATGTGTATAAATTTTTTAAGTTTCATTACAATTCATTTTATTAAAATATAATTTTAATTATTTAAAATAGGCAATCTGTAAATTCTCAAAAAGTATAATTATAAAATATGTATATATATGTAGGTATTTTAGCCTAGACCCTCAAAAATCACAACTTAAAAGGGAAGGACCAAAATGCCTGAAAAATGTAATTAGTGAAAGTGGAAAGTAATTATGGAATATATAGGAGATAACTAATTACATTTTTCAGGCATTTTGGTCCTTCGCTTTTAAGTTGTGATTTTTGAGGGTCTAGGCTAAAATACCTACATATATATACATATTCTAATTTACCCTCAAATAAAAAAGATGAAATTCGTCAATATAATTATAAAGCAAAATTTACAAAATATGATATGAAATTTCAAAATGTTTTTAATATGCACACAAATATGGCAAAAAATATGACCTAAATATGCTACAATAGTTGAACATTTTTAAATATGCAGTTATATGCACAATAAAAGCCGTTCCATTTTCACCAGGGTGCTTGGAATCGGGTTTAAATTAGTCGGAAACCTGAAATAATGCAAAGGGGAAAAATACGACATGTCATAGAAATCCGCCCCCTAGTTATAAGTTATAGAATTCTAAGCCATGATACTGATTCACCGACTATTTCACTCATATGCCGCGTGTTTGATAATAACCAATAACGTTTAGCAATTCCTCGGATACAGACCAATCATGATCGTTTATCTTATAAAATGCTTGCTATTAATATGAGAAAAGATTTTACCTGATAAAACGTCAGCTCGTTACTGGACACGCAAGCATCAATGTGCCGTGAATAATACGTCACATGCTGCCATTAAGCAGCACGAAAACAAATTATTTTATACAACATAACTCCTATGGAAATGGAAATAATATAAATGTAGGCCTACATTGGGTAAAAGACTATTTCAATTCGGTGCAAGCCAGTTCGTGTGCTTTCATTCTGTTCTGCTGTTAGCTTACCTGAATTAAGTTATCTGTCTTATGTGCACAATTGGTAGCACTGGTCACAACATGGTAACTCGAATCGATTCATGGGTGATTTATTCATAGTATGTCTATGGTGCCAAAGCGAAGAGGATTGCTGAGTGCAGGTGTTTTGCTTCATCATGATAACGCCCGTCCTCATGCTGCTCGTGCTACCATGAAAACCATCGATGACTTTCGCTTCAAGTGCCTCCCAAATCCGCCATACTCACCTGATCTGTCACCATCAGATTTTTACATTTTTGTACATTAATTGAGCACCTTGGAGGGCAGAAGTTCAAGTCTGATGTAGACGTCCAATAGGCGGTGTACGAGTGGCTACAGCGTCAACCAAAATAATTTTTCTCACGCGGTATCAAAGCACTTCCTATCCGATGGCGTTAGTGCATTGAACTGGGAGGGGACTATGTGGAAAAATAATGTGCAAGCAAACATTTTTCCTGCAGTAAAATACTGAAAAAAATTAATTGCGGTTTTCATTTGAATCTCCCTCTTAGGCTATTTCTGCTATATGACCATTGTCATAAATTGGTTTAGAAGATAATCCTTACCGTTGACCACCATGTCGAGGTATGTCATTTCTTGTAAGGCCTCGTACGTGAGTTGTTGGCCGTGTTTCTGAAGAACTTGTTGAATTTCAGACCTGAGCCGGGTCTGAACCTCGGGCTGTATTGCTAGCTCGTACAGGGCAAAGCTCATGGCTGTAGAAGAGGTCTCGAATCCGGCAGTTAGGAAACTAAAAGCAGCAGCCACGTAATCCTCGTCCTCCATTTCTGAAAACAGTGATCTTATTTATCAGCTGCTGAAAGGTTATTTTCGCTCAACTGAAACTAAAGTGTTAAAAAAAAGATACTCACTGAAACCCATTTCATCTGTTTTGGAGATTTCGCTGTCCTGTGTGTTCTTCTTTCTCAGTTCCATTAAGTTGTCGAGGAAATCTTTGCGGACGACATTGTTTTCTTCTCTGTAATATATAGACCTGGGATTTTAGGCTCTAAAAAAAATTAGTTTCAGGCGCCTAAAATAGGCTTTTAAAACAAGTAAATAGGCTTTTAAATGAGGAAATAGGCACTTAAAATATGCTTCAAAAATGTGTAAATAGATAGAAAATAGACTTTAAAGTATTACAATATAGTTTCATGAAAATCCGATAAAGCGTACAGACAGACACTCGGAGAAACGGATAGACATTTTCCCGTTCACCACATAATCTCATGACTAGACTTCGGACTTTTAGGTCGCTAAAAATCCTGTTTTAGGTACCTTAAATAGGCTCTAAAACTTGGAAAATAGGTTCTGAAAATCGTAAAATAGTCGCTTATAAAATCGTTTAAGTTGCCTACTTTCTGAAATATCTCAATTGCAATGCAGAATATTATATTTATTGAATTCACCATTAATCAATAATCGTGATAAAACACAGATATAGGCCTATGGTACACAGAATTATATAGACCTATTACTAGGGCCCTTATTACTACCATTACAGTGAAAACCTAATCCCTGCGCCCAGAAGCTACGCATACTAGCATATTCAACCCCTTGGATCCCTCAGTGATTCAAAGAACTACTTTTTTGTTACTGGATGTGGGAGTCGGGAGAAAAACACTACATTTTCTTGGGAATTCCAAGTCATTTTTCTACTGAAGATGGAAAATTCCTTACTATTTAACCACGTCACAAATGTGTCATGTACTGCACATTCCGAGCTAAAGTTCAGTATGAACTGAAAATAAATGTTAGAATTTATAACAGAAAATGACTTATTTTGAACTTTACAGGAAAAACAAGCAAAAAAGGTAATATTAGGTTCTAACGTAAAAATAGGCTGTTTAGGTCCTATAAAAGTATCAGTTATGAAACATGCATTATACAAGTTTTCGTCCATATAAGAAATCACTTAAGGATTAAAATAGGTTTTTATCTAAAATCCGAAGTCTACTCATAACGTACCATTCTGGCACTTCAAAGTTGCCATCCCTCGTATAATTCCGGGGTGCGCGGGCAAAGAGAGTTAAGTCCACCATCCTAAAAAAATGAGATATGTGCATAGAGTTATAGATAAAAATGTTCTCTACATTTGTGTTAAGTCCAGTAAGTCATAATCAAAATTGTACGGAATTTATGGATGTGTGCCTCATGGGTTTATCCATCTCTAAAGCTATGTTGGGATGGTATAGTGTGTTAAGTCACTCTATTTCTCAGTAACAAGAAAGTGGACTTAACTCTCTTTGCCCGCGCTCCCAGGAATTATTAAATGCAGCATGCTTACCTGTACTTGATGGTGCTCCACACGGTTTCCCTGAGGAAGTTGGTCAGACTGGGCTCCAGCACCTTCAGGCGGAGCCACTTGAGCAGGTTAGGCGCGAAGAAGGCCACTGTGGTAACCACTGACCTGTATGTATTCACATCAACCATCTTACGTAGCTGCACTCGGAACTCAGCCTCCGGGTTCTTCATGGAGTTGCTGTCGATCCCGAACGCACAAGAAGCTATGACGTCAGTCGCGAATCTGGCCAACACCTCCTTTATTTCTACCGAGGCATCTGGAGGTAAAATGTATACACGTTACTACAGCGAAACCTCCGTATAACGATATATAATTGATCCCATTCTAGTTTGATCCTAGTCAAAACAAAGAGGAGGAGAACTCACAGAGAGTTCGCGGAAAATTCGCATCATGTGACAAAACGTGATTGGTTAATGTCATTAGCAGGGCACGGATTCTAATGACATGTCATCTTTTTATTGATGCTGCATAGACATTGCCAACTTGTGCATAGGCGTACCGAGGGGAGGGGTTTGAGGGTTTGAACCCCCCCCCCCCCATTGATTAAAAAAAGGAAAATTGTAGAATTTTTTTAAGTCTGCCCATAAATTACGAAATAGCCTACAAGTATAAAGCGTGGGAAGCTTAAAACTCGTTATTTTGCGTCTTAATTTTTTTAATTTTCCGGGGGAGGACCCCCGGACCCCCCTCTCCCTGGGGGGTATTCCATACCCCCCAGACCCCGCGGATGTTATAACCCCCCCCCCATATGGTCGGCCTGGTTACGCCTATGAACTTGTGGATAAATCCTAATCATGGCCTCTAAATTATAGAAATGCATTTTTATTAGGTCATTTTTTGTCATTTTATACAATTTTATATTTTTAGGGCATTTATTTCAATTTTAGGTCATTATTTAGTCATTTTCATGCATTTACATTGAGTATATTAACATTATTTTTTGTCGTCCCCAGCGGTGCTGTCTTTGAAGTGTTGTTTGTTTAATACAAGGATACACATGGTGTTGACATGTCTCAGTCGGAAATGAGAATCAGAGAAAAGCCAACATTTTGTATTATATTACTATTGTTATTATTACTTTGACTTGGCACCAGAGTCTGCCACCTGCTTGGATTTGAGAGTGGAAACTACTGTTTACCTCAGTCCTCAGAGCCAGTATAAATTTCCGTGAGAAAAGAACATTCACAACATTACAGTTATTTACAGTTTTACAATTATGTACAAAGTAGTCTATAACTTTGTGTGTACAATAATAATTTATTATAAATAAAATATCAGTTTTTAGATCATTTTTTATAATTATTAAGTCATTTTCTTTAAAATTCAGGGTCATTTTATAGGTCATTTTTCAAAGAATTTTAGGTCATCAGAATCCGGGCCCTGGTCATGAAATGGTATTGATTGCAACAGGTAGATTTTTCTTCGAAATTCAACCTTCAACCTTATACCCCTAACTTAAAAACTCCAAAAACCACAACAATTCTGAAAATTTTCATTTTTTAAAACGACCTATTTAAATACAGTTCTTTTCTCTTTACTTTGATCTATTATTTTTTAAATTATGGCTCTTAGTTCTTTAAGTAAAGTCCTTTATCTATGAAGCTTCATTTTACCATGCCCCTTAGCCATCTAACAAATTTCAGTATTTTTATTCTTCCCTAGAAGTTCTCATATTGACTATTTTCACTAATGCACTTTTAAGTTGAGTCATTTGCTGAGTAAGTATGAAATGTTTGAACTTCCTGTTTTCTCACTAGATGTGTTTTCCACGCGTTTCGATGCAAGTTTTGCTTTCTTCGCAGATTCCCGTAAGTAGGAAATCGCTTGGTATTCAATTGTTTCAAACATCACATTTTTTTCTATAAATTAACATATCAAGGTGGTTTTGGTGTAATTTTGAAGCTATTGCTTGACGTGGAGAAAATTTTAAAATATGAATGTTCTACTGTGTTCTAGATTTTTGTTTATAATGTCGTGAACAAAAAAAATATTTGAAGTTTATATAAATCTATGTAAGCCCTAACAATTTAAAATTTTAAGTGTCCCTAAAAACTAAATGTCAGGTATTAGAGAATTATTCTATCTACAAAGTAGTGAAAATTTTGTGTTAATATATTTCATAGGCATGAAGTAATCTTGTTTCAAGTTTATAGTCTAAATTTTCAAGAGAACAATTTTTATAAACAAATTATAAAAATTACAAAATATTTTTCTTGTGAAATGTCTTAATATACAGCTGTATAATATATATAAAATTGAGAGTCAAAATGCTTAAAAATAAAAATGTCATACCTAAAGGTGTATATAGGCCTATACCTTAAAATTTATCTGGGTTCATATCACAACTTCAGCCTTCATAAAATAAAACACAACACATATATACACATCAGTACAATGGTGTAACAGTATTAACAGTCATATTTATGAGGCTGAAAATTGAATCCAGTTCTTCTGTTTGAGCTCCTTCTGCTGCCAGAATTGCACTCAAAGACTCACAGTAACTCAATTAGAAAATGAAAATAAATGAAATTTTTTTTCGGGTTCTTTCCGTTTCCCCGTGAAATATCACTCCACCGTTTCTCCATTCATCATGAATCATGGTAAATAAACTTCCAATTCAGCATTTGCCTTCACGACTCTGGAAACCGTGGGGGGGAAAAAAAATACATGTCTAATTCACTGGCCACAGGATTTGAACCAATGACCTCCCGAATGCGAGTTACTTAGGTGGTTGTTAGTGGTTAATTAGGCAGATAGGCTACTTTAATGGGTTTTTAACAATTAAACATACGTTGTTTATTTATATTTTCTATGATAAATGCGAATTCTATTTTTGGGCCATGTTTTTACCGACTTAATACGTCCTCCCCATTTATGCCCGGTTTCTATAAACTCGCGAAATACCTATGGGTAAATTATCCAATGGACAGAATTTACACAAGAATAACATTTAACTCAAACAATTTAAAGGTAAAAATCACAAACACTTGTGGCGAGTTTCTAGATAAATGTCCTCTGGGTAAATATGAAAATGACAGAAAAAATGTTCCTACAAACTCGGGCTAGATCTTTCCAAGCGTAACTCGTTGGGTTAATTTATCCTTTCATGGATGGCTGGATAAAATTTAACCTTTCATAGGATCAATAGTAATATTTAAACAATGAGAATCAAAGCCTTCTGAATTAAATTAATTGTACAACTCCAAGGCCTTTCACATTAGGAACTAATTTGCCCTAGTTTATAGAAACCGGGAATTAGTCAGATTTAAAACATAGTAGGCTATTCCTGTAGGTTTAGATGAGCAGTAAAGTGCCTACCTCTTGCAGACTCTCTCTCCAGATAATGCTCCAGTTCCTCAGCGCATTTCTCCATCAGGTAGAACATGTTCTTCATTTTCCCGGACGTGAAGGTCGGAGACAGACAGTTCCTAACGTATTTCCACTTGTTCCCGTTTAGCACAAACAACCCCTTGGATCCCAGAGGGTCAAGTTCTTCATCCATATCAGCGAGGTGATCCAGGAAATTCTGTGCATCTTTCACCAGCACATTCTTGATTATATCAAGGTCATTTATGATAAGTGCCGGCTGATCAAAGGCATAGAACCCTACGTACGGCCGGCCCTTGTAGTCCTCGTAAACTTCTCTTAAAAAGTGGCCCACTGATACCTTCTGCAGGGCCACTTGCCCCAAGCTGCCCACCACGGGCAAAGGTTTCACATAAGGCACTGACAGGTTCTTCCAGAAGTTGAAGTTTCTCGTGAAGTAGAAGTATAGAGCAACACAGAGCGCTGTGGCTAGCACCACGACGTCTAACGTGAGGCTCCCGAACACAATCATGTTGCAAGTCACAACACACAGACTGTACAACTTCACTGAAATCAGTGAACTGTAGCCTTGATGCTCAGGTATTCGCAATGAATCAGCACAACACTTTCTTGATTAAATTTGGCTCATAATGATAGGTTATGCAACCATGAATCATTCGGCGAGATTCGTCTATTTTCGGGATCGAAGCCCGCGTAACTTGAACTTCATTTTATACCTCTAGCTCCAGGTACCGTACATTTTAAAAATATAAGTAATTGATTCTCAAACAAAAATGCATTTCTTATAATCACTTAAATGTTAAAATTAGTCACTTAGAAATACAAAAATTTCGAAGAAATTAACATGAACCGAGCGAGGTGGCCGAGATGGGCATTCGGGAGGTACCAGGTTTAAATCCCGTGACATGGTTTTTTAATGGTTTTCCCAGTCGTAAAGGCGAATGCCGAATTGGATATTTACATACCATGAATCATCCTCACCATTTCATCCGTATCATATCAATTTAAATTAATATCGGTTGAAATTTACTCCACTAAATACACCGACAATAGAAACAATTGACAAGCAATAATAATAAGGGGAAAACTTTATTAGATAAGATACACAATACAGAAATTAGGGACAAATGCCAAATTCAGAACATAACTAAATTTACCAATGACAGAAGAACATTTTGGAAAGAACTCGTTGATAGAATGGAAAACAATCGCCTAGCAAAAAAGGCTCAAGAAAGCAGACCAGACGGAAAAAGATTAAGAGGAAGACCTGCTACGAGATGGAAAGACAGTACACATGACTCATCTGAGGAATAAAGGGGAAATAAACAGGATGCCATCCTACATCACAAGAAGAACAAGAAGAAGAAGACAAGCAATAGTTTCATGGTCTGCCCTACTGTACAGACACAGATTCCGTACTCTTAATATAGCCCCGATGCTAAAAGGATTATAAACACAGCTGAAATAAAATTTAAAAAAAAATAACATGAAAGAGATGAAAGTATAAAATGAATCTGAACTCATATAACTTCCCTCCCCAAATAAAATTTTGCCTCTTAGTACAACATATTATGTATGACATTCTTTTCTTGTAAATTGGTTGTAAAAATAAAGATAATGACCTTACCACATCGCATCGCATCCGCGAAGGATATATAACTAAATATAATCTGATTAATGCACTCATGTAACTTTCTTTACCCTCAGCATGGGCAATACATCTTTCTCACTTCACATTCTGATATACACTGACAAGCAAAAAAAAAACCGATTACTTAAAGAAATTTTAAAAAATTAAGTTTAAATAAAAATTATATAGTAGGCCTAGTGCTTGAAATAAAATTATTGTATTGTAATTGTATACGTTTTTAAGATTAATATTTAATGACACATTTCACACTTAATTCCCCATGTTTCCTCTTGCACCATGGTGAATGGTGAGCCTAAGGTTGCAGCGGCATAACGGAAGCTGCGTCCATCATCAATTAGAGCAACAGCTTTGGCAACGTCTTCGGGACTGAGAGGCATAATTTCAACTAAACTTACTGACAGAATCACTTCAATGCGAAGGGAGACAGTTTCCTTTCAGTTTAAAAGAAAATGATGCAATACAACAATGAAACACCTTGCAATATGTATGACAAGCTAGTGCAGATAATCAGATAGGAATCGCCCTATTGCGATGTTTTTTTGTTTTGTTTTGTTTGATGATAAAGTGAAGATATGAAGAAAACAGATATGCTGTATCTATAGCTAATGGTCCAATAAAAATAATAATTCATTCTCACCGACAACAATGTATGAACATCCATTCAAAATTATGTTTAATCTTAAAATTACAACAAATTTTACAGTGATCGCTTTTTTTTGCCGGTCAGTGTAGTATAAGAGGCCGTATTGCAAAGAGCGCGTATTCAGTTATCAGATATTTGAACCTAATTCAACGTTTTATTGTTCACCAGGCAAGACAGTTTCTGCTAACAGTTGGTGGCTTATAACTACCCTTCAAATAACTTTTTTCGAGAAAAAGTGTTTCAAATGAAAATTTTAGCTCTTATTATAAGCAACTTATCTATAAAACTTAACCAAACCTTTAAAGCCGTTTTCGAGAAAATTGATAAAACAGAAATTTTATTCCTGTAAATTGGCATTAAAAGTAAGAGAAAGTCGCCGCCAATTTTCATATCACATCCCCATACATCACAAGATTTTTCTTTCTGGAGCTAGGCTGTTTACAGACACGGACAGACGTGTTTCTGAAAATATAATTTCTGAATTCAGGGACCTGAAAACGTGTATTTGTTAAAAATTCAACTTTGAATTCTGATGTGGCACTTCTGTATTGACTCCTTTGATTCTAATACAGAAGAGAATTATAAAAATCTCATGTGAAAGTCGCATAACTTCCTCTGCCCAAATAAAAGTTAGGAGTATTCACATATCCTTGTACAGAAACGCAAGACACAATTTAACGCTAATTATACGATAAATACCCGATAACCTCTTCTTTGAAAATGATGCGACTAATAAAAGTGCAGACTATATAGCAAACAAAAACAAGTGACTGCAGACATTTATTGAAACTTCCGTCGTTATGAATAATTTCCGAACTTTATCGAATATTTCCCTCCAATATGTCTTTCTCACTTCATTCTTATATAGAATAAGAGGCCGTGAAAGAGTGTGTATTCAATTGTTAACCACACAACACAAACTTTTTACAAACAGTGGGTGAACAGTAGGTGGCTTGTAACTGCCTTCAGAGAATTTTTTCGAAAAAAAGTTTCAAATAAAAGTTTTAGCTCTCACTATAAGCTACACTTGTGCAAAATTTAAAGAAAATCGTTAGAGCCGTTTTCGAGAAAATCGCGAAAAACGAAAATTTCTTCATGTAAAGTCCCCCTTAAAAATAAGAGAAAATAGTCGCCAATCTTATCCTCACCTGACCCAAATACGAAATTTTGTTTTCATACGATTTTCCGTTTTGGAGCTAGAGTGTTCACAGACAGACACACAGACATGTTTCCAAAAATAGTATTTTTGGATTCAGGGGGCCTTGAAACGTGTATATATGCTAAAAACTCAACTTCGAATTTTGGGCTCAAAAACAATACTTCCTCTACCTATAGTACCTATGGTACGGGCAGAGGAAGTAAAAATTTGTTTAAAAAAGCCTATAGAATATCCAACAGAATTGATATTTCCTGAATTTAATGTGATGACTGTGTTCAAATTTATAAGCTCACACTTTTAAAATACTTTCAAAAATACCGCAACGTACATGTATCGGTTCCTCATAACTACAATACTAGAAGAAATAAATCATTGCCTTTAATAGAACCAAAATACTTCACCTCTTCTGGCTCTAAACATAGCATTTATTATGGTCCAAGACTCTATAACTCTATAATTAGGTCACATCCAGAAATAGTACATATGAACAACAACAAAATTCAATAAGTTTATCAAAAATCTTATTTCATAGTTCAAAAGTTACTTCACTCTGTACTTAGTAGGCAATTAAGGAACGATTTTATTTGTACTAACTCAGGGTTTCAATTTTGTTCTTACTACTTTTCCTTTTTTCTTTTTACTTTTTCTGTTCTTTCTTTTTTATTATTATTTTTTAGGTATTTATTTAATATTATATTTTCTTTATGTATTTGTATTTTGTAATGTAAATGGCTGAACTGTGCCCGAGCACGACCGCTTGCTCATTCGGGTGGTCTTGTTTTGTTTTGTATAAATACTAGGAGGTGCCCGCGGCTTCGCCCACGATTATTAAATTAAAAATTAAAAATTAATAGTATAATAATTATTAAAGCATTATATTTATTAACACTTGCACGCGAATCATTCTTAAACTAAACCATTAATAATTAATGAAACAGCTAAAATTCCGGCTTTAGAGTACATTCCACGATTAGAAATCCCCACCTGGGAAAACGATCTCAGATTCGATTATGCAGTTCCAAAGATAACTGTGAACCACTGCCTTCTAAACTGTATAATTCTCGTGCGTAATTCTCGAGACGGCGGTGGATAATACGTATCTTTTCTCAACTGTTTGTTGACAGATGAATGTGATGTGAATTTTATTTGATAAATTCAGTGTAATTTTCAGAAATTATATAATTTTTCAAGAGAAGGAGTGATTGATTTGGATTTTTACTGTCCGCGATACTTCGAGGATTAAACTATCAATATATTAAACCTGATGCCCGCGGCTTCACCCGCCATTATTAATTGACTCCAGGATTTTAAAGAAATTTACACTGGCAGTGTATTAAAAATGTTTGTGGTTCAGAGCTATGAAAATTGTAAGTAAAAATAAAATTAGAATATTTGTTCATTGTGTTCATTTCACTTAGGCCTTATATAATAAAGAAACGGTTTTACTAATTTTGTAGTCTGATGAAAGTTTACACTGCGAGAGACGAACATCGCCGAGTATACCCGATGTCTCACGAAGCGGGCGAGCGAGCAAGCACGCTATTTAGGGCCGTTGAATTGTATAAGAGTAGATAGATTTGTATAAAATACATGTTAGAAATAAATTATTTAAAAAAATTGTGGGGTCAAACACAATATTACCTCTACGTATAGGACCCATGGTACGGGCAAAGGAAGTAAAAGAAAAATGGAAAAATTAAGATGAAACAGCGGGAAGTAAAAAATTCTAAGATTCTGTTATAAGTAGGCTTAGGATAGTTATGCACTAAGAAGTCTAAAGCATGCAAGTGGTGAAAGAAAGATTTTATTTTGCGAACAGGTATATTTGCTAAACGAGCCCGTAAGGGCGAGTGTAGCAATCCTACGAGCAAAATAAAATTATTTAAGCACTGGTATCATACACTATTTTTATGAATCCGATAATATTTGTGAAGTAATTATAAATATTACATTTATTCTAAAGAATACGTACCGTAAAGCCGCATGCAGCCATATATCCCATACCCGGGATACATCAGCGCATCAGGGAGTCCATGCGACGGCGGGATGACGGATGTATTCGTGCTGACGGAGGACATTTTGAACATTTAATTTGATTTTCTGTCACGGGGTTTCCTTCACTCTATAAGGTGAATATCAGATCGGTGACACAACCCCAGCGACAATAGACAACAGACAGATGAACAAGAGCAAAGTTAACTGAATAAAATTCCAAAGTCAATTCATCAAACATTTCCCCTGTGTTCTATGATGAAGAGAAGGTGACGCGACGATCTTAGAACAAATGCGAAATCGGTTGTTGGACCGGAGAAATAGCCAATGGCGCAGGTAATCCGGGGGTGGAAGGCGGGGCCAAAAAAAAAAAAAAAGAAACACACACAGTTCTGTTTTTGAGTACCATTTCACATGATTTTCTGTTTTCCACAAATCTGTTATAGAGTATTGTGCTAAGTGGTGCAGAGAAAGGGCTCTAACAAGGAAATAAAGCATTTTCGGACCCTTGTTTACTAGGGTGGATCGAAAAGTAACGCACAATAATTTTTATTTGCAAAAAAAATTAATTGGTACAATTACAAATGCACACATGAAGGGACATCTTTTGTCTATTTTTCTGTAAATTCGCCAAGTTTGTCAACACATTTCTGCCATCGTGATAGCAGTTTCAAAATACCCTGTTCATAGAAGTCAGTTCGGTTGGAGTATAGCCATCTGTGGACTGCTGTTTTCACTTCTGCATCTGATGCAAAGCGTTTACCAGCCAGGAATTTCTTCATGGTGTCAAACTTCTTCACGACAATGCTCGCCCTCATGTTGCTGCAGCTGTTCGTGAGAAAATCAACAAATTTGGTTCGGAGGTGCTCCAGCATCCTCTATGGAGTCCAGACCTGGCACCGTCGGACTTTCATTTGTTTGGTGTATGATTGATTACTAGTTAAAATCTCATTGGAATTGATCAAATATCTTGGAAGATATTAATATTTACATACAACCCCATAAAAGCTTGTCTAACATACTACGTTAACCTCCCCTTAAACAGAATTTTCTTAATAGCCCCTCCCGCTGAGAGACGCAACTTGTTCAGCTGGCGTGCAATGCACGTGAACGACCTTCCAGGCGCTGATGTAGCTTACTCACTCAACATAAAACGTTTAACTCGTTGGGGCACGGTGGTTTCAAAGTCAAATTCTAATAGCTTGAAGCATAATTAATACTTTTATGTAAATTAAACTTCCTGCGGTTAATCCAAGCAATACTAAAAGTGGGGAGGTAAACACAGCTATTTTACTGAAATCTTCCTAGTTATTTAAAAATCATCTTCCGCCGTCGCCTCCGGCAATTGAAATGTTAACGAATATCGAACAACCCATGACTGCATAACTAACAGATTTATGTTTGGGAGAACTTTTACAACTACACTGACCGGCAAAAAAACCGTTCACTTAAAGAATTTTTTAAAATTAAGTTTGAAAAAAAAATATGTAGTAGACCTACTGCTTGAAATAAAATTACTGCAATTGTATACGTTTTTAAGATTAAAATGTAATAACACATTTCACACTTAATTCCCATTTTTCCTCTTGCACCATGGTGAATGGTGAGCCTAAGGTTGCAGGGGCATAACGGAGGCTGCATCCATCATCAATTAGAGTAACAGCTTTGACAAAGTCTTCAGGACTGAGAGACATTAATTTCAACTAAACTTACTGACAGAATCACTGCGATGCGAAGGGAGACAGTTTCCGTTCAGTTTGGAAGGAAATGACGCAATACAACAATGAAACACCTTGCAATGTGTACGACAAGCTAGTGCTTATAATCATATTGGAATCACCGTATTGCGATGTTTTTTTTTTTTTGTTTTGTTTGGTGATAAAGTGAAGATATGAAGAAAGCAGATATGCTGTATCTATAGCTAATGATCCATTAAAAATAATAATTCATCCTCACCAACAAAAATGTATAAACATCCAATCAAAATTATGTTTAATCTTAAAAGTACAACAAATTTTACAGTGAACGGTTTTTTTTTGCCGGTCAGTGTATTAACAAATAAAATGGTTATATAATGATTGTTTCTCCCTATCAGCTTTGAACCCCTCGTATGAACACTTTTCGTTTATAAACCCCATAAGGGTTGAATTTTGAAAATGCTGAAATATTTTATTATTTGTGTTTATAGACACAAGATTCAAGTAAATCAGACCAAAAAGTATTTTTTCCCAATACAAACTTTTGAACCTCCTTTTCGGCCCTTATGCCGGTCTCCTGAGCCGCGGTAGCTTAGACGTTCTGCCTTGGAGGCTGTGGGTTCGAGTCCCACCTCGGGCATGGGTATTTTTCTGTGTGATAAGGAAAAATGTCAAACAAGAGAAGAAACGGTAAACAAGATAAATAATTCAGGAAAATAGGCCTACAGCCTGCAAAATAAATTACAATATAAATTATAATAAATTACAATATAAATTACAATATAGGTTTATTTTTACGAAGTTTTTAGTTAATAGGATCGTTAAATAATGCCCCTTTATGTCACCCCTTAGGGGTTGAACTTATAATACTCACTTATTAGTGAGTCTCTACATTTATAATAAGAGGAAGTGTTTATCTGTCTGTCTGTATGCGATGCCCAGCGAAATCTACTAAACGTAGAAATCTGAAATTTTAAACGTAGATGGACTGAAGGGTGGTCGAAGCACCTCGAAGCCGGATTTTTAATTTTAGCTTTCGTTCGCGAGTTATGAGTGAAAAACTGGTAGAAAAGATGAATTTTTTGCACTTTCGAAGCATCAGTTTTCAGTAATCCATTTCAATTGTCAAATGAATTGTAGGTGGCTTTGCCTAGTTTTGTCATACCTTGAAAATAAAAGCATAGCGATCGCTTGGATTTTGTGAGCCCACCCTGGTCGATTCATCTGTTTATAATAGGTTTGTTCGCAAAGCAAATCCGTGACTGCTTGAGAATTGGTTGTACTGCGCATGTCCAGTCTGTAACTTACCCGTGATTTGCACTTTGCGAACGGTTAGAACAATTTGGAATCGATAGTTTCTGCGTTTAATCGATATGATATGCAAATAAAATATATATTTCCCTTTAACATGTTATACATGCAATATACATCGGCAATATAAACTATATTTTGGGAAACTTTTAATTATCTTCCATTATTCATACATATAAGTAGCCTATGCTTATAAATCTGGAGCAAGGATTTGGAGGGAGGAATCAGGCGCGTGAAAATAGGTTACTGCGCATGTCTCTCATAACAATTCATGGTAGAACCTGCAAATTTTTCTTATAGTACAGAAACTGTCCGTGAGAACTTTGCGAACAGAAGATTGAAATCAGATCACGGATTCTCGCTTTGCGAACGCGTGTGGAGAAAGAGCGCATGCGCGAACGATTTGTTCCTGGTTTCTGACTGCTTTGCGAACAAACCTAATGTCAAGGCACGCAAACATCCGAAATTTTAAACCTAGACGGAAGAAGGATAGGACTAAATGGGCAAACATTGTTCCATTTGGACGATACTCACTAGGCAGGGGTTTTCTGGGTCATGGAACTCGAATCTGAAGTTGTTTTTACCTAGCGGCGCTTTCTAATCGTGGGATAAACTCCAAAGGTGGATTTTAGCTCCTCCTTATAATTATTAATCGTTTTGTTTATGAATGATTCGCGTGTAAGTGCTAATACATATATTTTAATTATGTTGCTCTTAATTTTCAATTTCTGAATTATCGCGGGTGAAGCTGCGGGCACCTGCTAGTTATCAAATAAAACTACTGAGCAATTTTCATATGTATAGCTGTAGCGGTTCCGGCAAAGCAATGATGAGTCAGTCAGTCAGGACATGTTACTTTATAACTTATATAAGTTATAATCAGGTTAATCAGGCTAATCGTCTTATCAAAGAAATATACTGATACTAACATCATACGTTTATGGAATTACAACACTGACATTTATACATTCTTGAAACACTTGATTTTGTACCTGAAACCATTTGAGTTCGAAAAATTCCTTCTTAGGCCTCGTACATGACGGAGCGACATGAACATACAAAGAAGGATCGCTGTTCCGTCAGGAGAATAGTAGCATTGCTTAACATACGGCGTGTGGTACACGACAGTACATGACTTTAGGAACAAACCTATTTTCTTTTTTCGTTGCTCCTTAGGCGTGTGATGTTAACTAAAATTCTCAGGATTTCTACGGTTAAGAAGGATATTACAAGACACAATTGTACACATATCTAGAATATTTTCTAGGGAAGTTGTCTCTAGATAGCTTTCATCAGCTGACCAGGTACCAAAGTAACTCATGACTAGGGCAAGACATTTAATGACCATAAAATAGTGAAAAAATGTAAAATAAAAATGCATTTATGGCCTAAAAATAATGAAAAAATGACCAAATTTTAAAAAAATTACCAATAAATTTACCATTAATACTTATTAGTTTTTTTAAGTAATGAATTGCTAAAAGGAATTTATTTTGTTATGTATGAATTTATAATATAAAACACACTTATTTTATTTTTAAAGAAGTAAGTAAATTTATACTATTTGGACACCCTTAGCGAAAAAGAAATTCTTTCTGAACTGGCATGCCCATCAAATTACCCCAAGCAAATATGTTTCATTTAAAAAGAAAGAAAAAACTTATTTATTGCTACAAGACAAACTGCTTCGGTGTTTACAATAAACCTGAATTAAAATTAACCATGAACTGTCGGCGGAGATTCTCAAATAAAAACGATTGTCTGTTGTCTAAAAGTAATGAATTATACATACAAAAGCTCCTCTCTAGCTCCACTGAAACATGACCTAAAATGCAGAACATGATCTAAATATTGTCAAAAAAATTACCTATCTCTTGAAAATGACGAAAAATGCAAAATAAAGCAAAATAATTGCCCTTATTGAATCAATTATTTCATGATACCACAAATATTATAGCTATCTTTTAACTTTCATATAAAAAGATACAAAATCATGAAATGCCTTGCCCTACTTATGACCTTTCACATTGACATGTTAAACAAACGAAGTCCGTTGCTATAGGACTTAGTGTCTTCACTCGGGAAGCCTCTTGAAGGAGAGCGGCATATCTCCCACGTTAGACAAGAGGAAGGACCTGGGATCGTACTTGAGATGAGTGGGTGTGTTCTTGCAAGGTGCCACCTCGTAGCGCGTCAGCAGATGTACCAGTCCAGTCTTCACCTGCATTAGACCAAACCTCTTTCCTGGAACAAGGTCACATAACAAGTGATTTTGAGATTGCCGATAAATATACTAGGGATTGTGGCAATACAGTAACAAAAATACTCTAATATAATATTTGAGCTGCTTTTTCCGTGTAGACTGTATTCAGTTGTGGAATTCGAAGGTGGCCATGCTCGGTTGCCATGGCAAACTAGATAAGAAGAGCATCGTTGAAATACATAAATCATTATCAAAAAATCCCTTTAGGCAAGCCTACAGGCTGAGGTAGGTTTCGAAGTGCTTTTGGTTTAAGTTTTTGTCGCTGCGCAGCACTCTTCTTCTTTAGCCTTGGCAAGACAAACCCGCAATAATAACTGCAAAAAACAGGAAAAAGCACTTTTTCAAACATTCAAATCTCACCTTATATGAGAACTATCAAGAAACTAGTTATTGATTTGTAGAGTACTCATCAAGAAACTAGTTATTGATTTGTAGAGTACTCATCAAGAGCTTTTCAACGATACCCCACAAGACGTAGTTTTAAACATTTTGAATTCCCATCCCCCACCCCCCACTCGTACCCCCGAATCGTTGGTGTCACTGCAAACTCCATAGGGAGTACTCTAATTTGTTCAAAGTTTCCCCTCTCTACTTCATAGGGGCCGAGATATCTTTTTTTTTTTTTTTTTTTTTTTTTTTTTTTTTTTTAATTTCAACCCCCTTCTCCGACCCCTCCTTGGGGCAATTTTGCTCATTAACGAACTGGTCCGAACTATTGGGCCTAGAAATAACATAATAAAATTTGGTTCAAATGTCTTCAAAATTACGGCTGCTAGCATGTAAAGATATATATAAATATCAGAAACAAATTTTTGAACGGGTGGTGGTTTCGTACCTAGGGAGGCATGAAACGTGGCTGCCATTTTGTAATGATAATTATTCGTAACTGTAACAGTTTGTTTAATTTTTAAAATAGTAAATAACTGTAGAAGTAGTAAATAAAGAGTATGCCAGATTGCAAGATTTTAGAGCAATTCATTACTGAGGGGAAAATAATGGAATTGACCAATTTCTCACCTATGATTTTCACCGAAAGCTGTATGTCCCCACATAATAAGAACAAATACATGGGTGAAGTAAGATCATAAGATTGATTGAAGGTAGAACAGAAACGTAGGAGAAGTTAGTAAAAGTGGAAATATGGAGCCGGAGCGAATTTATCTAATGAAACTCGTCAACTCGAGTTTGATTTATTAAGACTATTTCATGAATAAAAATGTAACGTATTATACAAATAATAATCACTTTCGTGCTTTGTTGTATAAAAACCACCGCCGTCTCGAGAATTACACTGCCTGTCCTATGCTTTATTTTAACATGGAGTTCAGAGTATTGTTAAATTGCCTAATTTATCCAGTAGAGGCGACACAGTTCACACCCAGATTGCAGCAATCACTAATCAAAATAAGCATTAAACAGACACAGATACTTGTGTTATTTGTTTAGAACGTAATATTACTCCAGTATATGACACTTACCTTGAAATGGAATTTTGGAGCAATAATTAAAATAAATGTAAATTAATTAGACGCATTGATAGACTATATTATGAGCACCGCCGTCTCGAGGAGTAATACAGTTTAGAAGGCAGTGATTATGAGACGGCAGTGACAGCACAACATAATCAACAATGTCGTAGCAAAAAACAAGAAGCAGTCTGGGTGTGAAAGGTGCTGCCATCTGTAATGTCGCCGAGTACGCAAAATTAGCCGTATAGGACAGGCAGTGTATACACGATTAATAGTTTAGAAGGCAGTGATAAAAACAAAACTAATAGCTGCGAGATCACGGCCTACTATGAATCATCCATCCATGAATCGAATCGAGTTACAATTTTGTGACCAGTGCTACCAATGGTGCATATAAGACATAGTTAACCCAATTCAGGTAAGCTAACAGCAGAACAGAATAAAAGCACTCGAACTGGCTTGCGCCGAATCGAAATTGTGTTTTTAATCAAAGTACATTTCTATTATTTCAATTTCCAAACAAATTATGTTGTTTAAAGATAATCTGTTTTCATGCTGCTTAATGGCAGCATGTGACTATTAATCACGGCACATTGATGCTTACGTGTCCAGTAACGAGCTGACGATTTTATCAGGTAAAATCCCTTCTAATATTAATAGCAAGCATTTTATAAGTAAAAAGTTCGTGATTGGTCTCTGTCCGAGGAATTGCTAATCGTTATTGGTCAGTATCAAACATGCGTAGTATGAGCATAGGCGTAACCAGGCCGACCATATGGGGGGGGTTATAAAGGAATACCCCCAGGGAGAGGGGGGTCCGGGGGTCCTCCCCCGGAAAATTGTAAAAATCAAGATGCAAAATAACGAGTTCTTAAGCTTCCGGGGGTCCTCTCCCGGAAAATTTTAAAAATTAAGACGCTAAATAACGAGTTTTAAGCTTCCGGGGGTTTTCCCCCAGGAAATTTTAAGAAGTAAGATGCAAAATAACGAGTTTTAAGCTTCCCACGCTTTATGCTTGTATTAAGTAATTTATGGGCAGACTTAAACAAATTATACAATTTTCCTTTTTTTAATCAATGGGGGGGGGGGGTTCAAACCCCCAAACCCCCCCCCTCGGTACGCCTATGCGTATGAGTGGAATAGTCTTCATAAATTGGCAATTAACCTAGAAGCCTGGAATTCTGTGACGAGCCCACCAGCTAGTCATTATAAAATCGAGGTTTTCACCTTGAATCGAGGAAAGATGTATGCAGAATATGCAATATTTCAACATAACAGCAAACATTTGATAAGTACATGATGTGTACTCAGTAAATAGTGTTCGTTACAAACAGTTAGCAAATGCAATATAGTATGTCCTTCAACAGCATTACCTGAGAAACTTAGTTTACTTCGTGATTATCAAGGAGCTTAAACTAACAAGTTTTCAATGTCAAGGAAAATGTACAGGGTTATTCAAAAGTAAAGAGCAGATTTCACAAATTTATTTCTCGCGACCCACACGAGATAGAAACACAATTCCAACACCACTGGACTCAGGACGTTTCTAAGTTTTTGAAGTGAAACTTCTTTAGCCGCGGTAGGGGTAAATCGAGAGCTTGTATAACGCTCAAAATCGTCACGAAATTAGTGAGGTGTGACGGAACGGACTGCACAGAACATGGCTCAAAAATTAAAAAATCGAAATTCAAAATTTAAAAAATTTAAAAAACAAAATTAAACAATCGAAAATACAAAATACAAAATAAAAAAAAATAAAATTTTAAAGATCCAAAATTTAAAAATCCTAAATTCCAAAATTAAAAATCAAAGATCCAAAATTAAAAAGTCAAAAATCCAACATTTAAACAATAAAAAATCCACAATTATAAAACCAAAATTTAAGCAATTAAAAAAACCAAAATTTCAAAAATAAAAAATCCAAAATTTAAAAAAATTAAAATTAAAAATCGAAAATCGAAAATAAAAAATCCAAAAATAAAAAATCCAAAAATAAAAAATTCAAAGATCTAAAATTTTCAAAATCCAACATTAAAAATTAAAAAAATTAAAAGAATCCAACATTAAAAAAAGCCCGAAAACCCAATATTAAAAAGTCCAACAATCCAAAATTGAAAAAATCCAATAATTAGAACAAATTTCACTTCTGTTGCGTGGCGTTCCACACACACTTTTTTCCGGATGTAGCAACGTTCCATCTTTCCGGAAAAATGAATCGCCATAATGTGCGCATATGGTGCGATGATGCTCCTAGGGTCGTCGTTGAACATGAACGCCACTCGCCGAAGCTCAATATCTTCTGTGCCATTTACGAGAGAGAATCAAATGAAAACCGCAATTAATTTTTTCCACTATTTTACTGCAGGAAGGATGCTTGCTTGTACATTATTTTCTACATAGTCCCCTCCCAGTTCAATGCACTTACGTCATCAGATAGGAAGTGCTTCGATACCGCGTGAGAAAAATTATTTTGGTTGACGCTGTAGCCCATATATGGGCATCGCCCGGCCCGCGGGCCGGATGTGGCCCGCCCCGACTTTTGATCCGGCCCGCGGAACCCCTCGTAAAGGTAAATATTTTCGGATCTCGCCAACAAGAGAGTGAGAGGGGGGAAACAAAGCCCTGAACTACGAGGGTGTTCCTTCCAGTCAACGCTAGAAAAATGCTGCAATGGACCTAAATCAAAGTATCGGACCAGACTTACAGATGAAAATTTTGAAAACACTCTGCGCTTGTGTATTAGTGTGATTGATGCCAACATTGATTATCTTGTTTCTCAAGTTCAAGCTCAATCTTCTCATTAATTTCTGCTGATTGTAAGTAAATACCTAATCAGTTCGATATTGTTCTCATTCATGTAACTTTAGCATTATACTTCATAAATCATGATTATTTTTTCACAATTACCTATTATCTACGGCCCGCGACTTCATAAATATCGTAAAGTTTAGCCCGCATCTTTCCAAAGGTTGCCCATACCTGCTGTAGCCACTCGTGCACTGCCGATTGGTCGGTCTTTATCATACCTGAGCTTATGCCACCAAGGTGCTCCTTTAATGGACCAAAGATGTGGAAGTCTGATGGTGCCAAAGCGAAGGGGATTGCTGAGTGTAGGTGTTTTGCTTCAACATGATAGCGCCCGTCCTCATTCTGCTCGTGCAATCATGAAAACCATCGATGTGCATCCCACATCCGCCATACTCGCCAGATTTGTCACCATCAGATTTCCACATCTAGTGGGCTCATAATAAATAGAAACAAATCCTACTCACCTATACAAATACGGGGTCCTTCTCCGAAAGGGAAGTACGTGTAGCCAGGCCTCTTTGCTTTGTTCTCCTCGGTGAACCTCTCAGGGTCATATTTCTCGGGGTCGGGGAAGTACTCCGGGTCCATCTGCAGGCCCAACATAGGTATGTACACCCCTGTCCCTGCCTTGAGCGTCACGGTCCCTTTCCCGTCGGGCCCTGGCAGCTCATAATCCCGCAGACACACGCGGTCAAGGAATGGCAGCACCGGGTACTTCCGCAGCGTCTCGCTCACCACCATGTCGAGATACGTCATTTCCTGCAGTGACGTGTACGAGATCTGGTGATCGTGCTGGCTGAGAACCGTCTTCATCTCTTTTCTCAGTCGAGTCTGCAAATCTGGCTGCAACGCCAGCTCGTACAGTGTGTATGTCATCGTAGTACCTGATGTCTCGAAGCCAGCGAAGAAGAAGCCGAATGATTGAGCCACGAATGTGTCTCCCTCAATTTCTGTGAAGAAACAAACATATTTTTAACATAATAAGTTTGTGTTGATTTATTTTTGAAGTGAAACTTCTTTAGCCGCGGTAGGGGGTAAATCGAGAAATGTGTCACGCTCAAAAATCGTCACGAAATTAATGAGATGTGACGGAACGGACTGCACAGAAAACAGTCAACTCAATGATTGGGAGTAATCAGCTGCTATACGATTTAAAGGACAAAATAAAATTCTCAAAGGGGAATCAAAAATTAAAAATTAAAAAATCCAAAATCCAAAATTGAAAAAATCTAAACATCCAAAATTAAAAAATCGATAATCCAAAATTGAAAAATCCAAAAAATAAAAAAATTATAGAAACAAAATCTAAAAAATCCAAAATTAAAAAATTAAAAAATTCAAAGATCCTAAATTTAAAAATCTAAAAATACATAATTTAAAAAATAAAAAATTAAAAAATCAAATCTCCAAAATTTAAAAAAAAATTAAAATCCTAAAATAAAACATTTGAAAAATAATAAAATAAAAAATTTAAAAATCCATAAAACAAAAATTCAAAGATGCAAAGTTTAAAAAATTCAAAATTAAAATATTCAAAGATCCAAACTTAAAAAATCCAAAACTAAAAAATCTAAAAACCCAATATTATAAAGTAAAATGATCCAAAATTGAAATCCAATAATCAAAAATTGAAAAAGTAAAAAAAGAAATAAAAAAAATAAGTTTTACTTCTGTCGCGTGGCGTTTCACGCACACTTTTTATAATTTTTTCGAGGCTGGATTTCTATATTTATATAAGCAATCATCATGCGATATCATCAATTGACTATAAGTTAGAAGTCAACGAGAAAAATTTCATTGCGTTATTTCCATAAAGATATGACAATCGTATAAGGTAAATAAAAATCCTCACCATCTACAAAAAGCTTTACTCTATTAATCTTAGGTTTACCTCTGCCTTTGTACATTTTTTTTTGGGGGGGGACGGCGCATTTATAAATTATCAGTGAAATGGTTAATTTGTTTACAGTTATTTAAAGTACCGTACGTTAAGGAGAGAGTGTAGACCTATATTTATTTTTTGCACAGTATTATGATTTAGAATTTTCTCTGAAAACTATAACGAGAGAAAACTGAAAATGTTTCATAGAGATATATTTTATTTATTTTATTTTATTTATTTATTTAACCTGGTGGAGTTAAGGCCATAATGATTAATAATAAATTTAAAAAGAACTAATATACATGAATACAAGAAACGTACATTAAATACAAAGAAAAAATTCGAACATAAGTACTTGAATAATATGAATATATAATACAAATGACTAAAAATAAAGAAATAAAATAAAATAAAAGATGAAAGTCTAAACAAATAAATTCTTAGTTATTACAAAATATAATGAAAATTAAAATATATTAAAATATATATATACGAGGGTTGTCCACAAAATAAGTTTCCCTGCGGCCGTTTACAGAAAAAAACACACATACAAGAAATACAGCAAGTGTTCAGCTATTTTTCAACATATTCGCCACCGGAATTGAGACATTTGTTATACCGTGGAACCAACTTTTGAACACTTGTGTCGTAGAAGTCTGCCGCCTAGGATTCGAACCACTGTTATAGTAGTGAAAAAAAACGGAAGTTCGGTTACTCTATGTTAGAATCTTACATGACTTACTTATTTGATTATCGAAGGTAGTTGTATCGTTCTTCTTCCTCATTTCCATCATATGGTCAATGAAGTCCTTGCGGTTGACGCCAGATTTCTCCCTGCAAAAAAAGACATACTGCACTTAGTGATGTGTGGTTGCGGACATAGTTAAATGATCCTAGGGTTGTTTCGTGTTGTGAAAACTGATAAAAATTACTGTTGTAATTTATAGCCACACTCATGGCCGGTTTCTATAAACTCGCGAATTACCTATGGGTAAATTATCCCATGAACAGAATTTACACAAGGAAAACTCTTACGAACAGAAATAATTTAAAGATAACGTTCACTCACAGTTTTGGCGAGTTTCTAGATAAGTCCACTGGGTAAATATGAAAATGAGAGAAAAAATGTTTCTATAAACTAGGGCTAGATCTTTCCAAGGGTAAATCTTTGGGTTAATTTATCCTTTCATGGATGGCTGGATAAAATTTAACCTCTCGTAGGATAAATATGGCGGACGTGCACGGATTGCAGTACCTGTAAAATACAGTTTTAGAAGTGCTGAGATGATCTGTAATGTTGACTTTGTTTCTCCGTAATAGGATGGGCTTATCAGAATTTATATACATATTTCTTATTGAAATTTTCATGACTGAAATGACTGTATTTGCCGGTATTTGGTAGCACTGAGTGTACAAACATTGCAAACTAGAGTCGTACTTCTCATTTTTCCTTCCTCTTACGCATTAGATCTCGACACAGGGGCGTATTCAGAGGGGGGCTGAGGGGGCTGCAGCCCCCCCCGAAACGTTGAGTCATGCTAATATGTTGCACATAAGGGTACTTTAATTTCTCAGATGGTAGACAGTTCAATAGCACATCTTGACTTATAAAAGATGGAAAGCGTTATTCTAACATGTTCAGTATAATTGTGTGTGATAATTAGGGCTTGGAAGTTGATTAAATGTCATCTTTTTTTAGACATCGCCTCAAAACGAACAAAAATACCTTAGGCCTACTCATTTTTTTTTTTTTTGCATTTTTCAGCAATTTATTCTCTACCAGTCATTTTTATTAAATTTTCATTCTTTCGTTGCATTTTTTCCCCAATTTTGTCTTCAGAATGAACTTTTCTAACATTGTAGACAAAGCAATCTCGTAATTCGTTATCTATAAGACATTCATTAGACTATAATGTAGTAAACATAACAATAATAATAGAAAACATAATACTAAAGTAGTTGTAGGCCTATAACGAACTTAAATATTGCCCTTTGTTTATTATTATTAATACAATACTGTATATTCCCTTAGATTAGATTAGATTACAAGGGGGTAGTATAAGCCTTTTGCCGGCTTCTCAACACTGCGACCTTTATAGATCTATTGTGAATACCCTACTCTACTCTTTTCTAGCAGTCATCACCACACTTTAATTTAGGCTTTTTAATATAGCCTTTAATTTTCCTGGGTGATGTCCAGTCCTGAACCCGGGGGATTTTTCGTTGCTGAAAAATCCACTACCCGGCCGGGAATCGAACCCGGACCGCCAGGGTAGAAGGCAAGTATGCTACCTATACACCCATCGCGGCGGACTTTTTAGATTACAAGGGGGTAGTATAAGCCTTTTACCGGCTTCTCAACACTGCGACCTTTATAGATCTATTGTGAATACCCTACTCTACTCTTTTTCTAGCAGTCATCACCACACTTTAATTTAGGCTTTTTAATATAGCCTTTAATTTTCCTGGGTGATGTCCAGTCCTGAACCCGGGGGATTTTTCGTTGCTGAAAAATCCACTACCCGGCCGGGAATCGAACCCGGACCGCCAGGGTAGAAGGCAAGTATGCTACCTATACACCCATCGCGGCGGACCGTATATTCCCTTTATATGTATATATAACTTATATATATACCCAGGTATATATGTATTTAGAAATATTAAGGTCATATATAGGTCATTTTTAGGCGTTTTTAGGTCATCAACTTCTGAGCCCTAGTGATAATAGTGTTAGGTTTATCACAGCCCCTCCCGAAAATAAATCTTGGATACGCCCCTGTCTCGACAGTAGTAGTATTTATATGAAGATAATGTTCTTCCGAACTAATTAGTATGATATATATTGCAAAACCATGTCTTGACTTGCAGTAGTGGAATCATAGGCTGAAACAATTACATCTCCGTTATTCAAGATGTGTTCTCAGTGTTCACCGTAGCTCATTGTCAGCGTGCTGGATTACGGTTCAAGAGGTCCACTGTTCGATCCCCGGCATGGTAGTATATATTATTTTTTATTTCCTCATTATACCATTAGTGCTCTGGTGGGTGATTCTGGAACTAAGTTTTCCATTGGATAATTTACCCATAGGTATTTCGCGAGTTTATAGAAACCGGGCATCAGTCAAAATTTTTGAAGTACACATGTTTCATGTAATGTAATAAATGTGTATATTGCTTGTTTACTTATTGAATGGCAATAGATAATTCCTAAGCAAGCTAAAGGAATATTATCTATTTTATTTAACCCGGAGGTTCATTGCCGTGCTTACATGAGCCCGCAATTCAACCCTATTCTGTGCTAACTCCATCCAATCATCCATTGCAAATCCTACTTCCCTAAAATATATCCTAATATTGTCCTCCCACCTACGTCTAGGTCTTTCAAGTTGTCTTTTCCCTTCGGGTCACCCAGTCAATATTTTTGTGTTATGTCTTTCCTCCCCCATGCTTGCAACATGTCCAGCCCATTTCATCCTCCGTAATTTGATTACCCTTACTATATCCGGTGAAAAGTACAGGTTATGAATCTAGTCGTTATGCAGTTTTCTCCAGTCCCCATTTACATCTCTCTGTTCCGAATATTTTCCTAAGCCCCCTGTTTTCGAACGCTCTCAGATTATGTTCTTCCCGAACATATTATAGCCTATGTGTATATTATATTATTATAAATTTAATTTGGCCTACTCTTGTAATTTTAGTATTTTTGTTCGAAAATTTGTATGAACCAGCGTGAGGCCGACATCCAAAAGAGTAAGTAAAGTGTTCCCTATTACAAGTCATGGAGGCCCAGAGGATTCCAGGAGGTTGAGGCTCCCCGATTTTTAGACAATCGGTCATGAAGGTGCTATGGTTGTCAGCCTTACGCAGCCTTACGCACCGGCCACCTTTACCTCCAGGATTGCTGCTGGTACTCATTTCTGTCGGAGTCTGTGTCAACCCCATGGTCATGGTGCCACCATAAGGATTAGGACAATTGAAAAACTTCAATGACCTCATCGGGGATCGAACCCGCGTCCTTCCGGTTTTCAGCGCATCGCCTCAACCACTACGCACGACGTATTGCATGGAAATTATAGGATGAAATTGTGTGCGATGGCAGTCGAAGTTATTAGATCCAATTTGACGGTTTGTAGAAATTTGAACCAAAAATTGGATCATGCGTCTTCGGCTTTAACTTACCAGCCCCGATCTAGCCCTTACCTGTAGTCCACAGTGCCCCATACTGTCCGCCTGAGGAAGTCTGTTGTGTCCTTGTCCACGAACTTGAGCTTGAAGAAGTTCTGCAGTGTGGGGGCGAAGAAGAGGAAAAGGGTTGCCGTCCCCTTCACCACTGAGTACTCCACGAAGGTGCGAAGATAGCGCCTGAATTCGGAGTCTGGGTTCTTGAGGGAGTTGCTCTCCAGGCCGAAGGCACATGTGGTGATGGAGTCCGTGGTGTAGCGGGACATGACCTCCTTCGTGGGCACCTCCTTGTCTCCTGATAGGCAAAAGCGATAATGAATTAATCCAAGTGATTATATCAGGGTGTCGGGAAAATCAGGGAATCCGGGAAAAGGCCGGGAATTTCGTATGGTCGGGAAAATCAGGGAAAAGTCAATGAATTTGTTAAAATATCCAGGAAAATTCGAAAAATTGCAAAGCTGAAGATAAGAACTAGAAGAATCCGAAAAAGCTGCAGCTGCTCTAGATGAACAAATTAAGTTGCTGAAGAAAAATAAGTGGGATCAAAAAGTCTTCTAGACAGTAATAGGCCTAGGCTTATATGATGATATATTTAATGTATTTTACTGTTCCTTACTTTTGTATCTGTTATAGCCTAAGAGCGAAGATCTATTCCAACAACACAGCCAAGATCAAAACGGATGAGGAAGGGACACCATTCACATTATTAAGAGGCGTCAAACAGGGAGACTCAATATCCCCTAAACTGTTCACAAGCCTATTAGAGCAAGTGTTTCGCCGAATAGACTGGGAAAACTACGGGATAGACATAGAGGGAAAGAGACTTACGAACCTAAGGTTTGCGGATGACGTCGTTTTATTTGCGAAGTCTGCAGAAGACCTAGAGAACATCCTGAAACAAATACAGACCCAATGCAAAAAGGTAGGCCTTCAACTCAACACCAGGAAAACAAAAGCAATGACGAATAGAGAGGAAATCCAGATCCAAATGGAATCGGAAGCACTAGAATACGTCCAGGAATACGTATACTTGGGTCAAAGTATATCATTTCAAGACAGCAACAACAAAGAAATAAAGAGGAGGATCTCACTAGCCTGGAGAAAGTTTTGGAGCCTACGTTTCATCCTAATGGACAAGTCGCAACAGCTAAAGTTCAAACGCGAAATCCTAGACAGCTGCATACTCCCAACACTAATATACGGAGCACAAGCGTGGACAACAACCCAGCAACAAAGGACTTCAATACAGACTACACAGAGGAAGATGGAAAGGAAGATATTACAGATAGCAGTAAGAGACCGAATAAGAAACGCCGACATCAGGAACAAGACACAGGTAAAGGACGCCGCGACAGCAGCCCAAGCAGCGAAGTGGAGATGGGCAGGTCACACAGCAAGAATGGACAACAACCGCTGGGCAAAAATAGCAACGATGTGGGACCCAAGAGAGGGAGAGAGGGGACCAGGAAGACCTAGAACGAGATGGGCGGACGAAATAAAGAGGAACGCTGGCAGCACCTGGACTAGGATGGCGAGGAACCGAGAAGTCTGGAAGGAACACGTAAACCTCATAAAATACTAAGAACAGACTAAGACAGTGAAAGTGAAAATAAGTGAATAGTGGAGTGAAAAGGAGAAAGTGTAGACTAAAAGTTACCAGAGACCAAGACAAACGAATTCAGAAGAACAAAGACAGGAAAATTCCACATTCGTAGCTCAAATGTGGGAAGAACAATCGAGCTACCCTCCTTTTAGGAGAGGCCATTGCCCTTTAGGGATTGAAGGCTATTTTTATTTTATTTTTATTTATAGCCTAAGTAATTAATGTTTGCAATTACTTTTGTTACTAAAAGTTTTTCATATTTAAAGTATATATAATCCTATAATTTTTCCTATACAATTATTAGAAAGTGCTTCATAATCATATTTTGGTCGGGAATTTCTGAAATGATCAGTGAAAATCAGGGAATAAGTCGGGAATTTCTCCAGCATTACTTGGTGGACACCCTGTTATATTCTGCGAGTAGGTTGCTTATCGGACTAGCAGCACTCCAAGGCCGCTAAAATTGCATAAAACTGCATTCAAACTGCAGTTTTATCGGCCTTGTACTTTCAAGTCGTCATGGCAATCTATAAACAAAATCCAAATGAAATTGACTAGTCACACCAATTTTAACATGGATTTAAGCATATAAGTTATTTGATCATAAAACAACAAATTTAAGCCAACATATTTCCTTATGATAGGCCTATATAATCAGAAACTTTACCAGGGTTTTTCGCAAAACATGGTAACTTACTTCATCATATTATAACAGCAAATAAAAGCCAACAACTTTTCAAATCTTCGTTCACAAGAGAAACATTGCTTACCATGGACGCACCAGCATTTAATTGCAATATATTCCTTTTCATAGTCTACTGCTGCCGAGATTTTACTGGCAGCAGCTCCAATTCAATGTTTCTGGCTTGGATTGAAGTTTCCTCGGGATTATCATTCATATTTTCACAAGCTTTTCATAAATACTAGTTCGTATGCATTATTGTTTACAAAAAGCTACTCAAATATAATGCATCCATTCCGCATTTCGTATTGGTACGTAGAGGAAACCAGCCAAATATGGGCCCCTTTTTTTAAGTTGCTGATATTTCCGGTTCATAATTTTTTCAAGACTTTATAAAGCACCAAATGTATTCAATAGCATTTATTATAGATGATGAGACCAAAAAAAGAGTTTTTGTTACACAGTAATTGCAAATATAATAGATTATTTAAATAGTAAGAGGGGCCCATATTAGGAAGGTATATGTCCTATAATGGGCCCCTACAAAAAATTATTAAAAATTAAGACACAATATTGCTAATGCTTTCTTTAGCCATTCAGGCATTTCTCACAAATAAAATTCACTTGGACTGAATTTTGTGTACAGTGAGAATGGATCCATTTCACTCACTTGGGTTTACAATGGATGACCTTCCTAATATGGGCCCCTGGCCCATAAAAGGCAGGTATAATGTACAGCGGTCATCCATTTTTCTACAAGCAACTTGAGTCTGAAATCTTTATGTATCATAATGTTTCTATACCTCAGTTACAGCTTCTTAAGAAATACTAACTTAAATATTAATATATCTTACCTCTGATGAATAATATGGAGTGACGTCAAACGCTGCAAAAACTTCAAAACCAACGAAATTAAAAATGATGTTGTGTGAGCTCTCACACAGACTAAACACACCGTGACACTGTTTGAGTCGTGTTGAAGGATATCTGACTTGAATTTGAAGATGGCAATACGAATCACGCCGAATATCATAGGGGCCCATATTAAGCCGGGGCCCATATTAAGCCGGGGCCCATATTAAGCCGGGGCCCATATTTGGCAGGTTTACTCTACGGTTTATTGTTGTTGGCCTATGTAAATATTTTTTATTCTTTGAATGTAACATGTTAACATTATAGCCATTGCACAGGATATTATATTTAAAATTTATTATCCAAGTCTGATATTTTAATGTAATTTCAATGCAATCCCAAAAACATCTTATGGCATTTTTGAAGGTTATTTATCCTTATAAAATATAGGACTACTGTATTTTTGAGGGTATAAGGAGATGATAAATATTAAATTTCTTTTCATTTAATTTTAGAATGTTAAGCCTTTTTTGAACTCATACCTCCTCGGAGAAAAAACTGATCTTGTTTGTTTAATCTATGTATATAAAAATGAATGTATGTGTGTGTGTGTGTGTCCTTTATGCATTACTACACCATTCATCCGATCGCCATGAAACTTTGGGAAGTTGTTGAGTGCATTCCCGGGAAGGTTTCTGGCATATTACATTTTTAATTTTCCCTTTCGTTCGTGAGTTGTGAGTGAAAAACGGGCAATAAACGTGTGTTTTTTTTAGTTTTCGAAGCATCAGTTTTCAGTAATACCATTCAATGTCAAATCAATTACAGTAGGCTTTGGCTATTTTTGTCATTCCTTGGACATATTTTTTTTATAAAACTATCGCGATCGCTTGAATGTTGTAGCTCACGCTGGTCGATTCATTTGTTTATAATGTCAAGGCACGCAGACATATGAAATTTTCAACCTACACTGAAGAGGATTATTATTATTATTATTATTATTATTATTATTATTATTATTATTATAAAAGGGATAATCAATATAGGCCTCAATATGGTCAAACGTTGTTTTATTTGGACGAAACTCACTATACATGGGTTTTCTGGGCCAAGGACCTCGAATCTGAGGTCGCTTTTATCAGGCGACGCTATCTAATCGTGGTATGTAATTCACGTGATTTAGGTGTTAATAAATATAATGATTTAACTATTATGCTCTTAATTTTTAATTTTTGAAATAATTATCGCGTGCGAAGCCGCGGGCACACGCTAGTTTAATATAAAACGTTTAACCCATTCAATTAAATGTGTTTTTTTTTATTGAATCGCCATACTATCTAGATACGTTATATCTTCATAAATACGTGCCTTTCTCAAATTAGGTCAATTCAAATTAATTTTATTTAACCACTTGCCAATACCAGACCAGAGAATGTGAAATTCCATGTTTAAGTGGTAAAAATTGAATGATTGGGGTGGCAATTTAGAGGGGGTGCCGAAATTATTTTTCGCCAAAAATACCTAGTGCCGGCCATGATGAGATGGGGGGGGGGGGGAAGAGAGAGAGGAAGATGTATTTTTATAACTTTGACTCATTAGCACACTATTTGTTAGCAAGATTGAAAACAAGTTTTACTGCATAATCAAACCGCGACATAAAAACCGTACTTATATGGACAGCGGAGAGTCTGGTACTTTTCCAGTGTTCGCATCCCAACATTATCTGCGTTATAAAAGTACAGAACTGCGAAGTTCTCGTGATGTCACTTGCACAATCCGCCGTCATTCGAGTCGTAGATTTTGTCTAACATAAGTTTCTTTTCTTGATTTATTTGAATTATTTCAACTCAAACACGAGTAAATTAAAACACATTTCTGTGTTGTCAAATCTAAATTAAAAAAAAAAAAAAAAAAATCTGATGTGAAAGTCACATAACTTCCTCTGCCCAAATAAAAGTTAGCAGTATTCACATATCCTTGTACAGAATCGCAAGACACAATTTTACGCTAATTATCCTATAAATACCTCTTCTTTCAATGATGCGACTAAAACCGCTGGCTATATAACAAACTTTAAAAAAAAAAAGTGACTGTAGACGTTTATTGAACTTTCCACCGTAAAGAATAATTTCCGAAATTTGTCGAATATTTCCCTCAGATACTTCTTTACTCTATGCATGGCCAACAATACATATTTTTCACTTCACATTGTTATATAGAATAAGAGGCCGTGAAAGAGTTCGTATTCAGTTGTTCATCACGCAAGACAAACTTTCTACAAACAGTGGGTGGCTTGTAACTACCCTCGGAGAATTTTTTCGAAAAAAAGTTTCAAATAAAAGTTTTTGATCTCAGTAAAAGGAACACGTGTGCAAATTTTAAAGAAAATCGGAAGAGCCGTTTTCGAGAAAATCGCGAAAAACGAAAATTTCTTCATGTAAAGTCCCCTTAAAAATAAGAGAAAATAGTCGCCAATCTTATCCTCACATCTTCAGACGGTACCTGACCTAAATACGAAATTTTGTTTTCATACGATTTTCCGTTTTGGAGCTAGAGTGTTCACAGACAGACAGACACACAGACATGTTTCCAAAAATAGTATTTTTGGATTCAGGGGGCCTTGAAACGTGTACATATGCTAAAAACTCAACTTAGAATTTTGGGGTCGAAAACAATACTTCCTCTACCTATAGTACCTATGGTACGGGCAGAGGAAGTAAAAAGAGTTACTTCTTTTTACGGTCACATTCTACTTATGTACCAAGGTGCATATTCCAAGCTTAGTTGTAACCCTTATCCATGGACGTGATTGTTCTTTTACATTAACGTGGACGTGTGGTCTGAGTGACCGCTCAGAATTATGGGACTTGAAAAACTTACAATTGTCTCCAAAATGTTTAATTACTGAAGCATTATTTATTTATTTATTGTACTAAGAATATTACAGGCTAATGCCCAATTACAATATTCTCGCTTATATTAATACGCCAGATTCCGGAACATACAGTTGCAACTTTCTTAGACATCCAACAAGCATTTGACACTGTCTGGCATGAGGGGCTCATCTTTAAACTATTCAAAGTTAAAATTCCTACCACCTACATTAAACTAATAGCAAGTTACTTACAAAACAGAAGATTCAAGGTTGTACATAATAGGCATCATTCCATTTTGCAAATTGCTGAAGCTGGTGTACCACAGGGTTCTGTTTTAGCCCCAACTCTTTATTGTACCTTATATATGTTCAAGATTTGCCTACCCATCCTGCATGCTTACATGGATTATATGCGGACGATACAGTATTGTACACAAGGAATAAGGACATATATACTGCATGTAAACAGCTACAGTCCGCTTTAGATAATTTTACACAGTGGTCTACCAGATGGCGACTGAAAGTGAATGGTGAAAAGTCCCAATTGGTTGTGTTTACAAAGAGGTTCCCTCACATAACCCAATCTCTCACTGTTCAAAACCAACAGATACCACTCAAAATTACGACAAAATATCTTGGAGTTATCTTAGATAAAAGGCTTACATTCAGACCACATATTCAGACTGTGAGGGATAGGGCTTTCCAGCGTTTTATGGTTTTATATCCTATGTTCAAGAGTTACATTCCACTTAAGACCAAACTCTTGTTGTATACTGCACTAATAAGGTCATATATAATTTATGGATGTGAAGTTTGGGCTACGGCTCATCCAAGACACTTGAAACGTTTAGACGGCATCCAACGTGCAGTCTGTAGAACTATTACGGGAGCTGACTATTACATACGCAATACTCAACTTTACAGTGATCTCGACATCGAGTTATTGAGTGTCTACTTGCAGCGCATCAGATCCAGATACCTTGAGTCCTTAAAATGTCATTCTAATCCCTTACTAAGGGAAATACAATATGTGACTTGTAGAAATACATAAACACTATTCTACACTCATTAACCGGCCTCTACTTCTAGTAGACAAGCTGTGAATAACTGTTACATTTTTACTACTTTTTCAAATGTGTATTGTATTATGTCACTGTAAAGGCATGGGTCCAGTTGGCGACCTGGTACTTAAATATATTTAACTATCACCACAAAAAAAACCCAGATTCTAATATTAAATATTTAAAGTGATATTCAAAATAATTAAACTAATACTATAACTAAAAAAAACACACACAAAAACAGAAACACAAACAATTTGACAATTACACAAGTTAACATAATATGAAAAACATAAATAAAAATATAGGCCTAAATAATAACAATATAGTAGTTTTGGAGGAAAAAACATATATATATATATATATATATCAGAAAGATTCAAATAAAGAAAATGACATGGGGCATATTTTATTTTTTAATATTTTAAAATTTTTATCACATATATTTTAAACCGCTTATTGTTAGTATTAAAAATATCTATATTGTCCATTTTGTGCAATTGATTGTATAGACGGAGTACATTATAAAGAGGAGAATTATTATGAGAGTCAGTGTTTGCTTTTGGGGTGAAAAAAAAGATTATGTAATTTATAAGATCTATAACGTGGAACATAAAAACATATTTCTTTGAGAATATTAATATCATCTATTTCATTATTAATTAATTTGTATAAAAACAACAATGCGCGAATATTTAGTCTGTGTGATAATTCAGGGATATTGAAATAGCCTACTACAACATAGTTGAATATGATTCAAATTTAGGATAATAGTTAACCTGTTTGAAATAAGTATATTTTAGAAATTAATTTTGAATGGACTCTATCAATTTCCTGGATATAATGGTAGTAAGATTCCAAATTAATGAGCAATATTCTAATTTTGGTCTGACAATTGTTTTATATAGTCTAAATAATGTACTTATACTACAATATTCTTACACCATCATTTTTTTAAGGCGCACATCTGAGTCCCTGCACCACAAATGCAATGAGATGCATAGTTTGGAAGTAATGTTAATATTTTTCAATTGAATAGCTAATATGCAAAAAAAGCTTATTTAGTATCGTCATTCACATCACTCCCAATAAGATATTCACCACAGTTCACCATAAAAAGTGCTTGTGTTCAAAATAGCAATAGCTTAACCAACAAAATTTACCCCTTAGAAATGAGACATGCAGTCATTCTCTCAAAACATTCACTGCAAAATTCCATCAAACTATTTTCATCATAGGCCCTAACTGTCATCACGTAGTCTTAAAACTCTCGGCCTAACGGCCGTTCACTCATTGTTATTCACAAACCAGTAAACTGAAAAGATCTTATGTAACCATAGGCGTGGAGGTCTCATAGACCGCTACAAAATAAACTGTTTTCTAGCATGGCTTCATTAACACTGGTGGGTGACACATATGAGCTGATGAAGGGTTTTGAGAAGGGACACGCTTGTGAAGACGATATCCAGACATTAGCAGTGGTTTAGGTTTTACTGCGGTCACACAGACCTCTGTCCATGGTTATGGGTTAACTGTCGAATTATGAATTCACAGAGAATCCATGAAAAAATGGCAGATGTCCTAAATGCCACTTTGTGCTCTTACCTGGAGAGGATAATGTTTTTATAGTTGTATCCTATTTGCTGTAAAATATCCTATTTTTTGTTTATAAAGAGAGCTTATCGTTATATCAACTTAACAATAAAAAATTGACAAACCTAAATTAAGCCCCGGATTTTAAAAACAAAGAGCCCCAAAAGGTTTTACTAAAGTCGATAGCCTATATGTAAGCCATTTTTAAAAATAAGTTCAAACTTTCTTCCACTTAACTGTAATACGATGATGCTCTACCAATTGTCTAAAACTGGACATTGATATTAGTCCCTACATTTGTAAAATAAACAATCTAAGTGCTATGTCATTTTAAAGTGATGATGCTTGTTAATTGTACAATTGTATAGATTTTATACTTCTCATTATTATTGTTGTTTTATTATTATTATTATTATTATTATTATCATTATTATTATTGCCAGACTGTTTGCCCATGTAGCCTACTGTTATTGACCCCTCAAGTCGGAGATTTGAATGCTGAAGAGTCTCCTGTGAATTATCCTGAGCCGGTATTTATTCATAATGCCCTAAATGCCCTAAATATGAAAAAAAATAACGGAAAATAGCTCGAAAGAAAATTTAAAAAGCGTTTAAAGTGACAGAATAATATAAAATAAATAAACTATGATCCTAATCATTGTGTTGATTGTTTTCTTTGCGGTCCGTCAAGGAATTATAATTTGCGTGGGAAATTGAGTCTTACGCATTTAAAGGTTAAAATGTGATTCTGGTCAGGCTGTGTCTAAGAGTTCTGACTTATTTTTTAAAATAAACTGTTAGTTTGAGGGGCAAGGGATGAAAATATCATTTTGGTAAAATTAACATTTTTTTTTAATACTATGTACCTTAATGTTGCTAAGTTTCAGTGCCCTCATGCATTTTTAAGTCTCCTTATCACCCAGTATTAGAAAGGAAACACTCGATAAATGTTAAAATCTTAGTTATACAGGCTGACTGTTTCATAATTATGTAACATGCTTTATTGTATAAATAAATTCTCATAGATAAAATCTTAGTGATGAAAATAAAAAAATATTTAACACAATTAAACTGCGTCAGAAGATTGTCCCTAAAAAAGAAAAAAAAAATAATTCAAGCTGGTAAAAAATCCCCAATTGTACTCGTTTCAGGCTGCTCATTTTTCGTTTAAATAGCATTTAAATTTTTTAAGAATTTTCCCATACTTTTAATTTTACTGTATTTGTATACATTTAGAACTAAATGGGTTATACAGGAAACTAAAATTTTTGCTAGTAAGTTGTACAGAGTACGACTAACAAAATAGCACTTGGGGGTTTTGATTATGTCAATATTTTTAAAAATAATAATAAAATATCTGTGGTAACCATGAATTTTTATTTAATTTGAGACGTGCGTAGCATATAATTTTTTTTTCTCCACTAAGACCCAGGAAAACTAATTTCTGATTTTTTTCTAAATCTTTAATTGGTCCTCTTTTTAAAAAAATCAGAAATTTTTCTAAAAAATTGTGTGACAAGTTTTGAAGCATGCAAATTTTTCAGCATGAATTTTTAATAACTCAAAAACTAATAAAGTAACAGAAATGAAATTGTTTCACAACATTATCTGTTACACCACGAGTATGTGTACGAAAAATCAAATGTGTAGCTTTAAAAATTAATAAAATAGAAGTTTCACCCACTACCCCATTTACGAACTTTCAACAACAAAATTAAATATATCCCTACATGTGGTTAGTTTGGGCCGTGTCTCTCCTTCTGTTATTTTTTTCTCACACTTCACACCGCTTTTACGGTTTCCCTCGTCTAAAATGACTCACCGTTTTCCGTTTCGTTGTCCAAGTATTGGTCCAAATCTTGTGCACACTTGTCCACCAGATAGAACATGCTTTTCATCTTTCCCGTGGTAAAGGTGGGGGTTAGATGCGATCTAACATGTTTCCACTCCTGTCCCTTCATGGAGAACATCATCCTACCAAACATGGGATCCAAGCTTTCGTTCACATTCACTATCCTGTCAGTGAAGTTCTGGAAATCTTTCACTAGTACATTCTTCACTAAATCCACGTTGTTCACCAGCAGGGCGGGTCTGTCAAACGAGAAGATCCCAATATAAGGCTTGTCCCTGTGGGCCAAGTACACATCCTTGAGGTAATTGCCGATGCAGACGCGCTGGAAGAAAACTTTTCCCAGGTTCCCCAAGAATGGCGTGGGCTTGATATAGGGAATGCCATGCTTTTTCCAAAAGCCGAAGTTGCGAGTGAAATATAGGTAGAGGAAAATCACTAATATGGCAAGAGCCGATAGCACGGCTGCTGCCGCGCCGAAGAGAGGCGAAGAACTATCCACCATTCTGACGCGACTGGTTTAAAATCAGGGCCTCTCTCTCTTATAAACTCCACAGTGTCCCACTTGCAGTATCTCTTCTCCACTGCGTCACAGCAGTATCGCATTGGTTTCATTTTCTATACTTACAATTCTTATATATACAGGGTGTTTATAAATTCTACTACCACACTTCAGTTTTGTTTCAGAAAATAGTTTATGGACTTTTATTTATTATTAAGGAATATTACACAATACAATGGTTTTCCTTCATCCCACAACAATCTTTTGCCTCCATAAGTCCCTGTCCATAGCATCTTCTTCACTTAATCCTTTTCTCGCCATACTCCTTTTCACCCCATCCATCCATTGGCCTTCCCTCTTCTTCTTTTTCCTTCTACTTTCCAATCCAAAATTTTCTTGGGTATTCTATCCTCTGTCATTCTCAGTACAGTGATACCTCGAGATACGTGTTTAATTCGTTCCGTAACCTTGCTCGTATGTTAATTTGCTCCTATCTCAAAGCAATTTTCCCCATTGAAATTAATTGAAATGCCATTAATCCGTTCCAGCCCCAAAAATTCCACCCCCAATTGTTTTTGTTACGTGTTTTTGAATTCGAAAAATGTATTTATAAATGACAAATATTGTATAAAAACATAATAAAAGAGAATGTAAAGCAAAAAAAACTGGTTTTATAAAGTGTACATACATATTTATTACACTTTCTTCGGACCCATGGTTATAAAAAGAAATGTGATAAACTATGTAAATGCACAAAAGGCGCAAAGCCCTAGAAAAACTTAGCAAAGATGCTTCGACAGCGAGGTAAACAAGCACACTGGGGGAATACGTGGGATAATGCGCTAGACGCACGAGGCGCAGGCGCAGTAAACTGGTGGGCCGTGTGCAGCGTCGCAGCTGGCCGTTCCTCGTATCTCAAATGTCGCTCGTATTTCAAAACAAAATTTCGCTCGCTCGACAGCTTGTATCTCAAATAACTCGTATGTTAGGGCACTCGTATCTCGAGGTACCACTGTACATGTTCATACCATCTCAGGTGTCTTTCTTCTACAATTTCCAAAATATTCTTTTCAACTTGCATTATTTCCCTTATTCTATTATTCCGAATTTTTTCTTTCCTGGATTGTCTTGCTGAACGTCTCCAATAATCCATTTCTAATACCATTAATTTGTTTGCTTGTTGTCTACTTATGGTCCAAGTTTCAGCGCCATATAATGTTGTACTTTGGACTTTATTTACTTCATGGACTTTTAATTCTCTAAGTTGAACACTAATATCAAAATTGAAAAGAAAATCTGAAGAACGTACTTTTCTGTAGTTTATTAATAGTTACAATAATATTTCGATTGATCTGTTTAATGGTTTAAAACTGGCTCACTGCTCAATGGAATGTCTGCCAGCCATAATTTGGAGAGTGATATTATTTATTTAAGTATTTAATTACAATACGTAAACAAAGGAATGTGTTTATTAAACTTGCAATAATTAAATATTTAATTTTCTTTTTCAATTTCGATGTTAAAATTCCCAGTAAGCAATGTGAAAAATGCACGATGCTCATTATGTAAATTGTAGGCCTAAATAAACTTAACTAAACTAAACTCTTTGGAGCTACGTCCCTGAAGGGACTAGGCCTACCACCCGACCCTTTCGACTCGGCCTGAAGGCATATTTCGAAGTTCGCGTTTCTATTTACTAAGGGAAGAATGAGCATTTTTGTTCTGCGTCCTCATTTTGATGGGCCCTTGCAGTAAGGGTTGGTCAAATAAAAAACTGTTTCAGACACTAATTTTATATAATATTGATAACAGTTATAAGGTTTATAATAACTTGTATGGATTTCATACTGTGTTTTCTAAAGGAGTTAATCTTCTGTCCTTCAACTCCTATTTTTTCTACCCTTTGAGCTAATGGTTGGAGTAGTCAGAAAAATTTTTAACCAAAGTTTTTGGTACTATTCTTCAACTTTTTCATTCAATCAAAAATCTTAGTTAATACATTTTAATTAATTCAATAAAATCTTTGGGAAAATGGTAGTATACGCCACAACCGAGTCCCAATCCAACTCTCTAACGCAGTGGTTCCCAAAGTGGGGTCCGTGATGGTGTTTCAGGGGGTCCGCAGGCGGTTTAAGAAGAAATAGGATATCCCATAATTTTGAAGTGCTTAACTGTGTTCCCCACTACTTATGTATATGAAACAGAATTCTCCCACCTCACGTAGGCTACTTGAAATCAAAGTTGAGAAATAAACATGAAGTTGAAAGTGACTTAATATTGAAATTATCAGATATCAAACCTAACATTGCAGAGCTAATTAATCAAAAGCAGCTTCACTGTTCACATTAAGGAGTAAACTCTGTTTGTTACATTGATTTTGTTATTTTGTCTATTGAATTTAATACATTTAAATCAAAGTATTTATTTAGTTTTTTGTTTCAAAACTCAGAGGGGTCCGCGAAATTTTAATTTTTTTCAAGGGGTCCGCGGATTGAAAAGTTTGGGAACCTCTAACGGGACCTGCCTGGAAAGTAGGAGTTTTGGGTGGGGAGAAACTTAAAACAGTGTAGACGTCTAGTGGCGGTGAAATATTATGTATGGTGCAAGGGTCATTTTTATTGTGAAAAATTTTTTTGCACACTTAACTAAGTAATGGTACTTAACGAATATTGTTGCCGTGGATCGTAACTTGACATTCCCGCACGCAATCTTGTTGCTATGTGCCTTAAGAGTTTCCGTGCGGTAAGAATTTACTTACGGCACATCATAATACAAGCCTTTATGGACAAGGCCCCCCCAGGACAAATATTCGGTTCCCATAACAACAAACACATGCGAATCACTTTCTGAAATAAACATCCATCTTCAATAATGTATATACATAATATTTTCAGGTAATATCTCAATTAATATCATTAAATTGATATAAATAATCATCGTGCAAAAAATAGCATGCAATACTCGTGCTGTAAGCGCATAACGGATCTCGGAAAATTGAAAAAACTCGGCTCAAGCATCTCGTTTTTTCAAACTCTTTCCTCGATCCGTATGCATCGCTTACCTCACTTGTATCGCAATATACTATTTTTATAATCGGTTTTTATAATAGTGAAATATTATGTTGGCGTTGGTGCAAGGGTAATTTTTCTTTTAAATGTGAAATATTAAGCTGCATTACCGGCGTTGAGCAGCGGCCAGGCGGGGAAGGCGTGAGGGGTAGCGGCCAGGCGGGGAAGGCGTGAGGGGTAGCGGCCAGGCGGGGAAGGCGTGAGGGGTAGCGGCCAGGCGGGGAAAGCGGCCGTGCCGATGGAAGGGGGAGCAGGTTGTGGCGCGTATTATCATCTTGCCAAATTTTTAATAAAAATTGAAATTAATCCTGGTCATTTAATATTATTAAATCGTGTGTTGTTTCCTATAACGTACTTCAGTAACAAGGTCACACACATAAAATGTCCGATGATACACTCGAATGCGAATTTCGGGGTCTAACACAATACCTCCGCTATCTCTGGTACGGGCAGAGGAAGTAAAACAGTGTTACCATACATGGTTGCTAAGAAAATGTCCATTTTATATAACAATACTTTGTTGCAACAGAACGGTCATATTTTTGTTAATTGGACAACGTTGGAATGATACATGGACAGGGGGAGCAGAAGTACCTCAAGAAAACTACACCCGACCCCATTTTGTCAATCGCAAATTTCACATTTATCCACCGAGATTCGATCCTGGGTCCGAGCTTTGGAAGTCTGCCTGCTTAGCTATGGGGGCGGCCATCAAGTAGCTCATCTTAACGTAGTGGATATATGATGTACCGGCTTCCCTCATAAACCAAATTCTTACTCACCTCTGGCCATGGCGTTGTCCAAGTGTTGGTCCAAGTCCTGGGCACACTTGTCCACCAGGTAGAACATGCTCTTCATCTTGCCCGTGGTGAAAGTGGGGGTTAGATGCGACCTAACATGTTTCCACTCCTGTCCCTTCATGGAGAACATTGTCTTGGCGAACATGGGGTCCAAAGAAACATCTGGTTTCACTACTCTGTCAGTAAAGTTCTGGAAATCTTTCACTAGCACATTCTTCACTAAATCCACGTTGTTTACTATCAAAGCGGGTCTGTCAAACGAAAAGATACCAACGTAAGGCTTGTCTCTGTGGGCCAAGTACAGATCCTTGAGGTGATTGCCGATGTCGATGCGCTGGAAGAAGACTTTTCCTAGGTTGCCCACGAAGGGCGTGGGCTTCACGTAAGGGATTCCGTATTTTTTCCAGAAGTCGAAGTTGCGAGTGAAGTAAAGGTAGATAGAGACCACCAGTAGAGCTAGAGCGGAGAGCACGGCAATGGCCGCGCCGAATAGAGGCGAGGTGTCCTTATCCATTGTCCTCCCAGTGACTGATGCATTTTCAGGATCTCTGTCTCTTATAAACTCAACTTATCTTTATTGACGCGTGTCGTTACGTGATATCTCAAGTTCAAAGCCACCTAAAATGTCTTGCTTAAATACAGAAGTAGGCTATTCATGTTTATTAACTTAATTACTTACTACTTACTTACATAAACTTACATTCTCAATGGCAATAGACAATTTCTCAGCAACCTAACTGGAACATTATCTATTTTATGGAACCCGAAGGTTCATTGCCGCGCTTACCTGAGCCCGCCATTCAAGCCTATTCTGTGCTAATTCCATCCAATCATCCCTCGCAAATCCTACTTTACTTAAATCTAGCATAATATTGTCCTCCCACCTACGTCTAGGTCTTCCGCGTGGTCTTTTCCCTTCGGGTCTCCCATTCAATACTTTTGAGATGTGTATTTCCTCAACTTGAAATTTAACCCATTTAGGCTAATTAAAACCTGATCAGAAATGGAAGTGTAAAACTAAAGGTTAATTTACTGTAATTCGAACCGTTGAATTATTAATTATTGTCTTTTATTTTTAAAAAAATTCTTAAATACATAATTTTTCTAGATATGCAACTTGAAAATATAGGCTAGCATGTGATTCAATTTTACATATATTTTAATATTTTCAAGCCCAATGTAAAAATGTATTAAACCGAACTACATAGCCCGTTTCTAGAATGGAATAGTTCAAAATGGTTTTATTTATTTATTTCATGTTTATTAATTTGCACAAAAAGTTACAGGAGCAATTCTTTTAATAATGAAAAGGCCTTGAGTTAGCACAAAAACCGAGGGAGGTGGCCGAGATGGTAACATCTTGGACTCGCATTGAGGAGGTCCCAGGTTCAAATCCCGTGCCCGGCCAATTTGACATGGGTTTTTTCATGGTTTCCCCAGTCGTAAAGGCAAATGCCGAATTGGATATTTACACACCATGATTCATCCTCGCCATTTTATCCTGTATCATATCCATTTAAATGAATATCAGTTGAAATTTACTCCATAACATACACCAATAATAGAAACAATTGACAATCAATAGTTCCATGGCCTACCCTACTGTTAAGACACAGATCCCAAACTCCTGATATGGCCTCGTAGCTAAAAGGAATATAAAAATCCCTTTAGGCAAGCCTACAGGCTAAGGTAGATTTCAAAGTGCTTTCGGTTTAATTTACTGTCGCTGCGTAGCACTCTTCTTCTTTAGCCTTGGCATGACAAACCCGCAATAATAATTGCAAAAAAGAGGAAAGAGCACTTTTCCAAACATTCAAATCTCGCCTTAAATGAGAGCTATCGAGAAACTAGTTATTGATTTGTAGAGTACTCGTCAAGAGCTTTTCAATGATACCCCACAAGACGTGGTTTCAAAAATTTCGAATTTCCATCCCCCCACCCCCACCCCACTCGTACCCCCAAAACCCCCGAATCGTTGGTGTCACTGTGAACTCCATAGGGAGTACTCTAATTTATTCAAACAAAGTTTCCCTCTATACTTCATAGGGGCCGAGATAAAAATGTTTTAAAATTTCAACCCCCTCCCCCGACCACCCCCTTGGGCCAATTTTTCTCATTAACGAACTTGTCCGAACTATTGGGCCTAGAAATAACATATTAAAATTTGGTTCAAATATCTTCAAAATTACGGCCGCTATCGTGTAAAGATATATATATATATATAAATATCACAACAAAAATTTTTGGACGGGCGGTGGTTTCGTACTTAGGGGAGCATGAAACGTAAAGATATGAAAAAATTTTTCGAAAATCATGACATGGTATCCATTGCAATAGGTAGATTTTTCTTCGAAATCTACCTAAAAACAGACGAATTAAAAAAATAAAAAAAATAAAAAAGCTTTAAAGGCCCGGCGTCGCCCGGAAAATTATGGAATATTTGTGACGCCTTGTGACAAATACGTAGACTAGCCTTGACAACCCACAAGACAACAGTTATCTGAGTTCCCAATCTTTTATTATTGTACGAGATGATTGATTTCTTGTGAACTGTTACAAAGATAAAAAGTTTGATACTAGATTAATTGTTTCAATTTTTATGTAACATATAAAAACCCACATATTTCTCAAAAGAACTAAAACTCTGGGCAAGAAGAGTTTTAATCTACCGATTAATATGTCACATGTTGACATCAAGCAGCTCGAAAATAGGTTATTTTATACATCATAACTTGTTTGGAAGTGAAATAATACAAATGTACATTTATTAAAAACACAGTTTCAATTCGGTGCAAGCCAGTTGGTGTGCTTTTATTCTCTTCTGCTGTTAGCTTACCTGAATGAAGTTAACTATGTCTTATATGCACCATAAGTAGCACTGGTCAAACATGGTAACTCGAATCGATTCATGGATGGTTGATTCTTACTAGTATGCCGTGATCTCGCAGCTGTTAGTTTTGTTTTAATATAACAAATTAAGGTAGTTATTATTTGTATAATCCGTTACATTTTTATTCATGGAATAGTCTTAAACTCATCCGGGGAGGCCCTCCATGTCCTTGTCTGGTCAAAAAAGTATGTATGTGATCCAAAGATAATCCCTCTCCCGACAGGTCGCGGCCCTGTAAGGCCCTGGAGGCTTGGGTCGCTTAAATCCTAAAAGGGAGAGGTAAAACTACGAAAAAGAAAGAAAGAAAGAATAGTCTTAATAAATCCAACTCGAGTTGACGAGTTTCATCACATAAATTCTATCCAAAAACTCGTAAACTCTCGTGGGATTACCTATGAAGCGTTTAATTTTAGAAGTGTCTAATTACCAAAATCATGATGGTGTAGAAAACAAGGCATAGACCCACAGAAAAACGTGCGCCACATCTTGGAATTTATTTCTACTAACTTGGTTTTCCCTGGACTTTGAACACTTCTGAAATGCATTGGCCAGTCAGGGGCGGATCCTCCCCCAAAATTTGTAACATTAAGCACAGATTATTCAAACGGTCGGCCTTCTAATAAATTTTGTAAAGACAAAATAACCCAAATACTTAAATTAAAGCAACGACATTCATTATTTTGAAATATATTTGTAATAAAATGCTGAAATGTTCATTTTGATCTCAACTGTGTACTGGGAATAATTAGTTTTTATGAGTAAAAACTTCCCTCTCTACTTTGGTTCCCCCACCAAAATGTCTCTCTGGATCCGCCCCTGTGGCCTGGGTACATAGATCCATTTAAAATTATCAGCTAAAAAAATCATGATTTTGGTCCTTAGACCCTTATAAAAGGGTTAGTGTGTAAGTTTTCTTTGAGGCCATAGGCCAGACTCTAGGACGGCCTAGTGGTAAAACCTCCCCGATCGTTGGTTGGCCCCTTATTGCCTTAGTCACTATTGCCTTAATCACTATTGCCTTAGGTATTTGCTGATTGTTGGAAAGTACATAAAGGAAATCTACTTGTTTAACAAGGCTTTGTTGTAACTGATAAGGCTGTCAGCTGAATCGTTCCAGCTAATGTGAGACTGGTACAAATTAACACAAGATAACCCTCGGGTGCTTGAAGAGGTCAGGTTCCACAAATGTGCATATGCACTCTGAATGACTAATAATCACAGGACATAAATAACATGACTGGCTTGTCTTAATGAACTTAAGACTTCACTCTGTTACAGTCTAGACTTCACATTTACTTACTTACCTGCTTACTTACTTACTTACTTACTTACTTACTTACTCAATGGCAATAGACAATTCCTAAGCAAGCTAAAGGAATATTATCTATTTTATGGAACCCAAAGGTTCATTGCGGCGCTTACCTGAGCCCGCCATTCAACCCTATTCTGCGCTAACTCCTTCTAATCATCCCTCTCAAATTCTACTTCTCTTAAATCTATCCTAATATTGTCCTCCCACTTACGTCTAGGTATTCCACGTGGTCTTTTCCCTTTGGGTATCCCAGTCAATATTTTTGAGATATGTCTTCTCTCCCCCATGCGTGCAACATGTCCAGCCCACTTCATCCTCCGTGATTTAATTAGCCTTACTATATCCGGTGAAGAGTACAGGTTATGAAGCTCGTCGTTATTCATTTTTTCTCCAGTCCCCATTGTCATCTCTCTTAGGCACAAATATTTTCCTAAGTACCCTGTTTTAGAACACTCTCAGATCATATTCTTCCCGAAGAGTATGCATTCCACCCTGATGTTGTTCAGAATAGGATCTTGACGCTGTCGAATGAAGATAAGTTATGGGATATTGAAGATGTACTCATATAATTTCGGAGTTATTCAACTGTGAACTGTATAAATACAGTAGGCTAAATAACTTTTATCGAGAAAACTGGTACTAGTTGAAAAAGTGCTCAGATCACCGTTCAAGCTTTCAAATAACAGCTTATTTAATAATATGTATAAAATTATGAAGTCAAGTTATATTAAAATTTACAGGATGGATGAGGGCATCTGAATAAAACACTTTTTGGTAGTTTTATGAAAATTTATCAAACTTTGATCCTTAACATCCGCTAGAGTAATATTAGTGCAAGTCCTGGGCCCTGTACCCTAGAATTTTTACACTTATATTATTAACAAATGCATAATAATACTAGTTATTATCAGTAGGTTTATGTTTCATAAACATATTAGCTAACATTATTAGCTGTGAGTTCATGGCCCCAAATTATTGGTAAATATCACTTATATTATTAGTACCGGTAACTGTTTCGTATTTTTCAAAGGTAATAACATTACTCATAATATTAGTTGTTTTTCTATACATTTATTTGGACTAGTAAGTTATTCTCAGATCCATGTGATACAGATTTTGTATCTTAAAATTGTAAACTAAACGAATCACTCTGATTCAGTATTCGAATAAGAAAATGTCTGCATTTGCTGTCAAAGGAATTTTGGTCATAGCAAGATTGTAAAATTTGAGGTTAGATTTTAGTTCATAAACCTACTACCATATGGAATAAGTGCTTGATATTTGTATTCTCTTCTCGGAGGTAGTTATTATGATTCAATCTAGAAGAAATGGTTCATCAAAAAGCAAAATGATAAGGAACATACGATGTGAAGGCAATAGATGAAAAATACCATCAAATGTGTCAACAATGGGTTCTATAGATTATGAAGGTATATGTAGGCCGTGCTGCTTTGGAGTAGTACAGAAAAGAAGAAAAAGAAGGAACAAAAGACAAACAATTGAGACTTAACCTCCAAATCAATCAGCTGACTAATGAACTAATAATATTAGTGAAAAGATTTTATGAGTAGTATCTCTATGAAACAATATTTGTGCCCAATATTTTGATAATATTATAAATTTTAGTATTGCTAAGTAATATTATTAACAAGTTCTATGAAACAGGACCCTGGTATGTAGTGAGTGTTACAATTTGACAAAGCGAAGAGGTATCTCTTTCAGAGGTCTGAGTAGGAATGACTTGGGGTCGTACACTATTTCCCTGGGCGTGTCTTCGCAAGGATTCACTTGGAACTGCGTGAGGATGTGGATGAGAGCTGTCTTAATCTGCATGAAGGCGAACCTCAATCCTGAAATAAATCACAAAGTGGGCTAAAAACTACCATACAAATTAAAACTATATAGGCCTAGGAAAGGATGGGATCACGATAGTTCAGAAAAAAATAATAAAATCAGGTAAACTGATGTAACGTAGTGCCAAAATGCTTATGTTTAATCAGTGATAATTGCAATTATGATACACAGAAAATATGTTAATTTTTTGTAATATATTTCATAGTTAAGTTCCAGATCGATTCATTACGCAGGGGTTACGGAAGAATAAAGGTCTAGTTTGATGAGCATGTGTGAAGGAATATGTGGGTAGTGTCATTTTCAAAGCTAACTGTATTGCATCTTCCAAAGCCGTATATGAAAACTGTAAAACAATATGTTGTCATGAGAACCGATTTCCATTTGATAAATTCTTTCTAATATATTACCATAAAATAGGCACTAAATTAGGTATTACTCCGGTACCGATCAACGGATTTAGTTCAAAATCGATATGCTTCCCCCCATTGACATTATAAATGTGTATACCAAGTTTCATGAAAATCCTATAAAGCGTATTTGAGTTATTGCGCGTACAGACAGACATTTTCCAGTCCCCAACACAATCTCATAAGCACCATTCTGGCACTTAATAATAATAATAATAATAATAATAATAATAAATTACCCAATACTTTCTCTTACCTATGCAAACCCTGGGTCCGCTGCCGAAGGGTAAATACGCGAGATTGGGTCGACTCTGGATGTTCTCCTCTGAGAACCTCTCCGGGTCGAAGGTTTCCGGGTCGGGGTAGTACCTGGGGTCGTAGTGGAGACCTAGTATAGAGATGAAGATACCCGTGCCAGAAGGGAGTGTGAGAAAACCCTTCCCTGTAGGGTCAGGCAAGCTGTAGTCCTCCACGCACGTTCGATCCAGGAACCCCAGGATGGGGTACTTCCTCAGCATCTCACTCACTACCTTGTGTAGGTACTTCATGCTTTGAATGGCATCATAGGTCACCTCACCATCACCATGCTTGCGCATTTCGCTCCTCGCTTTTTCCTGGATGTCAGGATACCTTGCTAACTCGTACAGTCCGAACGTCAGTGTGGAAGCCGTTGTCTCAAACCCTGCCACCAACATGGCGCCGATCTGCGCCACGAAGTCGTCTCCATCCATTTCTGTCAACAAACCAGATTTCATTTCTACTTTCTCTACCAGTATCATAAGCACAATACAGCCGTTTCATAAAATATGGGAATTTTTCCCTCAAAGAGAGAAGTTATAAAATTATTGTAATTGCTTGGTCAAAAATAAGTTTAAAACCTCAAATTCTCTGAATATTAAGGACTTAGGTGAATCTGAAGTGGTTTCATGTGTAAAATCTGTCGATTTACTTATTTATTGCGTTGAGTTACTTTTTTTGCCATTTTTAGCATGTTTTTAACACTCTGTACTACCAAGTAGTCAAGAGTAATCAGCTATGTCCATTTCCATTAGAGAAAATATACATCTTAAGGTACAATTTGGTATAAGATTAACTTCAAAAAATATGTGTGGTTAATTACTTGTAAAATAACAAACAAGGGAATTTTTGTCCCACCCGTAACAGTAATAGTTTTGTTAAATTATTATTGATGAGTGAAATAAATGTTCTGACAACCTGGAAACAGTTTATATTTTGTATTCATATCTTCATAAATAACATCATTAAGACCCTAACAGTAATAGCAGAACAGAAAATGAACTTTTGTTTTGCATCATTAAAATCAGTGTCTAAATTATGTCCCACCCGTAACAGATTTAGAGAAACAAATTTAAAATATTTAAAATAAATTTTAAATAATGCTTTGCATGTAGTGTGGAGGAGAGGGCATTGTAAATTTTACAGAATGTGAAGAACCAATTCTAGTTTATTATTTATGATATGCAATAAACAAAAATAGTTTTTATAATTTGCTAGAATGTCCCACCCGTAATTATGAAATGGCCGAATAGCTACAAGAAGTGTTAATTATGAACATCAAACATCATCAATCAAAAATATTGTTAGAAAAGGGCATATTTAGATAGGAATTTTGCAAGGACTCGGTGAAAATATTGTAATATGCGAGTTTATCGTTATATCGAGCTACGTTACACAGAGGATGAGTGTAATTTTTCTGGCAAGGAAGTTATATGGTAAACTGTGTTGACAGTTTAAATTGTCAGTAAATATTGCAACTACAAGGAAGTGGAATACGATAAATATAATGTAAACACAAGCAGTGGCGCCAACTTATATGGGCCTGTGGGGCTCAAGCCCACCCAATAATTTGCTGTGAGTCATTATCATAACTATTTATTGTTAATACTGTTATTGGCATACATATTAAGGACTTTTGTTACAATTCCCTCATGATCGTTTGAAATCGTTCCTAAGTTCATTAATTTATTGACGGCTTACTCTGTCAATGCAATTTCCTACTGCCGAAATATATTTTACGATTTGAAAAAAAAAAAGAGACTTTTTACGTTTAGGGGGAAAAAACTTAATCACATAACTGTTCTAAATACACATAAGGAGAGCCCGGGAATATTCGATTTTGAATTTAGATAATACTTAAGATTAAGAAAAATGACAGGAATAATATCAATTGACAAAATAAAGTATTATGATACAAGCCAAGAGTGTGGAATACAAGATATCGGTGAGTGGAAAAAGAAGAAAGTCAAAGTTAAACGAACAAAGAGAAAGAATGAATTAAGAAAGATTCGTTAAATCAGCAAGGGACAATAAACCAGAGGGAAGAAGGGGCGGGAGTATGAAAAATTTAAAATCTTTGAGCCCACCCAATGCTTTCGAAACTTGGCGCCCCTGAACACAAGTGTAGGCCTACTAAATGTATTGCTATCTCGCTGGACTTTATAACCTGGAGCTTACTCCAAAAAGCATGTAAATTGTCTATACAGAATGAAAAAGAAATCACAATTTAAAATAATAGAGATAAAGTTCATGCTGTAGGCCTATATTAAATTTAATTTAAAATCTTAGTTTATTGCCGCGCTTACATGAGCCCGCCATTGAACCCTATTTTATGCTAACTCCATCCAGCCATTCCATCCAGCTACTTCCCTTAAATCTATACGAATATTGTCCTCCCACCTGCGTCTAGGTCTTCTAAAATATTGACTGGGAGACCAGTCAATATTTCCCTTCAGGTCTCCCAGTCAATATTTTTTAGATAGCCTACGGCTTTCCTCCCCCATGCGCGCAACATGTCCAGCCCATTTCATCCTCCGTGATTTAATACCCTTACTATATTCGGTGAAGAGTACAGGTCATAAAGCTCGTCGTTATGCAGTTTTCTGCAGTCCCCGTTTTCATCTCTCTTAGGTCCGAATATTTTCCTAAGCCCCCTGTTTTCGAACACTCTCAGGTTATGTTCTTTCTGAAAAATAAGCGACCATGTCTCACATCCATATAATACAACCGGCAGATAATAAATTCTGGTACTTTAACGAAGGTACTTTGACAGAGGTCGTGAATTTATCTTGAGAGAATTCGGACCTCGAGTTATATTTCTTGCGACTATTTTGCCAATACTTAGTTAATTACGCATGTATTGAATAATTTAAAACCACAAAATAAATAAATAATCACTATTTGTGTCATTGTAAGCGAGATAGCGAATGGCGGAGCAATCGATATGGCTACATTATGATATATCGATCATCTCGCCCTCGGCGATAGTCGCGTTGCATCAGCTGTTTTATTTTTTGTTAAACTCCTTGCTACAAGACTACTAATAATATCGCATTGTTATTATTTTTTGCACGACTTAACTAATTAGTGGTACATACGAATGTTGTTGCCGTGGATCGTAAGTTAACATTCCCACACGCAATCTTGTTGCTATGTGCGGTAAGAATTTACTTACGCCACACCATAATACAAGTCTTTATGGACAAAGCCCCCCAGGACAAATATTCGGTTCGCATAACAAAAAACACATGCGAATCACTTTCTGAAATAAACATCTATCTTCAAGAATGTATATACATAATATTTTCAGGTAATATCACAATTAATTGATATAAATATCACAATTAATTGATATAAATAATCATCGTGATAAAAATAGCATGCAATACTCGTGCCGTAAGCGCATAGGCCTAACGGATCTCGGAAAATCGAAAAAACTCGGCGCGAGCGCCTCGTTTTTTCAAACTCTTTCCTCGATCCGTATGCATCGCTTACAGAACTTGTATCGCAATATACTATATTTGCGTTTGTAACAGAATAGTAGCCTATATTGCGATACAAGTGCGGTAAGCGGTGCATACGGATCAAGAAAAGAGTTTTTTCAATTTCCGAGATCCGTTTTGCGCTTACGGCACGAGTATTGCATGCTTTTTTTTTGCACGATGATTATTTATATCAATTTATTTATATTAATTGAGATATTAGCTGAAAATATTATGCATATACACTATTGAAGATGGGTGTTATATTTCAGAAAGTGATTGACATGTGTTTGTTGTTATGGGAACCGAATATTTTGTCCAGAGGGCCTTGGTCCATTAAGGCTTGTATTATGATACTTTACTTACGGCACTTGTGCTTTTTGTAATTTTTACCGCACGGAAATTTATTTTGTTTCCATAGCAACAAGATTGCGTGCGGGAATGTCAAGTTACGATCTACGGCAACAATATTCGTGAAGTACCACTAATTAGTTACGTCGTGCAAAAATAGTATAGTGCGATACAAGTGCCGTAAGGCACGTTTACGGGTCGAGGAAACAGATTGAAAACCCGAGGCGCAGCCGAGGGTTTTTAAGTTTTTAAGTTTTTAAGTTTTCGTGTGTTGCATGTTATTTTTTGCACGATGATTATTTATATCAATTTAATTATATTAATTGTGATATTACCTGAAAATATTATGTAAATACATTCTTGAAAATAGATGTTTATTTCAGAAAGTGATTCGCATGTGTTTGTTGTTATGGGAACCGAATATTTGTCCTGGGGGCCGTGCCCATAAAGGCTTGTATTATGAAGTGTATCGTAATGAATTATGACGTAGCGCTTGGACTGTAAGTAATTTAACCTCATCGCAACCGTCCTTAGCAACAAGACTGTGTGGGAATGTCGACTTACGATCCATGTAAACAACGTTCGTAAGTACCACTTACTAGCTAAGGAGTGCAAAAAAAAAAGGTTTGATGACTCACCCAAGCTTCCATCTGTGTCCTCTTTCCTCAGGTCCATCAAACTTTGTAGCAGATCGTTTCTCATGATATTATGCTTCTCCCTGTTCAAAGTAAATAGAAATTATTTATATAAGTACTCTCTCTCTCTCTCTCTCTCTCTCTCTCTCTCTCTCTCTCTCTCTCTCAAACTGGAACTTTAGTGCAAGGGTTTCCAACTTACGGCCCGCGAATTCAGTTTGAAAAACGTAGTCATTATATTATATTAACTTTGTGCAGAAAGAAACTAACAAACTTGCAGTCAATAATAAAATTAAGGGTTCAGTTTTAATGAAATAAAATGACAGCGATATTAATAAAATCATGAAAACATGACGACAATAGATTCTTGCGATTGTTAGAAATTCCAGATATTCTTATACTGGATTGGTCGCTGGTTCATGAGGTAAAATAATCACCAACAAATAGTGGGACCGGCCAGTAGGCTAAACTCTTGGACATAATGTTCGAAACCCCTGTTTAAAATCATTATTGAATATTTCTTCTTCTGATCGAGCATAGTAAAGTCTTGGACTGGCATTCGGGAGGTCCCAAGTTCAAATCCCGGGGCCGGCCAATTTGGCATGGGTTCTTTCATTGTTCCCCCAGTAGTTAAGGCAAATGCCGAATTGGATATTTACATACCATGAATCATCCTCACCATGTCATCCTGTATCATATCCATTTAAATTAATTTCAGTTGAAATCTACTCCATTAAATTCACCGACAATAGAAACAACTGACAATCAATAGTTCCATGGCCTACCCTACTGTATAGACACAGATCCCAAACTCCTGATATAGTCTGGAAGCTAAAAGGAGTATAAACACAGCTGAAATAAAATATAAATACTTCAGAATTTAGATGACGATGACGATGACAGTGATGATAATGATGGTGATGACAATGATAATGATTTTAATGGTGATGATGATAATGGTGATGGTGGTTATACTGATGATTATGATGGTGATGATGATGACGGCGGTGATGATAATGATGATGGTGATGATGATAGCCTGCGTACTGACCTGTATCTGACCGTCTCCCACACGATGTTTCTGTAGAACTCAGTTGTTTCCACATCTATCGCACGCATGCGCAGAAATTGCTGCAGTCTGGGAACCGTCGCCATGAGAAGCAGGGTCACTTCCTGGTATACGGTCATCTCGACGGATCTCTTCATGTAGTGCATGAGACTCGAACCCCCGCCATCGAAATTGAAGACTTCCACCCCCAGAATGCAAGATGCGATGACTTGAGACGTGTAGCGGGTGGCGGTGTCCTTTGTTTTGCAGGCGTGACCTTGAAGTGAGATCACTTCGAGATACTGGGCGAGGTCCCGGCCGCACTTGTCCACGTGCTCTAACATCCGCTTCATCTTGCCCGTTGTGAACATAGGCGTCATTACTTCTCTTACCTCAAAATAAAAACATTTCTATTTTATAATGGCTATAATGGTTTATAATGGTTAATTCATATTACAAACTTCTAGGGCTAGTAGAGGGGACGTAGTAGATAATATTTCGATTATAGTCCAGTTATCCATTGCATGGCCAGGCGGCTTCCTTTCGTTAGGAGGAAAAGTTTGCCGACAGCTCAACCCATGTTCTTTGCTTTTACCGCGCCAATCAGCTAGTTACCCCAGCCAATCAGAATCTAAGAATGTCCTGTGGCGATTTTGACAGCTACTCGTCTACTCCGCGTGGAATGAAATGCGCGGTTGCAAGATCAAGTTACAGTAAACAATAACACGTGTGAATTGAATAAAGCGAAGGAAGAACTGAGTTCAATGATAACAATGAGTGAATATTGCAACGTTGCTTTTGTTTTGGAAAGCGGAAGCCAAGAGTGATTTGGTCAGATCAACAAACATAAAGAAACACCGAAACCTTTGAAGCCGACTGGCCATGCAATGAGTAACTGCACTGTACCGTTTCCGGCCATTGCAATGTGTCGGATTTGCCGGTGTTGTTTTGCAACCGGAGAGGCAGTACATGACGTCAGAACAGCACCTTGTGAAATGAGGTGTGACGTAAGGTACAGAAGTAAATGACGTTCGACTCATTATAGACGAAAGTCCAATTTTTTGGTAACAATACCAAAGTAACAAAAAAAACTTTCATTGATCACAATAACACTTGTGTCAACAGTGGGAAAAAAACAAATTTGTTTCTGTATTCTGCACTGGATGTGTCCCATACGAAACTGCTCACTACAAAAGAGGCTCGATGTGACGACCACCAACGTCGTTGCACACATTGTGTCGACGAATCATGTTCTGCCTATCCGGTTGTAAAATAACACCGGCAAATAGACAAAAGATGTCCCTTTATGTGTGCATTTGTTTGTAATTGTACCTATTAAACGTTTTGTAAAAAGAAAATATATATTGTGCGTTACTTTTCAATCCACCCTCGTGCTAGAAAAAACGTTTGTTTGAAAAGTATTTTTGATAACATAACCATTAGTTCAAGGTGTAGATAAAATAGGGGCTGAAGGACAAAAACAAATCATAATTCCTATGTGCTCATCTTGCCTCAAAAGTGGCTCTGACATTGGGCTGATCACCCATCTTTGAAGTCCTTCCGTACCCTTGTCTGGTCGAAAAAGTGTGTATGTGATCCCCAGGTATTCCCTCCTCCGACAGGTCGCGGTCCTGTATGGCCCGGGCGGCATTAGAGAAGAGAAGGAGACACACAGTTTCTTACCTGCTTCCATCGCTCCATCGCAATCTATAAAAAAATCTAGATCGCATTGACCAGTCGCCAACTTAACATAAATTTAAGCATATAATTCGTCATTAAAACAACAAATTTAAGCCAACACGTTTCTTTAAAACAATCAGAATCTTTACCAGGGTTTTTCGCAAAACACGGTAGCCTACTTCATCATATAACAACAAATATAAGCCAACAACTTTTCACATCTTGGTTCACAAGAGAAACATTGCTTACCATGCTTGCACCAGCACTTGTCCGAACTATTGGGGCTAGAAATAACATAGTAAAATTTGGTTCAAATATCTTCAAAATTACGGCCGCTAGCGTGTCAAGATGTAGGCTATATATGTACACATATATATATATCAAAAAAAATTTAAATTTCCATTTTGAGATATTAATTTTTCTTTTTCCACGAGTATCAATTTTTCAAAGTACGAACGCGGAATTTTTGTGTCGACCGCGTGTGAAAAAAAAGTCAGAAAAAAAAAAATATGTATATTTTGCAAAAAAAAAATTTGAACAGGCGGTGGTTTCGTACTTAGGGAGGCATGAAACGTAAAGATATGAAAGAATTTTTCGAAAATCATGACATGGTATCGATTGCAATAAGTAGATTTTTCTTCGAAATCTACCTAAAAATAGAGAAGAGAGGGACACATCCAGGTTAAATAAAACTCTCACCTGTTTCCATCGCTCTCCTGACAGCATCAGTATAGACTTGCCGAACAGTGGGTCCAAGACTTGGTCCACTACTTCGTTACGCGATGGGAACTTATGCCAGTCTTGCACCAGCACCTTCTTCATGACGTCCAGATCATTGACTATGAGTTTGGGCGCGTTCAGAATGAATATCCCAACGTAGGGTAGATCTTTGTACGAATTGTACACCTTCAGGAAGTAATGAGACGGGCCAATCTTCATGAGCAGCATCTCAAAGCTGTTTGCTTCCATGAAGTTCTGGATATAGGGGAAGCCCCTGACTCTCCAGTAGGAGAAGTGGCTCTTGAGGACCCAGTAGAGCCCCAGGAGGGCCACAGATACGATCAGCAAGCTTGTGGTGATGAACATGTTGTGTGCATAGAGCAGGAAACGTATTGAATTATATTGCTATCAAAGAAATAATTATGCTATTGTATTGCAGCCATATTAAGACATCGTAAGGGCTATGCATGTACTATACTTCGCATGTCTCATGATATAAAGTGCCCTGGTGTTTTAAATTTTTCCATGGAAATTCCAACTACATCCATAACCGACTGAATTACCGGTAGATAAAAGAATTCGGGAGTCGTGGATTCAAACCCCGGGATTGGCCAAAAAGTTGATATAAGTAACCAAACGTAAGCGGATAAAAAGATACAAAATCCCTTTAGGCAAGCCTACAGGCTCAGGTAGATTTCGAAATGCTTTTGGTATAATTTACTGTCGCTGCGCAGCACTCTTCTTCTTTAGCCTTGGCATGACAAACCCGCAATAATAACTGCAAAAAAGAGGAAAGAGCAGTTTTTCAAACATTCAAATCTCGCCTTATATGAGAACTATCGAGAAACTAGTTATTGAGTATTCATCAAGAGCTTTTCAACGATACCCCACAAGACGTGGTTTCAAAAATTTCTAATTTCCATCCCCCCACCTCCACTCGTACCCTCAAAACCCCCGAATCGTTGGTGTCACTGTGAACTCCATAAGGAGTACTGTAATTTATTCAAACAAAGTTTCCCTCTATACTTCATAGGGGCCGAAATATAAATGTTTTTAAATTTCAACCCCCTCCCCCGACCACCCCCTTGGGCCAATTTTGCTCATTAATGAACTTGTCCGAACTGTTGGGCCTAGAAATAACATAATAAAATTTGGTTCAAATATCTTCAAAATTACGGCCGCAAGCGTGTAAAGATATAAATATATATAAATATCACAATTTTTTTTTTTTTTTTTTTTTTTTTTTTTTTTTTAAACAGTCGGTGGTTTCGTACTTAGGGAGTCATGAAACGTAAAGATATGAAAGAATTTTTCGGAAGCCATGACATGGTATCGATTGCAATAGGTAGATTTTTCTTCGAAATCTACCTAAAAAAAAGTATAGGCCTAGTAAAACATGTGAAGTTGACCATCTCTGCCTTAATTAACCGCATCAATTTTAACATTGAAAAGGCATTTTAACGAAGTGATGTATTTTAACATTAGGACTACCAATTTTTCGTATTATTGGTGACAAGTAATCTATGTCTACATTTTAATGAGTGTAAATCATTTTCATTGTTATCATTTTGACTCTTATAGTGTACACACATGTTAATGTTTTTAGACAAGTAATGTATATTACAATTTATATATAAGACTTCTCCCATTATGATTTTTAAATAGTTTATATAATAGCATCCATCCTCATAAATACAGCCCCAAAATTGCCACAGAAGCCTTCAGTGCCGTACTCGCTATAATTTTGATTACATGGCTACGTAAACCAAAATCACAGCAAAAGTGAATGGAGAAGAGTGGAGTGGTACCTTTAACTCCAACCATCAATCCAAGGATCCGTCGGGACTGTACTTTTCTTTATACAGTAGTAAAAAAAAAAAGTTAAGTGATCCCTATACAGGCCACGGAGGCCCAGAGGGTTCCAGGAGGCTGAGGCTCCCAGAGTTTTGGACATTCGGCACGTGAAGGTGGTAAGGTTGTCAGCCTTACGCACCGACCGCCTTTACCCCCAGGAGTGCTCCTGGTACTCATTTCTGTTAGAGGCTGAGTCGACCCCAGGGCCATAGTGCCACCAGAAGGATTAGGCCAATTGAACAACTCCAGCGACCTCATCGGGAATCAAACCCGCGACCTTCCAGTTTGTAGTGCAGTGCCTCAACCACTACGCTACGGCGTACCCCCTTTATACAGTAGTATTTTTATTTATTTATTTTATTTAACAACATGCCCCATTACAAGTAATATTGCATCTTTAAGTTCTCATTTCATACAATTAGCAAGATACATGATACATAAATTTGAAGTTTTCAGAAACAATATAAACACAATTAATAATTTAACAATTAAATTACAGTGAGTGCATGTTAACTAAACTTTCATACAATTAACAACATACATTATTTATATCAAATTCGATGTTTTCAGAAACAATAGGCCTATTTACAGAATTATTAATATAAATGTTATTTTACAATTAAATTACAGTGAGTCTTTTGTTTCTAATTCCTAGGTAAATTCTGTGACTTGGTTCTAAAAGGGCCAATGTCAATTTCTAATCTCTTCGCCGACTTGCTAACGCACCGTGGTATGTTTCCAATGCTACATTACACCACGACCTGAACATCCCTACTATTAAAGAAGAAATCACATTGTACAGCATTCGATACCAGCAACGCCTAAACAATCATCCCAATTCCCTAGCAATCAATCTATTGGACAATAGTTCCTCAATCAACCGTTTACATCGACATAAGATTTTAGACTTGGCATTCCGATTCAGTGACTTATCTTAAAGAGTTGTTATTCAATGACTTACCTTAAAGAGTTGTATTTTACAGCTCTCACATCATTACCGTGCCATTTATACCATTTACTGAATGTTCATATTTGAACAGATTGTAAATCTGCAGAATAATTTTTTTTTTAAATGTCGATTTCTTGCAAAATGAGATTTATGCATTATTGAGCTCGCCTAGTCTTTATCTTTCGTATACTAAAATTGCCAATGTCTGATGCTATTAATAGACGTAGTACAGAAGCCTTAGAGGCCAATGTCGGAAGTTCTCAGCAAAAAATGTTACATCTATAAAGGCTTCAAAGTCAGTTTTCTCAAAAGCAAGTTTTATGACATTGCCCCTTTTAGAACCAAGCCACTTATTTTACTCTGACCCTGATTAAAGAAAATTATTGGAGTTTATTTAAGTCGATAGAAATTATGAATTTATAGAATTCCTGGGCAGATTTGTCCATGAGTTTGCAGTTTTCAATTGGCCATGTGTTTTCGCGATAGCTTGAGAGCATAGATAGCAGTTTTCTCGAGGTGGACATCACGTGGTTACAATAGCATGGAAAATAGACATGAAATGGTGTGCAATGGCAGTCACACGATCCAATTTGATGATTTGCAGAAAGTTTGACCAAAAATAGGATCGTGCCTGTAATATTATGCGTTCTCACGTCAGACTAATAACCCCCTTAATTCTATAAGTATAGTGGTGAATCTATTCAGATTTGCATTTCTCAAAACATGCAGTGTATGTGTGTGTATGAAGACAGCACGCAATTGCAGTGTCAAGGTCGCTATTTTTTACCTGTCACGGAAGGAAAGTCTCGATGCCGGTTATGTACGAATTAAGGGGGGAACATACAGCTTTCAGTGAAATTCATAGGTGAGAAATAGGTGAACTTCATTTTTTTTTCCTCGGAAATTAATTGCTCTACAATCTTGCAATCCGACATACTCTTTGTTGACTACTTCCAAAATTGCATATTATTTTCAAAATTAATCAAACCGTTACAGTTCCGGCTAATAATCGTTACAAAATGGCAGCCACGTTTCATGCACTGAAATGCTGTTTCCTTGATAAATTCCACAAATATCAATATTTCTGAGTGATTATTTTTCTGTGTATTTGCTAATTTCATATGAGATACACTATCTACAATCATTCATTTAACATTAATAGTTAATTTTTTTAAATATATATTTTAATGAAACAGAAAAGGAGGATGATATGGGCTGGACATGGGGGAGGAAAGACATATCTCAAAACTATTGACTGGGAGACCCGAAGGGAAGAGACCACTTGGAAGACCTAGACGTAGGTGGGAAGACAATATTAGGATAAATTTAAGGGAAGTAGGATTTGTGAGGGATGGTTGGATGGAGTTAGCTTAGAATAGGGTTGAATGGCGGGCTCAGGTAAACGCGGCAATGAACCCTCGGGTTCCATAAAATAGGTAATATTCCTTTAGCTTGATTAGGAATTGTCTATTGCCATTGAGTAAGTAAGTATGCTTACCTCATTTAGGCCAACAGAATTTAAAGAAAATCCTTAGAGCCGTTAACGAGGCAGTCGTGAAAAATGAAATTTTCTTTGTGTAAAATTGTATGAAAAACAAGATAAAATAGTCGTCAATCTTCGTGCCACATCCTCAAGACGATATCTAACACAAATATAAAATTTCGTAGACACATATACAGATATTTTTCTGATTTTATTTGTAGATCGAGAGCCTCAAAAGTTGCTGAAAACTCGACAGATTTTCAGGGCCGAACACAATACTTCGTTTACCTATAGTAGTGCCTATGCTACAGGAAAATAAGATTATTCACTGGAAGGTATTGGCCAGCTCCTTGTTCTTTCACAGCATCTTTTTCATCTTATGCTGATGATGTCAATATTGTTTAGCATTGACATTGAATAACTTTTCACAGAAGAGTGCGTAGTGGATATGGATATTTAGTTTTCAAACCACATTCAGAATGCTGCAATATCACAGAGGTCACCCATTGTCTTTAATGATGATAATAGAAGTTAATGTTGGGATATGCATGGCCTACCTCATGTAAACCAAGGATTCTATAATAGCATGTCTTTAAATCAGTGTACAATTATACCAATAAACTCTAGAGTACATCAAACATCCGTATAAGATATTTTTCTGTATCCTACAGATTGTATTGTTATAAATGGGGGGTTATTATTATACTCGTATTATAGTAGACTAGCTTAAAAAACCCGGCGTCGCCCGGGTTTTTTATTTTGTAATTGGAAATGAACTTATGAAGGACTTTCGTTTTTTAAATTCTAGGTCCTTATATAGGTATTTATAATCTGAAATAGGAAGAACGACTTATTACACTAAAACTATTCCCTCAGAAAACGCTTGATATAATTTTTATGGCTCATAGAGGATCTAGAATTTTGCATCGCATCGCTTGTACACAGCAAGCCTGGTAAGGGTTCAAATAAGAAGAAACAGAAATTCCTGTAACATAAAATTGTAATACCGAGGCTGAAAATTTTATTTCTCACTCTCATGTTACCATAAAACTGTTTTGGGGATGAAATTAAACAGAAAGCAATATCACTTTCATACTTCTCTCTCCATAACCTGCGATATAATAATATACAATATTACCATACCTCGTATTGTTTTCTCTATGTTCAGGGTAGAGAAAAGTTATGTGACTGCATTATTTTCGTGGATTACATTCTTTAATATTTATTTATAACATAAATTATAAATTGATACCTTCTCTTATTTGTCAAACTTGCATTTTTTTTTCCAAACCCATCTGATAGCATTAGCAACAATATGTTCTGTGATTTGGAATTTATAATTCTGTGTAAAAAAGGGATTAAGTATTCTCAAAAACATTTAATTTTTGGCATTTAAAATCAAAATTTTGCAAATTCCTTTCTTAGTGAGCACCTACGTTGATTCCTGTCAGTCAGTCAGTCAGTCAGTCAGGACAAAGCCTTTTATATATAGAGATGTACCATCTACTATATAAAACTCATCCTTAATGTATATGTTTTGAACGCACAGCCAACGCCACCTATTAACAAGACATTCAAAATTGTGAGATTAAATGCTATGGCAACCGTGTAAGAAATAGCATTGAATAACTCACTATGGACGAAACTCACTATGCTTTTTACTTCCTCTGCCCATACCATAGGTACCATAGGTAGAGGAAGTATTGTTTTCGACCCCAAAATTCGAAGTTGAGTTTTCAGCATATATACACGTTTCAAGGCCCCCTGAATCCAAAAATACTATTTTTGGAAACATGTATGTGTGTCTGTCTGTCTGTCTGTCTGTGAACACTCTAGCTCCAAAACGGAAAATCGTATGAAAACGAAATTTCGTATTTGGGTCAGGTACCTTCTGAAGATGTGATTCGAAGATTGGCGACAAATTTCTCTTATTTTTAAGGGAACTTTACATGAAGAAATTTTCGTTTTTCGCGATTTTCTCGAAAACGGCTCTAACGATTTTCTTTAAAATTTGCACATGTGTTCCTTTTACTGAGAGCTAAAACTTTTATTTGAAACTTTTTTTCGAAAAAATTCTCTGAGGGTAGTTACAAGCCACCCACGGTTCACCCACTGTTTGTAGAAATTGTCTTGCGTGATGAACAACTGAATACGCGCTCTTTCACGGCCTCTTGTGAAGTGAGAAAGATGTATTGTTGGCCAGGTATAGAGTAAAGAAGTATCTGAGGGAAATAGCCTATTCGATAAATTTCGGAAATTATTCTTTACGGCGGAAAGTTCAATAAACGTCTGCAGTCACTTGTTCTTTTTTTAAGTTTGTTAGGCCTATATAGCCTGTGCTTTTAGTCGCATCATTGAAAGAAGAGGTATTTATAGGATAATTAGCGTAAAATTGTGTCTTGCGATACTGTACAAGGATATGTGAATACTGCTAACTTTTATTTGGGCAGAGGAAGTTATGTGACTTTCACATCAGATTTTTTTTAATTCGAATCTGAGGTCGGCTGTTGTCATTTTTAAATTCCTTGGTATATAACTAACTAGGCTGTATCGTCTTACTATATTGTATTATTATACGAGATTTAAAATACTTCTTCACTACACATATAATTGACATAAAGAACATATTGCTCGATAAAATGAAAGTGATAAAAATAAATCGATACATTTATGACAATAAACACATATGATTGATAATATACATATTCTTACAGTAGATTGGTCAGTGATTCATGAATGTGATTAATAGGGAAAGGCATTTATTGACCTTAAACTAGTAAAAAAATGCAAAAAAAAATATTATGCCCTAAAATAGAATAGAATACAAAAATTTCAAAAAATTCCAATAATTTCAAAAAATTCCAATAAATTATTAACTAGGCCTATCTCTATATACATAAAAGGCTTTGTCCTGACTGACTGACTGACTGACTGACTGACTGACTGACTGACAGACAGGAATCAACGTAGAGCCCAAACTATAACAGGTAGAGACTTGGAATTTTGACAGTACGTTCGATTCATAATGTAGGTGCTCACTAAGAAAGAATTTTGAAAAATTCTGATTTTAAATGCCAAAAATCAAATGTTTTTGAGAATACTTAATCCCTTTTTACACAGAATTATCGAATCCAAATCACATTTGACATTAAAACATATTGTTGCCAGTGGGTTTCAGATGGGTTTGGAATTAAATTAAATGGAAGTTTGACAATTACAGTTGGCTTTGGCTATTTTTGTCATATCTTGGAAATAAAACTTTCGCGATCGCTTGAATGTTGTAAGCCCTAATATGGTCAAACATTGTTTTATTTGGACGAAATTCACTATACAGGGGTTTCCTGGACCAAGGAACTCGAATCTGAGGTCGCTTTTAGCAGGCGACGCTATCTAATCGTGGTATGTAGTCCATGTGATTTAGGTGTTAATAAATATAATGATTTAACTATTATGCTCTTAATTTTTAATTTTTGAAATAATTAACGAGTTGATTTTAGACAGAAATTTATGAATAACAGTGAGTTACATTTAAATTTACAATATTAAGCCCTTATTTTGTGACTGACGAAGTAAGTAAATTAATAAGTTACTACTGTGACACTCTTTGCGAAAAAAAATTACCTCTGAACTGGCATGCCCAAAAAAACTGTCACTATCACACTCCTCACTCAATTTTTGTACACAAATGAATGACACAGTGAAAGTCCTTCTGATATACCAGTTATACTGAAAGTCTGCTTTGTTTCCTGTGGACGTTACTTGCTTATAAAATTACAATAAACAATAATTAAAAACAGAAATAATATGAAAAATTCAAAATACAACGCAATGTAACATTTTTTTAAAAAGGTATAAAAACGACGAAAATGACCTAAAAAATACGCAAATAAAAAAAACCTATCTCTTGAAAATGACGAAAAATGCAAAAATAAATTGCCCTTATTTCTGTGGCTTGGTTCTAAAAGGGCCAATGTCATAAAACTTGCTTTTGAGATAACTTACTTTGAAGCCTTTATAGAAGTAATATTTTTTGCTGAGGACTTCCGACATTGGCCTCTAAGGTTTCTGTATTATGTCTATTAATAGCAACATACATTGGCACTTTTATTATACGAAAGATAAAGACTAGCCGACCTCAATAATGCATAGATCTCATTTTTGCAAGAAATTGACATTGGCCCTTTTAGAACCAACCACAGATTTAATCAATTAATTCATGGTACACGTTTGTATATATTCGAGCTGTCTTTCAACCTTCATATAAAAAAAGTGTGCGTTGAATGTCAAACGACAGAAGTGAAACTTGTTTTAATTTTTGGATTTTTTCAATTTTGGATTATTGGATTCTTTCAATTTTGGATTGTTGGACTTTTTAATATTGGGTTTTTGGACTTTTTAAATTTTGGATCTTTTAATTTTTGATCTCTTAATTTTTTATTTTGGAATTTTGGATTTTTAAATTTTAGATCTTTGAATTTTTTATTTTTGGATTTTTTAATTTTCTATTTTTAAATTTTGGATTTTTCAATTTCGGATTTTTTATTTTTTAAATTTCATTTTTTTAATTTTTATTTTTTTATTTTGGACATTTGGTTTTTTAATCTTGGATATTTGGTTTTTTTAATCTTGGATTTTTTATTTTTTTTATTTTGGATGTTTGTATATTTTAATTTTGGATTTTTAATTTGGAATTTGGATTTTTTAAGTTTTGGATCTTTAAATTTTTTATTTATTTTATTTTGGATTTTTAATTTTGGATTTTTTTAATTTTGGATTTTTTAATTTTGATTTTTTTTACTTTTTAAACTTTGGATAAACCTAATCATTGAGTTGATTGTTTTCTGTGCAGTCTGTTCCGTCACACCTTACTAATTTCGTGAGCTTGACACTAATTTCGTGACGATTTTGAGCGTTACACAAGCTCCCGATTTACCCCTACCGCGGCTAAAGAAGTTTCACTTCAAAAAGATGGAAAATCATCAAATGCCTTGCTCTACTGATTAATACACATTTGGATGGATGATAATTTCATGCAGATGTGACGTATGCAGGGCATAGGAGAATGGCACTTTCTTCTTTCATTTCTCAATCCTTTTGAATATGAGTGGTATTTCCTGAGTGGGTCTCAGGAAGAAGGTCTTGGGGTCGAAGCTCAGCTTAGCTGGCGTGTCCTGACTCGGAGTCACGTGGAAGCGAGACAGTAAGTTAACAAGGCCTGTCTTCAGTTCCAGCAGACCGAAACGCATTCCTGTAACACAAAATGTGATTTAATAAACCCACATAATTTTCCCTACCTTAAGTAGGAAAACGTGTAAGTTACTGTTCCTCAAGATCTAAGCCTGAGCTGTACAAACGATGGGTGGCTTATAACTACCATTCAATGAATTATTTTAATGTTACAAATAAAATGCTCAGTTCTTAATATAGTGATAATATTATAGGAGAAAAAACCTCTGACACTGGTATTTGAGCCCGGGACATTTGACTAACCCATGCCAATGCTCTACCAACTGAGCTAAGCCAGAGTTCACTTCACAGCGCCAGATGGAACCTCTCACCTATGACTGATTGCCCTTAATGGTCTATCTCACTGTTAGACAAGTTATGTCAAATGCAGTACTGTGAGGAACACTAATTAGTGATTTTTTGCACGACTTAACTAATTAGTGGTACCGGTACTTATGAATGTTGTTGCCGTGGATCGTAATTTGACATTCCCACACGCAATCTTGTTGCTATGTGCGGTAAGAGTTTCCGTGCGGGAAGAATTTACTTACGGCACATCATAATACAAGCCTTTATGGACAAGGCCCCAAGGACAAATATTCGGTTCCCATAACAACAAACACATGCGAATCACTTTCTGAAATAAACATCTATATTCAAGAATGTGTATACATAATATTTTCAGGTAATATCACAATTAATATAATTACATTGATATAAATAATCATCGTGCAAAAAATAGCATGCAATACTCGTGCCGTAAGCGCATAACGGATCTCGGAAAATTGAAAAAACTCGGCGCGAGCGCCTCGTTTTTTCAAACTCTTTCCTCGATCCGTATGCATCGCTTACTGCACTTGTATCGCAATATACTATTGTGACCGGGCTTCCACTGTTATTGTACAGTAACATTCAAGCATTGACTATAATGTCCAACAGATACAATAAATCTATGGCTTATGAATACATATGCATATATCTATCTTAATATAGACATATCTTCCACAATAGTTAAATAAAATTAGAGCCAATTTCAAGTAGATCTCCAGTAAATTAATTTTTCAACGAAACCAGAACTGTCGAAATTAGATTTCTGAAGTGTACAGTCACACGCGTGGAATCTTTCCGATATAATACACAGTGGTTTAGGTCTGTAAGAGAATACGTAACCTGCTCAGCCAGGCCTATTCTCCACCCCTGTGCATATAATTTTCTCGCTTTGGCGGATGTGTAGTAGAGTACCATTAACCCTCCAGTTAATGTTTGTCTTATTTCCCTTACTCCTTCGGTCCTGAACCTGAAACCAACCTGTATTCATACGTTAATATTTGAGTGTCAGGCTTTTGACATCAAACCAATATGAATCAGACTCATCCAGGGGCTGGTCCAGACATTCTTTGTGAGGCACGCCTTCCAGCCCCTTTCACCGCTGACCTAATCCTAAATCAAAATTTCTTAAATTATTAATATTTATTGCTGAGATCAGTATAAATCTTACGTTCATAGACTAACGAGTAAGTTCGGACTTCAATTCAAACCAATAAGAGTCTGGTTCACCCAGGGCTGGTTTGAAATACAGATGATACGAAGATTCAATGCCAACTTTAAATAAAGAAAATCACTAGACTGAACCAAAAGCATCGGAAAGTTTCCATGCAGTTCTCACCTATGCACATGCGTGGGCCGGCTCCAAACGGCAAGTACGCCAGACTGGGTCTGCTCCTCTTGTTTTCCTCCGTGAAACGCTCGGGGTCGAACTTGTCGGGTTGTGGGTAGAACTGTGGGTCGTGGTGAATACCCAAAATAGGAATGAATACGCCAGTACCTGCAGGCAGAGTGACTCCCAGTCCTGGTATTTCATAGTCACAAACACTGCTTCTGTCTGCGACACCCACCACAGGATACTTCCTCAGGACCTCTGTAAAGTTAACAAACAAGCGAGAAACTGTTGAAAAGTTCGCAGTGAGTTCGTCAATTGTCTCTTCTAATCGCTTCCATGACATTAGTTCCTAGATTTACCGCCTGTTGACGGTGCAAAAAGCAAATACGAGGGCCGTCCAAGTTTCCCTGGAGCCGTTTACAGAAACAAAACACTCTTTCATGAAAGTGTTTATTGCAACAGATACAGCAGGTATTCAGCTATTGTTCAACATATTCGCCACCAGAATTGAGACATTTTTCAGTCCGTGGGATCAACGTTTGAATACCTGTGTCGTAGAAGTCTGCCGCCAGGGATTTTAACCACTATGTGATAACCATCTTTGCCTCTCTGTCATTATTTGTCGTTTCGTGAGGTGTAGGAAAATACGTAAATCACTGGGAGCGAGTTCCGGGCTGAAGGTTGGATGTTTAAACACCTCCTAGCAAGTCTCATGCAAACGTTCGCCTGAGAAGTGTTTTAACTTTCACCCTAAAGCCCGGACTTCGCTCCCAGTGATTTCCATCTTTTCCTACACCTCACGAAACGAAAAAAATAATGACAGTGAGGCGAAGATGATTGTCACACAGTGGTTCAGATCCCAGGCGGCAGACTTCTACGACACAGGTATTCAAAAGGAGGAAAGTCGACCATTAAGGAATTACTTAATTGTCTGTTGCCTTTTCCCGAACTCTGGTTAGCTGAGTTTGAAAATAAATCTTTTAATGAATAACTATGGTATACACGATTCAACAGCGAGGTCATAGCACGTGTTTGGTTCTGAGGGTATAGTCCTACCCAACGCCGGCGCCGCAAGCTGTGAAACTACTGAAGTGCATTTGTTTTCTATTGTTGGTGTGTTAAGGATTCTAATAAGTTTAATTGATTATTTTTGGGGGATTATGATATAGAAAGAAATAGCTTCGATGAACCATGATTAGTAAATATTATCCAATTTGGCATTTACATATTTTGTGTCTGGGGAAACCATGAAAATCCTCCAAGTCAAATTGGCTAGAAACGGTGTTTGAACTTGGTATCTTCCAAATGCTGAATTGTTTGTATCTACCGAAGGAATAAGCTTGTAAACACAGCACATAGTCATTCCACTCCGTATATTCATGTGACTTTCATATGATTATTGTGACTTTCATATGTTTATTGTATATTGTTTACTATAATAATACTAACAATAATAATAATAATAATAATAATAATAATAATACTTTCTAAGTTTGTATACGTGCTGAATTTTGGATAAATGAAAAAGTTGAGGATTTTTTTAGCAATATTTCTTCGTCCTGATGATGTCAACAATTGTGTTGCCGAAAATCTAGGGTGAAATACCATTATCCACAAGCCACAAAATTAATTACTTAAATGACTAAATGGATTCATCTTACCGTTGACCACCATGTCGAGGTAGGCCATCTTCTGAATAACTTCGTACGTGAGTTGTTGTCCGTTTTTCTCCAGAACTTCGTAAATTTCAGCCCTGAGTCGTGTCTGAACCTCCTGAGCCAAGGCGAGTTCATAAAGTCCGAACACCATGCTCTCTGCTGAGGTTTCGTAACCAGAGATTAGCAGAACACTGGCCTGGGCGATGAAGTCGTCTCCATCCAGCACTGAAACAGTATACAGGGAGTTCAAAATTGAGAAACCGAAAGAATCCAAGTCCTATACATATATGTCCTCTTCGTGATCCCTGGTTAACGCTTAAGTGGGTATAGACTACGCACTTTATCTTGAGCTTTAAAAATGCAGGGACGAGGGGAGCTGACATTTGCATGCAGTATAAGAGACTGGTTATTGCAGAAGGCGGTGAGTTGAAATTTACGTCATTTCTGAAGGATTGCTAACTACTAGTAAATATAACGTGTAGAGTTTTATGGAATAGAATGGAACTGACTGTAGTTCGTCGCTTTTCCACCAGGCGAACAAAAGAAAAAAAGCAATTTTAACTCTCGCTACTAAAGTAAAGATTTTTTTATTGGTGCAGATATTATAGTAGAATATATCGCTGGAGAAAGGAATTAAGTAATATATTTATTTAGACAATCTCTCTCCCAGTCTTCAGAACATAGAAAATCGGTTTTGATGTCCGACACTTCTTGGTTTAAAGAATCTTCCTTTTAACTTCGTTGTCACATATAACTTACCATTTCCACAACTGTCAAAGATGTCCTTGGATTTAAACGTGCCATTTTGAGAATAAGATGCTGTAAACAGAAAAATAAAGAATGCCGCTAAAAAAAAAGGGTATTTGGGCATAACAACTCTGGGAACGGGCCGCGATCTTCATTTTTCGAGCGAGGCCGCCTTGATACGGACAATTTTCAGCTTTATGGAGTGTTTCGCTCAAGATAAAGTGTGTGATCTTTAACAGGAACCGGTGAGGCTTGGGGAAATTGTAAATATGGCAGCCACTTGTAGATCTGGCAGTGCAAGTTTACCTGATAGCCGTTCATAGACCTCATCCTAAGCGACGGAGACTGAAAGCTAAGAATATAGAGGAATGGGCAGTTATAAGGGAGACCAAGGTTCTAATAGGATTGTAGAGCCAAAGAAAGAAGAGAAAGACGAAGAAGAAAATGATAAACACTATTAATGTGTACTGGGAAGTAATAAGACGTGTGACAAGTATCTTGGATATTAAATACCGTATTTTACGGACCATAAGACGCACTTTTTTACCCTGAAAACAGAGCCTTGAAAGTTGGGTGCGTCTAATGGTCCGAAGTACACAAAAAATTAAAATTATGGTAAGTACTGCCGGAATGCCATAGTTATAAGCAAGGTGTTGTAAACGATAAGATATTTACTAATTTTAGCACAGACTGTACATCAGTGAACTTATCACAATCGTAAATTGAGGATAGCTGGAAGCCAGGTATACAATGCGAAAAGAAAGGAATGTTGAGTTCTTTTATACGAAAGGAGTTGTCTCCGCCGGGTGGTTTAAATGAAGGCAATGACCTCTAAACAGCCTTATCCCGTTACACTTACCATATGCTGAATTAAGGGCTAGAGGGTGTAAAAGTATATTCAGTCTCTCATGAAATCAGTTCAGTTGTTAAAATTGACGCGATGCCATCTGTACAGAAGAGATTTTCGTACAATGCACTTTTTAAGTTAGAAGTGATTTACACCGATTTCATTGTACAAGGTTGTAATTTGCTGATGTAATGAAGTATATTATTCCCTGTAAAATATTTCTTTTAGAATCACATTAAATTTATTTTCCTTTAAATTTCCATTCCAAATTCAAGGTGTGTCTTATGGTCCGGAGCGCCTTATAGTCCGTAACATACGGTAAATAAATCCTAGCACAACTTGACCTCCTATTGGTGCTTTTGGGTAGGAAATATAAAACCATAGGAATTTGCATCATAATTGCATTGGAAGTGCAGATGGAATCTATTTTTGACGGTTCACTTACTGATAGAACTCTTCTGACGCAAATCCATGAGAGATTGCAGGAAATCTTCACGCACGATGCCCTGGTTTTCCCTGAAAAATAAACAACGAAACCAAGAATACAGCTGTTTATATAGGGTGTCCAGAAATATCAAACCTATGCAGATAGCAATCATATCCAGAGTGGAAATTCTAGGTGCCAAAATATTTATTTTACTAAAACATGAGGTGAATTTCCTTTCTAATATCCATAACCAGCTTTGTTTTCCCTTCATAGGGCTTAATGACGAATGCAAACCACATTGGATTGCCTCGTGATAGAATAATTCTACACAAGGAAAACAAGCCGATGTCTCACGAACCAATTTTTGGTCCATATCTCACTACATTTATGTACGAGGGCAATCCACAAATTAGGTTTTCCTATGGCCGTATACAGAAATAAAACACAATTTCATGGAAATATTTACTGCAACAGATACAGCAAGTGTTCAGCTATTTTTCAACATATTCGCCACCAGATTTGAGACATCTGTCATTCCGTGGGACCAATTTTTGAAGACGTGTTGTAGAAGTCTGCCGCCTGGGATCTGAACCACTGTGCGACAACCACTCCCATTTCTCTGTCATTCTCTGTCATTTCCTGAGGGGTATGAAAAGATGAAAATCACTGGGAGTAGGGCGGATGTTGAAACACTTCCCAGCACGTCTCCTGCAAAAGTTCGGCTAGGAGGTGTTTCAACATCCACCCTACAGCCCGGACCTCACTCCCAGTGATTTTTATCTTTTCCTACCGGAAATAACAGAGAATGGCATAGAAATGAAGGTCATCGTCACACAGTGGTTCAAATCCCAGGCGGCAGATTTCTACGACCTGGCTGCAGTCGATGGGTTTTTCAGGACGTAAAAATCCTGGGCACGGACCTTAAGCTGGGGGCCAGTGTCGTAGATTTACGGGACGTAAAAGAACTCCAAGCCTAAATTAGAGAATCTGGACAAAATTTCTCGGCCTTTTCACGTCCAAGTAATACCTTAGTTTCCGGAGGGGGGTTGAGAGGCGATGGGCTTACCACCTGTCCCTCTGCCCTCTCTAGGAAAATAAGCGTAACAAAATTCAAATAGGTACAGAAACCTCCACTTGGAGGCCCTTCGCCCCAACATGGGGGCACAGGATTAGAGAGAGAGAGAGAGAGAGAGAGAGAGAGAGAGAGAGAGAGAGAGAGAGACTTCTACGACACAAGTGTTCAAAAGTTGGTCCCACAGTATGACAAATGTCTCAATTCCATATGTTGGCGAATATGTTGAAAAATAGCTAAACACTTGTTGAATTTGTTGCAATCAATATTTCCATGAAACTGAATAATTTGTTTCCGTAAAGGGCCCCAGGGAAACTCACTTTCTGGACTTCCCTCGTAGTAATGCCAGAAGCGTGTAACTGACCTGTATTTAACGATACTCCAGAATTCGTGTTTGCAGTACTGAGCATCGTGGTCTGATATGAACTGCAGCCCCAAAATCCTCTTGAGAGGGACGGAGAAGAACAGGAACATCATGGCGATGGACTGCTTCAACTTGAACTCTGTGACCTGTCGCAAACACAAACCATTTCAATTCTAGCACAGAAATAGTATATTGCGATACAAGTGCCGTAAGCGGTGCTTACGGATCGAGGAAAGAATTTCCTAGATCCGTTATGCGCTTACGGAACGAGTATTGCATGCTATTTTTTGCACGATGATTGTTTATATCAATTTAATTACATTAATTGAGATATTAGCTGAAAATATTATGTATATACACTATTGGAGCTGGACGTTATATTTCAGGAAGTGATTCGCATGTGTTGGTTGTTATGGGGACTGAATATTTGTCCTGTTAAAAGTCACAACAAACTGGGGGACCTTGAATCCGATCTTCCATAAAGGCTTGTATTATGATGATTTTACTTACGGCACTTGTGCTTTTTGTAATTTTTTCTGTAAGGAGATTTCTTTTGTTTTCATAGCAACCAGATTGCTTGCGGGAATGTCAAGTTACGATCCACGGCAACAATATTCGTAAGTACCACTAATTAGTTACGTCGTGCAAAAAAGTATTTTACCGAATTAGGCCGGTAAAGTTGCCATGGTAACCCCTAGTGGACGTAGTTCAAACTGTGGCCCCTACATGTCTCTACAGTGTCTCCCAATATGAGTTTAATTTTACAAGTTAAGGGCTTTTTTTTTTTTCATTGTCTATTAACAAGCTTAGTAAAACTTGTCCTTTAGAAATCTTTATTTAAGAAATAATATATATTGTTATAATATATTTTGTACGTCTGCGCTTGAACTTTGTATTATTACTAAGACATAACTTAGTTCCCTAGACCACGAGTGCCAGTTGGAAGATACGACTTCAGATGAGCCTCTTGTACGATTGCTTCTTTTAACAAGGCATAATAAGTTTCGTTGCAGAAATTATAATACAAATGACGCACATATTTAGTTTAATTAATCAACATTATTATCTGAACGATGCCTTTAAAAGTTTATTTTTAAGGAAATAGTATATTGCGATACAAGTGCCGTAAGCGATGCATACGGATCGAAGAAAGAGTTTGAAAAAACGATGCACTTGCTGCGAGTTTTTGCAATTTCCGAGATCCGTTATGCGCTTACGGCACGAGAATTGCATGCTATTTTTTGAACGATGATTATTTATATCAATTTAATTATGTTAATTGAGATATTAGCTGAAAATATTATGTATATACATTATTAAAGATAGATGTTTATTTCAGAAAGTGATCCACATGTGTTTGTTGTTATGGGAACCGAATATTTGTCCTGGGGGCCTTGTCCATAAAGGCTTGTATTATGATGTGCCGTAAGTAAATTCTTACCGCACGGAAACTCTTACCGCACATAGCAACAAGATTGCGTGCGGGAATGTCAACTTACGATCCACGACAACAACATTCGTAAGTACCACTAATTAGTTAAGTCGTGCAAAAAAGTTTATTTTAAGGAAAAAACAAACACAGTAAGCGAAGTTTATAGGCTACTACTGATACATTCGCCATTACCTTTGCTTTCTTTAGTTAGAATCATTGAAAATGAGTGAAAAACTGAGCTCACTAGTAGTAAAATTGCAGAACTTTTACAAAAAAATATTGTATGCACCATATGCGCAAAAACTTTAGCGGACTCATCCAGTATTTCAGCCTCAGCCGCTATACTAGATTCGTCCGCTAAAGCGTTATTTTGCGTACTTCATACATAAACAATTATTTTAACTCAATTTCGAACATTTACACGTGAAATAACAAACTCTCACTGGCATCGTCATCATTATAGTATATCAATTAGCAAACAAAACATAAAGGAATCATTTTTCAAGATAGAGAGGAAGTGAGTTGTATTGAGAATAAACAAACTACCATTATCACGGTGATGACATGCGTCCTCATGTGCGGAGCTGTACAACAGCTGCGACTACGACAGCCTCACCTCTTTGTTTTGAACAGGATCAAACTTTCCTGAGACATATTTTATGTAGCGTTAGCCGAATAATTTAACAGGATTTAAATTTTAGTACCTCTAGTGCCCGCTTGGCGGCCTCTGGCATGGGATTAAGGAACACATCTATGTCGTCACCAGTCACGCATTTCATCATCACTTGCACCGTATACCGGAATATCATATCCTTCACAGGAATTGGCCCTTCCTGACTCGCGCACTCCACGAACTGCGCAAGCCGCTCTGCGCACGACTGAACCGTACCAAACATGCTCTTCATCTTGTGCGGCGTGAACGACGCCATCATGTGCGTCCGGGTCTTCCTCCACGCCTCTCCCTGCAGCATGATGAGCGACTTGCTGAACAAGGCGTCCAGCTTCGTATCCGGGTGGAGGCTTCTGTTCACGAACACATGACTGTCTTGGATGCAGATCTTCCTGATCAGCTCCAGATCCGTGACGATGAGTTTGGGCGATGTGAGGAAGAACATGCCAAGGCAATGCCCCTGTTTGTGCTGCAAGTATGCCCGCTTGACCAGCTCAATAATGCCCTCTCGCATGAGCAAGATGCCCGCCACATTGCCCAGCAGGGGCCAAGGAGCGAGATAGGGCACGCCCAAGCGACGCCACAGGGAATAGTGGTGCCACGAGAAAAGCAGGAGCAGAGCCACAGCCAATGCCCACGCGTACAGCAGCATGATGTCTACTGAGTGAGCATGGCAAACGAAACACAAGCAATCGCATGGGATCTGATGTGTGACCTGCTATTAACCAATATATGTAATTACCGTATGCTAAACCCATGTTACTAATTGAAAAATTCATAACGTAATACGTACATTCAGATACAACATATTAACATCATTTATACAATAACTAGCTTAAAAGGCCCGGCGTCGTCCGGGTTTTTTATTTTGTAATTGAAAATTAACTTATGAAGAACTTTAGATTTTTAAATTCTAGGTCCTTATATAGGTATTTATAATTTGAAATAGGAAGAACGACTTATCACACTCAAAGTATTCCCTCAGAAAACGTTTGGTATAGCTTTTTATGGCTCATAGAGGATGTAGAATTTTGCATCCCATCGCTTATACAGTAGGCCTACACAGCAAGCCTGGCAGGGGTTAAAATAAGAAGAAATACAAATTCCGGTAACATAAAAATGTATTATCGTGGCAGAAAATTTTATTTCTCACTCTCAAGTTACCATAAAACCATTTTGGGGATGAAATTAAACAGAAAGCAATATCACTTTCATACTTCTCTCTCCAAAAACCTGCGATATAATAATATACCATATTACCATACCTCGTATTGTTTTCTCTATGTCCAGGGTAGAGAAAAGTTATGTGACTGCATTATTTTCGTGGATTACATTCTTTAAAATTTATTTATAACATGGATTATAAATTGATACCTTCTCTTATTTGTCAAACTTGAATTTTTTTTCCAAAGCCATCTGATACCATTAGCAACAATATGTTCTGTGATTTGGGTTTTATAATTCTGTGTAAAAAATGATTAAGTACTCTCAAAAACATTTGATTTTTGGCATTTACAATCAGAATTTTTCAAAATCCTTTCTTAGTGAGCACCTACATTGTGAAACGAAGGTACTGTCAAAATTTCAAGTCTCTACCTGTTATACTTTAGGCTCTACGTTGATTCCTGTCAGTCATTCAGTCAGGACAAAGCCTTTTTATATAGAGAGATTATACGGTATTTTTATTTCATTCCATATAATTTAGAGCACTTTCACTAAAAAATATTGTAGCCTTTCTACCACGTGCGTAATAGCATATTGCGATACAAGGGCCGTAAGGCATGATTACGGATCGAGGAAATAGTTTGAAAACACGAGGCGCTCGCGCCGAGTTTTTTCAATTTTCCGAGATCCATAATGCGCTTACGGCACGTGTATTGCATGCTATTTTTTGCACGATGATTATTTATATCAATTTAATTATTTTAATTGTGATATTACCTGAAAATATTATGTATATACATTCTTGAAGATTGATGTTTATTTCAGAAAGTGATTCGCATTTGTTGTTGTTTATGGGAACCGAATATTTGTGCTGAGGGGGGCCTTGTCCATAAAGGCTTGTATAATGAGGTGTGTCGTTATATTCATAACAACACTGAAACGCTTACCGCACATAGCAACAAGATTGCGTGTGGGAATGTCAACTTACGATCCACGGCAACAACGTTCGTAAGTACCACTAATTAGTTAAGGAGTGCAAAAAAGCTTTAGCGGACTCACCCAATATTTCGGCCTAGGCTTAGTTTCGTTCGCTAAGGTGATTTTTGCATACATGATACATAAATAGCTATTTCATTAGTTTAATTGCATCTTTGGGTACTTTAGCTTTACGGTTGATAAATCATCAGGATGACTCGCACTTTTCGTGCGCAGAAATTTGCCTTTCAGAATTGGCAGTTCCGTCGCCAATTGATATGTAGTACAAGAATGTCGCGTGTGGGCTATGTGATTGTTAAGACAGCGGACAATGCGTGACGGCGCTTGCGCAATGACAAGTTATCTAATGACCTCTGTGAAGGACGACCTGACCTCTTCTTTTGTGGTGGATTAGGTCAGAACGCACAAAGCATGGCAAGATTACTAACATTCTGCCTCAAGCCTTTTAAAATACTACTCTTCGTGCTGAATGCCGCCCTCATCTGGGTCTGCCTAGTCTACCACGTCCTCACACTCTGGTGGAAACTGGCGACAGCTGTCAAGAACCTTGTCACCAATGTCTGCGTCATCTGCTTTCGGGACCTCACGTCCGACGACAGCGACATCCGCCATTTTGTAATCACTTGCTGCCAGTTGGCGAAGACCGGAAGTGTGGCGTGTGTTTACGCCATTTTGTTTGTGAGTCACTTCCTGTGGGTCGAAGTGGTGTGTCTGGTGAACAGACTGGTGTGTCTGCATACGATCAAGACCCAGGCCTGTGTCATGGCCGACTCTAATTTCTGTGAGCATAGCCACGTCCCTCGAAATTCAAAGTAGTGGTAACTTTAGTTGCAAACTTTTATCCAGGTTAAAATTGTAAGCAGTGACGTTTTATTGGCGTTTGTTTTACAGGGTTAGTCTAAAGTGCAATAGTGAACTTTCATTTGAGTCGTTCATATTTTGGTTAATTTAGGCCTATACAGACTACAAAATATGCATTTATTTTACTGTGACAACTGCTTTATAATCTTTCTTCATATGCCTACAAATTAAATTTATATATTTTTTATTTTACTATCCATAGTAGGTTGGAATAAAATAACCTAGAAGTATAAGCATTGAGGATTCTTTAGCACTCTGTAGGTTATACTGTATTTTATTTTTTAGAGACATGAAAAATGGCCATATTTGAGGTTGTATTGTTCTTTAGAACCTATAATATTCACACAAAGAGGCCTACACATTTTGATCTTTACAATTTGTGAAATGAAGAAAAATCGTGAAGAAGTGAATACTTACACGTCAGATCAAAATATACATGCATGTTATAACAACAATATACAGAAACGTAAGCTACAGAGGGAGGTGGCCGAGATGGTAACTTCTTGGAATCGCATTCGGGAGGTCCCTGGTTCAAATCCCGTGGCCGGCCAATTTAACATTGGTTTTTTCATGGTTTCCCCAGTCGCAAAGGCAAATGCCGAATTGGATATTTACATACCATGAATCATCCTCACCATTTCATCCAGTATCATATCCATTTAAATTAATATTAGTTGAAATTTACTCCATAACATACACCATTAATAGAAACAATTGACAATCAATAGTTCCATGGCCTACCCTACTGTACAGACACAAATCCCAAACCCCTGATATGGCCTTAAAGCTAAAAGGAGTATAAACACAGCTGGAAATATTCGTCCATATTGTAGAAGGTGTGAGTTATTAAAAATTCCTTGAGAGATCTTTTGAAAGATTTCCATTTGCTCTTAATACATAATAATTTAATGTATCTTGGAAGCTTATTGTTGTATTGCAGAATAATTAGCACCCTTCTGAAAAAAAAGTTTTATTGGATTTTGTATGCATGTGTGTCTGTCATTCACAATATTATTATTCTAAACAACTCATAACATGATACTGGGGATTTCTTGGCCAGTATAAAAACAAGAATGTTAGTTGCTTCATCACTGCATGTCCCTAAATAGCATTGCAAAATCATTATTATTATTATTATTATTATTAATAATATTAATAATTATTATAATATTAATATTATATAATATTATTATTATATAATATTATTATAATAATTATTAATAATATTATTATTATTATTATTATTAATATTATTATTATTATTATTCGACGAGCTTCATGACCTGTACTCTTTTCCGGATATAGTAAGGGTAATGCAATTTATTTATTTATTTTCTTATCGCGAAGGATGAAATGGGCTGGACATGTTGCACGCATGGGGGCGGAAAAACATGTCTCAAAAGTATTGACTGGGAGATCCGAAGGAAAAGACCACGTGGAAGACCTAGACGTAGGTGGGAGGACAACATTAGAATATATTTAAGGGAAGTAGTATTTGCGAGGGATGATTGGATGGAGTTATCACAGAACAGGTTTGAATGGCGGGCTTAGGTAAGCGCGGCAATGAACCTTCGGGTTCCATAAAATAGATAATATTCCTAAAGCTTGCTTAGGAATTGTCTATTGCCATTGAGTAAGTAAGTAAGTAAGATTGTTGTTATTATTATTTTTATTATTTTTATTATTATTATTATTATTATTATTATTATTATTATTATTAAAAGCTGCTGTGTTAGCGTAATCAAACATGGCAGCCTATATGTCACGTGTGCTAACATTCTCCTTGCATGACATGCAACATTGTTCAAGGCTGTCTGCAAAAATGAAAAATAAAACTAATCCGGAATCTTAGCCAGCAAAATAGGCTATATAATGAAACGTAAAAACCAAGACCCTAAATGTAAGAAGACCTGAGTGTTAAGCGAATTAATACAAATCCTCACCAAACAAGATAATGTGATGCAGTTTCTAGGTAAAATACACAGCGTCCTAACATCCGGTAACACTTGTCTTAAACAAAAATGGCGCAGCTTTCACATATACGAGGACCGTCCACAAAGTAAGTTTCGCTGGGGACGTTTACAGAAACAAAACACTATTTCATGGGAAATGTTTATTGCAACAGATAAAGCAAGTATTCATCTATTATTCAACATATTCATCACCGGAATTGAGATATTTGTCATACCGTTGGAACAACTTTTGAACACATGTGTCGTAGAAGTCTGCCGCCTGTGATCTGAACCACTTCGTGAGGTGTAAGAAGAGGTGGAAATCACTGGGAGCGAGGTCCGGGCTGTAGGGTGGATGTTGAAACACCTCCCAGCCGAACTTTTCCAGAGGACTTGCTGGGAAGTGTTCAAACATCCACTCTACATCCTGCACCTCTCTCCCAATGATTTTTCATTTTCCCCTACCCCTCAGGAAATTACAGAGAATGACAGAGAAATGAAGGTGATTGTCACACAGTGGTTCAGATCTTAGTAATTTTTAGCTTTTTTTGTTAATTTTACACATTTTTTCAGGCATTTTCTTTTTAGAATTCAGTGTCATTATTTGGTAATGTTTTTTTTTGCCATTTTACGGCATTTTTGTCACTTCTCATATTTTTAGGCAAATTTTTAAATATAAAGTGATTATTTTCTCTTTTTCTGTTGTTTCCGCATTATGTAGAGTTTTGTGCATTTACTCACATAGAATATTATCGGAACTCTAAATGAGAATAAATAAATAAATCTTTTAAATTTATAATTCGAATACAGAAAGACGGCGTTTGCTGTTTGCAATGAACCGTACGTACAGGTAGGGGGGGGGGGAAAGCGAACCTCCTCTTGAAGCTGATTTCAGAGCCTTGTGATATGTAAAAAAAAGTAAGAGATGTAACGGAAACTTTTTTTTTTCACAAGCAATGCAAATTATGTGTAGTTATTTCTCAATTCAAGCAATTTATCGACACTAGAACAAATTCCAATACATTCCCTGCAGTGGCTCATATCGGCAACTTAGATATTTTAGTCGGTCCGCTTTTTTCTTTCTCTACCAGTACCAATTAAGTAATTAAAAGCCTTTAATTGAAAAACAACATAAATCTAAATCGACACAGATGTGATGAATAATCTAGTATTTTCATACAAATTTTCGGGTCTTTTTTTGCAGTTAATTTATAGTTCATTTTTAAAGTATTTTTAGGTCATCATTAGGTTATCATTATCTCCTGCTCGTCAGAGTTAATAAGCCATATTTCAGAAACTACTGAGTTTTAGACCACGGTTTCTTGAGAAAAATTGATAAGCATAATGTGAAGGAATAAATGGGATAACTAGAATATTAACAGAACCAAATTACAACAAATTCCTCACGTCAACAATAACCATTTTTTTCAAAACATCTGAACGCGTACAATTGTCACTTGTCTTTTGTGCACCCAGCATTTTGTTTCGATTGATGCAAATTTGCTATTTAAAAAGTATGTGACCGTTAATATTGGTCTTTACTCCGATAGCCAGTCAACCGATTTGGTCCAAAATCAATAGCTTGCTTCCCATGGATGTTATACATGAGTATACTAAGTTTCATGAAAATCCGATAAAGTATATTTGAGTTATCGCGCCTTTCTAATACAATACTATCAAAATAGGCACTAAATTGGGTAGTACTCCGGTGCCGGTCAACCGATTTGGTCCAAAATGAATAGGCTTCTTGCCATGGACGTTATAAATGTTTATACCAAGTTTCATGAGAATCCGGTAAAGCGTATTTGAGTTATAAAGCTTTTCTGATATATTACCATGAATATAGGCAATAAATTGGGCATTACTCCGGTAACCAGTCAACCGATTTGGTCCAAAATCAATAGCTTGCTTCCCATGGATGTTATACATGCGTATACTAAGTTTCATGAAAATCCGATAAAGTATATTTGAGTTATCGCGCCTTTCTAATACAATACTATCAAAATAGGCACTAAATTGGGTAGTACTCCGGTGCCGATCAACCGATTTGGTCCAAAATGAATAGGCTTCTTGCCATGGACGTTATAAATGTTTATACCAAGTTTCATGAGAATCCGGTAAAGCGTATTTGAGTTATAAAGCTTTTCTGATATATTACCATGAATATAGGCAGTAAATTGGACATTACTCCGGTAACCAGTCAACCGATTTGGTCCAAAATCAATAGCTTGCTTCCCATGGATGTTATACATGCGTATACTAAGTTTCATGAAAATCTTGTGAAACGTATTCGAGTTTTCGCGCGTACAGACACACGGACGGACGGAAGGACAGATGTTTTTCCCGTTCACCATCTATTGTTAGACAGTATCATTCTACCACTTGTTAAAAAGTAGTTTGCATACAGATTAGCACGAACACGGGGTTATCTGTCCTGACACGCACCAATTGAGAACAACAGAGCGTTAATTATGTTAATATAAATTAAGATTGCGTTACAAGTCTCAGTGTGCACTGGACTTCATCTTAGAGTAGGCCTGCACTGGACACGTATGTAGTGCTCATCATGTATTTGTTATAGCAAGAATTGTTATGACTAGGGCCCGGATTCTTATGTAATTACATATTCTATTCCCTTACTTGTAGAGTACTATAGATGAAAAATGTCGGCTATTTGAGGTTCTGTTATGATTATTAGTTGGGTTTCATTTTACATATTTTTACATATTCACAGTAATACTACATATTTTACATATTATGTAAAGAATGTAACATTTTTGTACATAAAATCTAGGAAATCAGAAGAAAAAAAATTGTTTTATTTTTCATTAATTTTCTTCTATAAAGAAAACATTTCAGTTGCCAAAAGAAAGGATAATTCTTCTAATTTTTGTGAATTCCAACACAAATGCAAAATACGGTGGTTCTCAATGCCTCAGCTATCTATACTGTATTAGCACTTATTGTTTCTCAGAACTTGGGCTATCCAGGTTTGTTGGTCTTTGTACTCGTACTACAAATTGAAACCAGCGAATTAGGAAGGATTACAATCAGGTTTCAGGAAGCAAAAATACCATTATTTGCACGGTACAAAAGAGTTTTTCTAGGAAGTCTTAAGGCTGAAGTTTGCATAGGGCTTGAGGACAAGAGCTTTTGCTACAATACATATTTCTCCACAAACTTATGTGCATTACATTTTTAAAAATATCTGTAAAGCATTTTTACTATGGCTGTAAATTGGTAAATCATTTAAGTTGCACCCACTGACAAAATTAAAGGTAGCGTGTAGAAGCTTGTGTGAATATTTTCATATGTTTATGGCATTGAAAATATGAATTTTAAACTACATATATTTTTAATATTACATATTTTGTTACATATTTCCCTAATATTTACTACATTTTTGTGTACATATTTTGCACTTTGATATTACATAAAAATCCGGGCCCTATGACTATTTAATTCGCCAAGCAGTGACAGTCCAGTATAAGAATTAAGTGACATTTCAACCAATCGTACCGTAGCACTGGACTTACACTGTAATAAATTGAGTTACTGTACAGTATTTTATTTTGTGCTGAAGTTCTCTATTTGCTTTTTAATTAATTTTTATTTCATAATACAGTACAGTTCCGGGGTTTTTCCTCACCTGTGAAACAAATATCTGGTAACTTTAGGCCCTTGTGGTCCCCTGATATCATCTGGCCGTCATTTTCATCTTCATCCCATCTTCGCCTTGTTTGGAGTGAGTGTGTGCGTGAATGGTGTGTCTCGTCCTATGTGTTCGTGTTGTCTCGGAGGTGGCCCCGGCATTGGGCTGATCATTCATCCGGGGAGGCCCTCCATGTCCTTGTCTGTTAAAAAAAAAGTATGTACGTGATCCACAGATAATTCCTCTCCCGACTGGTCGCGGCCCTGTGAGGCCCGGGCGGCTTGGGTCGCTTAAATGTCCCTAAAAGGGAGAGGTGAAACTCTGGTAAAGATAGAAAGAAATACAGTACAGTAAATTAATACAGCACTGTATTACGACATTTTTATTTTAAAAATTAAATTTCGTTTAAGTGCCAACCTCGCTTTGTGCCACTAAATATTAGAGAACGGATGATGGCATTATATCGAGGGTTGACTGTATTATTAAAAATTATTACTCTTAAATTTCAATGTGATCATTGCGGGAACTAAAATATATGTGGAGTGGAGTGGTGTGGATAGTCCGAAAGAGCAGGGCCGTGGAAAGAAAGCAAGGGCCCCAGGGACAAATTTTCCCGGGCCCCCGTCAAATATTAAATTCACTGCCCAACTCGCCCTTTATAATGTAAGCACAAAAAGATTATGTAATGATATTACAATATTTTTTTTTTTTTTTTTTTGATACTCCAATACATGTGACCCTATTTTACCTTGAAGGTAAGTTAGGGTTTTAAATATAACAAATTAACAAAATTAATATTTACAAACTATCTTACAAGTAATAATTAAAAACGGGAATGAACATAATTTACAAAACGTACAAAATCTTGTTTGCAACACTCTTTTCTAAAAACTGTCAGTGGTGCTGAAAGTGTAGTGTCACAATAGTTTAGTTTACACCTTAATTGAAAACGTTGTCTTTCAAATCTGGGACATTCCAGTAAAAGATGTTTCACTGTTTGTTCAATTTCTCCACATGGGCAAGTATAGTCACATTCTATTTTTATTTTAAATCTTCGGAAATAGCTACCAAATTTACCATGTCCTGATATAAACTGAGTTAATATAAAATTTGGCACAAAAATTTTGACTGTAGTCTATGATATATTGTTGGAAAATAAAGTTCTCTTGTAACAGCTCCTTTATCCGATATTACATAATTATTAAGTGCCAGAATGGTACCGGAACTTTTTGAGATTGTCTGGTAGACAGGACTGTCCGTGTGTCTTTAAGCGCGATAACTCAAATAAGCTTTATCGGATTTTCATAAAACTTAGTATACCATTTATAACGCCCAAGGGACGAAGCCTATTGATATTGTACCAAATCGGTTAACTGATACCGGGTACGAAACGGAAAAATACATTAAAATGTCCTAATTAGGAACAATTTTTTCTGTATGTACCAGTTTAACCTTTTGAAAGTTATGATTTTAAATTCCGAACGTTAGTGAGGCCCACTGTTTCAAAAATAGCAATTTTTCTTCAGATTCATTAACTGATTAATTCCGTGTCACCGTTATACGGCAGGACAATGCAGATATAATAAACACATAAAACACAAAGTTGTATATTCACTTATAACTAGGGTTCGGATGTTTATGACCTAAAAAAGCAGAAAATATGACTGCAAATATGACCTTAAAGATGACTGAATATGACCCAAAAATCCTAAATATGACCTCATAAAAGAACTTTTTTTCTAAAAATAGGTGTTCCAATTTAAAACGTTTAATGACACTAAATAATTACTCAATCAAATAATCACTTTTTAACAATTTTACAGGTGAACGTCTAATCTGTTAATGTTTCCAGATACCACTGCAAATGTGAAATGAAAATATTTTAAAACATGTCTATTGGAAGCTGTTAACAACAAGCAAGAAGAGGTAATTGTGCTATTACTTGTTATTGTTCCTTCACATTTCAGTTACAGTAAAACCAAAATATTCGTGAATCTTTTTCGGGGAAAAAAAAATTAGGTCGACAATTTAGTGCATATACTGCATAATTGTGGGGTACGCCGTAGCGTAGTGGTTGAGGCGCTGCGCTACAAACCGGAAGGTCGCGGGTTCGATCCCCGATGAGGTCGTTTTTCAATTGGCCTAATCCTTCTGGTGGCACTATGGCCCTGGGGTCGACTCAGCCTCTAACAGAAATGAGTACCAGGAGCAATCCTGGGGGTAATGGCGGCCGGTGCGTAAGGCTGACAACCTTACCATCTTCATGTGCCGATGTCTAAAAGTCTGGGAGCCTCAACCTCCTGGAACCCTCTGGGCCTCCATGGCCTGTAATAGGGAACACTTTACTTTTACTGCATAATTGTGCTCTTCCAACGAATTTATAACTGAAATATGACGTTAAATTACAAATATGACCGAAATATGACCAAGACCACGAAAATGAGGAAAATATGACTGTATATGCAAAATGAAAATGGTCCGATCAGGATAACAATTGTTCAAATCATGTTTAATTTGTGTTTGTGGTGAGAATGGAGGTCAGGATAAAAATATCACATTTCATAAACATCCGAACTGTACTTATAACCAATGTTATGTTAGAAAGAAAAAAATAAAGCCTGCTCGGCCGGGCCCCCTTTTGGAGCCCGGGCCCCGGGGCTCCAGCCCCGGCTACCCCTCCCTCTCGTCGGGCCTGCGAAAAGGAGTATACAATATCTGGTTGTTGTCAGACTTGTCTTAATGAGTTTGCAAATTGCATACTCATTCTTCTTCCTTGCCCTGACGACCTTGACATCTTTAAGTTTTGTTTACTTGTCAGTAACACACTAAACTCCCGACTTATCTCCTTGTTATCTCTTAACAACTCCAGTGCTGTATAAGTGTGGACTACATTTTGTAATCTAAGTGCAAGTTCGTTGTGTCTGTGTACGTGTATTTTATCTGTGTATTAGTTGCACAAACTGGGAATATAATTATTGAGTAACCAAACTATCTGGAATCAAAAGAGGTAATCGTACATGAATGATTGCTTTAGGACAGCAGTTCCAACCTATGGGTCCCGAACCCCAGAGTTATTAAGATTGTGTTTATTTTTATTAAAATATGAGAACTCTGATATTGGATTCAAGCATTATTTTAAGTAAAAACTCTTACTAATCTGTAAATTTTATGACTATGATTTTGGACCAATGTTTTTATATTTTAATATAAGGAAAACATTATACTTGTATATATTTTGACTGATATTTATATATGATCTTGAATCCATGTTTTATAATTTACTGTAAGATAGTTAAATATCAAATTTGTGTATATTTGTCCATGACGTTGTCTATTACCATGCTGTTTAACGACAATAAAATTATATTATTATTATTATTATTATTATTATTATTATTATTATTATTGTTATTATTGTTATTATTGTAGGGGACGGGAAATGGCTGGCTGTCAGAGTGTCTGTACGCGCGATAACTCAAATACGCTTTATCTGATTTTCATGAAACTTGGTATACGCATTTATATCGTCCATGGGAAGAAGCCAACTGACATTGGACCAAATCGGTTCACCGGTACCGGAGTAATACTGTAAGGTACAGGCAGGGGGAAAAAAAGCGGACCGACTAAAATATCTAAGTTGCCGATATGAGCCACTGCGCATGCCTAGCGGGATTCACAGGACAGCAGGGAATGTATTGAAATTTGTTCTAGTGTCGATAAATTGCTTGAATTGATAAATAATTTCACGTAATTTGTATTGCTTGTGAAAACAAACGTTTCCGTTACATCTCTTACATTTATTTACGTATCACAAGGCTCTGAAATCAGCTACAAGAGTCGGTCCGCTTTTTTCCCCTACCTGTACACGGTATTTTTAATACAAAAAAAAATGCTCATTTTGACCAAAACTGGTGAGTATTTCATCCATTAACCCCCTTAATATTTTCAAAATACACCTTTTACAAAATTTTTGCAATACATTTATTAAAGATAAAAAAAGCAAGTATTTTAAATTCTAACTTAAAACAATATTAGAAATATTTTTGTTCCTTTTAATTTGAAAGTTGAATACATTACAGTGTGAATAGTATGAATTAATTTTTAATGTTGAAACTAGTGGTTTATTTCAGAAGTATTACTTGCTTTTATTAATTACACTTTATAGTGCATTCACATAACATTTCGCACATACAGCATAGATACTGTAAAAGTGTATCCAATTTCATAATGTTAAAATATACTGAAATTAAAAGTACGGTATGATGAAATAAAATCAGGTAAACTGATGTAACAAAGTGCCAGAATGCTTTTGTTTAATCAGTGATAATTGCAATTATGATATGCAGAAAATAAGTTATTTTTGTATTCGATTTCTGAGTTAAGTTCATGATTCATTAAGCAGGGCTTATGGAAGAACAAAGGTCTAAAGTTTGATAAGCATATGTGAAGGAATATGTGGGTAGTGTTATTTGCAACTTCCAAAGCTGTATATGAACAGTGTAAAACAGTATGTTGTACTGAGAACTGATTTGAATTTGATAAATTCTTTCTAATGTATTACCATAAGATAGTCACTAAATTGGGCATTACTCTAATACCGATCAACCAATTTGGTCCAATATCAATAGGCTTAAACCCATGGACGTTATAAATGTGTATAGGCCTACCAAGTTTCATGAAAATCCGATAAAGCGTATTTGAGTTACAGACAGATAGACAGATGGACAGACATTTTCCCATCCCCACACAATTTCATAAAGTATCATTCCGGCACATAATCAGTGGCGTACCAAGGGGGGTGCGAACGGGGCGGCCGCACCGGGCGCCGTAAAGAGGGGGGCGCCAAAATTGAAAAACAACTTTTTTAGTTTAAGAAAATATAATTTTACTCGGGCAAAATATAAGGTTATATTGGTCAAATTTTCTTTATTACTTTGTTAAATACTGCAGTAACATTATTTAGAACTGAAATAAACGTTTTGTTTTAAACTATTTATAGACAATACGTAATAGGTCGTGGGCGCCGAGCACACAGGAAAAGTTTACGGTGTAAATTAGCAATTTTATCAATTGAACGTGATGTGGCTGCTACTATAGACTTCAACTCTATTATAAAAACGTTTGCATCCATCAAGGCTACTAAGGCACATTTTTAAATTTTTGTTATGACGCTGAAACTTCTTTTCTCTTTATTTTTTATTTTTTCAAAGAAACTAACCTTATAATACTTACAGTTTTATTTCATTCATATTTTTCTTTTTATAATGTGTTAGAGTAACATACTACTTATAAAAAATAAATAATTGTGAACATTAAACTGTATTTAAATTAAACTCATTGAACCTTGAACCTTTTATTGTTAGGGGGCGACTGCCATCTAGTTAGCCCTGGGCGCCAAGCAGCCTTGGTACGCCACTGCACATAATAACAAAAAGTTTGCATGTAGGGAGATACGAAGTGAATTTGTTTTACAGGCACAACATGGTCACTCTAACAGGCTGTGCACTGCTTGACACACTGGCAGTACTCGCTGTTCTAGCAGTAGCTACATACCTGTACTATGCCAGCAAATTCACATACTGGAAGCGACGAGGAGTCCCGTATCCCAAACCTCTCCCAGTGGTGGGAAACTTCCTGCTTCCTCTGCTGCAGAAGAGATCACCAGGGCAGATCGTCTGGGACGTCTACAATGCAGTCCCTGGGGCAAGATATGTCGGGTTCTACATCTTTGGCAAGTAAGTTCGAGTGAAAATGTCAACATGTCATTTTATAGATCAGCTAAGTCTGAGGAATCAAGCTTCCTATGTTATGCAAGGAATGGTTAGGTTCACTAAGCATGTTCTAATAAGAAGAGATGGGGGAATGTATCACGCGATGCCAACAAGAATGTTCTCAGGTACAAGTTAATCAAGTTAATCATGGAAAACTGAACACATTCCATATTTATGTAATTAACAAAGTTGTTGACTATTAAACACTTTAGGCCTCACTTTTCCTTACATTTTTGCAGGACGTACGTTTCATGGGCTTTGCCCACATTTTCAACTGCTTGTCAACTGTCTATTTTCTGCTTGGAGAACACTGGCGCCTTCTAGTTTTGGTTTAACAAACTTTTTGATCAAGTTTTCTTCTAGCGGTATTTCAAAATTCATCAGTTTATCTTCATACTTTTTCATATAAATCTTTTCCCAAACTTCCAGGTCTTTTTGTTTATTAACTGATTTCAATAGGTTGGCTTCCTTAAGACAAATCAGCAGTAGCAGCTCATTGTTGGAATAAGAATCATCACATCCTTAAGGAAGCCAACCTATTGAAATCAGTTAATAAACAAAAAGACCTGGAAGTTTGGGAAAAGATTTATATGAAAAAGTATCAAGATAAACTGATGAATTTTGAAATACCGCTAGAAGAAAACTTGATCAAAAAGTTTGTTAAACCAAAACCAGAAGGCGCCAGTGTTCTCCAAGCAGAAAATAGACAGTTGACAAGCAGTTGAAAATGTGGGCAAAGCCCATGAAACGTACGTCCTGCAAAAATGTAAGGAAAAGTGAGGCCTAAAGTGTTTAATAGTCAACAACTTTGTTAATTACATAACTTTGATGCTTCACTGTATTAAGTTCCATTATCTCTTGAGTCCTCACATTCCATATTGCTTTTAAAACGAAGGCATGTTCAAATAAACTATCTCCGATTTATATTCTACACATAAATGGTGACCAGTTATATCAGTTATATTTATGAATGTAAATAAATTGTCCTTATATCATTTTTGTATAGACTACAATAGATGCACACAAAGCAGGCACTGCCGCCAGCATATTGAGAAGGGTCTTCACAGCATTTTGAAGTATTTGAAGTTCTTCGTTGGTTTGGAAGTGCTGTCCTCCCAGATCTTTCTTCAGCTGCAGAAAAAGATGAAAGTCACTTGGCACGGGAAATCCATCGTGACACAGGATGAAACATGGATTCGTTACAACAATCCAGAATCAAAAGAACAATCCAAACAATGGATGCACATAAATTTCCTTAACAAACCCAAAATCTGGCTTCCACACCAATGAAGAATTTCAAAACACTTCAAAATGCCTTGAAGACCCTCCTTAATATGCTGGCGGCAAGCTTCTATGAAGAGGGTATTGGATAGTTGGTACCATGCTACGACAAATGTCTCAATCGGAGCTCGACTGTATAGAGAAATAGCTAGAAGGTGTACCTAAATGTTCCAATTAAAATAGTTTTTATTTTCACTGTGGTTTTCATTTTATGCTCCATTGGAGGTTAACAAAAAAATAGCCCTTGTATTATCTAAATCTTAAATGTTACTCTATAATAACAGTGGAAATCCCTTCACATAATCACTAAATTAGTGTGCCCACAACACTGTGAAGGTGACTAAAGAGCAATGATAGGATAGAGGTTCCATCAGACACAGTGAGTTGAACTTGGGCAAGCTCTGTTGGTAGAGCATCAGTACTGAAAACCAACCTAATAAAGATTATGATTATAGATGGCATCTTCAGCCCAATCATAATCTATTCTAAGCTAAGTTAATGACTTTTGTAAATCTGTCTTACTCTGATAACATTTTTACCAATCAAGAAATTACCCACATGGTATAGTGGCCTTGCTCATAGCATTGACAGGCGGCTCGCTTTGTTCTCATATTACAATGTTTGTTGTTACCGTAAAAGGTTTTCTCAAAAGAAACCGCTGACTGAACTCGTGTTGCCATTTCTCCCATTCTTAATTAAAACGTTAACAAGTGTTTCCTGCATCTATATCTTCCCGCTCCCTTTTTTTAACACTATGCAGTGTGGCAACTACGCCAAGCGACAAGGTCGGGCGACGACTTCTTTGATGTTCACTGTTAACGCAATGAGCGAGGCAACTATATATGCATCGTGTAGTTTGGAATCATAGCCTCATGTGTTATGTTTCAGCCCAGCTCTTGTCATTAGGGACCCAAACCTCGTGAAGCATGTTCTGGTGAAAGACTTCAATATGTTCGGTGACAGATTCTCCTCTACATCAAAAGGGGACACTCTTGGAACTCAGAATCTCTTCACGCTGAAAGGAGCGCCTTGGAAATATCTACGCATGAAATTGTCCCCCACGTTCACTTCCGGACGCATGAAGAAGATGTTCCCATTGGTGGTGGACTGTGCGAGGCAGTTCAGTGACTACCTGAAGGAGCACTGCGAGGTCGGCTCCATAGAGGTGAAGGAAACCACAGCCAAATATGCCACCGATGTGATATCATCATGTGCTTTTGGGATAGAAAGCAACTCCTTGAAGGACCCAAATGCGGAGTTCAGGGAGTTTGGCAAACAGATGTTCAACTTCACAAGGTTCCGCACACTCGAGGTGATGGCGCTATTCTTCAGTCCTGGTCTCATGGAGTTCCTTAAGGGCAGTTTCTTCAGCAAACAGACCACAGAATTCCTCAGGAAGGTTTTCTGGGACACCATTTGCTACCGAGAGACAAACCAGATTCAACGAGATGACTTTTTGGGCTTGCTGATACAATTGAAGAATAAAGGCAGTGTTGAACCTGAGAATGGAGAGAGTCTTCCTGCTGAGCCTGATAAAGACTCACTTCTGTTTGGTGAGTATCTTTGTGCATAGAGTCAAAAGATCCATTCTTTGTAAGGTGAACTTTTGGTCTTCTTATGTGAGGGTCTCCTGTATAATTTATAATTCAGTTGATGAGATGTGAAGGAAAATATTCCATGTTGCACATTTTTCAAAGATAAAATAAAATTAAAATTGTTTTTAGGAGAAACATTTGTACCGGTACTCTATAGAACATACATGGACATTTACTGGTTTGCGAACCGCAAGCGGTTCTTGATCTTCCAACATAAGACACAAGATGGCATTGCGGAATTCAATGCACGTGGTGGAAATATTCCCATGAGTGAGTCATAATCTCTTTACAAGCAGTGATGGGTCGCAACACAGTTGCAATTGGAAAGACATTATAGCACATTCTAAGCCTTAGTATATTGAAATAATTGCACAGTAAAATAATAATTAAAAATACAATATTGTTTGTATATTTGATTACTGTAGTGTAAATTATAAAGTGAAATTAGTGTTTCCCATAGAATGAGCAACTGCCACTGCACTTATTGTCTGTTTGTGTCTCCATCTACCTGTTCTTTTTGAACTATATGTAGTTTACTAACTTTGCGGGTTGCTTGTCAGTGGATAAGGGTTTGCCCATGGCTGCTATAGAAAAATATTATGATTAGTCGTTTTTAAAATTTGTTGAAATTAGTAGCCACCTGTTCCCCAGAATATAATTTTCGCTGCAGCTTTAAAGCGAATGACCCAAATCCATGAAATAATTTCCTTTTGCATCTCAACCGCTTTTAAAAAAATAATCCCCTACAAATGCACTGGTATATTCTTTTTACTAAGTTTTATAGTAAACATATCTGTGTAATGTACCAATTCGTCTTTAAAAAGTTTTTTCTTCTAAAAATTGTGTAGTGTGGAATGTTTTGCAATCTCATCGATTCCTTATCTCAACACTGCTATATTCTGACAACAGACTTCATAAGATGAAACAATTATTCTGTCAACATAAAAGTAGGCATATTCACAAATCTAATAGCTGATCTTTAGCATGTTAAAAGAAATGGAATATTTTCTTTCAAGTCAACAGACACAGTATGGACTGAATAAATAAATAAATTTCAAAATGGCCCGAAAGTGGTCTTCCTTTTTCATCTCACTGATTAAATTTCTGTTCGTGTAAAGAATATTAAACAAAATCGTTGAAGTTGTTCTCAAGAAAATAATGAAAAAAAAATTTATAAAGGGTGGTAATAGTGAGGGAGCATTCACACCGAAGTAGCATGCCACTTGCGACGAGCTACGTGCATGCTGCACGTTACTCATTTAAAATGCCAAATGAACAAGTTCAAGTCTTCACACCAAAGTAACATGGCAATAGTGCAGCTCACAGAGTGCGACATCCATTTCTTCAGATAGATCTGGACTTATTCCATGTGACGCTACTCGGGATGACGCATGCGTACAGTTGCCTTTTCAGCTGTTTTCTATTTGTTAAGAAAATACAACACATATTCGCTTGTGTAGTGGTAGATAATGGCAAAGATGTCATGAAAACTGCTAGAAAGAGAGCTATTAGACATACAATTTGTAGATGCGTAGACTATACAATATTGGCAATCGAAACTAGTAGGAAAAAAAGCCTGGATTAAAATTGCAGAAACTATATTCTCTTTAGGTAAAGTACATTATTTTAAATGGGTATCTCAATTGTTCAAGTAAAAATATATAATTTACGTTAAACTGCAGATCGCTTTTGCTACTTCGGTATGAATACAAAACTGTGAACCATGCAACTCGATGTGCAGTCTGCATCCAGGTAGTGCGATTCGCATGCTATGCTACTTCGGTGTGAATGCTCCCTAAGAGAAATTTGTTATTATACTCTTTTTCATTTCATTCACAGACACACAAAAACAGGGACAAATCCAAGATTTTTTTTGGGAGTGGCTATGATAAGTCTAACATACAGTACTATTATCACACACAATTATATTATTTAACCATCTCACATTGGAATAACATTACTATACAACGATACTGAAATAAAGTATGTTGGTGTATTTGCTTGTTGATGTGCACATCACAGTCAAACCTTAATCTAACTAAAGCCATTAAAGCTGCTGAGTCATAAAACAAAATTAGGTTTTCTTGCTTTTTCACTATTGGAAAATTTATCAAGCATCATTTTAAGCACTGCTCGCTTGGCCACTGTGGCTGGAAGGAGCAGGGAGGAGAAAATAATTGCCCAAACATCTCCAAAGTTAATATCACAGTGTAGGTATTAATACAGAAGAGAGGGGGGCTGAGGGGGCTGCAGCCCCCCCCCCCTCGAAACGTTAACTAATGCTAGTATGTTGCACATAAGGGCACTTTAATTTCACAGATAGTAGACAATTTAATTGCACGTCTTGACTCATAAAAGGTTCGGCATTTTATTCTCTACTAACCATTTTTTAGGAAAATTTCATTTTTTTGTTGCATTTTTACCTATTTTGTTTCAGAATGAACTTTTTCAACATTACTAAGCAATCTAGTAATTCCTTAGCTATGAGACATTCATTAATAAATGTAGTAAACATAACAATAATAGAAAACATAATATTACAGTAGTTATATAAAATACTTAAATACTTTTTATTTGTTATTATACTACTGTATATTCCTTTTTTTTTAATATGATTTAGAAATATTAAGTCATATTTTCAATTTTTAGTGTCATATTTTCATAGATTTAAGGTCATTTTCAGGCATTTTTAGATAAACAACTTCTGAGACCTAGTAATGAAAGTGTTAGGTTTATCACAGCTTCTCCCGAAAAGAAATCTTGGATACGCCCCTAAGAGAAACTGTGTGTTAAAAGTCCTATGACAACATGTTAACTGGACAACACTAGCGCTCCATGCAGCGAGTAACTAAAACTACATTCTCATCATATCAAGTGATTTGGGAAAATACATAAACACATCACAAAATATGTTATATTAAGAGAGAAAAATGCACTATATTCTTCTTTATTGCAAATCTAGATTTAGATTGAAGAAATAATGAAACAGGTATAATGTAGATTAAAACAGGTAAACCATAACTAAATAGGCTGCTGTATCTGGGCCTAGTATTTTTCCTTCAAAATCATCATTTAAATTATATTGATACTAGCATGTGCCCGCGGCTTCGCCCGCGATAATTATTTCAAAAATTAAAAATTAAGAGCATAATAGTTATATCATTATATTTATTAACACCTAAATCACGTGGACTTATGTTTTGAAAACGCAAAAAATTCACGTTTTTTGCCCGTTTTTCACTCATAACTCACGAACGAAAACTAAAATTAAAATTCCGGCTTCGAGGTGCATTTTCCGACCCTTCAACCCACCTATGTTTAAAATTTCAGATCTCTGCGTTCAGTAGATTTCGCTGGACATCGAGGACAATTCCTTTTATTAATATAGATAATATGAATTATAATGATGCCTTCTCTAATTTGTCAAACATGCATTTAATTTAATCCAAGCCCACCTGATACCGCTGGTAACAATACGTTCTGAGAATTTGTTTTGATAAATCTGTGCAAAAAGGGGTTAAGTATTTTCAAAAACATTTAATTTTTGGCATTTAGAATCAGAATTTTTCAAAATCCTTTCTTAGTGAGCATCTACATTAGGAAACGAAGGTACTATCAAAATTCCAAGTCTCTACCTGTTATAGTTTAGGCTGTACGTTGATTCCTGTCATTCAGTCAGTCATTCATTCAGTCAGTCAGTCAGGACAAAGCCTTTTATATAGATACTAGCTTAAAAGACCCGGCGTCGCCCGGGTTTTGTATTTTGTAATTGGAAATTAGCTTATGAAGGATTTTAAATTTTAAATTCTAGGTCCTTATATAGGCATTTATAATTTGAAATAGGAAGAACGACTTATTACACTCAAACTATTCCCTCAGAAAACGCTTGATATAGTTTTTTATGGCTCATAGAGGATCTAGAATTTTGCATCCCATCGCTTGTACAGTGCACAGCAAGCCTGGTAGAGGTTTAAATAAGAAGAAACAGAAATTCCTGTAACATAAAATTGTAATATCGAGGCGGGAAATTTCCCACTCTTATGTTACCATAAAGCATTATCACTTTCATACTTTTCTCTCCAAAAACCTGCGATATAATATAATAATATACACATTACCATACCTCGTTTTGTTTTCTCTATGTCCAGGGTAGAGAAAGTTATGTGATTCCATTATTTTAGTGGATTTCACTCTGTAATATTTATTTATAACATGAACTATTTTGATAACTTCTCTTATTTGTCAAAAGTGCATTTCAATTGTTTCTTCCAAGCCCACCTGATACCATTTGTGCAACAATATATTCTGTGAATTTGTTTTGATAATTCTATGTAAAAATGGATTAAGTATTTTCAAAAACATTAAATTTTTGGCATTTAGAATCAGAATTTTTCAAAATCCTTTCTTAGTGAGCACCTACATTATGAAGCGAAGGTACTGTCAAAATTCCAAGTCTCTACCTGTTATAGTTTAGGCTGTACGTTGATTCCTGTCATTCATTCAGTCAGTCAGTCAGTCAATCATTCATTCAGTCAGTCAGTCAGGACAAAGCCTTTTATATAGATAGAGATAGATAGAGATTAAAGGGTAGTCTCTGAATATAGGTCTGTCACTCTGTTCATCCTGCACTTCATTGTTGAGAGTGCATTTTGTTTCTCTGCCTTATATGGCAACAAACAACTTCAATTGTAGGTCTATCTACCCTCAATCATTGCACGATGAACTCCATTAAACAAAACAAAAAATCCTGGATCGTTTGGAATTGAGAACACCGTCGGTACAGCAGTTTTAATTAACAAGTTCTTATAGGAATTCATAAAATGGCTTTTTTGTATGTGTTCCAAGCATAGATGGCAATTTTCATTCAAATATTTAACATTTTATTAGTAGGTCTTCTTGTCGACCATTAATGGCCCATATTTTACACCACAAATCATTATAACAAAATGAAATATAAAAATATTATATTAAAGTAAGTTGAAACATAACCACACCAGAATATGTGTCACGAGTAAGCCAGTAGGCCTTACTATAAATTTTACATATTTTTTTTGTTCTTAACTTTCTGGATCTTTTGGGAAAATGAAGAAATGCAATCTAGGATTTCTTCCTTTATTATTACTGCAGTTTACAGCAGAACAATAAGGTTCTTTTGAAACACGCTTGTTTTTACAAATACAACACTCCTATTTATTTACATACTTCCCGCAGTAGTTACTGTAGTTTTAGTTTATGGCTGCTATGGTCACTAGGTGTATGCGCACGCATGTTCGTCTGGCAGAAAAACGTACTGAGTTTTATTACTGTGTTAATACTCTTTTTGGTGCTTTCCACTTTTACATTAAGTGCCATATATGGATACTGTTTTAGAGATGATATCCAATTCACTTTGTGTGCAGAATTTTCTGGAGACAACTTGCTAGCACAACCAGCAATATTCTTTGTGGCCGGCTTTGAGACCAATGCTACAACAGTGAGTTTCACTCTGTATGAGCTCGCTCTACAGCCTGAACTGCAGACTAAACTGCGAGCTGAAATAGCCCAGGTCATGAGGACAAGTAAGAACTCTCCCTCGTACGAAGATTTGTTTGGGATGAAGTATCTCCATATGGTTGTATCAGGTAAGATAAATGGCGGCCCGGATACTGTATTTGACTTTCCGATAATTGCAATTCTAATGTAATTTCATTTTCTTAAATCTTAAAATGACTTCTTTATTCTTCTTATACCAGATTATGGGTATAAGTTTGTTGTTATTGTTTAATTTTAGCCACAGCAAAATGGTTTGAGAATTTATTTTACAGAAATTAAATTATTTTATTTGTAAATGTCCCACATTAACAATCTACTCTGGTATCCAAAAATTTAATCAAAGCATGATATCATTAATAGTTCCCTGAAAATTAAGAGACTGGCTTCATATGCTGATATTGTGAAAATGAGTTTCTGAAATAATAGTTACCAGCTGCCTCAATATTATCAACACATTGAATTATAACTACTTCCTGTTCAGGGACTAAATGCCATTATTCGTGCCAATGAATTTGTATTCCATAAATTAATACCTATCATATTATAATTTATGTTGTAAATGCCTTGTTTTCTCTTTGTTTACGAAACGAAACGTGATGAGCATATTGCTGATAAGAAGATGCTTCATATTGGCTCCTAATTGTATTCATTATATTGCATGAAATTCTGTTGTTGAGTGAGGTTTGTTGAAAAGAAAATATGGCTACAAACAGAAAAGTAAATTAAGTTTCATTAAATTAATCGGGAAAACATTGTGAAATGTCAATATTATATATGTCTACTTCACTTACTTGTAAGTAAAAACTTGCCAAATTAGAACATATGTTTCGATAGGTTCCCCATCATCATCAGCATCTCTAAGGAAAATTACCTCATTTCAAAATTCATACAACCCAGAGGACATCTGGTGGATAGAGAAGAAAACTTGTCAGAGATCAGCTGATGATAATAGGGAAGTAGGGAACCCATTGAAACATATTACATTCTAATTTGGGAAGTTTTCACTTTTAACAAGTATAGTGTAGTTATTCATTGCATGGCCAGTCGGCTTCAAAGGTTTCGGTGTTTCTTTATGTCAATTGATCTGACTAAATTGGTCTTGGGCTTCCGCTTTCCAAAACAAAAAAACGTTGCAATATTCTCTCATTGTTATCACTGACCTCAGTTCTTCCTTCGCTTTATTCAATTCACACGTGTTATTGTTTACTGTAACTTGATCTTGCAACCGCGCATTTCACTCCATGCGGAGTTGACGAGTAGCTGTCAAAATCGCCACAGGACATTCTTAGATTTTCATTGGCTGGTGTAACTAGCTGATTGGTGCGGTAAAAACAAAGAACATGGGTTGAGCTGTCGGCAAACTTTACCTCATGGCCGCCTGGCCATGCAATGAATAACTGGACTATATATGAAGTGGAATGTTGTCAAATTTAATATATAAAGTAAATTTAGTTTATAAAGAATAAATCCCGAAGTTTAATAGTGGGATTCTTCCTTAGGTGTTTTGAAGTTGGAGTAAAAGATATATTTCTTTATAGAATAGAAGAGTAAGCAATGTATATAGACCCTACCTGGATGAGCTGCGTGACTTAAACGAAGTACTGGTATTTAGAATTTTGGAGAAAACTTTATAAAACTGTTTCAGAACAAATCAACATTTTTATGTACCACGCTATTTGTAACAGTGTTCTTAATAGAGTATATTACATGGGTAAATAAAAGTCAAAATATAATCTAGGGAACATTATATCTTGAAAAAATGGGTCTATGAGACCCAACCCATACACTAAGGGTTTTTCCCTCACGTTAAAAAAATTTTCCTGGCTCGTCAAATAAAAATTCTTTCTTGCTAGGGATATATTTTTCTACATTTTATGTACTTCAGTTTTTAAATAAAAATAAATAAAAATCCAGTGCAATTACCAGAAGCACGCATTTATGTTTCTTCATAATGCCAGTTTCTAATGAGCAGTATCACCAGCACAATGCATAGCAACAAAATTTATCTAACAAGTATATGACATTCACAGTTTAACAATAGACAAAAATACGGTTAAAAATATTTGCGATGACAATGAGTGCTGTAGTGATTGGTGTTCCATGTTAGTCTGTTGAGTATGTCTTTTACAGAGAGTGGATGTTGTGTTAAATAATATGGATAACTTTGGCCCAGCATTTATTTCCCTGCGTTGTGAAAATGTTTGATTTGAACCCTGCATACTCTCATGAAATTATTTATTGCCTGTACACTGGCAGGTTAAACAAACAGATAATATTGTTGTTAACGTTTTGGAAACCATTACAGTTATTAACGTGGTTAAATTTACCGATGGCATTAAGGAGTTGATGAAATGTGTGGATTATGTGCGTCATTGACATAATGAACTAACATCTTGTTCACAGAAACTCTGAGGAAGTACCCACCCCTGCCGTTGCTGGATCGAGTGTGTCTACAGGATTATAAGGTCCCGGGGACAGACCTTATATTGGAGAAGGGCACACCCATCTTCATACCTCTGCTGGGGTTACAGCGTGACCCCAAGTATTTCCCAAACCCTGAAATGTATGACCCTGAGAGATTTGAGGAGGAAAACAAACGCAAGCAGACACCCTACACATATCTGCCCTTTGGTGAGGGCCCCCACAACTGTATAGGTGAGTGCATACTCCTCATTGCCCGTATTGTACTGATGCTCTACCAACTAAGCTAGCTGATTTCCTAACACGGCAGATGGAATCCTTCTCCTATTGATTAATCTTAAAGGTCAACCTCACCGAAAGACTTTTACATCTTAATGATTAAACACATTACTTTATAGTGAATAGTCAGTGATGGGAAAAGTACAAAAAGAAAGTAATTGGGCTGAATTACAATTACCTGAGAGACATTTTACTTAATTACAATTACTTTACAAAATGGCAGTACCTAAAAATTCCTTGTTTTTTGTTTGTTTTTGGCACAAGCCCAAATTATTAATGAACAAACAAAAAAACACATCAATGAGAATATTTTCGGAAACATTGAGTAACTTTTTGTTAATATTAACTCTAATTTGGATATTAGTTGCAAAAGCAGTAGTGATGACGATATAGCAAGTGAGAATGATAAGTAATACTATCAACTACTAAATTGTAACAATTACAATTTTATTTCCAGAAGTAAATTACAAGTAGAAATTACATTTTTTTAAAGTATTGATTTCAAGTAAATGGGACCAAAAAAGGAATTGTTACTGCGTAATCTGATTACTTTTACTCGATTACTTCCCATCACTGTGAATAGTGCCATATTTGTTGGAAATACAATATGTAGTAATGATTCTACAGAATATTAGTCTGTTGATATTGCATGAGTATAAAATGGAAGAACAGGTCACCACTTAAACTCCGCTCACCCGAATCACTATTAAACAATGAAAGACATCTAGGTGGCAACAATGGAACTACAGTACACTGTTCAGTTTAGCGGGAATTGGAAAAAGGCAGATTTCATTAATAATATCAACGTATTGACTTGTTAAGGCGTAACTGAACTCATATCACACACAGACGCGGCAAATGCTCTTGACCTTGCCTTACGATACGTCGAACAACACGCTGCATCAACACCAAATGATGTTATGTTCATGCGGCGATGGTGGAACATTGCATCTTTCTTCAAGTCGATTCAGTGCTCTTCGTCAGAAAAAATCACTGACTTTAATTCTTAAGTGTGCGGAATAGGCAGATTTTCGGAATAGTGGGACTCTACTGTATTAGCTGCGTTGAAAATTGGAAAAAATTTAATTTTTTTTACTTTCTCCTCTTCTTTTCCTCTTTTTCCTCTTTCTTCCCTTCTCTTCTTCACCCTACCTACTTATTTGGGACCTATGCCTATCCTACACATTTTCACACCTAACGAATATGAACATGGGACCACTAGCATCATAGCCAGTTGTCTTAACCACTATGCCATCGAGTGATTGTTGTGGTGTGAAGCAAGAATTCATCTATTTAAGTTTAGAGAGAGCTTTAAAACATGAGAAATAGCAGTTTTGGTACAAGGGTCATTTTTTATAATTATGAAATATTATGTTGGCTCTTAAAAGAACCATTTTGGTTCATGGGGATGCCTCATATTGTAGTAATTAGTGCATAAGCTTTGGTACAAGGGTATATTTCGTATTTTAGTAATTAGTACCGCATATATTTTGGTACAAGGGTCTTGCTCATGGGTGGAGAATATAACAGTGAGCTGCAACGCCAGCATGCAAAGGCTGATGGCTAGGGGCAGCAGGGAAGCAGGCCGTCGCCACAGCAACGCTTGGCCAGGGTGGGTAGAGCTTAAATATCGACCTGTTCTTCCATTTTGCTGGATAATCATATGAAAAAGATTACATCTTCCATCATTTCCCAAGTCCTGTTAGGTCAGTTGGTAGAGCATCAGCACAAACAGCTGAAAATTCTTGTGTTTGAGTGCAGTGACATAGTAGTTTTTCTCCTGCTCATAGTCATGCTGCAAAGAATGAAAACTTAATCATGATAATGTTTCTAACAGGCTTAAGGTTTGGACTGATGTCTGTTAAGATTGCCTTGGTGCACATACTGGCTGAGTTTGAAGTGAAACCATCCAGCGAGACACCCATACCACTCCAACTCAGTACCAGATCAAGCGTGTTGGCAACTGTGAGTGGTATCCCCCTCAAATTTGTCAGATCCAAAGCTCAGGAAGTATGAAGATCGACTCCAGTATTCAACTAGTTCTGTGGAGTTCACAGATAAATGGCACATCAGTTCAAAATGCAGCCATTTCTTTCCTATAATAAAATTAACTATAATCATGGTTATGCAAACTTCAAAATAATCAATAACTATGAACATAGTGTATATTAAGTATACTTATATCTAATTACAAGCTGAATGACTGACTGCTGAGTAAAAATATTGAACTTCAACAATTTTTTGGTATCGCTACTGAAACTATTATACCCCCCAAACTGATCTGCGTAACTCTTTTAATGGACAGATGAAACAGGAAGATTGAATGTGGAGACAAAGACATAAAAAACATGTTTCCAGGTAAGAAAACAGGTATCATCCTTTTTCCAGCATTGTAGAGTGGAGTGGAGTGGAGAGGCATAGAATGAAATGGAAGGGTGTAGCATTTTCACTGATTCCTAAACAGTATATTGTGATACTAGTTGTTGTATTTACAAGATTCACGTTTAATTTTCACCCACTTAAAGTTTATATGAGTAGCTAATTTTTGGCATATTTGTATCTCCAATGAAGACCTATCGATGTACTAAATTTGAGGTTAGGTTTTGACCCGGCAACCCATACAACCCCTTGTAAGAATGGAACCAAAGGTAAAGACATTGCAGAGGACTGTTTATTTACATAATATGCATATGTATGAAAATGTTCACTAGAATGGGGTAATGTATAAAACAAAAATTGCTACACCTTGAGCACTTTTCTTATGTTTATTTGCCCCTTCAACATCCTTTCACCCTTAGGCAAAGTCTGAGGGTTCACATTAATGTTTCAGGTAAGTACACTGTACGTTGTGCTTTAAACTCATTCCTATCTTCTTAAAAATAAATTAAAACTTCTCTGAGTAAATTGATATTTTTATTTGTGCATTATTTCTTCTAGCACGGCATTAAAATCATATTTACATGTGTGTATCCACATGTGTGCTTCTACAATGCTTCTCAGCTAATGGCAAATCAAAAGCTTCAAAATGAAGCCATCAGTAACCTTGTTCAAACACACGCTGTATGATTAAAATGAGTCAAAGAATAAAAACACTTATTGCTCCACTTACATAAGTGTTTTTATTCTTTGACTCATTTTAATCATTATCATGCTCTACTGCAGCGGTTCCCAACCGGTGGGTCAAGAAAGGGTTACAGGTGGGTCGCGACTCGGTCCTAAAACTATCAGAAACCATTGAATAAACCATCAGAAAAGATAAGAAAAATCTAAACAAATGATATTGTGTTTTGATTGTATTTTTTGCTTCTTGATTTTTGGCATCTGGGGCAGACAACAGAACCACTACATCTCTCCCAGATGACTCACACAGTCACACAGGTGGTGCACACTCTCAATCGAAACAGTTCCAAAAATCTCATTAATATAGTATTCTTACTTAAAAGCAGCAATTTTGCCTGAAAAATTAAAATGGTCTTTTTGTACTTTTATAATGGTTTTATCTTCACCAAGGAACACTTGTTAGTGAGTATGAAACCACTTGATGCACATATTGCAAACATATATCTATTAGATCTTTCAGGAGATATATAAGCATTCATGAACCACAGATTATTATTGTCTCTGTTGGACATTACAAAGGTCCTGGGTACAAGTCCCAGTGTCGGAGGAATTTTTCTCCTATAATATTCTCAGATCTTTCAGTGTTGCTGATGTTTTCTGCGGGTAGAGATTTTTTGGGAACTTTAGCTGCTGAGTTGGGATAGTATATTCATAGTGACAGATGGTGCATTAAGAATATAAAGCTAAGATTTGACAAGTCTCGCTGGAAAATCCCCAGTGCTTAGGGGTTTTTGAAATGATAGTCCATACATAATTACAGTATAATGAAAAATACACATATTATAACGTTGAGACCACTGACTACAAAATGTATTAACAAGAATTTTTATGTAGATCAGTTTGTATTACAGTTTGCAAAATCAAAGTCAAGAAATTTAGCTTTGTAAGTATTACACTTGTCTATTCATAATTTTCTCTGGTAAATAAGTGTTTAATCCTTCCACACTTCTTTTAAAATTAGATAATTTTTAGTAATTTTCAATGTCAGTAATCTGTGCATAACAGCATAACAATAAGCTTCATAACCTGAACTCGTCACCTGATATAGTAAGGGTAATTAAATCACTGAGGATGAAATGGGCTGGACATGTTGCACACATGGGGGAGGAAATACATATCTCAAAAGTATTGACTGGGAGACCCAAAGGGAAAATACCACTTGGAAGACCTAGACGTAGGTGGGAGGACAATAGTAGGATAGATATAAGAGAAGTAGAATTTGATAGGGGTGACTGGATGGAGTTATCACAGAATAGGGTTGAATGGCGGGCTCAGGTAAGCGCGGCAATGAATCTTCGGGTTCCATAAAATAGATAATATTCCTTTAGCTTACTTAGGAATTGTCTATTGCCATTGAGTAAGTAAGTACTTAGTAAGTTTATTGTGAGTAAGTAAGTTTATTGTGTTAATAAACTATTTTAATCTGGTGAGCATAGGCGTAACCAAGCCGACCATATTGGGAGGGTTATATCATCGGGGGGTCCGGGGTTCTCACCCGGAAAATTTTAAAAATTAACATGCAAAATAACGAGTTTTAAGCTTCCCAAGCTTTATACTTGTATTAAGTAATTTATGGGCAGACTTAAAGAAATTATACAATTTTCCTTTTTTTAATCAATGGGGGGGGGGTTCAAACCCCCAACCCCCCCCCCCCCTCGGTCCGCCTATGCTGGTGAGTGGTTATCTCGATTCAGTTAATTTTATGTGGGGTGGTGATATACAAATATTAAACAAATTCTAAACCTGATGGGCCCTTTGAAATGTCATTTTCCCCCTCTGAAATTTGATTTTCCCCCCTCGAAAACTTGTCCCTGGCTAAGGGCCTGTATTAAATGTTCCGAACAATAAATTGAATTGAATTAGGTGCCATTTAAAGTGGCCGCCTTTCAAAGCCTAGCAATATCTCGATTCTCGATGAACGGTTTAGTAATCGACACTCGAGAGTCAAGGCCAATCGATTGTGTTTTGTTGTGTGTGTCTACTGTCTACTGCCTGTCTAGATTGGCACGTTTGGGCTTGATTTTGAAAGCCAGAGATTAATTTTAAACGTATTGAATGCAGTACGTGAGTTCATAATTTGTTATAGTTATGGATTATAGACCAGATTTAAAAGGTATGTTTGTAATGTCTTAGCGACTACAGTTGTAATTTATGAGATGGGTATGTGTGTGTCTTACCCATAACCTTTATTGGATTGGAAGTTTTATTTTACGTTATTACCTCCTTCCAGTTAGAGGGTAAGATAGAAGGGATAAGGTATAATTTAACGGTACCCTTTGAATATAATAGGCCTACTGTGTCTCTCACACTGCTGCATCTTACAACAGTTTTCCGTTGTGTGAGTGCACCACCAGTCAAAACATGAATAATTTTAATATAATCATTCACTGCTAAATTCGAATGTATTAAATTCACAAACACTGCTTTCACAACCTCAAGCGTGTTCTGCTTCTCTACCTCGATAATTAAAATTACTATTTTCTCGCACCTTATTTTGGCTCTTCCCCCTGTTTTATATTCCCCCTTCCCCCTATGTTTATTATTTATTAAAAAAACATGAGAGCAGCTTTCAATCTTACTCTGATGTTCACAATCACAACACTAGGCATAAAAGTGATATAAACAAACCTTATTGTCAATATTCAAAAACCTTAAAAAGTTTCCGATGTGTTTCTATAAAATTATTTAATAAACTCCCCATTTCAATTAGATCTTTAAGTACATCCAGATTCAAATCTACATTAAAGAATCTTTTAACTATGTCCTGTTTTTACAGCATAGAGGAATTTTTAAATTATGAATTTCAATAATATTTTCCATATTAGTATTGTGCAAAATTAATTATCTAACTCTATATATTAACAATGTTTGTTCTTGTGTACTTATACTTTCTCTTCTATCATATGTATATATTTTTAATTTTAAGTTTCAATTGACGACGCCTATACAATCATTACTTCTGTTATGTATTGTTTAATGGGAATAAAGAGATTAGTTAGTTAGTTAGTTAGTTAGTTATATAAACCATCAGTGTGATGAGATGATAAAAGATACCCCAGGCAGGAGCTTCGGTAGAGTACGATTACTTCCACAAAGTCTCTGGGTTTTTGGGAAAAATATATATTGCGACTCACCCGAGTCCCCCACCACTACCGCGTGGAAAGTAGGGGTTTTGGGTGGGGAGAAAAATAATTTATTTTTCCTTTCTTCTCTTTTTCTCTTCCTTTCCCGTCTCTTTCCTCTCTTCCTCTCACCTCCTCGTCACCCTACCTATCTATCGGAACCCCTAGCGTTATAGCTAGGAGTCTTAACCCACTATGCCACGAATGACAGTTGAGCAGAGAAGAAAGAAAGATTTCATATATAGTTACTAAGAGTGACTTCATGCATTCGCGAGTGTTAACGCAAGAATTGCTTTTTCAAATTTTGAAATGTTTTGTTTGTTACGAAAAGAGTACTGTTGGTGCAAGGGAATTTTTCTGCATCGATTGAGCCATGTTTTATATCATAACACGGCGTTTTTAAAAATTGGGAAATATTATGTAAATTTCGATTTTTTATATTATCAAATCGGTGTTTAAAGGTCGTGAAATGTGATGTTTGGTACAAGGGTATTTTTTTAATTGTTCGACATTTTCTATAATTCGTGAAATTTTATTTTGTTTTTTATAATGGTAATTGCAATTATTAGAGCAAGCTGCGGTGCGGCCGGCATGAGCCATAGCTGCGCGCGAGAAGATGCGCGGTAGGCGGTGAGGGGAAGCGGCCGATGGAAAGGGGAGCAGGGTGAGTCGGAAAGTATCTCCTTGCCGGGTTTTTACACATATACCTTAGGAGCGAGTGTCACCGTTCCTAGAGTTCCTGCCTAGGGGAGGTACTGTCTGGCTGTGAGCTGAAGGCCGAGCTAGCGTTCCCCCACTACCTTACCATGTGCTTGCATTTACTGTCTGTCTTTCCCCCACTATGCCACCAGCTCGGCCTTCAGCTCACAGTCAGGCAGTAGCTGCACCCTGATTGGCTCAGCTCTTCTATCTCACTCCACGTGTTGTCTGTCTCTGCCTCGCTGTGGCATTATCCTTACACTCAACTATTATAGTATTTGTGTTGCCAGCGTGATCTTCACTCTGTACTCAACAGTAGCTCACTGATGTATGTGCACGCGACTGCGCAAGCTGTAACGCGAAAGCTCGCTGGCTGGGTTAGTCTTCAAGGCCAGAGACTTTGTGGAAGTAATCGTACTCTAGCTTGGTATTTTTATTGTTTTAACTGGTTGTTATCGTTCCATACTTGCAATAGTTACAAAGTAAGTTACAGGAAATAGTCATCTCTAGATTGTAATGGGATGCAGCAGTGTGAGAGATACAGTATTATATTCAAAGACTACCTAATTGAAATATGATTTTATTCAATTTCAGCTCTTCGTTTGGACTATTAAAAGGTGATCTGAGTTTTCCGGAAATTCAGAATGGCAGAAAAGGAAGGAGAGGTGGAGAAAAAAACAGAGACACCAGCAGCCCCCGTTATATCAGATCAGGAAAAGGACTGGGCCCAGGCCGCACTGACAGATTTCAACAAGGGCAGTTATGGTTCTTGTCTGCAGCATCTTACCAAACTGGAAACAGCTCGCCCACAAGACACTAAAGTTGCACACAACAAAGCAATAGTGGAGTACTACAAGAGTGACCTAAAGAAGACTGATCAGTTCCGCAAGAATATGAATCTTGTATGCAGTCAGGTATGTCTGTACTATATTGTTCCTAATCTGCTAAAAACGTTGGCAAAATGGAACTTTGCGCCCCATGCTGCTCCCCTTTCCACTCGCCTGGCTGCTTCCCGCGTGCCGCTTGTCCCCCTTCCTCGCAGCGCATGCCATCATGCCTGTAGCCACTGCTCAACGCCGGTAATGCATAATTGCAATTGACATGTCACCTATTATTTCACAATAAAAAAAGCCCCTTGCACCTCCACATAATATTTCACAATTATAAAAACGACCCTTGCAACAAAATAGGCTATTTCACAATACAAAAAATACCCTTGCACCATACATAATATTTCATATTTATTAAAAAAAAACCTGTATTATAACATAAAATGTGGCTTAATTGATGCAGGAAAATTCCCTAGCACCAACACTACTCTTTTCATAACTAACAAAATATCTCAGAATTATAAAAACTGATTCTTGCGTTAAAACTCATGAAACCCCCCCTATCATACTCAAATATATGAAAGCTTCCTTCAGTGCTCAACATTCACTCATGGTGTAGCCTAACGGTTAAGACTCCTGGCTATAATGCTAGAGGTCCCGAGTTCAAATCCCGGTCGATCCAACATTTTCTATTAGGTATAGGTCTCAAATAGGTAGGTGTGGTGAGAGGAACTTAATGTAAAAAAAAAAAAAATTATGGATCAGTTCAGGTACACCCAAGGCAGTGAATCATAAAGGAACTCATGCCTTTACAAATTAAGATCCTTAATTGCAGAATAACTTTGTCAGAAGAACTTTCGGGGATAGTATAGCACTGTAGGCCTACTGTTCATGATATTTTCATTTTAAAAGCATGGAAAACTGCCTGATTGGATGTTATATTATTCTTTAGATAGATTCCATCTTTAAGCACCTTTATATTTGTACGAAGGTTCTAAATATAGGCCTAAGTAAAATTATGAAGTTTACACAAAATTAACCTAAAATTGAGCTGAGAACTGTTAAATCTCCATGCGCAATGTTCTATTGTCTGAATCGTCCGGGACGATGAAACCAATGATTCGGCTTTGTGAACGAGAGTCATAGCCAAGGATACTCCGCGAGTTTATCATCAGTTGGAACTTCCATTCCTTCCATTTTAGCTGTTCCTGAAGAAGGCCTAGTGGTTGGGCCGAAACATCGGAATTTTAATGTTATAAGTGACATCCATTGTGAATTTTATATTGTTTTGTGTAATAAAAAAATCGTACATACAATGGAAAAAGGACTATCTGTAATTTTGTGTACATGATACATTGGCTGCATAATTCATGATTGCACCTTGAAAGTGTAAAAACCTCTTCTGTTTAATGCAAATAACTCTCACCCTATTCATAGCAGCTGTTTATAACAGTTTTGATGTAATTAAGGAGTTGGTGGATAATATTTCGCCTTATACCCTCAAAATGATGTTGATAAACCAAGGTCAGCAGTAGCCTCAGATATTTATTGTTAATATAGTATAACCATTTCTGAGTTGTGAATCATCCAAAATATTTGAAAACAATATTTTTAATTCCTAATGACAAAATTGAATTGCTTAAAAAAATAAACATATTTAACTTACATTTTAATTAATAAAAAATACCTATTTACATTGTCATAGAAATAAATTTTACAAATTCATTCAAATATCTATTTACATCAAAACATACACTTTTTATCTTGTTGATGTGTGCTGCAATTACTAATAGTAGTATTTAGTCATACATGTATGTAACCTGTTAAAAACAGAATTAATTATTGAATATAAAATTATTTTAGATTGTAGTATTTATTTTCACTGCTAACTGCAGTAGTCACGTTGGTAAAATTCAGGTTATTAATGTAGAAGTACTATTGTTCTGTTAGTATGATTACAGTATATACAGATGTAGTATACAATTTTCAGAAACTTCTTTTTTACTTCTTCTGTGCTCATTCATGGAGAGTCGTGGATCAGAATTGCAGGCTTACTGCTTCCTCGGTTTATCATTTAGATGATGAAATGCATTTTGGTGTATTTATGCACCATCTTCAGTCGCTTGTGGTCTGGAAAGACTAGGTCTTCACTTGCTTCCAGGGTTGAAATGTTTAAAACAAGTGTTTAAAACATGTTTAAAACAAGGGCTTGTGTTTTTTTTAAGTTTGTTTAAAACGTTTTAAACAATCTGTTTTAAACATGTTTTTTTTAGCATATGTTTAAATCATTTTTTAATTGTGTGTTATATTTAATTATGAAGACAATTTACATTTTGTCAAGTCAGTGACACCCTGTTAGTGTTGTAAACAGAAAACAAACAAAAAACTAGGGCCAGAATACCAGAAAATCATGTGAGGTGATGTCTTATGTATCCTTTTCCTCCAGACTTCTCTATCCTCTGTCACCAGCTTCCAGTTTCTGATTTCGAGTAATTGATTTCAATTTTTTCTGACTTCATCCTACCATCTATTTTGTGGTCTTCCTTTTTAAAGAAAGAGATTATTAATATTAAATATTGAATGTGTCAATTTGGCAACACTGTAGTAGGATATCCCTTGTAAGTTTGATAATGTAAGGCGGCTAAGACCACGTAAAACATGGTGAAAGTCAATCATCAGTTGAGCAGTAAAGGCAGTAATTAAACAGTAGTTTGTATTATTTTTTTATTAATCATGAACTATTAAATCATAAACAAATAATACTGGTACAAAATGTATTTTCAAATACTATTAAGTCTACGACTCGTAAATCTTGAACATCTTAGCACAGGGTGTCATTGGATTGACAAAATGTAATTGTCTGCATAATTAAATTTAACACCCAATTAAAAAGTGTTATAAACATATGTTAAAAAATGTTTAAAATGTTTTAAACATTTCAACTGTATATATATATATATATATATATATATATATATACATATATATAGGCTACATATATATATATATGTATATGTATATAATAGGCCCTATACATTAAAATGGTTGATTTAAACAAAATGAACAATTTAAACTTTTTTTTAAACAAACAACATTGTTGTAAACATAAAAAACGTTAAAAAAAACACGTTTAAAACAACCAACATTGATGTTCACATATAAAACGTTTTAAACAAAAAAAACGTTTTTTTTGTTCTTTTTAAAAAAAAAACATGTTTTTTATCAACCCTGCTTGCTTCTGTTGAGCTATGTACTCATGATTTGATGTCTTTTTTCAGGCACATGTTAATATTGAAGATTTAGATTCGCTTGAGGATGTAGAACACTGTGTAATATACTACAACCAAGCTGTTCTCCTCTACCACCTAAAGCAGTACAGCACTGCTATCAAGATTATGTTGAAAATATTCTCCTTCATAGAGCCTATGGGTAAGTTAAATATTAGGTTTTTTCGCAAAGCAGATCCGTGATTGCTTGAGAATTTGTTGTAACTTACCCGTGATTTGCACTTTGCGAACGGTTACAAGAATTTGGAATCGATAGTTTCTGCATTTAATCGATATGATATGCAAATAAAATATATATTTCCCTTTAACATGTTACACATGCAAAATACAGTGCCATCAAGAAGTCACTCTGCAGCACTTGTGCAAGCAATCTGCTAAGAAACAGAATTTAGTTCGCAGCGCTAGCGTATGGTTTTAATGTTCTGCTACAACCATTTATGAAGTAAGAAGTGAAATTAACATAAAACTCGCCTATTTACAGAAGTTGTTGAAAATGTTTACCGTTTTCTTGAAGAAACTAATTAACACGCTTTAATTTATTTTTTAAAACTTTAATTAAAGATGTAAAAACTTTGAAAATAGGCCTAGGTTGAAAAAATTGATCAAAAGTTTCTTCATAGAAGTTTCGAGAAATACTTTTCCAAGTTTGTTTGAAATTTGATACTTTAGTTTTCATACTTTCAAAAAGCACTTCTCATAGAAATGTCATGCTCTAATTAATTCTTACAAAGTGCATGTTTTCCTAATTTTTTGAGCATATTTACATAAATATTTCCTTGAATTTTAGTGCATATAGATCATCACCCTACCCAAGAGATAACACATTGATATTATGTGTATGTCACTTTTTTTTTCAGAGGAGAGTCTAGCACATCGTGTGTGCCTACTACTGATAGAGTTACATCTATGCATGTACCAGCCTGATAAGTGTTTGGCGTTGATTGCTTATATCGAAAATCAGTTTGTGGTGTCGACAGATTCTGTCATCTCTTCTGAAAAGGACATCAAGCCTCTGGAGAAAGAACACAAGGAGAAAAAGGTAATGTTTCAATGAACTTACTTTTTTTCAATCAAGAACTGAAGAATTGTGCAAGTCCAAAATATTTTCACATATTACTAAAGACGTATTAATAGTTTTGATTTAACATTGTTCCCTGTCTAGTAAAAAACCCCATTTAATGCAAAGAAAAATAACTTTGGAATACAAATTTCTCTCAAAAACAGTATATCAGAATACTGAGCACTACTTTTGATACATTGCATTCTGACAACAGAACCTGCGTGTCTCATCCTTTTTGTGGGCAACTGATTTTGTAACCTAGACTTGATAAATTTTTCCTGTGAGCTTGCAGTAGAGGACATGTGAATTAATAATCTTATAAATTAGCATGCTTATGAACTGTTTTAACAATAGAAGAAATATGAAGTCTTTGAATAAGTCGCATGTTTCTCTGACAATGGTTCAATTACATTCTGGCAGAAATCACTACAGTAAGTCCAAGACATTAGTTTTGAGATACAGCTGTTTTAAATTATGAATACCGTATTTACTCACGTAATGGATGCACCCCAACTTTTCACATTAAAAAATAAAAGTAAAAAATCCCCACATAATAGACATATGTAATTTCTAACAAAAATTGTTTTAAAAATATCTGAAGTTAAGATTAGATGGCCTGCTCATTTATAAATTCAGTTTTTTTTAAACAACAATGCATGGAAACAGTGAACATGATTGGTTCTTATTATTAATGCACAAAAGACATTCTGTGATTGTCGATTAATATCACAGTATTCTGCAGTTGTGTTGATAAACTTGTGTTTGAACAGATAAGAACCGAGGGAGTTTTAGGCTGGAAGTTATCAAATTTGCAGAAGAACATGATAACAGCATTGTCTTGAGTTTAATGTGCATGTTGTTTCTTGTCTGTTTATGCAACTGTTAACTAGCTATCGATCGTCATATGTGTTACACAATCGATGAGTTAATTGCAGTCAATATATCAATACGTACACTATCGATCGTTAGCTGGCACATTTTTTTAAAACTTGTTCTTGTTTTTTCACTAAAACTTTTTTCCTCGCATAAAGGATGCACCCTAGTTTTTTTTATATAAAAATTTGGAGAAAAAGTGCATCTATTATGCAGGTAAATACAGTAAACCGTTATATATAATATATGGACTTGGTGAAGCTAAAAGTATTAGTTACTTGGAAATGGGTCAGGGTTCTACCTGCCTATAAAGCATTCTTTCATCAATATAATAGTCTAAAAATGGCTCTTTTTGGAGTTGGTGACTTCTACCGAAACGACGACGATATCATGATTATTGATCACATATACAAGTAGACTGTTAAGTCTGAGCAGAATTTGAACCAAGCTAAAGATGTCAATATCAAGAAGAAATCTCACTACAAGCCATGCAAGATAAATATAATAATAACAGTGAATAGGGATATCACTGAACTTCACTATAAGTTTTCACTCAACAGTAACTTACTTTCAAAAAACTCTGGTCGGAACGTTCACAGTGGTGTGTAACAACATTTGAAAATGATGCGAGTTGACTACACACTATTTTCTCCACTTACCAAATTTTTTGGTAGAACATGTTTCGCATATGTTCATATGCATCCTCAACTACTTGTCAACTGACAAGTAGTTGACAAGTAGTTGAGGATGCATATGAACATATGCGAAACATGTTCTACAAAAAAATTTGGTAAGTGGAGAAAATAGTGTGTAGTCAACTCGCATCATTTTCAAATGTAGTAACTTACTTGTTTCACAGACATTCCTGTCAGCAAAACCGAGTCAACTTCTGAGTTTGTTGGAAGACTGTTAGATGTCTCTGCTGGATGTATCAACTTAGAAATGTTGTCTGTATTATGCTTTGGAATCTCAACTTTTATCTTTTTTCCCCCCTTTCGAATTAGTGAAAATTTTTCTTCAAACAGTTGAATTCTTTTAGTTTGTGGGAAAAGTTTTAATAATTTTATATTTTCATTAATATTTTTAAAGCTTTCCAAAACCAAAATATTTATTGTTTGGGGAAAAGTCTAAATACTGGGTTAATTTTGAGATCCCAAAGAATAAGAACCTCATTGCTAAGTTGATACATGCAGCAGAGACATCTACCAGACTTCAAGCAAACTCTGCAGTTGACTTGAGCTGAATGTCTGTGAAACATGTTTCGTGTAAGTGAAAACAAGACAATAGTGAAGCTGAATGGTATACAGTAAAAGCTCCTTATTTGCGGGGTATATGTTCCATAAATATGCCGCGAATACAGAAACCGTGAATACGGAATGGTAATTTATATGGGATTATAGGGGATACGTTCCTAGGTGACAAAATAAAAAAAAAACAAATATATACAGTAAAAAAATCAATTTAATTTAAGTTTTTGAACCAACCTTCGGATGCTTGAAATCCTCCACCTGTACATTCACCACTACAACTACCATCAGGTTCTTTAAAATGAGCGTAAAGACGCTTTTCCTTCTCCCGGACCATTGGACCACTCAGGGGCACCCTTTTTTGGTTGTGGTCTTCGATCCATAATGACAACGCCACTTCCATTTTTGTAACGAAACAATAAAACACGCAAAGCGGCTTTTACCATAGAACGGAACAGCAACATTTAAAAATATACTTTATTCATTGAGTAATAAGGTTGCTTTCATTCTGTTTGTTTACATTCTCAAAAACACCGATCTCAACTTATGGCGGGTTATGTCAAAGTCCTCGGCGATATCATTTAACAACAAAGGCAAAGTTGTAATAAGATCTACAGTACTGTATTTTACTTTTTTTATTAGTCCATTTGACGGCATTTACAAAGGATATTGGGTTGGATACCTATTGGAATCTTTTTATTATTATTAGATCCGCGAATATAGGAATTGGGTCGCATTTTTTTCATCCGCAAATAGTGAAAACGCGAATGAAGGAAGCGCGAATAAGGAGCTTTTACTGTACCTATTTTACTGTGTCTTCAGTAAATAGTGTTTGATGATAAGTTGTTCTGTATTCCAGCCTGTAACGGGAGATGCTGCCACTGACTCGTTGAGACTGAAGCTGCTGCAGTACAGGTCTCGCTGCTATCTCATGACGCATGCTCTGAAAGCTTGTAAGCGGGAGATCAAGACTCTGATCACTGCAGGCGGGCCGGTCAGTATAGAGGCGTCCACGTTGAGTGATGCATCGGTACACAGTAAGGTGGACGAAACCACTTGGTAGTAATTAGTTTCCCCTTTGAACCCATAATGATCATCCCTTGTATATGGCATGAGTCCTATGTGTACATAATATTAATAATAATAATAATTTATTGCAGTATCAATTCTATTATACACTTGTTTAATTCCATAAATTTATGTTAACTTTATAGGTTATGCATTTAAAAAATTACTGTCATCTTTGGCTTTTTTTTTTGTGGAAAATTAGGTTTTTTATTTTTTTGTAATGTTAACTTTATAGGTTATGCATTAAAAAAATTAGTGTCATCTTTGGTTTTTTTGTGAAAAATTAGGCTCTTTTAATTAATTTATTTATTTATTTTTATTTTTATTTTTTTACAAGAGAAAGTGTCCTGCTTTTCATAGTCATATGTGATACATAACAGAGTGCTATTATTGGTATATACGTATACAATTCTTTACTTTTCTTTATTTGATTTATGTATTTATTTGTTTGCACCTTATTACATGGAATTGACCACAAGTTTCTTCCCCCCCCATCCTTCACTGTGTTCCTCTGCTAGTATCTTCCAGTTCTCCCTCTGTATTCATGGTAGATGCATTTATTCATCAGAAATTCACTTTTACAAAGAAATTATTACTTGCTTTGTCTATAGACGCTGACATCAGTGCTGCTGAAAGGTAATCTGGAGTACCAGCGTGGTAACTACAGGAAAGCAATGAAGGTGATCAACTCAATTCCTCCAAGCAGTCTGCCTTTCAAGTAAGTAACACTCATTACCTCAATTTATCATCTCACTTACACACCAAAGTCTTGCTAGGACATACAGACAGACAGATGGACAGACATTTTCCCATTCCCCACACAATCTCTTAAAGTACCATACTGGCACTTAATAAATCTAATTATAACATGAGTTGAACTTTGACACTTATGCTTCATGTATCCAGATCAGTGATCAAACATTTGTGCATTGTGCACGTTTCATTTTTTTTTAAAGTACAGGTTTACCAAAAATAAAATTTTCAAAGTTAGAAATTCTTACAAGTGAACCAAAACAGGTTGATTTCGGGTAACTTGTGTTTTGATCGATCGAAGTACAGATACGTGGAGTTTAACTGTATACTGATGCCCATCAATTGGAATTGCTAGAATATTTCTTTCAAAGGATTTAATTTGGTTTAGTCTAATGCTCGTTGTGAATGCTTTGTATAGGGATGTAGGTGAATCACCAGCTGTGTTATACTATAACAACATGGGATGTATTCACCACTACATGGGGAAGCCACATCTGGCTTGCTACTATCTACAGAAAGCCCTGCAGGAAAACGACTCCGCCATGAAGAGTCTTGCTAAACCCGATGCAGGTATGCTCACTCACTTCAACCATATGCAAAATATCTTGTGCCAAAAGGTTGTATGTTGAAAACCACTCTCACTTAACACCTTCACTCCCATGGGCGACATAACTTGCCCAAGAATTCTCAGGTCCAATGTACCAAGGGTGACATAACTCAATTAAAGTTGGGTCTTAACATTTTGCTGTATGTCTCGGGATCAGAACTGAACATGAAAGTAATTCTTTCTTCAGAAGATAGATGGTGCTTGTGTGCATATATGCAAATAGCCTATTTCCTTCTTCCCAGATAGTAACAAGCTAAGGGTTAACAATGAGCATGAAAATATGTTAAAACATAATTTTAAGCTTGGAAAACTCCTTAGTGAAAGTCACAAAGTTATGTGAAATTCATCAGCAAATTACTGCAAAATTCATAAAATCACCATATTTTCAACAAAATCAGTCTTTAACTTAGTTCGCAGGCTTCCACGGCCAGAGTTATACTTAAAATGATAGTCAGAAGATACCATAAACACGACGCGGCCTAACCCGGATATCAATTACTATCATTTTAAAATCAGTCTTTTTAAGAATTTACACCTAAAAAACCTTTCTTTTGAAAAAAATATGAAAACTGTGATTTAAGATTGTGATAATTCACAGATATCTTTACTAGCCTAAGTTATTTCATCAACTATTTCTTTATTTCAGTACAGTAAATTTGTTTTCTTTTCTTGCAGTTGAACCATATTCAGGAAGACCTCTCTTCACGCTGGGGTCAAACAAGAACCATGAGTTGATGTACAACCTGGGAGTAACACTTCTGCATGCTGGCCGTCCAATACAAGCGTTCGACTGTCTCACAGAAGCCGTTCAGGTGTACCACATGAATCCCAGGTTATGGTTGAGACTGGCAGAATGCTGTGTTATGGCACACAAACCAGTGAGTTTTTATATTTATTCCAGTATATTATTTCATTTTTTCTTCATACAGCAACATTATACAGTAGAGTCTCGCTATTCCGAATTAATTAGGACCAAACCGTTCGGTTTAGCAGGAATTCGGAATTGGCCGGATTTCATGAATAATATCAACTTATTGACTTGTTAAGGCGTAAATTAAGTGCAGGGAATTGTGTAAATGGAGCCGACCTGTGCTGCAAGTAAACCAGCTTTCATTCCAGGCGTTTTCATCAAGCTTAGGCTCTATGTATGTCGCTATTTAACTTCTTTGTATAACAATAAATGTACATTTTTTCATGAACGTCTTTTTAATTTCACCTGTTTTTAAGTTTAAAACAAAGAAGTCCTCATCTGAAGGTAAAACCCTTATAATGTACAGTCGGTCAAATAAAAAACGTCGGGCGTTATTTTATAAAGTATCACGAACGAGCATATGCGCATGTACAGGAAGACTTAAGGTTAGGTTCACACACGCCTCTTGTCTATCCATGTATTTTCTTGATTATTTAGTCAGTTTTGTTCCAAAACAAACATGTATAAAAGGCTGTGGCTATATGCCTCAAATCCGCCATATTCTTGGTTGCAAATTTTATAATATTAATAATTAATACATTCGCGAGGAATATGTTTATTCAAGGAGCATTTTTTAAAGATTTTATTTTATAATACCGGTACTTGTAGTGCAAAATCAATAACTTACGTTCAACTTCTGCAACCAATCTAGCATCGAAATACGCGCCCGGCCAGATCCACGTTTCCTTTTAAAACTTCTGGTCGCATTATAGTGAAGTTCCCACCTCCGAGCTGCTCTTTCATAAATATGGAACCTTCTCTCTGCTTCAGAGGCCGAAAAATGCAGGTCAATTACAGCCCTAACTACACTTTCTCTCACTTTAGCATTTGTATGTGGCGATGACACAAAGCAAAATGAATTATGACAATACATTAAGTTGCATATCGTGTGTTGCGCTTTCCGCGTTGTTTATTTTTTCCCTCCTGTCGCATGGCCTCATATGTTCCGAGAATGGCCTGTATTTTATGTTTTTTATAGGAAACTTGTGAACTAATGCGTTAAAACTTTAATTCTAACTGCATACGAGTCCCAACGTTTTTTATTTGACCGACTGTACATAATTGGAAAGAGGGAAGAAATCTTATTTGAAATTACGACTGCTTCAGAATTACGTGTGAGGTTCATCCATAAAGTAAGTTCCGAAAACTGATAAAGGACTCAAAAGCATCAATAAGTAAGAAATATTTATTGTAACATTTACAGCTAGATTCACTGGCTTCTTCTCTACATGGTCACCTTTGAAACCATGATGTGAAGCTGAATGTATTAAAGCCGACCATATATCATCACTCCATTTATTTATAGTATTACCATATTGGCCCGAAAATAAGACGACCTCGCATATAAGACAACCCTGAATTTTTGAAGGATAGTTACGAAAAAATAAGTAAAATAGCTTATTAGTACATTTTGCTTCACATAAAATAGAATTTTGAAGTTCATGTCATAACTTCTTCTCTCACCTTTATTTATGCATTGAGACAATGAAGATGCTTCCTTTTCCACATGGTCTGCCATGGCTGGTGGTCAAACAAAAGCTTTATGTGTAGAGAATAGAGACGCCAAGCAAGTAACAGTGCAGTCAGGATCAGAAGGCCCTGGTGCAGTACAAGCAGAAGCACGGATTCGGGAAAAATTAAGTTTGGTAAAGTTTGGTGAATTTCCGTGCAACTTTGACCTTGGATCGGATGCATGTAATTTGCATGGGGATACCTGCTATACACATGCACAGCTGCATTCATGAATGGAGAGTTGTTGAGTCTTAGGCTACGCGTATAAGACGAGTATAGTTTTTAAAAGCACATTTTCAGGGAAAAAACATCGTCTTATATTCAGGCCAATATGGTACTTCACTGTACTGTGTCGTACTTGTGTTTCAGGACAACGAGAGTGACTTCAACATCCACTCTCGCAGGAAGGACCTCGTGCAAGGTGTAGTTGGAACTGCTACACATCGCAAGATAATTCTCACCCCACAGCTTGCAAAAGACACCAAGTACAGCTGTGAAGGGCAGTCGTATGCCATTCCAGTCGCGACAGTGGAGTTTGCATCGCTGTGTCTTCGCAATGCATTGCTGCTGTTACCAGACTCGCAGCTAGATGAGCCAGTGGTGCTGCCCCCTGCTGATGCAACTGATGTACCTGCCATTGCTCCTACGCCCGGCAGCCACTATGTGTATGCCGCCCCTTCAAACCCTCTAGATTCTCATGAGGTGGCCAGTCTGAAATGTTCAGTGCTAGCTCTGAGTGCTTATGTTGCGTTGTGCCTAGGGGATTACATTCTGGCGCTGGACCATGCTCAGATGCTTCTTGTGCAGCCTACACTCTCTGGAGTTCACAGGTAAATTTCCATAGGCCTACTATGCTTACATCATATGTTATACACTAGCAGGTGTCCGCGGCTTCTCCCACAATAATTAATTGAAAAATTAAAAATTATCATTATATTTATTAACACTTGCATGCAAATCATTCATAAACTAAACCATTAATAATTAATGAAACAGCTAAAATTCTGACTTCAGAGTACATTCTACGATTAGAAAGTGCCACCTGGGAAAACGATCTCAGATTCGATTATGCAGTTCCACACCTAACTGTGAACACTGATAATACCACTGCCTTCTAGACTGTATTACTCATGTGTAATTCTCGAGACTGCGGTGGATAATACATATCGTTTCTCAACTGTTTGTTGACAGATGAATATGATATGAATTAAATTCAGTGTAGTTTTCAGAAATTATATAATTTTTGAAGGGAAGGAATGTTTTATTTGGATTTTTATTGTCCACGATATTTCCATTGTTAAACTATCAATAATATTATAGCTGGTGCCCGCGGCTTCGTCCGCCATTATTAATTGACTCCAGGATTTTTAAGAAATTTACACTGGCTGTTTATTAAAAATGTTTGTGGTTCAGAGCTATGAAAATTATAAGTAAAAATAAAATTAGAATATTTTATCATTGTGTTCATTTCACTTAGGCCTTATATAATAAAGAAACGGTTTTCCAAATTTTGTACTCTTCATGAAAGTTTTGACTGCGAGAGACGAACATTGCCGAGTATACCTGATGTCTTATGAAGTGAGCGAGCGAGTGAGCACGCTATTTAGGGCCGATGAATTGTATAAGAGTAGATGGTGATAGTAGCGGGGTGTCCACATTCTGGAAAGTTAGGGAAATTAAAATCGGTGGGGGACAGTCAGGGAATTTTCAAAGTAAAGGAAAATGTCAGGGGAATTTGTGTATAAAAAAATAAAAAATAAAAAGAGGGATGGTCAGGGAAAATAACTACCCCCGGTGAGCAAAATGTGAGGGGCATTTGTTTTGCTCCAGACTGTGTAAGCAATTTTCTTTCCAGTACTTGAGCTAATCATTTCTTATTTTGTTATGGGGATGGAGGAGGCTGGATTTTGTTTTGTTTCTAAAGAACCTTGAAAAACCTTGATTCTTGTAGCCAGGGAAATGTAAGTTTCTGCTCAGGAAAAAGTCAGGGAAGTTTATTTTGAAATTTTTGTGGACACCCTGCAGTTGGCAACATCAGCTAAATTTTATTAACCATAATATTTGCACAAATGTACGTGCTTAACAACTTGTTGGATACTGATCAGCGTGATCATTAAAATGGAATAAAAATGTGGTACCTTTAACCCAACTTTTGTCATGTCTGTTGTGCTGCAAAGCCATTGCTCCCTTCGTAAGCTGGTTCAACAGGCGTATTATCATGGTAATGCTCATCATGAGCACGAGCATCGTCATGAACTCAGAACTGCAGCTGTGACGTAATGGATATGGCGGGTGTGTATTCTGTTTCCTGTGGTGAATGTGATCAAGTTTATATCAGGGAAACGGGAAGAGATTTTAGGACTAGAATTAGAGAACATGAAAGCGACATTAAGAATGAAAAACTTTCGACAGGTTTGAGTCAACATATTGTATAAGATAAACATCGAATTGGTGAGGTTAATGTTTTGAAAGTTGAGTTTGATAGGGTTAGAAGAAAAGTGACTGAAGCATGGAATATTATCGAAAACCAACAGGTCTCGATGAACAGGTATGAAGGAGATTTAAGTGAAGATCGAATAGAAATAATTAAGAGATTGAGGAGTGAAAAATCAGCCATTATGTTTTTCCCACCACTCAAGGAGGGAGAAAGGATTGTAGAATTTGGAATTCCAAATGAATGGATCAATAAATATGTTCGATGTACGATGTTTATGATCGATAGTTACCAACCAACGGGGGGAATGGAAGTTTCCTCGTCTTGTAAACAGTTGTGATTTAGGAGGCACCTGAGGAAAGGTCAAAGGACGATCCAAAACGTTGTGCGACTTCTTTTTTAGTTATTCACTGTGAGTAAATTTAATAAATGGTGTTTTAACAGTTATATATAAGAAGACAGTGAAATTAAGGACCGGATTATGGCAAATTTTCAAGAAACTGCAGATATTTTCTTTATAGAACTGCACTTTCAAGGCCCCATCTACTTGTTCTGTAGCTGTTTAGTTGCTCTTCCTACTGCACGCATTCATATCATGACTGATTAGTATTTAATTCCAGTGAATTAAATTCATTACTGTACTATAAGAATAATTATGTTTAACTTTTTAATTTGTTAAAAAATTTCTGATATTATTTCAGTAAGTGTGTTCAGTTTTTGTATGTAGGGCCTACTATACTGTAGTTTTTATCAAACAAGTTTAATAACTAGGGACCGGATTTTTAGGTTTTTAAAAACACTGTTTTAGGTTTTCCATTAGGTGAAATAGTTTTTTTTAGGTTTTTTGTCCAAAATATCGTTTTCGGGTAGAATAATTGGTCTAATGAATTTGAATGTGCTACATAGGATTCAATACTTAATTAACACGTCTTCTTAAAACACAGTGTGACCACTCAGTGTGAATAACAAGACAGCACTGAAGGTTAAGGCAAACAAACGCTTTAAAACACAGAAATCTATATCCTTGTTCATACATGGCAACAATGGTTGTTCGTACGAATATTTTAAAAGGAATACGCCGGTACTCTACACTTCCTTTCTTGATACAGTCCATCCTAGACGACAATGGGTTGAACGAAACGCTGGTGGTATTAATTTCAACCCGACAAAAATTATTGTCTCTCCGCAAAATATCGATTCCTCAACTGACTAACAAAAAAGACCAAAAAAGTAGCCTAAATTAGATATTTTAGGTTTCATATCTCGTTTAGGTATATTTAGGTTTTTATACCCCATTTAGGTACTTTTAGGTGCCACAGAATTAACGTGGGTGAATCCTATGGACATGATTCGAAAAAGTGTATGAGCGCTTTTTGTTTTGGAAGCAAGGAAAAAAATAGGTAAAAACCTAAGAATCCGGTCCCTATTAATAACCAATCAGTATATAGATACATGCATATGCATATTAATTTATGAACCACAGATTATTGTATTAATACACTTCATTTTATCTCCAATGAGGGTTTTATTATAATAAAGTAAGATATAATTTTCCCACCTTATACCCTCATTTAAATAACAGTACTTGGATGGTTTGCCCTAAATTCCTCAAGTATTTATTCTCTTAACATAAAATAATACATTGATACTCAGGTTAAAATTGTCAAGGTAAATTTAGGCCTATTTCTCTTTTGCATCAAAGAATTAGAATTACAATAAAATGTTCCTGTTAAAATTAATCTTACGATTAAAAACAATGTAACATTTTTAGAAGAAACAGTAAAATAATAAGAGAAAACAAGTATTGTTATTTAAATGATGGTATAAAATGGGAAAATATATCTCACTTTATTGTCTTTGTTGGACATTACGACACTGGGAGAAAGGTTCCTTCTGGCGCTGTGAAATGAACTCTGGCTTAGCTCAGTTGGTAGAGCATTGGTACAGATAGCCAAATATCCTAGGTTCAAATCCCAGTGTCAGGGGAATTTTTCTCTTATAATATTAACCATTTAGTAATCTGGCACTACCCTGATCTGATCTGCCTCCTGATTAGTGTACTTGTTTGCTTATGTATTGCAGAATGTTGGGCCACTTGTATGCAGCAGAGGCACTGGTCTTACTTGACAAGATTTCCGATGCCATTGAACATCTGAATCCTGAACACATTAAGGAACTCACGCTGCAGTTCCCGCCACCCGAGAAGGAAGTCGACAAGGAGAAAACAGACAACGGCACGGAGCAGCATAAGCCTCTAAGAGGTATTGTTATATTTATAATCAGGGAAATACAGTGGACTCTTTCTAATTCGAACCCCAAGGGGAATTAGAAAAAAAATTGAATTATCCAAATTTCGAACTAACCAAAACTGTGACTTTTTAAACAAAAATGCCATAAAAATGTTAAAAATAAACTCATTGCAATAAATAATAATTGTATAGCAAATCTTACCTTAATGACTGCCATCCTGTTGTTATGATGTTAAATGAAACAATTTTTTTCCACACTAAAACTGTAACCCTAAATTTATTAAAGGAACTGGTGTAGGCTCCTCGCTTTGACATTTTCAAACACAGTCACACTTTGAGGATAGAATGAACACTAAAATTTTCATAGAAGTGTTGAATCCCTCCAAGACTGTAGCGGAGGGGGTGAACTTCGCATTCCATTGAACATCTATTCAGCAGGATGAAGATAACGGTGGTTAAAAATATACTTTAGTACGGTACCTGCGAGTAGGGTTCTTCAGCGAAATAGACAATTCTTCTGGAAATCCTGGAAGCAATGAACTCTTGGAATCCTTACATCATTAACATGAGACAAATTTTGGCTTCGATTTATCCACATTAAGCTTAAAAAATTTGATTTAATTGCAATTTTTTAACATACATTTATATAGGAATTTCAAGGGGAATGAGTATTTATTCAAATTATACAATATTTTGAATTATCCAATGTCGAATTAACCAAATTCGACTAGTAATAATAATTAATTTTTCTCATGTGTAATCCCCACTTATTTGCCAAAATGTTCCATGAGAAACATAGTGGATCTGTACATGAGATAAAGAAGTAAAGCATTGGCGTGAATAGCCAAAGGTTCTGGGTTCATGTCCCAGTGTTGGAGGAATTTTTCACAATATTGTAGTTTAAGAACATGTCCATTATCTTTTCATGAATACTACGAGAGTCATTTCAAAAGTTCTGCACACTGTAAGATAGAATGGAAGAAAATAATTTATTTTGCAAAATACCCTTACAGGCCTTCAATATAATCTTCATTCTTGCTTATGACAGCTTCCCAACGTTTTGGCAAATTCTGTATTCCAGATAGAGCACCTTCATTGTTGAGCTGTCTGATTACTCGGGTCACCTCACTGGAAGCTTCATCAATTGTAACAAAACATTTGGTTCCTTCAATTTGGGAAACAAATCAAGTCTGGTGGGGTCAAATCAGTACTGTATGATGGGTGGGGAAGTCTTTCCCATCCACGGACGTGGAAAATGTTTTGTTACAATTGATGAAGCTTCCAGTGAGGTGACCCGAGTAATCAGACAGATCAACAATGAAGGTGCCCTATCTGGAATAAGAAATTTGCCAAAATGTTGGGAAGTTGTCATAAGTAAGAATGAAGATTACATTGAAGGCCTGTAAATGTATTTTTTGCACTCCTTAGCCAGTAAGTGTTTCTTACGAAAGTTGTTTACATGGCTCGTAACTTGACATTACCACACGCAATCTTGTTGCTAGGGGCGACGGGCGGAAAGTGAATTGTTGCTAGGGGCGACGGGCGGAATGTTACTTTACCGCCCGCAAATGCTTATTTGCGAGCAGAAATGACCAAGGCCTCCCCGCTTTATAAATATTCGGTTGCCATAAACAATAACAAATGCGAATCCCTTTCTGAAATAAGCACCATTCTTCAAGTCTGTATTTACATAATATTTTCAGGTAATATCACAATTAATATAATTAAATTGATATAAGTAACCGTCGTGCAAAAAATAGCATGCAACACACGGACCGTAAAGGCATTTACGGGTCTCGAAAACTTAAAATCTGTTTCCTCGACCCGTAAACGTGCCTTTCCGCCCTTGTGTCGCAATATACTATTGTAAAATAAATTATTTTCTTCCATTCTACCTTACAGTGTGCAGAACTTTTGAAATGACCCTCGTAGTATTCATGAAAAATACATATTACAATTTTGTCTACAGTTTCTTACTTATTCACTTATCTGTCCAAAAAGCATGGTTTCCGAACACGTTGCCCACTGCAAGAGCCGTGCTACAATACAACCTGGCTGTGGCGTTTGCTATCCGAGGAGAACTGGACAAGGCCGGGGAAACATTAAAGCAAGTGAGTGATAATTGAAATTTATTATAAAAATTCATAAAGAACAAACAAAAAAGGATTTATTGTCAGTGGATAAAAACAACACACATTAAATATCGTAACATTTCAGCCTGAACCCCCAGGCCTTCATCAGATGACTGAAACATTAGAAGAAGGTTGTGGTACATTTAACACCTCCTCGTTGCAGTTAAACAGGGGTGTATTCGGAAAAATCTCGTTCATCCAAAACTTGTCCGTTGAACATGTTGTTGTTG